>OW799235.1:108565075-110047011 GCA_941918925.1 Phyto melanocephala | reverse complement strand
CCGCAAGCTTGGTTTTTCTTTGCATGTGGTAAGACATATTTATATTGTTTTTTTAAATAATTAAACAAATACAATCATAAGCAGCTATTTATTATTATGGCAGCACTATTAGGTGTATATGTATATTTATGGCTATGGCATTATGGTTTGGCGCATTTGATTCATCTTTAAAGCAATTCATTACTACTTTAATAGATATTAGTTAAACATCATCAAATGATTTTTGGTTGATAACTGATCGAATGAAAAAGATGAAAAAAGTGTTAGTGTGTTAAATATATTTGTATTATTAAGAAAATATATTTTTTGTAAAATACATGGCATTCTTGACACTAACATGCTACAAATAGTTCATAGGTAGTTGTATATTCATTTAAGTTGAATTAAATAAAATTGTATAATTGTAAAAGAGTTAATTGTATAATATGTCTCGAGAAATGAGTGTGTAACAAGGTTGCATAAAAACTGTTTTAATAGAAGTAGTTAAAAAAAAAACACTAATTTATGCGGGTGTGGAACTAACCACTTTATTGTATAGTCAACGGAATCTAAGTCTTGAAAATTATGCTGTAGATTTCTCTTACATTGCTTAATGGAGACATAGACAAACACAGCTCAAGGTAATGAAATGGTTAAATGATTTTCTGCGATTTGTGGGCATCGGTATCGGCATTCCAAGTCCGTACTTAATATAAGCTTTCAGCGGAAACCCTTTTAACTGATTTTTTTACATAAATTTAAATATTCATTGTGCTTTTTGTTTTTTTTTTTTTGCTTAACAATACGTATACAAATAGCTAAAAATAATGGCTGTGTTTATTTCTAAAAAAATTTGCATATTCGCGAAAAAAACAACCTGATTCAAGCAAAAACTGACATACACACACACATACACACTGTTTCTGACATATACAGAGAATGTTAAATAAAATAAGACGTGGCAAAAAACAACACTAACATAGAAGAACAAGAAATTTTTATAAAAAGAGAAATCTCTACATGTTTTCTTTCATCATCTGCTACAAAATATATGTAAATGTAAAGTTTTTTTAGTATCCCATTTTAAGGTTCTTTTTTTTTATTTTAACGATTTTGTTTTGTATTCACTTTGCAAACCGTGCAAACTGTTTTATACGTTTTATTACAATCATTGAATTGATATCATTTCATTTGAAATTCATTTGATGGTTACATTCATTTCGCCATACAGTCAGAACTAAAAAAAAGAAAAAAAAATAGAAAGAAAAACAAATGAAAATCCTTATTCTCATCAGCAACGACATTATCGCTGTGGTCTCGTTTAAAGAAAGCAGCCCATTTCAAAGCATCCATAACACTAAAAGCAGTTGTAGGTTTTTTCTTCGCGTTTTGTTTCAATTTCAGTAGGTAAATGGTTATTTTTCTATTCTAACTAGATGTCCTTGTGTGAACAAGGAAGACACATCAAGGTGGCGGCTGTCTATGTTTTCTTATTTATGTAAATTTTTTTTATGTAAATACTTGAAATGTTAAATATGCAAATATATTGGTTTTGATATTATAGCTACAGTTTGTTATGACTGTTGTGAGAGATTACTTACCATAACCATTACTTCGGGAGGATAATGAGGATTCCTTAGGCATGTTGTAATGTATAAGCGAAAATTACTATTATATTCAATCATTTGATCTCCGCTCTTTATAAAGTAGCCACCTTTATGCTTAATTACGTTCCTTTCTAATATTGGCGTTAAATTTGAATCCAAGCGCTCGCCTGCAATGAGGGGGGGAAATTAGTTTTAAAGAAATATGCAAAGTAGAAATATGCCAGGGAAAATTAAATAAAAAATATAAGGAGTAAAGTTTTGCAAAAAACAACTAGTAAGATAATAAATTAGAGCGACTATAATGTACAGAATATTTTTAATTTTACCATTATCTATAACACAAGGCAACAAAATTTATAAAATTTTAAAGGCTTGAAAAACCACTATGCAATTTTAATGTATTGTGGTTAGAGTAGCACAAATATCGTCCAAATTTTTAATTCTATGAAAAGGTTTTTTTTTAAATTTTTAAGTAAAATTTAAGATTTTTTTAGACGTGTTTACAGAGTTACAATTTAAATGAATGGCGTTTATTTATCGACTCACCAAAACGCAGGTTGAAGTGTGTCCTTTTGCATAACGGAAATACATTTCACTCCTTGCCGCTTGCACATTCAACCAAAGTAATAGAATACTCCGTAGTTGCATTGGTCATGAAGAAGATAAAGTATGATGAACATAAATGGGTATTTCGTGATGATCTTAAGATGGTAAATTTCCTCTTAGGTTAACAAAGCGGCTTTACCAAGTATCCTTGTTTTATATGCTTATTGGAAAGAAGAGCTAAAACAGAACTCTGGAAGTGTTTTCTCCTCTAGGGAAACTCTGGTTCCAGGTATACCAAATATTATAAATGTGGCTCTTGTACAGTTTTTTGTGTGTGCTGCAAATTGTTTGTTATTCCCAAGAATCATAAAAAAATATTAAGGAATTTTGTGGGAAAAAATCCTCCGTTACAGGTAGCCAATGGAAAAAATAGCAATTCAGCGTGCACGCACATTTATGAGCACTTATAACTTTGCCACCGCAATCGTAAAAATTAAACAACATTTTGTTTATAACTTTTTTTTTTAATTCTATCAAAAAGTTCTTCCAAACAATTTTTCTAGGAGAAGAACATTAACTACACAATTTTATGTTTATTAAACAAAAAAACTAAAATTTTGTGAAAATGTGAAAGATCACTTAATTATGAAAAACTGCGAAAGGAATAAATGGATTTTTGGACCGGTATCTTATTTTGTTGCCATTACATGTGGCTTTGCGATAAAGAAATAAATTTGAAAAATTTTTGCCGTTTTCGATTTTTCATGATTTTTTTGAAAACAAAAAAAAAATTGCTATTTTCTCATAAAAAATATATATTGTCCGAAAATATATTTTAGCCGATTAAAACGCAATATAAAAACGGATTAAAGGCTATGTAAATCTTAATTTTTAAAGTATGTTTTAATAATATCGGACTAACTGTTTTTGAGTTATCATTGACTATGTGGAGAAGTGTCTAAAAAAAACTTGAATTTTACTTAAAATTAAAAAATAAAAATTTACCATAGAATTGAAAAATTTAACCATTTTTTCATTTAAAGCGTTTGGACACAATTTTATTTTCATTTTTCGACCTATTCTTGCATTACGAGCTATAACTGTTTTCCTCATATTCCGATTTAGCCCATTTTCAATACCAAACAAACCTTGTGTAAGAGAACGATTCTGGCAAAATTTGAAACCCAGATTCAGAATACTTTATGGGGTCTAAGATGTATATTTCGATGTGTTGCAAAAGGTATGACAAAATGAATATACCCCCACCATTTTTTTGGTGGCGGGTATAAAAAACTTAAAATAAAATTTTAGAAAAATTTTCACATATTTTCCAAAATCAGCAAATCAGAGCTTAAAGCATTTGATGATAATTATTGTAGTTAATATTATGACTTTATGAGGTAATAACAAAACAAATCATTTTATTGCTAAGTTTTTAAATGATCCATAACAATTTACTCTTGATGTTTGATAAAATTTGCTGATTAAGATATGGAAACAAAAAGACAAACAAATTAAGAAATTTCCAATTGTATCCACTTTATATAGAAAATATTGTCTTCTATCAGGGAAATAAACATTTAAGCATTGAATTGTTTCTTTGAACTGTATAAATGTATCATCGTATGTATCCATTTAAACTATAATTGTGTATCATTTATGGTTCATTTGATTATATCATTAATCTTTGAAAGTTATTTGTAAATAAAAAAAAAATTCGTTCATTAAACCATGAAAAGGAAATATGTACTAGAAAAAAAGCACAAATTTGAAAATAAAAATCATTAGCAACGAAATATTAATTCAAATAGATACATAATTAATGGGCAGAATAGAAATACTTTTGAGATGGATCAATGACGTGCAGACAGAAAGACCATGTCGATGAACATATAAATACACCAAAATGTACTAGTACGATGACTGACTGAATGAACGTGCCATGGACAGTTGAAAATTTCCAAGTATCATCGTAGACAAAACGAATTCAAAATCACTTCAGTTTATTATTAAAAGCAAAGAAGATGACTGACTACATACATACATACATATACTACGTTGGCTGAAATAAGAAATTATATCAAAAAGGAAATATAATCACGCTCATCATCCATCCAACTTTGGTACAGATACTTGAAAAAAAAAACATTCGAAAAGTATTTAAATACTTAAATAAAAAATATTAACCCACTCTTTGCCATGTTTTTAAAAAGTTCGCCTAATTTAACAAATTTTTATTATATTGTAAGACGGGTTATAAAGTAATACTTCGAGTTAAGAAAACTTTAAAAAAAAATTTCGGAAAACAAAGATTTTAGCTTGAGTAAGATACTAATTGTAGTAAAGTACGCAAAGGCTTACCCAAAATCTTTTGCAATATTTTACATTTTAAGTACCGCTTACTTTAAAGTATCGCTTACTTTAGTAAAACATTAAAACGTTCATAACAGGATAGATAGGGAAAAATTCGGGAATATTTAATCATTTTAAACTTGGAATATGTACACTGATATGAAAATCCAAGAAAAAAAAAATACTTGTTTTCTTCCTTATGGTACTTTTTGTATCTTCTACGTATATGAAGTCAGAATTTTTAAATTAGACACTTTTGATACGAGGTCAGGCTGAAAATATTATGAACCAAAAAGGTACTTCTTTGCATTTTTATGTTATGAGGTCAAACTCTAAATGTTAATGGTGACCAAAAAGTTACTTTTTCTCATTATTTTATAGAATTTTTTGGTATTTTATATATTTTAGAATATACATAGAGTTAATGGCCCAAGTTGACTTTAGAGATTATAGTGAAGGCCGGAATGTTACTTTTGTTATTTTAGTAGTCATTTTTGACTTTTCTGAATATATGAATCTAAAATTCTTAAATTCAGAAGCATTGATCTTGGCTGAGATAGAAGGTATGTCCCCCATATATGCTTTATATACACAACTCTTTTTTTTACACGGTTTCTTTTTACACGGATTTGAAGTTACACGGATAAAAAAAATTTTTTTTGGAACAAATTTTTAGTCTAGTACGGTTTCAAAATCAATGTCTTGTAATTATGTTTGTTTTTACCAGACTTGGCACCATTGCTGAAATGAACATACATAGTAGTAACTGGGAAATCCCCTTATTCGAAAACTCTTACCTACACATTTTGTTCGAATGATATTTACATAAAATATTGCATAATTAAAGTGTTTAAAGTTTATTAGCTCGCAATATTTTATCAATTGTTCGTGCTATCAATCAGATTTGAACATTTCTGACCTTAATAAGTGAAAAAAAGGTATTTTATCTAAAAATCTTTAGTTAAGCTTTAAAAATAAAATGTTTGCCCCTACTAACAGTTAACAAAATGTCCAAAACTTCAAAGATTCGTAAAAGGCAAGTCATTTCTTTGGAAGTAAAATTAAAAATCTTGGACTGTCAAATTGAAGATGTCGACGAATTAATGATAGATAAGCCTCTAGATGATGATTGTCTGATTGAATTAATAACAGATGATGGCAAAACTGACAAGGAGACCGAAATATGTCAACTAACTGCTAGTTTAATTGATGACAATCTAACATTTGGTAAAAGTATGGTGAATCACTTCTTAAAAAATGATCATAATATGGAACGTGCCCTGAAATTCGAACGAGATATTAATAATTGTATTGCTGGGTATAAAAAGTTGTATAAGAACTTACAAAACCAAAAGTTCAACATTCTATAAAAGATTTTTGAATAAAAAAGTCGACGGCTCAAGACCTTGCGGAAAGTAGTCCAACAGTTCAAAACTCTATTACCGGACGAAAGTCACCATTGGATAATTTGATGGATATCTCTAGTGATGATACCGACTTAGTCCAGTTCGTCGCAAAGAAATGCGCTTATTATCAAGTAGCGACGAATAATTATGTAGCTATGTAAATATTTTTCTTTAATTTCTATTCTAATTTTTCTGTTCTTGATTCTGTTTTTCACCTGTATGAATTATGTATTTTAAGTTTTAATGCTCTATAAAATGCCATATGAAGCTTTTTATGAAGCATTGTAGCTTTCAAAATTTTTTACACGGGTTTTCAAAATAAATATAGTTCTTTATATCATATTACACGGTATTCAGATGACAGGGAACGTATCCCTCATTTTACTATAGGAAACGCCTCTTTTTTTACACGGATTTCTGAGGAAAGTATCTACCGTGTAAAAAAAGAGCAGGGTGTACTTTTTATTTTTCTAAGTAAGACAAATCAAAGAAACAAGTTTTCATGAATTTAATGAAAAAAATATTTAGTAATTATAAAAAAATGTTATTTCATCATCTTGTGCAATTAGTATTCGTTTAGTCTCAAAAAGATTTTTTTGCACCACAGGTTAAGGGTATATAAAGGGTCCGCCAAATAATTTTTTTTTTTTTGAAAATGCTATAAAAAAGTGTAGCTTCGGCTGTATGGCATGTAGCGCTGTCCTGTTGAAACCAAAAGTTGTCAATATCCTCCTCTTTAATTTCTGTGAACAAAAATTCGTTCAACATGGCCCGATAACAATCGCCATTGACTACGGCCACTCCTTGCTCATTTTCGAAGATCCGCACCAAACAGTGACTCGTTTTGGGTGTATCGGCTTTTCAATGTATGCGTGCGGGTTTTCTGTGCCCAAAATGCGACACTTTTGCTTGTTTACATACCCGCCAAGATAAAAATGAGCTTCATCTGAAAAGATGATTTTTTTGGCAAAATCGGCCAAAGTAATGTCGCAATATTTCCCATCGTTGTTTAAGCGTATACACAACCATATCCTTTCAGCGGACGGATAAAAGTAATTAGCTGTTAAATCAGATATAAGCTAAGTGTTACCATTCACGAAATAATCACTAGTTGAAAAATAAACGTTAGATGGCGCACCCTTTATAATATTCATTTTCGACTCATGTCTATTGAAATAAAATGATTGTCTGTCCGACTATCAGTATGTTGGTTGAAATCAACTCTTAAAATCCCCCATATGTTGAACAGATCTATCTACATATATGAAGTATAAATATTTTATTTATTCCGGAAATTAATCGCTTTTAAAATCCAGCACAATCGCCTGTCAACTTTCTTAGATATGCGCAAATAAACATGATTCTCATTTGACTGTTGATTTTTAACGAAACCACTGAGGAGAAAGTGTGACTGGTGTTTAACATTTTATACATTTTTTCATTTTTACTGAAATTTTTTTTTTGCAGTGCTCATAGCAGGAATGAAATACGCACCTAATATTTGCAAAGAAAAGCGATAAACAAATTGATATATATGTTTACAATAAAAATCATGGATTCTACAAGTGCTATTAGGGAAGCCCTAGGTGATCAATTAAGGGGGTGTGTTTTGTTAGTGAAGTCTTTTAGTGGGTAAATGGCGTTAAAGGTCAAAAGTGGTTGATCGACAATATTGCTTCGATTTGGTGTTTGATGGGATAACTACATTATAAATGATAAAAACGTTATAATTTTTACGAATCAAACCAAAAGTTCACAAAACAAACATTATTTTTAATGGAAATTAGCTGTTAGAAAACAGCAAAAAAAAATTTTTTTTCAACAACAACAAAAATGTCTAAATAAATAAGAATATAGCAACACTTTAGTATCTTCACATTTATGTAGCAAATATAATGAGTAATATGATTTATTTATATATTTTTGTTATTTTATTTAAATCTATATTTTAAGCTTATAAAAATATACATTATCAACCATTTTGCATAAAAGCGGTAATAACAAATAAATAAATACATAAATCATTAAACAATAAATGATATATTCATAGCGCAGTTCAATAAAATTAAGCAATTCACAATGAGTTTTTCATACATACATATCTACTTATAAATACTTAAGTTGCAAAATAAAAAAGAAGATAAATAAGAATAAAAGAAATATTTAAATATTTATACAGACTTACCAACATTTTCAATCAATACTGGATTGCCGTAAGTAATTGCCAATTCAAGTATTTGCATATAATTGGCATCACTCTGCTTTATGACCTTAAGGTCATTCGTCTTTTCCATGTTTTTAATCCATTTGTTGGCTTGAACTGTTTTTATTTATAAGAGACACAAAAGAAATCAGTTTAAATAATTTACAATCGTTTTTTTAATAACCGCTAAAAGAGATGGAGTTTTTTTGAACTTTGAATACCTTGTGGATCTATAAGTAAGGAGTAACGATTAGAATTTGCCACAATTATAGCATTTTCAACAGAAAAATTGTCAGCCGGTAAGCCGGCCAATGACCAGGCACGTATTTGCATAGGATTTCCCAAAGTATTGGCCAGTGAGAATTTCTCGGAACATGGTATATTACGTTGCCGACAAAGCTCATTCCATTCTTCCAAGATATTGACTCGATACTGTAAAAACCAATGAACAGATATTATTAAGATAGTGAAACATAAAATTTGAATCAAGATAATTTTTTTTTTAAATTATTACAACAAAATTTAATTAAAATTTATACTAATGAACTATATCTGGTAAAAGTAACTAATTTAGAATTTAAAAGCATAAAGAGCTATAAAACCACTAGTTTACAATGTTGTCGCAATTTTTGTGAAAAAATAACACAAATTCAATTGTTTACAGGATTTACATCGGAAACTGCCATCATGCAAGAGATTTTACACAAATCACATATTTCAAAGAGAAAATGACAAATTAAAATTTATTTTTTGTTTCTTGCTTACGCTTTTGTGCAGTTTGCCAATTAGCTGTTACAAAACAATGGCTCAGAATGTCTAAAGCTGTTACATTAGAAGTTTCATGATTTTTTTACTCTACACCTTTGGCATAGAGTGGACATCATGTATGTCAGAGAACGGTATACGAAAAATTTCGTAAAAATGTGTTTGTCATAATTACCTGTCACTCCCCCTTTCACACTTTCCTAGAAATTTAAATTTTATTTTGGGTGAAATTTTCGGATAAAGCAAATATGAATGAACCGAGCTGAGTAAAGAAAAACATTGAAACATTTTATATAATTAAATAAAACAAACAATAAGTTAAAAAAAACAAGTAAGAGCACTATATTCGGCTGTCCCGAATCTTTTATACCCACCACCAATTTTGTGTACATTTAAAGCACAATATAATTGTTAAAAAAAATTGTAAAAACTTTTCCTGAAGAAGCTACCCAATGTGGTAGCGAAATATCGGAAAATAAAATTATAACTATATTTTTTATAAAAGAAAGTGATCTCAAGCTCAATGCAGAAAACAACTGATAAATATAAATTAAAAAGATCGAAAATATTCATTTATTATATAAAGCACAATATTTATTATTTTGTTAATCGCTATGGAATAATTTCTTTATAATAAAATATGTATCACTTTCGGCTCCACGAAAAGCCCCCCAATGAAATAACGCCCAGGAAACAATCTCCAATGAAGTAAACCCCAAAAAATTGGAAATAACACCCAAACACAGTGAATGAAATAACATCAAAAAATAAATGAAATAAGCCCCAAAGCGAAAACGAAACAACTCCCAATATTTGGGAGTTATTTCATATGAAATAACTTCCAATGATGAAAATAAAATAACCCCCAATGAAATAAACCCCATCAACAACAAAATTGAAATTATGCCTAAAATTTATAAAAGAGTCAGTTTCATTAAGGATTTCATGAAGTCAATATGGACCAACAGCGAAATCGCAAATTTATTGTTATAAATCGTGTGGAGGCCCGCAGGCGTCTTCTTCATAATAAGGATATATGCAACTTCGAAAGTGTGCCAGCATTCATAATCAATTTTTTTTTGGTGAAAGAACATACAAAGCTCGTTTAACAGTGACTACTTTTGGTTTTGTAAATGGACTAAGTCTAGTGCAGTTATTTTTCCTTATACGATTGAAGCAATTTCAGATCAGCCAACAACGAGCTATCCTAAAACTTTCGATTGGCTTGAAAATCCAACTCATGGGAGACGTTATTATAGTTACATATTGTAAAGAAGGCAGTAATTTTCTGTAATGGAGATGTGAGGAAGTATGGAGAAAAAATTGTTTAATATTTCCAATATATTTATTTTTAAAACCCAACTACCAAAAAATTATTTTCATATACATACATAAATAAAAAACTTAGTACATTATACGTAAGAAATGGTAAAAAAACAAAATGGTTGCTCATGAAATCAAGATGGAGAAAATATACGTTGTACGTATAAATGCTGCCAGTTGGTTACACTTTGTTTTTATGGACCTCCTCACTGCTTGGCAGAAGTGGATTACATTTGATTTATAAAAAAAAAACAATCATTATTGCCGCCCGTAGACTAATTTCGTAGTCTGTCACTAAGGTCGCACCATCCAAATCCAGAACGTTATCATTTATAAATTTGAAAGGATATTGTAATATATTCACAGACTAAAAGTTTTCTTGTAAAAGGCCTATTTTTATATAATTTATTTACAAACACCGCCAAAAACCAACAGCTTTAAAAATGAAATAACCCCCGAATACAAAATCAAATATCACCCAAATTATACACGCTATGAAACAAGCCCAGAATTTTAAAAATTTGTTGGGTATTATTTCATTGGAGATTATTTCATAATTTAAAAACCCCAACTGAGAAATGAAATAATTTCCAAAAAAAATGAAAAGCGCCCCAAAAAAATTGGGAATTATTTCATATGAAATAACACCCAAAAACGTATGAAAAAAATTTGGAGAATATTTCATTTCTCGTTTGGGCGTTATTTCATTGGGGGGCTTTTCGTGGAGCCTCACTTTCTTTGTAGAGGGTGGTTAAATTTTAAGGGCTTATGTTGAAGGTGAACTACACCTAGTCTTTAAATTTGTTTTCTGCATTTCATTTCACATTTCTCAATCTCAAACTTACTCAATTTGATCCGTGGAAAGATACGCAAATGAGCAACGCTTTAAAGTTATTTAGGTTTTTTATAGAAATGGGCGTCCATATCAAAATGCATTTTGTGCACTTCGTAATTCTTTTGATCAACATAATCGTTCAAATTCGTCACCAATCGGGAGAATTGTAAAAAATATTTAAATTTCTGCAAAACAGGTCTGTATAAAATGTTAGAAAATCTGTAAATGCCTTCTTAGTTCGTTGAATGGGAACCATTGCTGTTTTTTGCGATAGTGTGGCAAAAGAGCAGTCAACCTCGACTCATCATCATTCCCAACAATTGAGCATCAACATTGTCATTAAAAAATGTAAAAGTAAAATATAAAATGTTTTCGTAAATTTAGTCTTTTAGTGAAAGTGGGCGTTAAAGTAGTCGGTTTTATGAGCTTTTAAATTTTATTAACGGTAGATAACGTGAAAAGTGGGCGTAATAGTAGGCGTGTCAAAGTTGTTTTTGCGAATGAGTTCAACTGAGGTGTTTCAATATAGGCCTTTATTATTCCAAAATCTTTATTAATAGAGAAATTATATGAATTTTAGTTAAAACGTTATATGGGAGGTGGGCGTATAAGTGGGCGTGGCACCTTAATTTTTTGGCACAGTAATTACATTGCCTAGGGGGATATACGTAGCAATACCTCTAAGTTGGGCGGTTTTATGAGCTTTTAAATTTCATTAACGGTAGATAACGTGAAAAGTGGGCGTTGTGGTAGGCGTGTCAAAGTTGCTCTTGCTAATGAGTACAACTTAGGTATTTCAATATAGTCCTTTATTATTCCAAAATCTTTATTAATAGAGAAATTATATGAATTTTAGGTAAAACGTCATATGGTGGTATGGTGGGCGTTAAAGTGGGCGTATCACATTGATTACAGAAAAGCCTTTCACTAAAAAGCAAAGTGTGCAAAATTTCAGAGTCGTACATCCAGTTTTGTTGCTTTTATGACGTTTTTGTTTTTAAATATACCGAAAAATACACTGTGCGGTATAAATTTTCGTACATTTTGATCGATAAGTCTACTCCTAATTCATAGATTTAGATCATTTTCGGAGCAAAATATTGTTTTACTCAGGAAATATATATTCGAAGTTTCATGAGTCTACGTTAATGCGTTTGGACACAATTCCATTTTATTCGATGTTCGACAGACACGGTTTTTTCGACTTACTCTTGCGAGCTATAACTCTATTCCTAATATTCCGATTTAGCCCATTTTCAATACCAAACAAACCTTGTGTATAAGAAAGATTCTGGCAAAATTATAGCTCCCTAGCTTTTTCGGTGCGACCTCTATCGTGCTTTCAACAGACGGACAGATGGACGGACATAGCTAGATCGTCATCAAATCAAACCCTGATACAGAATATATATACTTTATGGGGTCTAAAATGGATATTTCGATGTGTTACAAATGGAATGATAAAATGAATATACCCCCACCTTTTTTTTTGTCGCGGGTATAAAAACAGGTCGTAGCGTAGCCTTAATTTAAGGTTTAATGGTATACGTTATTTTGCTTTATTAATTCCGATGTCATCTTTAATTTTAACATAGTAAACTATATTCTTCCAGTCATTCATTTTCATTTAATACGTTTTAGACACCATCGTAGATTTTAGACTTTTTAATAGTTTACTGAATTGACGAGTCAAGCTCTTTCGTTTGATACCGATATTATGGGGCATCAAGGGGATACATTTTGAAATGCCAGATACGACCCATATGCAAGTTTACTGACTGCCATTTTGCAGTAGCCATTATGAGATTTAATTTTTGATGTTGTATTGTATTGTGCTAGTCAATTGCTTTAATTTGATAGCAATATGGGCTCTCTTTGTTGAGAATAAAATTATCTTCGTTTGTAAATTTAAGCAAAAACTACAAAGCAATTGAAGTTTGGTGCTTATATCTTAGTAAGTTTAACACCTATTTGTAAGTTTTTCTCAAAAATAGTTTTTGAAATCACGTTATATAATTTGGTATCTATAGCATGTCATGGCATGTTATTTAGGAGATTGAAAAATGTGATATATTAAAAAAAATAAATATATATCCAATAAAGTTTTAGCTATAAATTTGCCAATTAATTACCGATCGTTTTTATTTGCTCATAAGGCGATTGTGCTGCATTTTAATAGTGATATATTTTCAAAAATTTTTAAAAGATTGATACTACATATAGTTCTGTGCAACATTTGGGGGAATCCAAAAGTTAATTTAAACCAACAGACGGATATAAGGACAGACGGAAAGTCTGTATTAGGGGTCGACAGTTAAACTGAATGGTAGAGATATATAAAAGCCTTGGTACCATTGGTAAAGGCTATAACTAGATGTGTAGTGTATTTGTTTAATATGAAGATTTGTTCACTTAAACCATGTCAATCTCTGGTACATAATGTTTCCAGTTATTCATTTGTTTTGAAACTAACATTGATCAGATTTTTCTTTTGTCATTTAGGGTGATGCAAGTTGTTTTGGTTTTGAATGTAGATGTTCTTTCTAATTACTTTATTTTTGTATTTTTTATTATATGCCATGCTCAGGCAATGTGTTGCCAAATAAGCGTTTTTAAACATAAATTTTTTATATGTTGGCTCGAAGATTAATACTTAAGCTATTACACTTATTTTTCAAGCTTTTGATTATTTTAGAGTTGCAAAAGCAAAGTATTAAAATAAATTAACCTTTTATATGTAACAAAAAAAAAAAATTATTTTCCTCTAAGTTTTCTAAGTTTGGTCAAGTTAATTTGAATACGAAACTTCTGGAAATACTTGTTATCGCATCCAGTAACAAACAGGTGTATGATTTTAAAGATTTTTGTGATGTCAAACATTTTGGAATAAGTAGTGTTGCGCATTTGGGTTCTTTATTATTTTGCTTAAAAGTCTATAACATTTAATGATTACAGAGTTTATTAAAAATTAAAAAAAAATGTTTTTATTAGAAAAGAATTAATAGATGTGTTTTATTAATTGTATGGCAATTTAAAAAAAAAAAAAGTTTAAAGAAATTTACCGATAAATTAAGATTTGGTGGAATATGTTCTATAGTTTAATAGAGTTCTGGAAGCCCTACGAGTTCATGAAGATTCTTGTCTTTGCTATATACTTCTATTGTATATTTTTTAAAAATATTTGAACATCTTTCCCATATTTTTGATTTTTGTAAGTGGTGCCAACTTTTATGGTTTATCATACATGAAAATGCTAAATCAATTCGCATATTAAAAAAAGTTTCTTTCAGCAAAGTGTTGGCTTAAGGTGTAATTATATACGCGGCTGTTAGTAGGTCAACATGCGGCTATTAGCAGGTCAACATTTAAAAAGTAATTTAATATTTGTTTGTTTTTTGGAAATTAAGTTTTTTTTTAATTTTTACAATAACGTAAGTTGTAGGCTTTGCAATGTGGAATTAAAAAAAAAAATAATTTTAATACTGACACGGTATTGAACCTACATAAACACTGTCGATAAAACACAGCTCATAATTAAATCGACGGCAGTAACGTTAAATACTCTTACTTGAAAGTTAATTTTTTATAATTTTTCTTTGCGTCAAAATAATAAAAACATATTGGTTGTTTACAAAATGTTTGAAATTTGAAATTATGGTTGCAATGCTGATGATCTTAAGAAAAGATCGTGTACAAAAACTATGTATAAATTAAATAGATTCTTCATCACAACGTATTTTTTTATTTGTTTATATTAGTCAACATATTTAAATCATTTCAGTTAGGAAATAAAAATTACATAAAAAAAATAAAAAGTTGGAGTTTAGAAACTTTGTCAGCTTTCTTTTAGTTATGGCAACATTAACAGAGAAGTCGATAATTTATCTCAGCACAAATTCTTTTAAATGGGTCAAAGGTAATGAAGTTTGATCTATGAAATTTTATATAAAACTAGCCGCCCGGTACGTGCTTCGCTACGTATCAAGTAAAATAATAAAAAAAAACAACATGCATTAGGTCCAAAGATACAAAATTAGCGAATTTAACCGTTTTTAGCCCTTTTCCCTCTAAATTTAAAAATTTCGAAAAGTACATAAACTCATTATAGATTGTTTTAAGGAGGGTAAAACTACGTTTTTATTTTTTTTTTTCATATTGCTATCCCTTTCAAAGATAAATGTTGTTCAAAAAAGTACCAAACATCAGTTTTACCCATTTTATCCCCTTAAAACTCAAAATTTCCAAAAAGTACCAGACACCTATCCAATTATTTTAACAGGCTCTTTGATCCTTTCTGAATTTTTATGATAGAGATACTGTTTTACCGATTTTACCCTTTTTTACCCGTAAACTGCTCGACGGATTTTATGCAAACATAAATATAATGCATCTACACGACCATAAGAGCAAACCCTAAAAATTTCATCGAATTCGGTTAGACCGTTCGTGAGTAATAAAGTCACAACGCACTTTTTTATATATATAGATGTTTTATAAGATCAAAGCTGCCTTTTAGGAACATTGATACATATTTCACGTTGAAGATATCTAGAATCATTTCTACCTTGAATAAGATTTAGAGGACTTGTAATGCTGGAAGCGCAATGAGTAATAAACGACTTCAATATTACGAAGCCGAACAACAAAAATTGTTTTTGAACTGACTCTAATTTTTAAATATATAGTACATCTTATTGGGGATCCCAAATAACTGATCCATATTCGAGTAAATGTCTTACTAATGGCAGGAATACATTTTTTGTTACATAAGGATCATTAAATTCCTTAGCTCAACACTTGAGTAAACTTAGTACCCCATTATAACTAACTTTATTTACTGTCATTATTATTTGAAAGTCAAAATTTATTTTTTCATCAAAGAGAATCCAAATATTTCTGTCTTGAATAGCCTTTGGAAGATCTTTTATAAACAATAAAAACAAGATTGGGACGAGATGATTTTCGTGTGGAACATTATAAGTTATTTAATAATATTTTTATAAACATATAGAAAACATATTGTCTCCGATCCATTAATTTCAATCCTTTTAAAAAGGTTAACCAGAATTCCAAAGAAATCGAGCTTCACTAACAATAAATCATGGTTAACCTTGTCGAAAGCTTTACTAAAATCGTTATAAAATACAACGGTATGGTTAGCGTTACAAAATCCTGTATTGATAAAAGACATTAATTCTATTGGATTTGTGGGTGTAGATCTACCTTTACAAAAGCCATGTTGGCTTGGAGAAAGAATTGTTGAGTAGAGATGCTATTGCTCTATAATTAGTCGAAACTTAATGGCTATTAGACTTAAAAAGTTGGATGAAATGTGATTTTTTTTAGTTTCAAATATGTAATGGCTCTGAGAGATTAAATAATAGCTTTGATCAATAATGTTTTTTGTTTTTCATAAATTTTTTATACAAACGATTAATGCCAGGTTACAATACAAGAATACCATGGAGGGAAATTGGGTCTTGTTGATTTGCTAAATTGAAAAGAAAATCTGATTGCATCGGAATTCTATTTGATCACTCATTAATATGTTAGTACTGCCATACTGTTGTTTTTTATTAAACTTATATTGTCATCACTATAAATACAACTATTAATTTTATATTGTGCTCAAAAATTACAGACGAGCTGTACTTAGTATAAATCATATGAAGAATTTTTTGAAAGGGCTAAGTCGTTAAATGTTCTACTCTATATATTACCATAAACTAAGACTTATATTATTGCTTTAATGGAGCGCCCTTCTTTTGCTTGGTGAAACATTAGTGCTGTTGCGTTTACTTTATAATTCTATAACATTAATAATACTCTGTAGGCTTATGTGGCTATCATGGCCTAAGAGATACCTAAAATAATAAAAATGTCATTTAAAAAGTATATTTTTTTATTTATTATTTAGTAAACATTTTCTGATGACTGAAGCAGAACTCAGAACTGTTTCAGTATCATCTACTGTATTTATCATTCGAACCTTTAGTACTTTTTTTATTTTTAGGTTAAGAATTTCTTGAGGTAATTGCAAAGCTTAAGCTTGATCTCTAAATTACGATACGAGATCTGTATTAAAAACATTTGTAAAACTATCCCTATTCACTAACTGTATCTGTTTTTAGCAATAATCTTAATTTCAATCTATGTATTATACATGTTCTTATATAATGTTGTGACAAGCTTTAAGAAAACTCTTCTAAAGAGATTTCATTTGTTTACATGTCAATGGTCTTAAGTAACTTACCTCCGTTGGGAAAAAACCCAAATACGCTGTGCAACCACCAGCCAACAGAACGTCACCAACAATGTTACTTATAGACTTATGCAGATTATGAGCTGTCTCTGACCAACGTGTCTTTTCGCCACCTAAGCCACCCAGTAGTTTTTCAGCTCTAAGAAAAAAGGAAAAAAAAATATATTGCAATGAAAAGGTTAAGAAAAAATCATTTTGAATTGTACTAAAACAGAATGAAACAGAATATTTCATACCGATTCAACTTCTTTTCACAATTTTCAATTTCGTCTTCCAAACCCTTCTTCTGGCGTGATTTTTCGGCAAAAAAGTCATTAAGTTTTTGCAGTTTATCCAGAATCACCTGCAGCTCAGCACGTTTTGAATTAAGCTTTTCCATTTGAGATGCCAAATCATTTTCAGCCTCAGCTAAGGCAGCCTTTTTAGGCATAACAATGCGAGCTACTTTATCGTAAACATCCATTGCTCGAACCCAGTGACACAAACCCTCACAAGCCGTAGAAGCGGATTTTATCTTTTCTGGCACAAAATCACGATCTGCTACATATCTAAAAGATACTAAAAGCTAGAAAATTTTTAATGAATACAAATAACTAGTTCTCATACTTTTCGCGAATTTTCTTGATAATGGCTGGTGGTATATTATCCTTGTCGAAAGTCTTTAAAGACTCCAAAAACTTCATGTCACTGACCATACGCAAAGAGGCACCCCAGTAGTCTTCTACCATTCTACCTGTAGCATCCGGTTTACGGTCTGGCTTTAAGCCCTTGATTACACAAACAGCTTCTAGCACTAATTTAACGCCATATGGAGGATTTTTCATGGATTTTACCACAAATATATCAGCCGGTTTGAGGGTATTTAAAGCATCTAAAGCAGCTTCTAAAGCCGGTATGGCCTCTGCCAAATCACTCTCACAATCATCTTTAATGGCCTGAGCAGCAGCAGCTGCTTCGTTAGCTGCCGCCTCATCGGCCCCTACAACTTCTTTTTTCTTTTCTGCCTCTGCTGTTTCACGTTCAATATTCACCATTATCTTTTCAGTTTCCTCTGAGAGCACCTTTAATTTTGGCTGTAATTCATATAAATTTGATTGCATTTCACCTACTTGACCGGCAGCAAAATCTAATTTCTCTAAACCTGTCGTATATCTATAAAGTTGCAAAGAGTATTTGATTTTTTTTCTTCTTTTTGATTAACAGTCAATAAATAGTCTTCCCACTTGTGCCCACTTACCTGTCTCGTAATCTCGTTATCTCTTCAAGTTTTCGTACGTAAAAGGTACGAAATGCCTTTAACATTTCTAAATAGGAAGACGGTGTCACATAGTTTCTTCTAGCCAATTCAGTGTAGCATCTGCAGTATGTGCAATAAAAAGCAACAAAAAGAAAAGAAAAAAAAACGAAAAAAAAAATATATTTCATATTATATATGACATTATTTTCTGTGTGAATCTGTGTTTGAGACTATAATTTTATTTTGCTATCCACTTACTTTTCACTTGCATCGACAACGGATTGATTAAAATGCATTACACATTTTACCAATTCCTTTTCCAAATCACTCAATACAATTTCTTCTACATCCTCTAAACTTTTTCTACTTTCTTTCGATTCATATGATTCAAGTGACTTATTGGCATCCGCATCTTCTGTTTCTTGTGATTGACCCAATTTCATGGAGCTAATAAAATATTCCGCAACACGTTCTAAAGCGTCTACCGGCCATGGCATGTACCTAGTTAAAAACGGAAATACAGTACATGTGCATATGTGAGTACAAGTTAGTGTGTATTTAGTACTAGATTGTACAAGTATGTGTTGAAAAACTTTTTACCAATACCAAGAAGAAAGAGCGATGAATCCAAGGACGAATTGATATAAACGTTGGAAGTTAAAGAATTTGTAATATATTATTAAATGTTGAGTGTAGTATGAGTAGGCGAATTGGTAATTAATCAAATTATGTATACGATATATTTCTGATTTCAATAGAAACAATTTTAATAAAATTAATCATTGGATACAGCTCAAATAACTTTTAAAATGATTTCTGTTCGAAGCTTACTAACGCTATTTGTGCATATATATTAGGTTTGACATTGTATCAGAAAGGACTCTGAAAAGTGTAGCTAAAAATCAAAAGCAAAAACTTAAAGAAAACCTGCGTATTGGTATATCACTCTTGCGGTATTATTCGCAGACCGGAATTTTGAAAAATAGTGATTTTTACTTTTTTTAAGTGGTAAAGATGTTTTTCTTTTTTAGGAATCGAATTATGCATGTATGAACAAATATGAGTATTTAATATACGAGAGTGTAAAAAGGTATATCGATGGTCACAGGTAGAAAAGCCCTTCTCGTTTTTTTAGGGAAATTGAGTTTTTGTGTGATTTTAATACATTTATTGAATAGTATCAAAGATAATATTTAGTTTTACAAGCAATTTAATAAAGAAATTACATTGTGATAAATCAGTTTTTATTACCTTTTTGCCTGCTCCTGTAAAGTTACAAGCATCTGAGAGCCACTCTACCTGTGACCAACGATGTATGGCTTTGTAATTTTGTTTGTTATTTATACAATATTTGTGTGTGACTACACAAAATATATATTTTCTGAATCCTTATTGATAGAGAAGTCGATTTAGATATGTCAGTCTGTCCATCCGTGCGAGCGTGGAAATCAACTTTTTAAAGCCTCCGTATTTTCCAAGTAGTCATATGTAGTACCAATTATTCGGAAATGCTTTAAAAACTTTTGCTATTGAAAATCGGAAATTCGACAGATAAGCGGCTGAGATATGAACCAAAAACCTGGTATGCCTTTCCTTTTCATTGAGATTGAAATACTTAAGTCATAGGTGCCCATTTCAAAACAATTTTTTGTGACTAAATTTTGATAAAAATCTGTGAGCGTACTTTTTCATAGCACTGTACTTTTAAAATCTTTCACCAATAGGGCTGCAAAATATTTTTGGGCATCTATGACTAAAGTACATGTGGTTTTTTGTTGATTTTCTTTGTTTTAAACTTATTTTTGTGTACGAACGTACATATATAATGCGAAGGTTTTCGCTTGCTTACTGTACGTTGAACGAACATGATCACAACAAGAAGGTTTGTACTTATATAATGACATGCTATTAACCAATAATGGAAAAAATTAAGCAGGTTTAAGTCCGTTTTACAAGAAACTTACACGTACGTCCTTCTAGTTGAGTATCTTTGCTCTTGTAAAGCGTATATTAAGATTTTGCACAGCTCCCTTGCATGATTTTTTTTTGTTTGAGAAATATATTGAATAATAAGTTGAAAATATTGAACTAAATTCTAAATTAAAGTAAAAAAGGATTTTACCCATTTTCGTCAAATCCACACATTTTTGTGTCACCTATCCTAAAGCACTAGCCTACATGTCCCTAATTATTAGATGACTTTTTATTAAAATTTTTAGATAACTTTTTTCATAATTTCTACCGTAATGCGAAAACCGATTCTTTTTATTTATAATTTATATTTTTATCATTTGAAAAATTTAACTTTAAAAAAATTTTAAATTTCACTATGGCGTAAATGTTCTTCACGTCCTTATTAACACTCGGTTAAAGCAAAGTACACACATATCTTCTTTATGACGGTGTTTATAAATTTGGAAGTTTTATGTAATATTTTTACCACGAATATGTGACAAAACTTATCAGTGGTTAACGTAAAGGACAACACTGAATAGAAAATAGTAAAGGAAATTTGGTGGATACAAAAGTTTTTTCAAATATTTGTTGGCCATATCTGCATTATAGTTTAAGAGCAATTTTCAAAATATAAAACTTTTTTTAGGTTCTAAATTCAGGCTAGCTAAGCATAAATTAATATTTCATTAAAACTATTGTTTTCAAAAATGAATTAACGAAATAGTTTTTCTGTAGTTTACGTTTAAATTTAACTTCTTTTTTTTCAAGTTTGAATGATATTTTCCTCTTTTTGTGAAGATACAGAAAAAAACTACATATGCTTTCACCCTGAGTTGATGTCACTCATGCAGGATACAAATACAAAAAATGAACAAATACTGAAAAGAAACAGGAAGGAACAAGAATTTTCTTCATAATATTTTCCTGATTTTTTTTTATCTAAGATGTCGCTCTGCACTTTTCTGGTAATAAAAGGAAATGTTGTAAATATAGTAGAAATTATTGTGTAGTAAAAGAGGAATCATGTAGTTCCTGTTGCTTTCATGTAATTCGCACTAGACACACAATTAAACCAAACAATATGTTTATTTAAATATTTTAAATAATATTAAAAAACCTTAAATATTTTTCTATTAATAATCTGTTTAACTAATTTTTTTGAAATGTTTCCCGACAAAGATTCCTAAATAGGAGTTTAAAAAATTTTGACAAGTCAAGTCAAGTTAAACTAAAAAATCGTTTAACATGTAACCACAATTATTTGCTCTTGGCATGCTTAACAGACATAATTAAAATATCGTTCATAGTGTTAATCAACATCGTCCAAACTTGATTGGAAACCAGACACTGAAATCAGTACTTATGATATTTCGAGCAAGATCTGCTTAGTTACCAAAGCAAAATTAAATCTACTTTATTCCTAGATTTTGGCAAAGTCTTCTAAAAATAAATCTCTAATTTTTGTCATCTTGTTTTTAAAAAATTCTACGTTATACAAAGAAATATTTAACTTTATATATAAATAAATCTTGAAAAAAAAAACAAAGCCTTTCAAGATGTCAACGATTTTAAATGAAATCTACTAGATTTTGGTGCAATGTAAATGCACTGTTAAAATAGTGTGGCAAATAGGAGCCGTTCGTACATCGGTCCCTTTTAAAAAATAATAGTAGTTCATATGAAACTCAACAGTTTAAATGTAATTGCTTTTTAAGCTAAAGCAGCTTTGTATTTTTTTTTTGTTTTTTTGAGATAATTATTATTAAAAAAAAATTTTGAACTAAAAACTAGATCACCACAAGAGCACGTACTCATAGTACAAAAACTTTTACAGTATTTAAAGTACTTAAAGTAAAATATAGAATAATTAAATCTAAGCTGAATAAAAAAAGTAAGAGAGCTACATTCGACTGTGTCAAATCTTAAAGTACCCTTTACAAAAGTATAGATACGAAACTATAAGTATAAACATATAAGTTGTTTGTAAGACGGATTAACAATTGCTTAATCTTTTTTGTTGTTGTCTATTCATGTCATCAGGAAGGGAGTAATAAAGAAAAATCCTAAAATATAAAAAATACAATAATTTGGAAATGGTTGAACTTAGAGTGTTGATTTTTTGAATTTGATTTATACTATATTAGAGATTACAGAAAAATTTAGTTTTTATTTTGTTGTCTTAATCAGTTCTTTGAAAGAGCTTGACTACATTTTTTTTTAATCTTTCATATTTTGGGACACCTTTTATTCTCCTCAAATTTTTTAAGAAAACCCAATATCTCTAAACTGATCTTAATTCCGAACAATTTATTTGTTTGGCCTCTCTTGATAAAAAAAACAAGTAAGAGTGTTATATTCGGCGGTGCCGATTCCAATAATACCCTTCAACATAATGTACATAGGTATAATCCCACATTGCAGCTTAACCTATATTTCATGTTATACCCCTTTTTTCTTTATTAATTCCGGCGCAATCCTTGATTTTGAATTTTTACGTATTTAACAGTATTCTAGTAATCAAGCCCTTTAATTTAATACCCATATTGATGGGATTAAAAAAGTTTTATCCGCCATTTTGTTTTAGAAGCCATCTTGAATTTTATATTTTAGAATGATTTTCTGTATTCTACTAGTCAAGCCCTTTAATTTGATACCAATATTGAGGAGGTTCAAGAAGTAACGTATAAAATACCAGATTTTGCCCATATATAAATTTATTTTCGCCATTTTGTAATGAATTTTAATTTCCTTTCAGATGATACCAATATTGACGCTTTCGGTTGTCTAGAAGCTAAAAGAATTAGTTTTCGTTTGTAAATTTTTGAAATATACATTAAAAAAAAAATTTTGCCTATAACTTTACAGATTAGAGCCCGCTTTATCCAAAATTTTTCAGGAATATCTCTAGAGGCATATTATATCTACAAATAGTAGCAAAGGTACCTATTAAATATTCTATGGCCACAAAATTTTGATTTTAGTGGTAAAAATATGGGAAAAAACAGAGGCAGTCGTGGTTTTTTGCTTATATTTTAGAAAGTTATGGGGCGATTGTGCTGAATTTTAATAGCGATTCATTCCCGGATATTTCCAAAAGATAGATACCATACACGATCTGAGGAACATATCGTTGCTTCTTAAAGTTGATTTCAACCAACACACGGACATACGGGCAGACGGTCAGACGGTCATACCTTAATCGACTCCTCTTTCAGAAAATATATACTTTATGGGGCGGAAATCAAAATTGTAAAAATTACAACCGGAATGACAAAGCTTTATATACCCTTGTACACCATAGGTGAAGGGTATAACTAGGTTATTATATTGGTACTTTTGGACTTCGTACGTTTTATATAGGCATTGGCTTTAACTTTTCGCATAAAAAAATAAAGCACTAAGATTATTGACCTGCTTTACTACCACATGTGGTTGTAGTTCGCTTCAATAAGCTTTCGATTTTCATAGCCCTCCCAATATTATGCAGATTTTTTTCTTCCCGATTCTGATTTCCTAAAAATTTCCAAGTTCTTCCAGTACTGTTTATAATGATTTGAATCAGTTTGACACCAAATTTTAAATGCTTTATCCAATTTTTTAATAATTTTTACACGTGCTTCTTTTTAGTCACTCATAAGAAATCAACATTGTTGTCACTTTCAATAACAACTGACAATATTTTAAATAGACAAAATTACTCCTTGGGAACATTGCTTCCTATTGCGTGTGATTATGTTCGTGCAACGTGAAGTAGACAAGCGGAAAAATTCGCATTACACACAAATAAATACCAACTATAAAAAACTCTCACATTGTTTACCATCATAGATATGTACATACACACATTAATATACACATAAGCGCGTGCCAACACCGCCTGCATTTGTTGTTTTTTAAATAGAATTTTGTTGAAATAAAGAAACAGAAGCGTAAATGGGTTTTCGCTCATATCTTAGCCTTTAGGTGATCGAAATTGCTGATTTTGGACACAAAAATTTTCGAAGATATTCCTAATAAACTGATACAACATACAAGTCCATGCAGTATATGGGGGCTTCAATAAGTTGATTTCAACGCTCACACGTAAGGACAGATGGACATGGGTAAGTCGACTTCTTCAGAATATATTTACTATATAGAATAATGTAGGAATTACAAGTGGAATGACAAACTTATATATACCCATTTAAACTCTCGTGTGAAAGGTATAAAACAACAATCAATTTGTAAATCTTAATATATTTTTGCCAAGGACACACACTTACCAATCGATTGTACAGCAGTTTATCAATGATGGATACATACGTATACGTTCCTTAAACGACTCGCCAATGGGGGAGAATGCCAGTGCAACATGCAATTGTTCACGTATACGTTCAATAAAGAATGAATACATTTCTGTTGGTATGGGTTCAATATTTTTACCCTAAAGTATTTTACATTTTGAGTGTTAACACAGTATAGTTGATGTGTAGTTCAAGTGGCAAATATTATTATAGAATATTTTGTTTTACAACAAATGCAAATTACAATTATGATTTAGCATTGAATATGAAATTATTTTAAGGACAATAATGACGGTATAATGAAGGAACATCAAAAACAATCCACAAGAAGCGGTAACAACAGCAATATTAAATATTATAAGTTATTATCATCAGCAGCAGCAATAATATCATCATAATCAGTAACACAAGCATCATCCATAAGCAGCAGTTGTATTATAATGTTGCATCAACAGGATGTATTTTGTAGTTTGAGTTGATGTTGTTAATAGTATAGTTGTTGTTAAATGTGATTGTCGTAGTTGTTGTCATCATTGTCGTTACCACAAAATTAGGAAATCATGGTGCATTAGCGCATAAGCAAATAGTTTAGCATGTCAATGAAATTTTGATTCATCGGAAATAAAACAAATTGAATTTTAGTTTAAGTATATATACTAGAATTTCATATAATTTTATTTATTTTTGTTTTTGCTTAACGTTATTATTACTTACCAATTGTTTTGCAATATTTATCATATTTTCCATTATGGCTGCTTTATCTTCTAATTGATAAAGATTTGGTAAATCGCCACAATTAAGTATACCATTAATATCCTCTATGTAGCCCTCATCGGTGGCCTGCATTTGTGAAAAAAATAGATTTCGAATCAGGTCATATATGTATAGAAGAGTAGGTATGAGTAATGATTTACTGCTGTTAGAATTATATATTGAGTATACGTACACATGTACACTAAAGTACCCAGCAAAAAAAAAACATAACGAAGAGATGAATGCGCAGCGGCTCAACCGATGAAAAAGTAAGTTTCGGTGAAAAAACAAATGATTTTAATTATTGATCATGTGTTTATATTTCAGTGTGCAAACAAATATTAAAATTAAATAATAATTTGCAGCACCAACAAAAGTAGATGAGACTTTAATTATTATTCCGTTTGCCATACAAAGAACAATTTGTTTATACAAGGTGTCGCAAAAGAAATCCTCCTATCAGAAAATGCTACAAATTTTGCAATTGGCCCCTAATGTCAGTTCTGTTTTGACATTTGTGTAGTAAACACATGCAAAATACACGTTAATAAACAATGTTACGCTACACTGCTTCAGAACGCGGAATATTGGTGACTATTTATTTGACCAATAATCGGTCGGTGACTTTGGCACAACGTGAATTTCGTCACAGATTTCCTAGCCGTCCAACGCCTACTGGTGAAACACTGCGACGTTTAGCCGCTCGCCTCGAAGAGACTGGCACAACACGAGATGCTGCCAGGAGTGACAGACCCCGGAGTAGCCGTTCTGCAGAGAATATTGCTGCTGTCGCTGAGGATGTCATGTAAGCGCCGTCGACATCGACCAGACGACGTGCCACGCAAATGGCTATCAGTCGACGGTCTTTACAGCGAATTTTGGTACAAGATTTGGAGATGTTTCCGTACAAAGTCCAGACGGTGCATCAGCTGTTAGCTGCTGACCGCCAATCGCGTCTAACATACGCTCAAGCCATCCTGAATACCACCAAGAGGAAGATGATTTTTCATCAAAAATAATCATGAGTGATGAGGCCCATTTCCATCTAAGCGGGTACGTAAATAAGCAAAATTTACGCTTCTGGGGCACTGAAAATACGCGTGTAACCCACGAAGAGCCATTACACCCGCTCAAAGTTACTGTATGGTGTGCTGTTTTCGCTGGAGGAGTCATCGGACCTTTTTTCTTTGAAGACGTCGCGGGCCAAACGGTTACTGTGAATGGTGAGCGCTACAGAGCAATGATCAACGATTTATTTTTGCCGCAACTTGATGAATTGGGATTGGAAAACATGTGGTTCCAACAGGACGGTGCAACAGCACACACTGCACGTGCCACAACCGATATGCTGAAGGATGCATTTCCCGGGCGCCTAATCTCCCGTTTTGGCGATTTGAACTGGCCAGCAAGATTGCCTGATTTGACCGCTCCAGACTTCTTTTTGTGGGGCTTTTTAAAGTCGCGGGTTTATGTCAACAAGCCTCAGACTCTTGCAGCTCTTAAAGACAATATCCGTCAAGAATGTGAGGACCTATCGCCGGAAGTTTTGGCCAAAGTGATGGAAAATGCCATAAAAAGGGCTCAAATGACAATCAACTGTGGCGGCGGCCACTTACATGACATCATATTCTCGACTTGATGTAAAAAAAATTAAAAGACCAAATAAAAATACTCCACAAGAAGAATCAAAGTTTTTCATTTTTTTTTTTAATTACAGCCAAAAAACATCGGAAGGTTATTTTTGTGCCACCTTGTATATTGTAGGGTTTCCCAAAGTACCTGCCAGTTTCGATAGACGAAAAAAATTTTAAGCCACATCCAACACATCCCTGCAGATAACGCGAGTAGTCCATACACGAACGTTAGGTATACCGTAATGGACTAGTCCAAAGGTTACCCAAATGTATGGGTAAAACATGGACAATTTAACATTAAGACGTCCTAGAGCTGGATCATAACCCATAGAAATAATCTCAAAACTACTCTTTCTCACTTGAACATCATTGGAACACCTACACGATTATTATGCACCTCCTTACAACGGTTTAACTACAATCTCTTTTTTGAAAATGATATGATCTATGGCTTCATTAGTAGTCCATTTTAGTTTCAATGGACCACGTACCCAAACATATTTATTTATATTTTTAAGCAAGACACTAACATATATTTTTTTGTTAAAAAAAGTTTTAGTCGATATTTTGAAGATACTGCTTAACAATTAAAATGAGCCATT
This sequence comes from Phyto melanocephala, assembly GCA_941918925.1. Taxonomy (NCBI): domain Eukaryota; kingdom Metazoa; phylum Arthropoda; class Insecta; order Diptera; family Rhinophoridae; genus Phyto; species Phyto melanocephala. Next base: position 110,019,265 of record OW799235.1, on the reverse strand, counting down.
TTTGGTAAGACGGTTTCTATGTGACTTCAGTAGAAGTCATTTAATGTACCATAAGTTAATATAAAAATATAGGGTGGGACACCCCTTCTAAATATGATATATATTGATGTCATTTGAAATATAAATATTAAAAAACTTCTTTTGCTTGGGTACCCTACTAAAAACTACATTTAGCAATATGTTTATTTAATTGCATGAGCATAAGAATACTTTATAATAATTTACATTATTTGATTCGCTACTTACCTGTGAATCGGAGAAAAGAAATACAGTGTGATTTAAGTTAAATCCAGCAGTCATCAATATCTTTTTTAAATCATCACGCCAATCCTGTTGTGTATAAGTTTTTGTCACTTGTACCGTCATTAATCTACAATCAGCAATATGAGCAGCCAAACGACAGGAACTACGACGACCAGAACCACCCATACCAACCATTAAAATATTACCGCGTGGCATTTGTAAAACTCTTGAAACTCTAGAATATGAAAGAAAAGTTCAAAAAATAAGAAAATAAAAAACAAAAAATCTACAAAAGAAAAAAAAGCAAAACCCACAAAAAGAGAAAAATGAAATAATCTAGATGCAAATGAATTGTTATGCACATTTGATATGAATATATTCAAGCATATGTATAAAATAAGGGTTTCCCATAAATTTGAGATAAAGGAAACTATTCAGTAATGGAATTATCAATTATACTTTTCAAAAGAATCCCTTAAAGTAAATAGTACATAATATGTTGTCTTAATTTTCCAAGTTGAAAAAACTGGTATAAAACTTGAACATTAAGACAACATGTTAATGAAGAACAATCAAAAAAATTTACATTTTATATAATACAAAATGTTAAATTGAAAATATATATTGTTATTTGGAACTCCCTTAAAGACAAAACTCTTCAATACCTCAGGGAATACTAATAAATGTTCATACACCATTTATAGTAATTGCTAGCCATAACGTGAAACGAAATATAAGATCAATAAAAACAGCAAAAACAAAAACACCAACAAAATAATGGATTCCATAAAGTAATATCTTTTTTCATTTATGTTTTTTAACCATTACCTATGGCGTTTCATTACTTACCTCGATATGTGCTCAATGGCAAAACGAAATAAAACCAAATCCATTGGTGTACTGGAAAACCCATTATAGTCACGTAAATAATAGTGCATAAGTTTTTCCAATTTATTATAGTTTTCACATTCGTCGTAGATCTTTGGTTCAGCATCTGGTTCCAAATAGTTGCCAAAGAACAAATTACGTAAATCATCATCCGACAGCTTGGCACCTGGATTTTCCATACGATCCGAAAAAGCCGATTCTAAAGAGAAACGCAAATGTGTCTTGCAGGCGTAGGTGCACATTTCTAAAAGCTGATCACGATCTTTCTGTTCAATTAAGCTGAAGAAAATAAAAAATCAATTGTATTTAAGAGATGCAGTATTAGTGCAAACATATGCCAGATAATAAGAATTAAACATTTTAAAACTTAAACATTTTCCAAAATTAAACTACGTGTTACTAATAAAATAAAGTTCATAGTTTAGATTCATATGAAAAGTTAGTCATAGAGCATCTATATGAACTAAAGACAAAGCGTTATATGGAAGGTTGGCATTGAAGTAGGCATGGTCAAGTGGCTTATGCTAATTACTTAAGCCTTGATAATTCAATATAAAGTCCTATATTCTTAAATAACCTTTGTTCATTTAAAAATTATGTGAATTTAAGATAAAGCGTTACATGGGAGGGAGGCGTAAAAGTAGACGTGTCACCCTAATTTTTCGTTATTAAAAATTATTTAATCAATAAGCAACGTTTGTAACGTGGATGGAGGGAACCACTTATAGACAGGCTCGTATGGTTCTTACGAAGCCTCTTGGGGTGCAATAAAGTTATTCGGTTTTAGTCGGAGTACGATTGGCTGAATAACTGCATTGATTACAGGACGTGGAAATTTCAAATATCATATGAATGGGATGCAGATCGTGGGTGATATTTAAAGAATGTACCTGGAGGATGCTGAGATAGCAGCCCATGTAAAATGCGAATGTATAGCACTGGCGAGCGGAAGATTGAAAATCACGGGAAGCACAATTAAGTATCGATGCTATGGAGGACCTCAGCCCGAAGGAAATAGTGGTGATAACAAAGGTCTGCGCGATGAGGATTGTCGACAATTTACAGTCGGCAGTGTGAAATGGTTTTTCTAATTTAGAGCAAACGCCGTTTTTTGGCGAGAGACTAAAAAACAAATACATTCTTCAATTAATACAGGACAAAATTCGTATATAAAAGGGAATCGAAATGATTTTGCCTTTTTAATATTATGGACTCATATCTAGTGTACTTGTATGAATAAATAATATTATTGTGTTTTAGTTGCTTTTATTATCTGCCTTTAATACAATGGAAAAACATAGACTTACTCTAATTTTAACAGAAGCTTATGCCATTTTAATTTCTCTATTATTTAACAACAATTAAAAGTAAACAAAACAAAAAACTAATAAGTGGGTATATGCATGTTTGAATATTCATTTATAATACATAAACTTTTAATGTGAGTGCATGTTGACTTCGTATATTTTTTTGTTCATTTAAAAATTATCAAATACTGAACACAAAAGAACAATTAAATACAATAACAAAAAAGTGGACAAGAGAACAAAGCACATACACACTATCTCGCATGTTGGTGGAAATGTACGTATACATTGAACAAAAAAGGCTATAAAATACAAGCCAAAAGCTTATAAAATAACATAATTCATTGTTTCCAACATAGATCTATATATGATAATGTAAATACCAGTATAAGAGGGTGGAGTGATAAATAGTGTTAAAGAAAGATGTTTAAGAAGGATAACCGTCTATTTGTAAAGTTGGAAAAAAGTCCACTTTACATGTGTTTATGTAAATTTTTAACTAAACAAAGATATCAACGTTAATGCACTCAACCTTCGTAAGTCAATTACACACAGATATGTATATCGCGCACTAAACGTAAAGAAGGCATAACTCACAAACAAAAACTTTGACTAGAGGCTAGAATATGATTTCAAAAAAAACTGTAATTTAAAAAGTATATGTAGATCTATTGTGTCAAAGGCATATGTAGAAGAAAGCTTGCTATTATTATAGAACTTTTATTTTGTATATTTACTATATTCGCAGGGTGTCCTAGTGTGTTTTATTGACATAATGTCCTAGGATTTCATAATAGTTTAAAAACATTCTTTTTGTCTTTCAATTAAAAAACTGTCTCAAAATGATGAAACTGTTTATAGTATGTTTATTGTGTTGTCATAACTATTCTGCATCGGTCGGCTAAGACCGTCTTTTATGTTTGTAAGCCGCCCCTTGTATATCATTTTAAAATATTTGTTATCAAAAATTTTGCAAAATCGGTGATTTAAATTTGATATATCACACTTAGTGTTTAAAAGCGAATTATATTTTAGATAGGTATGGTTCTTATGTAGTTCTTAAAGTCGGTAGTATTGAAATTATAAAAATTAATTTATAAAAGAAAAAATGAGTTTATAGAAGATTTAGAATTTAAAATGAACTTGTAGTTATAAATTTTGCAAAAATATCAGGTCTGTAAAGAACGATTGTGAATTGTCTTTTAAATGAAGATAAAACAACATTCGAGCTTCAATACTCTTGGCTTAATAAAGTTCAATTTATAAGTTCGTCTTACTAAGAAACTTAAATTTTCTGGTCACTTGCGCTCAACAACTCCAAATGTTTAGACATTTGAGCTTCAATTATATTTGACTAAATAAAGTTCAAGTTTGCATTTTATTTTACTCCCTTAAGATTCAGGTACCATCTTCTGATATTTTATGAACCAACATCACGATTTGTACAATTATAACTATTTCTGATTTTGCATAAATATCCAATTAAAGGCTCGTTCATAAAAGACTTATTTTTTATATTATTATTTTATAACGTTTGAATTTACGACAACTTGTGAATACAGTAACTGTATCTTTATATGATTTGCAATTAAAAAAAATGGTTTTGTAATACAACTTTTTGCAGTGGATTATGTTTTACTGTAATTTAGTCTATGTTAAAAGAAAGCAATTTTGTAAAATTTTAAATTGTGACTACTTTGTTTTGGTGTGCGATATGCAGACATACAATTTAATATTTGGTACCATACTAACACACAAATAAAACTAAATAGTTCACGTTCCCGTTTTCATTTGTTTTCGTAGTCTTTATGCCTTTTTTTGCTATTATTGTTATAGCTTGCTTTTACAGCGATATACAATCTATAAATGCCAACACATATAAACATTTATAATTCTCTCAAACACTCCTACGCAAAAACTATCATAAATACTTATCAACACATAGACACACAATTAAAAATAAAATAGAAAATAAAATAAACACTGTCCCTTAAACATATACATGCATCTGTACCACGTACAACACTAGCAAGTAAGGAAATTTTATACACATACTCACGCACTCCCATACATACATATATACATACCGGTCATAAAAAACACGATACGTTTCATGAGCCCACAGACGGCCGAGTTTTTCTGGATCATGTAGACGTTTTGCTGGCACCAACACAACACCCTGAAAAACACGGGTTATATCACGTAACGAAAACGTATAATGGGATTTGGCAGGAGTTGGTAAAAATATTCTCATGGCTGAACGATAAACACTGACCATAGATTCAGCTAGACCCTGGATATGTATTGGTTTTTATAAAGTTTCATTTAGTTGTTGATGTTGTTATTGTCGTTGTTGCATTTCATGAAAACAAACACACATAAAGTTTAAAAGAAATATTAAAAGATGTAAAATAATAAACTAAAATTTTAAGTTAAAGTATTTCATCTCTCATCGTTTATCGTTTTTTTTTGTTGGGCACCTTTAAACACTTGTTAAAATTAAAAGAAAATTTGTGAGTAAACAAGCATTTAAGGGACGTTTTAATAATTTCTTCGTTAAGGCAAAATTACCAATATATGTTTTAACTTAAAAATTTTAGGCGTATTTTCCTTGTATTTGTTCAAAATTATTGTCGAATTTACAGTTTTTAAAAAATTTGTATGAAAGATTATTTCAAAAAATTAACAAATTATAGAAAATTTTTTTACAAATTTGAGAGAGGTATTAGAAGTATATAGGATTTAAAAATGAACCAAAGAGTTTTATTTGTCGGTTTTTGAGCAGTAACCTGTTGACAACTATCATGAAAACACATTTTGATAGCTGATGGTTCAGGGTTAGTAAAAACAAAATACTACACGATGAACAAAACAACGAATTTCTATTACTGAACAATATTTAAAAAAATTTATAATGAATGTTCGTTAATGTGATCGAAATATTAAACTAACTTAGAGAAATGTAATAGAAGTAATACACAAATAAGAGAAGACTTGATCAATTGACGATGTTAAATGCTCAGATTGTTCAGAAATCATATGTTAAAAAGTGAATATCGGAGCAGTGCGTGGAGTTATTGTTAAAGGCGAGAAGCTTTATTTCATCTAATTTAGTTTTGTCTACAGAAAACGCTGCTGCAATTGAATTGATGCAAAAAGTGCATCATAATAACTTTATTCTGTGAAAACAGTTTGTTGAATTATAAAAAACAAAATTCGCACAATCGAAGTCTGATTATTCTAAATACATTTACGTGGTTTTACGGTCATCTAGTAATTTTGGGCTTGAAGCTTCGTTGGATATTTTTTTCAAAAATAAGGGTATTTAACCGTTACTGCCACTGTGGATCGATATCACAAGTATTATATATTTTATATACTTTATATATTTGTTAATACAGATTTACTGCTGTATGCACTGAACTTATGAAATGTTTATAGAGGGTTAATTAAACTGATTTTATAAACTTGATGAAACTTGATTAATAATCCTTTGGTAATTTTTAAACATACGGCAGATAGACTATATCGATGGCTTAATATAATAAAGTCATATCACGATATTTTTTTGAAATCTCGATTTTACCCTTCTCTGATAGTCAATTAACAAGAACATCACCTTTAAAAAAATTTGTAAGCCATGCTTGAAAATATTGGATTAATTTCCCAAACTTACTTCATTATTTTATTTTATATTGTATTTTGTTTTGCCTTCTCCTGTAAAGTAATAGAAAATCGAGATTCGCACTTTTTATATAAAGCAACCCAAGTGTCTAAAAGTGCAAGGACGTTAAATATATATAAATATGACTGACGTTGATGTAGACGTTCCCTCAGCTGCTCCTGCTGTATGTGGCACCATGGATATAAACCAAGCATTGCAAGAAGTTTTGAAGAAATTTTTGATTGCTGATGGTCTTGTACATGGTATTCACCAAGCTTGCAAGGCTTTGGATAAACGTCAAGCTGTTTTGTGTATCTTGGCTGAGTCTTTTGACGAACCCAAATATAAGAAGCTCGTTACTGCCCTCTGTCATTAGCATCAAATCCCTTTGATCCATGTCGATTCCCACAAGAAGCTCGGTGAGTGGTCCGGTTTGTGTAAGATTAACAAAGAAGCCAAGCCCCGTAAGGTTTGCGGCTGTTCCGTTTTTGTCATCAAAGACTTTATATTTATATATATATTGTAGTCCAGTCTGTGAATGGGGTTCATCATCTCGATGATAACGATGCGTTTTGTTGTTGTTTTTATCAAAAACATACCAAAATTTCAATACTGCTAAAACAGACATTTTTTATGTTTATTAAAAAACATTTATTAAATATTAAAAAATTGTAAAAAAAAGGAAAAAAAAAATAATTACAGCATTAGACATTTCCTTGTCAAAATGACTTTAAAAACCTGTAAACTCCAGCATTTAATATATGATGAACAGTAGTGATCTCTAGTTATTATTTTAGAAGTGACAATATACGATCACTAAAAGAATTTAATTTTTTATAATTATTATTCCGCAAAAATTTCAGTACAATTTTAACTACACTTTTTCCATAATAATATTTGACTTTCAGGCTTCCTCTATCATACGCTTGTTATCTAAGTAGACATGAATTATATTTTTACCTCAAGTTTTATAAAGAGTATTTCTAATTATTTGTTTGTATATTTGGAATTGTTTTTTAATTTCCACTGCCTATCAACTTATTGACTTAATTATTTTCCACCTCTGTTTATTTCCATTTATTTCTTTATTTATTTATGTCTGTATTTTTGTCATTGTTTACTATAAACCAGACTTGACATTTTTAAATTGAGTTATAAAATGCGCAATTTCAATTTTATTATTGTGGCAACTATTGTGGCAGCATTCTTAACTAAAAAAAGTAAATAAAATCCCACTCACGTACATGGAGCACACTCCTACATAAACACACACACACACATATTATTAGTTGATATAACTTCATTCTTAAGAATATAATATGTCTCCATAATGATTTTTACTTTTAGCCAGGTCTTTAGAAGTTTGCTGTGTTCTAACTGGGTTTCATGAAGTGATATGTCTGTCTGGTGGTCTGTAACTTTTTTTATTTCGCTCTTATTGTAATATATCATAGCAGCAGCATAATGATGTTACGTAGTAGCTTGCACCATCAATAATAGAAATTATATAGCATTTTGTGAAATAATGGAAAATAATTTCGGTTAACACTAACAGGGATCCGTGTGTGTGTTAGGTCGGTGTTCAATAATGATTGTGATTTGAAAATGTATGCATCAGGATCAGTGAACCATTTTTGACATTGTATTGCAATAAGGTAATCTAGGACATTTTATTATTATTTTTGTTCCTTAAGGGATATTATTAAAAAAATTATTTTCCTGTTTTTAATTTTCACAAACGTTTTCTTTCTATATGAAATATTTATTATTATTTTTGATTAATTTTCAAGATATGTTTTAATTAAAAAGAAATTTTCCTTATGTAAAGATCTTTTGATAAATTTTAACTTTATAAAAGATTGCTGCCAAATTTTTATTTTATAATGCAGTAGCGACCCGATACGGGAGAAATTTACTTATCATAATTGAAGACATTACAGTTCTTTAAATATCCTCAAATGTATTTTTTGTACGGGCGATGCCACGCCTACCATAACCGTTTTATATGTAAACCGTGGCTACGATGAAAACAAAATCACTGAAATCGGTTGCACCATTTTTATGTGATGTTCTTACATGAATACAACAATCGTTAAGAAAATGGTTTTACTTTTAGATAAATGTACGTACACTCTTTTTCAAATGTTTTCTTCACTCATACGAACTTTTATATAAAAATAGATAACAATGCACTTACACGTGATAGTAATGCCACCTTATCGGGATAGCCTTTGGCAAAATGCCAATCACCGATCGCTGTAAATATTTTGATTATTGTAGCATCTTCAAATGAATCAACACCTACAACGAATGCATGACGATATAGACGTGGAAATATGAAATTACTACCGCCTGGTAGACCCATTGCACCCAAAAAGCACTAAAAATAGAAATTACAATACAAAATAATTGTTTTTTAAAGAAAAAACTTTATGGAGTGCAACAAGAATAAATGTATCTTAAGCATAATACAAAAGACAAAAATATTGTCACAATTTTAAATAATATTTTTTTAGGTCTGTACTTGCCATATCGACTAATTCTATTTTGGTAGTATCAGTTAAATCCGACCAATAGCCATGATCCAACCACTGCCGCACTAGTTCTAAAGGTGGTTGAGAGCCATAAGTATCCTTGTTAGGCATAGCAACATCATCACAAAATATCAGGCACTAAATAAAAGCTCTTGTTCAATATTTTTATTTCTTTTGTTATCAAACTTAAATACCTTCCTTCCCAGAGGTGGTCCGTACACGCCCTTTCTTCTTCGATCTAATTTCGACATAATGGTCTCCTGTACAAGTTGGGCGGTAGTTCTGGCCGAAAAATTCACTATATTGACTAAATTTGCTGACTTCGGCATTGCCAATAGATTACTAGTAATGATGGCACTTTTTCCTGTACCTGTGGGTCCTATTACCAGTATAGGTAATGATTTCGAAATGCAAAAGTCTTGCCAGTAGGTTAAATAGCCCGATTCATTGGTGGGCACTATAAGTTCACTTATTTGTGCACCTTCGGGAAAAGAGGATATGGCAGCGGAAGGATCGTCGCTGGATTTTTGCCAAGTCCACCAATTCTCATGTTCATCAAAACGATAGTCCATAAAAGATAGCTTTTCGGGAAACATTTGACCACGATTCAGGGAGAAATATTTTGGTTTGGGATAGTTTTCATTAGCGCCATATAAGACTTTGCGCAGCAAGGCATCAAAGCGTTTAATGCCTTTGACTGGAAGAGGAGAAGCAATAATCGATATAATAATAAGTGTAAGAGATTACATTAAGAAATAAAAGGAAATGAAAAGCTGCATGAGACTAAATTTTTTGTTTACTATTTTAGTTTGTGTTTATTAATTCTATTAGCAGATCTTTTAATAGGGACTTTTGTATTTAAATTATTTATGGCGGTCATATGGTTAAAGTTGCATCTGTCGACTTTGCAGAAATTTATTTATTTTCTTTAACTATGCCACCATGGTCAGATAAAGGGCTTAAAAAACGTCTTGATTTTCTTTATCTTTCTTTTATGCGGGCAAAGTTTCACGCGTCATCAGTAATGATGCCAATTTCTAGATGCAGGCTTACGTTATATTAAGTGGATGCCTATCTATGTATCCGTCCCATGTATGCTGAAAACCGGCTTGCGGCGTCTTTAGTTTATATTTCTATGAAAACAACATTAACTGCGCTATCACCGTTACCGGCAGGTGCTATTATTTAATGGCTAATAACTTATTTTGGTTTAACTTTAAAAATATAGACTCCAAGAAGATATTGTTTAAAAAGATGGTGCGATTTAAGTTCAAGGTCATCTGAAGTACAGATGATTGCAACTGATATTGTTCTATTTGACTAGGTTAGTCTTTTTTCTATAAGGGATTTCTTCAGTCGCAAGTCTATGGAAAATACCAACAAAGTAAATCAGCCTTCAAAGCCACCATAACCCATACCATCTGTCCAACAGGGATATATTTTTGCCTTATGACTTAACATAATGGATGCGTGCCAATTTCCATATCCATGGGGAAGTTTTCACGATGTTAATTTTTTACATAACACACACTTTGTTTTATTTAAATTTAAAAACAGGAAGAGCGTAATGAAAGACCTGTTAGATTTCAGATTTGAGTGCCCCTGTGGACTAGTCAGTAAAGGACAAGTCAGTTGTTTGGGGGTTGCGGGTTCGATTCCCGCCGGAGACTCAGGAATTGTCTGCTTCCCTTTCTCTTCTATCCTAAATATTTCTATTTTTATTCTATTCTTCTCTCTATTAAGGCGTCACAATGGACCGTAATGGTCTCCGAGTGAAGGTGTGAGGGTAACTTTGCACCAGCCTTACCTACCTACCTACCTACCTAGATTTCAAAATATGCCTACATTACGTGGCACAATCTGGTAACTCACCTTGTAAATGTGAACAATAGGCCCAGGCATAACAAAATAAAAACATTTGTTGAAACCAGACTTGGGTAAAAACTTTATGCTTTTCTAAAAAGTGCAAAAAGAAACGAGAGAACATCTGTAAAAATTTGGAAATTATAATAAAGGGTAATACTAATAACATTTTCAATGTTTACCTGATACTGATGAATCGATGAAGTTTCTAGCATCTTGTTACAATCTGGTAAAATATCCAAAGCAACCGGTATTAACCACTGTACCATCTCCTCAAACAGGGTCATATAGATCTCATTCAAACTAACATTATTTACCAACACATTAACAAAACTGTGATGTAAAGCTTGCCAACCCAACTGGGAGGGTTCCATATAGATCATACCACAACGTGATACGGTAGCTGGAGATGCCTGTTCTAAATCAGCCGGTTCAAACATCATATTCATCAGCTTAGTCATTGTGATTATTTCACCCGACATTAAGCACAATTTTTTATTATCATCCAATACGGTATTTAAATTTTCAATCCACACTGCATCCACGGGACCATCGAAAAAAATCCAGTAACGTTCACGTTTAGAGCCATTGGCGAATTCCCGAAACGTTTTCGCCAACACACCATCGTACCATTCATGGGAGACGGGATCAAAGCGACCATATAATTGTCCCATGGTAATGGCTTTGGGGTTAATGATGCGATAATTTGTTGGATACTCCTGTAAGTTGGCCTCCTCATCAGCTGACACACAACGCAAACAGTGAGCTAAAGTCTTTTTCAAATTTTGCATTGTATAAATTAATTAGTGATTTTAAAAATAATTTTTATGCTTTATGCTCTCACCTGCCATGCTGTGGTTTTGCCACCCATTGGACCACCGACTACCATTAGACCATGCCTTACCAGCAACATTTCATAAATTTGTAAAATTGTCTCCACAAACCATGGTGTGGCCTGGAGATTCTTTTCGCTTAATATTTTCGTTAACCATTTCATTATGTCCTCACGAGAAGGCTAAAATTAAAATAAAGTTTAGTTTTAGTTGAAATATTGTCGATTTAAATTTAAAATTCATATAAAGGTGTTTTAGTATGGGAGAGTGAATGTTGCTAGTTTGTGAAGGCGTTGATATTTAAAGCAGCACTAAAAAATGATTACAATTTAATTTAAAGTGAGTTCAATAGAAAATTGATGAATATAGCTTGTTACTGGATGTATTGTGTGTTTTAATAATGCTAGATATTTTTGTTTAAGTCCCAGCTTGGGTCTTAAAAAGGGACACATTACATATACTTTGCTAGAATTTTAGTGACGGTGGTGATTGATGGAACAACAAATAAAAATTGATTTTTCGGCTTCACAATTAAAAACTTATTTTTATAGCCTCGTACCCTTTATCATTTGATTTGTGATTTCTACAATATTTATTTCCGATTCAAAAATTAAATATTTTCTGAAAGCTTATAAATAACGGAGTCGTCTGATCAATGTGCCACCACATACTGCACAGAAATGTATGTTATATCAATTTTCGTGTAAATGTTCGAGAATAAGTCGCTATTGAAATCCAGCAAAAGCGCTGCATTCCTGAATTATGAGTAAACAAACACGAATGATTTTGTATTTTCAAATAAAACTCAATATTTTATAGCTACGGTTGCTACTATTTTTAGGTATAATATATTTCCAGTTTTATTTATATAAAATTTGGGCTAAATCGACGACTACTAGGCAAAGTTATAGACAGAAATAATTTTATAAAATATATCTATATATTTTATAATATATCAATTTACAAAAGCTCCTTATTGTTTTTACCACAAAAATAAAATTTTCCAGACCTAGGACCATTTATAGACACAGTTGCTACTTTTTATAAATTTGGTATGCCTCTGGAGATACTAATGAGTAATTTTGGACAATCCGGCAAAGTTATAGGCAAAAATAATTGTTGAAAACGCTTAAGATACCAAATTATAAGTCATAATCTGATAAATTATTTCTAAGAAAAATTAACAAATCATTTTGAAACCAACTGAGATAGAAGCACAAAAATACTAATGCTTCGTTGTTATTCCTCAAAATTTATAAACGAAATTCTATTTTTTCAGCTTTTAGACAACAGAGAGCAGCGATATGGATGTCAAAAGAAAGGGCTTGACTAGCAAAATATAAAAGATTATGACAAATATTTAAAATCTTGGCATCCTAAACAACCCTATCAATATGGGATATCAAATAAAGGTAGCAAACAGCTTACTTTTTAATACTCCAAAAACAAATATGGCGTTGATATGTAAAGCAAGATGACACATTACAATTAATCTGGAGTCTAGGCTAAACTACGATGTGGTCGCTATATTAATGTACTTTATGGTGAAGAGTATTATCAGATTCAGAACGGCAAAATGTAACATTCTTACTTATTATAAAATTTCTTGCAGAGTATTTCGATCGTGTCTGGTCACCTTAAAATTAGAAGAGAATTTTGTCATTACTTTACTCACTGTATATTTTACCAATTTTATCTTTTTGGTTTTTTTTTAATTTTTGAAATTTTTTTTGTATCATTTTGTATTCTACACAGAATCTTGATATGAAATTCTTATTTTTTTCCCTTATATTTAAAAAATAAAAATGCAAGTATTTCTGTAACTATTTCTCAAAATGATTTCTTATACAGACGCTATTCTTAATCAATTTAAATAGAAACGTTGTATTCTTTTTTTTTAATTAAATACTGTATTAAATATTAATTCAAAATTGATAAACAAAATGTGAGGGTTTTATATTTCGACATTTTATAAACTTAATGACATTCTTATTTGGGAATACAAATTTCTTCTATTTTTTGGTTTTATGGCGTTATAATCAATTTGTTACTCGTACTCATATCTAGTCACTTTTATTATTGTACATTTAAGGAATTCAAATAAAAATAAAAAAATATTACGAGGGATGCGGAAAGAGGATCCATTAAAATGTCATACATATTTGTTGCTCTAAATAAATTTTCAAAGCTAAAAAAATTGCTAAATATTCAAAAACAAAAGGCAAAAATGAAAACATAAGCGTCAACAATAAAACGCAAATGAGTGAATAAAATATGGAAAATATGCTTAAAAGTAAAATGCGTAAAATATGTATGAATAACTTACCATTGGCAATTCGGTGCCGGGAAAGAGATCCGTGTAAATGCCAACAAATAGTGAAACATCTTGTTCCAAGAATTTCGGCAAATTTACATCAACAATGGCGCGTAAAACAATTTGTGCTTCTGGCAAACTCTGGTACATGCGTCGCAGTGATGCTGAAGCCAACAGCACAGATTTAACGGCACGCATACCTTTAAATAAAAATTAAGTTTTTTTTTTTTTTTTTGTAAGAAATAATAATACAAAAATTACGTCAAAAGTGAGGCAACAAATACACGTTTCGTTTATATTGAGCGCTAACGACAGCACGGAATATTTTAACATAAAATATCGTTGTAAAAGTTTTCTTAAAATATCTGCAATAACATTTTGCTTATAAATTTTTTTTTTGTTTTTGTATGAAAGATTATCAAAATATTTAGTTTTGTGGCTTTGCAAAAAAAGAACTTATTTCGAAGTTTTTAATATTTGATTAGAAAACAAGTAAGAGCACTATATTCGGCTGTGCCGAATCTTTTATACCCACCACCAATTTTGTGTATATTTAAGGCACAATATTTATTATTTTGTTAATCGCTATCGAATAATCTCTTTATTATAAAATATGTATCCTTTCTTTGTAGAGGGTGGTTAAATTTTAAGGGCCCATGTTGAAGGTGAACTACACCTAGTCTTAAAATTTGTTTTCTGCATTTCAGTTGACATTTCTCAATCTCAAACTTATTCTATTTGATCCGTGGAAAGATATGCAAATGAGTAACGCTTTAAAGGTTTTTTATAAAAATGGGCGATGAAATCAAAATGCATTTTGTGCACTTCGTAATTCTTTTGATAAACATAATCGTTCAAATTCGTCCACAATAGTGAAAATTGTAAAAAATATTTAAATTTCCGCAAAACAGGTCTGTATAAAGAGTTAGAAAATCTGTGAATGCCTTCTTGGTTCGTTGAATGGGAACTATTGCTGTTGTTTGCGATAGTGTGGCAAAAGAGTAGTCAACCTCGACTCATCATCATGCCTAACAATTGAGCTTCAACATTGTCATTGAAAATTTGGACCATCAGATAGAGGAGTGGTGCCAAGGATGGGGGGCGGGGGCATTTGCCCGATATTTTGTTAAATACATAATTGAAGCATTCAAATATTATCATTATAAAAAGAAATGATAATAATTTCTTAAATAATTTGTGTTTTATTTAAAACCAACATCGGCCCTTAAAATTTAACCAACCTTAATAACTTCAATATAATAGTAAAATGTTTTCGTAAATTTAGTCTTTTAGTGAAAGTGGGCGTTAAAGTAGGCGTGTTGATAAAGTTTCTGCTAATAAATACAACTTAGATATTTCAATATAGTCCTTTATTTTCCCAAAAACTTTGTCAATAGAGAAATTACATGAATTTAAGATAAACCGTTATATGGGAGGTAGGCGTTAAAGTAGGAGTGTCATCTTAACTTTTTGGCACAACAATGACATTGATTAGAAGGAAACACCTAGCACATCTGATCATCATACCTTTAATTTTGGCGGTTTTATGAGCTTTTAAATTTCATTAACGGTAGATAACGTGAAAAGTGGGCGTTATAGTAGGCGTGTCAAAGTTATTTTTGTGCATGAGTAAATCTTAGTTTATTCAATGTAGCCCTTTATTATTCCAAAATCTTTATTAATAGAGAAATTATATGAATTTTAGGTAAAACGTTATATGGGAGATGGGCGTAAAAGTGGGCGTGGAACATTGATTTTCCGTTACAAAAAAGCGTCTCACCAAAAAGCAAAGTCTGCAAAATTTCAGAGTCGTACATCCAATTTTGTTGCTTTTATGACGTTTTTGTTTTTAAATATACCGAAAAATACACTGTGCGGTATAAATTTTCGTACATTTTGATCGATAACTCCTCTCCTAATGCATGGATTTAAATAATTTTCAGGGAAAAATATTGTTTTTACTCGGGAAATATATATTCGGAGTTTCATGAGTCTACGTTAATGCGTTTGGTCACAATTCCATTTTATTCGATGTTCGAAGGACACGGTTTTTTCGACCTACTCTTGCTTTTCGAGCTATAACTCTCTTCCTAATATTCCGATTTAGACCATTTTCAATACCAAACAAACCTTGTCTACAAGAAAAATTCTAGCAAAATTTGAGCCCCCTAGCTTTTTCGGTGCGACCTCTATCGTGCTTTCAACAGACGGACAGACGGACGGACATAGCTAGATCGTCATTAAATCAAACCCTGATTCAGAATATATATACTTTATGGGGTCTAAAATGGATATTTCGATGTGTTACAAACGGAATGACAAAATGAATATACCCCCACCATTTTTTTGGTGGCGGGTATAAAAAGGACAATAAATCCAAAAAATAATTAAATTAAGATTTATTCTCTTATTCCTTAACTCGTAGCAAGACACGGATTAAAGAAAACTTATTACAATTTTGTTCACTGTTGATCATTGTCTTGACTTTTAATTAAATTTTTAAAATTTTCTTGGAAAGCACTAAAACAGCTATGAGTTGAAAAAATAATTAACAAAGTTAAGTTAAGTTTTACTAAGTGATATCTCCAAAACGATTTTACATAGAAAACGCCAATTGTTAAAAACAAAGTGTGATTGAGAAAATTAAAAATTTTCTCATCTTGACTTAAGTTATTTTGACAATAGTTCACACAGTTTATTTGCATTATTTTTGATTTTTATTCGCAGCAATTTTATTATAAATAGTTATAAGAATTCATATTTAGGGCAAATCTAAATATTTATTGTAGGGTCTTCCAATAACAAAATCGGTACTTTAAAAGAAATTCCTCAGTTTTGTACTTAATTGTAAAAGTTAGAGTATGCTCTTAATAATGGAAAATCAATTTCAACTAAATGTGCACTATGGTTGCGCTTTCAGAAATTTATTCATTTTTTATAATTGTCCACTTTTAGTTCAAACATTTGAAACCGTTCGGTCTCGAGAACTACAAGGGTTCCATCTTTAAGCCCTTTAATCGATTTTGCGAACTTGGAATGTACCTTATCTTTTACTTAGTCTAAAATAAAAAAGTAAGTTTTAAGATTTTGTTTATTCAAATATAAAAATTAAATTAAATTAATCAAAAAATGAGCTTGACTCAAAAGTTCGTAACTTGGTTTGAGCATTCCATAGTATGACATTGACATTTACTTAGCGATACGTTAAAAAAAAACTTATAAAATAAAAATAGCGGACAAAGCATGAAATGCAAGTTAACTCGTAAACTGCTACAGCGTTGTTGTCGTAATTAATATAATTTATAAATGGTCCGCCATCTAACATTTTTTTTCAACTAGTGCTTATTTCGTGAATGGTAACACTTAGCTCATGTCTGATTTGACAAATAACTACTTTTATCCTTCCGCTGAACGAATATGGTTGCGTATACGTTTGAACAACGCTTCGCTAAGTGGGCCTGCGATCAATTTACAGAAGATGCCAATTTTTCAAAAAAAAAATCATCTTTTCAGATGAAGCTCATTTTGAACTTGGCGGGTATGTATACAAGCAAAATTGTCGCACGCATACATTGAAAAGCCGATGCACCCAAAACAAGTCACACCTCTGGTGCGGATTTTGGTCCAGAGGCATTGGGCCATTTTTCTTCGAAAATTTGCAAGGAGTGGCCGTTGCAGTCAATGGCGATCGTTATCGGGCCATGTTGAGGAGGATACTGGCAACATTTGGTTTCAACAGGGCGGCGCTACGTGCCATACAGCCGAAGCTACGCTCGATGTTTTGCACCCTGTTTTTGAAGATCGCATTATAAGCCGCAGAGTTGATGTCGTTTGGCCACCTCTGTGCTGCAATTTGATACAGTTGGACTATAATTTGTGGGTTGGTGGCAAAGTGTTACGCCAACAAGCCAGAGACAATTGATGCTTTAAAGGATAATATTCGTGAAGCCATTGGTGAAAGACAGCTGCACACAATCGATAATGTGCTTAAAAATTGGACCAATCGTTTAGGCTGCTGCATGGCCAGCCGAGGCAGCCATTTGAATGAAATTATTTTTTATTATTAACCGGAAGTATTGTACTTTCAAATAAAAAAATAAATTTGAGAAAATATTCAGTAGTTTTTTTTAAAGCATTTTCAAAAAAAAGGTATTTGGCGGACCCTTTAATTGAAGTATGATAATCCAAATGAGAATTATAAGACCATACTGGAAATTTTATAGAGTGTGTATCTAAGCAAATACCTAAAAAAATATATTATTTTTTTAACTTGGGAGAAACACGACTTAATTAAAGAATTCGGTACTAATTTTAATAGTCGTGTACTTGATTCTGTAATACAAGCCCTTTTTGTACTTGTTTCAAGACAACTAGAAATAATGCATACTAAAATTTTTATGCATGATTTATGCTAAATTTAAGAATTTAATTCTTGGATTTAGAAATGAATTTTTTTTGTGTAACAGCTCATATTTATAGTCACTAGGTTTTAAATAAAAATTTCTAATTTTCTTCAGGTTTTTACTTATTTTACTAAATTTCTTTTAAATAACTTATTTGAAATTACTAAGTACTCCTGCCAGCTATTTACTTACCATAATCATAGTGAGATTGTGATGACAACTGTTCTGAACACAATTTATACGCCTGAACGATTTTTTGCGACAATTGACGTGCCTCATAAAAACCATTTGAGTAAAGTGTAATTTCACCAATCATTGCATAATCAGGCACCATCATGGCGACTGTACGAAATAATACCTTGAGATTATCAGGTAATTCAGTGCGGCCAGCGTAACTAGAAAAAAAAACAAAATAATGTGAATGAATAAGCAAATATAAAATATGAAGTTCTTTAGTACACACAAATATACAGCATTCAATGCTGATGGGATTGGTCAGGAAATATGTAACATTATTATTACTGGCATTACATTACCACTTTGTGTTAAGCCAAACACTAGATTGTGCTAAGCTTTTAAAAAAAAATTTATTTCTCGATAAATTCGCTTTTTTATGGAAATTATTTATCAAGTTATATAGCAGAAAGATTGCCATAATATTTTTGTTATTAAACATATTCGATATATTGTCTATTTAGAAAAAGTTTGAATTCTCTTCTCCATGAAATTGGAATTTGTATTTGAAGTACTTTTTAGATGACCTGCCTTATAATTAGTTATTTACTATGCCTCCAATACAATTAAATATACAAATTTATTGACTCATCATTTCAGTTTTGATTAAAGAAACAAACTCAAATTAAATGTCTAATATTTGTTTAATTTTACCCAATATTTATTTTCATAGGCCAAGAAATGTATCCAAACAATCCACTGTCTGTAATGCCTATGTATGTTTGTATATATCAAAATATGTAACTTTGATTATTTGTGCAAGCGTAGAGCTTATTAAACAAACCACCTGTTTCCTTTTACATCCTGGTAGCGTTTTATTTTTGCTTGAGGTAAAAAGGAAACTTTAACATTTTCCTTTTTAGCACTACAACAACATCAAGAAACATACATTGTACGTCAGACTGCCTAGTAACTAAAGACAATTTAAAAAAAAACAACATAAAATAAACTTTAGATTTAAACAATTTCAAACCTTTAATAAGTTACATGTAACAAGTGGGTGTAGTTTTT
This sequence comes from Phyto melanocephala, assembly GCA_941918925.1. Lineage (NCBI taxonomy): Eukaryota > Metazoa > Arthropoda > Insecta > Diptera > Rhinophoridae > Phyto > Phyto melanocephala. The sequence continues at coordinate 109,999,971 of OW799235.1, read as the reverse complement.
ATCTTTTTCCTTAAAAGAAAAAATTACTTGCAACATACTCGAATATTACCAAACCAATACATTTACAAGAGTTGTATAAAAATTTTAACGAGTTTTTCATTTATTTTTTGCAAATTGAAAAGTATTGCAAATTAAGTTACAAAAAAAAAACTAACAAGAACAACTACAATAATAAAACTTTTTAAATAAATATCTATTAAAAAACAAACTATAACAAACAATTTTATTTCTAGGACACAAATAAGCAAGCAAACAGACACACGTAAAAATAAACAAATAGACCAAACTTTGGAACTCATTAAAGAATTCGTTCATTTGTAAAATGCTTGCAAAAATGATACAGTAACTCATACAAAAAAAAAAAAAAGATACTTGTAACAATGCTTAAGATTTACAAAAAACATAAAATAAAATACAAAACAAAAAATCACAGCTTCGCATACATATCTACGTACATATGTATGTATGAATGTCTAAAAAAAATAGTCAGAGAAGAGATATTTTTATATGAAATAAAAAAGCTTGTGATTTCATACTCGTTTACGTTAAATGGTTGAGTAGAATTGCTTAAGCAATGACATACGACGAGGGTGATAAAAGTCGATTATACAAACACTCTAAATTATGGTGAAGTTTTGATATTTTAAATTAAAAGAAAACGTAGAGTGCTATGATCGGCCTTGCGTATCCTTCACCATGTAAGGCAAAATGACCTTAACGTAGCTTAGCCTAGATATCAGATTTCATATTTTACTCCATATTTTTATTAGTCCCCAGGCCATTTTTGATTTTAACTGTTTATTTATTCATTCATTCAATTCAAACAGTTTTTAAGCCATTAAGTCCAATAAACCAGTATTACAAAAATATATGGCAACATTTCTTACTACTAATTTTAATAGCAATATATTTATTTTAAAAGGAAAATAAGGATAAAAATTAATTTCATCTGAAAAGAAAGAACAAAAAAACATGTAAGAGTATTATACTTGTCAAGCCTTTTCATTTCATACTTATATTTTGAGATGCCATCTTGCATCTTACACTTTTTTTGAAAACAAAGATTTTTTTTCGAATTGCACTCTCAAATTGGTCTAGCTACCTCCATGCCGATTTGTGGCCGATTTGTAGAAAACCTTTTCACGAATATCTTAAGAGGCATACCAAAGTTATAAATAATATACATAATATAAAAATTCAAATTTTGATAATTTAAATAAGGGAAGAAAACAAAGGAAAAAAACCAAGTCGTGTTTACTTGTTTATATCTCCGAAAGTTATATGGAAATAATGATCCTTTTCAATAGCGATCCGCACGCAGATATTTTTGATATTTTTATGTCATGTCTTGGCGATGTCGGGGGCTTAAAAAAACTGATTTCGACATACACATGCTAGACGGAAATTGCTCAATCGATTCCCGTTTTCATTCAAGCTTTAAAAGAATATTCATTTACTTAATTGGGTCGGAAGTAATATTGTAGAAATTTCAAACGGAATGACAAACCTTTTTAAAAGGTAGTTTTCTCTCGATAAATTAGCCATATATTTTGATGTTGTACAACTCAAGAATTCACCAAGTATCGATTACTGAACAAAAAGTTTTAGTAATTTTTGTCGATATTATCTTAAGTTAGATATTTTTTAGGACAAGAAACCAAAAAAAAATTATACATTCTTTTTTCAAGCTTATGAAACCTAAAAATGTCTCAAACAATTTAAAAGTCACCAGTTTGGAAAGAACTCAGCTAATATAGATTAAAAATTTTGTAATTATAAATTAATATTTATTTCAACTTTTTATTTCAATTTATTTTAAATAATTTTAATCTGGCTGAAGTTAATTTTCTTATTTTTAAAATTTCTAAAACATTTTTCTAAATTAAGAATATTGTTGTTTATGGCATTCAGGAATTTATTGTTCGGTCGGTCGCCTTAAAAGTATGTATAAATCTATATATATAAAAGTGAAACTCTGTGTGTGTGTGTGTTAGCTATAGACTCCGAAACTGTAAACCCGATCGGACTCAAACTTTGGCAAGTTGTTGTACACATACCAGGGAGTGTTTATGGGTGGAAAAAAGTGGGCGGGCCACGCCCATAAAAATTAGTTATTAGTTTTAGCTACTTGCACTTGACCGAGTTTTCTGAAACTTTGCACACATATTGTGCTGTCATGACTAAATAATTTTGTGATAAGAAAAGTGGGCGGGGCCACGCCCCTAAAAAAATTTTAATTTTGAGGTACTTGCACTGGACCGATTTTTATGAAACTTTTCACACATACTAAGCTGTCATAACCATATAATTTCGTGTTTAGAAAAGTGGGCAGGGCCACGCCCATAAAAAAAGGTTATAATTTTGAGGTACTTGCACTGGACCGATTATTCTGAAACTTTGCACACATATTGAGCTGTTATGGCTTTACAATTTCGAGATTAGAAAAGTGGGCAGTGCCACGCCCATAAAAAAAAGATATCATTTTGAGGTACTTGCACTGGACCGATTATTCTGAAACTTTGCACACATATTGAGCTGTTATGACTTTACAATTTCGTGATTAGAAAAGTGGGCAACGCTACGCCCATACAAAAAATTATTATTTTTAGGTTTTTGCACTTGATATTCAATTAAAATTCAGAATGCATTTTGATTCATTAAGGGGCGTAGCAACGCGCGCCGGGTTTGGCTAGTGTAAAATAAAATACAACTAGGCGTTCAATACTGCCAGTCGAAGGATTGATATAGAAAGCATAAAAAAGGCGTTTAAAAAAAAATATGAAAAGAGAAAATTTCAGAAATGAAAAAATAAAATTTTATAAATGAAACCTATGCTTCCATTCTCTAATTTAAATTAATTGTTAATGGTTTCAAAATACATTTCACTCAGCAAATGTCGGAATACTTTTTACAATAAATAATCATATCTACAATGTCATTGAAAAATCTTTTGGAAAATTTAAAAATAAGAAAATTAACTTTATATTAAATTATACTTAATTTTTTAATGTTATAAGTTAAAAAAATATACATATAAAAAAAATTTTAAGTTTTTAAATTTTCAAATCAAAAATATAAATATTCAAAAGGCTATCCTAAAAATTTACTAATCTCAGCAGCATTATTTCTTTGCTTTTGTTTTTGATACTTAAGTTTGAGTTTTCAAAAACAAATTTTTTCATTTGAAATACTTTGTTATAAAATTATTTCCAAAGTTATGAAAAAATTATTTTTTTTAGCAAGTGTGTTTCATTCCTTGTAAAACAAGTAGATAAGTGGAGACATTTTAATTGCTTATTGTAGCAACACTGCTGTCACTAGATATATTTTTTTTAGTGCAACATAACAGCGCCATCAATTGTTATGTAGGCCTATTTTATAAAGTTATTCAACAAAGTCCATTTTTATTTACTTTAATTCGGCGGATTTGCGACGAGAGCGAAAAACGAGATTGGTCTATAATATCATAGTTCTGTGGTTTTCATGGGCAACCACGTTTGTCTTAAAATAAATTTTTTCAGGAGAGCTACAAAACCGTGTTAGTGCTGAACGATTTTGAATATATATAAAAGTTACGTTGTTATGACATTAAAATAATAAAAATGGGTCCATATTATTTGAGAAGTTTGTAAAACCAAACAAAGGCCGTTTAAAATCAAGCAATATGGCATTATTAACTCAAAATCGTATAAAATTAACATGAAAACCACAGAGTTGTTCGTTATAAACACATATTAAAAAACTATTAGTTTCCTGCCAAGTAGAAGTACTTGGAGTTCATCAGAATTTAATTTGGTCAATGTCACATTTCCAATTGACCAAAAAACTATCAGGAAAATGAGTGTGGTAAACGACATTTGTACTTTAAGTGGACTTTAGAGAATTAAAAATAGGACCTCAGTTGTGACCGGAAAGGCATCCTTAAAAACGAGCATAATAAATTAAACGAAAAGAGATGGTAAGACCCAAATCTAGCAATTGGTATTGCCATTAGTTGGCTTACAATGATAAGTATTTTTTTTTAATTTTTTATAAAAAATGTGGATGAAAATGGTATTTGTTACTAATAGGACGGCACTACTTGCTACACAAAAAAGCTATTTATTACAATTTAGCTATATAAACGATATGAGGTCAGTGAAGTAACGTATATTGGCTAAAAAAATCAAAATCTTATAACAATTTTTCTTTTAGGCTTTTCTGAAATCATACGACTGTGTTTAAATAAACCACAATTGTCCAAAGTCAACCAAACTCAGATAATTTTTCCAATTCAGCTAAATCTATGCGATAAGATTCTTGATTGGAAAGCTTTTTATTATATTCAGAAGAATAGCTAAGAGATGCTGTAGTAATGCAATGGCATGCGTAGTTGTCATGTAGATTACCCTACGTTGCCACAAGCAAGTGTTTACTTGCAAATAGTGTATACGTATTACTAACGAAAATCAGGGGAAATGCCAAAAAAAAAACACAAAAATTTTTTGAGTGGCTACACAGCACAGTGCAAGTTCATTTTTAAAATGTCGTAAACAAATAAACTTCAAACAAACTTAAAACAAATGGCGCTGCTTCAATTGGTAATTAAGTGTTGTCAATAGCCCCTATTGAACGTTACCTTAAGACATGTAACTTTTTAATATAATTTTTTTTTATTAAATTTTGATATTTATATTAAAACTTACATTTTAAATGAATATTTATATTTTTTCTTAATATTCTTTATATACATATATACATATTTATTAAAAAAATTAGCTGAATTATTTACCACAATTGTATGATATATTAGTGAGTTAACAAAAAACTCAGTATTAGACAACACTGTTTTTCGGCTTGTCACTTTACTTGCCGTAACTGTAAAAATTTTACTTGCTTAAAAATTTCTTCGCAAGCTGAGTCGCAGGTTGCCAAAATGTGGTTGTGTTAGTAAAAAAGTGTTAGTGTATTGGTTTTTTTTCACTTGCACTTGCATGTGGCAACGGTAGGTTAAAGTTTTAAATTTTAAAACTTAACAAATTTGTGTAAAAAAAATAAAAATTTTATAATTTCTTTAACTTTTATGTGCTCGCGATCTAAAACTTACGTAGGCGGTTGGATGACTGAATTTGTAGTAATAAAATTTTTGTACTAATTTTTAAAGAAAATAAGAAATAAAAATATAATATTTGTAAATGCTTAAGGTTTTTTGATGAAAAGAATATCCGAATATGTAACATGTGGAGTGTGCATCGCACTCCAACCTCTTACTTCCCAACTGCAGATCTTGCGCGAGTTGTTGCGCTTTCCCATTTCACATGTTTGGCATCGGATAGCATGTATTGGCAGCTTTTCGTTAGATATGTCAGAAGAGGAAATGTTGGATTTGTTAAGTGCCTTAGTACCGTTTCGATAACGAAGCATGTTTAAATGTAGCTTATTACCCTCAAATTGCTGGTATAAATATCTGTTTCGCTTATCTTTCCAAGAATTTTTTGAATTTGTCTCTATGCTGAATGCGATTATTTCTATGTAGATTAGGCGGATATTTCCAATAAATAAAAAAAATATCACAAACGATAAGCGTAATGCTTTACGTTTGGTAAAATATACAGACAATTTTTTGTTCACTGCATTAATGCCTCCTGCGTTATAGTATTTATAACGATTAATATTTTTTCTCTGTTCCTCGCAAAAAATCACTTATTAGTGGAAAAAATCAGCAATTGCGTTTAGATTTTGCCAAGCAGTACGTAGATTATGATTTTGGAAAGCCGTATTATTTACTGATGAATCTAAAGTTAATCTTTTCGGAAACGATGGCAGAGGAAAAGTATGGTGCAAGAAAAATACAGCGTTAGAAATAAACAATTTGATCCCAACAGTGAAGCATGGTGGGGGCAATTTTATGGTATGGGGGACAATGGCAGCCAGCGGCGTAGATCGATTAGTATTTCTAGATGGTGTCATGGACCAGCACCAGTATAAACGTATATTGGAAGGCAATTTGAAGGATTCCGTAGATAGTTTGCGTCTTGGCAAAAGTTGGAAATTCTAACAGGACAATGACCCCAAACATACAGCGCGTTCAGTAAAGGAATGGTTGCTTTACTATGCACCAAGATATCTTAACTCACCTACCCAATCGCCAGACCTTAACCCCATCGAGCACTGTTGGGATATTTTAAAACGTAAAGTCGCTGCGAAGAACGCCCGGAGCATAGATCAACTAAAAATTGCTTTGGAAGAAGCCTGGAGAGAAATAACTCTAGATGAAACGAACAATTTAGTCCGATCGATGCCTAGAAGATTGCAGGCCGTGATTGATGCAAAAGGAGGATTAAGATTTATATGTAGGTGTACATTAAATGTACGACCACTTTTGTCCATCGAATTTGTATTATTTTATAATTTTTTAAACAACGTGCTGAATGTTTATTTTTTTTTATAATTTAATTAAATGAAATTATATTTGGAACAAAACTGCATTAACCAATTTTAATAACTTTGTAAAATTTTAAAGATTTACGGAATACATGGGGTGTACAAATAGTTTTGTCCCTAACTGTATGTATTATAGAAATTCGATTCGTCCACGATTTCCAAATAATGATTTATTTATTTATTTTTATTTCTCCATATGGCTTTTAATATCTGCGAAGATTTTGGTTCATTTGGTTCAAGCCAAAAATATAAGAACATTCTAGGCATAGACCTACATACCGATCACACAAAGGTTAAATATTTGAAACGAAAAAATAATATTTTTAACTCTTAGTTTCATAATTTTGATTCTGAAATTAAGATATATTATTGTTTTAAACTTTGTTTTAAAAGATTAAAAAAAATAAAATTTCTGTTTTTTTTTAATGCGGCTTAAAAAACGGTCTTAAATAATTTTCTGGTTGGAAAAGTACCCTGATTTTTTCACACACTTATCCAAAAGTATTAAACAATTTACCAATTATATTCTTTCGTTCCTAAAATTTTTCATGTTTTTAAATTTTAGCACAATTTCAAAATCACATACACACATACATATGTACACAAAAATAATTTTTTTCTCACAAGAAACACATTTCTGTTTTTTTTCTCTGAGGTGGAGGATAAAATTTACTAAAAGACCTTTGATTTTTTTTAATATACCTTTCGAAGCATTTAAAGCAAGTTGGGGACATAACATATTTTAATATTCATGCACTATATGTACTTTAGTTGACTGTGATTCAAACCACATAGTATGCTCATAGGACCCTAATCTAAGGATGTAGCAGTTGCCTATTGTTGTGATGGTTTAAAGGTTATAAAAATGCTAACAAATGTAAAAAGCATGCAACGTTAAGCAAAGTAAAAGGGAATCAAACTTAATAATACAACAAAAACAGCAACAACGACAACCAAACAAAAACGATATTAGAAATATACAGCATACAAACATATCTATGTATGCATACATTATAACATATAGAGAATAACTATGTATATACATATGTATGTATGCATGTATGTGTATAAACTTGAAACTAAGCAAACAAAAATTAAAAAAAAATTATATAGAAAAGAAAAACTAAACGGATGCAAGGATATATAAAAATTGAGGACGATTAAAGTTTTTCATACATATGAATATACATGCACATGCATGTACTAGCAAATTACGCCACAACAACAGCAAAAAAAAAAAAAAAACAATTCAAAGACGACTGAAACAGAAACGAAAACATTGTTTGTAAACCGCTAACAATACAAAGAAATTATTCTCATCTCATTCCCAGTTCCACATATTCAGACTCGAACCCAGCAACCAACAACCGGAAAAAAGTGTGTGTACAAAACAAACTGCTGTATCAACATTTAGTCTCATACGTAAAAAGAGAAAAGAATGGGTACAACAAAAACGGCATAAAGAAATAAAATAAAGATGAAACAAATTCCACTAGAATAAGCTAAATGACAAAATATAAACAAACACATACATACATTTATGCTTACACTGATACAATGAAATTAAAAAATACAACATACAGTTGTTGGTTTTCAGTTCTTTTTCCTATTCTTTTCGACTCGTTTTGAATACACAAAAGTATAAAGTAATAATCAGAGAAGGCAAGGAATTTTATTACGAAAATTAAGTCCACTTTCAGAATTTGATAGGCTTGTATCACATCGAAATGTTGGCTATGGGCCCCATAAAGTCTATAAATATGCACACTTTTATGCAAATACATCAAGATAATTTATAAATTTATTTGCGTTTTAAGTATATATTTAGGCAAAGATTCTTGATGAATATGTAACTGAAAACTATGAATTTTTTAGGTAAAAATATGGGATAAAGCAGTGGTAGTCGTACCTGTTTTGAGACAATTGTGTTGGATTCAATAGCTATGCATTCCCGGTCATTTGCAAATGGTTTATACTGCATACAGATCTGTACTACATGTGGGAGCTTTTAAAAGACGTTTTAAATAGACGCTTAGACGGACATTACTCAATCGACTCCCCTACTGATAAGATTTCAGAAAATATGTAAGTACGTTATAGAGTAGGAAATGAATATTGTAGAAACTACAAACAAAATGACAAAGCTATTATTTACATATGCAAAGCCTTGGCAACCCAGGTAAAGGGTTAAAAAAGTAAGAAGAACAACACGCTAAATTTACAACTCACATTAAAAGAAGACATCGTTTGCAGTTACTAAAACAAAAATACACTCACTTGTTTAATAACAAATAACACTCCGGTCAATAGAAACGATTTCTGTAGCACCTATCAGGCCTTTATTGATGAATCGTGTCACACAAAAAATTGGCTTAAAATATTTTTATTTGATTCTTTTTTTTAATTATTTATAGCAAGCAGCACCTAGATCAATAAAAAATAATTCCACTTTCCAGCAAAACGTTTAATTCCAAAGGAATTTTCACATTATAACCATAAAATGCTTTAATTCCTGCCCTTATGAACAAATTATATTTAAATTAAATATTTTTTTGATCTAATAAAATTAAAATATCGATCAAATGTTTTATTTTTTGCACCAAATTTGGTTTTTTGCTATTTGGCTTATAACAATTTTGTGTCAAAAAGAAAAAACTGCTCAAGTCGACTTAAGCCAAAATAGTTATACAGTCGTGTCTGGATATAGTGAACTAATTTTTGCAAGGCTTGTTCATAGTATCCAGGTTGTTCTCTATATCAAGGTTGAAATTTTTGTTCAAAAACTCGTTTATTTACTAAAAATACATACATGTAAATGCAATAGCTGATTAGAAACAATTTGCACATACTTATTTAAGTTAATTAAAAGAATTGTTGTTGAAGTTGTTTTCAAAATTTTGTTCACTATTAGAGTTTTTCACTATTTAGAGTACTCCATGGAAAAATTTTGGGGTTCACTATATCGGGTGTTCACTATATCGAGACACGACTGTAGTTACATTATTGCAATCTTAGAATTAAAAATTACCCGCAGGCAAATTTCCAACTTTTTTGGACAATTTTACAGAAAGTTATAGCATAAAACTTTTTAAAAAAATATTTTTTCAAAGAACAATATCATTTGGGATAACAACTTCTTTAAATCTATAATTCAGTAAAATATACGAAAATAAATATGCTGTTTCATTTGTATAGGGCAGAATTTATATGATAGTCTTTATTTTAAAGGGGCTCAATTTTTGAATTCAAATATATTAAAGTGCTTTTCGGAAAAACTATAGAAACAGACATAAGCTTTTTTTTCTTATTGCCACAGAACTATACAAAATTTGTTTAACTTAGAATAGTGGTTACACTTTTTTAGGCAATTTTTTTGTCTTATTTCTTGGGTATAATTAAGGTAAATTACTAATGTATGTAATTTTAAAAATTTATTTGTATGCCAAGAATTAATTCTTTCCTATATCTGCTAAGAAATGCAATTCTTTTCTTATAAACAAGACATCAGTTAAATTTTCTATTTGTTGCTTCTTTTCGATTATATCTTCGTCTCTGTGTATGTGCTTAATGCATATCTTTATATGCAACGAATTAAAACTTACCCTGGATTCATTGTTATGAATATTGAACATGTTGGATCCAAACGTAGCATTGTGTCTTCGAAAAAGAACTTAACAACTTTTCTGCCAATCGCTCTTTGTATGGTTAATATTTGTTGCGCAACCACAGACAATACTTCCAATTCGATACGATTGAATTCATCGAAACATGCCCAGGCGCCAGATTGTGCTAAGCCCTATAAAGAAATAAGAAATAATGAAACAAATATAAAATTTAACAAAATATGATCATATCACACACTTGCACATATATTTTATGTAAATCTAAGAAGTTAAAGAAGATGTTAGGGGAAAAAGGCAGGAAATGTTTAATAGTCAACTGTGTCACAACTGTTTGTTCATTGGTGTTTGTACCGAATAAATAAGCAGAAAAAGGGGAATGAAGGAAAGAAAGTCGATTAAAAAAATTTTATAGCTAGTGGTAGGCGTTCATAAGCTAATTTTATTAAATAATATATTTCTAAACATTCGCATCTAAAAAATTTTAGTGCAACATTAAAAAAATTAAAAATCGTTTAATTTTTGCATGATTGAAGAAATAATAAAAAAAGAAAATTTTATTTTGTTATTTAAACATAAAATAAAAATATTTTCTACTAAAAAATTTGTATGTTGACTTAATCCCCCAATTATTTTATTTCCATTTATGTTCGTTATTAAAATAAGCCTTCTACATTTAGTTTTACACTAATTATTTCTATAGAATTGAGATTAAAAACGAAAGAGTCAATTATGATTTATTTGAAGTGTTTGAATACAACCTAAACGCTAAAGAAACTATAACAATTTTAAGCTGATAAACACCAGTTTCTGTATGCTACAGCCTTCATCCTACCATCACTATCATAATCATCACTTTAAGTCGCACTTGAGAAAAGCTGCCAAGTGTTTGGCTTAGAAGAGACTCTTTTGCAACTAATGAAGTTAAAGCACTTAAAACATATTCTCGCTATCAAGGTTAGATGCCAACATTTGTTTAACATAATGTATAATCAATTAATACAGTTAACAAGAGGCCACTTCAAAAATACTGTTTTGCAAGTGAATGCGTGCATGGGTGGCATTAGCATTTAAAAGCACATGTAGTGTTATATGATCAAACCGTTAGTTGGGTTGGATAAAATTATATAAAAAGTGTGTATTATGTTTGTTAAGCTCATTCTAGCTCAAACGTTCGACTAGAACTCAGAGTTGCAAAAATCTTTAAGTATCATTTCTAACTTATAACAAGTCAAAAGGTTTAGTTGTGAACATTACAATGGTAAGTTTTATAATACATTGTTTAAACATATTTTGAAAAATTTCTTTTTTTTTGCAGAGGTTTTTAATATTAGGTTTTGCTATTATAGCGGTAATAGCTGCTGCCGCCATTAATAAACCAGTTGGCTTATCGTCAGTTGACATTACTAACATATATGCTAGAAACATAACTGCTTCTGGATTATTAAATGATGACAGTTATCGCTATAACGTCTTAAAACGTTCCGAATTTGCTCAAGATGAAAATGAGGAGGCTACCTCCAAAGCCTTGGCAAAATTTAAGACTATTGAAGAACCTGAGCTGTCCGGTGTATTGGGAGAAACTGGTTATAAATACAAAACAGTTCATCGTGATGTCTCCGATATTGTGAACGAATACTGGCCACCGATTGAAAATGTTAGTGGGGAGATTGTTGCTGAAGTTGAGTCCCTCAAACAGCCTGAAAAGGCTACTGTTTCAGCTAACGAGTATTTAACATTAATTGCGGAAGACAACAAGGGAGCTATAAAACAGCCCGGTTTAGGTGAAAATGGCTACGAGTATAAAACTGTACGCCGCTTGAAATATCGTCAACGCCGTGACGTCGCCGATATTGAAAGTGAATATTTACCTCCAGCTGAAAAAGTTGTGGGTGATATTAGAACTACGAAAGAATCAGATAAATTTAATGATGTAGCAAACAATTACTTGCCACCTAATAAAAAGGTCACAGTAAATGAAATTGCTGAGGTTAACTCTACAGAAGAACCAAATAAATCTTCTGTCTTAGCTGAAAATGGCTACGAATATAAATCTGTTCGCCACTTGAAATATCGCCAACGCCGTGATGTCCTTGATATTGTCAACAACTATTTGCCACCGGCTGAAGAAGCTGTGGCTAAAGCTAATACTGCAGAAGGATCTGATCAGCCTACTGTTTTAGCAAACATATACTTGCATCCTACTAAGCAAGATAATGCAGAGAATGCTGCTAAGGTCAAGCTCGCAGAAGAACCCAATAATTCTGCTGCTTTAGGAGAAAATGGATACGAGTACAAAACTATTCGTCGTTTGACATACCGTCAACGTCGAGACGTATCTGAAATTGCCAATGAGTATTTACCTCCGGCTGAGGAAAGTGTGGCTAAAGTTAAAACTGCGGATAAATCTTTAAATACAAAATACTTGCCTCCTACTGAACAAGCTAACATGACAGCTATGGTTAAGCTCACAGGCGAACCCCAGGAATCCGTTATTTTAGGAGAAGATGGCTATGAATATAAAACTGTTCGTTACTTAAAATATCACCAAGGTAGTGATGATGTGTCTGAAATACCCAACGAATATTTGCCTCCTGCTAACATCGAAGCAATAAGTGAAGTTAAAGTTGTGGAAGAACCTGATCAATCTAATGCTTTACTAAATGAATATTTACCTCCCAAAGAAAAGGCCACCAACAAAGCTGATACTGAATTAAATTCTAAAGAAGAACCTGAGGATTCAGATATTCTCGGTGAAAATGGATATGAATATAAAACTATACGTCATTTAAAATACCGTATACGCCGTTTGTAGATTCAGCCCTGTAAAATTTTTGTTAACAAAATTTAGCCACATTGTTAACAGATAATCGCAGTTCGCACAAACATTTTTTTTTTTTTAATTTTTTACATAAAAGTTTTGACATTTGAAGAGAGCAAGAAAAAAGAAAGAATTCTATTTTATATTTGGGAGTGGACATCAGATATAGAATATAAGTCAAGTAAACAATAAGCAGCTAATAAGTTACGACTGCCAGATAAATAAGTATATATACCTTTTATTTATAGTTTAAAAGTTATTTAAGAAAAATAAATTACCTTGAAAAATTTACCTAATGCTTTGTAATCCAAACCATCAGAACAGTTAAATACTACACATTTTTTGGCCACTGATTTGGCTAAATCTTTGCAAGTTTCCGTTTTGCCAGTGCCAGCAGGTCCTTCCGGCGCACCACCCAAACAAAGTTTTAAGGCACCCATTAGTGTTCTGCATTTCGATAAAAATGAGTCACATATGAAAATAAAAGAAATTTAAACAAAATGAAATTTCAACCCTCTGTAGTTTTCTAAAGAATTAAAAAGACAAAAAAAAAATCTGTCAATTATAATTTGTTTATTACAAAAACAATAGTTTTCCTGTAACGACATTTATATAAAAATGTTTTTTGTCTTTTCACCCCATAAATTAATTCAGGCTTGCAATGTCGAAACTATAATTTATGTTTGTGGCAGTGTTTAACAAAAGCAAAGAGGAAACTGTGCTATTGAAACACAATGATATTTAAATGATATTTATTTTGAAATGTAGAATTAAAAATAAATAAATGATTGTATCAATTCGTTTAAAATAACTGTTTACATATGAAGGCGGTACCTGTAACAACGATCAGTAAGGGGTGTTACAACCAAACGTGGTGTATTACCCAAATACTCCATGCCATATTTGACGTCAGTTACAACCATACTAACGCACACCCATTCCTCGCGTTCTTAAAAAAAAAATAAAACTTTATTTATTTTTGCTTTTAATAATTTAACACTTTTCCATACTTTCTGTTACTTTCCAGTAGTAACGTAATTGCGACATCCAGTCAAAATTCAGTAGATATGACACTTTATTATCGACCAAATAAATTACCACATCTCGATCTGTCGAAGAATTATATAATTTGTTGTTTAAATTTTGTTTACACAAACTCTTTACCGTGAACATCCAAGACTATAAGGGCTTCTATAGTAATTCTGGTATTGCTGCTTAAGTCAGTTCGTACTAGGTTTACCAAGTCTGCTATTTGTTCGTTCGATTTAGTTAGATACTGTGGTAGTGTGTTGTTTTCTATAGCCTCCTCTACCTATTTTATAGCTTAGATTAAGAAAAAAATAAATAAATGAATTGAATAGTTAATAGTTTACTTCATATGTCCAGGCCATACACGATATGCCAAGTACTACTTGTCCCGGCCACGATACCACCCATTGTATACGTTCAACTATAAAATAATCTTCCCAGGCAAATTTCATTTGCTCTTTTACACTATCCAACATTGTGGCCTCTACTTCTTTTAGCCATAGCTCTACTAAGCCCTAAAGAAGGAATATTATTAATTTTTTTTTCTACTTTCTAAAACATTCAACATACATTTGCCAACTGGGGATTAATTTTTCTTACAAGTGATACTTTTTCCCCTTCGTCCGATATCATTTGAGTTATTTCCATGTTGTCATCAAAAGTCAACAATGAGATCTGAAATAAATTAAGCTAAAAATTGCAAAGTTAATTATACACATTTTTAAATCTTACACCCTCAAAGCATTTTTTCAAGTGAGGTTGCACCCTCAAAGGATCTTTTGTTTCAGATAATATCTCCAACAACTCATCATTCGACAGAAAAAAGAAACGAGCAAAAAATAAACGCTTCTGTTCTAAATAGGTATTTAAACCTTTCTGCACGGTCTCCAAGTCAACAACAGCTTTTTGAAATATTTCCAACATGTCAGGATATTCAGTGGCAGCCATTACGTGCAAGTCACTGACAGTGTTACGCATAATGCGACGCCAAATTTTGTCAACCGCCTTAAAGTTGCGACCTTCCAAAGGCATTTGACGCATTATATCTTCCGAGGAGAATATGGGCTCTAAATACATCCAAGTTATCTGAACCGCAGTCCACGTATCGATAATATTTTGTATGAGAGTCAAACGATTTTCCCAATCGTCTGCTTTAGAACCCAAAGCTGCTATAAATGGTGATCTTTTCATGGCCTGCGTACGCATAATATGATCATCCAACAATGTCTGTATATCATCCAAAGCTGCCAGTATATGCGTATCTGAGTCACGGTATTGCAAAACATCAAAGCACACATCTTTCCAATCATTTTTCATGCCATCCAATAGCTGATTTAAATCATATTCTTTGCCAGCTGCTATTGAAATTTCCTCCAATTGCGGCAGTATGGACATAATGCCACAATCTATCATATCCTTGAGGGAAGGATACAAATCTGGATTGCAATCTTTACCTAAAAATTTTGATATCATATCCCAGTGGCGTTGTTCTAAGCCATGACGGCATATGGCATCCAAAACAGGCAAATACACACGAAATTTCTCAATTTTTAATCGTATTTGTTCCGCTGCACGCTTAGCCGTAGGATTGTTAGCCAATTGACGTGAAAGTTTATAAACAATCTAATGAACGAGAAAAAAAACTGTATAAAAAAAGCGTAACAAAAGAAAAATGGTTTTCAAAACAATATCAAAAGTTGAACTTCAAACGAACTGATTGTACTGTGTTGCAATGATGTGTGTTGTAGCCATGGTAATTTAAAAATATTACTTTTAAAACAATTTTCTTTTGCTGGCTTTATGTTTTACATACAGTGTATTGAAAAGACAATAAAATTCGGAATCTTGCAATTTTGGCTTACTAAAAAAATTTTAATTTTTTAAATAAAAATTTTGTAAAAGTAACATAATTTTAATCGTATAATAAGGACTAATATGTCACTTAATTTTAATTAATTAGCGCAGGTGAAGCCATAAGGCTCGATTGTCAAATCTTTAAAAATTAGCTTAATAAATCATATATTGATTAATTAGTAGCGATTGGAATTTCATTTGCACTCACTGTTTTTGTTGACCATCAACGTGACATATTAAACCTTTGATGGGGAAAAATTCTTTCTTCTATTTTTATACCCTTCACCTATGCTGCCAAAAGTCTATATTTTGATTTGTCATTCCATTTGTAATTTCTACATTATTCAACTCCGACCGCATAAGGGATATTATTTCTTAAAGTTTATGATTAGAGGAGGCGATTGAGCAATGGCTTTCTGTTCGTGTGTTGATTAAAATTAACTTTTAGAAGCAACCACATGTTATACAGACCTGAATGTGGTATCCATCTTTTGGTAATATTCGGAAATAAATCGCTATTAAAAGCCAACAAAATCTCCCTATAATTTTATGATGAGGAAATATACAGGATTGCCACTACAAAATGGCGGACAATAAATTTATATATCGACCCCTGTGCGCGAAATGAGCGTATTTTACGTTTTTTTTAGAAATCGACTTTTTTATGCAAATTGGTTCTACATCCATTAATCCATCTTGTGATAAAATATTATATCAATAACTGTTTTAGTTATGGATATACATTTTATCGTGTGTAGGTGTGTTTTTATTACGTTTTTATTTAAAAGTAATAAAAACGCTCTCCTGTAAAATTTCGTTTTTGTAACATACGATAATTTCACGCACAGCGGTCGATATGGTTCGAATCTAGTATTTTAAAATGTAACTCCTTGTAACTTCTCAATATTGGTATCAAATGAAATGGTTTGATTAGCAGAATACAGTTAGATATTTGAAAAATGTAAAATCCAAGATGAAGTCTAAAACAAAATGCCAGAATTTTTTTCTTAACCCCATCAAAATGGGTTCGAAATGAAAGGGCTTGACAAGTATTTAGAATACAGTTGACGCTTTAAATCTTCAAAATCAAGGATGTTGCGGAAAATAATAAAGAAAAATGGCATGTAACATCATGCCATGGTCATTATATCTATGTACAAAATGGTGAATGGTGCTATCAGATACGGCACGGCCCAATATAAAACTCTTATTAGTTTTCTTCCCTTTGTGTTTATACCGTTGCAACATTTCCATAGCTTATATGTTTATGTTGTTATCTTCATCAATTGCTTCCTACTTCTACCTACTTACCCGGTGCATATTCTCGACTTCCTCTGCTATGGCATCCGCTAGTAAACATTGGAATCTTTGGTACATCCTGTAAAAATACATCAAGTAGAAAATGGTATCAGTATCAAAAGCGACTAGAAGAAGAAAAATCAAACAACAACAAATGTAGTAAAATAAATACACTAGTAAAACTACAATTACCATTTAACTGTGGGGTAGAACGAAGAAAATGTAGAAATAATTTTCTTTTTCATTTATGGAAATCTTTGTAAGAAGATTTGGGATATCTATTTAAGACATTTTTATACCAAGAACTTTTTAGCACTTGAGAAAATATCTTTCAAACTAATTGTGATTGAAAACTTTATATAAGAATTAATTTCATTTTAAATTTATTTTTGGTTAATAATTTCTTATAAAGAGAATAATAACCATGAATTCTTAAAAGAAAAAGTAAGTACAATTTTATTTTTTTATAACAAAAAAATTTTTTTTTTTAAATCGATTTTTTAATAATGGAAAGTTCATCGAATAAAAAGTACATAGATAAAAATTAGAAAAAAATTAATTGAAAATTTTTCAAAAATATTAACATTTGAAATTTTTTTTTATATTAAAAAATTTTTTAAAAGAATTTTAATTTAAAAACAAGTAAGAGCCCTATATTCGGCTGTGCCGAATCTTTTATACCCACCACCAATTTTGTGTACATTTAAAGCACAATATTTATTATTTTGTTAATCGCTATGGAATAATCTTTTTTCAATAAAATATGTATCGCTTTCTTTATAGAGGATGGTTAAATTTTAAGGGCCCATGTTGAAGGTAAACTACACCTAGTCTTTAAATTTGTTTTCTGCATTTCACTTGACATTTCTCAATCTCAAACTTACTCAATTTGATCCGTGGAAAGATACGCAAATGAGCAACGCTTTAAAGTTATTCAGGTTTTTTATAAAAATGGGCGTTCAAATCAAAATGCATTTTGTGCACTTCGTAATTCTTTTGATCAAGATAATCGTTCAAATTCGTCCACAATCGGGAAAATTGTAAAAAATATTTAAATTTCTGCAAAACAGGTCTGTATAAAATGTTAGAAAATCTGTGAATGCCTTCTTAGTTCGTTGAATGGGAAACATTGCTGTTTTTCACGATAACGTGGCAAAAGAGCAAGCAACCTCGACTCATCATCGTGCCCAACAATTGAGCATCAACATTGTCATTGAAAATTTGGACCATCAGCTAGAGGAGTGGTGCCAAGGATGGGGGGCCATTTGGCAGATATTTTGTTAAATACATAATTGAACCATACAAATATTATCATTATAAAAAGAAATGATAATAATATCCTAAATAATTTGTGTTTTATTTAAATTCAACATCGGTCCTTAAAATTCAACCACCCTCTATAACTTCGATATGCTACTAAAATGCTTTTGTAAATGTAGTCTTTCAATGAAAGTGGGCGTTAAAGTAGGCGTGTCAATAAAGTTTCTGCTAATAAATAAAACTTAGATATTTCAATATAGTCCTTTATTTTCCCAAAAACGATTACATTGATTAGAAGGATATTCGTAGCAAATTTGATCATCATACCTCTAATTTTGGCGGTTTTATGAGCTTTTAAATTTCATTAACAGTAGATAACGTGAAAAGTGGGCGATATAGTAGGCGTGTCAAAGTTATTTTTGCTAATGAGTACAACTTAGATATTTCAATATAGCCCTTTATTATTCCAAAATCTTTATTAATAGAGAAATTATATGAATTTTAGTTAAAACGTTATATGGGAGGTGAGCGTAAAAGTGGGCGTGGCACCTTAATTTTCTGGCACAGTAATGACATTGCCTAGGGGGATATACGTAGCAAATTTTATCATCATACCTCTAATTTTGGCGGTTTTATGAGCTTTTAAATTTCATTAACGGTAGACAACGTGAAAAGTGGGCGTTATAGTAGGCGTGTCAAAGTTGTTTTTGCGAATGAGTACAACTTAGGTGTTTCAATACAGCCCTTTATTATTCCCAAATCATTATTAATAGAGAAATTATATGAATTTTAGGTAAAACGTTATATGGGAGGTGGGCGTAAAAATGGGCGTGGCACCTTTATTTTCTTGCACAGTAATGACATTGCCTAGGGGGATATACGTAGCAAATTTTATCATCATACCTCTAATTTTGGCGGTTTTATGAGCTTTTAAATTTCATTAACGGTAGATAACGTGAAAAGTGGGCGTTATAGTAGGCGTGTCAAAGTTGTTTTTGCTAATGAGTACAACTTGGGTGTTTCAATATAGCTCTTTGTTATTCCAAAATCTTTATTAATAGAGAAATTATATGAATTTTAGGTAAAACGTTATATGGGAGGTGGGCGTAAAAGTGGGCGTGGCACATTGATTTTCCGTTACAAAAAAGCGTCTTACCAAAAAACAAAGTGTGCAAAATTTCAGAGTCGTACATCCAATTTTGTTGCTTTTATGACGTTTTTGTTTTTAAATATACCGAAAAATACACTGTGCGGTATAAATTTTCGTACATTTTGATCGATAACTCCTCTCCTAATGCATAGATTTTGATAATTTTTTGGAGAGATATTGTTTTGACTCGAGAAATATATATTCGAAGTTTCATGACTCTACCTTAATGCGTTTGGACACAATTCCATTTTATTCGGTGTTTGAAGGACACGGTTTTTTCGACCTACTCTTGCTTTACGAGCTATAACTCTCCTTCTAATGTTCCGATTTAGCCCATTTTCAATACCAAACAAACCTTGTCTATAAGAAAGATTCTGGCAAAATTTGAGCCCTCTAGCTTTTTCGGTGCGACCTCTATCGTGCTTTCAACAGACGGACAGACGGACAGACGGACAGACGGACAGACGGACGGACATAGCTAGATCGTCATCAAATCAAACCCTGATTCAGAATATATATACTTTATGGGGTCTAAAATGGATATTTCGATGTGTTACAAACGGAATGACAAAATGAATATACCCCCACCATTTTTTTGGTGGCGGGTATAATAAGGAGAACATTTATGAAAAAGGTTGTTTATTAGAAAAGAAATTCTTGTAACTCTTTCGAAAAAAAATATATTAAAACAAGCTGATCGGGCAGATGTTGCTTTGCTTTTAATTTTGTTTTTATATTGAAATGTGTAAAATAAGTTATTGATAGATGAAATTATGTAACATATGGACATTTCCATGAATATGTCAACCACGACTGTAAAAATAAAAACTCTTGAAAGTTTTTCAATATAAGTTTATTGATAAAAAAAACACTAAAATTTTACTATACGCAGGTATTAAGAGCTTATTAAATTATTTTAAGAACAATAATAAGAGTTTAATCTGATTATCTCTTTGTTGACTTATTTAAAAGAATTGAAATCAACTATTTTTTTTAGCCACTAAATTGTAAGAATAAATTTTAATTGTAAATATGCTTAAAAATTAAGGTAAAAACAACATTTAACAAGATCCATAAGAAGAAAAAATATGGAGTCCAATTAGCGGTATTTTTTTTTTATTACCTTTGGATGTTTTTTTAATGTCACGTACGTAGTGCAAAAACATTATTTGTCTCCGTCAGTCGCAACAGTTACAAGAGCATCTAATTTAGAATTTAACTTTTTTTCTTAACATAATATAAATTTTATTACTTAAAAATACTATTAGAGAAAGATCTGTCACGTACGATACGTCACGAATGATATTAAATTGAATTTATTTTAAAATCATATAAAGATTTTTTTCAATTAAGTATGAAGGATTTTAAATAAAAAATATTTGTTTTAGTGTAAGAAATTAAAAAAACAAAAAATACCTCCCAAGATTTGCAGATTTTTTCATATTTCCATATAAACCTCAAAAACACTTCTGTTATATGTCACGTACGATATATTCTTACTTTTCTGGATATTTTAGACAACAATGATTCAAATATAATTAATTTTTTTTAAATAAAGTACCCTTTGAATGGAACATAGAGATCTAATTTTATTTTAGTTTCTCTTACTTTTGCAAAAATTACTCCACTTTATAGGAATACAAATGTCACGTACATGACATGGAAATGTCCATATTGCAATTTATAAAACGGTTGCAATGTTTTGGTTTTTTTGTTTAATTATAGTTTGATGAACAAATTGAAAATAACAATAAAACCAAATATTAAGACACTTAACCAACAAAAACCAAATATATAATAAAAACTCGTATCCTAATAATGCTACACAAAGAAGTATATATATATTGATCAAATAATATAAAATCTCACAAAAAAAATTTTTATTATTGAAAAGACCTTAAGCTTGAAAGAACTATTACATATTAGCTTATAACCGTTAAAAAAATTTTGTTTATTCGGAAATACTTGAAATTTTTAATTTTAACCGATTAGTTTGATCTACATTTAGACAATAAGCAACCAATGAACAATTGCAAATATGAGAAAATTAAGTAACGCCACATTTGGACAAATCGCGAAAAAACACAGAAGTAATGACAAATCCGTCGTTAACGTTTTCAGAGTATAAAGAATAAAACAAAACCGTATCAACAAAGCAGACATTGGGAGTGGTCAACATTCATTTATTTTCGTAAAACCTAAGCGAAATTGATTCCGCCGTAATTATTTGAAGCGATTACTACTGATTTTCATTTATGTATATAGATTTTTGTGTTAAAAAATTTCTAATATTGGAAATTCACTAATGACTGTATTTATAAAAATTTTCTATCGAAAAATATTTCTTATGTATTTGGTCGAAGATTTTTTGAAATTAAGGACATTTTAAAAAAATGTTAAAATAAAAAATTCTTTAAAACTTGTTGCAAATTTTCTTTTTTTGAAGAATTTTTTTTTGTGCTTATGTGTGTCATTTCTATAAAAAAATAAAATCTTAGTTATTAAAAAAAAAAACTATGAATAATTTTCTGCAGACAAAATATTCTTTTATTATATTCTATTAATAAAAAGTTTATCATAGGAAGTTAAAAAAAATTTGGGAAATATGTTAGATCTTGTGTTAGTTTTTAAACCAATATATCTTACAAAATTATTCTCATATTTTATACCTCTTAACCCACTATGCTTTAGCCGTTGCACTATAACCCAGCAAAAACTATTTCCAAATGTGAAACTTTGAGGCTATTCAAGTAAAAAAATCTAAATGAATTTAAAATAAATTTGTCATTAAGATAACTTAAAATCTGGGTGCAAATCAAGACACATGATCGAAATGTTAAATTGTTTATTAGAATCCCTATACTTAAAGCACTGTGAACTCGAACACTATGACACCAATTAAGCGGTTTCCTATTGGCTAATAATGTTTAACTTCCAGTGAAAAAGCGTTGCAGGTTCTCAGATATTTCATACAATTAAAAAAAAATCAAATTTTAATATAAAACAAACAGGCAACTCATGTTGTTATTAAAAATTCATTTAACCTGTGTTCCTATCGCTTTTGCCTAAAAGAGGTATTCGTGAAAAATTTTGGATAAAGCGGGCTCTAATCGGTAAAGATATATGCAAAAATTATTTTTTAAAAATATAGATTCCAATAATTTACAAACAAAAATCAATTTTGCTTAGCTACTATACTATATCGCTATCTCCGCACATTAAAAATTCATGTTGGCCGTCACTACAAAATGGCGGACAACTAATTTATTTATGGGTCAAATCTGGTATTTTAAAATGTAACTTCTAGAACCCCCTCAATATTGGTATCAAATGAGAGGGCTTGTCCAGTACAATGCAGAATATTATTAAAAAATTTAAAATCCAAGATGGCGTGTAAAACAAAATTGTGGATCAAATTTTTTTAACCCCATCAATATGGGTATCAAATTAAAGGGCTTGATTATTAGAATACTGTTAATTACGTAAAAGTTCAAAATCAAGGATGGCGCCGGAATTAATAAGGAAAAATGGCGTATAACATGAAATATAGGTTAAGCTATGATGTGGGATTATACCAAAGTATGTACATAGTGGTGAAGGGTATTATCAGGTTCGGCACAGCCGAATATAGCACTCTTACTTGTTTTAATTACAGTGTTGTCAGCTCTCACACAATACGAACCGAATGCCTAGGAATATTCAAATTATTTTCGGTTTCTTATTTAAATGCAAATAATATTCTGCAAAAATTAAATTTGTTCACATATAAAGCAGTTTGTTGTTTTTATAAATTTTAAATCAACATAAGAAAATTAAAGAATTATATGTAGTTAGTAGGGTGATCGATTGTTTGACGTTTTTAAGAAATCGGTTTTGAAATAGAACTAAATAAATTTAGAATTTGAAAACAACAAGTTATTTTTTTTAAGGTAGAGAAAAAACCGGTCGAACAATAAATTGTAATTCCTTAATGAAAAAAAAAATAAAAATATTGTAAAAAAATTATAATAAAACTGATATCTAAGTATGGACTTTATACGTTTGACTGCCTAATTTTGAAAGACAATAACTGACGGGAAAACAGTTGACATATTTGGTTTTTAATTAGTTGAATTTAAGGATAAAAGTACTAATTACAAGTAAAATAAAACAATAAATCAGAGAGACTTTTAAAGAAAATTTTAAATGATAGACATGTTTCTTAATTTATATGCACTAACATATTTATTTTTATATTATATCTTTAATTTGAAATACAATTTAAGGACTAAAGAGGAAATCTTCTTAGTTTTTATGACAATTACATTTTAAAAATTCTTCCTTATAGCCATGACAGACATACATATAAAGGCATAATCTAGTTTATTTGATGATTTAGTTGCCTCTTTAGTTGACACTCATTCAATGCCATTATTATAATATGCCTTTAAATAAAATAAGGATGTGACAGGACAGATAGTTGATTTTTCTTTATTATAACTACACCTTTTATCTAAAAGTGACCGATTAGCTAAGTTAATGCTTTAATTACCTTTAAATTAAATAAGTTTAAAGTTGCCATTGCGTTTGCTACATGCCAAATAAATTGTGATTTACATCTGTTTCTTTTCTGCTTCGATATTTTAAATTATTTAGTTCAAGATTTAATTTTCTAATATTTATGACAAAAAACAGTAAAAAAGTGATCTAAAATGTTATTGCATTTTGTAAATAAAAAATATAAATTTACAGTGTTGCTCCTACGTTTTGTAAGAACTTCATTAATTTGTTAAAAGTAATCGGTATTTGCTCTAGTACTTCCTTATTAAAAAATATACTTTATGTTACAAGAAGGTTGTCATAATGAAAAATATTAAAATCTCACTTCACTGCTCACGGTAGTCAAAGTTACCTTTTATTAACATTAACTTTATAGGTTTTATAAGTTGCAATAATGATCCTTTGAGTGTCATTCCATTTAAGTATGCAAGTCAAATGTCTATCAGAGATATTAGTTAAGTGATGTGTAGTCTTTAAAACAAGTCGATAAATTTTGTAGAAGAAACATATTATAAAAATCGCTTCGTATGTAAGAAAATGAGAGCAAAAAAATATTGTTAGCTTTTTGGCCTTTACACTCAAATCAATCATCAATCAAAGTACAATAATTTTGAAAAAAATGTCTTAACTAAACAGCTGATTATCACAGCAAATAATAAGCGCAACATCGTAAAAAATATCTGCTCTCCATTTAAAAATAATAAGCTCAATTATTTTTTTTATTTTACATTTTTTTAAAGAATAAATAAATTTCTTACAATATTATGGAAAATGTTTGTGTAATAAATACACTATGCTACGATTGGTTACAAAGATATATGAACATAAACTTAAGAAATAAAAAAAACCTGATTTTGTGGGTAAAAAAACCGGTGCATTGAACATTCGAAAAATTAACATTTGGAAAAACCGGTAGCTGAAAGATTATAAAACCGGGTTTTCCAACGGGTTTAAAACCGAGTCGATCACCCTAATACCTAACAATGATTTTTCCTTAAATTTGATTTGTTGTCTTAAAAATTTATTAGGCTGAAAGAGTATAAAACCGGGTTTTCCATCGGGTTTAAAACCGACTCGATCACCCTAATACTCAACAATGATTTTGCCTTAAATTTGATTTGTCTTAAAAATTTGTTAGGCTGTTTCAATTGAATTTTTTTTTTATTAAAAATACGTCATGCAAAATACGTCATCGTGCATAAGAGATGTTTGTCTATGGTATTAATTACTTTTAATCATTATAAACTTTAACGAATCATATTTAGTGATTTGTTCATATTAAAATTTTTGAGGAAATTATCTTACGTTATAACTTATTAATTTCTGCTTTAACAAATAAATGTATTTTTTTTTTGAGTACAAATTTTCTAAATTTAAGCCAATTGCAATCGCTTACTTGGTCTTATTGTAGTGTAGATCATAAAGGTCCTTTCTAAGCTAATATTATGTAAATGTCTTTGCTTTCAATAATATTTTTCATAATTTCCTAGTATCAAAATTTCCATATCTTTATGTCTATCTTTAAAGCTTTTTTTCACTGGGATGTGATTTTTATAAAAGCAGTAAAATATTAGAAAAAAGTAGTTTTGAAATGCATTTTTCAAATCACAACTAAAAAAAAACAAAATGAAGAAATGTGAAAAATCATGCTTAAAATTTGCCGCTAGCCCTACATGCTTGTATTGCTTTTTCAGTTGTGCAAAGAGGTCAATTGTATCACCAAGATGACTATGATTCTGGATTCTGGCTTTAACGTTTTTCCATTCCAACATCATATAGACAAAGCGAAAGAAAAAAAAATTAAGCAAAAAAATTCCGTTTTGTCACACCACTTGATTTTCTGCAATTTAACCATCCCACTTATAAGTAAGAGTTTGTGTGTGGGTGTGTGTGTGTGCGTGTCTGTGTGTGTTTCTTCTTTTGTGTAGGTGTGTGTTAGAACTTTATTAGATGCTCTTAGTTTATATTGGGATGAAAAAGTATAGATTGCATTTATGGGTATATATTCGAATAACTGTATGTATGTATATGTTTTCTTACTTTTCTTAGCCTTAAAACAAGATGAAAAAGATTTTTGCAACAGATAGGCTTTCATTTCTACTTTTTTTGTTGCTTTGTTTTCGGCAATTCTGCTTTTACGATTGTTGAGTTTTCCTCTTCAATCATTTTTTGAGATTAATAGACGTATTCATACAACGATGTAGTTTTATTAATTTGCAGTATAAATTTCTATTTTAGATAAAATATTATTTAGAGTACATAAGTAGGTAAATATAAATAAAATAGAAAGAAACGATAAAAAAAAACGAGATGCTAAAATAAGGTTAATGTTTTTTTAAGTTGGCAATAATTTTTATATTATTTATTTATCATTGCTTTAATTTTATGGTAATTTTATGTTACTAAAGGCTAAGGGTATTTTCTTTT
This sequence comes from Phyto melanocephala, assembly GCA_941918925.1. Lineage (NCBI taxonomy): Eukaryota > Metazoa > Arthropoda > Insecta > Diptera > Rhinophoridae > Phyto > Phyto melanocephala. The sequence continues at coordinate 109,973,549 of OW799235.1, read as the reverse complement.
ATTAAATTAATGAAAAGTTTAGATGAAAATTATACCGCCATAGGTGGGAAAGGTATTGTAAGTACTGTCTTTTTAAAGAAAAAGAAGAACAGAGAGATTTACTATCTGACTCGAATCAGTTAGTCAGTCTTTTCTTCTTGTGCATATTACAAATTGACAATATTATTTATACTAGCTGAACCCGGGCCGCTTTGCTGCTCTTCACAAAATTTTGTGTTATTCCTAAAAATCGATGGATCAGGAGAAACAAGCATTATTTCGAAAGTACATCAAATAAACTGTGAACAACAAATTTAAAATAAAATAAAATAAAACAACAAAACATCTTTTACACGAAGTTTAAATTGTTACTCTTTCTGTTTCTTATAACCAAACAATCCACCAACAAAAAATTTTTGCAATCAATTCAACTTAATTTTTTTATACTTTTTTCAACCGCAGAAAAATAACACTTACGTAAATAGCAGAAAAATAACATTTAAACAGAAGTATATCCTGATATAAAAATACACTTTGTAGGACAAAATTTTTCTTATGAAGTTTTTATTCATTTGGCGCTAACTGTTTTTAACGTTGTTGATTTTATATGTATGGAAATTTAGATTTAAAGTATTTTTGGCCTATTAATCGAGGAAGCATTTAGATTTAAAATATCTGATAAAATGTGTGACATTATTATTGGTGACAAAATAAATAAATGGGCTTTGGTTTTCCCTAAAAATATTCTGGTTGTGCTTTTGCTGCATATGCCAGCAGAACAACAAGGGCTAAGAACAATTGAAAGCTTAAATAAGCCAGCGTAGGATTTTCTTCACAAACTCACTGAACATCTAACTAACCATAAATATAAAAACTGGCCAAGAATAACAGTATGTTCTTAATATTCTCTGCACGCATGCCTCAAAAGCATATCGAGCCCTGTGCGGGAAATTATCGTATGTTAAGTTTATTTAGAAATCGATTTCAAATGCAAATTGGTTCTTCATCCATTAATCCATCTGCTGATAAAATATTATACCGATAACTGTTTTAGTTACGGATATAAGACTGTACACATTTTATCGTATGTAGCAGTCTTATTTACGTTTTTATTTGTTTAAAATTAATAAAACGCTGTCCCGTAAAATTTTATTTTTGTAACATACGATAATTTCACGCACAGGGGTCGCTATTATCTTGTTGATTTTTTACACCTTTGTATAAAAATTACAAAAAATTTATTTCAACTTTCAAAGTTGTTTAATGTTTGTAGCGTGCCTCACAAATTTTTGGTGAGTCATAATTTTACCTCAAGTACCCCTTAAAAATGTATTTACATATGTTGAAGATATCTATTTTAAAAGACCAAGAAATATTTATATTTTATTCTGAAAATGCATATGAATAATGCGGTCCTTACACCGTCCTTCTTGCTTTATACATGTTGTTCGCTTAATAACTATTCAAAACGCCTACAACCCTTAAAACAATAAACCTTTAATAAGAAAATGCAAGAAAATTACTTTCAAATTGCGTGTATATTTTTTTAAATTGGTTGTATAATGTAATTATATACAAGGTTTCTATAAAGTCATTGATTATTCTTAAAAATAAATCTTTAGCTTCTTAAATTCGAAAAATTTCGTAAGAAATCGAAAAATTTATTTTAGTATTCAGAACATTGCTTTTGTAATATATTGTTATTGGCCTAAGAAAAGGCTTTTTTATTACTTTCAATTTAATAAATAAATAAGTAAATTTCTTTGTTTTAAATTTAATTATTGATTTATATTTCTTTTACAAAAATGCAAAACTGAAAAAAATTTTTATATTTATATCGTAAAGTTTATTTCCAACTTACCATACTGCATGATCCTTTTCAAATTGATAAGCCGTTTTCCAAAGTTTCTCAATGGGTTCCATTTTCTCAACAATTTCCAACAGCGTTGCAAATGGCGAAACATCTATTTGCAACAATTGTTCTTCGACATTAATTGCTTTTGCCTCACGACTTAAATTCTGCAAGTGCACGTACATAAAAGCTCCATTGAATAGTATAAAAAGTCATATAAATCATAATAAAACAAATGAAGGAAAAAAAAACAAAAAAAAAGCAACAATCTAAGTTGCATATGGTACTACTATAACTAATGGTAAAGATGACATTGTTGATGGTGGGTGGGTGAGAGAAAGACAGGTAGATAATGGGTTACCTACCTCTAGAATATCAAACAATTCATCGACAGTTTCGACACGTTCTTTAAGCTCATCCAAAGTAAGAACGTCACGTGTTTCTTTAACGCGAAAACCATCCATACGACGTTTTTCATATAAAATTAATTGCTCGAATTTGATACGTTTTTCACTGATGCAGCAACATAAACAAAATGAATGCGAGTGAATAAAATAAAATTTAATTTAGGGTACAAAACACACAACACAAGTTTAATTTAGTATAATATAAAGGTGTGTTAAGAAGTGTTAACGCTAACAACTGCACAAAACTTGTTTGAAGTTTGTAAATCATTTGCATATGTTTTAAAAATGTTTCGTTACATTATGTTCTGCAAATTTTTTATTTAATATATATGCTTTGTTTGTGTGCTTTGTAAATATTTCAATTCTTTATGCATCATTATTATTGCCAGTGTAAACAAACTGCAGTTAAAAACATTTTAATGCCTAAAATATATTTGCCACTACTACCCTGCCTGCTACATACATTTGTGGTACTTACCGCAAAGCGAATTCTAAATTATCACGAACAACACTTAACCGAGCTGCACTTAAATCCAGCACTTCTTCCAGTTCAGATGGTAAAATAAATGTACGTGTATTTAGATGTATGTCTTCATCTGTGAATAGAAACAGAAATTTGTGAAGAAAAAAACAAATTTTTCATAGAATTTAATGTTCAATTCTAAGAGCTCTGGAATATCATAAAAAAAATAAAATAATATTAAAGAATATTTCAGAGGGCATTCAATATATTCGTGCAAAGTCATTTCCTTAGGAATACTTTTTTATAATAAATGTAGCACGTTAAACACCATATAGCAGATTGTTACATATTTTGGTATATAAATCCTGCTTATTAAAAATTGTATTTATATGAAAAAATATATGAGAAAAACTTTAAATATATAATTGCAAGAAATTAAACTTTTTCTCGATACAAATAAGTCTAAAAGTATTTTTTTAGGATTTCCAATCTAAATTTTATTTTTTTTAAGCTCATCCAAATTGAGATTGAGATTGTATGGCTGACGGAAAAGGTACTTTTTTCCATATTATGGTACTTTCAACTTTGAATTTTAAAATAAATGATTTATGATTCTCGATGTGATTGAAGATGTAAACTTTAATAATTTTAATAATGATTTAGAGCAGTGTTGGACAACCTGCTGCTCGCGAGTCACATGCAGCTCTTTGGATATTAAGCTTCGGCTATTTAGTTCTATACGCAAATATTTTATAAAAAAAAAACATTTAAAAATCGTTTTGAAACGAGGATTACGCAGCGATTCTATTTCTAAGCCACTTGTGCTCGCATTTTATCACACCCCTCCTCCGTGACACTTGTCGTCGCTGTCTTCAGTTCATTGGAGTCTCTCTAAATAGCTTTGTTCTTTAAAAAATAGCATTAAAATAATAACTATAAGTGTAAGTACCTACAAATTTTAATTTAATAAACACATTTTCGAACGCTGAGGAAAAGAGTAGGCTGTCATTTCAGATTGTTGGCAATTTTCATTGATTTCAGTTTAGCTGGGCAAAACAACTTTACTTTTTATCGGTATACTCATATGTAAATTAAAACTATGATTTTCGTTATAACTTAATGAAATTAGAAAATGGGAAGCATAACATTTAGTTCTAAATTTGCTTTTCTTTTCTTATCAAAGGAGATTTTTTTCATGTTCGTGTTGTTTCATATTATTAAAACATTGCGATAAATCCAGTGCAACTGTTGACACGAATTATTTCAGCACAGTGATGAAATGAAAAATGAACTCGCTGACAGATTTAAGCAATTCAAAACCAAAAAAACCACTTTTTAATTCATAGTAAATCCTCTCACTACAAACATTAATGAAGTCCACATTGAGCTATTTGGAATTGATACATTATATCTAGAAGAGCATTTAATCGATTTTAAAAGTAAAGCTTTGTGGAGCAAGTTGAAAGAGTTGAAGGTTTAGAAATGTGTGTATGTAAAGAAATAAAAGTAGACAGCTTTAAAAGAAGTTGAGGCACTTATATTCGACGCATGGCATAATCTTTTAGATTGCTACAGAGAGATGAAAATGTTGGCATTTGAAGTGCTATCTTCGGACCTACATATTCGTGAGAGCATGCGTTGAATATACATAGGTAAATGAATATAAATAAAAGTAAAGTAAAAAGCCAACTTACAAACGAAAATTAAAAATCGTATTTGAAACCTAAAACAACAAGTTGTGAACCAGATTTATCTAAACATTCCAAAAACCATGCGAAGACAACGCTTCTGTTAAATTTGTTCGCTCATATGTAATTGCTTTTTTTATAAATAGATATTTTTCATATGAATAAATAACTCTTTTTTTTTTTTAATAAAAAAAATTATAAATGACAGTTCTATTTGTTGTTTGTAAGACCCCTTTCAAATTAGGCAAGCCTCTTGTGCAAGAGACTTGCGCAAATCTTGTGTTTATAAATAAAAGGGGTATGGTCGGGTTAAGAGGAAGAAAATTGCTCATATTTGAGTAAACACTTGCCTGTACTCGGCAGGTGCAAGCAAGTTTTTTTTATTGAGAAACCGAAAGCAAATAATAAACGTCAAAAAATTAAAAAAAAAAAAATAAGTAAAAGAAAACGAAACTTGCGCAATTTAATTGCTGTGTCTGAAGGTTCAAGTTTAAAGGAAAATAAAAGCAAATAAAAAAACTAACTTGCAGAAGAGACTTGCCTAATCAGAAAGGTGACTTAGGGAACATTTTGTGACTTTAAAAATGTTATATGTTTTAAATGGTAATTTTTGATTCTTCCGACTCTAAATGTTGCCGACCCCTGATATAGAAGACACGTTTTTTGTACTTTTTGTATTAATGTTTAAAATATTAAATTATTTTAAACAAGTAGGAGTGCATTAATCGTCTGTGCCGAATTTTAGAAACCCACCACCAATTTTGTGTAGTACTTTTATACCATAAAATTTAATATAGTTTATCGCATATCACTATGGAATAATAGAAAAAATCTTATCACTATAGAATAATAGAAAAAATCTTATCACTATAGAATAATTAATTTAGTATTAATTTCTACGTTTGAGTTCAATTTGCCTTTAATAATTAATAATTAAGTTTCAAAATTTAATCTAATTTAATCAATTACTATACTGAATTATCTTGATTAATTTTTTTAATTGTTAAGATTCTATTACAATTGTTCTCTTTTTGCTTTTTCAAATACCAATAATAAATAACGGTTGGCGCAAAGGTACCGCTACCATTTTTATTACGCGCCATCTAGGTTATGTGACATTAAGCTTGGTTTTGCTTTAACTATTGTGTTGTGTAGACTTCTAGATTTTATTATGGATAAATATACGCTATAAGAGCAAGCAGAAATAATGACCATATCTAGTAAAAATAATCTTTCTGAAAATAATTGTTCAATTTCGCGAAATGACGATTTAGAATGGCTAGCCAGATCTCAGTCTATATGAATAAGCGCTAAACGATTCAGCAACTTAGGATAATAATCGTTGCGAAATTAAAGAAATTCAGCCTTAGATACTGCAGGATGTCATGAAAAATATCTTAAAAAGAGCTTAAAATTGCATAGCTTATCGCAATCACCATTTAGCAGATATAAATTTAACGAAAAAAATGTAAGACAAGATAATTTTTTTATGAAAACCAAACTTAATTATTTTTTTCTTTGTGCAAATTTATAGGCAATACAAATGGTAGCGGGACTTTTGTCCTACCCGTTATTTAAATATATTTTGTAAGTTTTGTTAATGGAATATTTATTTCTCAAATTCAAATTTCTATGCATATGTTTATATAGTTTGTTTCTGTTTTTACTCGGTCCATTTTTACACGGTTTTGATGTAACACGATTTGAAGATAAACATATATAAATTTTTTTACATGATTTTATTTCATTTAGCACGATTTAGAATCTTTTGGGCTTAAATTTTTTTTGGTTAAATTAAATTTTTACGAAATATGTTCATATCACAAATTTAGGAGAATTCCCTTTTTGTGGATACAAGCAAATTTATTTGCGACAGCCTCTAGAATGTGTTAGTATTTTCTGAACTATCCATGCAATCAGACGTGTTCGCTAAAGGAATTTTTTATAGGCAATGTTACATTGAATTTAATTTTAACGAATTAAGATAAAAGGTAAGCAAAAAAATATTTTATATTCATTCAGTTATTTATATATTTTTTTAAATTTTGTTAAATATTTTATGTCTTCCTAAAAGAAAATGTCGAAAACTACAAAAACAAAACTAAAACGTAAAGCCATTACTTTGGAAACCAAAATTGAAATTTTAGATCGCCTTCGAAATGGAGACAGCTCAACATTTCTTGGCAAAATGCTCTGTTCAAGCGAAGCCACAGTAAGAACTATAAAGAAATTAATTTCAATTAGGCAATCGGTGATTTCTGGAACGAGTCTATCTGTTAAATCATCACCATCATGTGGGCTTATACGACATAAGCCGAAACAGAAACAAATACTTCCGTCTACCAGATCACAATACCATTTTCCAGGCTGAGATCATGGCGATTACGGAAGGAATTTAATGGATAAAGGAAACGAATAGCGAAACCCTGATTCGTATCTTTACGGATAGCCAATCAGTGATTAAGACATTGAGAAAGTTGAATCCCGGAACGTTTTGCAAAGCAAGAGCGAGATATACTCATATGCATATTGTGAACACCTGGAGATAATATGGATATCAAGCCATCACGGGCTGATTCGAAACGAGAAAGCCGACAAATTATCCAAAATGGGAGCTCTTCTGAGTACTATAACTTTGGAGAACGCCAAACCCCTTAAACGATTCAAGGATGAACTAAAATGTTGGGCGACGGAGGAACATGCCAGAAAATGGCAATGCACTGACGTCGGTAAATTGACAAAAATACTATGGGGTGACCCAAATCTTAAGAAATCAAAGAAAATTCTGAGATTGAGTAGACCAACACTTAGGAGACTAACCAGTATGATCACAGGTCATACGGAGTTGAGAACCCATCTAGCTCGCATGAAATTGTCTGAGGAAACGACATGTAGAGCATGCGAGGAAGAGGAAGAGACTTTGATACACTATCCTGCGTTTGGGCATATTAGACGCGAGATATTTGCAGTGAATACTATGCCGAATTCGGAGTACCTGGGGAACTCGAACTGGAAATCCATAAGGAATTACATTGAGGGGACTAAGTTCTTGAGCTAGTCCGATATTTATTGGAAAATTTTGGTATGGTTTTGGTTTGGGAATTCCGTTTCCCACATGGAGCGCACAACATGCCAACTGGGCATACGTGTATACCTGTCATAGGTTTGGGCTTTTAGTGCCCCTCCTTTTCAACCGAACCTAACCTAACCTAAATCTTCGTCATATACTAGAGATGCTACTAAAGAAAAAACGGAATAAAAATGAATAACCTATTCTTTTTGGTAACACCATAGCTGATTTACATAATTGTTTTTAGTTCCTGAACTTATCATTATTTTTTTTAAATTCCTTTTAAGCTGAGAGTACATATCGTTTTTTTCTTTAATAACTATGCTTCTGTAAAAACACATTATTATGTAATTTTATAAAATAAACCTGAATAGTTGTTCTTAAAAAATCCATGTTTTTCACTAATTTCAAAAGTTTTAGAGATAAGGAACCAATCACCTACTTTGCATATGACCAATGTTTTTTTCACACAGTTTTTTTACACGGATTTTCCTGGGAGCAATTACCGTGTAAAAATAGAATTAGGTGTAATTCATTAAATCATTAAATGTAGTAAAAGTGTTTGTATTTATATGCACACAGACACACAATCGATTTAGTTGCCTGTCAGTTTCATTTTTCATTCATTTTTGTTGCCGTTACCAAGTATTAATGTTGCTTAGAAATTGAGTCCTGCCGTACACTGAACACCAATTTAATTAGCTCTTTACAACTATTAACACTTACATTTTGTTTTCCCTGAAATTATAAAATCTACAAAGTGTTACTATTTTCTTCTTTCTCTGTTTTTTCCTACTTGTATGTTTTGAACGACTAAGTTTGTTTTTATACAATTTGTTTTGTTTGTTTTGTGCTTTTGTAAATGGAATAGTTTGTTTTTCTTTTAATTCTCACTATATCCTTTTTAAATCCTTATTTTTCTTACATTTTTTTTGTTCTTCTACACATAAGTATATATTATTATTATTTTTTTGTATAAATACTTACTTTTTAATATTGTGTGTGTCAGCAAGAATACAACACGTTTTGATACCACTTTTATCTCATCTTTAATGGCAAATATTTTCTCATCTCTACATTCTGCCAAATAGTTTTGTAATGCAACAACTTCTGCCGTCTCTTCCGGACGTTCACCTGCCTTCATTGACATTTCTTCCAAAGCATCACATATTCTTTTTGTTTATTTTATTTATGTTTAACCCATTGTAAGAGAATTTGTGTATATTAAAACGGATATAATAGTGAAAAGCAACGAATTTCAGTTGAGCGAAAAAGAGAAAATCAGAAAAAAGTTTATTTTGTTCGTCATACATCTACATACTAAGTATAAAGTATGCAAGTGTATGTGTGCGTGTATACAGGAAGCAAATATATACAAAAAGTGTCTACATAATTAACAGGAAATGAAATAAATAAAAAACTGAAATGTAAAGAAAATAATTATATTTTACAAATGTATGTATGTGTATGCAGGTATGTATGTGCTTGTATAGAAAATGTGTTAAAACTGTTTATTTTACAAAAGCGGTCGGTCCTTGTATGATGATGTTGCAAATACTCTTCGTTTATATGCAGATGCAACACTGTGCGACATTTTGTGCACGAATATTTGCATAACTTGACTCTCTTTTGTAAAAAGTAAATATTTGTTAAATTGTTAATGACTGAGCAGAGAGATAAACATAAAAATTTTTTTAAATGTTAAATACATTTAACAATACGTCACACATCTGCCTATATGAGCGCTCATTTGAGTACGTGTGTACGGATGTACTGTAGTATTTGTGATGAGGTCAGTGCATATACGCCTTTAGTAGTTAGTTTTAATGAGAATAAAAGAAACTTTATTAAATCAACATTATTTAAGTTAATATACATGTCAGTCAGTTAACAACGTAATGCCATGTAAATGTTAATTAGTGATAAAAGAAAATGAGCGTGTATTCATTTCATGAAGTCTTCTATGTTAATCCTGTAGAGTTGACTAGGAATAAAAGGGGAAAAAGTGTGTTTGATTTAAAAACGAATCTGAAAACAAACAAAAGTGTTGTTCTAATTTGATAATTAGTTTCTGTGCTCTGATGTTATATATAACATCTTTTAACATCTAGATGGAACACAATTGACCATATTGGTCTTCGAGTGTGAGATTTGGAGGTGTCTCTTGCTTCCGGCACCCCACTTTCTTATCTAACATCTTGGTGGAAAGCAAATTATTTAGGCAGAAATTTCTACCTTCCAAAAATTTACTATAGCACATTGTAGAACAGGGTACTCCAGGAATGCGTGACGCAGAGAGCCTTTGATCTCTAATATGGCCGTCAGCTGGTAAATAGAAGTTCTGTATAATGCCACATGAGCAGCTTTGACCTTATCGTGGTAGTAGATAGTAGCATTCATTTATGGTAGAACAGTGTCTCCAGTATACCACCTCAGGACACCGGTTGAACTTTAGTATTAATCCAAATTTTCCTGGGTCTCTTCTCTAATACTAGTGGAAATTTTTGTGGTAAAATAAAAAACATAAAAATTAAGATGATAAATATACGCCACAAGAAGATCGTTCTGAAAATAATCGACAAATTTCGCGAAATGGAGGCTCCGTATTTAACAGCATCAAACGTTTTCATAATGAATGTTTTAAATTCAAAGGTTTATGTGAATAAGCCCCAAACGAATAACCATTTCAAAGACAATATTCGTCACGAAATTGAAGAAATTCATCCTGGAATTTTGCAGGATGTCATGAAAAATGCCTTACAAAGAGCATAAAGTAGCACAGCGAATCGCGGTCGCTATTTAGCAAATATAATTTTCCAATTATGACAAAAAAAAAATGGTGAAAACCAAACTCACTTATCTTTTCTTTGAGCAAAGTTATAGGCAATCAAAATGGTAGTGGGACATTTGTCCTACCTGTTATTTAAAACTATTTTGTAAGTTTTGTTAATCGTCTCTTAAATACTTTATTTCTTAAGTTATATTTTAGACCAATCGTAACTTTCTATGCATGTGTTTTTGTTGACCAAAAACTTTCTAAAGGAATGAACAATGAGGTCCTGCAAAAGGTGGAGAGGTAAGTCTGGGAAGTACTTGGCTATTGTGGGGGGTCTTAACTAGATGAGTAATGAATTCACGCACATGGTCCACATAGGCAGGGACACATAAAGTGTCAATGCAATTTGGGACGTCAGTCTGAGGTAAAAACTAGCGATTACGAAGAACTCAGAAAAAAGTGTTTTAGGCAATTACCAGTCAACAACTTTGCATTACTAAAGTCTAGGGTAAAAGCTTATAAGGACATAGAACTCAGTAAGCCAAAACGTTATATATCGGAATCCTTGAAATTACTGGAGAATGAAGTCGAAAATGGACATATGTATGTGCATATGTATCAATCATTTTAAGGTAGCAACTATAGGCCAGTCAATAGTTTTGTCGAAGGTTTTATTTAAAGTACAATTTTAAGTCTAACTTATAGTCTAGTTTTTTGTCTAGAATATAGTCTGTAACACAATACCTCTTACTACCACCTGCACATTTACTAACACGTGCATATGTGTATGTTTGCTTGCATAAATGTTTTTTGTGTTTACGAGTGTGTTTTTTTTTTATTATTTTTTACTTACGCACGATTTTCATTGAGATTTACAGCCATATAAAAGTCAATGATAAAATCATAAATATTCTTTACCAACATTGCAACCGATTGCTTAACATGACGATTATCCAACATGAACAGATTTAATGGTACAAAATCACGTAAAATATATGTTTCCTCCATAATAGAGCGAAGTTTTTTCATCACATTTTCAATTGACTGAAATGATAACGAATAAGAAAAAAAAAATATCAAAACTCTTAAAATGTTATAGCATAAAAACGTCAAAGGGATAAAAAAAGGCAAGATAACTGTAGAGGAAGCTGGAGACAACAAATGAACATGTTGATAATAAAATAAAATATTTTTTATGATTACAGTAAAAGTAGAAGTGATATGGATTAAAAGTAGATGGAATTTTTTCTGGTAAACTAGATGATTTACTTTGGGAATCCTTCATAGAGTTATTAAGAAAACTTTAGAGGTGTATTAAAATTGGTTAAAGTCTCATAGTAAGTGTAAAACTTATTTAATGTAATAAGTGTTAAGACCATTTTGTTTAGTGATTCACAAATATTCTGAGTGACATATTGGCTAAATAAACTCCACGGCTTTGCAGGTTCGTACTATGATTTCGTTTATTTCATTCTACTCAATTATATTCCTCAATATCTCAGTTGAATTACTTCTGATTTTATACATTAACGATACTAAAAGCATTTTTTTTTAATTCAGACCGTTTCCATTGAATTTCTGTAATTCGTTTAACATTAATTTCTACAAATATGTATTAACTTTGACCATATAATATTGAGTTAGTACGGATACATATTTATAAATCTTTGACACGACATAACCTCATAAAAGAAATTTAGCAGTGTTAAGTTATGTGACTTTGCAATAAATTCCGAAACGAGAGAGTACCAAAAATATACTTTAATTTTGCTGCAAGCTTTACAGTCTTCTATTGAACTTTACTGCTACTAAAAGGCAGAAACTTGTATTTGCATAAAAACATCACAATCATTTGAGCCGATTATTATTAAAAGGTATTGCAAGTTAAATGACCATTACAAATATTATATTCAAAGATAATCAAGATAAGTCTCTGTTAGAAATTCGGAAGCTGTTACAAGAAAACTTCCACAATTTTAAAGTTTTTCTGAGTCTTTCTCGGGGCTGTTTCACATATGAAGTGTATTTCTTAAAAATGCGGGATTTTTTAAATTTTTTAGATTCTTTTTAAACACAATTGTACAATATAAATTAATTCAAAGTAATGGTCTTTGTCAGCAACGAACGTTTGCTACTTTCCCTACAACATATAAATGCGACGTAAAAAAAACTGTTCGTTTTTTTTAGGCTGAGAACAAATGTTGCTTATTTTGGATATCTTGTTATGAAATGAGGCGTTTTCCAGAGAAAAAAAGTTCTGTATCGATCAAAACAAATAGTTACCAGACGAAGCAAGACCTGTAGTATAAGACGCGAATGTAAAGTTTTTATACTTCTTCTTTCCTAGTAGTTTTTTGAAGGTAATTCAATGAGTGGTACAGCAAGTTCTCAAGATTTAATAGTAAGGTTTCATGCCTATCAGTTCGAACCAGTTATGCTAAGTGCGGGACACATTTGGTCCTACCAAGTGCAAAGAATTATTTTAGCGTCATCGATATTTAGATTTGGTGTGAATTCATCTTATTGCCGTGCTTTATATACAATAGCTTACGTTTTGGGTAATAGACCCATTTTTTTAAGTCACATGTAATGATTTGGTGAATAAATGATTTGTTTTACAGCGTTTAAGCAGCATTTCGGGCATGCAAAATCAAAAAGGCTTTAATTCGTATGGTACTCAATTTCATAACTTATAGGTGCACTCTGCGTCTCGCAAATATCTTCTATAAAAAGATCCTAAAAAAATTTGCAAGATCTTCTTGAGCCTGACAACATTTTTTATAGAGTAATGCCTCCAATTCCTGGTCTGCAGACTCTTTTGGCAGGTTTGGTTGATCTTCGTCTTCCTTGTAAAAATCAGCACTTCTGAACTGCACAAGACTTTTCTTTCACGTTAAAACCGATGGAACATATTAGCCATAATCTTCGGTAAGCAAATGATGTAAATAAAAACGTGTTTCAAATAAAAGAAGTAAAGCAAAAGTTCCGCATATGATTCAAAATTTCAACATTTGGGAAGAAAATTTTTTTGCTTACATTACATATAACATTTAGTAACTAAATGGGAGTAAATGATTGATAAGTACCTTTAAGTATTAAAGTGGAAAACCATCTGTTGTGAAGCACGCATTTTTATGTTAACATCCAGCAGTAACAACTTTATACTTTATACAGAGCAACCTGTCTTGTATTTTTATTATAATCCCAGTACAAATGATAATAAATTGAGAAATTGAAAATTCTTAATTTATGTACAAGTTGACGCTGATTTGTTTCATTTTAACTTGTTTTTTTATTCTCATTTGAAAATTTTCATATTATTAATTTAATAATTTTGCATCCGTCTTTTGAGTAATTTTTGATTTATAATTAAATTTAATGTTAATTCTATGCCTGATTGAACATAATGAAATTGAAATTAAATAATTAAACATATTTCACGCTTCAGGATCTATGCACTTGTAGCAAAATAATTTGCAAAAATATACTCAGCGAAAGGTTATATTTACGTATGTATGTGTATGTAAGTGTGTGGGTGTTAGATGCAAACGTGAAAACAGTGGAAACTTAAAGGCTATATTTGGTATTTTATGGTTAAATGAATATTTAAATGGTTTATTATGAATTTAACTTATAAATAAAACTGTTTAAACAACTACATATATTCCTGTTTTGCCATCCGAGAAAAATTGAATCGTACGGAACTTGCACGGCATTATTGTTATAAACATTACCAATACAATGTCAAATCCGAATGGTTTAAATTTACATGAAACATTTATTTATTTCGAATACCAAAACAAAATAATTATTTACTTTCAAACCGACTTTAACACAATTCAGTGTTTTACATTTAAACAAATTAAAAATTGTTCACTGAATAGCAAAAACACTTGACATCCTGCTGAGAGTGACTTGTCCTGCCAGTTATTTTGTATAAATATTGTTATTGCTTTCAAAAACTCAACTAATTTTTTGATTGCAGAAGTGTGTTCTAACAAAATATGTGTGTAGTTTTTATACTTTTTTATATTAGCAACTCAATTAGCAGATGATTGAAAAAACAATTTAAAATTTATGGAGAAAAATAAATACACAACAATAAAATATTTTAAGTTATTGCATATAAATAAAATATGCATAATTAAAATGAGTATAATTGTATCGGACTGTACTGAATGTTCGAAAATTATTTAGGAGTTTAAACAATTTTAAAATATTATTTAAATTTTTAATCAGGCTTGAGTTCATATTAATATCATAGTACGCAAAAAATTATGTTTGTGAATACAATTTCATTTTTTTCGCTTGTTTTTGAGATTATGCTCTGAATTGAAAATATAAAAGTTGTGAGTCAAATTCTATTTAGTATTTTTATTTTTTATCATTCTTTTCACAAATAATATAAAAATATTTTTGTTCATTTGTTTCGTTTGCAATACAATTTTTATTTTTAAAATTCGTCGTGTTTCATTCCTCTCACAAATTTAATATATTTCATTCTAAGCAAAATGAATCAAAAACGAATAATTTGTTTTAAAAATTTCCTCTTTTTATTTGTTGTTGTTTGTGGTATGAAAAAAATCTTAACATTAAATAATGTACAGTAGCAATCATAATTATTTAAACAACACAATGCGTTCTTAACAGATTGGATTTTGCTTATATGTATATAAATAGCTGTATCGTGTATAAATATTACATTTTATATATCCATAAATACATATATAATATTTTTATCCTCATAAATTTAATTATAATTGATTTAAAGATGCGGGCAAGAAAAACAACTTTATAGGTCTAATAAAATAATTAGGCATTTATATAAAAAGGTAAAGTCTTAAAAGGATATGCGTATTAGCAAAACACATATATAAACATATATACCTGAAAATGTAAACAGAAAATTCATTATATTCCTATTTTTTTTTTACTCAGTAAAGTAAAAATCCGTGTTTGTCTTAAATTGAAACTCGGTATAAAAGCTACTTTATATATAAGCATATGTCAAGCGCCTATAGGTAAAAAGTTGTGTGTCACACTGTACCCAATGCCTCTTTTAACAACAACAATACCTAAAGAACAAACGACATGAATAAAAAGGTATATGTGAAAATCATCCCTTGCAAGGAATACAACACAAAAATTTATTTTGGCGCCACATAAAAAAAATGTGTGTATAGAAAAATATGTAATACAGTCGAATTCGGTGAAGCTACAATTAAATATTTTTACTATATTTTAAAGAAAATGAGTTCGCTTAAGGGAAAATCAGTTTTACAGCTTTTATGTTTTTAGAGCTACAAACTTCAATAAAGCAAACACTGCTTAGTAGAAAAAAATCTTATTAATATACGACGAAATACAATGCTACAGCTAATTTGTTGCACTGTTGTGCAACATTTGCTCTTATTTTGTTTAAAACAATATAAAAAGTAGAAAATCTATTTAATCAAAATGGTTTCAATTTGTCCACAGTTTTTTATTAATGAAAATCTTTGGCATAAGCCAAAAAAAATCCTTCAATTATCAACTTCCCTTACCCGAATCCGACTGTATACGTGTAATGTTTGTAAGTATTACCCCTTTCGCATTGGGCAAGTCACTTGCTCAAGTTAGTTTTTTATTTTCTTTTATTTTTCTTTGAACTTGCTTTCATGTTCAGACTCAGCAACTGACTTGCCCAAGTTTCGTTCTCTTTTACTTATTATACTCTTCACACACTGAAAAAGGGTATATATAGGTTTGTCATTCCGTTTGAAATTTCTACAATTATCAATTTTCTACACATACATACAAACGTGGTATACTGGTTAGAGTGAGCCAAAAAATTTTTTTTATTTTATATTTTATTAAAATTTTTATTGTTTTATTTTTAATTTTTCTTTTAATTTATTTTTTTTTAAGCACATAAGTAAACTTAATGTATAATATTACAATGGGATGTTTTTATATATGTATGTTTTGTATGTACGTATTTCATATGAGATAAATGGTGACATAAACAATTGTTGTTGCATGACAACACGTTGTGAAGGGTATATAAGATTCGGCATGGCCGAATATAGCACTCTTGTTTGTTTTTATTACTCTTTTGTTTTTGGTTTCTCAATAAAAACTTGCTCGTACTTGCCGAGTACAGGCAAGTGTGTACTTAAAAATGAGCAAGTTTCTTCCTCTTAACCCGACCTTACCCCTTTTGCCTATAAACATAACACTTGCGCAAGTCACTTGCGCAAGTGACTTGCCTAGTCTGAAAGCCGTGTATGATGTTTGTGTACCGCTTAGCGGTTTAAAAAACCAACTCACAATTAAGAAGTATTGCTTTTATGAATGCAAGAAATACAAAAACAAAAACATACCTATGAAATATTGTTCTTCCGGCGCCTAACAGTCTTAATAAAATTGTGTATGAATTCATGTCCCAAAAAATTAAAAAACAAGTTGCCACAAGTATTAACCTAAGATTCTTTACAAAAATTCTCATAATAAAATTTTAACAAATTTATTGATTTGTACAGGGTGGACCAAAAGTCACGCCTGCGTGTAAAAATTGAATAACTTTTTTGTTTATTAATATTTTTTATTTTATTTTTTCAGATTTTATTCATCGATTCGTGTTACACCACCATGCAAAATTTAACGACTGAGCAACGAAAGTGGTAGAATTTTACTTTTAATCGTTCTTCGAGGATGAAGTTACTAATACAGTAACGGTGAATGGGGACAGATATCGCGCTATGCTTAATAATTTTGTACGCCCTGAGGCAGCCAACAAGTGGTTTCAGCAGGATGGAGCAACAGCACACACGGCCCGTGCCACAATGACGCTTTTAAATGAAATTTTTCACGACCGAATTATCTCGAAAAATTCAGAATTTAATGGGCCAGCACGTTCACCGGATTTAACTGCCCCTGATTATTTTCTATGGGGTTATCTCAAAGAACGAGTGTATGTAAACAAGCCTCAAACTACACGCAAAGAAAAACCATGGTTACGATATGAACACGACGGTCATATTATTTTTTCTAAAACAATATTTGGTTGTCGAAAAGAATTAATAGTAATTTTTGTTTCATTTCATCATATATTTTGATATTTGTTTGAATTGTATCATTTAATGATTACTTTTCGTAAAAATTTCTAAATGGTTATCATTTAAAAATAGTATGATATAAAAAAATTAATTTGACAAAAATAACATTATATTCAAAATCATTAAAAATTAAAAATAATCATTAAATAATAAGTGAGACAATAGTATGATTACAAATTAATCAAGCTATGATTTTTTTTTAATAATAATTTGATTTCAATTGTTCTTCTTCTTGCTGAATAAATTTTTATTATTTTAAAAGTTTGAGATGTCAAAAAGAAGGAACAAAAATTTTGCAAAATTAAAATAAATTTAAAAATAAACGAGAAAATGTAAAAAAATATTGGTATAAAAATTGCAATTAAATTGGTGAGTACAAGCAATATGTGTATGTTACAGCAAAAGACAATAATTTGCCGTAACAAAGCAAAGATTGTCGATTTCAATTGTAGCCATATATATGATTATTGAATGATACTTAAATTAAACATACTAATGATAACTGGTAACCATTATTATTTTAAACATAATCATACAATTCAATCATAGTATGTTGCTCTTCCATTATGGTTACCACAACCATATTTTTTCTTTGCGTGTATAGAGCAGCTAAAGAACAACATTGAAGCTGAGATCAGGGCAATAGAGCCTGAAACCTTGCGTGCAGTTATGCAAAACGCCTGTTTAAGAGCCCAATTGTGCATCGATGAAAATGGTGGTCATCTCTCTGATATTATTTTTCATAATTAAAATTTAGGTCATACAAAGATAATATTATAATTAAAAAAAAAATTAATAAAAAATAATAATAAACAAAAAAGTTATTCAATTTTTACACGCAGGCGCGACTTTTGGTCCACCCTGTATCAGTTTAATTTTTATTTATTCATCGGACAGTAATTCAAAAAAATATATATATGAGTCTAAATAAAAACAAAATATATAAAAATAAATATTATATCATATATTGTTCCGTTGTTTCGTTTTTTATTGTTACATATTCAATTAAATTCTTATTAAGTTTTACTAAAAGTAAAAGTAATTCGTTTATTTACTGATTAATCCTGTAAGCAGTTATCAGTGTGTTGTATTTTAATATTATGCATGACCTCGTAATGGCGTTTTATATTTCCAGATATCCGTCCTTTAAGCATTTTTTTTACAAATAATACATTTCGATGTATTATTTTCCTTATCAAATACAACATATTTTTCTAGTTCAAATTCTCTTTTGCGACCCATTCTCTACTAAACTCATACAAACAATAAACTGAAGGAATTTTTCATGGCTGATATATTGTCAAGATACGATCAAACTACTTGTCAAGCCTTTCGTAGTATTTTTGTTTGACGCCATCATAGCTGCACGGCTATATTTGGCGGTGGCGCCTATATAATTTTGAATATACATGTTTTTATAACAAAAACTTTTAGGGATAAAAAAGAACGAAAATTGTATGTACATTTATTTATAAAACTAATTTACGATTCAAGTAAAAATTCCACAAATATAATAGAAAAAATCAGATAAATCAGATTCATAGTTTTTGTTTTATTATACCTAAGCCCTATTTGTATTTTTAGTTGATCACTTAATATTTTACATGCATAGATTCATACGTACATACATACATAAAATATATTAACTAAAAATTATAATATATATTCTTTAATTCCTAAAATGGTAAAATTGTTCCCATTAACACAACAAAAATGATAAACTACAATGGCAACGCTGCTAACTTTTCTTCAAGGAAAATAAAAATTGTATTTGTGAATCGATTTTTTTTTAATTTTTCGATTATGTTCTTTGAATGAATGATTCATGTAAGGAATTTTATATTTAAATTGTGGTGAGAAATTTATTTTCAATTTTTTTAAAATATCATTTGTCTCGCAACTTTTATTTTTAAAATTCGGAAAACAAAACAAATTATTCGTCACAATGTGGAAAATTTAATTCATTCAAATTAATATCATTCATGATTAATATCTATTCGATTGATTTGCGTACTATGATTAATATTCTTCGACAAAATAAAAATTCAATTTTAAAATATTTAAAAAAATATATATTTTTTCAAATAATTTTTGCCTATAACTTCGCCGATTAGTGGCCAATTTGTCCAGAGGCATAACAATAGTAACAACCGTGTCTATAAATTATCTTAGGGCTGGAAATTAACATACACGCGGACAGATGGAAATTTTTTAATCTACTCCCCTATTCATAAGCTTTCAGAAAATATCCACTTTATGGGGTCGGAAATGGAATTGTAGAAATTTCACACGGAGTGATATACCCTATATATACCCTTTTTTACTGCCGTGTGAAGAGTATAAAAAAAACATATATTCTTGTGCTTATATCTCACTTTGTACCAAACGTGTTTTGTAGTTTTTTTTCTAGAGAAGTTTCTAAAAAAATCACTGTCAATCTGGGGTTTTTTCGCGTTTATTAAAGGTTATTAAGAGTTGTATTTAGTTTTTTATTAAATGTATTTAAAACAAAATATTTTTAAGGCTTGAGTTAAAAGATAAACAAAAGAAATAGACTTAAAAATTAAAATTTGTCTGAAACTTTCAACCATTTTTTATTTTTATATGTAAGTTATCAGATATAGTTGGAAAACAGAATCAGTCTTTTTATTATTTTTTTTTTTTTTTTTGGTTATATCTCAGCATGTTATGGAACGAGTTTAATGGGTTCAAATAGCAATTGATTCCCAAGTATATGTAAAAGATAGATATAACAAAAAGGTCTGCTCAATACATGTGGGCTTAAAAAGCTAATTTTTACCAACATGCAGACAAACTGGCACAGCCTTATCTACTCGCCTATTCAGAAAATATACACTTTACGCTATCCCAAGTAAATATTGTAGAAATTATAAATGAAATGACAAGGGCTATACACTTTACACCCCTGGCAACATATTTGAAGGGTACACAAATACAACAAATAATAATATACAACTACAACCGCTTACCACTAAATCCGGTAAAATGTGCTGCGTAAAGATCTTCTCAACAATAGGTTGTATTTTATTTGACAAAAGCGGATAATAATATTTGTAAATCGGAAATAAGTGCACTTTAGGTCCACGCCAATTCTTTTCCACTATATTACGTATTTTCTCATATAGAATTATAATATCTGGATGCTGTTCGTCTATGCAATGTAAATAACCGAAGGTATCAGGATCTAAACAAAAATACATTTTAAAAGTAAAAAAAATAATTTGAAATGATTTTTAATCTGTTTACCATTTGACATGACATATTCCAGACGAGGTATTTTATAGCCTACTCTTAAGATGCGTTTAAAGATGCCAATTAATAAGTCGGGTAGACTGCTAATGTAGGGAAAGGCATGAAATTTACCATGGTTACTTAAAAGGAATTTACTAAGGCTATCGACTTCTAATGAAGGCTGTAAAAAATTAATGAATAAATTTTGTATATAAACCAAATAACAAATAACGGATTTATATAAAAATTGTATTAATTTGTACAAAATTTTTATTTTATAATAGAATAATACAATTTACAATACATAAGGTTTTTTATTAAAAATATTTGTAAATTTTTTTTAACACAACCAAAAATATTTTTATTATCTAGTAAATAATTAACTTATTCTCCAATAAATCCTCAATATTATTTATTTTGTTGTTGGGTTTAAGCTGATTTATATGCATCTCAGATTAGAAAACTTAAATAGATAAAAATTGTTTGTTGGGTTTTAAAAAACAAAACTGCTGTATGACCTTAGGCTCAAATAATTATTTTGAAAATTTAGACATTTTTTATAGTTTTTTGCCTTGATTTTGAATTCTAATTATGTTAATGAGAATTTAGAAATAAAATCTTATAACTTTTTCCACTTTTCCAAAAAACTTTTGGTAAGCACAAAATGCATGTAAACCAGCTTAAAAACAACAACCCAATAAGTAATAATATTTGCTCTTTTGAACGAGAAAATTTACGAGAAATTTTCAATGAGAAAAAAATTGTCTATTACGTCCATAAAGAAAATTAATCAAAATCCTACTAATCCTATTAATAAACGTGAATGTTTGTATGTTTTGATGTTTCGATATTTGTTACTCAGTCAAGCAGACATAAATTGCGTAACGGGGAGCTGCAGTGGCATTATGCGGATTGGAACCTAGAGTTGCTCTTGGGGATGGGATGGTGCAGGCGAAGATCCTATAATGGGTGGAATATATGAACCTAAGAAGGTAGATGGAGCCGACCACATGTAGACAGTCACGTATGGTGCTCGCAAGGCTCCTTGGCAGAAATGCAGTCAAGGTACTCTGATATAATCGTAGGACGCTGAGCTGGAAGTAATGTTGCAATATATATAACTGCTTTGATCACAGGGCACGGTAACTTCAAATATCATCTGTACAAGATTAAGGTTGTGGAGGATGATGTTTGCACAATGTGCTTTGAGACTGCTGAGACAGCGGCGCATGTAGTAAGCGAATGTGCGGCAATGGCTGGCAGTAGATCAAGTACCACCGGCAGGCACTCGTCGGATGTGAGTGCTATGGGGGAAATAAGTCTAGGCCTGATGCTGGCGATTACAAAGGACTCTGTGATGAGGATTGCAGATAATCGTTAGCCTACAATGTGAAATCACAAAAGTCTAGAGCAAACGCCTGGGATGGAACAAGGCTAAGTGAGGTCGGGTATACCCCTCTTTTTTGGTAGCCTTGTAATCTATAGTAAAAGAAGGTGGTCGAAAAGCGACCCGTTTATAAAAGAGGTCTGCTTCAGTATATATATACTTAGTCTCGTAAAAACGGCTTAGCGGAACTTAATGATATTTGCCACACAGATAGCTACAACCTAGGAAACACATAGGCTACCCTTTACCACGACAATTAAGAAAGTTGGCGGTAAAATGTAAGGAATATATATTTTTTTGTATTTACTTAGTCGAATATTTCAGGGTGTATTCAAAATTAACACGTGCTGGCGAGAAAACCAAATCATCCAACGTCATCTATGGAAGTATTATGTCCTAAATATTTGCATTTAACACTGTCCCACTAGTGTAATAAATATGAATGCTTGTTTGTTAAAATGTTTCAATGCTTGTACTCAATCACGCAAAAAATTTTTTAAACAATTTTAAAAAAAGTATTTATAGTTTTTCAAAAAAAAAAAAAAAAAAGAGAGAAAATTGAATTAAAACTTAAGTACTAAAAAATGGTTAGTTTTAACGAAAATTAAATTGTGTTTATAATTTTAAACTAATTTATAAAAGATTTTCAATATTCACACAATTTATCACAAATATTTTAAATATGTTGTTTTTGTACTATTTGAACTTACCGCTTCCACTATAACAACACTGGGTCTCCTATAAAAAGGATCTGGATCATCCTCTTGTTCCACATAGATTGATGGTATTGTATGTTCTGCCGTTAGGTCTTCACTAGTAGGATAATCAAAATGCGTACCAATAACTGACGCAATAAGAGTCATTAAAGGGCGTCTCTTTAATTTGGGATCGTGCATATTATATTTGGCAATATCATTGCCATCCTAATCATTATAAAAGCAAAAGCATAAATAAATTTTTTTTTTCTATAATTTGCTATATGATATTTTTACAAATTTACCTTATAATTTTCCAAAGTTTTGTACAAATACGACAAACTTCTGGTAATTAAAAGTTCCAAATGATGTGACATTAAGGCATGGACGCAACGAAAAAGTATGGTTGCACGTCCACCATAGCTACCATGCATTGGTATTAAATCTTTCCAAGTTTTACGCATTACATCCATCATATCCGCACAACGAGGTATCCAATCGTTTAACAACAACTACAAATCAACAATATAAACCGGGTAAGGGTTGGTTGGCCAGTTAACCGTTTACACAAATAATTGCGGAAATAAAAACATGTGTATTTATGTATGTGTGTACTTACATCTTTTATAATGTCACAACTTTCTTGGATAAAATTTATTAACTCATCGGCATTCATGGGTATATCACGTAGAATAATCTTAGAAACATCTACAATAACCAAGTCATTATATCTGTAACGAGAAAATATGTAGTAGCGTTACAGCGAGAAAAGGAGAAATAGTAAAAATGTTGAATAAATTGTGTTTATAAATAAAAGATTATTATGGCTAAAGCATGATGATGATGGTGATGTCCATGCTTTAGATGAGATAGAAAAGAAAACACATGTAAACTGTCAACACTTGAAATAAAAACTAAAGAAAATACTTGGAATTGAGATACAGCTCATGAATTAAAAACAAAACTACTTACAGTTGATGCCAGAGTAAATTTAAAGCTTGCATAACGGGATGTGTAGTCATTAGTACTTGATCCAAATGATTTCGTGCTAATTGTACATAAACTTTCCAAGGTACTGGTGCTCGTATGGTCATTATGGGAAATTCAGGCGGCTCAAACTCCAACTGCAAACGTTTACGTTCCAATGGAGATCTTTATACAAAATCAAAAAAGAAAAATAATACACACACTAATGAATGAAAATATTGAAACTATAATCACTTCTTTAGAAGGTGTTTTAATCGTTGTATTATACATACATGCTTTGCACATGTACTACCCAATTTTTACCCACCTCTCCCTTAACTTTTCTACAAACATCTTATTAAACTTTTGTGTTTACTGCTATCGACCGTTGTCTTACGCTTTAGCCCCCCCTGGTAACATTTTATAAGTTTTACTTTATTTCAAGCAGATATAGATAGATTTTTTTATTTTAATGTCTTAAGTTTTAAGTAGTCTGCCACAGTCAGGGGCAAACTTCGTTACAAGTCCTTTAGGCAATTTACTAATTTCGTTTCATGTTTTTATTTTTTTTTCCTCAAACATTCTTTGTATATTCGAGTGGATTTAAAACCTAGGTAAATTTGATATGTAATATTTTACAAGACTTTTATATCATGAAGAACTCTTGTGCAAAGAAAATAATTTCATACTTTGTACAATAACAGTTGCTAATAGATACAAACATAGCCGTGGGAAACAAGTTGTTGTTTCCCAAGAACGAAAGATATAATTTTATTTAAAATTTAAGCTTAAGGTTATGTCAGGTGTGTTTTCCTTCTAATTGAACTTTTGTAATTAAATTACGTATGACCTTTAAAGAAAGTTTAATTGAACTGCAATAAAATATGCTACTACAGGACAAAGTTTCTACAAGCCGAAGTAAATTTCGTGGCTATAGCGGCGATGAGAAAAATTCCTATAGATTTGTTCACTTTTATTTGAATTCAATATCATGAATTTTTTTATAGCTCGAAGAAAAATAGTGAATGCCTGCACATTACTCTTAAATTGTATTTTTATTTATTTTAGTTTTATTATTGCTAGGCACAAAAGATAAATTAAAATTCAATTACTAGAATTAATATCTTAAGTTCCTGACAGTCATCATGATGTTCAAAGGCTTATTGAATAATTTTTGTATGGAGGTTCATTCAAAATCATATGAAATAAAATAATCACACAATGCGATCACTAGAGTCTCGTTTTTTTAAAGGTATGTGACAACATTGTCTGTATTTTGTTTTTTATTTCTTTTATTTAATTTATTGAGCATTTTTTTAAATAAAAGCAATTTAAAAACCATCGTACCATGTAAAAAACTTAAGGTTATAATGTGAAAGGTTTTCCAAAAAGATTGATGACCATTTATCAATGCATTCACCTAAATTGACAGTTTGGTGTGGTTTTTGGTCTGGCGCAATCATCGGTCCGAACTGAAGCTGGTAACGCCTTTGCTGTCAATGGAGAGTGGTATAGATCGATGATAACCAACTTTTTATGGCCATAATAAGAAGAGGTTGATCTTGACAACACTTAGTTCCAACAAGATGGGGCTAAGTGCCACACACCGAATTCAAAATATGAATTATTGCGAGAAAGGTTTGGAGATTCAATTATTTCAAGGAATTGAGATATTGAATGGCCTCCAAGTAGTTATGATTTATTTAGACGATTTTTTGTGGGGTTATTTAAAGTCATTGGTGCTTCCAGACTCTCTGCAAGCTTTACAAGTCAATATTGAACGTGAAATTCATGGCAAACGACTTGATTTAGTGGAAACGTGCTTGAAAATTGGGTTCATCAAATTCGTTCCTGCAAAAGATGTCGTGGATGCCATCTGAATGACGTTTTATTTAGAATTGAATTGTATCGATTGTACTTCACATAAAATACAAAACATTTGAACCTCCTTAACATTAAGTGTGTTTTTTTTTCTTTAAAAAAACCATATCACTCTTATTGAAAACCATTTTATTATCTTAATTTGTATATCTCATATTCTTTTATATTAAAAATTTGATATTAAAATTTTATAAATTTTACATATAAGTAAATATAACAAGTAAATGTTTCCGAGGAAGAAGAAGAAAGAAATTTCTTATTATAAACTTAAATTTAAATTAAAAAAAATTAAATTTAGTTAAAGATAAAGTTCTTAAATAAAGTAGGTGCCTTGTACCTTGTACCAAGTGTATTTTTCTTTAGAAAACAATGACTTAAATATTATTAAATGGTATTAAAATCAAAATTAGGAGTTTCTTCATTTAAAAAACCGATGGCAGAGAGGTCGTTTGTATTATGCCAACTGAAACTCCTATGTATGTTTAGTTTAAACATATAATGGTTGCAAGCTATCATTATTATGTTTAATTAAAGTATCATGCAATAAAAATATTATTCAGAGGAAAATTATTGATCTTTGGTGTTTTAATTATATTGATTCTACTTTCGCTTTTACTTAAAAGTTTTTATATCAATATTCTCATATATTTTATCGCTTGCTTTAATTATTTCTTTGAATTTTTAAAAATTTGTGTATATTTTTTACATGTCAAACTTCTCGAAAATTTAAATGTATTCAACAAGAAGAAAAACCGTTGAAAACAAATTATAATCAAAAGATATCAAAGTTTGAGTGCTTTATAATCATACTGTTATTGTACACAACAGTTAAATCATACTATTTTTACAGGACAATCATATAAAAATTTTCATAAAAAAGTTAAAATTAAATTATAAAATTTAAACAAACATTTGATTGTTGTGACGAAATAAATTATAAAACAAAATAAAAATAATTACTACTTGTTTTCAAAAACAAAATATTGTTGACCGTTGTGATCCTGTCATAACCATTGTTTTCCTTTGCGTGCATACAAATTAGAATAACGTTTCTTGAGGTATTCAAAGCTTTTTTAAAAACAATATATTAAAATTTTTGCTAAAATATTCTAATTTCTTTGACTACGGAATGTGAAACTAAAAACTATATTGAAAAACTGTATCAAAAAACTGGTCGTTTGCTGGTTTATTATTCAAGAAAATTAAAATTTTTTTTATAAAATTTTAATTTAAATAATCTTTGAAAACGAACCCAATATCTTACAAGGATACTCTAATATAATTCTTACATGTCCATTATTCTTAAAGAGATTATTAAAATTGACTCCAAGGTATTTAAGTTACTAACCCACAACTATGTCTTTAAAGCGACTTCTTTAAATTGTCTGAATATACTTCTAGAACCGAAAAACAAATATTTACCTCATTAAGGGCCATTATTACAACTTGCCGTTAGGTAAAGGCAGGATTTTGTCGGACCCATAAATAGATTTGTACTATAAAGCCTTCATTTCTTATCTTTTTATTCATTAAATATTATCATTATTAATATTTATCGGGCACAACAAATCCTACTTTTAACTAACGGCAAGTTGTAATAGTGGCCCTAAGTGTGCCAAATGTATGACTTCTCTAAAACATAAACACATTTTATAAAACCTTATGTCCAAGTATGTTCAAACTCTTTTATTTTTAACACTAGACTAGTTCAAAATTGTGTGTAAAAAAATACTTTTTGAAATAGTTCTTCCACAAAAGTAACCAACAGTAAATAGAATAGAAATAGATAGTGGTAGCTGAGAATTACATAAAACTTTGCCACACTATATTTCAAATTATTTGTTAATATAGCCTTCACCAGTTGTGCCTTTGGTATGTATTGTTGGATCATTCCATTTGTAATTTCTATTTTCTGAAAGCTAATAACTAGGGGAGTGCGTCTGTCTGTCAGTCAGTATGTTGGTTGAAATTAACTGTTAGAAGCTCCCACATGTTATCAATCTATTGGGAATGTACAGGAATTATTCAGCATTAAAATCCACCATAAGTATTTACCCAATAACTTTTTAAGATATGAACAAATAAACACGAGTGCCTATGTTTTTTTCTTCATATTAATGCCATCAAAATCATGCTTCAGCTCTACGTTAATTTAAATACACTACTATTTGTAGATATGACATCTTCTAGAAATATTATTAAAAATGTTTGGACAAATCTGTTACTAGTCATAAAGTTTTAAGGAAAAAATATTTGTTAAAAATATATTTTTTATGTTATAAGTTCAATGCGATAATGACAGAATATCTAGGAAAAGTAAGTCATCTAATTCTAGCAGAGTGGAATGCATTTTCGAAAACAGCTAAGGTTTCATCGTCAGCACTGTTTTGATTAGAACTACAAGTGTTGTGTGTAAATATCAACTATTGAGCTCAGTATTATATTGAAATATAAACATAGAATTATTTGTCCAAATTAATTTAATGTCTTTCATACATCATTAAGTAAGTTCAAAATTTACTAACATCTATTTTTCCAGTATTCTTTTTGCACGCCATTACAGATTTAATGTGTTGCCTGTAGCTTAAGACTTCGCTTAAAAGATTTGTTTGAAAATATTTGTACAAGGTACATTTATTCAAAGTATTGTATATGGTTTGGTATAATTTTTCTCATCTTTCAGGGTGAAAAATACTGCTAATATTTTGAGATCAATTACCAATCAAGCTCAGGTGTATGAAATAGTTTTTATTGAAATAATCAACATTTAAGAATACAAATATGTAGCCATCTTTTGCCTTGACTATACCCTCCAATCGGTAAAAAAATGTGGTGCAAAATGGCGATTGGAAATAGGCAATCCATCAGTTACTAAAAACTCTAGTTGAAAATTGTTTTAAAAAGGTATTGCAACGGTTGGGGGGTTTGATAAAATGATAAAATAAATGCCTGATCCTCTTCTAGAAGTTGTTCGGCCAAGCCACTTTTTAAACGAATTTGTAGCATTCCAAAAAATTTCCTCTAGTGGTCTGGATAGAATTCAACGGCTTATAATAAAAAAACCCAATGGTCCGACTTAATACTAAGTATTACCTTAGCGCCATAGATATTTGTATTTGATGTCAATTTAGCTCTTTTGCAGGGCTTCACATATGATCTTTTACACTTCCGATTATAGTAGTAAATTCATTTTTAATGGAAGTAATGATTTAGTAAAAATATTATTCTTGAAAGTGTTCAAGATGTATTTTCGATATTTAAATTCATATGTTCACAAATGTTTCGAAATTACTACTTGCGAAGCTGCAAGTAAAAAAACTACCCGCATATAACGCTTTGTTGGCACATAACACGACACTTAAAAAGCAAAAGTAAACTTTTTTGTTTACAACATTCTAGTTATAATTAAGAGAATAAATGACAAACACATAAGTTATTAGAGACATAAAGCGCATCTAACGGATACACCATCTGTTGAGTCCTACAGTTTTAAGTTGTACATCAAACAGTTTGCTCAGTAGTGTATATCAAAACAGTACTTTAAAACATAAATTTTATAACAGGCACAAAGCAAGTAATTTTTATGCTTACATTTTTGTCGGACCCTAATATTGCACATTATTTTCTTATTTATTTTTAAGACTTCAACATACCTGAGCAAATATCGAAGAAATGCACGTTTCACATAATAACGGTAATCTTCTTGTAGATCTATAAGACATGAGATAATTAACACGGCTACATCGGTGGGTATTTGTCGTTCACTTGTGAAAAGATAATCCATCAACATAACTTCTGGATGCAACTTTGGCCACAGTTTCTAAAAGAACAAATGTTTTACAGGGAATTAAAAAATTTTAACTTTGAATATGTGGGCAACGGAAAAAAATGGATAAGAAGAAAGATATACAGTTAATTTTAAAGAATAAATAAGAATATGAAAAAATTAGCTTTTAATCAAAGTTTAGTCTTAAATTGACTATTAAAAAAAAATTTATAGATGATGAATCCAAATGTATAAAATAGCAAACAATTTTTAAACAAAAAAAATATATCAAAAGTTTACAAAAATAAAATTTTTTAAAAAATCTGCCATCCAAACCTGGCAGTCGCAAATTAAAATGCCTAACAATTTGTATGAAGCATAAGTAAATAACGCGGTGTCAATGATTTGCAATTGGAAAATCCAATTTTGACATATCGTTAGGTATTATTAGTTGGCTGCAAGACACTTATGAATATTTGTTTGCCTTTTTAATTGTTGAAAAGTTATTGTTTTTCTCTACGTTCCTCATTAATGCCTCTATGGCGCTGAGGCTTTGAATTTGTTATAAATATTTTCTTTTTGAATAAAGAAAAAAAAAAAAAGTTTAGGTCAAATTCTTAAATAGTTATTGTCAAAGTTCTTAACTTTTCAAGTGCTAGATTTCTGTTTTTTCTTAAACAATAATGAGCACCAAATATGATCATGTTTGTTGATTTTTTTTAGCACATAATACAGGCAAGAGAACAAACAAAAGAAAACGTTTTAAATGTTAACGAGAATTGAAAAATTAGATTTTGCTCATTATTGATTTTTGATCTGAATATTGTACTTGAGCAAAACACTCACATGTGAATATATCTATGTTTGTAAGTTACTTCGTTCATAAACTTGTCTCTCTCATAATAAAAAAGTACATTTTTTTTGCAAAAATATAGAGCCTGCTATTATTATCTATCAGTTATGAGAAGTGGTCAAAATTAATACTCTCATATATGAAAAGTTAAGTAAAAACATATTGTTTTCTAATTTTAAATTTTTTTTTTAGCAAGGGAAATAATTAAGCCATCTCATACATATAAGAATGAAAGCAAAAGTCTTTTTAGTAAAATAAAAAAAAATAAGTTATATTTTTAAAGTGCTCGACTTTTTTAAATTAAAGCTTGTCCAAAAGAATTATTTCCTGTATTTTTTTTTAGATTAGTAGTTTGTACGATTATGTAATTCATTAAATATCGCCGTCGAATATATTTTAAAATAAGAACAAAAGGGCAATTTTCTTAAACAACTAATGTAATTTAACTACTAACGAAACTGCCATAAGTTATTGCGACATAACACAAAAACTATTTCCATTTCAATAACAATAAAAACTACCATCAAAATATATCCGGGGAGAAGAAAATAGTACATTAAAAATAACAGACCGACCCCAAAACAAAATAAAAGTATGTATGTATGTATATATTTTTGATAAGTAATAATTTAGACACCACAATTCATTTGTTTTACTATACACATGTAGGGGGAATATCGAAGCAGACCACTACTATCACGGGTCCCTTTTCGACCCCCTTCGCTCCTCAGTGATTTCGTGTCTACCGATCAGTATACCTTCAATCACTGAGTCCCGCGCCACAACCGGCGTTTGCTCTGGACTAGGAAAACGATTTCACACTGCCGACTGGTGATTGTCGACAATCCTTATCGCACAGTCCTTTGTAATCGCCAGCATCTCCCTCAGACTAAAGTCCCCCATCGCACTCACACTGAAAGTGTGCTTGCTTGTGCTGGGAATTTGAGTTATTTAATCTTCCCGTTTTCCCGGGATAATTTTTCGGGATCTAGGGAAATGACAAAAGTGGCTACGACTCGAAAGCATATGTTTTTATTGTGACATTTCTTTTTCATAAGGTTTTTTTTAACTTTATGTTTCGAAATATATTTGCAAATAATTTGATATACTTTTTGAGGTAATGTGTTAATTTTATAAATTTTTGTTATTTAATATTAAAGGAAACGAAACTGTTTTAGATGGAAAGTTCAATAGTATAGAAGTTTTTTGAAAAGGAGGCTGATGGCACTGCTGTATGCTCTTTATGTGCAAAGATAATTTCATGTAAAGGCCAAAACACCAGCGGATTAATGCGTCATTTGAGATCATTGCACAAAGCAATATGGGAGAAAAATTAAGAAAGAACTACCGTCAAAAACTAAAAAAACTCAGCACAAGTTACCAATACTTCAAAATTTTCATAAAAAAAGAAGGAAGTGGTCAAAAAACTCAAAATATTATTTATGTATTTGTTAAATGAACTTGTAACTATTCGTCCAACATCGGTAGAAAGAGAAAGAGAAAGAGTGTTTTCTGTAACAGGGCAATTTGTTAATAAAATTAGAAATAGACTTTTTAACCAGCCAATAAACGCTTTGAGCATATTAAAAGATTATTTTCTAAGTCGTTAAAAATTTTTACGTTATATTTTTTTAATTATACATTGTATTTACATGTTTTTGAAATTTAATTTTAATGATTTTATTTTTGATCTCATAGCTGAAGTACCTGTATTTTTGTTTTTTGTGTTCATATTTGATCTCGTATCTAGATAATAATATTTTGTTCAATATATTTTTATTTTAAATTCATTTTCTTTATTATTTTTTAGTTTTGAAGTGTTTCTTTTACACTACAGACTATTTTATGCTTTTTAATGAAAAGTTTTTATTATTTAAAAATAAATTTACTTCTTATTTATTTTGATGCGGGATCCCGGGAAATAAAAAAATAAATCTCGCATTCCCGGGAAACGAAAAAGTCCGTGGAAAAAAACCCTACTGAGTTCTAAAACTTTTTTTAAAATATGCCGATTTTTATAGAAAAAACGCCGTTGCGTTAGAATATTTTTCATTACCAAAGGCCTCGGTATTCTAACGTAAACCTTTCGCATCCGTAAGCGTTGCGTTAAAATTAAAATGTGGTTAGTTACTATAACAACGTAAACGTGGCATATTATTATTATTATTATTTTTTTTTTTTGGTTAAACAATGTTGATAACTATATACATAATTTCAAAATTAAAAATCGTTTAACTCTTGGTTTTTAATAAAACCAAATATATAAGTTATAATAACAAAATAGGCTTTTTTAAGTATACAACTGGAAAGCGAAGTTAAAAATGCCTTGTTTATGATTTTTATAACTTCAAATGGAATAAGTTCAATTTAGTTTCAGTTCATTAATTATAGCAGAAATATCATAAACATAAAAACTTTATAAAAAATTTCTTAGAAAAATCCAAACATGACCAAGGGCCAGTAATATGCTTACTACGGAAAAAATTGTCCAACTAAATTTTTTTTATTTTAAAAAAGTTATTGTTCTTCATTCTAAACTTTAGGTTAGTTTTTTTATATAAATATTATTTTATTAATTATATCCGATATTTCGCTACCACATTGGATAGCTTCTTAGGAGAAAAAAATATATATAAATAATATTAAATTTGGGAAAAATACCTATTTTTGTAACAGTGTTTTTATTCATTTTGTTTAAGGCAGAAAAAAGGTTCAATATCTATTGGTAAGAATAAATCATAGTCTAAAAACCGTTTGCAAATAATTTTTATAATTTTAAACTAATTTATAACACATTGATATTTTATTCTTCTACTATGAAAATTTGTCCCTTAAATAAGAAACCGTTTACACCACATTAATAAGGGCCATTATAACAACTTACTGTTATTAAAGGCAGGATCTTGTTGAAGCGATAAATGGCTTTGCATTATAAAGCCCTTATTACATTTTTTTATTCATTAAATATTATTTAATTATTTTATCGGGCACAAAAAGTCCCAACTTTCAATAATGACCCTAAGAGTTTATAAATATATATAAAAACAAAAAAGGCAATAATAAGCTCCTTATAAAATATTGTTGATAACACTGCTTATACGTAAAAATGGAGTAAAATTTAAATTTTATCAGGTTCGTCCGCGACGGAACGTCACGTTTACGAAATAGTACATATTTACACAAAAGTTCCAAAAGGGAAACAAATCAGCTGATTTGGATCCTGTGTATTTACGTAAGTGTACCGAGGCCTTAAGTTTGATTTTGAGGTTGTCTTCAACCATGTATTTTTCATATTTTAAAGTAATATACCAAAATTTGGTTCATCCAAAAACTAAGATTTGATTAGGCAAAATTAGAAAGCTAAATACTATGCATAAAACAAAGATTTTTATACACATGAACTAGAAAAATCAATTATAAGAAAGATTTTTCAAATTCGAATTGGTAAAGCAAAAACTGCTCTCGAATTAATTTAAAAATCTTATATAACCAAGGTACACTGTTGTCAGGCTTTGGATTAGCACCTTTGTAACAAAAATTGTTTTAAAAGTATATGATCAATTACTTTTTTCTCAAATCTCTCTAATTATATAAAAATTTCCCACTGTGCAACCCCATATTGTATTAATCCTGCTGATGTTTTCATTTTATTTTCGACATTAATTTCATTGTTCATCTTGTAAGCAGATAAGTGAAAGCGTGTGCATATGTGTTTGTGTGAGGGTAATAGTATATACTTATCTTAGTTAGTACTTACCTCTTCTTGGCAAACAAACTTATAAGCATCCTGTAGAAATTGAAGTTTCTTACTGATATTTGGCAAAACTTTCTTAATCAACTTGGATGGAAAAGTCTCTAAACTTAATACCGAAAGCTGTAAAAAGAAGGAATATTATTACAAAGAAAATTTAATGCAGCAACTAAAAAGATAAGCAACCAAACAAACAAACAAATTAAACAGCAATGAACTAAATTAGGATGAGACTGTTAAGCACATAAATACGGTCAGGTATAAAATAAAAACTGACAAATAAAAGTAAAAGTGAATGTGTTTTTGATTGGTTTTGTTATTTTATGATCTGAACGAAAATTATATTGTAAATTGTTTATATTAAACAAAGGAAGACGTTAAAGAGCAAAGGGAGAAATATTACCAATTCAAATAGATTAATTATTTTGAGGGTAAATTCTTTAATATTTCATCTAAAAAATGAAGAAGTTTCATATCAAATACGAACATTTACCTGGAAGGCGTATTATAAACATGGGAGCATAATAAATAATAAAAATAAAGAAAAACAGTAATTTTAAAAGGAAATGCTGCCTTCCAAGTTCGTAAAATTTATATATTTCTACGGCTCGTATTTGCTATCTTTGGCGTATCCAAAAATTAAAAATGAGCTTTAGTAAGTTGATGTATTTTAAAAATATACATGTTTTTTTTTGCCTATAACTTTAGCCGATTAACATATTATTTCTTAGAATTAAGTTTAAATATTGGATCCAACAATGACCATTTTTAACTAATTGTTTAATAATTTCTACTACAACATTTGTAGTTATTTTTACTGAGTAGAAAAACAACATTAACCATGCAAAACTTAAAAACTTTCTAATAGATTATTACATGGACAAATCGTTTATGATTTGGTAATCAGAAACATCCTAAGCGATAAACAACATCTGCAGCATGATTTCGAGTATAGATCAGAAAACGTCTTCGAAACGAATATATTTAACATGAAGGCTGGATAAGCAGTAAAACTTAATGGTCAAATTTGATTGTGTTATCAACTGACTTGCAGCAGACCAATAAAAAATGTAATCAAATAACATAAATATAAACAAGTTAGAGCACTATATTCGGCTGTGCCGATTTTTTTTTATACCGACTACAAATTCTATGTTCTTTTATAGCACTGAATTTATTATTTTGTTATTAATTGTAATGGCTATGGAATAATCTCTTTATTCTAGAATATGTAACACTTTCTTTGTATTACTTCGTAAAATAGATAGTAAAATATTTTCTTAGTCTTTCAATGATATTGGGCGTTAAAGTAGGCATGTCAATATAGATTCTTCTTATAAATACAACTTATATATATCAATATAGTCCTTTACTCTTCCAAAACCTTTGTCCATAGAGAAATTACATGAATTTAAGATAAAGCGTTATATGGAAGGTAGGCGTTAAAGTAGGCGTGTTACCTTTATTTTCTGGCATAACATTTTTTTTCGTTAAATTTTTTTTTTAAATTTAATTAACGGTAGATTACGTGAAAAGTGGGCATTATAGTAGACGTACATTGCAACTTACCAGTCGGAGTCGGAGGGACATATCGAGGTTGCTGGCGGTATTGACGGGTCACTGGATGTTAGGCAAACATGCAAGTCGGCTCGGACTCCCATCGAACGACCATTGTCGCAGTTGTCTGGATAGAGAGAAGGAGGAATCGGTTTTCCACTTTCTCTGCGAATGTCCTGCACTGGCGGCTAAGAGACACAGATTTCTGGGCGAACATATACTAGATGGCCTCTCTGCGATATCTGAAGTTGGACTGAATTATCTACTGAGATATCTCAGGGCCACGGGGTGGATCTAGTACCCTTACTCTTGGATTTTATTCTGAGATACACTAGAAGCTGACGAGTGATGTGGTCCTGTCAAAACGGAGTCATACAGACTCTACTTGACTGTTGGCGTGCAGCGAACTACCACGATAACCAACCAACCAACCAGGGCATTATAGTAGGCGTGCCGAAGTAGTTTCTGCTAATAAATTTCACTCAAGCATTTCAACATGGAGTCCTTTATTCTTGCAAAATCTTAATTCATAGATAAATTATATAAATTTGAGATAAAGCGTTATATGGAAGGTGGGCGTAAAAGTGGGCATGTTACATTTATTTTCCGTTAATGCAAAGGTTTTTTACGAATATCAATGCCTTTAGAATCTGATTTTGTCAGTTTTATTACGTTTTTAAAAATACTGAAAACTACATTGTGCGGTATAAATTTTCGTACATTTTGATCTATAACTCCTTTTCTAATTCATAAATTCAAGTAATTTTCAGGGCAAAGAATTTTTTTTGCTTAGGAAATATACATTCGAAATTTCATGGCTCACCGTAATGCGTTTTGCATTTTATTCGATGTTGGAAGGACATGATTGTTTTTTACCTGCTATTGCATTACGAACAACAACTCTCCTTTTAATGTTCCGATTTATCCTATTTTCAATATCAAACAATCCTTATGTATGAGAAATATTCTGGCAAAATTTGAGTTCCCTAGCTTTTCTGATTTGAGCTTTATCGTGCTTTCAACAGACGGGCAGACGGATGGACATAGCTATATCGTCATAAAATTAAACTCCGATTCAGAAAATATATACTTTATGGGGTCTAAAATGGATATTTCGATGTGTTACAAACGGAATAATAAAATGAATATACCAGCACCATTTTTTTGGTGGCGGGTATAAAAATATACATACTTTATGTCACTTTCATGTGTTAATAAATAATGACACACTTTTTTAGTGGTGAACAAAAAAAAAAGCTTTTTTTCCTATGTTTATAAGCTAAGTAAAATCTTTGAAATATTTGTTTTAATTTTTCTAAGTACATCACACCCTCAAACTTTCAACTTTTATTCTATACAAGCAAGAACTTTTTTTATAATTAAAAATTTAAATTGACTTTCTTTCTTGTGTTAAATACACAAACCACTAAAATATATTTACACTCCTGTTCACAGTTATAATTAAAAAGCAATCTAGTTTATTTTATTGATTAAATAATTTCAATATAAAAATTAATTTGCCCTTAAGCATCAAACACACTTAAAAAATTAATAATTATTTTTCTTATACAAATAAAAACTAAAGGCAGAAAGTGAAAACGAGTAAGACAAGCAACAACGCAACAAAATGTTAAGAGAATACCTTTTATTTATTAGAGAAAAACAATCGCAAATTAATAATAAAAATTCTATAGAGCAAAATATAACTCTGAAGCATTGTGCAAAGTGAGACGAGCCAAGATATATTTGAATAATTTTCTAAAACACTCTCTTAAATAAAATTTAAAAAATAAATAAAATATTAAATAAATGTTTCAAGCATGTGGTTGTTTGCTTTTGGTTTATTATCGCAAAAAAAAAACAATAATGTTGACTGCAAACAATTTTTAATGCACACAAAGTTTATATGCTAGCAAAATAAAAAGAATATTGACATAAAATTTTATGATTTGCAAAGTATCATATAAAAAATATATACGAGTACGTAAGTATGTGTGTACATATGTATGTGTAAGTACTTTTTATATAATAAACACTAACAGACAGATGGACGGATTACCACTTTTTGTTGACCCTGACTAATTCATTTATTGACACTTATGATAAAAATACAAAAAAAAAAATATCTAGAGTGTCCCAACAATAACCTTTATGTCAAAGGCAACATGCCCGGGAAATGTTCTGCATTTAAAAACCTCTGTATCTGCGAATGTAGCTATTGGATCGACCTGAAATTTGATGATGTCCCTCAAAAAAATGTTTTGGACTAAATACTATTTTTTGAGTCGAAATGGACTATATGAGCTAGAGTTATGGCCAGTTTTCGATTTATATCACTTACCTCAACAGCTGCATACCCGGGTATACTTATATAGGAAAATGCATAAAAATATGTTAATTATGCATACAATTAAAAAATTGTAACCAACTTAATAATTTTTTACTACAACTTTTTTATTGCGGCATATTAATAGAACGTGCAGCAAATAAGGAGCTTTTGCATCTTGGGCGATGTTTTTAGTCTTCCGGTGCCGTCACGTTTTTCCGGTTTTTTATTACGACAGCAATTGCCGTCAAAGTATAGCATTTTATAGCTTTAATGGCTTCTTGTTTAGATTTAACATTACCAACTTCTCTACGGCTCCACGAAAAGCCCCCCAATGAAATAACGCCCAAACGAGAAATGAAATATTCTCCAAATTTTTTTCATACATTTTTGGGTGTTATTTCATATGAAATAACTCCCAATTTTTTTGGGCCGTCTTTCATTTTTTTTGGAAATTATTTCATTTCTCATTTGGGGTTTTCAAATAATGAAATAATCTCTAATGAAATAACACCCAACAAATTTTTAAAATTCGGGGCTTGTTTCATAGCGTGTATAATTTAGGTGATATTTCATTTTGTATTCGGGGGTTATTTCATTTTTAAAGCTTTTGGTTTTGGGGGTGTTTGTAAATAAATTATATAAAAATAGGCCTTTTACAAGAAAACTTTTAGCCTGTGAATATATTACAATATCTTTTCAAATACATAAATGATAACGTTCTGGATTTGGATGGTGCTACCTTAGTGATAGACTACGAAATTAGTCTACGGACGGCAATAATGATTGTTTTCCCTAAATCAAAAGTAATCGGTTGTTGGTTCCACTTTTGCCAAGCAGTGAGGAGGTCCATAATAATAAAGTGTAACCAACTGGCAGCATTTGTACATACAACGTATATTTTCTCCATCTTGATTTCATGAGCAACCATTTCGCTTTAACTTACCATTTCTTACGTATAATGAATTAAGTGTATGTATCATGTGTATGTACATGAAAATAATTTTTTCAAAAATAAATATATTGGAATTATTAAACAATTCTTTGTCCATACTTCCTTACATCTCCATTACAGAAAAATACTGCCTTCTTTACAATATTGTAACTATAATAGCGTCTCCCATTAGTTGGATTAAAGTTTTAGGATAGCTCGTTGGTGGCTGATCTGAAATTGCTTCCATCGTATAAGGGAAATTTACTGCACTGGACATAGTCCATCTACAAAACCAAAAGTAGTCACTATTAAACGAGCTTTGTATGTTCTTTCACCAAAAAAAATTGATTATGAATGCTGGCGCACTTTCGAAGTTGCATATATTCTTATTATGAAGAAGACGCCTGCGGGCCTCCACACGATTTATATCAATAAATTTTCGATTTTGCTGTTGGTCCATATTGACTTCATGAAATACTTAATGAAACTGACTCTTTTATGAATGTTGGACATAATTTAATTTTTGTTGCTGATGGGGTTTATTTCGTTGGGGATTATTTCATTTTCATCATTGGGATTTATTTCATATGAAATAACTCCCAAATATTGGGGGTTGTTTCGTTTTCGTTTTGGGGTTTATTTCATTTATTTTTGGATGTTATTTCATTCACTGTTTTTGGGTGTTATTTCCAATTTTTTGGGGTTTACTTCATTGGGGATTGTTTCCTGGGCGTTATTTCATTGGGGGGCTTTTCGTGGAGCCCTTCTCTACACGTAATGGTGGTCGCACTAATGCCTTTAGTTATTGCCGCCTAATCACCTCATTTGAGTTCCACATTTACTGCAGTAAACAATGACATACAGATTGGAATTTTCTATATAGAAATTTCTGGGTTCATTCAAGCACTTTATGTAAAAGTTTGTGCTATTAAAACGTCTTGTTATGGGACACGAGTTCAGCGGTTTTTCGACTTTACTTTTTTGACAGATACAGCCTCATTTCGAAATATGAAGAACAACCAACCAAGAAACTTTGTTGAAAGATGTAGCACCAAGCAATGTGAATAGGTAACTATAGTCCGTCACTACCAGACACCAAGTTATCGGTTTTTCGCCCACTTTTGGTGGCAATGACAGTCACCGGTCTAGTAGCTTATTGATTTACGTGGTACTTTATGTTTCACGAGATGATCTCTATTAATTTTTGGATTCGTGCAGCCAAAGGTATTAATAACACCTTTTAACGGTTATTCTAGGCTTTACCTCTACTTAAAGTTTTGTTATGGCTATAATACACGGCAAGTTTTTCACATCTGACTTGACAAATTCCACACTGATAAATACAAACATGTCGTGTGTTTACTTTTAAAAATTACTTTTGTAAAAAACATGTGTTGAGACATCTGACAAAATTTCAATTAGAGCGCGTTCTATTTTCTTCTGTCAAAACATGTGACATCAGACGTTGGAAAAAATATCTGCTGCGGCAAAGCAGTCAGCGACTGTTGCCTGTAAAAGTACAATTAAGACAGACATGTAGATTTACATATGTCTCACAAATTTTAAAGTCAGATGTAAAAAACGTGCCATGTATTATAGCCATTACTTGTTCGAGAGTTTGTTGAAAAATCCTACGGTGGCTTATACAAGACTTTGATTTCATGTTTTTCTTCTAGTAAGTTTCGTGACAAAACTAGTTACATTTAGAATATTGTTAGAGAAAACAAAGCTTAACTGCCTGTTCAACGATGTCGAAAGAAAACCCAAGCGAAATTTCATTCGTACAAATACGTTGAAAACAAAAACAAATTTTTTGTTTTTGTTGTTGTTTTCAATATATTTG
This sequence comes from Phyto melanocephala, assembly GCA_941918925.1. Lineage (NCBI taxonomy): Eukaryota > Metazoa > Arthropoda > Insecta > Diptera > Rhinophoridae > Phyto > Phyto melanocephala. Next base: position 109,933,006 of record OW799235.1, on the reverse strand, counting down.
TACGAATGAAACTTCGCTTGGGTTTTTTTTCGACATCGTTGAACAGGCAGTAACTATTTTTTGCTAATAACGATGTCGCTCATTTTTTCAGATATTTTTAATCTAAATGATTCCTCCATTAACTATAAATTTTCATTTATAGAAAGTTAATAATGTCAAAAAGTAAGCCCCAAAATGAATAAAAAAATTTCATTAGATAAAATTTTTCACATAAAATGTATTTCCATACCCAGGTATGCTGCTACTGATGTACAAATAACTTTTCTGCCGTTGAAATAAAGTTGTAATATACAAAGGTAATTTTGTTCCGATTTACGAAGACGCGAAAGTATAATTGCCCATGAGCGAAACAGAGAAACTTCAGGTTTATTCCTTTTAACAATTAATTTACTTATAGTCATCGCCGAGGTCAGCTCTTAAATTTTTCTCGGCTTATCGATGTACATTTATTGTTTTAAATATCCGCAAAGAATAAGGACTAACGTTGTCAAATCACAGATCAGAATCAGATTAAATATCTCGTGAAGAAGAGACATTGCTTCGTTGGCTGCGTAGCAAGTGGTATTATTCTGTAGGAACCACATATCATCTAGGTTAAGATCCTTAATTCCTGGCTACAGAAAATCCATTATTATCTCGCGATTGCAAACACCATTTACGGTATCTGCTTGGCCAATCTCTTTTTCGAACAAATATGGCCCGATGACGCTGCCAGCCCATAAACCACATCAATAAGTCAGTCTTTGTAGATGCATCGGCTTTTCGACAATCCCTCGTGCATTATCATTTGCCTAAATGCAGCAATTTAGCTTTTTAACAAATCCAATGAGGTGAAGGTGTGCCTTGTCGCTGAAAATGATTTCCTTTGTAAAATCACTTTAAATGGTCGGTAGGTTTCAGCTCCTGAATCAGCTGAACCTTGCAAGCATGTAAATTTAAATCTTAAAAAGTTCCCAACAATGATATTCGTGAGATGTCACTATCATTGCGCACGACTACTTCTTCTTCTGCTACATTATTCCGAACAACAGCAAAGTTATCCGCACAACGAGCCGAAAGAGCATGAACAGGTGTTTTAACATTTCCAACATCCCCGATTTGGCTATATTTGCGCGAAATTCTCCCGATTGTGGACATATTTGTTCGATTATACTGACCAAAAAAAAACAAGAAGCGCACGAAATAAATTTTTAATTGAACGACCATTTTCGTAAAAGGCTTCAATGATCTTAACGCGCTGCTCAATTGTTAACCTCTCCATGAATGAGTTTGTCAAACACCGACACAATAAAATGTCAAATTAAGTTGGGCAAAAAACTTGAGTTTTATCTTTATCACTACAGTTTTTTCTTACCCTAGAAGAAGCAAGTGTCAACTTTTTTGGTTAACAATACCCAGATTTCAGCTATTTAAATTTTTCGCATATTTTAGAAGACCCTTAGTAATGAAATGCAGTAAAATATTTTAGAATTTTGAATAATATTAAACGAACTTAAAAACCTTTTTAAGTGTACTAAGATAATAAATCTTAGAAACGCTTACGTATTTATACGTTATGCGTATATAAAACTTCTCCGGTTGTTAATAAATTGTGTGTTCAGTAAACACTCTAGCCATATTAACACTTCTTTCAAAAATTGTCACAACTCATATACAATGAACATAATATGCTTAACCATCTACATATAACTAATGGTCACATAAAATTTGTCCACAAAAAATTATATGTCTCGACTTTGTATTATACATCGGTACTCTTTTATTTAACAACTTGTCAAAAAAAAAACATAAAACATATATGTACGTACACATGGCCATATTTATATCTGTTTGCCGATCGTCTGTCTTTTGATTGTACTACCATATATCAGAGTTCGTTGAAATTATTAATGTGGGTATTTTTATGAGATTTATTTCCTTACTTTTATTATTTTTTTAAATAAATAAATAATAAAAAAAAACCGGAACAATACTTTTATGACATTTATGTGAATACAAAGATTGCAAATATTATAAGATAAAATGTCAGGCAACAAAACGGATAATATGTACGTATGTATCTACATGTGAATACATCAGCATTTTCAAGTGGGCTATTAAAAGTATTTAACGCAATTAGTGATGAATTTGTAAAAGAATTAATCAGTTGACACTTTATTAATAAAACATACATAAATATACATACATACTTACGTTGTTCTAATATGCGAGCTTGAAGTCAGTTTTTTTAATATAAAACAATTATAATAATATTAAAATATTTTTTTGCAAAAAAATTATCTCTAGCTCGAATATTAGGATTGAAGAAAGATCGAAGAAAATATGTATATAGTATTTCATACACACCTACATACAAGAGCATATAAATACCTAGCGGTAAAAGTCAAAAGGACTTCATGTTTCAGGCCTTTTATAAGCCAAATTTACACCCTATTTAGGATTTTTATTCTTGTTCTACCCTGTGTGCACTAAAGCTCTCTTTAGAAGAACTCTGAACATCCTTCCAATGATTTAAAAGTTACTCTCCTCCTCTTAGAAAGAAAGGAAGGTCTACATTTTGCTGTATGTTTTAATATTTGTATTCTTAGCAATAACCGTTACTTAAACCACATATAATTAAAAAAAAATAAAAAATATATATGAAAAAAACATTGAAAAATTATCAAGAAATCATTTTGTTGTGTTTCAAGCTTCTGAAAAGTGAGGTGAACAGTGCTGAACTCAAGGATAACAATAAAAAAAAGTATGAAAAATATATAAAGCGTTTGAACTTATTAAAAAAAAAGATTGTTTAAATCTAAAAATCAGCCAGCCCTTTAACAGGTCTTCACACAAACGGTTCCAAAGGATCCTTCATCAGAAGCTCTTCTTGAAGCTTCATTTTTACAAGTAAGTGTGGAATCACTTGCTCTATATAACAATTCATGAAAAAAAATTTTATGTATGAAATGGGAACCAGAGTCCTTGTGTCTGCCAAATGAATCTAAATAAGGCCTTTTATAAAGTCTACTTACAATTACTTTTTACCGCGAGGATGGGTGTTTTGTTTTCTCAAATAAGTATTTGCGAGGTTAAATTCAGTCTACACTTGCAAAATTAAATAATGAATCTGAGTGAGGTGATTATGTTGGATTTCAATGGCAATTCATTCTCGAATATTTGCAAAAGATTGTTACCAAGAATTGTGTGGGCTTCTTTAGGTTGACTTCAATCCACAGACGGACAGACGGACACTATTCAATGAACTCCCTAAGTTTTCAGAAAATATATACTTTCTGGAGTGAAAAATGAATATTAAAGGAATTACAAACGGAATCACAAAGCTATATATACCCTTGGTACTACAGATGAAGCGTTCAATAAACTAAGAGAAAATATTGTAGCCGGTGTAAATCAGTTTTGGTTCGACTTAGATTAGCATAATTTCCTTTGCACCTTCTGGCAACGCTATTGTATTTATACTTTTATTTTATTTTTAATGATTAATGATGTTTAAATTTTACATTCAAACCCAATAAAACTATTGAACTGTGAAAAAGTGTGTAAGGGCTGAATAAAGTCTAAAGGACGCTAACAAAATATAAAATTATGTATATGTGTTGGTGAAAGCGCAAATGTATAAATATTGAAATGTAAGAAAACAAAAGGCAATCTCATTAATATATCAATTTGTAAAAGGTTATAGTTGAATATCAATAAAAGTGATTAATGTTTATCTCACCATTATTAGTGAAGCATTGTCAAAAAGCTTAATATTAAATTTTATTAAATTCTAGCCTTCTTGCCGACGTTTCCTTCATGTTGTAAATTTAAACAATTTTCTTTACAGTTTAAAGTTAAAATAAATTGAAAAAAAGTGTAAAATTTAAAAAAAAATTTTATGTGATTGCGTTCTTAGGTAATCAAATTGCTTAAAAGTTCTATTCTCTTTGCAAAATATAAAAAAAAAACTAAAACATTTGTTTGTAATTTTAAATACTTGTAAATAGCATGCTATTTCTTATTGTAGTAATTTTCACACTTTTATTTTTTGAGAACAAACATATTGAAGTGTCAATGAAAAGTAAATATTTATTAAATAGTATAACAAATAAATGCCGCTTAATCGTAATGAAATTAATATTTAACAAAAAGAAAAAAAAAACTGTAATTTGTTGCCATATAAAATTGAGAAATTCGAGTTTTTAATTGCAATGTAATTGTTTATAGCAATGACTCCGAACCATTTAATTTCACTCGGAATGAAAAACATGGACGAATATCATGTCCTAACCACTCTAACGAAGTATTACTTTAGATAAAAGCTAATGAAAAAAGGTTAAAGAATATTTATGCCCCTATAGTACAAATTTAATGAATAAAGACAAATAAATCTTTTTATTATTCTTGTGTCTGTGCATGAAATATATTATTAAATTTTAATGGTGGTGTAAATGGTAAAAGTTTTAGAATAAAAAAAAACTATAAAATAATATTTATTCCAACTTATTAAATTTATTATAAATTATTTTTATTATATTTGTATTTATCATATTTATTCACTATAACAAAAATGTATTGAAAATATGAGAAAATATGAAAATGAAGAAAAAAGTAATTTGATCAGATAAAAAACAAATGTAAAAAAACATAAATGCTTTGATTCTCTAATTCTAATCTCATTAAATCGTAACATATATAGTAAAGTGCTGATGATAAAACCGTCGCTGATTTTGAAAATGCATTCGACTCGGCTAATATTGAAATAACTTTTCAATATTCTTAAAATTATTTCTAAATTTTTTTATCTGTGCCTCCTTTGTTTTTAATAAAACTTGGTATTGAGATACCTTGATCCATGATTTATAATATATGATACGCTTTATTGCGAGGCATAAAATAGTATTTAATATGGTACTATATATCAGGATGATATGAAATAGTTGCATAAACGGATACCACAAAAGAAGAAATATAAGAAAATTACACTGACAACAGTACACTATTAACTTGCACTAACAACGATATGAGAACTTATCTTAAAATGAATACAATACAAAAAATATTGTTGGGCTCTAAATGCGTACAGGATTCAAATAACTAGTATGAAAATAAAATCGTCTCTATTGCCTTTATTTAACTAAAAATGTTTGCTTTCTATTAAAAACTTAACAGAAGCTTAATTGATCAAAGTTTCAAATAAACTGTTTTTCAAAATGGAATGGTAAATATCTCATGCAAATAAACTTCTAAACTTCAGAGCACATATCGTCGTTCGTAAATTATTGTGCTCTATGTGATATATAAAACCTATCCATATAGAACACAATAATTTACGAACGACGATATGTATGAAGCTAATTTACTTTTTGCAACTCAAGGTAGAGTGATTCAAAAAACTTTCTTCGTAATGCTTAAGTTTTTTATTTAGTTGGTTTTAGTTCCCTTCAGAATAGTATACCCAGAACGAAAACAAAACGACCCGTGACTTTCAAACTCACTTTTGTTATGGACTTTTAGGAAGCGCCACATATACGACAAATAAAATATGTTCATTAAGACCACAAGACAATGATCTGAGGTAAAACCTACACAACAGTCATATGGAGGCAATGACAGGCACAGGCTACAATCATCTACTTATATTAAATAAACAGATTAACAAAGCAGAAACAAGAGACAAAACTTTAAAATCTATATGCGACATATTAAGCATACTCAGCAAGCACACTCCTATATGGATTATGAAAGGGCGTTTATAGTTACAAATCCCTAAAGGAGTGAGAACCAGAATTTATACGGATGGTTTTATGATGGGCTGTGAAGTTGGATCTGGTGCCTTCTCTAGTGAACTGAGGATGAAGCTCTCATTCCACATTTTGAATGAATGCATCGTATTCAAGGCTAAAATATTCACTATCAGGGTGTCAAGTAGGATATTGAATGACCGGAATATTCATGGGAATATCAGTATTTTTATTGAGTCAAGTAGCGCTCTTGTCACTCAGGTCATACACTGCTACATCTAAACTAGTCGATCAATGCAGAAAAGAGCTATCAAGGCTTGATCAACTGACTTTAGTTTATTTGGTTTGGATTCCAGCTCATACATGCCACTATAGTAACGGCCGTACTGATAAGGTGCACAGAGTGCGGGGATCTGATCTGGATATTATCAATGCAAATGCATTCGTAATACCGTTAAAGACTATTAAATGTACGAAATTATATTGTAAAAGCTGAAAAAAGGTGGCGTCGTCTTAAGGTATACAGTTGCCAAGCTAGTGTAGCCCTCTTTTGTTATTAGGCATATATCTCAACTTACGAGATCGGAAGAAGAATGCTGGCGGTGTTGACAGGTCACTGAATTTTAGGAAGATATGCAAATCGACCTGTACTTCCCTTTAACGACTATTGTTGTCTGGTCTGGATTTGAACAGGGAATCAGTTTACCAGTTTCTTTGCGAATGTCCTGCCCTTGTTAACCCAATACACAGAATTCTTGGCAAATATATACTTGATAACCTTCCTACTAAGATACTTCACTATTACGGGGTGGATCTTGTAATCCGTTCTTAGACTCTTTCTTAGAGATGAATTACTGGCGAGTGATGTGTTGTTGTCAGCTCGCGCGTAGCGAACTATCACGATAGCCAACCATAATTAACAATTTACCTAGCATTGCGGTTAGCAGTGTGAAAATGAGTTTGTATATGTGACACTGACGGTGGTTTGTAGAAATACAAATGATGATGATGAAACCATAGCTGGTTTCTAAAACGCATTCAACTCAGCTTATATTGCTGAACTTATTTTTCCAAGATTTTCTGTCATTAACACATTTAACTTATAGCCTAATATAAATTTAATTAAAATGCATACATACATATTTTACAGATACTACTAAAAGGCTTGATGAGTTTCTTGATCGTGTCTAGGCCCCTAAACATGCGAAGAAGCAATAACAACAGTAAACCGTGTAAGATGGATATGCTTTGTGGAAAATCTATACTTTCAAGAGGAGTAAAGAAGAATAAGAAATTCTAGTATCAGGCCAAATTTTTATTATTAAAAAAATATCAGTTAAAAATCAAAACATTTTTTATTTGCTTTCCAAAATGTCGGCTGCAAAAATGTACAGAAGGTTTTTGAACTACAAACCACTATTTAAACATGTATGTATGTAAACATACATGTATGTGTATTATTTGCGAAAACAAACAACTACAATAATATAAGAAATGTGAATGGAACTAAATGGAACTTGGCACACATACAGATAACAGCCTAGATTTAAAAATTTGATCCGATAGCTATGCAAACGTCATGGGCGCACATTATGCCCCTCTTTTTCGACCTAACCTAAAATCATGTCATCTTCTAGCTTCCTCAGTTAAAGCTCTATTCTATTTTGAAAAGACGTATGGAGTATGTTCCGAAAACTTAAAAAAATCGAAGCTTATATAATTCGTCTAAGAATATAATACTGGCAGATAAAAAAATTCACATTAAAAAACTTACATGCTTCATTAAACACTTGTAGCGCTTTTCAATTCGTGGTGTAAATTTTCTGCTCGATTCCAATAATCTGTCATTATAACGTTTTAATATTAGAGCTTTTTGTACTTCAGGATCCACTGGTAAAAGACCTTCCAAATATTTAAATTTTCTATTTAAAATATAAACAAAGAATATATGAAGCCAATCCCTTAAATTTTTTTTTTACAAATTTATAAAATAACTTACTCCATATCGATGCGTTTTAAATACAACATATACTCTTCTTTGGAGGAAAAATCCTTGCGACTGGTAATGGACTTCGTGAAATTGCGAAAATTTTTGGTCTGAAAACATGAATTTTTGCGGTGTAAAAATGTTTGCAATTAAAATTTATAAATTTTTTTTAGTTTTTTGTTAAATTTATTTTAGGCACAACGTACCTTATTTTTAACAGGTTTTTTACACCTGCTAATGTTGCTGCTTTGTGGTTGTTGCAACTCCTTGTTGGTACTTGATAGTTGTTGTTTTTGTACAGCTTTAGCACGTTGCAAAGTTGGTGCAATTAATTTATCGATAACTTTACCCATACGTGCCAACTCAATCCGGCATTCTAAATATTATTGTTTTTTTATGTTAAACAGAGAAACAACAAGTAAGAGCTTTAAACTCGGCTGTACCGAATCTTATATACCCTTCACACAGCTTGAACTCTCATGTAAATAAGTATAAATATGAGTATGTGTTAGCGACTGATAGGTTTTGTTATTGGTTTAGCTAAACAATACTCCGAGCTTATAATTGACATTTTTTTAAAATTTTTTTTTCGCTTATAATTTTGTTGGTAATTAATCCATTGTACCAATACTTTTTGTAAAGGTGACCACAGGCACGTCTTTTATTTATACGTAACATACGTTTGAAGAAGTTCCAGAGGGAGTGCAAAATTTTACTACGTTTGGGTAAAAAACAGAGGCAGTCGTGTTTTTTCGAAAATATCTCAACTTATTATGAACCCAGATAAATGATTTTCAATAATGAGGAATTTTATTTAGTCTTTTTTAATTATTGAATTAAAAAAAAAAAGGAAAAAAATTTTTTGCTATATAAGAGTCTGAAGTATACGTGGAGGCTTCGAAAAATTGATTTTAACGTACTCACGTACTCAAATTCATGTATCCATAAGGATTCAGAATATAAATACTTTACACAAAGTAATTACAAACAATATACACTCTCGTGTGAAAGATATAAAAGAATTTATTTCACGTTCATATGTTCATATTTTAATTAGTTTTCCACTTACCTTCCGGTGTCCTCAGCGCATAATGATCTCCAGCCTTAAACTTTTTCACTTTAGCTGGTGCTTTTAAGGCCGGTAAACGTAATCGTTTAGCAGATGGTGTAGCATAGCCACCTATAAATAATTTATGCCATTATTATCGTTTACTTTATTCTGTAAACAAATTTTAATATAATACCAATCATATCCGATGGTCCACCATGCAATTTTTTTAGTTCGTTCGTAAACATGGCAGATTTGGTGCGACAATTAAAATAAAAAACACGCACACGACGAGTACAATAAACATCTAATAGGGTTTGGGTTACCGCAAATACCGATTCCTCGGTAGGTAGGTCTATGCATAGAAGAGAAAAGTTCAATAGTAAAAAAAGAAAAAAAACAAATTAATTGCAAACCATTTGTTTATTTTTTAATAATCATGTTAATTAATATATGCTACAAAAAAGTGTCCAGGGAAAAAATACAAACATTGTCGGTATACAATATATTCAATAATTAGGTTGTTAATTAAAATTGTATGAATGTCATTAAAATATTAATTAAAATAAGTTCACAACACATACATACCATTCAGGTATTTGTTAAGCCAGGGATATGGATCATCGCAAACTAAAACGGTAGAAAAACAATAACTAATACTTAACAAAGGGAATATATTAAAAATTTTATTTGATATGTTGAAAAATATGGTTTTAAAGGGATAAGTTTTAATTTAATTTATTTAGAAAGTTGTTTTAAATTGAATTTTTTGTTGTATGTACACAGAAAAAACAGTTTCGGTTGTGAGTACAGCAATTTTTGGCAAACGCATAGTTTAGTTGTGATAGTAGAATTTTACGGTTATATCTACAGAATTTCGTTTCAGAATATAAATATGTAGTCAGCACTAATAAATTATGAATCTTACAATATAAATTTTATAATCACAAATGAAAAGTTCGATTGCAGGAACTTAACCATTCCATCGATTGGCAGTGAATGTGTTTTTCTGTTTTCTGGGTGTATGTTTAAAACTAAAGTTTTTTAGTATTAAATGTAAAAACTTTTTAATATACATAAGCTTTCAGAAAATTTGTACTTTATAGAGTCGGAAATGAAAATTGTAGAAATTACAAACGGAATGACAAAGCTATATATACCCTTGTACACCACAGGTAAAGGGTATAATAAAATCATAAATTTGACCATCTGAATCAAAATGTGATGAAAATAAATCTTTGAAGGCTTAAGTGCACTATAATTTTATTAAAATAAAAAAACAAAAAAAAAACACTTCATTATAACCGCTACTACTGTCCTGTAATAAGGCAAGTATCAGTTAAAAAGCAGTGCTAACTTTATTCACTGACCGCATAAAATGCTGGAAAAATCTAAAATTGTTTGTACTTATTTGCATATGTTTTTTCGCAATTGACCAATAATATGCTGCCCTTTGAACATTTTTTATATATAATTAACAAACATTGCAGTAGGTTCTATTAGAGCTTCAAAATCTAACGTTGTTTGGGTAAAAATTAGAAGTAATCGTGTTTCTGCGCTCATATCTCCGCTGTTAATATACATTGCTGATTTTCAATAGTGAAACTTTCGCACTTATATCTGAAAAACTAGAAGCACGGAGAAGTCTTAAATTTACGTGGGTCTTAAAAAAATTGATTTCATATACACGTACAGACAAACATACCTAAATCAATTCCTCTATACAAAATGGTCCGGAATATACAAATTGAATATTACAAGCGAAAAGGCAGTGTAAGAAGTTAGAGCCACTATACTCGCCACTTTGCCGCATTTTTGATACTCACCACCAATTTTGTGTACTTCTATAGCACATAATGTATTTTTTTGTTATTACCAGTAATCGCTAAATAATAATCTCTTTATACTAAAATATATATTACTTTCTTAGTGTAAGTTCGATTTGCTAATAATTATTTTTTTAAATTTAGTCTTACAATGAAACCTTAAGTATTTCCTACTCACTGTTCTTTAATAAAATCTTGTATATTGACGAAAACTGAAGAGTATAATTTGGTGGCAAGAGGTTGTTTTAAAAATAAATTAGCTTTGTTTGGGCATACCGCCTCCTTTTATTACGTCCTAAATTTTAAATAGTCCAAAAAGACATTTTAATCTAAACCTTCTTTCGTAATGTACAGATTCCATTCGGAGCTAAAATTGAATCCGAATTTTGTTTCTTAAGAGGAATAAGACGATATTTAAAACAACCTTTCTCACATGGTGCTGACTCAGAAATTCTATGTTATAAATAATTGCTCCATAAGTTCTGAATGTATTAGTGATTTAGTACAGAAGTGTATTGTAAACAATTGGAATTGCAAGTAGAAAATCAAAATATTTAGATTCGAATTATGTGCCAGGCCAGTATGGCGATTTTGAAAGATAGCCTTTGCTAGTAGTGAATGTTTTTTGTTTTTTTTTTAGAAGTATAACTATTGTAGTTCCCATCTAGAAAAATTTTTCTTTGCAAAATGTATTAAAGATTGAAAAATCTGTTACAAAATTTATTATTTAAAAAGAGAATTTACTGCACCTGACAAATACTAGTAATTTAAACTAAGAAAACCTTATTTTACACATTCAAAGTCAAAATTTTGGTCAACAACTTCAATAAACCATCACCTATCAATAAAGAAATGTAAGACTATACACCGTTCATTTTATTACCATTCAAATACTTCCGGTATTTTATAAATATATTTTTTATATTTTAAATAATAATTTCCATATTCTTATAAAAACTCTCTAAAGTAATAACTTTTATGATGCAATTTTATTTTTATGACATCTTAATAGACACCCAACCATTCAAGCAACAATAATAATCATCTTCACATCACTTTGTGACGTCTTCTTTTTCTACATCACACTATTACATCTTTCCTACTCTCTTTCTCTTTAAAATGTTTTTCATTTTCAACATTATTTGTTTGTTTGCATGTATTACTACTATATAGATCCTTATAAATATTTAACAGAAAAATAATATAAAAAATTATCATCGTATTTATCAATAAAAATTTAAAAATGGTATGAAAAAAAAAACACGACAATTTTTTAAATTACTGAAGCTCGTGCCTTTGACTAAAAAAAAAATAAAAAGCCAGCAACAAAATATTTGAATTAAGAAAAAAATAAAAAATAAAAAAAAAATATACAGATGAATGTCATCGCTGTCGTCATATTGTAATGTACCAGTGTTGCAGTGCGGATATTTTCTATTGAACTTTACACATTTTCACTCTACTACATATATGGGGAGTCTACAACGATAACAAAAGCAACAACAAAAATAAAATCATAAAACAACATCAGGAGACTCTAACAACAAATAAAACTAACAAATATGTCTATCCAAAACCGACAACAAACGAGTACAAATAAACATTTTAATGGCATGTAGTCCTTGGGGAAATATCTGGTAAATTTTATATACATGTAAGTATATGCATTAGAGTGCGATCATGTGAGTGAAGGAGCATGTGTTCATGATGGTAGGAACAGCGACGGTTTAAGTTTACGAGAAAAGCGATGATATAAAATGAGCTACAATATATTTGCTATTAAATTTTTTTATGAACAATTTTTTAAATTTACTTAACAATTGAATATATGAGATTTTCATGAGTGTCTTAACATAATCTGGATGTGGATTCATGATAAAATGCTCTTGATTCGTGTTTAGTGAAAATTCAAATATTCATGCATGTAAGAAGGAGAAAGAGGGAATAGTGAGAACAGAGAGAGAAAAAAGAAATGTAAGCTTGTACTTTACGATCCTTATATTTATTGCTTTATTTTGTATCATTAGACTTTAATACCTCTATTTTATTTCTAGAATTTGCTTTGTTCCAATTTTTGTATGAATTGTATGCACAGATTATAGTTACGAATACTAACTCTTATTTCAAGTACAAGCAAATATATACCATATCCTTTTCTTTTTTTTCTCTCGCGGACAAAACTATAATCCTAATAAGAAGAATTTATTAATGTGAAAGCCGACTAAAACTCGATAAGCAAATATAATTTCGGAGATCGCAGGAGTATGTTAACGTAAGTTCAAAACAAGAAGCTATAATTGTGATAATGTAAATAGTGGTTATCATACTGACAATTAAACAATTTGTCCTCACTTCACATTATCACAGAATGAGAACTGACCTGTGTAATTTGTACTACAACGGATCCTAACGTATGTCTCCATAATGAGGTGGATATCATTATAGAATAAGATTAATATAAAACCTCTTTAAAGGACCGTAAGACAATCCTGCCATAGAAAATGCAGTGCCATGGAAACCGCATCAACAATGGCTATTGAGAATACACTATAAATTTTACCAATTAAGATACAGGTGAAATCTAAAATAGACTTCGTCGCTACTAGATTCAGAGCAATAGGTGTATGACCGTAAAATCTGACACCAAAAAATAATCGGTTACCTACCGACGGGAAATAACACAGCTGTAACATGTGACAAAAATCAAATGAAATATAAGAGCATTAACTACATCACCATAATACCAAAGAAGGCAGAATGGGATGAAACCATTTCGGTGAAATATATCCAAGGCACCAATATAAAATACAAACATATCAAAGGTTGGTGATTGAAGTGAGCTGAGGTTTTATGTCAAAAACTGAATACTTTTGGCTACGAGATCGCATTTTTTTCAGTTGAGACTATGGTAGTCACAAAAGGTATTCGATGGCTAAAGGGGATTTATAGCTATAATTCAATTCGTACCTTTACGCACAGTAAATCAGTTGTCATGTACTAAACGGTCCATGAAGATGGAAAACTGTGAACACCTGTACCACCAGAGGTAATATGGATACCAGGCCATCATACATGGTCAAAAACTAAGAAGCCGAAAAATTACACAAAATGGGATCATAATTGAAACCATCTCCTTAAAAAATTCGAAACCATTTCGATGGTCCTAAAATAAACGTTTAATTTGTGTGAAGTGGCAAACATACCAATGGGTTATTAAGATCTTGAGAAATCGAACGAGATTCAGAAAACGTACAGGACAATATTTAGAAGATTAACTAGTGAAGTAACAGGTCACATAAAGCTAAAAACTTATCTAGTTTATATGTGACAGTCGGATGACATAATACCTTGAAATCTTTGTCAACAGGGCGTTTTATATACGAAAACTTTAACTTGAACGATATGTTGAATTTGGAATACCTAAGGAATTTAAATTAGACATTTGGAAGGATTATATTGTAGTGACTTGGTTCTTGACCTCGGCGAAATATTGGAATTCTTCTTCCTTAGAACACTTAACATGCCCAACTGGCTTACGTGTAAACTTATTATGGGTTTGGCTTTTTATATGCCCATATTTTTAAACTTAACCTAAAAGAACATATTGAAGTGAAATTATTTAGAATTTTTTATAACTAAATGAGAAACTACATAATATAGATTGTGCTAGTACAAGGTAGATAAATAAGGCACTCGTATCTAATCAGTTGACTGTTTTTTCTTCATAAAGGGTTTTTAAACAGGCACGCTGGGGACAGCAAACGACGCCATATTTTTTGATGCTCTTTTGACATTTCTCTTCAGTAATGTTGCCATTTTATGATGGAAAGATATACGAGCCAACGAGTCGAAAATATTAAAATTTACTCAAAAATTTGGAGATAGTGTCCTCAACGTTATGAGCACTACGTCCAATTCATGGTCATTTCTCATTTCTGGTTGAATGGCTTCGTCAATAAGCAAAATATGCGTTATTGGTCAGACCCGAAAAAATTATGGTTTGGTGCGGTTTATGGGCCGGCGGCGTCATTGGGTCGTACTTCTTCCGTGATGATTAAGACCGGCACGTTACTGTGAATAGGAATCGCTACCGTTCAATGATAACAGAATATTTTTGGCCTCAATTGGATGATATGGACTTGGAGGATATGTGATTTCAACAGGACGGCGCCACAAGCCACACAGCAAATGCCACAATCAATTTATTAGAAACTAAGTTTGGAGAACGTGTTATTTCACGAAATGGTCCAGTCCGCTCGGTCGTGCAATTTGACGCCGTTAGACTATTTCCTGTGGGGTTACGTCTATGGCCAACAAGCCAGCGACCATTGATGAACTTCGTACGAATATCGAACGTGAAATTGCAGCAGTATCGCCCGATATATGCTTGAAAACTGTCAAAAATTGGGTACAGCGTCTGGACGTCTGCAAGCGTGCCCGTGGTGGCCATGTAAAAGAAATCGAGTTGCATACATAATGACATCGAACGTACTTTTACAGAAATAAATAAAATCTGTCTGCATTTGTCAAACTTAATTTTTTGTATTATAAAATAAGTAATTTGCAGTTTCAGTTTGTTTAAAACGTTAAAAAAAATACAAAACAATTAAAGTTTTTTAAAAAATTGTGCTTGCTGCGACGACAGATATACCTTAACAAGCCTTGTTCCAGTGGTAATTAATTTATAATTTTTAACTGTTTCAATTTCCTAAAATATTTCTACTATAGACTCTGACTATGTTTTTATCAGCCAGTGTTTATTATCAAATACACAAGTATTCAAGTATGTATTTCTTTGTATATATTTCGTTCAGTCAAATATGTTCCGGGTTATTTGCTTGTATTTACAATGTATTGAATGTGCTCATATTTCGTTTTACATTTTGAAATTTATTACAACTATTTATGTATATATTTTTTTTAAATATAAAAAATATTAAAATAAGAAAAATAAGAAAAATATGACAAAAACTAAAAAAACAGCATAAAAGTTTTTAGCTGGTCGATTTACATTTTATATGCGCTATTAAGCTTATTGCTAGAATTGAAATAGCAGAGTGGTTACATAAAAGGTACTAACAACAACTTGTTGTGATCTTTTTTGCATATGTAGGGAAATTATTGAATAATACCTCTACTATCAAGGGTCCATTTCCGATACCATTCGCTCTTCAGCTATTTCCAGGCTACAAATCGGTATTCCTACCTATGCTGAGGATTTTCTCTACACTAGAAAACGATTTCACACTACCGACTACGACATTCCTCATCTCAAAGTTCTTTGCAATCGCCATCATCTACGTAAGACTAAGATCACCCATAGCATCAATACTTAAGTAATGTGTGCTTGCGTGAGATTCTCTTTCGCTTGTGAGTGGTGGTCATATAATGTGAAAGTCTTCTCAGAATCCTTTAGGCACATTCTAGTTGTAGTTTTAGTAAAAACATCAATGGCTGCGAGTATCGATATATTGTGGACAAAACATTACTTTGTCGGAATTTCTTTATTCTTTGAATAAAACTACTCCAAAATGTAATCAACTGACTATTTATACGTTTTATGTATCTTGTATTTAATTTAATTTTATTCGTAGTTTATTAATTTACTATTAAAGAAGTCTCTGCAAAGATATCTTCTAGAAGAACATATCTGTGGCTTGGAGCTAAAAGGGCCAATATCAAAATATTTACTTTTGAGAAAATTGGAATTGAACTTTAACTTTTATAGATGCTTTCATATTGACATTGGCCAGCATTTTATTTATGAAGCTGTTCTGGGTTAAGTATGACTTTAGCTGTTTTACCATAATGAAATAGAGCAAGAAATCAAATCTAATGCAATGATTAAGTTAAAAGAGCAAAAAAGTGACATTGGCCCTTTTAGCTCTAAGCCACAGATATACATATAATAGTAAAATACTCAAGCTTAGCACACTTTCTTATCGGAATGATTTTCATTTCATACTGAGAATAAACGGAATTCTGTATTTTTGAATTTAAGCATAATTAGTTGTATATTTTAAGGTGTCATTTTAAGAAGTTGGGAACAACTAAAAGGTTTTATACAAAATATACATATTTTAGAAGATTTTCTTAGTAATGAAAATAATATATTGTGGCAAAAGGAATTACTTCTTAAGTAAAATTAAGATAATCTCATCATTGCAGTCCTATAATTTAAAACTATTTTCAGGCAAATTTTCAACAATTTTTACAGGAAATTATAGCGTAAAAACTTATTGCATATATTTATGCAATATTATTTGAAATAATAACTTATTGTAACTTATAATAAAACTCAATATACCGGACAGAATTAATTTTATAGTTTTTATTTCAAAGAAAATCAATTTATGAAAATCAACGAAAAAATTTAAAATTTTCTATGAAAGGATAAAACCAGAAGTTAGCAGGTTTTCTTATAAGATCTTATAAGATATATAAGGATATCGACGCAATTAAGGAGGTTTTCGTTTTCACTAGCAAAGAGGTACTTTATTTTGCTACTAAACTTATCTTAAACAAGAATTCTATTTATCTTTAAAACTCGTTTCCATAAACAGGTTGTAGAAAAAGTAAAACATGTTTTCCAGAAAAGAACAAATAGCAGAAGTGTTTTCCTTTGTGATGCAATTTTAAAAACTAAAAAAGATAACTTTATATTTTTTTTAAATTTAAATGCAAATAGGAAGGCTACTATAGAAATACTTATATTGTTTTCTAGGTACAACAGCTTAAAAAAAATATAGTGCTTTGGTCAAGGCATGTTTGTAAGGAAGAAATGTTAAAGTTTTACTTACAAATTAGCGTACTGAAGGTACGAAATTTGCGTGGTGAGTTTCCCCTTTTAATTATTACTTTTTTAGCAAACAACTATTAATTTAGAAAGCCTGTTTTCTATGTAAATGCAAGGCTTGCGGTTAGAGTGTTTTCAATTGTCTACCTTACAAACCTGCTTCGATGTAAGGAAAGGATAAATGCACTTGTATATGATTATTTTTACAATTTTTTATTAAAGTAAAGCTTTTTAGAAACGCGTTTACGTGCTTATGTTTTAAAATTAAATATTAAAACAGGACTTTTTTTACTGCGATAATAAATATCAATTTTATTTTTCCAGGTACATTAGTCAATACTTCATCTTTGCCTTTTACTTCTAAAGAACTATGCACAAAAGTAATAGCGCAATAATTAAGAACATGAAATATCAAAGCTTGTACCATTAACGATATTGAAATATACCAATTTATACAAACCGGAAGGCCTTGCAAACTACATCGAACTCGAACTTTCTTTTCCCTACCATTAGCGGATCAAGTAAGTAGAGGTTTTAACAATACGTATAACGGAAAAAATATATCAAATGTAGTAAAAACATATACATATATACCCTTCACATAATATGGACGATCATGTCTATATACACACGAAATGACAAACTTATTTATACCTGTTTACACTCTCTTATTAATATTATAAAAAAATAAGTACACGTGGATTTCTGCTTATATCTCAGTCATTTATATGGGATGTTGTTTGTTTTCAACACTAACAGTTTCAAGTTTGATAATTGAAAGTGTTAATGTGCAACTTTGAGGAACACTTATTTAGAGAAGGGACAAACTGAACTTTTAATTGACATTATTTTTTTCACTGATATCTTTGTCGGGAAATTTACCGATTGAACCAATAGTTTCTATAAATCACTTCCTCAACCTCGTAACTTAAAAAGTACGGTTTTGAATTTTTCATATCAAACGATTGTTTCATGCTTTAACTAAAAAAGATTAGTATATTATTACTACTAGTAGACATAAAAACAATCAATTCCTTAATAATTGCATTTAAACTTTTAACCAAACACCGAAGTATAAAAAGATGAACCGTTTTAGTTTTCTCTCCTGAAAAATTTTATTTTTTAAGATACGAGTTTGTGGAAGTAAGGCATCGATATGAGTTATAAATAAGTATGAAATGTTTCAAATTGTTCAATTGAAGCTACAAAATTTGACATTGTTTGGATACAAAAACAGAGACACTCGTGTTCTTTCGTTCATTTCTTAACCCGTAATATGCCCACATAAATGATTTTCAATAGAAAAATTATCGAAAGCATATCTGCTAAATTAATATCTTATAGGAGACTGGAGTACACATGGCGTGTTCAAGAAGTTGATTTCAACACTCACATGGACAGAAGGACTTAACCAAAATAATTCTTCTCTTTATAAAGATTAAGATTACATACATATATCTGAAATTAATATAGTAGAAATTAAAATTCTTATTTTTTACACTTTGGTGTGAAGGGTATAATAATGGTTCAGAATTGGTCAAAATAGGCTGAAAAGTATAACAAATACAGGTCTAGTTATATATATAAAATACTAGAAAAGCCCGGCGCGCGTTGCTACGCCTCTTCATGAATTTTAATTGCATTCTGAATTTTAATCGAATATCAAGTGCAAGGCTAAAAGTTATAACTTTTTTTTATGGACGTGGCACTGCCCACTTTTCTAACAGCTCAATAAGTGTGCAAAGTTTCAGAAAAATCGGTCCAGTGAAAGTTCCTTAATATTATAATTTTTTCTTCCCACTTTTCTAATCACTAAATTTTATAGTCATGACAGCTTAATATGTGTGTGCAAAGTTTCAGGTCAAGTGAAAGTAGCTAAAATTATAACTAATTTCTTATGCGCGTGGCCCCGCCCACGAAATTATAAAGTCATGACACAAGTCCTATCGGTTTTACAGTTTCGGAGTCTATAGCTAACACACACACACACAGAGTTTCACTTTTATATATATAGATTTTTCGTAAATACAATAACTAATGTAGAATACATATTACATGGAAAGACTCCACGCCCATTATTATTAAAAAGATGCTTGGTCGAGGAAATTCTATTAAAATAAGGTAAGTGAGAAACAGTTTTAAAAATGTACGAATACTTAAAATTCTATTGTGGAAAGATAACCTGATTTAAAACTAATTTAAATGGTAAAGCAAAAATTTCAGGATCAAAGTGTTTGAAAACCTGCATATTTCCACATTACATTGTAACATTAAACTTTCAATAAAGTGTTGCAAAACAAGCTATTTTAAATTAATTAAAATCTAAAAACGCACAATAGTTTTTTTAAAATAAGTAAAAACGAGAATTATTTTACCAATGAAAGGGAAAATTAATGAATCTGGGCTTTTTGCAAACCATAAAACACATAATAGCGAAATAACCTTGTCCTTGTCCATGTCATAATCAGTTTTTGTCTCTTTGAGAAAGTTGCCATTTTTAGTTTAAAGTAGGGCCTTTAAACTTCGGTAAAACTTGTCTGAGCTGGCCATATTGAATGCAAAACGACAACTACAATATACATTTCAAATTTAGTAAGCTTTTAGGTGTGACGACAAAATTGGTTTATTCCTTTGTCCACTAAAAGTTTAAAAATTATATTGACTCCCAGTGGTGTTGCTGTCTCATAAAGTAAATGGCTGTACACTCCAATAGGGTTTTCTTTTTTCTTTTTTGTCATATAGTAAAATTTATATTATATGAAAAATTCGAAAATAATATAAATGTGAATACAAAAGCAAGAAAAAAATAATAAATTGTTATGTTTATACAGAATAATATTTTTACCTTTTACATAAAGTTTTTTTTTTTACAAATATATATTTTTTTATTATTCTGTCTGTTTTTTTTTCAAACTATTTGTTAAAACATCTGTAAAATTGTTTATATAATATTTAAAAATGTGTTATATTATAAATTTTTTTCAAAGGTATGTGTATATTTCTAAAAGGGCCAATGTCAAAATATTTACTTTTGAGAAAATTGGAATTGAACTTTAACGTTTATAGGTGCTTTCATAGTGAGATTGGCCAGCATTTTATTGATCAAGCTGTTCTGGGTTAAGTATGACTTCAGCTGTTTTAACATAATGGAATAGAGCAAGAAAATAAATCTAATGCAATGACTAACTCAAAATAGCAAAAAAGTGACATTGGCCCTTTAAGCTCCAAGCAACAGATTTATAAGCGTATGAAAAGTAAATGTTAGTTTGTGCGTTACTTTTTTTAAAGCAGCACACAATAAAAATACGGGGAAAAAGAATAAAATTAATAATAAAAAAAATTTGTAATATTATTCAAGTGGTTATTAAATATTTATAAACATGCTCAATAAATATATTTATGTAAATGTGTTTTTACATTAAACAACAGTAAATAGAAAATAAAATATTATTGAGAAAAAATTTGAAAAAGGACTTTTTGCGCCCATTAGTTTCACAAACGTTATTTACGTCCCTCATTGAAACTTTAGTATTTTTAGTAGAATAATTTTGTTTAATAACACTTAGAGCATTTAAAACGTAGCATATTTTAGTTGATGAAACAGAATAAAAAATTAATTGCATAATAGTTAGACCGTAATTTTTTTTATTAAAAGAAGTATTTACAATAGTTTAATTATGAAACTTAAATCGCGAAAATAATTAATACTGTTGCGAACGTAATCTTTTTTGATTCAGGATGTTCATATATCATTTATACAGTTGCGAGCATGAAAACTGCAACTCTGTGATATAAAACTTTATATCAAATGTCTTTCAAAATAACGGTAACCAATTCATCTCTTCTTTGGGTTGTATTTTCTTTAGTTTGTGATTAAACAATTTAACAACATTTTGTTTTAGTTTCTGTTACACAAAGTTTAAAATTTGATATTGAAGATTACAAGTAAAAAATTTAGGCGAACATAAAAATGCTTTCTTTGCGGTGCATAAAAGTAAGTTAATTATTGCTTTTTTACAAAAAAGTTGCCCAATTTATCTTTATAATATCAACTCTACTTTTGAATCAGCTATGAACAGATCGTCGTTCGTAAATTATTGTGTTCTATGTGACATATAAAACCTTTACATATACTAGAACATAACAATTTACGACCGACGAAATAGCAAAACAATTATTATTAAATTATTAGAAGATGCGAAATCTATGCGAGAAGTTGGACAGCATTGTGGAGTTAACAAATCCACCATATGTCGTGTAGCGTCACGTTTTAGCGTGCAAAAAAGTGTTGAGAGAAAATCAGGCAGTGGTCGTCCTCGAAAAACTACATTACGCCAAGATCGTCAAATGTTAAAAATGGTCAAAACAGACCCACGATATACGGCAGTAGACGTTAGTAGTTTCACAAATGAGAATATGGGTGTCTCTATTGGGGTACACACTGCACGTCGTAGGCTTAATGAAGCAAATTTGCTTGCTAGACGACCGATAAGTAGAGTCAACAAAATGAAGCCTCTAGAGTTTGCTAAACGGTATCAGTATTGATCAAGTTTATGTTGTATAGGATAACATTCTTAAAAGATGGACTATGCCTGACGTACAGATCTAAGCTTGTTAGTAACCCCCATACCTAAACAAGAGCGTTGAGCGTCAAGCGTTGGATTTTTACATGTGTTTTGTTTTTGTTACAAAAATAAATAAATACATGCAAAATTGCAACGCTTGACGCTCAACGCTCTTGTTTAGGTATGGGCCTAAGTTTTAATTATTAAACAGTCATCACTTTTAAATTAAAAAAATTTATGACTTTTCGTATATACATATTTCTGAAAAACTTTATATAAAAAAAATATCGAAATTTTTCTAAAAACCGCACATTATTATAAAACATTCACTGTATGCGGAAATTCATAAAAAAAGTTTTGATATGCCTTTAAGAATATTTGAAAATTTTCAGCAGTCCACTACATATTCAGGAGTATTTTAAAATTTCTTTGTTTTAAAGACTAAAAAAAATATAATATAAATAACATAATCCACTCACCATTAAAACCATAAAAATGCAATTTTTTATCACGCAGCATTTCAAATCTTTCCGGCATGATTATGTCCTTCAATTCTAGTTCTTGCAAATTTTCTCCACCATCATCCATTTCATCGTAATTTAACCCTACGCTGTCTACATCATAGTGATGAAATTCCAATTCCTTATTACAGCGACCAGTAATTGCATTCGATTGCATGTGAGCTGAAAACCAAAACACAAAAGTGAGAATAAAATTAATTAAATAGAGAAAAAAAAAACAATATTAATTTTGTTGATTTACAAATTTTCTCTACGATAAACTCTTTAACCGGATCAAGTGGTAATTCGTCGAACTTATATTTTAAATTATAAAATGGACAGTCGACCAAAGGTCGTGGTTTAAGCTGAGCAGCCACAAGTATTTTACGTTCTGCTTTACATAGAGCCTCCTCTACTGGACGATTAATGATTTTTTGACGTCTCTGCGGCTTGCAATATGGTCGCTGTTCGGGTTGTGTCTTTACGACTTTCTTCATTATGCAATATAATTGCTGTTTATGACTGTGGTGATAAGTTGTTGCTGGGCTGAATATTCTTTATTTATTGATTTTAAAAAGAATTAATATTTCTGATGTTATTTGTTATTTGAAAAATTAAAAAAATTTTTTAGGTATTTTTGTTTGAAATTATTTCAATTCAAAATGACAGTTTGTGAAAAACAATTTTGATCTTATTTATTTTTTTTTTTTCAAAATTGAAATGTCAATCATGCGGCGCGTTAGAGTATGTTCAATTTAATATTATTTGTAGTTTTGTGGCGTTTACATTTTTGATTTTGTTTTTGTTATTAAAACCAAATAAACAACAATGTTAAGGCAACCAAGCAACGAGCTTAGTTGCATTGACAACTAGAACCATCATGCATCAGCTTTATTTTTTCAGTTTGGCAATAACAAAAATATTTTCTTCAATACCAAATACTGTGACTGTATAGCATATCGAGACATCATAAGCCGTTGCATAAGCAGCTGCATTTGCACTGACACTGGTTTTGATTGTTTTATTATTATCCACCACTATAGTGACGAGCTGTTATTTAATGGGAATAAAGTATTTTATACAATACAAAAATTTTTTAAACGGTTAACAAAATTCAAGTAACGTTTTTTACAAACATGGATTTTTAGTTCGAATATTTAAGTTTGGTAAGGCAATCAGTTTGGAATGTTTGAACACTAACTGCTGTGTATTTTTAGAAGTTTGAGTCTATAGATTTAACAATCTTATTTTCGTGTCTTTTCTAGTGTTTATCCAGTAGTGGTGATAGCAACACTATTTACTTAAGGCATGTTAATTATTTCCTCCAAATATAATTGTTAATATTATTTATTAAAATTTTTTTTTTTTAACAATTAGAAAAGCTAAATATTAAATGAAGAAAAGGATCTATGAGTTTTTCTTTCTTTTATAAATTTTCATTTATATAAAATAATTTATAAACAGAAAGTTATCTTTGTTACATAAAGGTATATAAATATATAATTTTTAATTTAACATCTACCCGCAAAATCAATTACCACAATAAGTATTCTCTAACAATGATTGATGATAAATATTGCTAATGAGCCCCTTCGTGTGCAGTATTCAACCGCTACAAAACATACAACAACAAGCCATTTTAACAATTAATACTTATGATTAATATTTCCTTGCAAAGCTTAAGGATTTTGTTTTATAATATTTTTTGAAAAATGATTTAAAATGTTATACATACTTTTTTTTTTCTTAAGAGAACACGTGACCGGTATTTACGAACGTTTGCATGCAACATGATTTTATAAATAAATTATTAACGGTCTTAAGTTTCTTCATCCAATAAAAAATTGTTAAGGTCAGAGTTGACTTAACAGTTGAAAAACATTACATGCAACAGTTTTGTTATATGTTTTCAATTTTCCAGCCATTGGCAATTTTGACAATGTGTATGTGGTGAATGTATACCCTATAAGCAACTAAGGTAACATTTACTTAACACTCGCAACAAGTGGTGGTTAATGCCATGGATTATTTTCAATGGGGCTAACTAACTTTTTTAACACTGTTATGTCCTGGACGACTTTTGAACAAACTTAAAATAAGCAGCTTAAAAGTTATTTAAAAGTCCCCCATTTCTAATTAGATTAAATTTATTTATTTATTTATTTATTTAAATTTCGGCAACCAAGCCTCTAGGCCATAATTGGCTACAAACTTCTACTAAAAAAAAAAATTTACAATGCTTTTTACAAATTGACTTTATATAAAATATTTTGATTTTTTTGACAATTATATTTTAAAAATATGTAGGAAATAAATATATTTTTTAAATAAAATAAAAATATTTCCATCCATCTTAAGTTATTTGTTTTTTACTGACTTCTTATTCTTCTTATTATACTTATTTAACGTTACTGACTTTTAGCACAAAAAACAGCAAGAAGCAAAATAATAACAAGCACGAGCACTATATTCGGCTGTGCTTAATCTTTTATACCCACCACCAATTTGTTGTACTTTTATAGCTCAGAATATATATTTTTGTTATTAACAGTAATCGCTATGGAATAATATCTTTATACCAAAATATGTTTCACTTACTTTATAGTAAAATATGTATCTCTTTCTTTGTATAACTTCAATATGCCAGTAAAATATTTTCGTAATTTTAGCCTTTCAATGAAAATGGCCTTTAAAGTAGTCGTATCAGTAAAGTTTCTGCTAATAAATACAACTTAGATATTTCAATATAGTCCTTTATTCTTCCAAAATCTTTATTCATAGAGACATTATATGAATTTGAGATAAAGCGTTATATGGGAGATGGTCGTAACATTTATTTTTTTTTACTCAGGAAATATACATTCGAAGTTTCGTGACTCTACGTTAATGCGTTTGGACACAATTGCATTTTATTCGATGTTATAAGGACATCGCCCTACTCTTGCATTATGAGCTATAACTCTCTTCCTAATATTTCGCCCATTTTCAATACCAAACCAACCTTGTGTATAAGAAATATTCTGGCAAAATTTGTGTCCCATAGCTTTTTCGATCCGACCTCTATCGTGTTTTCAACAGACGGACGGACATAGCTAGATCGTCATAAAATGAAACCCCGATTTAGAATATATATACTTTATGGGGTCTAAAATAGATATTTCGATGTGTTACAAACGGAATGACAATGTTAATATACCCCCAGCATTATACCGTTTAAACTCTCTTTTCTTTTAGAGTAAAAAATAATAAAAATAAAAATGTATGCTTTTAACTTGGGTAACTTCTGCATTAGTTTATGGTTAGCTTAAAGTCAGTTGATAACAATTAACCTAAAGTGCCTTATTTTCGTAGTCGGCTACTCTATTGCTTATAGGGTATGAATAAGCGAATGCAGGTGTGTTTGTAAACGCTTCGTTTTTTTTCTACTGACAAAACTGCCAATGTGATTTACACTTTAAACTAAAATGAAAGCTAAAAAAGTAACAGAACACAAGTTTTTTTATTCTTTATGTCCG
The DNA here is from genome assembly GCA_941918925.1 of Phyto melanocephala. Lineage (NCBI taxonomy): Eukaryota > Metazoa > Arthropoda > Insecta > Diptera > Rhinophoridae > Phyto > Phyto melanocephala. The sequence continues at coordinate 109,907,043 of OW799235.1, read as the reverse complement.
CAAACGACTTAAAACATTTAAGAGGGTCTTGAAGGTGGCATATTAAAGGCGGCAGGCTACAAGTGGTAGTGGTGGAAATTTTGCAATTTAAAAAGGTACTTTTCTTTTCGAAATGTTTCCATAAAATGTTCTATTTGTTAATAACATGTCTCTTTATCACACATTTTAAGTAAATTATTTATTTTCAGGTAATGGTTGTTAATATCTTTATTTATACAAGATTCTTTTTTTGTTTGTAATAAATTGCATATAGAGACAAAGTTTTCAATTTACTGGAGAATACAGAAAATTATCGATTTATTCTTCCTTAGAATAAGTTTTCTGCCAATTGACTACATATTTTTTGGAAACAGAAATTTTTTCTTTAGATTTATTTTTTAATTTTCATAATATTATTTTGTAAAACATTTGTTGGTAATATTATTTTGTATTTTAAATTTAATAAAAACTTTAATTATCTTAGCAATAGCTTAGCTTAGCTAGATATCATGTAAGAAATGAAATTTTATTCCACTTTTTGCTTGTTTTTTGATCTTCCTGAATAGCTAAAAAAACGATTTAGGCTGATTTGTAAAAAGGCCTTAGATGTATAATGTTAATGGCCTCATAATTGAGTCTGAAAAGAGTCTGAAAAAGACTCTTGATTAGTTTTATATGAACGATATTTATTTACAATCTCCTAAGATAATTTTCAACGAAAATTTCTCAGATATGTTGATACAGCCTATAGAATAATAAGATACTTTGGAGGAATAGTAGAATATTATAACTCCAGAAGAAAATTTTAATGCCTTTATTTAGATAAATGCATGAATTATACAGTCAATCGGAACTCGTAAGTGGTGCTCTATGTCAAATGTATAAAGGCACTGGAACTATACAACAAACCAGCGGTGCCAATTTAGACCATTTCAGGCTAAATTTAGCTTTTTAAAATCCCGTTTAGCCGTATAAAAATTAAGTAAGCCATTGACCATTTTATAGCCATTTTCTTTAGCCATTTTAAAGATTTTTGAAAATGTGTCCTTAAATTATTTAAATTAAGTTGCTCGCTGCATATTTGAAAGTTTAATGGTAAAAACGTAACAGCTGTGTTTGTCAGTCTTTGTTTTGGCTTTAAATTATATCAATGTTTTAAGTGTTTCAAAATAGTTACCACGTAATTGTTTTTAATTTTTAAAATTTTGCGTATGGTTCCAGGACGTGTTTAAATAATAGCTGTTTGTTTTTATCGTGTGTCTATTTTATGGACTTACAGGAATCCATTTGGTTATCAAGTGACGATTATTAGAAGTCCTAAGCAACAGAAAATACAACAATGAAATAAAAATAAAATTTGGAAGCATTGATTTTGCCTTTTAATCGTTAAGGCCAAAAGAACTCTGTTATCATGTTCCTGTAATGGACGCCATTCACAATCAGTGCTGTTTCTGCCACGTATTTAAAAAAATTACGGTCAATCACGCCGTCTGTCCAAAATACGCACCAGATAGATGCTCGTTGTGGGTGCATTTGTTTTTCATGGATTCCATAGAAATTTTCTGCGCCACATTCAAATTGAAATGCGTGATAATGAAAGTTGTTGAAAACAATGCCGAATTAATGTTTTCGGGTTTTTCGGCCACACTATCATATACAACAACAATGTTTTAAAAATACATTCCAGTACGATAACACAAGTCTTACTGACCATAACCGACCCAATATCTTAAAGTTTTTTGACCACTCTAAATACATGTGATCGCAGTCTGTGCTTATTTTTTTCAAATTTTTTTAAAAAGATTTCATAATAATATCATATAATTCCTTCGCAGTTTGCTACATTTTTCATAATCGGAATAAAAATATGTGAGAGATGTCACTGGCAAAAAAAAAAAAATACATTCATTTTGAAAAGTGAATTCTTACTGAGACACTCTTAGATATAAGTTATATTTAAATTTTATTACTCGCTTTATATTAGCAACTAAGTATAATAATTTTCAATATGTAAAATGTTTAAAGTTTTCGCAGCACCGCCTGTCGTTTTTATTCTAAGACCGTAAATGGTGGAAATACTATATCTCAAGAAAGAAGTAACTATTGTTTCTGCATTTTGTACTTACTATTATTTGTTGTTATAAGACACGTAGAAAATTGCTTACACCCTGTGAAAATAGTGCACAAAATGGTACGTGTTAGTGTGTTTATATATTTACATACAAATGCATGCAGCAAGAAGCCCATAGTATAAGGCACTCGTGTGAGAGATTGAGTGCATGTGTCAGGATGTGTGTTTTATATGTGAAAGTGTTATGCTAGTAAAATTCAGAATTGCATAGTTAACAACCATGAATTGTTTTTTTTTAGAACTTTAACACACACATACATACTTTCGTATAAATTTTCACTTACGCCATCGTGTAAAAAAGAAAAAAGGAAATGGGGGGAAATACAAAAAAAAAACTTAAATTTATAAAACGTTTGGCTGATGCAACAAGCTTTGCTGCTGTCAATTGAAAACGTGCCAACAATTTGCTACGGCGATTAATCGTACTTTGCACCCGTAGCAAGCAAGCGAACATACTCACAACAACAGCAGCAGTGACAACGAAGTGAAAAAAATATATTGCAAAATATTGCTTGTATGTGTGGGTAAATGTATTTAAATGCACATACTGACATCCACATTCATGCACTATGAATGACTTGTTTCTTATTTTTTAACTCCAGCACCAGGTCTCAAAACGCATTTACTTATTTGTTTAAGTATTTACGAGTTGATAGTGCTATTGTTGCTGTATAAGTGTTGTAGATCTTCTTGTTGCTCTATAGCTGGATTTGTGGCTTGTTTTTCTGATTGCATGTAAAATTGTCTTTTACGCTGGTTTTAATATACATATTTTAAGTTATTTTACTGGTGCAAAATTGTTATATAACTTTTTTGTTTTTTCTTTCAATATTTACCATCTCTTAATTTGTCGAACTTTATTATTAATTATGTTTTACTTTCTCGTTGCCACAGCGAGTGTGTATGTGGCAGTGGCAAACAGTTGTTGTCGTTAAAAGACGGTTGATTGCGGCTTAGCTGCTGTTGTTTTACACTGCGTTGTGGCTTATTAAATCTTAAGAGATATTTTTCGTTTTATCCTTTTATTAAATTATAAGACCTGTTTTTAAGTTTTCACAGATTTACCCCAGTGTGAGATAACAGATAAGAAATTGTAAGAATGTCACTTATATTGGAACAGATCAATAAGTAAAAGCGGTTACAAATTTGAGGTTATCAATCTAGGTAATTAAATAAGAAAACCAATTGTGGTCAAGGGGCATATAAAGAATGTTTTTCATGTACGTATAGAAAACACTACAAATTCAATGAAATCTCCAAAGTTTTGACAAATTTTGTTTTATTCAATATTTTAAAACAATTTCCGGCACATGGCTTAGGTGACTGCGTATTATGAACGCCATCTTGGCGGTCTAATTATGTGCTACTTTTTTGAGCATAGCCACCCTCTTTTCGTCAATAGTGAGTCGAATGTTGGCATAAAAATGATCAATAATTGCTGTCTTATCACCACAGCCACAATTGTATTTTTTTCGATATTGGAAGGACATGGTTTTTTTTACCTACAACTCTATTCCTAATATTCCGAAAAAGCCCATTTTCAATACCAAACAAACCTTGTGTATAAGAAATGTTCTGGCACAATTTGATCCCCTAGCTTTTTCGGTCCGATATCTATCGTGCTTCCAATAGACGGACAGACGGATGGACATAGCTAGATCGTCATAAAATGAAACCCCGATTTAGAATAATTATTCTTTACGGGGTCTGAAATGGATATTTCGATGTGTTACAAACGAATTGACAAAATGAATATATTCCCACTAATTTTGGAGGCAGTGGAACAAAACGGCATAGTGTGTAATACACGACATATTTATTCTTAATTTTGGAATGAGAAAATGTGACTGACATTATTCTGTAAAACAAAATATTATTATTTTTTTATTAGAGAAAAATAAAAGGAAATAAGAATATTTTTCCAGCATGACTGCCTCATTGGGACTGCATCAAAAAGGTATTTTGTAGGTTAAATGATAAGGATCAGTTTCAGAACCTTTAATTTATATTTCTGTTATTAATCCAAGTAACATAGAATTTTAATATAAACTTTTAATCTAGACTGTATCAACCAGTTTAAATGTTTATCTCTACGGCCTGGGACTCGTATTAGCTGGTAATTTTCTTTTATGGCCGCCCCGCGTGTTTGACTACTTGCTTTTCTTTTTACTGTCATAGTTATTCGAAATTTTTATTTGAATTTTATGTTGATACAGCTTTAATTGCACTAACAAACGGTAGAGCTTGAATGGTACAACAGGTAGGTCAACAAAAATCGCTAGATATCCCGCTAATAGGTAAAACGTACTTTTGCCTGCTAAGCTGGATTTTAAATCGCTAGATTTGATGGAAATAAAGCTAAGTTCCAATCACTTGATGCACCCATAAGTGATATCCACTGCCAGCAAGTCTAGGAAGGTTTTGCATGTGGGTGTTTAAAAAAGCCTCATAGTTTGGGCGATACAGCACTCACTTTGGAAATAAATTTTCAATATTTTTGAACGACGCGTCGTTCAAGCCACCTGACCACCTGATACAACCTTGTAGACTTGAGATAAAAGAGTACGTGGAAGATTTATCAGAACTAACACTACAAAACAAAATAGTTTTTAAAAGTTATATAATTATAATATTTGAATAACTATTTGGAGCTTTTAAAAACGTAAAAGCGACCATTAATCTAGAAACTCGAAACAATGACTTAATTTTTTTTTTATTGCTTTCATATCCAGAATCCTTTTTACTAATTTATATGTTTAAATAACCTTTCAAGAGTCAATATATTAAACGTTGCTATCCTAAAGAGTCATTGAACATATATACTGAGCGTTGCTATGATAAACTAACTTCAACACATGAATGTAACTTTTATTACAAAAAACAAAATTTTTAATTGATATTTAAGAGAAAAAAAAAACATAGAAAATAAAAAATATAAAATTGCATGTAATTTAATTTAATTACGAACTTTATACAACATTTGAGCGTCCAATCAGTAAAACGACGCATTTGATTAATATTAAAAATGTCACAAACGAGACGGAGTCAGACATTATTATTGCTGTGGCTATTATTACTATGACCCCATTCTCTTTTTTAACATGTGAAAATATAAATAGTAATTTAGGGTAACCAGAATAAATTAATAATCTACTTTACCAATTATTTTTGAAATAAATTTTTTTAACAATAATTTTACTTTCTTTAAATAAATTTATAAAAAAAAAAACTATTTTAAATAGGGAAGTCCAAGAAGTGTATTTTTTGTTTAAGTCTCTTAACAGAATACCCTAATGTTCTCAGACACTACAGCCTTGTACATACATGTGTAGTACATGTAATTTTTATGTATATGATATTTATCAATGCTTTTGGCAATCACTCCAGGTATGATTTGTTAGAAAGCAACCACATTCAGTTGTACTGAGCATGAGTTGAATTGACATTTACACTTGTTTAGTGTAATATGTACATGAAACGCAAACAAACATGCAACAGGACTTAAAAAACTACATTATAATGAACATGTACAGTAGCGTGCAAAATCGCAACCACTTAGAGTTATCGATAAGCTGCGCTACTTAAAAAATACAAGTGTTTTTTTGTGAGACACAGATATTCAAAATTATTTAAGTCAGAAATACATTTGATCGAGATAAATTTAAGTTAGTATGATTATTTGTAAAATTTACAAACAATAAATAAGAATACAGATTTAATAACTTTTTTATTATTTTTATACACTTATTGTTATTATTACTACACGTTTGTGTCGTTTTGTCACGTTAGTTCTCAGCTTAGTAAGGGAAAATGTATGCTCTGATTTCTTGATTTAATATACCATCTCGTTTTACATGTTATTTTTATCCACTATCTGTCAAAATTTTCAGAAGAAATTATGCCAACTCTGATCCGTTTTTAAGAATTTGTACTGAATTTAAAAAATTTTTTCGACATGTTGTTTTTTCTTTAAACGATAATATTGTAAAATCTAAAATAATTTTCATCTGGAATAACTAAAGGTATGGTACTATTTTGTATTGTTAAATAGCCTGTACACGCAAAGAAAAAATATGGTTGTGGTAACCATAATCGAAGAGCAACATACTATGATTGAATTGCATGATTATGTTTAAAATAATAATGGTTACCAGTTATCATTATTATGTTTAATTTAATCATCATTCAATAATCATGTATATGACTACAATTGAAATCGACAATCTTTGCTTTTTTACGGCAAATTACTGTTTTTTACTGTAACATACACATATTACTTGTACTCACCAATTTAATTGCAATTTTTATACCAATATTTTTTTACATTTTCCGTTTATTTTTAAATTTTCTTTAATTTTTCAAAATTTTTGTTCCTTTTTTTGACATCTCAAACTTTTAAAATAATAAAAATTTATTCAGCAAGAAGAAGAACAATTGAAATCAAATTATTATTAAAAAAAAATCATAGCTTGATTATTTTGTAATCATACTGTTGTCTCACTTATTATTTAATGATTATTTTTAAATTCTAATGATTTTGAATATCATGTTATTTATGTCGCATTATAGTTTTTTAAATCATACTATTTTTAAATGATAACCATTTTGAAATTTTTACGAAAAGTAATCATTAAACGATACAATTCAAACAAATGCTTGATTTTAGTGACAAAATATATGATGAAATTAAACAAAAATAACTATTACTTGTTTTCGACAACCAAATATTGTTTTAGAAAAAATAATATGACCGTCGTGATCATGTCGTAACCATGGTTTTTCTTTGAGTGTAAGGATCTCGAAACCATTGACTTAACTAAACAAATAAATTATTATATTATTATCATTATTAGTGGGCTCTTACTTCTGAGACATATTTTTATATGTATATTTTATATAAATTGGTTTATTTAATGCCCTTTTCGAGCAAAAGAAAGTAGTAGAAAGTACCATCCGTTCATGCGTTGTTGCATTTGATAGTTTTTAACCATTTTGTAAGTTTCTAAATTCTAGTTGCACACAACGCATTTTCTTCTGTTTTGAGCAGCTGTTGTGTTTATAGTTTTATCAACTAAAAACAATTTTGCTAAAACGGAAAGTGAAATTGACATTTGAAAAGAACTTATGGAATTCGTTAAGTTTATTAGTTATTTTATGCTACAAGGGCCTACGAAAAGTTAGAAAATGACACAATACGAATTTGGGTGCGTTTCTTGTATTTGAAGCGAAAAGTGAATGATTTCTTTGCATTTTATGCATATTTTTCTTTAAACTAATTGTATTGTATTGGATATCTTACCGATAGGAAATATTACAGAATTAACATGTGATAAAATCCCGATGAGATATGAGAATATTAACTGCATCACCATTATACCGGAAGAGGGAGAATGGGATGAGATAATCAGGATGGGAAACACCCACGGAATCGATCTTTATACAGACGGTTCAAAGATTGGTGACCAAACTGGAATGGGCTTATACGACATAAGCCGAAATAGAGGCAAATACTTCCGTCTACCAGATCACAACACTATTTTTCAGGCTGAGATCATGGCGATTACGGAAGGAATTAAATGGATAAAGGAAACGAATAGCGAAACTCCGATTCGTATCTTTACGGATAGCCAATCAGTGATTAAGACATTGAGAAAGGAGAAAGTTGAATCCCGGAACGTTTTGCAATGCAAGAGTGAGATAAACTCATATGCAAATTGTGAACATCTGGAGATAATATGGATACCAAGCCATCACGGGCTGATCGGGAACGAGAAAGCCGACAAATTATCCAAAATGGGAGCTCTTTTGAGTACTATAACTTTGGAGAACGCCAAACCCCTTAAACGATTTAAGGATGAACTTAAACGTTGGGCAAAGGAAGAACATGTCAGAAAATGGCAAAGCACTGATGTCGGTAAGGTGACAAGAACACTCTGGGGTGACCCAAATCTTGGGAAGTCAAAGGAGATTTTGAGACTAAGTAGACCTACACTTAGGAAATTAACCGGTGTAATTACAGGTCATACGGAGTTGAGAACTCATTTAGCACGCATGGGATTATCTGAGGAGACGACATGTAGAGCTTGTGAGGAAGAGGATGAGACCCTGGTACACTACCTCTGTCATTGTCCTGCGTTTGGGCATATTAGACGCGAAAATTTTACAGTAGATAATATGCCGAACTTGGAATACCTGGGGAACTCGAACTGGAGATCCATAAGGCGTTACATTGAGGGGACTGGTTTCTTGGACTAGTCCGATATTTATGGGAAATTATGTTTATGGTTTTTTGTTTGGGAATTCCGTTTTCCACATGGAGCGCACAACATGCCAACTGGGCATAGGTGTATACCTGTCATGGGTTTGGGCTTTTATACCCCTCCTTTTCAACCTAACCTAACCTAACCTAATTGTAAGCTTTATTGCGAATGTTTTTTCTTTTATTAAAAACTTTTTTTATCACAAAAAATAGAAAAAATAAGTCCACCACACAAAAAGATTTATCGATTACAGTAAAAAAAAACTATTCATCATCCGTGACTACCAACAACAGCTGACATTGTTTTACCTTTTATGCGACGGATAAAAAAGTATAAAGTAAACCTACTTTGCTGCGTTAATACGTACATGCATTCTTTGCGTTTTTCCGTATAACTTGTCACATACAATTACACTGATTAGACTTTTTGACAGATGGATAAAACGGAACAACAGATAGAGCGCATGATACGTAACTCCAGCTTTACCGTCTTGTAAATCCAAGCATAAATTATCTTATTTTTGGACCATTTAAATTTAGTCCTAGATGAAGTTTCTTTATCAAGCAGAGGAACATAATATTCTCATTGCTGTTAATAGGGCAGGAGCGTGCGTGCGTGTGTGTCACCATGCGATTCAAGATTTAATAGCTTTTTCGTTTCTACCCAGCAAAAAATATTGGAAGTAGTGCAAAGCGAATTACATTTACAAGACTTCTATTGTGTAAAAGCATTAATTCTAAATGACTTCTTAACTGCAAAATAATTTGTCATAAATGATGTTCTTAAAAATGAATGCAACATCATGCAAAATATCTTAAAGAATTCATGTAAACAAACAATTTTAACACATGAAATATCTGATACTTGTCACCAAATTTGCATGTGTTCCATGCACTTATTAGAATGAAGTGCAGTTCATTAAAATATTCATGTAAGCACATGATCTCTCTCTCATTAGTATTTTCACCTAAATTTAATCACTTCGTCACCAGTTGAATCCCTGCAAAATCACTTTTTTGTCATGGTTTGCTGGGTATATGTATAATATTTTTCGTTCAAATTATAAAAAGACAAAATGAAAACATGTTTTGCACTAAACATGGAAAACAATGTCACTTAAACGACTTACGTTTTGAGCTTCGCAAATTCTAAAGCATTCTTCATAATGTAATAATAAAATTGGACAATTGGACAAATAATTGGCTATCCGCAAATCCGCTATCCGAAAATTTTACCTAAAAGTGCCATTGTGTCTTTGCATAATGTGGGCGTTAGGTGCATCCTGTGCAAGCCATAGCTCAGGTCTGTTGGACCTAAAACATGTGCTATCGTAAACATTAAACGTTTTTCATTTATAATTATAGAACTTTCTTCTTTGTAATTCTACACCCTGCTGTACTCCTAGTGGGGTACAATTAAAGCTAATAAATGGCTCTTGGATTTTGAGAACTCCAGATGCTAATAGTTCTGCCAATGAAGAAAGCCATTGAAATTAATCACAAAGCTGATTTCATTACTGGCGAACTGTTAAAATTCAATTGCAAAATTTAAACAATGCCGATGATCTGCAGGTTATATGAGACCAACAGTAAATCTTTTTTGTTAAATACGCGGTAGTAACGTACGAACCATTCCCAGCTGAATAGAACGGCATCTGGTATATACTTCTGGCGTTTTGCCAATACACGTTCAATTTTTCCTCAGTACGAATTAAACGTAGTCGATTGATTTGAGGAAATGCTCTTACAGTGCCATGTTTGTAGTCACGATGCATTAAGCAACAATTCATTGCTTTAGAGGGCGAAATTCTAAAGCTTTAATGTTGAAGATATGCTCTTGGCTCTTTAAAATTTGATTTTTATAGTTCTATGTTAAATAGTGAATCTCTTTGTTATTTATTCTGCAGGTGTTATTTATATTATCTAAGAAAAATTAAAAATATATACAGTTTTTAACTTTTTAAACCCATGTTGACTATTGTGTCACCCTTTACATAAATTTTATCTCTTTCTGTTTCTGGTAGGGAGTAAATTAGCGCTTACTAACAACAATGAAGTCAGGCATCGCATAGAAAGGAATCAAGTTCCTTCATTATAATTCCTTAGGTATTTAAAGTTTGAATTCTTAAGGTATTCCAAGCTCGGCATATTGTACAAAGTTCTTGCGTCTAATACGTCTAAACGAAGCTAATTGACATAGTTAACGATGCAAAGTCGCATCGCCTTTTTTACATGGTCTATATGTCGTTTCATCTGAAATTCCATTAGAGCAAGATGATTTTTTTATTATCGTGAGACCTGTTTTTACACAAGTTAATCTCCTGAGTGTTGACCTCAAAATCTACTTTGATTTCTCAAGATTTGGGTCACCCCATAGTATGTTCGTAACCTTATCTACAACAATACCTTGCCACTTTCTGACATGTTTGTTCATCGCCCAAAACTTTAGGTTTATTTTCGAACATCTTAAATGATCTAGCATTCTGCAAGGTGATGGTATTTAAAAGTACAAAGTCAAACTGAGTAAATTCACAAGGTGCTATCAGTCGTATTGTTATATTGTCCATATTTTTAAAATATTTTAAAAATTTTACTATAAACCACTTTGTTTCACTTTCGCAGGTGCACAATTTAGCATTTCCATATATGCAATACGGCATGCGAATAAAGTCAGCATTGTAAAAAACATTTCAAAAACATTAAAAAATTAATCAGTCAAACGTAACATTTTTTATGATAGCAACTGTAAATGTTCTGTGGTTATTGTTGTTGGTTTCAGTTAAGTGTTCACAAATTCAACAACATTCTTTCTTTTTAATTTTCTTTTTAAACTAAGCAAATGTTAAACTTGCTAGTCTTACAATGCGTGAGAAGCTTAACATGTGCATTATAATGTTTAACAAAGAATATGTCATAAAAAATATTTAGTCAGCTAGTACGTGGTAAAATTGAATTTTATATACAAATATTTTGTAAATATTTTATCAAAAAAAAAATATATATAATAACTTGTCATCAAGCTACTTTAATAGAGAAATTCCAGTATAAAAACTTTATGTTTTTTTATAAACAATTTTTAATAAATCATCAGTTTACAAACACTTTTAATAAAATTTTTATATTAGAGTTTTTAACCTGTAGGCTATTAGACTAGACGGCTTGACAAAATACATTTTTTGTAGTGCAGTATTTGTTAGTTAATGTGGACGTATAAACATGCAAACTATCGATATCGATAATAGCTGAAAATGACAAATTGTGTTGACATTTTTGTTACTTAAAGTTTGTCAAGTTATCGTGAATCGTGTAGCGACGGAAAAATTCTTTCGAAATGAGGAAATTTACTTTGAAGAACATAGATCTGCTCAGGAAGTTCACTTCGCACACCGTCCATTCTACGTGTATAGTGATGAGATTCATTTTTTGTGAAATAGCTACAATAATTGCAGTATTTTGAGCGATGGTAAACCTAAAATCGTAAATGCATCACTATAACATTCAATAAAATTTACTGTTTGGTACGGTTTACACGCTGGTCCTTATTTCTTTCGATATAAGCAAGAAGCTCCTTTACGGTAAATGACGATCGCTGTCGAATCATGTTAATTGTTGATCAGCTAAACATCGCTGATATTTGGTTCCAATAAGATAGCGCAACTTGCCATAAAACGCACTTAACAATTATTTATTTACAGTAGTAGTCTGTTCGCTGGTTCTCTTGTAAGTGTGATTAGCCTTCTTTAGACCACTCTTTATATAGACCATGTAAGTCATTCGTTTATGTCGACAAATCGTCAATCATTGAAGAATTAAAAGCCAAAATTAATATTTTTAAATTTGAATTAAAATTGTTTGATTATTTTTTTTTTTAAATGTGTGAAATAATTTTAAAAATTAAGTAGATTCCATTCTGTGACTGAATGCTAAAATGTATATTTGATATGTCATTGATGTAAATTACGTTACATCGGAATTATGTATGATTTATTAAAAGGGCCAGTATAATACAAAAAATTATAAAAAGTTAAAATCCAAGATGGCGCCCTAAAAAAATAAAGGCTTCTCTTATTTCTCAACCTCAGCAAATATGGTTTTTAAAAAAGGACTTAATTTGTAAAATACAGTTAATTATCGTTTGTGGCACAGTAGGACCAAATGCCATTTTTTTACGGACAAATTTATAAATTTACAACCTCATAAATTTTTTTTTAAATGCCATAAAAAAGTGTAGCTTCGTCTGTGTGGCACGTAGTGCAGTCCTGTGGAAACCAAATGTTGCCAATATCCCCCTCTTCAATTTTGGCCTCTGGACCAAAATCCGCACCAAACAGTGACTCGTTTTGGGTGTATCGGCTTTTCAATGTATGTGTGCGGGTTTTCTGTGCCCCAAATGCGACAAATTTGCTTGTTTACATACCCTCCAAGATCAAAATGAGCTTCATCTGAAAAGATGATTTTTTTGGCAAAATCGGCCAAATTAATGTCGCAATATTTCCCAGCGTTGTTCAAGCGTATACAAAACCATATTCGTTCAGCGGAAGGATAACTACTAATTATCTGTAAAGTCAGACATGAGCTAAGTGCTACCATGCACGAAATAAGCACTAGTTGAAAAAAAACGTTAGATGGCGGACCCTTTATTTAAAATGCGACAACATTAAAACTAGAGATGTGAAAGTGCTCACAAAATATTTTATACGGCGACGTTGATTCATGTATGACTTACGCAAACAGTAATAAAAACACATAAAACGATAAAAGCGATAGAAATAAAAGTCTTAGCAAAGCACTTTTTTGTTGGTAAACTCATTGCGTAAGAAAATTACTAATTCGTAGGTAACTTCGGAGGCTCCTCGATGCACAGCATAAATTGTCCTTACAAAACGCTCATTTGTTAAGACTTTGTATTAAAATCAAAATCTCTGTTAAATAATCCCAAATAATAACTTTTATTCCAGAAAATCCATTTTCTTTGCATTTCCAATAAAGGGTGAGCCATTTATAAGTTTAAATTTAAAAGTGCAGTAAAACCAAAATGGTTTGAAATTTCGCCAAATTTATTTTTTTGTTGTGAAGTACAATTAGCCCGGTTAGAAGTGAAATATTATTTCATTAATATGGCTGTCGCGGATGGCCTAATAGTACTCCACAGTATTGGGTTGTATATCGGTAATGGCATCACGAATGTTGGCCTTCAAATGTTTAATTGTCTCTGGATTGTCTGCATAATACTTGTCTTTAACAGCACCCCACAGAAAATAGTCCAATGGTGTTAAATTGTAGCTTCTTGGCCGCCAATCGAAAGCACCATTTCGGCTAATTAAACTGCCATCAAATGTTGTATACAATAAATGAACGTGGCATAAGATGTGTGGCAAGTTGCACCATCCTGTTAAAACCAATCATCGTTCACATTAATTCCATGAAGAGCAGGAAAAAAAAATCGGTTATTGTAGTGCGATAGGTGTCTGCATTGACTGTAATGGCTTCGCCGTCCTCATTTTCAAAGAAATATGGGCCAATGTTGCCTCCGCTCCCCAAGCCACACCGAAGTCCACGTTGGGGTATTTTGAGCTCTAAATATGGCAACTTTGCTTATTAACGTATGCACTAAGATAAAAATGAACTTCATTCGCAGATATTATTTTTTCCAATTACAATTTCCGACCAATTGTCTTTGAAGAGAAATTTCCACTAAATCGATTTGGCTTAGTGGAAATAATATACTTTAGTTTATGATAGAATAGAATGGCATAAGTATTGGCAGATTTGAAATAAGCACTTTCAGAAACAACTTTTATTACAAATTAAAGCAAAACATTTCAAAAATTACCTGAACTTGACTGTAGTATGGTTAGATTTTTTAGATGTTTCTCCCAAGTAATTTAGAATTTATGCACTTTAAGCGAGTACTTTAAATTTTCAAGGCCTTTGAACTTTTTTCTTCAAAATAATCCGAGAAATTACCGAATCTGGCCCCTATAAGCATTTCAGAGCATTGAACATATAATAATCAATTAATGTTTTTTTGAATTACAAGTTATTTGTATAAAACTGTTTAATATACTCTATTGGCTATCAAACAAAAGAAAAGATTTTATAACAACAAAATATATAAAATTTTTTTTTTCCATTTCAAACTTATGTGCACAATTAGGTTTAAGAGCTCCATTTTTTATGAGCGAGTGGTCATTGTATTATATATATATGTATATATTTTTTTATTATTACTTTAATTATTTTGCACAATAATGCTAAATATACCTAATGCATATCGACAGGAGGTCGTCGTCATCTAGTCATCGTTAGCTAGTTTATTTTAAAAACAGTTGCAGTGCATTAAAAAGTAATAAAGTGTGTGAGTGAATGGCGTTGAATTAGATAAAATTGTCGTATGTGCGTGACTAATATTTATAAAGTCACGCACAATCCGACGGACAAAACAAATTAATGAAGTCGGTGTTTAATGTTTTTATATGCACACAGTACATTGCTCTTGTCTATATACTTATTTTCATTTTCAATTTAACAACAAGAAATTTCAAAACGAATACAAACATTAATCTAGGTAATTTAACCGTTTAATTTATATTAAAAACTAAAAAGATCAAGGGTGGTGAATTTTTGTATAAAAAAAGAAACATGCACGCGAGAGTAAAAAAACATCCCTTTATTACAGTTCTCTTCAAGATTAATTGCTTCACATTGGCGAGTTTGTTAAATAAGGATACAATTGTTATTAATCTTGGAGGATTAGAGAACAAGTGTCAATGCTCTGTGAACTCAGACACGCACAGACATACGCACACCAACAATCACACAGACAATTATTTGTCGTAACTGTTAATAAGTATAACTTACCTTCATACATATTTATATATGTATATAGAAATGTTATGATAAAATGCATTGTTGTTGTTATTATATGTGCTATTGTTTATGGTGCGTGAGAATGTCTGCGTATGCTGCTAGCGTGACAGTTCATCATTTGACATACACTTAAGTTTCATGTAAATTTTTGTTTTTCTTTCGGTACTGTTGAATGTAGTTCAGTGTGTGTGTGTGTGTGTGTGATCATGTAGTGTCAATGTTTGTACATTTTCATAAATATGGCGTCTGTTTGAGGACTACATATAACCAACGTCTGTCACTGGCGCGTGTGTGCAATTTGTGCATTTCTAAATTTGTAGATAATTCTTATTGTCACTGCTCCATTTGTCAGGCCTGTATTTCCGTTTTAAGTTTGTACCTATTACCAAAGAGGATTCAAAAAGTTATTCAAAAACATAAGGAAGAGACAAGGTTCAAGATAATTTATTGGAGCATATTTGCTAGTTCTCTATTTGACGTATTAACTTTTAAAAGTCTTGGAAAGTTCTTTAAAAATAGTTTTAAGATTTTTACGTTAGTTTTTGCGTATATTTTTAAAAATATTCTCGTATACAAACAAACTTTTAACAAATTTTCAGATTACACTCGTATAAAAATAATGCAGTAGTTGTTATTCTTATGACCATCGTTGTTCTTACTGTTGCTACCGTACACGAGCTGCTTTAATTTGCAAGTGGAGTTGATAAATCGTCTCTGTTGGGCTCTATGTGTCATTGCGAAGAAATGTCATACAGACGTGACTCTATTTTGAAAAGAATGTCGTGCGTATTGAGTTGTTTACATTAGACTAAATCTAGGAATAAATAGAAATTGATGTTTTCCTTTTTTTGTAGGCTTTTTTGGTATTTTTCTGAAGCTTTTCTTGGCCTGTTCACTTTATCTTTTTTCGTTAATGAAGAAAGTTTTAATTATATTTCTCTTTTTTGGACAAACAAAATGAGATTTCTTTCAAATGCATTAACACATACAACACTAGTTCAAATTGTATTTTTTAAAGTGAAATCTAAGAGGAGTGTTGGCCAAAGAGTTGTGTTTTTAGAAATATGTTTTTGAAGGTAAAAGTGTTAATATATCAACTGTTTTTGATGGTTATAACAATTTTGTTATACCTGCTTATCTCGTGTTATACTAACAAAACACTTAAAGTAGATATTTATTTTCTTGAATTTTTGGTTTATAAAACCAACAAAAATGCATCTGTACTGATGCATCTGTACTGATTACCTTAATTTCGAAAAAGCCTAAATTAGTCATTATATAACCGTAATGCCATAGCCATAAAAAAACCAATATTGAATTGGTTTCTAAGGTTATGGCGACAGTCACCTTTAATCAAATACATTGCTGCCCATAAGTTTTGTTCAAACAACTATTTTCTATGGTCAATGTCATGTCTAATTTAAGCCTTAACCTGTTATTTCATAAGCGTTTACATAGAAATCTGTACGATCTTCAACTAATATACAACCCTGATAGAGAAACAGAAGGAGGAATAGAATATGCAACAGTTTGTATTTAGTAATCTTTAGCCGGATACTTGTGAAGGAAATATCAGGTACATTAAGCCAACACACCTGCCACAGTCAATTGTAATAGAAAGCGTTTGTGTTCCTTAACAAGGAACTTTCAACTTATCAAATTAACGATTTCTACAATTTTACGCTGCAAATATTATATGATATTACAACAGATTTCAATTTGATGTGAGAAAAAAGTTAAAATTAAGAATTTTCGAACAAAACTATTTCTCTTCTTTAAAACGACAGATATCAAACAACATGTAAAAAAATTTTGCTATTCAGACGAAAATTATTTTGGAAACAAATAAGTGAAATCCGTGTTAACCGCAATAATTTAAGCTAAAACACTTACAGCCCAGCCTTAACAAAAGCGCTATTAACATTGTGTAGTAAACAGTAGTAGTCACTTATGTTGTTCAATAAAACTCATTTAATGGTAATACAAATAGAGATAAAATCATTAGATTTAATTAAAAATAGCTAAAGTGACAATACTTTACAACAACTACAGAATCTTTGAAAAAAATTCAAAATTTCTTACAAATGCAAATAAATCAATTTCTACCACAAACTCAACTATAACTAATACTAGTTTTTTTTTCATTTATGAATTTTAAGAAGTTCTATTACAAAATCTTGCAATATGGTCTATAAAAGCTAAGAATTCCTTTAAATCTTGTCTATGAATTTTTTTGAAGAATATTCCTTAAAACAATTTTGCAGTACAGAAGCATATTCCCATGTCATATATAACTGCTTAAACATAGCCATTGTGCCAGATGCATTCATACAAATACCTACATATGTATCTACATGTGTGTGTTTGTATATGTGAATACTTTAGTAAATGTAAGTACATCGAAGTTAGAACTACAAAACAAACTTAACTAATTAGAATTGTTATAGCCTCCGAGGAAACAAGACAAAAAAGGCATGTAAACACTTAATTCCAATGATGCCAACTCACACTACTTACAACTTTAATCGACATCATCCGTACCAGCAAAACACATTCACGCTTAAATGGCACGTTTCACAAGATCATGCATGTTAGTTTGTTTGTAGATTTGCAGAACAGATACAAGTATATATTATGGATGAATGCAGCTAAATGATAGTTAACTACGGGTATAAAAATGACAACATTGTTTAAAGACAAGTGAAATATTTTTGAAATAAGAAAAAAAAAAAATAAAAAATTAGAAATAGTTTAAAGTTGAATGCGGTGGTTACAAAAACTAGGCTTTTTGCTACATTAGGGATGTATAAATGAAAAATTTTATAATACATAGCTACAGAAACAAACAAGGCATTTAGTTGGTACTGAGTGTTTAAACTTAAATTACTAACATACCTTGATAACTGATTATTTCAGTTTGTTTTTTTTATATAATTTTAATAATCGAAATTCTCAAAAAATGTAATTGAGCAGGGTTCATGTTCCTACATTGTTTGGCTTGAATATATCAACTAGTATCATAGTTAAAACAACACCAGTTTTCTGTGAATTATGTTATTAGAACAATGATATTTAACTTAATTCAAACTTAATTTAAATAAATTTATTTTTCCAACACTTATTGTTCCGATCAAAGAGTTCTGATAATAAAACGGTAGCTGGTTTTGAAAATACATTCCACTCGGGTAGTCCAGGTATAATAATTTTCTATAGAATTAATTTGTTATCTTGATGAAATTTAAGATTTAATTAATTTAATTTAATTTAAAATAAAAATTATGAATAAAATGCTAAGAATTGTTTATAATTACTTCTATACCATGATTTTGTTTTGTCTTTCAAGTTGTTTTTTTTTCAATTTTTGGCCCAGTTTTGTCTAAGCAATGATAAACTTATGGTTGTGTATCCGCTAAGTGGATCGAAAATATTTAATCCAAAATGTAAAATTTGCTGAGTTTTGTTGATACAGCTAGTAACGTCTTTTTTTAAAGCAAATGTGGTCCTAGGCTTGTCGACTTTGACCGAAAATAATTCCATGATTACCAGTTCAATATACACTTTCTCCTTAGGACAAATACTGCTTATCGAAGCAAGAGTCCACAATCATGAAATCTCATCCACGTCAATCTGATTGCGATATTAATCTAGGGTCTTCTCATGCTATTAACAGTTCAAAAACCTTAAAACATTTTATTTTTCGATAAAAATTGTTTTAATGATGCCTAAGTCCAAAATCCGTAACAAAAGGATAATTTATTAATATTTTTCTTGACATCTTGAAATTGACAATCGTTGTCCACGATGCTGTGTTAATGTTGCTGTGTATGAACCAACACTTTTAAATACTAATGGGTGATTCAAGTGGAGATACTTTTTTCAATAGCCTTTTTTTGACAGTTCACGTGTGAGTCGTAATTTTTATTTAATATTGTTTGGCATTTCATATTGTAAAGACTTACGCCTGAACAACGTTTACAAATCGTTCAACTTCGCAACATTATCACCCATTTTGAGACCCAGCATTCATTATCGGATAATATTCGACCGAATAGACCATGTCCAGGACGCTGGGGCCGGTGGAATCATCGGTCCATATTTCTTTAAAATTGATGCCGGTTCGAACGTAACCGTCAATAGCGACCGTTATCATGCCATGATAACCGACTATTTGATGCCTAAAATTGAAGCTCATGATCTCGGCGACAGTTGGTTTCAGCAAGACGGCTCTACTTCCCGCACATCGCATCAATCAATGGATTTATTGAGAGAACACTTCGGTGAGCGCATAATTTCACGTTTTAGGCAGGTCGATTGGCCACCAAGATCATGTAATATTACACCATTAGACTTTTTCCTATGAGGATATGTTTATGCGGACAAACCCGCTTCGATTCAGGCCAGTTATCAGTCGAAATGCTCGAACAAGTTATCAAAAATTGGACTCAACGGATGGACCACCTGTGACGTAGCAACGGCCAAGATTTGATAGACATAATCTTCAAAAAATAAATGCTAAAGGACGTTCTTTCAAATGATAATAAACATTCCCAATTAAATTTGAATTTTCTGTGTTTTTTTTTTTTTAAAAATTAGGAAACCTGAAAATAGATCACGCTTTATATCTCTACTGACAATTGAACCTCTCTCTTGGTATTGACATCATTCTGAATGGTTGCACCGATTTCACTAAATTTTCTCTGAAATATTTATTATAACTTAGCTAAGGATTTTAAGGAAGAAAATCTTAACCATTCTCACTTTAACGCCCACTTTATTAATATATATAGAATTGAAGAACGGCTGGACCAATTTGTGTATATCTTTAAAGTAATCTTTAAATCTCAAAAATGCTTACAGAAATTTTTCTTAAAATTTGAAGTAGGTGTAAAACAAACCTCCCATTAAAAATTTAGAGTTTTTGCTCCAAATCCAGAGTATCATATTATTCGAAGTTAGTGTGGGGAATTTGTATATTTGAGTTTAAAATGAGCTGGAAAAAAAAACAAAAGGGCGTTGCACCTTCACTCTCGTTTGTCTTTTTTCAGCCAAACCTTGATACGATCGTAGCAGGCGAGTTGATATCTTCAAAAACAGAGAACTCATTATATGATTTATTTCACGAACAAAAATTTTATAGTGTTTAGTCCTGGTACTTGATATTTAAGAAAAAATTTACAGTTCATTTATCATTCAAATGAGAGAGCGGGGTACCTCTCATACAAAGAAAATATCTTTAATGAAATCTATGCAGAACTATAATTGTTATAGGCCTTAAATTCTGTGTAATTGACTACGATATCAGTTAACATTTTTGGGGCGCAGAATCGATGACAATTTCCAAATTGGAACCAGTTGAGTGACACCCCCATACAAATGAAACATTATTTATCACTATTGCATGCCTAACATGTGGTGGCAGATAATATTTCAATTTAGGTTATAAGAAATACAATTCAGCAATTTTAATAAGGGACTGTAAATAAGTCCATGTTCGGCTAGTTTTTAATAAATTATTCAGCAATCGAAACGCATTGGTGTCTTGTATT
Source organism: Phyto melanocephala (assembly GCA_941918925.1). Lineage (NCBI taxonomy): Eukaryota > Metazoa > Arthropoda > Insecta > Diptera > Rhinophoridae > Phyto > Phyto melanocephala. The sequence goes on along the minus strand of OW799235.1, from coordinate 109,886,258 downwards.
ATGCTGCATTTTTTGTCATCTATTGTTTTACGATGATCATTTATTGCGTACACGAACGCTGAAAAATTAAAAGTTATCGCATATTTTGAGACAGCTTATATATTGATAAAACTTTAAATTTGCACTTTGAAAACCGAGCAATGGAGAAATTTCCGAGAATTAAAAATTTTAAATGATATAATACTGTTTCTAAACGGACGCATACTTTAAAATTAAGATTTTTTGTGTCCATAAAAAAGATTTAATGGAAATTAAATTTTATGTATAAATATAAATCTACTTTACAAACAACAGTTTTTTTTTGTTAAAAGTTATGTAAAAATGATGAAAAGTGTACCACGTAACCATTTTTGGGTAATGGAATAAAAATTTTTCATGCTTAAACGAATTGAAAAGTCAACGACACGAAGTTATTTTGAAAGAGATAGAGATTTAAGTTAAAGCATAACAACCTACCAAAAAACTTCATTACTAGAACGTAAATTTTGAATCGTTTACTTAGCACTCACCTGCTTGCAGTAGCGCTTATAGAAGGCATGATTTTTACATTTGATGTTTCGTAGGTGTCTTTTTAGCAGTTAGTAAGCGCCTATTTCATCCCTACCAAGAACAGCTTAATCATGACTTCCACTTATGAACTGTTTAAAAGGGTAGTAGCAAGTGAGAGGGGAATATAAAAAAACCCTTTTAAACACAATTAATCAAAATTTTTCAACTGCTAAAAAAATAAGGGGTACAAACGACTTACATACTTGTGCTTTCATATGCAAACATTTTAATCAGTTCTATGGATACAATACGGTAAGTGAACAAAGTCTGCACGGCTTATAAAATTCGGAAAATATGTTGGTGAGCAGGTTATTCTTCTTAAAAGTTTACTTTCTGTAGGGTACTTTGCATACGAAATTTTCTACACACTGAACATTTCTTTTATTTATTTAAATTTCAAAGACTCAAAATTGTTGTGTGTCCTACACGCACACATTCAAACAGGCATAAAGATAACGGAACACGTATGTATGTACAAGGATTATTTAGCACCCTTTAGGCTAATTTCTTGTTTTTTCAGATGATACAAATATTTGCAGAAGAGTAATTATAAAACCGTTACAACAGCCAGTTAGGCAGAGTATATAAGTACGCGCTTTAGTTGATTAGATAATGCATTTAAATTATAAAACTATTAAGAAGGCTTAAAGTACAAGTGGATGCAAGAAACAGTACTAGCGAGCCAGACGGAATAAACAATGCAATAAAGTATTGAAATAAATAAGTGGTTTGTATTTTACTAAAAATAAAATTTCCGAAAATCCAGATAATTTGAATGTCAGCTTGTGTGCGATATACGTATGTACATAGTACATATTAAAGGATTGATTTTCTATGCAAAATTTTCTTCTTGCATATTTGCGGCTATGTTACCATTAACGTAATTTTGTGTTTAACAAGTTTTCAAAAAATGAGGTTTCTCTCAATTGTTTATTGCGATAATTTTCAAACATATACTTACTAACTCAGTAGACATATTTCAGTGAAAAATGCTTAACAAAAAAAAACTTGTTAATTTGTACATAAAAGTGATGACATAATGGAATTCCCTTATATAAAATATATATAACAGAGTCTGACTTCGGTTATCCGAAAAAAAAATAACTCGAATATTTACTTATCTTGTTCGGTTATTAGTATAACCATGCATTTATCACAGAAAATATCTACTCGTACATGCATGAATTGCTACGGTTACGAGTATATTTATTACTTATTTTCAAAAATACTCTCTATACATACGTATTATTCGGATATACATGTGCGAAAAGAAATTACTTATAAGTATTGGCAAAATACTTATAAGTATTGGCAAAATACTTATAAGTATTGGCAAAATACTTATAAGTATTGCGACATACTTATAAGTACTTTTGAACAAAAAAACAAGTAAAAAACAAGTAAAAGTGCTTTATTCTGCTCTTTCATTTTTTATCAAACAAAAAGAAAATTGGTCAGGGCTGGAACTAATTGTATAGTAAATATATATAACATAATTTATATTGCTTATTAATTTAAATAAGCAACGAGCTAACACATAACAATAAAATGTTTTCTTTAAATAAAAATAAATCTACTTATATTTATTATTTATTTTTAGTATTAAGAAACGCAACTGTTATACCTGAAATTTGTATGGCTTATCAACTTAAAAAAAAATTATTTTGATATAAAAGCAGAAAAAGATAAGTAAAAATTAAAGAAAATAAAAGTGAAAATTTAGTTGAATTGATACTGGCATATTTAACAATGTATTTTTATACCCTTCACCTGTGATGCACAAGGGTATATATAGCTTTGTCATTCCGTTTGTAATTTCTACAATTTTCATTTCCGACCCCATAAAGTATATATTTTCTGAAAGCTTATGAATAGAGGAGTCGATTAAGCCCAGTCCGTCTGTCCGTCTGCCCGTCTGTCCGTGTGTTGGTTGAAATCAACTTTTAGAAGCAACTACATGTTCCTCAGATCTGTATATGGTATCAATCTCTTGGAAATATCCAGGAATGAATCGCTATTGAAATTCAGCACAATCGCCCCATAACTTTCTGAGATATGAGCAAAAAACCACGACCACCTCGTTTTTTTCACAATTACAACAACAACATACATACATAAATACATGTGAAAAACATACCAAACAAAAAAAAATTACAAAAAAAAAAAATATTAAAAATAAGAAAAAAATAATAAAAAAAACTACAAAAAAAAATTAAAAAAAAATTTAAAAAATATAAAAAAAAAAAATAATAAAATATAAATAATATATTAAATAAAATAAAATAAAATTTTTTTGGCTCAGCTGGGATTCGATGCCACATTTATTCTAACGTGTACGTATGCACGTATTTTATATGGGATGAATGGTGATACAAACAATTGTTATTGCATGACTACACGTTGTGAAGGGTATATAAGATTCGGCACTGCCGAATATAGCACTGTTACTTGTTTTTATTGTTTTTAGGTATTTCATATGAGATGAATGGTTATACAAACAATTAATATTGCATGACTACACGTTGTGAAGGGTATATAAGATTCGGCTCGGCCGAATATAGAATATAGCACTGGTACTTGCTTATTTTGATTTACTATTTATATAATTACGTATGTATTTACATTGCTTTTTGTTAGGAAAAAATCTGTAAGAATTTTGACCTTAATTATTGAAAAAAAACACAAATTTCCAAGGAAAATCTATCATTAAGAAGGGTGCTCTTATACAGGTAGTGATGACAGCCTATCTGACCCAAATAAATTAATGCCAGAAAAAACCTGTAAATGTTTTTATGTTCTGGACCACATAATGGAACATTCATTGAAACATTTTTAAAACTTTATTTTGAAATCGATTTTGTGTTCACACAGTGAGATTTGAGAGTATGAATAATTATTACCATAAATTGTATTCAAAGTCAGATATTAACCTTTCCATCCCTGCTTTTTATGTATAAAAATCTACTTCTCATCGTGAAGTGAGAGGTTCTATTACATCACAAGTGTTGTCAACTTTAAGATTCAAAAAACATCAAAACAGGAAAAAACGTTTGATTTTTAAGAATATGCGTAAAGTTTAAAATTTTGAATTTTCGATTTTATTTATTTTATAAAATTATAAATTTCGTTATTAGAACCTTTAGGCCTAAAATAAGTTTCCATATAATATCATTAATAATAATAATAAATTTTAAGTTAAAGTTGTAACTTTAACTTCACAGTTGGTCATATAATCGCTACTTTAAAAATAATTACAGCTTTTGGTTTTATGCATATCATTATTCTTTTCTTTACTTTTATAAAAAGTTATGTTTGTTAAACCATAGAAGATATCAGAAACATATATATTTAAATTATAACTAATAATAATAAAAAATATATAATCTATTTATACAGTTTTTTAAATGTAAGCTAAGGATCTTTATAACAAAAGCATTGTCTATTATTAATTCTTATCATTTTTGTTGCGTTGTTTCGTAAGAAATTTACCTTGCAAGAATTGTTCTTTATTTGAATTTAGTATTTTTACTTCGATAAGAAAAAGATTGCACTAAAGAATTTGAGAAATCACATCGAGCACTGACTCAAATTTTTTGCGCGACAAAAATTTTAAAAAGCACAAATAATATTGCATAAAGCCAAAGTTGACAACGCTGGATAGGAACACAACAGAGAGAGTGTAATTATTTCTGTAAAATACCTGATACCCAGCAAACAAGAACACAAATATTAAAGTATTATGCCGTGTTATACATTCTAAGCTAATATTTTAAGCTGTATAACGAGACAAATCAATTTTAAAAGGTTTTAATCAACCACTAAATAGTTATTTATAAGTAAATAAACATAATGCTATTATCTGATTATTATTTTCCCGCAGAAAAAAACGATATTCTGTTTTTGTTTTTTGGAATATTAATAAAGAAAAACAAACAAAAACCATATAATTTTTTCTCGACGGACTTAAAATATCTAAAAAAAGTTAATAAGAAAAACAATAAACAACAAATATATCTGTTAAAACTAATAAATATATCTTAATATAAGATTTTTTTCTTTTTTATAAATTTAAAATAAATCCCACATGCTCGCTGGGCATTGCTAAAAAAATAAGGCATGTCGTTGTTTCATCAACCCCTAAATTAAAAATCATAAAAAAATGTCTCTGTCCATAATTCAAATAGCAACCAGGGATGCCAGTTTAATTAAACTGGATATTTTTATGGTATAAATTTTTTTAATTTTGTGAATTTGTTTGCTTTGTTATGTTTAAGTTTTTGTAGAACAATATTTTTAGTGGTAAAACACAAAGTTCATATAATTCGCCAATAAACATTTTAATTAAAAATCATATTTCCATTTAAGCGTCTTATTTTTTTATAAAAGTTACATGTAAAATAGTTTATCATATAAACTTGAAACATGAATTTATAGTAGATAACTTTTAATGTCAATGAAAATATTTTACAAAATAAAGAAAACAAACGCTGTAAGGAAATATGTAGAAATGCCTTCCATTTTGATATCTTAAGCCATATATTCTAAATAAAAGTTAAGTCAGGACATATATTCCAATTATATCAATACTTATATAGGAAATTAATTATGATTCGAATAAATTACCAAAGTAGTGGCATATACTTTTGCTTAGTAACACTTTTCTTTAAATATTGATGTAAACAAAACTGTATTTTGGATATTTTCAAATACTAATTAAATAATATATATAAATTATTAATATATTAATTGGTAAATTATATTCATTTACTACCATTTGATGATTGTTTTTATTTTTTAAATATTAATGTTAGTATTTAGAAAAATTATGTGCAAAAATTGAAGTTTTTGGTAGATTTTAGTGCATTTTTTGACAAATTTGTTAGGAATAATATTTTTTGTGGCATCCCTGCTAGCAACTACGGCTGCTAAGCCGTATACACACAAACGATCATAAAAAACAACAAATAAATGTATAACAATAATGTTTATGTATGTGTGCGTTTGTACCATAATGGTTGTGCTGTTTTCATAACCCAAGCAAGTGCATTTTTACTAAATCAAAACGCATGCAAAATTTCTAGTTGATGCTCTCGCTTGAATTGTAAAAACGGTTACTCATTTTACTCGCTTTTTTTTACGGATAATCGATAACACTTAAGTACTTAAGTCCAATTTGTTGTACTGTGTACAATATAGAGTATTTATGCGAAAAATACTTAGATTTTGGTTACTTGTATATACTTATGCCGAACATCAAACGAGTATGTACGGATAGAGTAATTTTTTTAGCTGTAACCGTACGCACTTATACCTGTTTTGCTAATAATACTCAATGTATATCCGAAGTTGTAATCGTTGTCATTCCCTGATATATAAGGGGAAATTATACAGAATGGCAAGGAAAACTTTTAGTTAGAATCGCCAAAATGTGTGTATCCATACTAATAATAACATTTAAAAAAACTGTATATGTACATGAAATATTATTTGAAAGTTGTAACTGCACTATATACAGTAAAGGGCTTAGAATCTATTTGTCCGTCTGTCTTTCTGTCAACCTTTCTGAACTCAATTGGCTCAAAAACTTGTGGAGGAAGATTTTGCTGACTTTCAACTGAAACTTACTAAAAATTTTAACTACTGAAAATCAGTATTTAAGTGAGTTATTTTTTTAACAGCTCTCCGAAACATTAAAACAAGTCCATATATTACATTCGTATACGTACATAGGTATAGTGATCACTTCGTTGTTTAGGCTAGATTTAAAAATTATGTGCTATAATATTTCCGACTCCATCTATGACTTTCTGCAGATAATCACCGATTTTAAATGTTTCCTCTCTAAATGGCTCTAAATAAAATGTTGTTGACTCGTTTTTGGATCTTGGAATTCCTTTTGATGTAAGAAATACTTTCAACTCACATGTAATAATGACATTAAATAGAGCATGGGGTATTAATTTAATGATTTTTATGTGACAAAAAATGTATTCACTTCATTGGTAAGACTTTTACTGGAATATGGATCAGTATTGTGGAATCCCCAATATGATGTGTATATTCATATACTTGAATCAATTCAAAAACAATTTTTACTGTTCTGCCTTCGTAACTTACGTTGGAATCCTAATAAAAACTTACCATCTTATCAAAGTCGTTTATTATTCATTGAGCTACCAACGTTACAAAGCCGAAGAGTTGTTTCAAATATTGCATTTGTCCTGAATATAATTCAAAGTAAAATTGATTCTACATAGCTTCAAGGCTGGACTGTAAATATTATAATGATGAAAAAAATAAATTAAATAAATATATCTTTGATTTTGAATTTTTACATAGTTAATTGTATTTTGCTATCAAATACTTTCATTTGATACGCATATTTATGGGGGGTTGAGAAAAAATTGTTCGCCATTTTGATTAGGCCAACATGTTGGATTTTACGTTTTTCACAATTTACTATATTCTGCTGGACAAGCCACTTCATATGATTGCAATATTATGGGGTTTAAAGGGAAAAAATCCATAATTACTATTTTTGACCCATCTATCTATCATTTTATTTATGACGCGATAGCTATACGCTTTTCTAGAAATAATCAAAAGCTGATAAAAATTTTTTTCGTTTGTAAATCTTACGAAATACACAAATATATGTATTTTTGTGCTCATATCTAACTTAGACTTAAACAGATAATTCAGTTTTTATCAGCAATAGTTTTTGTCTAAAAATTATAGTTAGGACCTTTGGTAACTTGATTTATTAAAAAAATTATAATTTTTCCATGTTATTTTTGCATAAAATTTCGTCGATTAGTAACCGATTTGTCCAAAATGGTTTATAAATTACCCTCGAAATATTGATTTTTATGGTAAATGTATAGATAAAACCGGGGCAGTCGTTTCAATATATATTCAATAGCAATTTATTCGCGAATATTTTGAAAATATTGGTGCTACTTACGGATACATATGAGCAACATTTGTGGTCCTCTAAAATTTGAGTTCAACCAACGCACATAGGTCTGGCGAGCCACATTTTTTGGCAAAACTCAAACTTTTTTCCTATATTTGTTGTTGGAGTATTATAGCCAACACTTCAGATAAATAAAAAAATTAATTTGTTTTTGAAAATTTGATTTAACTGTTACTCTATGAAGTGAGAAAGTTCAATACTTTAATTGCAGTGGTTAACTGAAACACGTGGTGTAGTTTTTTGTTTAATTTGAGTCACAGGTTACACGGAAATAAGATAGCTATTTAAATCTATTAGCTATGAATATTAATGACGATGGTAGGTATTTCAATTTGTAATAGTAAAATTTTTAATAAAAATTATGGTAATAAGAAATTACGTCAAAATTTTTCATAACCTTAAAATCAGTGATTTTAACTTTTTAATGAAAAATATACTTATAGTATATAACTTAAAAATTTCAAGCGATTTCAACGAACCAAAAACACACAAAATTACAGTGATATTTGGTGCTTACGAATCGTCAATCATTTTCTGCTAGTTGTTGCATATTTTAAGGAAATCAATTTTTGTTTTAGGAAACTTTTGCTTGAAAAATTGAGATTTACTCAGAGTTTGGCAAGGGGAAATAAAAAACAAGAAAAAACCGAATTAATAAAAACTTAAAAAAATTTATGTTTTTGTGTTGCTATATGTGTTTTTTATTTGAATTCATATATAGAACTGATTATTTTAGTTTTGGCCAAAAAATGTGGCTCGCCAGACCTATGTGCAACGCATAGAAAGACAGATGGACAATGCAAGTTTTTTAGAAAATATTTATTTTATGCGGTCGGATAATAAATATTATAGAAATTAAAAATATAATGACAAACCTATAAATATCTGTTTCACAACAGGTGATGAATATAGAAGTATATTTTGCTTCCTATTGGAACTAACTTAAAAGAATACTTTTTGAACCATAGTCAGTGTCATAATTTTCTAATTGTAGCGTACTTTTTATCGAGCAGTAGTATCTCATATCTAACAGAAAATGTAAAAATATCAACAACAAAAAAAATTAACAATAAATTTATATATCTACGAATACGATAATAAACTGGAATATAAAAGAAATTACACTTACAAGAATAAAATAGAATAAACATAATACACAAATATAATTTAGGCCAGCATTGCGGACCGGGATCCACTAGTTTTAGGTAAATTTTTCAAATAGCTGTTTCTAAAATAACCTTAAACTTTTTAAATGTTTTCCCAAACACACATAAAAATTATGTTTTTTACTTTCGAATATATAAATTCTTCTTATTTGCTTTTAAAATTCGTAGAATGGTATTTGGAATAAAATTTGATATAACAATACACAAACATTCTTTACTCTTCTATTCTAGCAGAAATTTTAATTTAAATTATTGAAATTTCTATGTATTTGCTGCACTAGCAGCAAACTCACTTCTATTGTATTGTTGTGTTCTCGAAGTCAACACAAAAATACTTTATCGTTAAAGGATATAAATAGAAATTTACTATTTCTAAATATTTCAAATGATAAAATAAAGAAGATAAAATGTTTTTAATCAAATTATGTATTTTAAGAATTAAACAATTTTAATTCTTACAAAGGCAAGACAAGTCAGTCAACGTTTGCTTACAGTCATATTTAGTAAGATGTAAAATACAAAATGAAATAAATATTCAAGAAATTCACTTTATAAATATCTATTGTAAAATTTTAAGTGATTTTCTGTTATAACAATCATCATATGTACGTAAATGTTTAAAAAAAGAAATTTATTAAAAGGAAAACCCCGGTGTACTTTGCTAATATTTAGATATAAAAAAGATATGAAACTCAATACTAATGGAAATTGAACAATTAAAGTTTTATTAATATGTCGCTTACTTAGTGGCGAATTTATTCGCTGTACAATTGTTACTGTGATTAAATTTCTATAAGATAAGAATGCGTTTCATATCAATCAAAATCATATCAAGAAGTCCATCAATTTTTCTTTCAACTTAACAAACTAATTTGTGTTATAGTTCCTTCAATGATTTGTTTTATGTACGCTTATATGCATGTAATATGATCATCCCTTATCCCTTTTAGTATACTCTTCCACTAAAAACTTATTGGTGTCATGTTAGTTTTCATTTTCCATTTAAAAAACATCCAAAAATAAGTATATATATTTGTTTTAAAAAAGGTAAAGTTTTTATTTTTTCAGTCCTTTTATAATCGTTAATCTTGCCATTTGAATACAAGAATCTCAAATAGAAGAACCGAGGAGAATAAAATTCTAAACTTCATAAATTTTCGATATTGAAAATTAGACATATTCACCCCTAATCGTTTTTTATCAGTTGTTGTAATTTTGTAGTCCCCATTTCAATATGTTTAGTATTTTGTAAGGAAATGTGACGTTGATGTTGCATTTAATTGAGTTAAATTTTGTTCTTGTTTTTTTTTTTGCGTTGTTTAAACAAAAATTTAAAGGAAAGAAGTAGAATAGAAAATATTAAAACAAATTTTTAAATTTAAATTACCAATCGATTAACAGTCAATGTCGTCTTAAAACAGGGAATACCAAATTAGAATTGATGTTGTATTAAAGTGATGTTGTCTCAAAATGGTCAGCGATATTGGTGCCGCTAAAAAGAATATGGTTAATTAAACTAGAAAACATAGAAGTTGGTGATAGAAATATCATGAAAAACAAGCTCCTTAAAGCGTAGCCTTGGTGTCCATTTGACTGATATTATTTCTACCCTCGTCTTTAAAATTCAAAGGACATCTAATGATTCCTTTAAAATGATATTAAGAATATGTCGTCTAAATTTCTTGATCTTTGTATTAATGTATGATATTAAAAATTTATTTTTTTTTATTTATAATTAATTTTTGTCAACTAACGTTTTATTGAATAATAGTCAACCAATAAGAAAAATTGCTTAAAAGCATAGATTATGAAACTGGTGGGTAGAACAAGAAAATACTAGTTAATGTAATAATATAAAAGATCTTAGCAAACATAAAAACATTGTGTGTGTTGATAAATTTCATTTTTACTCTTGTTGGTACAAGTTACTAACTTCCACCTACGAATGTTACACGACCTTAGTAAATAAGGTGCACAAATCAAATATCAGGAACTTTAAGAGGCTAAAGCAGATTTTGTCAAAAAAAACTGCAATAATAAAAAAGCAAGAGGTCATGCCGAATCCGAAAATATCCTTCACCATCATGTACATATATATAACAACCACATCGTAGTGTAGCCTAGACTTCAGATTTAGTGTTGTATACTATTTAGTTTCAGTATTTCCAACGACATATTTAATTTTGGATTTTAACATAGTTAGCTGTATTATAATCAAGACCTTTTATCTGATACCCATATTGATGGAGTTAAGAAACCAATTATCCACCATTTTGTTTTCGACGCTATCTGTAATTTTTTCACTTCTTCATAGTTTACTGTTTTCTTTTAGTCAATCCGTTTCATTATTGTTATTTTTGGCTCATGGAAGTTCTTTTTTATTTAGGACGCCATCTTGTTTATAAACTTTTTTATATTTTGCTATCGTTTACTGGTCAAGCCCTTTCATTTAATGACAAATTGGGTGGGTTGAAGGATTCTGTAGTATGTTATAATCTGGTGGACAAGCCCTTTTACTTGATACACATATGGACGCCTTCGGTTGTCTAGAAGCTATAACGTACAACTAGGACAAAGCTGAAATCATGGCAATTATTAATAAGGGTAATACTAAAAACAAGCACGCTTTTACACCAGCCTTAAAACTCGTCGGAATGGGGGGGGTTCAAAAAAAAACTGTTACCCAAATGCCACTTAGTTGCATTATAAATTTTATTTTTTTTTTATTATGCGTGCTAAAAGAAATATGCGAATGCGGATGAAAATTTATAAAAAAAAAAAGAAATAAAATCATTGACATAGGGCCAGATCAAAAACCAAATAAAAAAATTTAATTTGGCCATATTAAAATTCTGTACCTCAAATTACTTCAACGGTAACCCTAATTTGAACAAACAACAGAAAAACAGAAAGATAGAAAAATTAAGCAGACATGATTAATTTATTAACAGTAACTAAAAATGCATAGGTAAATAATAAAAATAATATTTATATATATAACAAAAATTAGCAATAAGAGTAATAATATAAAAAAAAATAAAAACAATACTATAAAAATCAAGGTTCAGCTAAAATATAACAATATAAAATTTAAGTCAATTGCATGCATACGAAGTTTAAACAAAACTAGTAAAATTAAAAATTAATAAAAATAAACTAAGAACTATTTAAATATTTGAATATTATATTTTAGCTGGTCTCCTTACACAAAATTGACATATTCGTGTAACCAAAACAAAAATAAAATATTTTTTTTTTTACTTAATAAAAATAAAAACGAAAGATAATAAAAAAAAACGTAAAACTCACTTTATCCAGCTTTGCTTACATATCCAAAGATCTTTGTTGATGTTGCTGCAGCTGATAATTCTCTTTCATTTCGTTACGTTGATGTTGCTATACAAATGATTATAAACAAATTACCAAAGAGAAATATTTTGCTTAAATCAATGATATAAAAAAAAACACAGCTAATGCACGAATTTTTTATGTTTTAACTGCAAAATACAAAAACAATAAGCTAATATATGGAACGAATTTCACTAAACACAATATGCCAATTTTTACACAGGAATGTAAGAACTTATAATTTTAATGGTTATTTAAAATATAGAATTACGAACAAAAATGAAATGGTTACTAACTATTAACGGTAATCTTTTACTCTTTTCTATCTTCATCAATTTTCTTTCCTTTTTTTCCTTTTTTTTTTTGCAAACACGTTTAAATAATTTAGAAAACTAATCTTACAAATAACACTATCACAAATTATAAATCAATGTATTACTTGTATATAATGCCAAGCTTGAAGCTGTTTTATAACTTTAGAATACTAGTATTTTTTTTTACTTTTAATTTCCATTTAACCAAATCAGTTTAAATTTAAGATTTTTCTTCTTTTTTTTTCTTTTTTGTGTTTTTTTTTCACAACAACAAATTAACTGATTATATTTACTGCGGGTTTTATGTTTTACAGTCACCGGTTTTAATAGAACTGAGACTAATGAGGCAATCGAATATACTTGATGTTATCACTACTAATAGAAATGAAGAGAGGGTGTCATCTTCTGCTTTTACTCCTTAAGAGAAATGGACCAATTAGACTGTTTGATTATATATGCACTAGGTGCCAAATCTAAATGTAAAAACAAAAGTTATACAATCTTAAGTTCATATGAGTAACATATTAAGCAATAATTAATTACCCTTTGGAGATGGCACCTGGGGGAAGAGCGAATAAAAAAAAAAATATTCTTACAGCCTTTACGAAATATATTTATCCACACTTTTCTTCTCTTTTCTTTTCTTGCAAATCGCTAAGTATCAAGAATTTGGTTAAACACATACTACATACTAAAACAATAAATTGTAATGACAATACTTACAAAATAGTTTAATTGCAAGCAATTTTATTTAAATCAAATTAGAAAACCACTTATTGAAGTTACTTTTTGATCTAAAATTTTCCCACAAAACCAAAAATATATGATGTAATTTTTCGATCTTATTGGCAAATGACTTTAAAGTGTAATGGCCGACAGATATTCATATTGCTACCACGAAAGCTCGGCTTCACATTCACAGCTTGGCGCGAATTTTTTTTCAGCATTTTCGCTTAGAAAAGAAGAAAATATTTTCGTGAATAAAATACGAGATAAACGTCAATAGAAAAAAACAAGTTTGAGTGGTAAATACATCTTCACAAACAGATGGCGTTAAATTAAATTAAACGGGAGCATTTAACTAAAATAAAACTAATAACACGAAAAATCAGTGCAGGTACATTACAAATCTCCCCCGACAAAATCTGGCTTTAGGGGTAATTGACCTAAAAAAGACAGATTAAACCTGCATCTACGTACGTGATCAAAACAAAATCATTGTCTTATGTCCTTTGCATGATATTTTCCTATAAAAGTTCCTTTCATATCCTCAAGCTCATAATAACTATTTCCTAATTTTCGCCTTATTCGAGCCTTTACAAAAGTTGGTGCCAATTTTGAGTTATACGCTTGTTCAAAATTACTTTGTTTAAAATTCCGACGAAAAACTTCCTGGCCTACGTCATACCTCACATCCCTGCATCGGAGATTATAATTTCTTTCATTTCGTTCGAATTGTTTATCCATAATTTCACTAGCTCTTTTGGACATTATTTGCATCGAGTCTTCTCGGTTAAAATTGACTTGCCGATCATCTAGCATTTCCAATCTTCTTAGTAACGTATATGTCAATCCATTTGTTACCATATGTTGCCCAAATGCAAGATAATATGGCGATGTACCTATTGATGAATGGACAGCAGAGCGCAAAGCGCAAGAAATACTACTAAGTTTGTTATCCCAATTTGTATGATCCTTTTTCACATATGACCTTATTGCGGATAAAATTGATCTATTTACCCTTTCGGATGCATTAGATTGTGGGGCATGCACCGCAGTATACACATGTTTAACTCCATATCTTTCCAAAAAGCTGTTAAATTCATTCGACCTAAATTGAGAGCCATTATCCGAAACTATTGTCTCCGGGACACCAAATGTATGAAACAATTCCGATTCCATATACCTTAAGATAATATCAGTAGTAAACTTTTTCACTGGCTTTAAAAAAGGAAATTTTGAAAAATGGTCTAACACTACGTATATACCTATATGACCCGAACGTGATCTGGGATATGGTCCCAAAAAGTCCACATAAAGCTTCTGGAAGAATCTCGGTGTGTTCAGGATTCTACCCATTGGTGGTCTAAGTGTCGTATTTAAATGTTTTGTGGCTTTACATACTTCGCAATCATTGATATACTTCTTAACGTCCACAACTAAATTTGGCCAGTAGTAGAATCGACGGATTCTCTCCAAGGTTTTGTGTATTCCGCCATGAGATGACAATGGATTATCATGCGCCTTCTTTAAAACTTCAGGTATCATTTCCCGTGGTACCCACAGCTTCCATGCTAAATCATCTTGCACCTTATCCCCTGTGGCATGTGTAGTACGCCTATACAAGAATCCGTCAATGATCCGAAGATCTGGTGTTTTGTCGAGAGTTTTCTCAATTTTAGATAGTAAACCCTTGTATTCCTCTGACTGAAAATGCGCAGAAGTAAGATCCACGAAAAGTCCACTGTCTTGGTCAAATTCCCTTATGCTGTCAATTTGTAATGCGGACAAGTCCTCAGTATTGGCCCTAGAAAGCGTATCTGGAACTACGTTTTGTGCACCACGCCTATGCTGAATACTAAACTTGTAGCCCTGCAATTTTAAAGCCCATCTAGACAGTCTTGTACTGAGGTCAGATTGGGACATGAGCCACTTTAAAGAAGCATGATCGGTAATCACAGTAAACTCATGTCCTTCCACATACGCTCGAAATTTTTTTATGCTTAACAGAGCTGCCAAGCATTCCTGTTCGGTGACGGAGTAATTACGTTGGGCTTGATTGAGTTTCTTTGACATGAATGCAATTGGAATCTCTTCGCCCTCCGCATTTTTTTGCACCAAGACACTTCCTATGCCAGTTCTACTTGCATCGCAATGTATGAAAAACGGTTGTGAAAAATCAGGACTATGTAGAACAGGTGCTGAACTCAAATGGGTCTTTAAAACTTCAAAAGCTTTCTGAGCCGCTTCGGTCCATACAAATTTTCCTCTACCTTTCAGCAAATCAGTTATAGGCGTAGTAACAGCTGCATAGTTCCTAATAAACTTCCGGTACCAACCTGTCATTCCAAGAAATCTACGAACTTGTTTTACTGATTTAGGAACTGGAAAATCTGTTATGGCAGATACTTTCTCCGGATCCGTTCGAATAACACCATTTCCGACCACATGCCCTAAATACTTTACCTCAGGGACGCAAAAGTGAGACTTCTCAACGTTTATCGTCAGTCGTGCCTCCCTTAACTTTAAAGCTACGGTACCCAGGACCTCAAGGTGCCTTTCAAAAGTTTCCGATATAACTAATAAATCGTCAAGATATACGAATACTTCTGACCTGAGAGCCGGAGGTATTATTTTATCCATCAAGCGTGACATGGTTTGTGGAGCATTGCATAACCCAAAGGGCATGACAGTAAAGTGGTATAATGGTCTCCCAGGAACAGTAAATGCCGTTTTCTCTTTAGATTCAGGTTCTAATGGAATCTGCCAAAAAGCATCTTTGAGGTCTAGGCTCGTTATAAACTTCGCTTTCGGCAATCGACTTAGGATACCGTCAATATGTGGTAAAGGGTAAGCGTCACCTACTGTAACCGCGTTTAATTTTCTACTATCTAAACATAGTCTATTTTTTCCTGGCTTTCGGTGGAGAACTACAGGAGATGACCAAGCACTAGTAGATTCCTCGATTACACCAAGAGCTATCATCCGATCGAGCTCTTCATATATTAACTTTTCTATGGCCGGTGATACCGAGAAATGGCGCTGTTTGATAGGTTTGACATCACCAGTATCAATAGCATGTGATAAAATTGTAGTTCTACCCAGCCCTTCCTTAGAAAATGAAGGAAATACATTTACAACACTAGTTAGACGTTGTCTTTGATCAATACTAAGTGGAAGTTGAATATCCAATTCATCCAATTTGTGAGAATTTCGACTGTGGCTAAGCTGGGTTACCCCTAGCGGAAGTAATCCAAAAGACTCCCAGAAATCAATGCCAAGGAAAAGATCTTTATCAAGACCTGGTATAATGAATATAGTAATTAGTTTTTCCATACCCCTAAATGAGATTTTCGTGTCTACCACTCCCACTATATTCTGACTTTTGCCATCAGCTGTCTTAACAGAAGATTTTATTTTCTTGTAGCAATTACCAGAGGAAATATATTTCTCAGCAGCTTTAGATCCTAGGCAACTAATTGATGCTCCTGTATCCATTAAACCTAAAAACTTCTCCCCAAAAAGTATCACTTCAGCATATGGTCTAATGTCACCGGGTTTATTCAAAATAGAGCAAACTATCTTACTTTTCAAACGTTTCACCCTCTGCCAATATAACTTGATGCGTCTCGCAGATCTGTTTTGTTTTCTAAAATCGTTGTTATTTCTAAGCTTCCTATTATCAACATTCTGAACAACATGGCTACTGTCCTTAATATATTCACGTAATCGTTCATGAAAAGGCTTAAAATTCAAAAAATTTTCGTTCTCATTAAGGTCTATGTCCTTTTTAACGCCAGCTTGGTCACCCTCGGTTAAGATATTGTCATTTTCTGTAAGGGTTAACTTGTACTCACAATCAGGTTTCTCTAGTTGGCCTTCGATATTGGATGTTCCGATAGATTTTGTGCACATTTCTGTGCACTCGATTTTACGTTTTTTGAATTGCATTTCTTACAATTTGGCTTATACGTGTCTGGTAAACCACACCCGTAACAGAAAATTTTACGCTCAGATAAACAGTCCTGATATCTGTGCCCAGATTTTCTACAGTTCCAGCAGTTTATGTTCAGAGCCGAAATTTCCACCTCCTCCTTATCCGAATCGCCTGAAGTACTATCGCAAAAATCACTTTCCAGTTCTGCAATACGTCTTTGAGATGAAAATGGACGCACTGTATAAGAACTATGTTTTCGACGCATATCCTGAATAAAAAACTCACGTCGCCTACAGGTATCACGTAGGTGCTCTACAGAGTATATTTGCATATTAAGCATCTCATGTTGTATTTCTGGAAGCAAGTTACGCCGCAAAATTTCTACTAAAGTTTTGTCTGGTAATGGCTCATTAAGTCTATCAGTCAAATTAACGATGGACTCATAAAAACTATCGAAAGTTTCATTTTGCTTCTGTTTACGATCCCTTATCAACTCGCGAATATCGACATCAGTACGGGAGTCTCGGTATTGTTGTCTTAAGGCCTTACATAAGCTTGGCCATGTTATCGCCTGTACGGACCTATGGTATCGCCAGAACCAGTCACTGGCTTTACCATCAAATAACGAACTGGCATTGCGACAAAGAAGCTCATAATTCCCTTGTAGTGTCTGACCTGTTAAAGCCTCCACCCTGTAAATAAAGTTTTCTACTGACAAGCTATTTGGTCCCCCACAAAACTTAGTTTTCCAATTCGAGATTATCTGTAATACTTTGTCAGGACGGACGTTTAGGTCGGAGGGGTACGATGCATGTGACCGAGATGAGTTGGGTCCCTGGTTAGATGGTATAGAGTTTGCTTGACGGTTGAGATTTTCACCTGCAGCATTGTCATTAGAATCTAAACCTAAAAACTCGTTAAAAGTACGATCATCTACAGAAGGAAGAGTCTGTAAGGTTCTCTGAATTTCTGTATTAACAAAAGTTGCTTGCGTATTTGGTACTAGATTATACTGAGAAAGACTTGCCTGTATGCTTGTGTCTACTAATTTCGAAATTTGGCTACTCAGATTAGATAACAACTGACCCTGTTGAGCTGAAAATGTGTTCGTTATGAGTTCCTGTACGATTTCCAAGGTAACATTAGATGATACTGCAGAAGGACCACGATTAGTGGTTTCAATCGTATGATTACCTGAGCTATTTACCGAAGAATTGGCCTGATCTATGTTCTGATCTCTTACTACAGAAGTTTTACTCTGTGATCTTGTAGTTAACTGCGTATTATCATTAATTATTCTAGAATTACACACAGGACAGAATGGTCTAACCTTTACTATTTTGGACAAACAACCTACATGAAACACATGACCACAAACAGCAATATGAGTTTGAGCCCTTGCCGATATTGGAGTTTGACAAGCATTACAGTTTGGAGTTTTCTCAACTGTATTAACAGACTCACAGTCTGCTACTGTCTGATCTTTATTAGGCATTATACTAAATAATAAAAAAAATATATGTATATATAACAATATGAGATGAAACGAAATCTAACAGGTTATGAGTCTCTGAATTGACTACAAAATATAAAGGAAAATATAAAAGTAATATAGTTTTACAAAAACCAATTCCTCAAGAAAAGCTTTTATGTGATTCTCTTATTATAGTATAGTAGTATTTACGAGCCTATTAAATAATTAGCTAATACAAGTTTTTTTTAAATGCCAAAGATGCTAAATTATTCACATAGAATTTTGATATTTTAATATGTATATAAAATAAACAATTTCAACTTATTTTCTGTTTATTGTTGTTGTTCAAAGTAAGGTATACAATCGAAGCAAACTAATGTATTTTATTCACATGTGTATGTCTAAGTAAAATGTTTTAATTTTGTTTTCTTTTTTTTTTTTCATATATTTCCGACATTGGCAATAAACGAAAATGATGTTGTAAACTGTTGTAACTGTGGATAGAAGAAGACCGCATTCTTCTATCTTAGTCTATATTCCAAACAAAGTACAAACAGTTTACTAAATACTTCAGATTTAAGGTCTGAGAATAAAAAAGGTTGTCGGTTAACAATTATATGCAAACTGTTACAACGGTGGATAGAAAAAGACTGCATTATTTTATCTTAAACTATATTCCAAACGAAGTATAATCAGTTTACTTAATATTTAAGAATAAAAGCCTGAGCGCAAAAACATTATCGGTTAAAAATGAAATTCTAAAAAAATCATTAATAAATTCCACACAATATTTAAACACTCAAGAAACATTATTAAAATGTTAAAAATATTAGGGTCCGAACAAACTAAATATAGAAATGATGTACAAAAACACAATGGTTGAAATGTTCGGGCCCCACGTTGGGCGCCAAAAATTTATAACGTACAACTAGGACAAAGCTGAAATCATGGCAATTATTAATAAGGGTAATACTAAAAACAAGCACGCTTTTACACCAGCCTTAAAACTCGTCGGAATGGGGGGGGTTCAAAAAAAAACTGTTACCCAAATGCCACTTAGTTGCATTATAAATTTTATTTTTTTTTTATTATGCGTGCTAAAAGAAATATGCGAATGCAGATGAAAATTTATAAAAAAAAAAAGAAATAAAATCATTGACATAGGGCCAGATCAAAAACCAAATAAAAAAATTTAATTTGGCCATATTAAAATTCTGTACCTCAAATTACTTCAACGGTAACCCTAATTTGAACAAACAACAGAAAAACAGAAAGATAGAAAAATTAAGCAGACATGATTAATTTATTAACAGTAACTAAAAATGCATAGGTAAATAATAAAAATAATATTTATATATATAACAAAAATTAGCAATAAGAGTAATAATATAAAAAAAAATAAAAACAATACTATAAAAATCAAGGTTCAGCTAAAATATAACAATATAAAATTTAAGTCAATTGCATGCATACGAAGTTTAAACAAAACTAGTAAAATTAAAAATTAATAAAAATAAACTAAGAACTATTTAAATATTTGAATATTATATTTTAGCTGGTCTCCTTACACAAAATTGACATATTCGTGTAACCAAAACAAAAATAAAATATTTTTTTTTTACTTAATAAAAATAAAAACGAAAGATAATAAAAAAAAACGTAAAACTCACTTTATCCAGCTTTGCTTACATATCCAAAGATCTTTGTTGATGTTGCTGCAGCTGATAATTCTCTTTCATTTCGTTACGTTGATGTTGCTTGAAGCTGTTTTATAACTTTAGAATACTAGTATTTTTTTTTACTTTTAATTTCCATTTAACCAAATCAGTTTAAATTTAAGATTTTTCTTCTTTTTTTTTCTTTTTTGTGTTTTTTTTTCACAACAACAAATTAACTGATTATATTTACTGCGGGTTTTATGTTTTACAGTCACCGGTTTTAATAGAACTGAGACTAATGAGGCAATCGAATATACTTGATGTTATCACTACTAATAGAAATGAAGAGAGGGTGTCATCTTCTGCTTTTACTCCTTAAGAGAAATGGACCAATTAGACTGTTTGATTATATATGCACTAGGTGCCAAATCTAAATGTAAAAACAAAAGTTATACAATCTTAAGTTCATATGAGTAACATATTAAGCAATAATTAATTACCCTTTGGAGATGGCACCTGGGGGAAGAGCGAATAAAAAAAAAAATATTCTTACAGCCTTTACGAAATATATTTATCCACACTTTTCTTCTCTTTTCTTTTCTTGCAAATCGCTAAGTATCAAGAATTTGGTTAAACACATACTACATACTAAAACAATAAATTGTAATGACAATACTTACAAAATAGTTTAATTGCAAGCAATTTTATTTAAATCAAATTAGAAAACCACTTATTGAAGTTACTTTTTGATCTAAAATTTTCCCACAAAACCAAAAATATATGATGTAATTTTTCGATCTTATTGGCAAATGACTTTAAAGTGTAATGGCCGACAGATATTCATATTGCTACCACGAAAGCTCGGCTTCACATTCACAGCTTGGCGCGAATTTTTTTTCAGCATTTTCGCTTAGAAAAGAAGAAAATATTTTCGTGAATAAAATACGAGATAAACGTCAATAGAAAAAAACAAGTTTGAGTGGTAAATACATCTTCACAAACAGATGGCGTTAAATTAAATTAAACGGGAGCATTTAACTAAAATAAAACTAATAACACGAAAAATCAGTGCAGGTACATTACAAAGCTAAAGAAATACTCTTTCGTTTTTGAATTTTAGGAGAAATAGTAGTTGTATTTTTGTATTTATATATCAGTCCTTAGGAATAATTTTTGAGTCCATGGTTTGCAATTTGGTATTACTAGTGTGTCCCAGAGGTTTTAGGGAGCTTGAGAAACTAGATACATTTAAAAATATATATTTTATATTTTTCCAATAATTTTTCCATATAACTTTACCGTTTAGTGACCGATTGCCCATCATTTTTTAACGAATTACCCTAGAGTCACATCGTATCTAATAAATAGTAACAAACATGTCTATTAGTTATTTGAGGGCTAAAAAATATTATTTTTTTTGTAAAAATATGTGAGGCGATTGTGCTGGATTTCAAGTACTTATCATTCTTTCAATCTTCCAAAAGATTGGTGCCACAGGTGAATTCTTTTTAAGATGAATTTAATTAACAGACAAACTCTTAGACATTCAGATTTATGGAATTGAAAATTAATATGAAAATTGAATTATTACAAGCTTAATGACAAATCTGTATATTTCCTTAACACTATATGTGAAGGGTAAAATAATTGTTTTATTGTGAGAAAAGTTTTTCCATAATTTTTGCATTTTGATTATTGCAATGAACAATAAATTTAAATTACAACCTTTTCACAGATTTTTTCTTCAATCGCAGGTACCATCTGTACATTTGTGTACATTTTAAATAATACAAACCCAGAAAAAAAAGACATGCTAAAGAAACAGTGAATGCATGAGTTCAACCCATGATGAAGTGGTTGAATTTAGGTAAAACATGCAAGATTTTAACATTAACGTGTCATTGTAGAGCGTGTTTTTTGCATAGCACGCATGCACAGCAGATGAAAAGAAAACCATGTTTCATGAGTTAATAATGTTTTCTTACATGATTTGTTTGGAAACACATGCATTAGGAAACACATAATTAAAAGCTAACTAGTTTGGATTTGGAGAAGGCATTCCTCATGCTTTCTCTTGCACTTATGAATTAGAAAACATAAAAAATATTATTCACATTGAACTGGTGCAAACTTTTGTCGCTGTAAATTAAAATTACTTTCATGGTTTAAAGGCACAAGGACATCATCGAATTTAAAACTAATTTCATTTAGATAATTCTAAAGAATTTATCGGGGGGAAATTATGACATACATACAAACGGAATTCGTAATTCTAAAATTGTTATTAGAATAGAGTATCAAAAGTACAGCAAACTGGAATGACCTGAACTTACGATAGATTTTGTATATTGCGATTTCAAGCCCTAATAACATGGATTCGGACTTAAAACTATTTAATAAATTATTTTGTAAATTTTTGAGTTATGCACATCTTGTTTTTAATTTACGTTATGTGGATGGATTATATAAATTCCCTAACTGTTAATAAAATTAACTTGCAACAACTTTTCATGTTTATTATATTTATTTCATTGATAAAACGGAGCTTAACTAAATTAATAAAAAAACACCAATAGACTTATCGCTTGATCGTGTTTAAAATTCATGCAGAAAAATTTAAAAAATATTATTTGTCAAAACGTGTTAAATAGCAATTAATATGCTGTGTTTTATACTTGTGGTTTTTTATTTTATTATTTCAATTAAATAAATTAAATTTAAAAAATATGTACCAATACGAGTATAGCTACAGTTATTTAGTAGTATGCAATTACATATAAACATACATATTTTCAAACTACAAATCTACTGAGTATTCATGTCAATTCAAAAATAACTATATAAAAATAATTTATTTATACTTGTGCATATTTGTATGTCTAGTTGAATCATTAAAAGGATACTATACACTTACTGAAATTAAATATTTGTGGGTTTCGATTATAATATTAAATTTCCGCTGTTGTGTTTAATAGATTTTTTATTTTAATGTCTAAAGTTTAAAAACATCGAAAACAAATAACGCCACCTATTGCATTGATATAGAAAATTTTAAATTTCTATACCCGATAAATATTTGAATTAATTTTAATTCATATTAAAATTCCTTTTCATTCATAGTGAAAATCACCAAAATGTCCATCAGTATCATCATTATTTTAATAATATCTAAAGACACGTTCACATTTAGCAAGCATATGCTCAAAAAAAAAATTTGGATTAGGTAAACTTTGATTTATTAAGTGAGAAGTAATACATTTCAGCGACTACGTCTTTTTCATCGAATATATTTCAAGTGTGTTATAAACCTTAAGCCACATTTTTTCTATTTGTATAAAATACAAACAATTAATGCCATCGATGGATATCACAATAACGTCAGTCAAAAACACAGACATACTTATACATACAGCTCTAAATTATTCTATTATATTTTCACAAGCATTAATAAACTTTTTTACAGTCTAATATATAATTATATATTTCTAATATGCAAATTCCTGAAATGTAAATTATTTTTTCCCTGGCAACAATTCCCAGTTTATGAGTGTAATACGACGTAAATAATAAGGCGACGAACGGATTTTAATTATTAATATGAGAATTTTGACATCTGCAGAAGGCAGTAAAATAGTTAAAGTCAGTTGCTTTTATTTCTCAACTGTTTTCTGATTCCATCATAAGTTGTTGTAACTACTCATACAGAAAATCTGTTACAGGATTATAATTTATACTGGCCATTGTATAGTAAATAATGTAAATAATAATATGATTAATTTTTTTTTATTTAGTTCACAATAATTCGTGAGAATATGTTAATACTTTACAGGACAATATACTTAAAAAGGCTTTAGAAAGAAAATACTGAATATAAGTATCTCGAACAGAAGCATTTCTTTTTGGTGACTGCATTAAGACTTCTTTAGACGCTCTCCCTTCCTTTATCGTTTCATGTGTTTTTATGTTTCTTTCATGAAGAAAATTTATTATCATTTATATATTTACAGACATTAAAAAACTAATAAAATTTCGCTCTTCGACTATACGTTTAAGAATTAAAGTAAAGTTTAATTTTAATCCTTTTTTTAACCAACACCTTTGCTGCCAAGATATTTCACCGTATTATTTTTTTTTATAAGACCTATATATGGGTGTCCCAACTAGAACGCAATTTTTAAATTTTAAATAAAACGCAGATATTATATCGTCAAGAAGACAGAATGAGGTTATGAATGGAACAATATATCGTGCAGATTGCCGCCGCGGCTTTGCTGCCACACACGCGATCTTTTCATTAAATTTTCAATGACCTTTTTGCATAAATGCTGCGGTATTTCATTAATGCAGCGTCCAATTTCCTCTTTTAAGGCTTGAGTCGTCGTCGGCTTATTTGCGTAAACTATCGACTTCATAAAACTCCAAAGAAAAAAATCTAAAGGTGTTAAATCACACGATCAAGGCGGCCAATTCTGGTCTCCAAAACGCGAAATAACACGACAGGGAAATGACTGATGCAGAAATTGAATTGTTTCTCTGCCTGTATGACATGTGGCGCCATCTTGTTGAAACCACATGCCCTCCACATTAATTTCTTCAATTCTAGGCAAGAAAAAACTGGTTATCATTTCACGATACCGAACACCATTGACTGTTTGCGCTTGACCTGCCTCATTTTCGTAAAAAAAAGGTCCAATGATTCCTCCAGCCCAAAAACCACACCACACAGTGACACGTTGAGGATGCATTTGCTTCTCGTGAATCACTCGAGGATTTTCTTCACCCCAAATGCGACAATTCTGTCTATTGACGAAGTCATCAAGATGGAAATGGGATGATCGCAATTTGCGAACTTTAGCCGCAAAACTTTCACCATTTTGGTAAAACAATCTCAAAATGAGAATGCATTGTTAATTCGTGTAGCGCTCCATTTTTACTAACCTCGTACCTTCTACACAATACAATACAATAACAATTGTTCAAATGTCAAACAATGACACTTCGAATGGCGCCAAATTTAAAAATTGCGTTCTAGTTGGGACACCCGATATATAAAAGTGAAACTCTGTCTGTCTGTGTGTGTGTGTTAGCTATAGACTCCAAAACTGTAAAACCGATCGCACTCAAATTTTGGCAAGTTGTTGTACACATTCCAGGGAGTGTTTATGGGTGGTAAAAAGTGGGCGGGGCCACGCTCATAACAAATTAGTTATCATTTTTAGCTACTTGCACTAGATCGATTTTCCTGAAACTTTGCACACATATTGAGTTGTCATGACTTTATAATTTCATGATTAGAAAAGTGGACAGTGCCACGCCCATAAGAAATAAGTTATCATTTTTAGCTACTTACACTAGATCGATTTTTCTGAAACTTTGCACACATATTGAGGTGTCATGACTTTACAGTTTCGTGATTAGAAATTCTGCCCATGCCATGCGCATTAAAAAAAATTATAATATTTAGCTTTTTTTACTTGATATTCAATTAAAATTCAGAATGCATTTTTATTCATTAAGGGGCGTAACAACGCGCGCTGGGTTTTTCTAGTTATTAATATATTTTAATTTGCAACCCTCTTTAAATTTTGTTTTGTTTTTTTAAATGCACTGCGATATATTTGTTTGTAATTTTTGTATTATTAGGACGTCAAAGGATTGACAAAGTCTTTCTTTTGCAAGGTTGAAGAGAAAAACTTAAGATAATTTTTTTTTATCAGAATAAATATATAACAATAAATTTTTTTATCAATATTCCAAGTAGTTTTCTTTGTTTTAGAAAGAAGACAATTTTTCATCATGTATGAATTTTTTATACCCGCCACCAAAAAAATGGTGGGGGTATATTCATTTTGTCATTCCGTTTGCAACACATCGATATATCCATTTTAGACCCCATACAGTATATATATTCTGAATCAGGGTTTGATTTGATGACGATCTAGCTATGTCCGTCCGTCTGTCCGTCTGTTGAAAGCACGATAGAGGTCGCACCGAAAAAGCTAGGGGCTCAAATTTTGCCAGAATCTTTCTTATAGACAAGGTTTATTTGGTATTTGGAAAATGGGCTAAATCGGAATACTAGGGAGAGTTATACCTCGAAAACCAAGAGTAGGTCGAAAAAACCGTGTCCTTCGAACATCGAATAAAATGGAATTGTGTCCAAACGCATTAACGTAGACCCATGAAACTTCGAATACATATTTCCTGACAACAATATTTTTCCCTGAAAATTATCTAAATCTATGCATTAGGAGAGGAGTTATCGATCAAAATGTACGAAAATTTATACCGCACAGTGTATTTTTCGGTATATTTAAAAACAAAAACGTCATAAAAGCAACAAAATTGGATGTACGACTCTGAACTCTGAGACGCTTTTTTGTTACGGAAAACCAATGTGCCACGCCAACTTTTACGCCCACCTCCCATATTACGTTTTACCTAAAATTCATATAATTTCTCTATTAATAAAGATTTTGGAATTATAAGGGGCTATATTGAAACACCTAAGTTGTACTCATTCGCAAAAATAACTTTGACACGCCTACTACAACGCCCACTTTTCACGTTATCTACCGTTAATGAAATTTAAAAGCTCATAAAACCGCCAAAATTAGAAGTATGATGATCAAATTTGCTACGTATCAATGTTATTGTTGTGCCAAAAAATTTAGGTGACACGCCCACTTTAACGCCTACCTCCCATATAACGGTTTATCTTAAATTCATGTAATTTCTCTATTAATATAGATTTTGGAATAATAAAGGACTATATTGAAACATCTAAGTTGTATTTATTAGCAGAAATTTTATTGACACGCCTACTTTAACGCCCGCTTTCATTGAAAGACTACATTTCCAAAAGCATTTTAGTAGCATATCGAAGTTATAAAGGCTGGGTAAATTTTAAGGACCGATGTTGAATTTAAATAAAAAACAAATTATTTAGGAAATTATTATTATTTCTTTTTGTTATTATAATATTTGTATGGTTCAATTATGTATTTAACAAAATATCGGCCAAATGCCCCCCTCCATCCTTGGCGCCACTCCTCTATCTGATGGTCCAAATTTTCAATGACAATGTTGACGCTCAATTGTTGGGCATGATGATGAGTCGAGGTTGACTACTCTTTTGCCATACTATCGCAAAAACCAGCAATGGTTCCCATTCAACGAACTAAGAAGGCATTCACAGATTTTCTACAGACCTGTTTTGCAGAAATTTAAATATTTTTTACAATTCTCAGGATTGTGGACGAAATTGAACGATTATGTTGAGCAAAATAATTACGAAGTGCACAAAATGCATTTGGATTTGAAAGCGCATTTTCATAAAGAACCTGAATAACTTTAAAGCGTTGCTCATTTGCGTATCTTTCCACGGATCAAATTGAGTAAGTTTGAGATTGAGAAATGTCAAGTGAAATGCAGAAAACAAATTTAGAGACTAGGTGTAGTACACCTTCAACATGGGCCCTTAAAATTTAACCACCCTCTACAAAGAAAGTGATACATATTTTATTATAAAGAGATTATTCCATAGCGATTAACAAAATAATAAATATTGTGATTTAAATGTACACAGAATTGGTGGTGGGTATAAAAGATTCGGCACAGCCGAATATAGTGCTCTTACTTGTTTAATTTTTTAATGAAAAATATTAACATAAAATATAGAGCACTACAGACAAACCGATATAATTCGTACTCCGATAAATAATTAATCTCAACAATTCAAAACAAACGGCTTGTTCCTTTGGGAACATTCATAAAATTAGTTGGAGTGTGACGTAATATCAGCAATGGACAATCAAGCAAAGAAATCACGCTTTCACCAATTAAAAAAATATTATTAATAATGAAAGCTCTTTTAGGTTATAAAGTATATTGAATTATTTTTATTATTTATTACAATTAACTAAATAAATTGTAAAGTTTTTAGATAAATTTCTTTCTAATTTAAAATACTTTAATTTGGTTTTTATTTCAATTTTAACCTCGTTAAATCGAGAATTCCTTATTTCGAAAACTCCTCTAATAAGCCAACAAGAGACTGACGTTATTCTAGGAAAAAAAAAACTCATTTGAAACTATGCTCTGAAACACTTATCGATTACTTAATTGTAATCAATCCTCTAAATTGTTTACCTTAAAAACTCGACGTAAAAAAACAATAATAAATGCTAGGAATGTCAGAGAGAGACAGTAAACACTTGCATGTGATTTGTTTGCTATATATATTTTTTTTTTTAAAAGATTCGTGACATTTTTTAGTGCTAAGAATGCCCAGTATCAATTTAAATTTTTATAAATGGGATTACGAACGAAGAAGTCATTAAATCTTATTATCAAAATTTGTGCTGTGTTAAATGAAATGTACTTCGAAAATTACGTCCATTTTATGATTGTCATAATCGTCCCATTGAATTGTGCAATTTTAGTACCTGTTACTTTTATTAAACATTACCCGATTAACTTGTCTGAGAAAAGTGCGTACCGAGTGGAATATTGCTGGTGTCTGGCCAGTGTAATTCTTTAAGAATTATGAAAATTACAACATTACAGTCATTTGAGCAATGTAACGTGAAATAATCTTTATTTGCCCAAATTAAAAGAATTGGACTTACTTGACATGTGGATTCAACAAGACATGCGACACGCGATAACATCAAACCTATTGTATGGCAAATTTAGTGAGTAATTATTCTTACCCTTTAGAGCAGTCCTTGGCCGGAAAGATTATGGGGTTTGACCCAAGAAGGCAATTTTTTATCAAGGTACGTAAAGCGTTTTACGTAAAGCTAAAAACTAGTTGCGATTCCAGATGCAGATAGATAACCTACGACGCGTCGTAGCCGCAAGCAAAAATTACATAAAATAATTTACAAAATTAATTTAAGGCATTTATTGATTGACGTTTGCAAATTTCCTGTGTTGTTCTTTCGATTTGCAAAAACCAAGCTCTTAAAAAATAAGTAACTGATTTCGAAAATTCATTCCACTCGGCTAACATCGGAATAATTTTTCAAATATTCTTACAAAATTATTAAAATTTAATTTAATTTACAAAGTATTTTAGAATGTAAAATAATAGAATAAATGAACTTGAAATTGAACTCACTCTAGAAAATTTAATAAAAGATCTAGTGAAGACACTTTCTTTATATTAATTTCATAAACAACTTAGTATTAGGAATTAACAAATTGGCGTTAAGTATTTACATTTCACAGCAGAAGCAATGCAATTATTTGCAACCCTTTTATATATATATTTTTCAATTTATTTGTATTTGTTTGTAAAAAAAACACCATTTACATTTTTTTCTTATATAACAGTTGTACAAAGAGTTCAAGAACTAACGAACTGATTATAAAACTTGTTACGTATTTATAAAATATATATTCAGCATTATTCCTACTGTTGTCAAAGAATATATAAAGGTTTATCATTCCATGTGTTACAGCAATAAATACTCAGCTAAACGTTGAAGTTGTTTAGCTAAATTAATTAAAATTTGTTGTTATAAGTTTGTGTATGCACGTGTACACATAACATGCCTGAGTGCAATTTAACCTTAATGTTGAAAGTTTTATTTAGTGCTGATTGCCAAAATTGAAATGAATAAAAACCTTCTAAGCTGCTGTTCAAATTAATTTGAACTTTATATCGTGTAATAGGAGGAGTAGGAGTCAGTATTTCAGAATATATTTTTGGTAGTAAAACCGTTACACAGATGGAGTTAAAATCCTTTTAAAATATTTGTTTTTTAATATATCCATATAATTTTATACAATTTAATAATTTTAATTTTTTTTTGATTGGGATAATAGGTAGACTTAGTATTATTGGTCTCAGCTATTTATGAATGATTGAGTTCTAGATTCGCTTGGAAAGTATAAATAATACCACATTCATTTAGTTCCGCTTAGCCATTTTTGCGTGATTGAGTAACAAATATTCAAACATCCAAACATACAAACATTCACATTTATTAAATTATTAGGATTTATATTAGTTTATTCTATTTGACTATGAAAATTTTTCATCATTAGTGGCATTGTCCAGGACCGAAACATAAATTTGCTTATCTTTATTATGTTTCCAATTTTTTCCAAAGCAGCGCAACAAAAGAATTCCAAATTTTTTCAGTTCTATTCGCCATACTAATTGTTGGAAAGGAGTTCTGGAATAACTTTACAAAATTTATTTCCTTGTTTAAGTATCGGTTTAGGATTGCAAGAATTGATTCTGTCATTAATCCTTCCTTGCAGAGCCATCCCTTCTTTCTTTTCTATAAATATTCGCTTTAAAAGTTTAGGTTGGAAATGTTCACGCAAAGAAAAAAAAAAGGTTGTGGTAATCATAATCTAAGAGCGACATACTATGATTGAATTGTATGATTGTGGTAAAAATATATAATGATTATTAGTTATCATTATTAAATGTATTTGATTAAAGTATCATGCAATAATCATATATACGACTACAGCTGAAATCCAAAACCTTTGATTTTTTCTGTTGCAAATTATTGTCTTTTGCTATAACATTCACATATTGATTGTAACTTACCATTTTAATTGCAGTTCATATTTTAGTATTTTTTTTACATTTTCTTGTTGATATTCAAGTTTCTCAAATTTTTTTCAAAGCTTTTGTATGTTTTTTGACATACCAAACTTTTAAAATAATAAAAATTTATTCAGCAAGAAGAAGAACAGTTGAAATCGAATTATTATTAAAAAATTATAGCTTGATACAGTTGTCTCACCTGTTATTTAATGACTAAATATTTGTAATTTTTAATGCTTTTGAATATAATGTTATTTTTGTAAAATTAATTTTTTGTGACAACCAGTTTAAAATTTTTACGAAAAGTAAACATATTTCATGATACAAATCAAACAAATGCTTGATTATTGTGACAAAAATTATGATAAAATGAAATAAAATCAACTAATTCTTGATTTCGACAACCAAATATTGTTTTAGAGAATATTAAATGACCGTCGTGATCATGTCGTAACCATGGTTTATCTTTGAGTGTAGTTTACCTAGTACATTCAGTTCAGAAGCTACAGTGTTTCGTAGTTTTATATAGGGACATCATTCCAAACTTTCCACAATATACAGAACTTGTTACAGAAGCCCAAGTATTTGCTTGACTGTATTATCGTAACTTCTTTAACTCGTTTAACAAAACTACATTATGTTTTTCATAATGTTTTAAAACATGTCGCGCTAAGATGTATATTAAAAAATGTTGTTTGTAGATGTATATTGAAATATGATGTATATTGAAATGAAAAATTGTATTTTAGAATCTCGACATACAGGATAATATCTTGGCTCTTGTGAAACGGTAAACCAACGAAATTTTTTAAGAAACATGTAATGAGATAGTATTGGAAATAACTGTCAAAAGGAACAAACCAAACAATTTTAGTAAAAACCGCTATTTTAGTTCGTAAAAAATCATGGATAGAAACATGTATTAAAAGAATCAGTATAAGTCTTCTTTTGAAGCTCCAATAGAACTGTCAGAATCAACTGTCAACTTGTCTTAAAATTTTTGTAATGAATGAGTTTTGAATCTCAGCTTCACAATTATAAAATTTATATTTTTTTTATAATTTAATTTTATAATATAATTTTAAACAAAAATTTGTATATGTCAACAAATTTTTGATGAATTTTACTATCAAAATTGGTGCCGAGGTCTTTATTATCGACCTATTCCATACGCTTCATTTAACCTGTTGTGGCAAAGTTTTTCATATTTGGATTCAGCGTTATGGTATCACATGTCACAGGGAACGCAATACCGTTAAACGTATTAAGAGGTGAGTTTGGTAGCAATTAAACTCACGTTTTGGAGCAGTTCATTGCCCTCCAAGATCATGCGATTTAACTCCACTAGACAATTATAAATATATTTAAAAGCATTATTTCTATAAACATTTAAATTGATTTTAAAAGCAATTAAAAAAAAATAATTTATAAATGTTTTTTAATACATCCATCTGGGCAACAAAGGAATAACTGCTTAAGTCGATATAACCTAAAATTGATATAACTACAACGTTTCAATCACGTAATTTAAAATCACCCTCAAGCAAATTTTCAACTATTTTGGAAAACTTATCTTTTGGAATATTAATTTATTTTAACTAATAATTTAACTAAATATACGAAAACTAATATTGTCTTTTAATTATGCAGCGCTTAATTTAAATAAAAGTCTTTATTTTAAAGGCAATTAATTTCTAAAAAATTAACTAAAAAATGTAAATGTGATTTCCTGAAAAACTATAACAGACATAAGAAGTTTTTCCTAATTGTCACAGAAATTCTTTTTCTTATTTAATATATTTACTAATAATTTTCCCAAAAAGTTAAATGTATTTTATATAATTTATTATTGACGGCTGATATTAAAGATTCGTCACAGCCAAGCACAGTATTTGTAGTTTATTATATGATTGTTAACAAAATAGAAAACTATGTCCTTAAATGTCAAGCTTGATGAAGATGATACGATTTCAGATAAGATAAACATGATTTAAACTACAAATAAATAACATTTTCGTTTTTTCGGCTTTGATTATTCCGTTCTCACACACATACCTACATACACTGCAAAGGTGGTGCAATAGATTTTGTCAATTCATTAGTAACATGATATTTAGGTTTTGTAAACATTTTGTTGTTAATAGAAAAAAAAGGACACCCTTGCTATTTTAATGAAATTTATGTAAGTGATTTTTATTTGATATATTGATCTGATTGCAAATGCTATTAAATACAGAAGTTGGATGTTGTGGTGATAATCAATTTTTTTTGTTGATATATTTTTTAATATGATACTTTTTATTTTAGGTTTTGCATCAAAGGATAAAAGTAGTATTAAATTGCAAGTTTCTATTTTTTAGCTCTGCGAAATTTGTACAAATTTGTATTTCTCACGATTTATTGAGCTCTTATTTATGAAAATGGTCTAAGTCAAAAAAAAAATGGTTGTTATTTCAATGTTAAATCGAAGTAGTTTACTGTTAGTTATGAAATTGGTCTAAGTACAATAATTTTAAAATTGAGTTTATTAGTTATTTAAAATTTGTTGATGACAGTAATATCCACGACGTCAAAATGTAAATTTGTGAACTTAAAAATTTGTACAGAGAAAAATATATTAATTTCAATAAGAAATTAATGTTATTAATTAAAAAACTTATTTGATTTTCCTTCAATCATCAAATTATTAATTTAAAAAATTTATAAAAAAATTATGAAAAAATTATGAAAAAAATTTTTAATTAAAATTTTAAATTTCTCCAACTTTTAAAATATGTATGTAATTATAGTTAATTAAATCACTTTTTTAATTTAAATATGGAATTATTTTAGTAAAGTATTAATTTTGTCAGTTACTCCAGTATTAAATGAACGAAACACCTGAAAAGTTAACCTGTTGAATAAATTTGCTTTGAATGTCCCTCAATTCCACATTTTAGATCCTTCACCTAAAAGAGTAGGATCTAGTTATTGGAAATCATTTTTTGTGCCTTTTAATGATAAAAAAGGAATGGATTTCTTTCAATTTATAATTAATAAATTTTCTTGATTTTTTTACTTTAATTGTTAATTTTTTTTTTTTTTGGTTGGTCATTCAGTTTATTTTGAAAATGGTCTGTGTAAGTCAATTTAAACTCCGATAACTACATTTCTATACAAGAAACACACAAACTTGCAACCTTCGAAAACTGCATTTCTATATGAGACAAACAAATTTGCACATTCATAACAAATGTTCACTAATTGAGACCATTAAAAATTAAAAATTTAAATGTTACAGAATACAAAAATGTTTTTTAATTTATTTTAATGTAAAATATTTAATATTCAGAAACAAAAAATATATGACTTAGATCACTTTCATAACTAATGACACAATTATTTCGTGGGAAATCTTAAGAAATTTTATAACTCCTTAAATACTAGAGCAACTGAAATAAGATTTTGCACATTTGCAGGAAAATCTCTTAATATTAATTGCAAATATTTTACCATTCGTCTTAAGCTTTATTTCTTAGAAAATATGGCTGAGGATGCAGCGAAAATTCCTGGTGCTCAATATCTCTATATGATTATATTCACTATGCCTTTGACTAACAATATGAGATATTACCTCGCCTTGTACACTTTCATTTCAGTCTTTTTAAAAAATAACGATTAAATAAAATTAAAATAATTTAAGTATGTCGTTCGGAATAGGATACTATTTCAAAATGTTGTTTACAGAAAAAAAATATGATAAAATTTTTCTTTATAGAAAGGTTGCTAAATGTCCTACTTCAATAAAAATATTTACAATAGTAACTTTTCATCTTTTACTCTACAATATTTCAGGGAAATTTCTAGTTTACAAAATATTTTCGAGACATTCTTTGATATGAAAAAAAAAATATTTGTTTTTAATACTGACAATCAATTTGTTACATTTCAGTAGTCGACATACAACAAAATCGTTTTTGGTTCCACAGTCAAATGCACAAATATATATGAACTTGGTTATAATGTGTGCTTGTGTCATGCTGTTTGTAAATACAACCATAATATTGTTTGTATGCAGTAAATATTTATTTATATGTCTGTGAAATTGATTGTTTATATCCTGTTTGTTTTAAATATGACTATGGATGTATGTGTGTCATCCTCTATGTATATTACATTGAACAGTAATGTTACGTATGTATGCTTCTATGTTTTTCCGTATGTTTAGTTTTGAAATAGGGGGGTTTTCAACTGGATGCATATTATCTGATGGGGTCCTTTTTTTTGTTGTTCCATGTTGTTTGCACTAGTATGTGTTTGTCGATAGCACTGTTAAGTAATTTGTGTACAAGTGTAAAAATTTTGACACATTTTCATTTGTTTATTATGGTGTATGAGTTTTGATTTTGTTGGTCCTTTTATGTCCTTGTTTGCTGAAGTGTATTTATTTTTGTTTGTGTTGAAAAACTAAAACTCTATGAACTAGAAATAATCATTGAATTAAAATGACTTCAACCACCAATTTAACACATATTTCTGTTATGCTTCTTTATAAGTATTCGAAAAGTTAAACACAAAAAAGTCGTGTTCATAGTAAAAATAAACCATTGATTTTTTAAATTGTTTTATGGTTAATCAATTGACTTGTGCTGATGTTTGTTTTATTATATATAAATTTATGATCCAAGGAAAATAGTATTAGTTATGAACTCTGTTTCGAATTCATTACATTATGGCAAATAATGAAGTGTAAACTTAAAAACAAAAAACTATTAAGTGATGAAAATGTAAGAATATGAAATATAATAGTGAAACAACAGGGTTAAACATTAAGAATAAATGAAATGTAAAGTTCAAACTATTGGGTCGACTAACAAGCATTTTGTTTAACTATTAAGGCAAAGTGATTGATTAAATCAGGACGCGTTGACGTATTTTTGCCTTTCTTTCGAGATCTCCTAATTGCTTAGATTATTGTAGTGAAAAATTCATGCTTTATTAGTGAAATGTTGTAAATTTAGAAACTAGCAATATATTTTCAAATTTGTTTTTTCCATAAAAAACTTTCTATTGACAACTTTCAAAAAAAAAATTGGTTTAGTTACACTTCTGTTTTATGAAAAAATTTAAATTTATTTTTTTTTAAATCCATATAGTTTAAATATTAAATAAATACAAGGAAAAATACCACAAAATAAAGTTTTATTAGTAACTATCCAGCAAAAACTAGGTAATGACTTGCTCTTACTACACAACATACTTTTCAATGACTATTATATATCGTCTGTCTTACTAAGAAGTATTTTAGTAGTGACATGATTTATAATGTGATACGTAAGTACTTTATTTTCAGACATTTGTTTACATACACACACTATACAATTTCTTGTTGCGCAATTTTCCGTAAGCCAATCAAATACATAATTTTTTACAATTCTGATTTATTTTAACACGCTTAGGGGATAAGTCATAAACAGCCACAAACAATCGCATTAAAAAAGTAATGATTTTATAGATTTTCACTGATTTTTAAATTTCAAATTTACATATCGCATCTATATATCAAACAGAATTTTCGTCCTTAGAAGAACCAAACGACTTCTGAATTTTCATCACAATCGGAAATGTACTGTGAGATTAAACTGTGTTCCAAATAATCCAATTGCAATAAATGTTTTTATTACGATCCTAACTGATAACGGACTTATAACTATTCTTTTTGCAGATGACTTTGAAATACTTTTATGGAAGATTAATCCTTAATGAGTAATATTTTGTGGAAATAGACGAATTAGCTCCGAATGCAGCATGCAACTGAACTTATTCCACAAGCTAAAACGTAAATTTTGCCTTCTCGCATAAGTTTTCTGAGTCCATTACCTTCACAGACTAATAACAACATCAGTACTGGATGAAAAACAACGGTTCAAATTGATCTTAATATTTATGTTGTAATCTCTATCGAAGAGAATAAAAGAAAATAAAGTAAGTCAAAAATAGTTACATCTTCTGGGGCATTGTATGCCAATAATATACTTACATATTTTCAGTTTATTATTGTTTATTATGGTTTATAACGATTTGAATACTCTGCAGGAATACAAAACCATCTTTTGTCCCATTAACTTGGAACTATGAATACTCATTGTGTTTCCACGACAATTTTATTTAATTTTGTTCTTAAACAAATAGCCGATGGGTCAATATATTAATCTGACAATATTTATATTTAAAGGAAACTACAATAAGGTACTAAGCATTCGACCGTCTAGTTGATGCAAAACAGTTGTAGAATTTTTAAGTTCCGATAGTAAGTAAATACACTTTTAGGCAAATGAAACACCAGCGCAGTTGCTTCTGCGATACCGAATAATTTAAAAGTCGTAAAATAATTTTTCGAATAACTAAAATAATGCAGGTTATATATAGAAAAATAATTCAATTAGTTTGTTTTGTAAAAAAAATCGTCTTATGATTTTTAAAATTATTCTTGGAAAATTTGGGTAATATTTTACAGAGTTTTTAAACATTTTCTTTACATAAGTGTAAATTTTACAAATACGGCATTTACAACAGATCTTTCATCATTTCGAAGGGTAAATATCTGTTATTTATTCTCACGTATTTATTAAACGTTACAATGCAAACAACAAAGTGTGTTTTGCTTCAAAAATAATGAATTTTGAAACACTATTACATTACGCACGGAAAGTTTCCCAAAGTTCCGCTAAAAAACATCGATTGCTGACTTAAGTTTATGGTGAAAGTTTTTTATTGGTTTGTGTGAGCCTAAAAAAACGCCCAGAGAGCGACAACAATTAAGATTAACAATTATAACATTGCTTAAAGAGCTTGGAAATTAATTGAGAACTACTGCAGCAGCAACATCAAATCTTTTGTGAGCAGAAGAATTTGTTCAAAAGCAGAAAAATTGAGAGAGATCTTAAATATTGATTTTGCATATCCGAAATTCTGCTTTAAAGTTACAAAATAAAAAATTAGTTTATTTATTAGCCATAACCTGTGATAAAAATGTACGTACTACCATAAACCGCAGCATAAGAGATCGAATATTAAAACCGGCCAAACATCTTAATCCCAATATTTATGGCGCTAAGGTAATGCTGATAATGCGAAAAGGGTGCTTTCTATTAAGATAGAATTAGCGATTAGTTATAAAACCGTAATATTGCATCAAGAAACCACTCGGCCGCATGTTTCAATTCAAAATTGTCATGTTTCATGTCAAAAATGTCGGGAAGCTCTGCCTCATCCGCCTTAAAATCCTGTACATTCCCCGTCCGACATTCTCTTTGGAATACGATTAATTTCAGAACAGAGTAGCCGAACTAAGCTTAATTTGTTCTTGGCCAGAAAGAAGGAAAAAGATTATAACTAAATTTATACATATCGATGCCTTACTTCCTCAACATCGTATCTTAAAAAATACGGTTTTGACTTTTTCATATCAAACGATTGTTTCATGCTTTAACTAAAAAAGATTAGTATATTATTTATTACTACTAATAGACATAAATACAATCCATTTCTTTAATAATTGCATTTAAACTTTTAACCAAACACCGAAGTATAAAAAGATGAACCGTTTTTTTTCCCCCTCCTGGAAAATTTTATTTTTTAAGATACGAGGTTGAGGAAGTAAGGCATCGATATTTATTATTTATATTATATTATATTATATTAAAATTCGAAAAATCCTGGTTTTATACCCAATACTTAAATTAAAAAATTTTGTATTAATTTTTTTTTTCAAAAAAATTTCGATAAAATGTTTTTAAACTTTGCAAAAAAATTCTTAAAACTTTTTGGCAACCATAGTATGATTATGCGAATTAAACGTATCCTTTTGGAACATAGTAATTTTATGTATGCATCTGTTTATAGTGCAAAAGCATTTCAGAAGGATTTTTTACATAAAGGACATTCAAAAATTCTTTTTACTTCGGTAATAGATATTCTTTACTTATATATTTTTATGCAAATTCAATTTAGATTAGATTCTTTTAAAAGTCTTTATTTTTATTTCAGGTCTATAAATTTATATTTTATTATCTAACGAATTTGATTTGTTGTTTTTCCTCTTATAATATTCTGTGAAAAGAATAACTTTTAAAGTTATTATCCCCACAGCATACACACTTAAATTTGTTTCCCTACTTAAAAGCATGACTGTCATAAATCTCTCTCGAAAATCAGTTATTGTTTAAAAAACAAATCGTTTTATGCTCGAAATGATATCATCTCATTTAATTTTATTTCATTCAGTCACATTATGACGCATG
The DNA here is from genome assembly GCA_941918925.1 of Phyto melanocephala. Classification (NCBI taxonomy): domain Eukaryota; kingdom Metazoa; phylum Arthropoda; class Insecta; order Diptera; family Rhinophoridae; genus Phyto; species Phyto melanocephala. Next base: position 109,847,261 of record OW799235.1, on the reverse strand, counting down.
TGTTTGTATCAAGTATTTTATTGAAGTACCACCCTTAAAGTCAGGGGGTAAAATTTGAACACTTATAAAAAACGCACACACATAAATAAACAAAAAACTTTTGTTACATTATTAACATGATAATAGTTTTTCAAACAAATCAATAGTAAACCAATGTTGTATTGTATGTTTCTTTCGAACGTTGTGAAATGCGTTTGTATAGTGAGTGGTATGGCGAATTTATTTGTTAGAACTCTGCACTCTGGTAATAAATTTTGTTTTATTTCATTTCAAATTAGTAGCAGTTTTTGCCAAAGATGATATAAAAAACATGTAGACTAAATAAAAATATTTGTTTGTTAACAATAAATGTCAAATATCCGCACGTTTCAATTGTGGTAAATACAAAGAATTAATGTTTTATTATGGATAAGTGCACCATGTATAAGAAATTATTAGGGGTATCACTTTTTTGTTAATACTAGCTGAGCCGGTACCGTTTTGCTGGTTATTCCTAAACAAAGAGAAAAACAAGTAAGAGCTCTATATTCGGCTGTGCCGAATTTTTTATACCCACCACCAATTTGTTGTACTTTTATAGCACAAAATTTATTATATTGTTATTAACAGTCATCGCAATGGAATAATCTCTTTATACTAAAAAATGCAGTAGTTTTTTGGTATAACTTCGATATGCTAGTAAAATGTGTTTGTAAATTTAGTCTTTCAATGAATGTGGGCGTTATAGTAGGCGTGTCGAAGTAGTTTCTGCTAATGAATACAAAGATATTTCAATATAGTCCTTCCTTTATTATTCAAAAATCTGTTTTCATAGAGATAATATATCTTTATTCTTTATTGAATTTTTATGAATTTAATATAAAATGTTATATGGGAGGTAGGCGTTTAAGTGGGAATGTCACCTTAATTTTCTGGCATAACAATGATATTGATTAGAAAAATATATGTAGCAAATTTCATCTTCATAGCTCTAATTTTGTCGATTTTATGAGCTTTTAAATTTTATTAACGGTAGATTACGTGAAAATTGGGAATTAAAGTAGGCGTGTAAATGTAGTTTTTATTAATAAATTCAACTTAGATATTTCAATATTCTTACAAAATCAGACAGACGGACAGACGGACGGACATAGCTAGATCGTCATATAATTAAACCCCTACTCGAAATATAAATACTTTATGAGTTCTTAAATAGATATTTCCATGTGTTACAAACGGAATGACAAAATTAATATACCCCAACCATTTTTTTGGTTGCGGGTTGTAAACCACCCTTCATAACTAAGTGTGATATATATTAAATTTAAATCGCCGATTTTGATAATATATGACGAAACAAATTCGTATAACGGCGGCGTCTTACAAATATTATAGACGGCTCGGCAGATTTTATGCCGATCGCCGCAGGTCTCTAAATAGACAGCGCAATAATCATACTTTACAGAGTAGTATAATTTTAGGACAGTTTAAAAACCAACCACAGTTTTCTTAAACTATTGTGAAATCGTAAAATATTGTGATAATATGACATGTTAGGACACCTTGTGAATACAGTAATTGTAAATATTTAAGAATTAAAAAAAAATAAAAATGAAATCTATTAAGAATAAGAGGGAATATGAACATGAAGAAAATATCATTTAATATGAAAGAAAGACAAATTAATAAATAAACGCCAATTTTCTAATTTTATTAAATTGCAATAAAATTTGTAGTTTCAAATTACACATGCAGTATACCCATGAAGAGTGGTGAAGATAAAATCGTAGCTGGTATCGAAAGCGAATTCCACGCGGATAATATTGAAATACTTTTTCAATATTTTTAAATTCTTACAACTTAATTTAATGAAATAATATTTTAGGAAGTTTATTTTCAATTTATGACCTTAATTTAAAAATACTTAGTTTCCTAAACTAAAGCAAGATTCTTAATATTAAATAATTGTAATCCCCTAATATACCCGTGTGGGAATGCACAGCACCGCAATGCCAATAAACAAATTTATAAATATTGCTATTCATCTTATATACAGGGTGGTACAAATTTCACCATGGGGTTTAAAAATTAAATTACATTTTATTTATTTTTTTTTTAATGTATTTGCACTAAATAATGAAAATAATGTCACGTTTTCAGTTTCGCAATGATGGGATCGATTTAGAGTTCTTTCAAAATATCTCTCAAAATTTAGTTGGCCTTAAGTTCAAAGATTGTATCGGCTTTGCGCACATATTCTTGTTTTATTTTATTTTTTAAGTCAGGTGTGACAAATGTTGTGAACGTGCCTGGCGAACTGATTACCACATCTCGGGTCTGGTTTCAGAAGCAGGACATAAATATTCTATAATTGACCGATTGCGCGATCCATTTACGGTTGTAGTACTTTCATCGTCATTTTCGATATTATACCACATTTTATACCACACCATTCTATGCACCTAATGGGTGAATTTGATATTGATGAATGGTTCTTGGATTTTCAGAACCCCTCAGCCTACAGTTCTGATTATTAGCAATACCACTTAGATTTAAGCGAGCTTCATCGCCCAGTTTTAAAAATGTTTAATAAAGTTGATGTCATTTGGCCAATTGTTAAAATTTAACTGTAGAATTCCGAAGTTGCCGATGATCTGCGTTTTTTGGTTCTTCACATGTTTTAGGAATAACAGTAAAACTTTTCTTAAAATGCTTCGTTGTGATGTACGAGTCATTCCTATCTAAACATACTAAAGTTTTTCTGCGTTGCGGCCTGCGGCCGTGCTTACGGATTTTCTCCTCCAGTTGGACGCGGCAGGTGGCTTCGCTGAATAAAGTTTTCCTGCGTGCGTCACAAGAATAAAAATTAATTAATTATATAAATAATTATAACAATATTTTGAAAAAATATGGCTTTATCTCTCATTTCGCAAAATCTTAAATATGGCCTTACCTCTCAATGATTGGGCAATAAGGCCATTATGGCTTTATCTCCCATTCAATTGAGCAATAAAGCCATAATGGCCTTATCTCACATGGTATTAAAGGACCCCCCCAAAAATATATTTAAACGAACAAGTAATTAAATTTTTAATACCTGTTGTTACTTTTCGCCCACCCTGTACTTCAGGCACGTTTATACTTTCTTATATTTTCTTAAATGTCTGTACATTGCGAAAACAAGTAGTCTAACTAGATTTTATAAACAAATATGTCCATAAATAAATTATCATTTCAACCACCACTACGAGAATAACTTTACTCTATTATGTTAATAGCTTTGCACAAAATAGAGAAGCAGGAAAAAAAAAGCTGAAACGAATTTGCAATAACAAAAGTATTTATTTATTTGCTATTTTAATAAGTAGTTCTCTTTTCTAAACTAAATCCCCTGTTTGACTATAAACATCACATCAATACGTGCATAGAGGTAATGAGAAATCAACGAGATGTTAACGAGCTTAATATTTTGCTAGGAAAACTTTGTTTATAATATGAATTGACATCAGTCTACTAGAATTAGAATTGAAAGTATATATGTATAGTATAACATAAGCGGAAACTAATCGCATTGACTGCCAAATTCTGTTTCATAAATATATAGACGATGTTTATATCCATTATTTAAGATAACGGTTAAAGAGGGCTGATGAATAAAACCGTTACTGGTTTCGAAAATTTGTTACACTCACGTGGTGTAGTGCTTTCTTTCCCTTCTCACAAATATATTTATATCATAAGAGAATATGTAAACTAAAGTCAGAAAAAATGTATAAATATTGTTTTAAAAATTTAAACTTAATTAGACATCAACTACAATTTATTAATCTAATTATTAATTAACTCATTTTGAAGGGTTGAGAAAAAAAATTCAATTAAATACTTCACTCTAACATGCTTGTAATCCTATTTGAAAAACTATTTGGAATTTGCTGAATAATCTTTTGTGGCTGCATCTATGGCTTTGTATTTCTAAAATATTTCAACAATATTGTTGTAATTTTTAAAGTATTACATTTGAACTTTTAATTTTAATTTGTATTATATTTTTATATTAGGCTATAAGTTCTATGTGATAATGACACATGTAAGTTCTCTTAATTGCGCTGTGTAATAACGCTCTTCAATAACTTGTGTGTATGGGTGTATAGAAATTATAATATTGTTATTTAAATTTGATAAAATTAGCATTTGCATAAAATAAATTTATTTTTATTTTTATACCCTTCACACAGTGAAAAAGAGTATTAAAGCTTGTCATTCCATTTGAAATTTCTACAATTTTCATTTCCGACCCAATAAAGTATTAAGGTACTAAAATATCAGAAATATTCGGGAGCAGATCAGTGTTGAAAATCAGAAGCATTGGTGCATAAACAAGTGAGATATGAGCAAAAAACCACGACCACCTCGTTTTTATACCCTTCACCTGTGGTGCACAAGGGTATATATAGCTTTGTCATTCCGTTTGTAATTTCTACAATTTTCATTTCCGACCCCATAAAGTATATATTTTCCGAAAGCTTATAAATAGAGAACTCGATAAAGCCCTGACCGTCTGCCCGTCTGTCCGTGTGTTGGTTGAAATCAACTTTTAGAAGCAACTGTTCCTCAGATCTGTATATGGTATCAATCTCTTGCAAATATCCGGGAATAAATTGCTATTGAAATTCAGCACAATCGCCCCATAACTTTCTGAGATATGAGAAAAAACCACGACCACCTCGTTTTTTTACACAATTACAACAACAACATACATATATACATACATACATGTAAAAAACATGCCAAAAAAAAATTACACAAAAAAAAAATGTATTAAAAATAAAAAAAAAAATAATAAAAAAATTACAAAAAAAAATTAAAAATAAATTGAAAAAAATTTAAAAAAAATTTTTTAAATATTTTATTTTTATTTTTATTTTTTAATGTTTTTTTTATTTATTTTTTTGAAACATACATACGTAAACTAAGTTTATAATTTAACAATGGAATGTTTTTATATATGTATGGTTTTTATATGTATGAACGTATTTCATATGAGATGATTGGTAATGCAAACAATTGTTATTGCATGACTACACGCTGTGAAAGGTGTATAAGATTCGGCACGGCCGAATATAGCACTCTTACTTGTTTGATATCGTTCTTTATTAGTATTAGCAAATTTGTAAGCCCATTATTATGCCTTCATATTATTAGTATTATTTGGTTTAGATTTAAGTTATTATAAAAATTAAGGGGACTATGTTATTAGGGGATGCTTTTTGAAACCAACTGTTGGAATACTTTTAACAGAATATTGCGTTGAATACGGTTTTTAAATTTTAAATCAATTTATAAATAAAAAATTTTAAATTAACTAATCTAAAGCTAAATTAACATGTCGTAAATATTTGGAAGTTTTTGGTAAATATTTACATATTATGTGATTCTTGTTATACCATATTCAAAATACACAGCAATATAATAATAATGAAGTTTGTATAAATTAACATAATTTTTAGTTCAAAAAACATTAAATTATCAGGACTAAAATTTGTAATACCGTTAAATGTTTATATCTGCCAAATTAATTTTTGCCTAAATTCTCATTTTTGGTGCTGATATTTCAAATTTTTAAATTATAGAAATAACACCAACAGAAAAAAGGATAGATTTGTGACTGAACAAAGAACTGTAAAAGCAGAATTTTATTAATAAAATCAGTGATCGTGTATTTTATCGAATTGAGCATATCGTCGACATTTTGATGTCTGAAACCACTGAAACCGTGATTAGTTGCTCAGCATTCTGCTCAGCTGCGAATATCTCGTACGTCATATATATTATTAAGAAATGTTTTTGCCTATAACCTTGCGATTAGTGCCTAATTTGTCTAAATTTTTTCACAAATAACCCCAGAAATATATACATTCTCTACAAATGCTAACACAGGTGTCTACAAATTATCCCTCGGCTGCTAAATGTTAATTTTTATGGCAAAAGTATGACAAAAGAATAAACAGAGAACGTCCCGTTTTTTTACTTATAGCTCAAAAAGGTGATTGTGTTGAATTATAATAGCGAATCATTTCCGGATATTTCCGAAAACTAATGCCACATACAGATTGTGCAATATGTTTGGGCTTCTAAAAGTTGATTTCAACTAACACACATGGACAGACGGGCAGATGCACAGGCGGACATTGCTTAATCGACATTTTTTCACAAAATGTAAACTTTGGAGAGTCAGAAATTAATATTGTAGAAATGATAAACGAAAGAACGAAGATACATATACACCCTTGGCATCACAGGTGAAGGGTATAAAAATATTTTATTTTTATATAAATTCTTTGTTTTCCAATAGGAGTGATGTGATGTCTTTAAAAAGAAACACTTATTGTTAAGGAAATTCAAAAGTTTTTTTATTTAATGTGAAGTACAATCGATACAATCAAGTTTTAAAAAAAACGTCATTCAAATAGCTTCCACGAATTCTTCTGCGGGGACGAGCTAGATGAAAACAATTTTCGAGCACTTTTTCCACTTAATCATGTCGTATGTCATGAAAGGCACGTTCAATATTGACTTGTAAAGCTTGAAGAGAGTGTGGTTTGTTTCGAAAAACCAATGACAATGACTTTAAATAACCCCACAAGAAATACATAGTCTAATGGTTTTAAATCACAACTTCTAGGAGGCCATTCAATATCACAATTTCTTGAAATAATCGAATCTACAATAATTTAATTGTTGAATTTGCTGTGTGGCACGTAGCCCCGTCTTGTTGGAACCAAATAATATTATGAAATGAGTTAATATATATATTTTTTTGTCTGCCAGAAAAAAAATCTCCTTTGAAAAATATATCCTTTCATATTCTTAGGAAATTTTATAAAATAAATAAATTTCAGAAAATATTATGATGTATGGATATGTATTTTTGCAACTTTTCAAAATTTAAAGGATATTGACGAAAACATATAATTTTTACGGAATATTTTTTTTAATGGTTATTTTATAAAACATTAAATAACAACAATTAATATTATATATCCAAATTAAAAAACATATGGTTTGAGTAAAAAAATTAAAGTCCTTCATAAACTGCATTATGGGTAAATCAGGTAAATCATATCCCAAGTAGAAAATATATTACAGCAGCTTTGGAGCATGGCTTTTAAATAAGAACTAATCACCTGGAATAACAAGCACAACAAGCAAGAATCTGTTTCTAAAGTAAAATCATTTAAAGATCCCAAGAATTTTTCTGTTCTTATTAATAATATCGCTACCCAGATTAATATTGTTTCTACTTGTGAGATGTAAACAATATTGCAGTTTTTTTACATTTTCTTTTTAGCAATCTTTTTCTTTTAAAACCTTTTGTTATAAAAAACTAAAACATAAAATTCAATTTCCAAATTACATACTTTAACTTATTAAGGATTTTTGTTGATTTAGTTGGAACAACTTTTCATAGAATACATTAATGTTTTATGTTTGTGTTTAACCTAGATTACTTTGAAAAAAGAACATGTTAGTTTTTCTTAAAAAACAAAAACAACAGCAACAAACATTGGAAATAACAAAATGATAAAAATGAACGAGAGAAAGTAGAAAACCAAATGCTCATAAACAACATTAAATCAAACAAGCGGAAAAATCTAATTCCAAAAAACAAATCCTAGTACATCTTAGGAAGAAAAATAGAAAAAATTAGCTACAAAATGCTATGTTTTCCTCCAGTAAAACAAATTCATTATTATAGTCGAAAAAGAACTTTGTCAGCATCATCATTATCTTCGCCAGGGTTGTCCTTATGAAACAAGCTTTTTTTCGTTTTTATCAACTAACCAGCCAGCTGTTCCAATACGTCACCCACATCTCAAACATCATTTTTGCCAGTAGTTAATAAATAACATCATTTGGATTTGGTACAAAGTTAAGTATATATTTTTTAAATTAAAATTATATAAGGACTGGTATGATTCCAAGTGGTAAAGGAATTTATTAGTATTGTTGCTGATGAAGTGTTATTTTGATTAATTTTTTTAAAATACGAGAAGAGCCCGGACCACTTTGATGGCCCCAACAAACTTTTGGCATTTTATTCATTGGAAGATGGATTTTAATATTATTTGCCATCATTTTTTAAGTATGCTATTGCATACCTAACATTAGTATCGGGGCAACACTTCTTCTTTCCCAACCCTTAAAATTATTGGTTCTAATTACGAAATTGTTATCAGAGATATGAACTAAATCAAATGAATGTTTTTGGTATGAGGAGTACCACGTTCCCTGAATGGTCCATTCGATTCTGAGATAAAAAACTAAAATAATATCGCAGTCAATTACATATAATTTAAAGCCTATAAAAGTTATAGTTCTGCATAGATTCCATTAAATATGTTGTTTCTGTATTGAAGGAGCCACACCCATTCATTAAAGCCTCTCCAATTATTTAAATAAATTGCATAAATGTATAATAATAGTTTTGAAATCTCTCACATTTGAGGTTCCTGAAATATATCATACAATGAATTTTTTGTATAAGAAGTATTAAGTACTTTCTCTTCCTATGGTATACTAAGTTAGAGATAAAGAACATAAGGTTTTTACATATAATATGTAATCGTCTTTTGGATATCTAATTAATTGTATTTTATTTATATTGCAGGTGCCATGCCTACAATTCTTTTCTTGCTTTTTATAAACTGAACTGTTTAAGTTATTATTAAAATTCCTCAAGACTGTAGGTATTACAATACTCTGGATATGCAGCCAAAACTGTTGTGGAGGTGGTTACAATACAAATCGGTAAAGAATTTTTCAAATTTTAGGTAAATTAAAGAATTTGGATATAATATTAGAAGTGGTTAATTTATACGGAAGGAAAAAAAAGTTAGCTGGGATATGAACATCATTTCAAAAAAATAGCAAAGTCGGTGCAGCCTTTTTGACATTTTACTTTTGTTTATATATTTTTAAAATCTGTAGCTAAGATGAAATCAAATAAATTTTGAACTCCTTTGATATATTTTTAACTGATGTGCATCCTTATTAAACTAAAGAAAGACATACATATAGAATACAAATACAAATAAAGGACAGTTGAAATCAAAACAATCATCAAAATACCCCCAATAACTACAAAAACAAAAAAAGTAAAAGTCTAATCATAGTTAAAGACACACACTTTTCTTATGGTTGGTCTGCTTGAGTAGATGTTTTAATTTTGTTGTTGTTGCTCTATTTTTTGCGGTTAGTTTGTGTTCTCTTGTAGCAAGAGAAAAGTCTAATTTTAAATTGTCATTTATAAAGATTTGATTGTCTGACAAGTGTTCAATGTTGCTCATTTGATTTGATTTGTCATGTCATTAAATTTAATGTATGAACTTCAGTTTCGTTAATATAAAGAAAAACATCGCAAGATACAAACATATTTTCTTCGTTTATTCCCTTATCTATTAGAGCGAAAAATCCATAGACTTACTGGACATGGGATTGAAATCAGTTAATTGTAGTTTGACGTATAAGCTTTCGATTACATATTTTATAGCTTTAAAAATCGATAAAGAAATTATCGTTATCAAATTATTTGTCTTTTGAAAATTAAATATATCTCGTTTAAGTACATAAGTACGTGTAATTGATTCTTTTTAAAAATTTTATAGCTATATTTGTTTTAAAATTATTTTTATGGGTTTCTTCTTAATCATTTAAAAACTACTAGTGACACTCTATAATTTTAATAAATTGTTTATGTTAATTTTCTCTTGTGCGATCACATGCCAAGAAATTAAAATCAACTCCATACGGAGTTATCCATACACAGTGTATTCGTATGACTGCATTTCTGTAATCAGTGAACAAAATTGTATTGCAATATCTCAATTACAAATAAACGAAGCACTATGGGGCTGTAAAACTTGTTTATTTTTTTATACTCTGGCTAGAATTTTTAAGGAAGCAAAAATATTTTTTTTTCTCATTTAAAACTTTTTGAAAAATTTTAACCTGTAACCATTTTCTATACGTCTTTATCAGATCAACTTACTTTTAATTCTTTGCCAATGTGCTGTATATTTCTATTTTAGAAAATAATAAAAAGGAAAAACAGTTTAAAATCTCAATAATTGTTATTGTGTGTAATAGATTCTATGGAAAGTTTTCGCAACAAAACGATAAGAAGTTGTTGGTGTGTGTAATAGAGGTGATTCAATTTGCATTTTTTAAATCAGTGAAGCAAATTGCAGACAAACAATTTTTAGATTGTATTACACTTAAATGGTTAATAAAAAAGTTAAGAGGCCAACATAACAAACAAAATAAAAGAATAAAAAAAAAACTAAATTACAGAAGTAAATACACTGATAAAAACTAGCAATATTATTCAATTGGATCATATTTTACAAGGTTTTCTATGTCCATGGTCAATGTCATGGTGTTGTGGTTTATAAACATGCTTACATATGGCATAATATTTGTTAACAATGTTGTACTTAGGTAGTACAACCTCGTTTTAAGCGCTTATTTTCCGAACCGAATATGTGTTAAAATGTAATGAATATGTCTTCGTCAATGTTCGCAAACTTAAAACATTTTTACTCAGTGTCGTATAGTAGCGCTTTTCATTTCGCTCTACAGTAAGAGGATTGTGCAATCATTTTACAAATTAATCCTTTTTGCATTGCTATTTTCAAAAAGTTGAAAATTTAATTTCATACATCATTACAAAGCATATTTAGCGCTTTTTGCGCTAGGAGCAGCTTATTTGAACAAGCCAAAAGTAGCATTTAGTAGATAGATAAATATCAACTAAACATAATCCTTGGAACAAATTTAGAGATCCTCAAATATCCCTAACATAACCTAACAAATATTAAAAAAAAAAAAAAGAAAAAGAAAAACACCTTTTTTAAAATTAATGATTCTGCGATAGGGAATTAAGAAAAGGCTTTTTCCATCACACACCTTATTATACAACTCGAATCTTTATTGAGTCGAAGCTTCGTATGAGATAATTGTTATGTTTAACTTCTTCGCTTGAAAGACTAATAAAAAAATTGCTTAATAATTGGTGAAAAATATTTCTCTTAAATACTCTTGCATGATGCACCTTTTCCTTTCAGTGTAACAACATTATTTAAAAAGTTCACTCTACCTCCATTAAATAGTTAAACTATTTAGAAACAAAATGTAAAACATTTTGCTTAATTTTGTTTTTACCAAATTTAGCCAAGTTAAGATAATCTTTATTTTATATCCCCAACAAAATGGCAGTACACTCAACCGAACATACATAAGTACATTGCTCTTCAATAAGACCATTAACATACAAGTCCACAGTATGTTCAAAGGAAAATTAAAAAAAAAGAAATAACGATAACAAAAATTTGTTAATTTGTTTAAATATCTAAATATGTTGTTGTACGAGTAACGAGTACGAGTTTTAGCTGCATACAAGCATTTTTCTATTAGCAAATGTTTTCTTATCAAAGTGTTGCTGTTGTTTTTTTCTCTTTGCTTCTCCTCTCAAATCTCTAATGTCTACACATTGACTCCGATGCTTTTATTAAACCATTTGTATAGAGATTGTCTATATGTGTGTGTGTTTTTATAGTCCAACAAAGGCTCAGTATCTAAGTTCATGATGCTGCCCGATGCCTTCTTCTATTGCCATTATTTTATTTAACATGTTGCCAACATCCAATGTAAAGATTATGCAAAAATATTTGTTGTAATGATTAAATATTTTTTTTTTTTTTTTTTGGAAAACCAGGGCAACATCAAGCGTAGAACTAAATATAAACCAAAATGGCTAAAAGATTTTTCAATCTGTTTTGAATCGATTAAATCTACTATTAAAAACGATTTTACGGCATTTTAAATGTACACAGATTATGTCCAGCACTAGCAACATGAGCAGTAAGAGAAAAATAGAAGGAAAAGATATAGAACGTGTAAACAAAAATGAAAACAGCAACTAGTGCTGATAACAACCAATAGATTGTTCTGTTGGAACACTCGGAAGATTTTTTTTTTACCAAATAAAGGTAACTTTATTACATACGTAGCGTTAACTTTAAAGATAAATATTAAATTCTTGTTTCATTTGCTAAACATTTTTACTAATTTAAAAAATATTTCCTTATAATCTCCAGACTAGTTGCAATACTATATTGCATATAAGTTGATGGTTGAAAAGAAAAAAATGAAAAAGAAAAAAACAGAAAGAACGACATTCGTTTACTTGTGGTAGCAAAAATGAAAAAAATAATCAAATAATTAGAGAATAATATTTCCTAAAAACTTGTGACTAAAACATATAACATTTATATCTATAAAAAAAAATACCTATCAATGACTGCTGATGATGAAATAATAGCAAGTTTCGAAAATGCATTCCATTCACCTAGGGTCAGGAAAAACTTACCTGTTCAGTTCTTCCTTAAAAAATTTAAAATAAATTTAAAATAAATAAATAAATATTAAAAACATTTTTACTAAAAAAATATTTTCTTTGGCTTCCCTTTACACATGGAAATCGATATCAACCCATGTGGTAATGGCTTGCTGCGAAAGGATACCGAAGAAACTAAGAATGATGAATTCTACACACAAGTAACATATATACTATACGTCATTCGATGAGGATATGTTATCATACGCATGGGGATTTTCAACCCAAAGATAAGTAGCGATTACAATAACATTAGCACTACCAATGACTACAAGCTGATCACAAACAAAACCCTGTTAAAACTGAAAAAAGAACTATCAGACACACAAGACGCAAACGGCTTCAGAATCGAACCACCAATAACACAATTAGCCATGGCGTAACGCAAACAGTTACTAATTATATATAATCGAGTTGCAGAAAAAATACTTCGTTAAGTGTAACCACAAGGTACCCGGGCACCTTGGTGAGGAGTTAAGGGTGCAAGGAGTAAATTGTTTTCTCACTTTAGAAAGTTTTCACTGTATTTTTTTAGGTTTTTATAAATTTAATTTTAAAAAATTTACATAATTTTTAACGAGTATTTTGAATAATTTTCTTTTTTTCCAAATTTATATATTAAATAGTATTTATCTATTTACAATTATTTATTTATCTATTTACAAGTAATAATCTAGATATCATAATTTCTTAAATAACTTACAATTTCTTTTAACTATTCTAATCTAAACACAATTTTTAATATTATTCATCTTAATTTATATTTTTTCTTTTTAAAACCTGAAACTAGCAGTCTTATTGCTCGTACTATATTTATTTTGGGGATTTTTCTATTAAAAATTTTACGGTAACTATATTGTAATTTCGATAGCTAAATCCATAACTCATACTGAACGGGGATAAATTTAAATAATTTCTTTCTCTTTCTAATTTTATCATAAATTTACCTATAAGTTGAGAAGAAAGAAATAAAAAAAATAAAAGCATTAATCAGAACGCGCCAAACTGGACACCATAAATACTTAAAAGATGACAAGGTTTTTTATAGTAAAGTATTGTCGTCGACTTATAAATTAAAGTTTCTTAAATTTAAAAAATATATTTGAATTTCGGGCAGTATTGTTTAAGGCTTTCTTTAAAACTTTTTTAACACAAGTTGGACATTTCTGACTTTTTAACACACAAAAGTTTTACATGTATCTATAGTTGAAACCTACAGTGAGGAGCAAAAATATTTACAAAATAGAAAATAGGACATAAAAGCATATATATCTTGAAGTTGGTTTTAATTTAATTAATTTATTTTTTTAATCAAATATCTTTTGTTATCATTTTAATTCAATGTAATTAAAAAAATAAATAATTAAAGAATCTATTGAAATTATGTTCATGATGTAATGATAACTTTTTGTGTAATTTCCAGTGAGCCCTATTTATGGCGATATGTTTACGCATTATCCTATATACATACAAACATATCGAGGGTTTTCCATCCCAACATTGTATCCCTTAGACCACAACTAGAAACAAAAAAAGTTTTATAACTTACTTTTGACTATTTTTAATGTATTTTTTTTAGAGCTAAAAGTAATGGCGGACTTGAATACTTGGCATGAACAAATTCAAAATGCAAAATGGCATCAAAAGCAAAATGGCAAACAATCCGAAAGACAACCGACAGATTCAATATTGGTTTCAAAAGAAAAGGCTTTACCAGTATAATAAAATTCATCATTATGAAATTGCAGATCAGAGATAGAATTGGAAACAAAATGGCTTTTCTTAGGGTTTTAACATTGAATACATTAAATCTGAAATATAGCTGAATTTTTTTTATGCTTTATGCTGCAGGGAATATAATCTTTGGAAGGACCAAATATGGCCCTCTAATTTATATTTTTATTTGTTTGTTTTACACTGCCAGAGAGAATTGAGCCGTAAATACTGCATAATTTATTGTAAGATAAGTTTCACTTTTTTAATTAAGACAATTCTGTTTGTTGACGGACATTTTCATTGGGCAAAGGATGAACCTTGTCACCAAATGAAATATTATTAACAATATTAACCACGAGAACAATCTCGAAATCAGTCATAATTATCCATATAAATTTGTACAATTTTCAAGCATTGTTATAGCGTTCTAAACAACTCAGATTACCATTTAAAGTCACCCAATGTCTCTGTAACAATTAACCACATTTTCATTTAAATTTAACAGGTTTTATAAATGCGTTACTGCTTTAAAATCTACTATTTGTTTCGTCCAAAAAACTGCTACGCATTAAGACTTGGACGTGTTGAATTATATCTTCGGAATAGTGCAAACATGAAGGAGTAATATCAGAGATACTAGTGAAATGCTTGTCAGTATATTTCCGAAGTCAAATTTAGTACGTCAGAAAAAAAACGGACAAAATCAAAATCGGATGGGCGATTTAAAATTTAATATTGAATCGGCTATAAAAAAAGGACTGATTATTTTTTTAAAATTCTTGTTTTAAATTTCAGCCTTTACAGAGTTTTGTTATTTAAGAATGAACACAATATTATTTAAATGAATATTACGACTGGCTCGGCAGTACCATATCCGAACAATAAAATGAAAGATAGCACGCAATGTCCACTTTTACGACTTTATAAATATTCTATAATAAGACATTAGATAATCCAAGAGGTCGACTCCTCCCATTCCACTATTATAGGCAGAGACAATGTTGGGTTGTTTTATATCGACATATTATCTTGATTTCTTTTCAAATCGTCGGACAGATTGTTCTTCATTTACTCCAATAAAGTTGCTCACCATATGAACAGCCTTATTGTCCTGCCATTTTATAAGTACAATTTTTCAATCACGACTTACTAATAACTGATAGGTGCAAAAAAAATGTTCAAAATATAACTTATGACCTGTGCAAGATAATCTTTTGATAAGATGAAGTACTGTTGCTGCACCGTGGCAGATCCTTGATACAGGAAGAAGTCATAAGGGAATCCAGGGGAAGGGAAACCCAGGCCGGGTTTTAACAAACTTATCGTTACATTCGGTTGTTGATGAAGTTCAGGTTTGATCTTAATTGAAAGAAGCGTTTGCAGGACATAACAGAGGCCGCGGATTTTACTTGCAGATATTTGCTCCAATACATTTTGTTTTGGGGAAGTTTCATTGTTCTAATAATCATATGAATTCCAATAAAGTGCTTCATTTCCTCGGAAGTCGAATGTTTAAGTGTCCGATAACTTGTGCCCTTCTAGATATTAGTGTAAGTTGCCATTCTTTCTTAACGGTTAAAATAAAACACAACACATAATTAAAACGCGACAGCAATGCAATTTGATGTTATTATGATACAACACGCTCTTCTGTTTGTACACAAATGAGTCCATGTACACATTTGCGTACACAATAACACAGTACGTGCGTACAAAATTGCGTACATACTCATCCGAAAAACTATATTTCCAATAGCATACGGATATGTCTAGACCAATTTAAAAGGATTTTAAAATGCATTTATGACAACAGTTTTCTATATGACGTAAGCTGTATCAGAAATTTATATAAAAATTCATTTAAAACATTTATGTTTCTATGGAACGTGAGAGAAACTTGGTAAAAACACTTCAGAGAATATGTTCACAAATCAAAAACTCTTCATTATCTTAAACGTTCAATTCCACTCATGATACAAAGTAATGTACGCATTTATTTACACGCCGACTCAAAGGGTTAAAAGCAATTTTACAAAGAAAATTATAGTATGATAATATTATTACGTTTTTGCCTTCTCCTGTAAAGTTACGATTTTTTGAGTTAGGGCCTTTCTACCTGTGACCAACGATATACTTGACCATTAATATATAAGATATGTATGTGTGTATCTTTCAAGAACATTTTTATTCGAGTTTTTTTCATTTTACACTGCATTAAATAACCAGAAATCGATTTTTACTTTCCTATATAAACCAATTAGATTAGTTTATAATAGAAACAGGATTTGTTAAAAAAATCTTTAAAAAAATATTAATTAATTTGTTTGAAAAAAATTATGCCAAAAATTTTTTAACAACACTTTTCTTAAGGAAAATAACGGAAATCTCTAAAATGGTTTGCTGAATAGTTTTAGTATTAAAAGAAGATGATTTGACAAAAATATTTATGTATTCTTTAACATTATCTTCCGCTTTTAGCTGTAACTGTGTTTACTTAACTACTTTTATTTTAGCTAAAAATTTTATAAAAATTTTATAAAAAAAACGCTGCATTTTAACCGGAATAAATAATATCATTGACAAAATGGTGAAAAAAAAAATAACGCCTGTATACTCATGTACAAAACCAATCATAAACAAATACACACAAAATGTACCCAGCGGTGAAATTCATTAAGGCTTTATAATTTAAGCCCTCTGATATAAAATAAGATTGTACCCTGGTTTTCTTTAAAACTCTTCCAAAAAAGTCCTTCTGTAAAGAAGGTAAAAAACAAATACATTTTTTGTATGTATATTTATAACATTTTTGTATTGATAGCAACTACTAAAAAAGGTAAAACCATTACTTAAGGCAGATAAATTTCAAATTAAAGAAAATAATAACAAAAATTAAGAAAAAATATTGAAAACAAAAAAATTTTTTTCTGCGCTGAGAAAAGGGACCTAGTGTAACGAATTATCACTGTGAACCACCTTCAGTTGGAAGATGCGATTAGGTATGTTTAGTTATGATTGGGTGCCGACTTTGGTGACGTCATGCCTATGTGGTGACGTTTTTTTTTCGCTTTTAGTGTGACAATTCAGAAATCTAACTCATTTTATCTTATTCTACATCATTTTAGGTAGGTACCAGAATCCAGACTCTTAAGCCTAAACCCGTTTTTCGACACACAAAGTGAAGAAGTTTAATAATTCGATACCTACATTGTTGGAATATGAGAGAGATAAAAATTATCAGCTATTTGGCTTAGGCCTTCAGACAAATTATACAAAAGAGGCCTTAATCAGAAGGTCTTCTAAAAGCTCCGTTGTGGTAGCCCTTGCTCTATATCCTAACGTTTGTAAAAACTAAATAAGTATGAAATGGGTATCGGTGTTGTCGTGTCTGCTAAATAAGGCCTTTTATAAGGCCTATTTACCCCTATGTTTTACCGCTGGTCATTTATCCTTTGTTAACAATGGTTTATTTATGTGTCAAAAAATATTGTGTTTTCAGTTATCAATTACTATCGACTACAACATTTTTTTATTTATTTTTTTTGTACTTTTTATTTACTTTTTATTTTGTGCTTCAACCTTTGTTTTTATTATACAAATAATATGTATTTTAAATTAATGAAGACAGCTGCTTTTTATTAAATAAATTGAGATAAATATAAACTATTTTTTTTGCAGTTTATAACAAAATATACTATAAATATTTAGTTAAATAAAATTTAAAAAAAAAAAACTGATACTAAAAGAATATATGAAATCAGCTAGAGATTTTGTTAGAGATAATAGAAATAAACAACTATTTAAACTGAAAATATAGGAAATTGAAAATATTGCAGATTTTTTTGTTTAATGTTTGACAGCAGCTGAATACAGGTTTTAAAAAATATGTTTTTTTTTTTTTTTGGACATACATACATATGTAAGTACTTGTGTACGTAATAAAAAAAATAAAAAGGTTTTTTTTTTATTATAATTCAGGATTTACTGAAAGTTTAAAAAAAAGTGATTAGAACATAAGCATATAAAAGGATAAATAATGAAATTTTAATTTAATTCTGAGAATTTAATTTCATAAATCAATTTATAGGTACTAATTACTAGAAATTAAAAAAATTACACAAACAGTAAATTTTAACTTTTGCACCTCCAATTCACTTTATGTGGTTATGTGAGTGCCTATAGCCCACCCAGGTGGGTTCTTTGTATTTTGCTCATAATTTTAGGCAAAAAAATTTCATTAAAATTAATATTTTTTAATTGTTTAATTAAAAAGTGTTTCAAAATTAGAAACAACTTTAACCTTCCTGCTGCCAACAAATACCAACAAAATACCTCTCTATGTTAGAGTGTTTTTGAAAGTGTTTTCAAAGTTCTAATACTAAATTCGGTTTAACCGTTAAAGCCACTCATAAAAACTTGGTTTAACCATACAAAATAATTTCGTTCAAATCACTTGAAACCGTTTTTTGGGTTTTAAGTAGATTTTATAAAATACAACCTTGTTTTCAGTGTACTAAAAACAAAACAAAACAAAAGCAATGGATGCCGCAACAACAACATTGAAAAATATCTTAGTTTTTCATACAAACAAAAACAGCTTATTTTAAAAAAGTAGTAAGAAATACTGCCAGAAATTATTTTTACGAGAAATTAATTTTATTTTCAAAAAATTTATTGAACATACTGTAAGGTAGACACGGACTTGACTAATCATGTAGTGTGAACGCATAATGAGCTGTTAGTGGTTTTAACTTTAAGTGGTAATACACTATTATATTTTATAACTTGATTGGCTTTGAACGTTTCAAAATATATATTTATATCTCTACTCAGGATATTTAAAACATTTTTAGGTGATTTTAGAAAATTTGATAATTTATTGTTTAAACATCTTGCAAGGCTCATTAAAAAATATTTAAAAAAATGGAATGAGTTACTAAAATGTTCTTTTTTCTCTACTGCTACTGTTACACGGAAGAGTTTAGTTTTTGGTTAAAAAAATCATAGCTTGTATTACTGCGAAAATTTTGATAACATTGACAAGAATCTTCGAAATAAAAAAATATATATATTTATTACACATGCCGTACATGCATGTACCCAAATAAAGTGTGAAATTTTTTTATACTACATTTTGAGATAATTTCTTAACAAATTTTATATAATTTTATAAATTAAATATGTAACAGCTAGTTTGCCAATATATAATAAAATTTTCTGTAAATTTCAAATAAATTTATTTTTGGTAATATAACGATAATGGTAAATTCTGATAGAACCCACCTGGGTGGGTTTCGGGCCAACACTTAACCAAAAGAATTTTCAGGTTTTACCACTTTTTAGTTATTGAAAATCGGAAACTTCACACGGGTGGATTTCGTACGTGCGAAGGGGAATAAAAAAAATGTTATTCGAAATATTACTACATGACATTCAAATTCGTTTTATTTTGATCATTAGGCCGACGCAGCTAGACTTATCGCAAAATTTTGATTACAATAAAACTCAAAAGAAAAATTTAAAATAATTTCTTGGTGTAGAAAAAAGACAATCAAACTCACTGCCAATTGACTTCTTGCCATTAAACTTTTTTTGTGGTTACGCTGGGTCTCCACGTAGCAATTTTCATTGCTAAGCATAAGAAAAAAACATCGGTAGATTAACGGCAATTTATTGCTAAAGTATGTTTATTTTCATTAGGTGGAGAACACGACACAAGTAATTTATTTATAAAATTTAATATTTTCGTTTTAACCTTAATGGTATTTTTTAAATACTTCACTCTTAATTATTATCAGGAATAATAATTTTAATTTTAATTTGTTTCTGCAATGAACAACAAAAATTTTTAAGAAAATTAAACGATTTCGACAGCTTGTTGCGGCCATAATTGCTTAAGCAATAAACAGAGCAATGATTGCGCAATAAATTGCCACATATAGCAATTTGCGGTCTACACGTCGCAATCTCTATGGATGCAATCAAATTTGAGAATTGCGGTAATAAATATTGCTACGTGCAGACCGCGGGTTATGATATTTTTATCAGAAAACAGAATTTCTTTGTGCTAACTACAAATTTATATTTAAAAATTAAATTCTGTAGATACAATCGTAAAGTTCTACTTTCACCACATAAACTATGTGATTGGCAACAATTATGGTAGATACTCTTCATCGATACTGTTTTCAATTGATCGATTGTTCGATTGCAGAAAGTGAACCATTTGCATGCAAAGAATTTGATTGTTTATTTTCTGTGTGTAGAAACATGACTTGTCTATTCAGATAAGAACTAGCTTTTCAGCAAAATATTGCGAAAAAATAGTGTTTTTAGCTCAACTTTACTTTCAGCCTTTAGATTAAAGTTGTTGCATAAACGATTTATAAGTTTTAATTCTTACACAAACTAGAACTTGTTAGTTTGTTAGCAGAAATTCTTACATAAGAATTCCTGTGCCCGATAATGAATCGTCATACCTTAATTCGCATATATCCTACGTTCAGTGGATATATTAATATTATATATTATTATTATATTACTGTGGTGTATTTAAAAAAAAATGCTGTTCTGTGTGACCAGACTGTCGGCGGCGCTCCCTGTCCACACACATTTTGGGACCTCTGGCTGGTTTCATTGCCAGGATAGCGCTCAAACAAAAGATTAGAAATCTCTCCTTAAAATCAATCGTTAATTCAAACTTAAACTGCCATCTTTTATGCCGCCTTACTTACCACCGCTAAAAAATTTTACTCCATCCTAATAAATAATAACACTATACATATTCATTTCATTTCCAGTGAAACAAGGAGTCTTGACTATTTATTTGAATTGGTTACTCAGTTGGACAATCTTGTCGGCCGTAAAATAAGTGTAGACAATGTTTAAATTACGGTACTGAAGTACAATTTTAAAAAGCAATTTTCGACAAATGTACTATCATTTTAATTTTGTGATTCTGTATGATACTTAAGCTTAACTATTGACATGCAACAATTTTATTGATTACTTGAAAATAACTTTTTTTATTTTTAACCATAATATATTCATAATGTAGTCACTTTCATGAAACTAAATTAGATCTTGACAAAAATTCTAAATATATATTCACTAAGTAATATTTATGTATTTAAATTTACTCAAATGGGCATGGACAGACACATTAAGGAATCCAGCAAGTATGGCATAAAGTAAATTTAATCATTATAAATGAAATATATTTAATACACCAACTACACGCAAAGAAAAAATATGGTTGTGGTAACCATAATCGAAGAGCAACATACTATGATTGAATTGTATAATTATGATTAAAAATAATAATGGTTACCACTTATCATTATTATGTTTAATATAAGTATCATTCAATAATCATATATATGACTACAATTGAAATCGACAATCTTTGCTTTTTACGGCAAATTATTGTCTTTTGCTGTAACATACACATATTGATTGTACTCACCAATTTAATTGCAATTTTTATCCCAATATTTTTTTATATTTCTCGTTTATTTTTAAATTTTCTTAAATTTTTCAAAATTTTTGTTCCTTTTTTTGACATCTCAAACTTTTAAAATAATAAAAATTTATTCAGCAAGAAGAAGAACAATTGAAATCAAATTGTTATTAAAAAAAATCATAGCTTGATTATTTTGTAATCATACTGTTGTTTCACTTATTATTTAATGATTATTTTTAATTTTTAATGATTTTGAATATCATGTTATTTTTTTCGCATTAATTTTTTTAAATCATACTTTTTTTAAATGATAACCATTTTGAAATTTTTACGAAAAGTAATCATTAAATGATACAATTCAAACAAATGCTTGATTATCGTGACAAAATAAATAATGAAATGAAACAAAAATAACTGTTACTTGTTTGCGACAACCAAATATTGTTTTAGAAAAAATAATATGACCGTCGTGATCATGTAGTAACCATGGTTTTTCTTTGCGTGTACAAACAGTAAACTTAAAAATTAATTAAAAAAGTTCTTTTGTTTGCTTGTGTCATCAAATATTAAACATAATGGTCCCTTTTTAGTTCAATCTACAAAACGTTAAAATATTTTAATGAACTTAAATATGTATTGCAATATTTCCTGCATAATTTTGACCAGCGTAAATTAATTCAAAATTATTTATTCATTATCTTTCTAAACGACCTTCATATGTCCACGAACTTTTTGAATTATGCATATTTTCTCTGTCAAAAAAAATAAATAATCAAAATATATACAAAAAAGAACTTATTGTATTATACTTTGAAAACTACTCCCTTCATTGCTTTTGACATTATTGTTGATTATTTTTATAGTCACAATCCTCCCAAAGTCTCCCCTTGTGCTAAATATTGTGCTCTTATTTCCATAATATTTCAATTACTTATTAAAACGGAAAACATAATGACAATAAAAATTGTTTATAGACACATTACTAAATCTCTTTCCTAAACTGTGAATAAAAATTCTATGAAATAAAAGAAAATAAGAAATTCTATAAAAACTAGTGTTGACGTCATTTCTGCTCCTGCTCTATGGCAAAAACATTCACTCACGCACAGTCACTTTCCCTGTTTGATTCATTGAATTGTTTAAAAAAAAATTTTTTTTTTTTAAACTACAGTAACGGTACGACGACAGCAACATTACCGCCATCATTGACATTGTAGTCGTCATTATTCCAGCAGGAAGCAATTTAATGACAAACTTTATACTATTATTTAGTAACTCTCTTTCTCTTTCCCCATGTAGCAAATGTGCTAAACAATAAAATATTGCAAAATTTGCTTTTTTTATTTTATTTTGTTTTGTGTCCATTAGGTTTTATGTTTAAATCGTATTGCAACATATATAACACAACATTATTGTGACACATACATACATAGACAATTACGTTTATGTATCTGTCCTTTAAAGTACGTATATGTATGTATGTATGTATATGTAGACAATTTTTAGAAAAATAAAACAAAACAACTGTAGCATGCTGTTGAATATAGTAAAATATTAGATGACTGCAAGTGTTTGCAGCATCAGAAACAACCAAACATAGAGGACACTCAAGGATAGCGAATAGCAGTCTGGCAGAAAACTACCCTTGTGGAAAAGCAGGAAGAAGAAATGAATACTTTTAAAGACGTTAATTATTATTATGGTCGTGTGTCTTGTGTCAATGTTAGATCTTGTTAGTTAAACATTAAAATACATTGAAAAAAAATACAAACAAATTTCAATTGCGTACAGACATACTGATAAACACTTTCACCAACACAGCCACATTTAGAACTATAAGTGAAGGAAGCACTGTGAAATTAATTCAAGTATTTCTTTCACACTATTTTTTAATAATTTTTAATTTGGCCTTAAATCAAATCAAGTGCAGTTTGATATTGTTTTTTAAGGGGTTTAACTTTCAATGACTTAAGTCAAGCAATACTTCTCTTAATCGTAATTAACCATTTATACAATAAATAAGAATCATTCATGTTTTGTTTGATACTAAATAAAATGTATTTTTCTTAAGTCCTTTTTGTCTAATTTTATTCCTTTGGAGTACATACATTTTGTAAAATTAATATAAACTTTATCAAACATTTAGCAAAAGTTCTTTTACTAAACAGTGGGACTTAAAAGCCACCCGAACCTGTAAGAAATTACCTAATTTATAATCAAAGGGGCCCAATATTACATGTGTACATTCTGCCAAGAAACAAAGAGTGCGTCATCCCGTGTATAAAATTGAATTCAGCGTATGTACATGCATATACAAATGACGTCACGAATTGTTGCAAGAACAATGTTACGTTATCTAAGGGAAAGTCATGTATATTGCGTAATCGTTATTTCTATAGATTAAATTCTGCAACTCATATATTTATATGCGAAATAATTGTAGACACATTTTTAGCGTTAACAATTTGCTTTACTAGTGGATTTCATTATTAAAAAAATGTATACAAATGTAATCTAAATTACAAAAAATACCCTCGATGTTCGTTCGATTCCACTGTACTTTAATATTTACTTGCGCACATATTTAAGAAACTGTCTAGCCGTTAAAAAAAAACAAAGTAAAATAAATATTTGTTCCTATGCATGTGTCTTTAAAATTTACATATACATACAAATATGTAATTACTAAATAGGTATATATATATTTGTATGCATGTAGAAAATGTATAGACATTCGCTATGTACAATGTCTATACATTCTCAGTTTATTTATTTCTACTTAGACATTAGTTGTAGTGACATTACTTGTCAGGCATAGTGGTCTATAAATAAGTTCAAACACTTGCCTGCAATAGCAATAAATATAAGTGCTGGTTATAAAAACAACAACTTAATAATTGTCTGGCCACAATTTAAATATTTCCGTTAAGAATGATAAATTTGAGGTAGCAGAGGTGAAATTTAATTGATATTTTCCATTTAAATTATTAGATCTTTAGTTTTTTTGATGATAAATTTTAGTATATAATATTATAAATAAGAAAGATTTATTTAAAGAATATTAAATTTGCATTAGTACGGAATTTACTTATGTATTTTATAAAAAGAATAATTTCCTAAAACCTTATTGTGGCTATTTGTTTATTCTTCAATTCATATAAAAGGGGGTCCATCCATAATTTACGATGTTTACATAGCTCAATGTCAAGTTTTTTTGCCCAACTTCATTTGACATTTCTTTGTTTCAGTGTTTGACAAATTCAACCGTGGAGATTAAGATTATTAAAGCCTTTTAAGAAAATCAAAATGCTTTTCGTGAATTTACAAAAAAAAAATAGTCTTTAGCAACGAGGCATAAATTCACTTCTGCGGATCCTCTAACAAACCAATTGCCGAATTTGAATACAAATGAGAATCCAAGGGTGTTTATGGAAAGTTGATGCATCCCCAAAGAGTGAACGTATGATGTGGTTTATTGACTGGCGGCTTCATCGGGCCATTCTTCTTTGAAAATAGGTTGGCCAAACAATTACCGTATATGTTACTTGCTATCAGGTTATGATGCCGGACTTCTTGTAGCTAGAAATTGAGGATATGGAACTAGATGATTTGTTGTTCCAACAGGATCGTGCCACTTACAACATAGCCAATCAATAGTTATTTTGCCTGAAAAGTTCAATATTCGTGTTATCTAACTTCGTGGCAATGTTAATTGGCCGCCAAAATTATGTGAATTGATACCGTTGGACTTATTTCTTTTAAAGAAAAATTTACGTCAACTAGCTAAAGATAATTCAAGAACTTAAGGATGAAAAAGTTGAGCACGTTAACGACATTAAACCTAAATTATGTCTCAGTATCATTGAAAATATGAACCATCGGATGGAAGTATGCCGCTGATGCCGTGTCTAGCATTGGACGGACATTTTGTTTCACTTATTATTGTCATAGATCCTTGTTTTACGACAAAAAATAATAAGACGGTTCTCTGAAAACTTTTGGTTTTATTTACAATTAGGTATGTAAGTTTTGGTTGGATTACCCTGCAAACCAATATGTACTTAACCCTACATTTAAAGTAATAGCAAGTCATACAAACAAATTTCATAAAATTATAAAATATTTTTATAGACACAAACAATAATATGGTCTCATTAATACTCAGAATACTTTTTTATTATATTTATTTTGTGGTATGTGGAATTTTTTTTTAGTACTCATTTTGACGTGTCCGTGTATGCTTTTATTTCTTACTTAAGCTGAAAGTCCACACTACACTTTCTACGCTTTTTAGCGTCGTACGCCACTCTCAAGAAAGTTGAATCAATGTAGTAGTTATATGTTGTAAGTTACAGAGCACAACGTGTATGACGCTCTAGCGAATACAGTGCAGAAATTAGGTTCGCTTTCTACTTTTTTAAGCGTCATAAGCGTCTAGTAAACAACTCAACTGGATTTAAATGCCACGACTGACTATTTGTGTTTTATTTTAAATTTTATTGATAACTAGCCAAACCCGGCGCGCGTTGCTACGCCCCTTAATGAATCGAAATGCATTCTGAATTTTAATTGAATATCAAGTGAAAAAACCTAAAAATTATAATTTTTTTATGGGCGTGGCATTGCCCACTTTTCTAGTCACGAAATTGTGAAGTCATAACAGCTCAATATGTGTGCAAAGTTTCAGAAGAATCGGACCAGTGCAAGTACCTCAAAATCAAAATTGTTTTTATGGGCGTGGCCCTGCCCACTTTTCTTATCACGAAATTGTAAAGTCATAACAGCTCAATATGTGTGCAAAGTTTCAGAATAATCGGTCCAGTGCAAGTACTTCAAAATTATACCTTTTTTTTATGGGCGTGGCACTGCCCACTTTTCTAATCACGAAATTATTTAGTCATGACAGCTCAATATGTGTGCAAAGTTTCAGTAAAATCAGTCTGGTGCAAGTACCTCAAAATAATAGCCTTTTTTTATGGGCGTGGCCCCGCCCACTTTTTCAATCACGAAATTATAAAGTCATGACAGCTCAATATGTGTGCAAAGTTTCAGAAAAATCGGTCTAGTGCAAGTACCTCAAAATTAAAACTTTTTTAGGGGCGTGGCCCCGCCCACTTTTCTTATTACGAAATTATTTAGTCATGACAGCTCGATATGTGTGCAAAGTTTCAGAAAAATCGGTCAAGTGTAAGTTGCTAAACCTGATAACTAATTTTTGATGGACGTGGCCCCGCCCACTTTTTTCCACCCATAAACACTCCCTGGTATGTGTACAACAACTTACCACAGTTTGAGCTCGATCGGTTTTACAGTTTCGGAGTCTATAGCTAACACACACACACACACAGAGTTTCACTTTTATATATATAGATTACTTTTTGATGTAATGTATTACTAACAGCCTCTTAAAACCATTAATTATTTGCCAACATGTATAAATTGAATAATTTCACTTCTTGTCTACTTTCAATTTCATAATTCCCAATTGTATAGCAACTTGTAAATGCAAGAGAACAGCAACAGATACACAAATACACACACACTTACATACATACTTATATTTAAATACATTTTAAGTTTTGTACAACAGACATTTACTTGGAAAATATTTAAGACATACATAATGGTTTATTAAAAATACATAATGCATACACTTCAACAACTAGATTAATACCAATGAACAAGAAGGGCGTAAACCAATTTAAATTAAGAGGCGTTATAGAAAGGAACCCCATACGGTTTCTAAATATACAGTCCACAAATGTCGCATAAATGACGAAAATGTCTATAAAACTTCCCCTGGTTATTTGTAGATATTTATTTGGCAAAAGGAACAAGGAAAAACAAGTAAAAGTGCTATATTCGGCCGTGCCGAATCTTATATACCCTTCACAACGTGTAGTCATGCAATAACAATTGTTTGTATCACCATTCTTCATCTCATATGAAATACGTACATACATACATATACAAAACATCCCATTGCAGAATTATAAATTGAGCTTACGTATGTGTTTCCAAAAAAAAACATAAAAAAAATGTATTAAAAACAAAACAAAAAAAAAATAAAAAAAAAATTTAAAAAAAAAAATTTTTTTTTTATTTATTAAAAAAAAAATATATAAAAAAATAATAAAAATATAAATAATATTTTAAATATAAAAAAATTTTTTTTCTGGCTCAGCTGAGATGCCACGTTTACTCTAACCAGTATATATGTATGTTGTTGTTGTACTTGTGAAAAAAACGAGGTGGTCGTGTTTTTTTTCCTCATATCTCAAAAAGTTATAGGATGATTGTGCTAAATTTCAATAGCGATTTATTCCCGGATATTTTCAAGAGATTGTCACTATACACAGATCTGAGGAACATATAGTTGCTTCTAAAAGTTGATTTCAACCAACACACGGACAGACAGATAGAGGGACAGACGGTCAGGGCTTAATCGACTCCTCTTTTCATAAGCTTTCAGAAAATATATACTTTATGGGGTCGGAAATGAAAGTTGTAGAAACTACAAACGGAATGACAAAGCTATATATACCCTTGTGCACCACAGGTGAAGGGTATAAAAACAAAAGTGATATGAACGTCAACAACAACAAAAACAAAAGTTAAAATTTATAAAAGTACACATAAATGCAGATTGAAATATTTATGCTGTTAAAAGCAGAAAAAAAGAGAGAAAAAACAACTGTAACAACATTGAAAGGATAATATAGAAATCATCATCATAGACACAGGCATACAAAATATAAAAAAGTAAGTGTAGGAACGACAAGTATTTATCACGCACAGCAGACACACGTGCATTAAGTTTATATTGATATCTCAAATATAAAGAGCGTCCTCGATGTAGTGAGATTTAAGCAGGGAAAACACTAAGTATTCGGAATATTTTTACAAAATACAAAAATAAAACTATAAAATTACAATCTCTACCTGAATTAAAACATTTAAAAACTAAAAACGTTTTGTATTGCCGTGGAATACTGCATAGGATGAATACTCATAACAAACAGAACAAAAATTTATAAATTATTAATGTTTTAAATTTATGATATCTGAGGGCAACCTGTTACGTTTATTTGGATTTTGAATTGGCAACAGACATTCATGCTACATGTTTTACAACTTTGGGCAACATTTCAAAAAATACACAGTAAAAAATACCAAATTTTTTTTTTTCTGCCTTTATCAGCTTGTGTAAATGTTAATTTATGTGTTGTCTGTTTTGTAGCATAAATTGAAATAAGAACATAAAATACTAATGACAAACCCATTATTAGTAGAAATAAATATGAAAAACAAAAAAAAATAAATAAAACCGGAGATTAAGTTGCCTGTCATTTCGTAGGCATTATTTTTTTATATTTTAGGATGTTCTTTTTTTTCTTGAAGTTACAAACTTTTAAATAATAAAAAATATGCGATTTAAATATAAACCTTTTTTATGCGATTGATTCGCTATGCAAAAAATCGTATAAACCGATATAACACAAAACCTGGCATTACGCATAAATTGAAATTAAAACATTAAAAACCAAACAGTCTCACATATTTAGAAATGTAAACGAATATATGTTTCATTTGGTAAAACAATAAAAAAATTAATGTTGAAATGTAAAAACCAAAAAGGACGTTATAAAATGTTGTAAAATTGAATAAAAAGTATAGATATAGTAAATACAATTTTAATGGCATTGTGTATATCAGTCTCGTTAAAAATTCCAAATCTCTTCCATTGTTAGAGGAGAACTGTATGTTGTTTCAAATTACAGAACGACAGTCCATAAAATTTAGTCACAGATTTTATGATTATTCTAAGAAATTTAGTCCAACAATAAGTCGAATCGGTTTAAAAGATAAAGTCATGGGACCATAAATTAATTATTCATGAGTTTTTAAATTTATAAAAATTTATGAAACGAATCAAACAAAATTCACTGAATCTAAACAAATCCACCGTGTGCACAATTACATCATACTTAGAAAATAATTTTAAGGAGAACATGTTGGAGCGTTTTACTGCACTTAAAGCCTGGTTTGTGAAGCTTTGCTATGAGCGTCCTGAAACTTTCCGTAATATTTGAACGTTTGTGCAGTTAAAGAACATTTTTCCACGTGTCTTGTGCTGTCGACATAAGCAAAGAAATATAAACTTCTACAAACAATATTGTATTTTATATTTAATTTAGTTTTCAGGCTATAATGTGATAATGACAAAATATCTAGGAAAATTTTTAGTTATCCGATACTAACTGTGTATATTGTATTTTGAAGAAGTATTCTTTAGAGTTTCTTTCAAATTAAAACAGTTAAATTCTTTTTTAGTAAATATAAAGATTAACACATGTACGAATATAAATTTGACTTTTATTCTAGATACAATATGAGGTGCTATAAGTCCCATGGTTTATATGAACGGCCATTGCAACTTTCAGCTGCTGCCTTATGGTAGATTTTCCACTTGTTGCTTGAATATCTGCCTTGCAGTTGAGCCCATCTTTTAGCACACATTTCTTCTACAAAATAATATCATTTTTTTATATTTAGCTCTCAATATAGTTTGAAACTTATCGGAAACCTCAATTTCCAAGAAAATGTATCCCCACTCAATTTTATTTTTTTCTTATAGTCTGGAAAGCATTTATAACTACTCGTTATCCACATTATTTTTCAGTTTTGTTTAATAGTAATTAATAGTTTGCTTTCTGGTGACTAGCTTTGTTTCTTTAAAAAAAAAAGCTTTACAAAATCAGCTGTTTACATATATTTAGCATGTAAAAACGTTGATAAAATCTTTTTTATACAGATTGAGCCGTCCCGTTTAAGATACATTAAACTTTTGTAAGCACCTTTATTGATTTGCATATTACAAAAACGATAAGCTGATTCGTTAAGTTACAGATACTCTGCTGGACTTTATAAAACCGGTTTGAGACCGACTTTTTAGTAGTCGTGACGGATGAATTTGACAACAATTTTTATTCATAACGAAAAATATAGGCTTAAAATTCACTTTTTCAAAATTATTGAAACCATGGTAGTTTATATACAGTCAAATAGGTAAACCCCTACTTACATTGTTAGCCCAAAAAAATATTCTTCTGTTGTGTTTAATTTAATAAAAATTCTATTGTCACTGTAAGTGCAAATTTAAGTGTAGTCTTTTTAATGCCATTTATTTTATATTCCTTCTTCTGTTGTTGCGGAATATGCATTTATTTCCTTCAAGCGTTCTTGTATAATTTTTAATAACTTTTGATTTGCTAGTTGTTGTTAGAAAGGAAATATTATCTCGGGACATTTAGTATACAATTTTATTAAAGCCCATCTAGTAGTCCTTGAGTCGAACCAGTTCAGAAGGACAGATATAAAGACAAAAATTCTGAAAAGTCGGGTTTTGATATATTAACCGGCATACAAATTTTCAAAAACTATCTCATATAAAGACACAGTTTTTTTAAAATATTTTTAAATGTAAAGAAGACTAGTATAAATTAACTGTAGGCTGGCGAATATAACTTATTTATAGTCGGGAGAATAAAATTTTAAATAATTTATTTTATTTTAAAAACATTGTTAATTTCTATGATGAAAAAAAAACATATGTAGAAACAATATTTTATTGCTGTTCGCTTCCCTCGTTTATGTATTTAATTAAGTGGCAGTATATATGAACCATTGATTGGTGATTTCATTGGATGGCAGCAGAAACTAATTTGGGTGAATTCGCAAAAAAAAGGAATCAATTAATTTTACGTGACCATCTGTACTACATATTTGCCTTTAGCAACTGTTTGCTACCCCTTTTAAATTCCTAGTATGTGTGATTTTTTATTACGTTGAGTTTTTGGTTATGTGAACAAAGAAACTGAACGGAATAGTACAAAAAAAAGTACATAAAAACCTTTTTTTTTGATTGAATAAAATATTTAATACGTGTATACATTATGAAATAATTATTTGCAATATTTACACATATTAAACAAAAGTTTGTCGACTTGTCTTTTTCCTAACCTTAGAATGGAACAAGGAATGTAAAGGTGTACCTGCCAAGTTAATAAAATTTATCAAACGCCTATATACCTGTCGAAGTCTTTTCGAAAAGAAACTGAGCAATAAAATAAACATTAGGTCTAGTGTATGTCAATGCTGCGAATTATCTCCCTTGCTTTTCAACTGCTTACTTGAGTAGTAATGAATAAGGCAACATCTCATAGAAGGGGATTTATTCAAGGTCTTAACGGCACACTGGATGACTTTGACTACGCTGATGACATTTGCTTCCTTACTCACACATTTTCAGATATGCAATCTAAGTTATCACTAGTTCAGGAAACTGCATCACTTGTCTGCCTAAAACTAAATATCGGAAAAACAAAGACAATGAGAATAAATGCAAATTACGAGAAAAAATTAACCGTCCAGGACCAATCACTTGAAGAAGTTGATTAATTCTGTTATCTAGGAAGCATATTGGGTAAAAATGGTGGTTCCAAAGCCGACATCTCCAGCCGCATATATAAAGTGTGGCAAGCATTCGGCCAACTCAGGCCGGAACTCATCATATACATACATAAAGAAGGACGAATATTGAAATATTTAACTCAAATGTAAAATCCACACTATTATATGGATGCCGAGCGTTGAATGCAGTACAACAACCCGCAGTACAACCCGCAGTACAACCCGCAGGATATTTGACATAGAAGAAGATTATCACATACTTGGAAGCGGAAAACTTAAACCGAAATGTCGCATTTACACCCATGCTGGAATTAAAGTTAATATCGTATGAAAGTTATTGGAATAATCTTATTGCGGCCCTATGGTCCTCACAGAAGTAAAAGGAATATATATTCTCAAAATTTACTCCTGTAAAGTATAAATTTTTGGTTACTTGACCGTCACTTGGTTGCATAAAGAAAATTATTGAATTATTTTATATTATCAATTGATTCTGATTTAATACAAGTAAATAATATCAATGTTTTTAATAAAAATTGATGTTTTCTAGAGTCCATCCGAGATGATATCTTATATCACATAAAAAATGCTTTAAGCGGGTGCTTGGAAATATCCATTGATCTTTAAGGTCTGCTTAAATTTATAATAAAAGAACAGGTGAAATTTTTTAATATATTACAGTAAAATAATTTATGAACACTGATTTATGTTTTTTTTTTTTTTTTTTTTTTTTTTTTTTTTTTTTTTTTGGAAAATGTACAACCGACCGACCGGTTCTGTGACTGTAAGAAATAACTGCTCTAGTTTAGATAACTTGAAATGTAGATAATAACAATATTGTAATTCCGAAATTTAAATTTACCCTAAATTTTCTTATTACTACAAAGTAAACAATAACAAACTTCAGTATCGAAAAATTTATAAAAATATTTTTAAATGTTAAATATGTATTGTTGACCTTTTTTGTTGTTTATATATTTTGTTGTAGATTTTTGTTTGGCTTTAGGTCATAAAAATTCAATTTTGTTGTTTTATTTTTAAAGAAAATAAATAAAGAAATTTAAAATATTTTCTTTAAAAATAAAACAACAAAATTGAATTTTTATGACCTAAAGCCAAACAAAAATCTACAACAATATTTTTAAATATAATTTGAAATATGTTTACGAAATGACCATTAGTGGCTATTATAGCTAATAAAACTGTAAAAACTAGTCTCTTTAAACTGCCCTAAACATAAACATTAATATAGCTTTAAAGAAATGCTTTTCGAGTTATGATTAATTTATTTCAGTGAGAGTAATGTCTTGTTTTTTTGGTTTTGTTATTTATGTTTACACTGAACTATAGTGACTGGAAGTAGTGTTACACATAACTTTTGTAAAATTTTACGCAGCTCTTTATTAACAATACTTAAAGGACAGTAAATCAACGTTTACAAAAGGTATTAATCTAGCAATATTTTTCGGTAAAAATTAAATTAATTTGAAAACATCTTTTCCTAAAATTATATAAAATAAATAAAAAGCTACCTTTGTGTTAATATTAAGAACTTTAAGTAAAGGGAGCCATTGATTACTTTGGTAATATGTATAAGCACTAGCATTTAACTGAATTTTGATTTATTTTTTAATTAAAAAAAAAATTAAACAAACAGTTTTTATTGGCTTTTATTTTAAATTCTTTCAAAAAAAATTGTTACTTTTTGTCCCAAATCAGATTTTGATGACTTAAATTTTTTATGCGTACATACTGTATGTATGTATATATGTTTTTCGTCATAAAAATTTTTATGAAATACCCTGCTTAAAATCAATACACAGTCACTCAATATAAACACAGCTACGTATATTTCCATTAATAAGCATAAAAAATAAATTTAATTATGACTCCACTTTATTTGTTTTCAAAAAATTAAAATAAAAGGATTATATATTGATTTTATCCCTATTATCCAATATTTAAAATTTAAACACGTTTTAAGTGTTATAAAAAAGGAAATACTAAAAAATTAACGCCTTTAATATAATTTAAAAAAAAAATTTTTTTGTTGATAAATTAAAATTGTTGATTTTTTTTAACAGTTGCAAAAAGTAGCAATAAAAAACATGTCTGTGTTATATAGGATTAATATCAAAATATCAAAATAACAAAAAACATTCAGTACAGTTAGTCATCGGAAGCTTGTTGCTCCTCATGGTGCTGGCAGTCATTACCGCACTGCCATAGTAATGCAAAAAAACATACAAAATGATGTCTGTTTTCAGTTTCATATTATCGTACATGAGCTTAGCTGGCAGGAATATGCAGGAGAAAATCCATCTATGAATCTATCTTAGTGTGTGTGTATATGTATTAAAGGGTATTTGGCCACCTTTGACTATAGATAATAAAAATAGAAGAGAACCAAAACAAATTTCCCTTCCAAAAAAGGAACAACAAATAGAATTAAATTTCCAAAGGCAACAGACATAAAATAAAAGCCATGCCACATTTATACACTCTGATTAACGGCTTTCATTGACTAAAAAATATATAAAACAAAGAAAAATAAAATGTTTGCATAGTAGTTCATATTATGTTTAAAAAAGTGTATTTACAAAATCACTAATAACTGGTAATCTGGTGGGATTAAAGTGATTTATTTAAACAAAGTCAACTTGAAATGTAAATGTAATTTTTGAACCATATTATGCTGAAAGTAAATGTCTTGTTAAAAACATAATATTATAGGAACCCCTCTATAGTTTTATAAACCAAAGAAAAGAGCCGCATCTCTTGTCTGTATGTGAATAACTTTTGTCAAAATCCTTACGGTGCGAAACCACTTTGCTTACTTTTTCATTTGAGTTTCTGTAAAATGTCAGTGAAATTGTTTTCAGAGCAGGAAACACTGCATACAATAATAAAAAATATATAATTCGGGTTTTCGTTTTGTTTTCAAGTTCCCAGCATGACTGCAAATACAAAAAATAAAAAAAGATTGGTACACTAGTGTGGAATTTAATAGAAGTATATTATCACTTTATACAATAATAGTGTGTTTTATGGCTTATGATTTTATTTATATTAAAAATTACATAATTTTTAGAGAATTAGTTTTTTAGTTAAAATCATTTAATACACACTCTGTTACAAAATTAAAGCATATTATTTATAACAAATTTAGAAATGAATTTTTATTTCTTCTGAATTTTTTCTTGCATCTCAAATATTTGCACGATTTGAAGTCAATATTAGAAAACAAGTAAGAATGCTTTATTCGACCGTGTCAAATATGTAAATCATGCACATACGTATAGTCATTGGCGCAACCAGACCATTCGGAGGGGCGTTATGAATAAATTGTTTTTCCTAAATATTCGTTTTAATATTTGTCATATATTAATGCCACGCGTAGATCTGTGCTACATTTGGCTTCTTTAAAAGTTGATTTCAACCAACACACCAAAAAACGGACATTGCTCCATCCTCAAGTAAAAATTTATCAGGAAAGACATATTCTATGGGTCCTTAAATTAATATTGTAGAAATTACATAGGGAATGGAAGAGCTATATACCCTTGGCACCACTAATAAAGGGTACAATTATAGATTGAGGAGATATATGTATTGCTAATAATATTAAACGGCCTTTAAAATACGTTTAGAATATTTAGCGATAAAAACGTTGATCTAGCTGATTTTATAAATAAAAGCCTTTAAATTTTTATACCCGCCACCAAAAAAATGGTGGGGGTATATTCATTTTGTCATTCCGTTTGTAACACATCGAAATATCCATTTTAGACCCTATAAAGTATATATATTCTGAATCAGGGTTTGATTTGATGACGATCTAGCTATGTCCGTCCGTCTGTCCGTCTGTTGAAAGCACGATAGAGGTCGCACCGAAAAAGCTAGGGGGCTCAAATTTTGCCAGAATCTTTGTATTGAAAATGGGCTAAATCCGAATATTAGGAACAGAGTTATAGCTCGAAAAGCAAAAGTAGGTCGAAAAAACCGTGTCCTTCGAACATCGAATAAAAGGGAATTATGTCCAAACCCATTCACGTAGACTCATGAAACTTAAAATATATACTTCCTGAGTAAAAACAATATTTTTCCCCGAAAATTATCTAAATCTATGCATTAGGAGAGGAGTTATAGATCAAAATGTACGAAAATTTATACCGCACAGTGTATTTTTCGGTATATTTAAAAACAAAAACGTCATAAATGCAACAAAATTGGATGTACGACTCTGAAATTTTGCACTCTTTGCTTTTTGGTGAGGCGCTTTTTTGTAACGGAAAATCAATGTGCCACGCCCACTTTTACGCCCACCTCCCATATAACGTTTTAACTAAAATTCATATAATTTCTATATTAATAAAGATTTTGGAATAATAAAGGGCTATATTGAAACACCTATGTTGTACTCATTCGCAAAAATAACTTCGACACGCCTACTATAACGCCCACTTTTCACGTTATTTACCGTTAATGAAATTTAAAAGCTCATAAAACCGCCAAAATTTGAGATATGATGATAAAATTTCCTACGTATATCCCCCTAGGCAATTTCATTACTGTGCCAGATAATAAAGGTGCCACGCTCACTTTTACGCCCACCTCCTATATAACGTTTTACCTAAAATTCATATAATTTCTCTAGTAATAAAGATTTTGGAATAATAAAGGGCTATAATGCTACTATAACGCCCACTTTCCACGTTATCTACCGTTAATGAAATTTAAAAGCTCATAAAACCGATAATATTAGAGATATGAATATCAAATTTGCTACATATACCCTTCTAGGCAATGTGATTACTGTGCCGAAAAGTTTAGGTGACACGCCCACTTTAACGCCTAATTTTATGTTGAACTAGCCAAACCCGGCGCGCGTTGCTACGCCCCTTAATGAATCGAAATGCATTCTGAATTTTAATTGAATATCAAGTGCAAAAACCTAAAAATTATAATTTTTTTTATGGGCGTGGTATTGCCCAGTTTTCTAGTCACGAAATTGTAAAGTCATAATTGCTCAATTTGTGTGCAAAGTTTCAGAATAATCGGTCCAGTGCAAGTACCTCAAAATGATACCTTTTTTTTATGGGCGTGGCACTGACCACTTTTCTAATCACGAAATTATTTAGTCATGACAGCTCGATATGTGTGTAAAGTTTCAGAAAAATCGGTCAAGTGCAAGTAGCTAAAATTGATAACTAATTTTTATGGGCGTAGCCCCATTTCGTTTCGGAGTCTATAGCTAACACACACACACACAGAGTTTCACTTTTATATATATAAATATAGATTTAAATAAAACACAAATTATTTAGGATATTATTATTATTTCTTTTTGTAATTAAAATATTTGTATGGTTCAATTATGTATTTAACAAAATAGCGGCCAAATGCCCCCCCCCCTCCTTGGCGCCACTCCTCTATCTGATGGTCCGAATTTTCAATGAAAATGTTGATGCTCAATTGTTGGGCATGATGATGAGGCGAGGTTGACTGCTCTTTTGCCACACTATCGCAAAAACCAGCAGTGGTTCCCATTCAACGAACTAAGAAGGCATTCACAGATTTTCTAACATTTTATACAGACCTGTTTTGCAGAAATTTAAATATTTTTTACAATTCTCCCGATTGTGGACGAATTTGAACGATTATGTTGATCAAAAGAATTACGAACTGCTCAAAATGCATTTTTATTTAAACGCCCATTTTTATAAAAAACCTGAATAACTTTAAAGCGTTGCTCATTTGCGTATCTTTCCACGGATCAAATTGAGTAAGTTTGCGATTGAGAAATGTCAAGTGAAATGCAGAAAACAAATTTAAAGACTAGGTGTAGTTCACCTTCAACATGGGCCCTTAAAATTTAACCACCCTTTACAAAGAAAGTGATACATATTTTTTTATAAAGAGATTATTCTATAGCGATTAACAAAATAAAAAATATTGTGCTTTAAATGTACACAAAATTGGTGGTGGGTATAAAAGATTCGGCACAGCCGAATATAGTGCTCTTACTTGTTTTTTTTAATTTTATATACGCAAAGTTTTATTGGCTTGGACTTTTCTTGTTGGTCGGCAAGATTTTGGTATGAGACATCCTGTGATAAATATAAAGCTTTTTTCTCTTTGTATACAAACCTACCAAGCTAAAATGCTTTTTCTATTTTTGGACAAAAGTCGTGAGTGGCGAAATATAAAAGGTAAATTAAAACAAAGTAAATTAAATTCTTTAATTCTAATTCTTCTAAATTAAAAAGTTTGTAATTTCTACAATATTTACTCATATTCATATTAT
Source organism: Phyto melanocephala (assembly GCA_941918925.1). Lineage (NCBI taxonomy): Eukaryota > Metazoa > Arthropoda > Insecta > Diptera > Rhinophoridae > Phyto > Phyto melanocephala. Next base: position 109,808,870 of record OW799235.1, on the reverse strand, counting down.
ATATTTAAACTCTAAAAACTACTAAACCAAAGTATTTTCTGAAAGCTTATGATTGGGAAGTCGACTAAGAAATGTTCGTCTGTATGCCTGTTGGTGGATATCAATTTTTAGAAGCACACATATGATGCACATATCTGTTTTCGGTATCAATGCTTTAAAATAACCGGAAATGAATCACTGATAATATCCAGCACAATTTCCCCATAACTATCCGATAGATGAGAAAATAAACACGACTACCTTTTTTCACGTATTTTGTATCATAAAAATTTAAATTTTTAAGCCCAAGGATAATTTATATACACGTTTGCTACTACATTAATACATGTGATATGACTCTAGACATAGACGTAAGCAATTTTGTACAAATCGGAAAAGTTGTTTTTTTAAATATATATTTTTTTTTAAATATACCCAGTGACAAAAGCTCCTAATTAATTTTCAAATATGGTAAATATATCCGAGTATAGCCTTAAAAATTGTTGTGGAAGTAAACTGAACGGTTTGAAAGTAACTAGATACAAACATCAAAATATTGAAAATTTGGTGTTTTTCCTAAAAAAATTTTTCAGCTTTTGGCTAGCAGGGAGAATCAATGAGTATCATACGAGATTATCGGTAGAATATAACTAACTATAAAAAAAATTTAAAATTCATGATGGCCGCCTCTACAAAATAGCGGAGAATATGTTTATATATGGGTCAAATCTAGTAACTAAAATGTACACATTTTAATTCTCTCAATTATAGTATCCACCGAAAGGGCTTGACTAGTAATAGCGTAAGCTTTGAAAAATGTTAAATCTAATATGGCATCCAAAATAAAATGTTGGATATTTGGATCAAATATAGTAAATACAGCTCCACTTCCACAGTATTGATATTTAATGAAAGGACTTGAGTTAATAAATGAAGAAAAGCTAATTTATAAAATCCTATAGATAAAATTGTTATTATTAATCCTAACTGTCTTAAAGTTGACAAAGCAATAATTTTTTTTAAATCAAATTCAAAAATTTGCTCCTCATCCTGCTATAAATATTGTTAAACAAAAAAAATATATAATCAATGATGACATTTTAACCAAAATGGCAGATATTTTGATTAGTACAGTAAAGCTTACTATTTTAAAAATTCAAAATCGAAGATGAAGTTGGAAATGAGAAACAAAAATGGCGTATGGTATTTAATCTGAAATCTAGGAAATGTTGTAATGTGGTCATTATACCTATTTGATGTTGAATAGTATTATCAGAATCAACATGACCGAATTTAGCATGTTGACTTGTTAAAATGAGATTTAGTTAGTTTAGTTTAGTTTAGCAATTAACAATGCCATTAACGATAAGGCTGTTGTTCCTGGTGCTGCTGCCTTTGAGGTCAGAGCCTTTAATCATTTAATGAAATACAAAGATACTGCTAAGGGTAAAATACGTTTGGGCTTACAAGCTTTCGCTGAATCATTACTGGTAATTCCCAAAAATTTGGCCATTAACAGTGGCTACGATGCCCAAGACTCCATTGTGAAATTGACCGAAGAAGATCGTCTCAATCCAGATCCTGTTGGTTTGGACTTACCCACTGGTGAAGCTATGAAACCTACTGATTTAGGTGTTTATGATAACTACAACGTTAAAAAGCAAATCTTAAATTTGTGTTCCGTAATTGCCAGCAATTTATTGCTGGTCGATGAAGTTATGCGTGCTGGTATGACAAGTCTTAAGGGTTAACTTTTTCCTGAGTTTGAAAATTCTAACAAGTATTGAATAGAAATAAAAAACACACGCTTATCTAACATTTTTCCTATATTAATTTTCATGAATTTTTTGTTTATTCATGCTTCTTGCTTCATTGTTTTCAAATTAGTTTATTTTTTCCATATAAAAATTTTCTCTTGTGTAACACTTTGAAAATAAGAAATAATTCGATGTTTCGAATAAACATTTATTTATCGATAAGTATGCGGCCATATTTATAAAAAATTTTAAAGTTTCCATAGACTGACAGTTTTATGAATCGTTCAAAAACCTTAAATAATTTTTTATTAAACAAGTAAGAGCGCTATATTCGGCCATGCCGAATCTTATATACCCTTCACAACGTGTAGTCATGCAATAACAGTAGTTTGTACCACCATTCCCCAAATGAAATACGTACATACATATATAAAAACATCCCATTGTAAAATTATAAATTTACGTATGTATATTTAAAAAAAAAATAAAAAAAAAAATTTTTTAAAATTTAAAAAAAATAAAAATTTAAAAAAAAAATTTGTTTTTAAATAATTAAAATATATATAATAAATATAAAACAAACAAAAAATAATACAAAAAATAAAAAAAAAAATAAAAAAAATTAAAAAAAAAATTATAATAAAAATATAAATAATATATTAAATAAAAAATAAAAAAATAATAAAAAAAAATTAAAAAACAAAAAATATAAAAAAAATATTCATAAGCTTTCAGAAAATATATACTTTATGGGGTCGGAAATGCAAATTGTAGAAAAACCTATATATACCCTTTTTCACTGTGTGAAGGGTATAAAAAGATCAGACTTACGTAAGGTTTTCTAGTAGTAACATATTTACTCATGTTTACTTACTTATACGTATGTGTATGTGCATACTTCTACATTCCTGAGTACTCAAACACATCGAAATATACAAAAAGGTATGTACGTGAAATTAAAACTGTTGCTATCAAAAAAACACCGCCCATAAACGGAAATATAATTCTTGTAAGTTGTACAATATTTATATCTGGCAGTGGATTGTTTTAGACACTTAATGGTGGTTGGTTGTTGTTCGTCTTTTACGTAACACCGAGACACATGTTTTTTTACATTTAATGTAATTTTCTCCATAGATTTGTAAATTATAAATGACGTTGTTGCAACCTTCTGTTCTGCTATTTAAAAAAAAATAAATGCGTGACGAATTGAAATCATTTTATGCAAATTTTAATTTGGTTCCCTTATTCCAGCCCTCTACAATTATAAGGTGTTTGTTGATGATGCTATACGGTGCTGAAAGAGTTTTTTATACCCGCCACCAAAAAAATGGTGGGGGTATATTCATTTTGTCATTCCGTTTGTAACACATCGAAATATCCATTTTAGACCCCATAAAGTATATATATTCTGAATCAGGGTTTGATTTGATGACGATCTAGCTATGTCCGTCCGTCTGTCCGTCTGTCCGTCTGTCCGTCTGTCCGTCTGTCCGTCTGTCCGTCTGTCCGTCTGTCCGTCTGTTGAAAGCACGATAGAGATCGCACCGAAAAAGCTAGGGGGCTCAAATTTTGCCAGAATCTTTCTTATAAACAAGGTTTGTTTGGTATTGAAAATGGGCTAAATCGGAATATTAGGAAGAAAGTTATAGCTCGAAAAGCAAGAGTAGGTCGAAAAAACCGTGTCCTTCGAACATCGAATAAAATGGAATTGTGTCCAAACGCATTAACGTAGACTCATGAAACTCCGAATATATATTTCCTGAGTAAAAACAATATTTCTGCCCGAAAATTATTTAAATCTATGCATTAGGAGAGGAGTTATCGCTCAAAATGTACGAAAATTTATACCGCACAGTGTATTTTTCGGTATATTTAAAAACAAAAACGTTATAAAAGCAACAAAATTGGATGTACGACTCTGAAATTTTGCACACTTTGCTTTTTGGTGAGATGCTTTTTTGTAACGAAAAATCAATGTGCCACGCCCACTTTTACGCCCACCTCCCATATAACGTTTTACCCAAAATTCATATAATTTCTCTATTAATAAAGATTTTGGAATAATAAAGGGCTATATTGAAACACCTAAGTTGTACTCATTCACAAAAATAATTTTGACACGCCTACTATAACGCCCACTTTTCACGTTATCTACCGTTAATGAAATTTAAAAGCTCATAAAACCGCCAAAATTAGAGGTATGATGATCAAATTTGCTAGGTATATCCCCCTAGGCAATATCATTACTGTGCCAGAAAATTAAGGTGCCACGCCCATTTTTACGCCCACCTCCCATATAACGTTTTACTTAAAATTCATATAATTTCTCTATTAATAAATATTTTGGAATAATAAAGGGCTATATTGAAACACCTAAGTTGTACTCATTCGCAAAAACAACTTTGACACGCCTACTATAACGCCCACTTTTTACGTTATCTACCGTTAATGAAATTTTAAAGCTCATAAAACCGCCAAAATTAGAGGTATGATGATCAAATTTGCTAGGTATATCCCCCTAGGCAATATCATTACTGTGCCAGAAAATTAAGGTGCCACGCCCATTTTTACGCCCACCTCCCATATAACGTTTTACTTAAAATTCATATAATTTCTCTGTTAATAAATATTTTGGAATAATAAAGGACTATATTGAAACACCTAGGTTGTACTCATTCGCAAAAATAACTTTGACACGCCTACTATAACGCCCACTTTTCACGTTATCTACCGTTAATGAAATTTAAAAGCTCATAAAACCGCCAAAATTAGAGGTATGATGATCAAATTTGCTAGGTATATCCCCCTAGGCAATATCATTACTGTGCCAGAAAATAAGGTGCCACGCCCATTTTTACGCCCACCTCCCATATAACGGTTTATCTTAAATTCATGTAATTTCTCTATTGACAAAGTTTTTGGGAAAATAAAGGACTATATTGAAATAAAAGTTGTTTTTAATAGTAGAAACTTTATTGACACGCCTTCTTTAACGCCCACTTTCATTGAAAGACTACATTTACAAAAGCATTATAGTAGCATATCAAAGTTATAAAGGGTGATTAAATTTTGAGGGCCGATGTTGATTTTAAACAAAGCACAAATTATTTAAGAAATTATTATCATTTCTTTTTGTAATTATAATATTTGTATGGTTAAATTATGTATTTAACAAAATATCGGTCAAATGGCTCCCCCCCCATCCTTGGCACCACTCCTCTATCTGATGGTCCACATTTTCAATGACAATGTTGATGCTCAATTCTTGGGCATGACGATGAGTCAAGGTTAACTGGTCTTTTGCCACACTATTGCAAAAACCAGCGGTGGTTCCAATTCAACGCAATAAGAAGGCATTCACAGATTTTCTAACATTTTATACAGACCTGTTTTGCAGAAATTTAAATATTTGTTACACTTCTCCCGATTCTGGACGAATTTGAACGATTGTGTTGATCAAAAGAATTACGAAGTGCACAAAACGCATTTTGATTTGAATGCCCATTTTTATAAAAAACCAGAATAACTTTAAAGCGTTGCTCATTTGCGTATCTGTCCACGGATCAAATTGGGTAAGTTTGAGATTGAGAAATATCAAGTGAAATGCAGAAAACAAATTTAAAGACTAGGTGTAGTTTACCTTCACATGGGCCCTTAAAATTTAACCATCCTCTACAAAGAAAGTGATACATATTTTATTATAAAGAGATTATTCCATAGCGATTAACAAAATAATAAATATTGTGCTTTAAATGTACACAAAATTGGTGGTGGGTATAAAAGATTCGGCACAGCCGAATATAGTGCTCTTACTTGTTTATTTTAGTTTTTTAGGGTGAGTTAACATTTTTGTTTTGGTTAGTTGATAAGTTTGTAATTGTATAGAATTGGATAATTTTATGCGTTTAATAATTTGTTGAGAAAATAAAATTGTATGCAAATATATTTATTTGCGTGTCAGTAGTGAGTGTAAATAAAATCGCTCATCCCAATCCCGAGTGTTTACATTTAGTTGACAGATGTAGCCATTTAAATTATCAAGAGATTATTTGCCATGACATTTAAAGCAACAATAATATCTATGGATGAACTGGTGGACTAATTAGTTTTGTTCTGGTTTGCTAATTTGGTGTTGGAGTGTCTAATTATCACTAGAGACTATGGACTGTTATAAAGGCTCGGTTAATTAGGTTAAAACATATTTTTGGTTAAGCTCCAATATTAAGTAAATGAAAATATAATTATTATTTAGCACTGTGTGACAAGATGAGAAACTTTTCTAATTTCCACAAAAAGTTCATAAACGTTAAAGCTGGTTTTTTTAATTATCAATAACTACAGGGTGGGCAAACTTCGGCTGGCTAAGTTCAAAAACTTTTTTTATTTAAGAATAAGTTAAAAAATTTCCCGAATTTAGATATGAAAAATATCATATTTTGTGTTGGAATTTATTAATATTTTTTAAAACCAAACTTGTATTTTAAAGACAGTTCAAAATAGCGAGCTTTGCGTTTTAAATCTACCAAAAGAGTGCCATCTAACCACTATGCTTCAAAATTTAAATTTTCTCAATGCCCTTATAAATTTCCCCATTTAGCTTTAGCAATAACTAAATTTTTTGCACATTTTGCTTGGACATAAAAAATGTCACTTTCAGTTTTCGTTTTTAGCTAACTTTTTATTATGTCGCACTTAAGTTAAGTGAAAAAATATTTCTTCCTTGCACGCAATACTCAAAGGACACGTAAGTATTTTATTGGACATTTATGCAAGTGTTTCCCTCCTTAGATAGTACAACTATCATTTTCCTGTTTAGTCACTCTGAGTATCGTTGTTTTTATACCCGCCACCAAAAAAATGGTGGGGGTATATTCATTTTGTCATTCCGTTTGTAACACATCGAAATATCCATTTTAGACCCCATAAAGTATATATATTCTGAATCAGGGTTTGATTTGATGACGATCTAGCTATGTCCGTCCGTCTGTCCGTCTGTCCGTCTGTCCGTCTGTCCGTCTGTCCGTCTGTCCGTCTGTCCGTCTGTTGAAAGCACGATAGAGGTCGCACCGAAAAAGCTAGGAGGCTCAAATTTTGCCAGAATCTTTCTTATAGACAAGGTTTGTTTGGTATTGAAAATGGGCTATATCGGAATATTAGGAAGTGAGTTATAGCTCGGAATGCAAGAGTAGGTCGAAAAAACCGTGTCCTACGAACATCGAATAAAATGGTATTGTGTCCAAACGGATTAACGTACAGTCATGAAACTTCGAATATATATTTCTCGAGTCAAAACAATATTTCTCACCAAAAATTACCTAAATCTAATCATTAGGAAAGGAGTTATCGATCAAAATGTACGAAAATTTATACCGCACAGTGTATTTTTCGGTATATTTAAAAACAAAAACGTCATAAAAGCAACAAAATTGGATGTACGACTCTGAAATTTTGCACACTTTGCTTTTAGGTGAGACGCTTTTTTGACACGGAAAATCAATGTGCCACGCCCACTTTTACGCCCACCTCCCATATAACGTTTTACCTAAAATTCATATAATTTCTCTATTAATAAAGATTTTGGAATAATAAAGGGCTAAATTGAAACATCTAAAATGTACTCATTCGCAAAAATAACTTTGACACGCCTACTATAACGCCCACTTTTCACGTTTTCTACCGTTAATGAAATTTAAAAGCTCATAAAACCGCCAAAATTAGAGGTATGATGATCAAATTTGCTACGTATATCCCCCTAGGCAATGTCATTATTGTGCCAAAAAATTAAGATGCCACGCCCACTTTTACGCCCACCTCCCATATAACGTTTTACCTAAAATTCATATAATTTCTCTATTAAAAAAGATTTTGGAATAATAAAAGGCTATATTGAAACATCTAAAATGTACTCATTCGCAAAAATAACTTTGACACGCCTACTATAACGCCCACTTTTCACGTTATCTATCGTTAATGAAATGTTAAAGCTCATAAAACCGACAAAATTTGATGTATGATGATCAAATTTTCTACGTATATCCCCCTAGGCAGTGTCATTATTGTACAAAAAAATTAAGGTGCCACGCCCACTTTTACGCCCACCTCCCATATAACGCTTTACCTAAAATTCATATAATTTCTCTATTAATAAAGATTTTGGAATAATAAAAGGCTATATTGAAACATCTAAAATGTACTCATGCGCAAAAAAAACTTTGACACGCCTACTGTAACGCCCACTTTTCACGTTATCTACCGTTAATGAAATGTTAAAGCTCATAAAACCGCCAAAATTAGAGGTATGATGATCAAATTTGCTACGTATATCCCCCCAGGCAATGTCATTACTGTGTCAGAAAATTAAGGTGTCATGCCCACTTTTACGCCCACTTCCCATATAACGTTTTACCTAAAATGCATATAATTTCTCTATTAATATAGATTTTGGAATAATAAAGGACTATATTGAAAAACCTTAGTTGTAGTTATTAGCAAAAATAACTTTGACACGCCTACTACAACGCCCACTTTTCACGTTATCTACCGTTAATGAAATTTAAAAGCTCATAAAACCGCCAAAATTAGAGGTATGATGATCAAATTTGCTACGTAAATCCAGAAAATTAAGGTGTCACGAACACTTTTACGCCCATAACATATAACGTTTTACCTAAAATTCATATAATTTCTCTACTAGTAAAGATTTTGGAATTATAAAGGGCTATATTGAAACACCTAAGTTGTACTCATTCGCAAAAACAACTTTGACACGCCTACTATAACGCCCATTTTTCACGTTATCTACACTTAATGAAATTTAAAAGCTCATAAAACCGCCAAAATTAGAGGTATGATGATCAAATTTGCTACATATATCCTTCTAATCAATGTATTTTTTTTTTGGTGTCAAAAAGTTTAAGTGACACGCCCACTTTAACGCCTACCTCCCATATAACTGTTTATCTTAAATTCATGTAATTTCTCTATTGACAAAGTTTTTGGGAAAATAAAGGACTATTGTGAAATATCTAAGTTGTATTTATTAGCAGAAACTTTATTGACACGCCTACTTTAACGCCCACTTTCATTGAAAGACGACATTTACAAAAGCATTTTAGTAGCATATCGAAGTTATTAAGGGTGGTTAAATTTTAAGGGCCGATGTTGAATTTAAATAAAAAACAAATTATTTAGGAAATTATTATTATTTCTTTTTGTAATGATAATATTTGTACGGTTAAATTATGTATTTAACAAAATATCGGCCAAACGCCCCCGCCCCCATCCTTGGCGCCACTCCTCTATCTGATGGTCCAAATTTTCAATGACAATGTTGATGCTCAATTGTTGGGCACGATGATGAGTCGAGGTTGACTGCTCTTTTGCCACACTATCGCAAAAAACAGCAATGGTTCCCATTCAACGAACTAAGAAGGCATTCACTGATTTTCTAACATTTTATACTGACCTGTTTTGCAGAAATTTAAATATTTTTTACAATTTTCCCGATTGTGGATGAATTTGAATGATTATGTTGATCAAAAGAATTACGAAGTGCACAAAATGCATTTTGAACTGAACGGCCCATTTTCATAAAAAACCTAAATAACTTTAAAGCGTTGCTCATTTGCGTATCTTTCCACGGATCAAATTGAGTAAGTTTGAGATTGAGAAATGTCAAATGAAATGCAGAAAACTAATTTAAAGACTGGCTGTAGTTCACCTTCAACATGGGCCCTTAAAATTTAACCACCCTCTACAAAGAAAGTGATACATATTTTATTATAAAAAGATTATTCCATGATGAGTAACAAAATAATAAATATTGTGCTTTAAATGTACACAAAATTGGTGGTGGGTATAAAAGATTCGGCACAGCCGAATATAGTGCTCTTACTTGTTTTTTTTTGTAGTATCCATGTTTTCCCAAAATTAAATTTACAAGTCACTTGAGGTGTCTTGTTTTTGTATTTCTTATTTGCAATATGCGACATTAAATGGAATTAAATTTTTATTTACATATTAAGCAAAAGATTAATACTTAATGTATTAGATTACATAAAAAGCAGATTAAAAAAATGTTTTTTTTTTTGCTTTTATTGCCACTAATTTAAGCTTGTATACTAAGGCTTAATCATACAAGTTAAAACGAATCAAATTTAAAACAAGCAAAAAACAACATTGTCGACAGGATCTACAAGGTGGGCCAAAAGACGTCATCCGATGTTGTTTGGCTGTCATTTTTTTTTTTCTAAATGAAAAACTTCGATTCTATTTTTTGATTTTGTTTATTTGAACCCAAGGCATATTAATTCATCAGGTAATTGCAGTTCGGAGAGAATGTTTTTGCTTATATTTTTATACCCGCCACCAAAAAAATGGTGGGGGTATATTCATTTTGTCATTCCGTTTGTAACACATCGAAATATCCATTTTAGACCCCATAAAGTATATATATTCTGAATCAGGGTTTGATTTGATGACGATCTAGCTATGTCCGTCCGTCTGTCCGTCTGTTGAAAGCACGATAGAGGTCGCACCGAAAAAGCTAGGGGGCTCAAATTTTGCCAGAATCTTTCTTATAGACAAGGTTTGTTTGGTATTGAAAATGGGTTAAACCGGAATATTAGGAAGAGAGTTATAGCTCGAAAAGCAAGAGTAGGTCGAAAAAATCGTGTCCTTCGAACATCGAATAAAATGGAATTGTGTCCAAACGCATTAACATAGACTCATGAAACTCCGAATATATATTTCCTGAGTAAAAACAATATTTTTGCCCGAAAATTATTAAAATCTATGCATTAGGAGAGGAGTTATCGCTCAAAATGTACGAAAATTTATACCGCACAGTGTATTTTTCGGTGTATTTAAAAACAAAAACGTTATAAAAGCAACAAAATTGGATGTACGACTCTGAAATTTTGCACACTTTGCTTGTTGGTAAGACGCTTTTTCGAAACGGAAAATCAATGTGCCACGCCCACTTTTACGCCCACCTCCCATATAACGTTTTACTCAAAACTCATATAATTTCTCTATTAATAAAGATTTTGGAATTATAAAGGGCTATATTGAAACACCTAAGTTGTACTCATTCGCAAAAATAACTTTGGCACTCCTACTATAACGCCCACTTTTCACTATATCTACCGTTAATGAAATTTAAAAGCTCATAAAACCGCAAAAATTAGAGGTATGATGATAAAATTTGCTACGTATATCCCCCTAGGCAATGTCATTACTGTGCCGAAAAATTAAGGTGCCACGCCCACTTTTACGCCCACCTCTCATATAACGTTTTACCTAAAATTCTTATAATTTCTCTACTAATAATGATTTTGGAATAATAAAGGGCAATATTGAAACATCTAAGCTGTACTCATTCGCAAAAACAACTTTTACACGCCTACTATAACGCCCACTTTTCACGTTATCTACCGTTAATGAAATTTAAAAGCTCATAAAACCGCCAAAATTAGAGGTATGATGATCAAATTTGCTACGTATATCCATTTAGTCAATGTAATTGTTTTGCCAAAAAGCTTAGGTGACACGCCCACTTTAACGCCTACCTCCCATATAACGGTTTATCTTAAATTCACGTAATTTCTCTATTGACAAAGTTTTTGGGAAAATAAAGGACTATATTGAAATATCTAAGTTGTTTTTAATAGTAGAAACTTTATTGACACGCCTTCTTTAACGCCCACTTTCATTGAAAGACTACATTTACAAAAGTATTTTAGTAGCATATCGAAGTAATAAAGGGTGGTTAAATTTTAAGGAACGATGTTGGATTTAAATAAAACACAAATTATTTAGGATATTATTATTATTTCTTTTTGTAATTATAATATTTGTATGGTTTAATTATGTATTTAAGAAAATATCGGCCAAATGCACCTCCCCCCTCCATCCTTGGCGACACTCCTCTATCTGATGGTCCAAATTTTCAATGACAATGTTGATGCATGTTGGTGGTGTTGTTGGGCATGATGATGAGGCGAGGTTGACTGCTCTTTTGCCACACTATCGCAAAAACCAGCAGTGGTTCATATTCAACGAACTAAGAAGGCATTCACAGATTTTCTAACATTTTATACAGAACTGTTTTGCAGAAATTTAAATATTTTTTACAATTCTCTCGATTGTGGACGAATTTGAACGATTATATTGATGAAAAGAATTACGAAATGTACAAAATGCATATTGATTTGAACGCCTATTTTTATAAAAAACCTGAATAACTTTAAAGCACTGGTCATTTGCGTATCTTTCCACGGATCAAATTGAGTAAGTTTGAGACTGAGAAATGTCAAATGAAATGCAGAAAACTAATTTAAAGACTAGGTGTAGTTCACCTTTAACATAGGCCCTTAAAATTTAATCACCCTCTACAAAGAAAGTGATACATATTTTATTATAAAGAGATTATTCCATAGCGATTAACAAAATAATAAATATTGTGCCTTAAATGTACACAAGATTGGTGGTGGGTATAAAAGATTCGGCACAGCCGAATATAGTGCTCTTACTTGTTTATATATGAAGTTTAACATTTGAAATTAATAATAGAAGAGAGAAAATTGTTTTTTATCTATAGACTTTGACAGCTGAAATTAAAAATAAGTGAAGAAAAAAATAATCAGCTGACGAAACAAGACTACCTGATGAATAAATGTGCCTTGATTTGAACCTTTAGAATTTTACTGGGCGCCGTCACAATTGATTGCTATACTGGCTCGTTTTATGGCATTTTTCATCACTTCGGCGAGAACTTTGGGCGACATATTCTCGCACTAGTGTCGAATGTTATCCTTGAGGGCTTTCAAGATATCGGGCTTGTTCATGTAAACACCGGACTTCCGGCGATCTTGCGGGCCAAAGTAAGTCGCCAGAATGAGCGATGAGGCGACCAGGGAACGCCGCCTTCAGAATATTGGTTGTGGCTCGCGCAGTTTGTGCCGTTGCTCCGTCCTGTTGGAACCACATGTCCTCTAGTCTTAATCCGTTCAATTGCGGTGGAGAAAACTCGGCAACGTGGACGCACACCATCCCCTGTTGTCGTTTGCGTCCTCGAAAAAAAATTACCCGATGACACCTTCAGCGTAAACTGTGTACAGGGGTTTTTGGTGTCCCAGGAGCGATAGTTTTGCTTGTTCACGTACACGCTGAGTTGAGTCAAATCTCATCACACATTTTGATTTTGGTCGAAAAATCGTCCAGAGCAACGTCGACATGATTATTCCGCGTTCGTTAGAAGTGTATCGCTCCATTGCTTGTTCACTTGTATTCTACTTTGTCTAGTTCACAAATATAAAAACAGCTTTGACATTGGCCGCCATTTGAAAAAATAAGAGCATCTTCCAAAAGGTTGAATCTTTTGGCCCAGCTTGTAGAAACATCATAATTCTTATATGGGCAATTGTACGCAGGATGCAAAAGAGTCGGTAATTTATCACCACTCTGTATCTTTGTTGAATAGAAAACAAAGCAATGAAGCACTTTAAAAAAATTGCATGAAAATTGTTTAATGAATTATTTAACATTATACAAATGTATTGTTTTTTTTTAACTATTAAGTTTATTTCATGAAGTTTATTTAAAATTGCTTTGTAAAACTATAAAAGTCCTCACTGAATATCGTATACAGTTCAGTTTCATACATATGATTGTCAGATCGTACATTATTGTCTGAAAAATTGGTAGCAAATACCTTACAACCATGTGAACTGGCAATTTTTAGCTAACAACGTTCGAATCTACTTAATATACCCTTCACCTTTGTTTTTAGTCCATTTCAAAGCAGTCGCTTTACAAAATTCTATTTAACGTCTGCAACGTGGACCCACGCAAGCAAATTAATGAAGTATTACTAGAGGCTATTTGCTATTTTAAATTTTTTTCTTAAGACTTTATTGTAATACAAGTAACTCTTGTTCTTACTTTCTCTTTTATTTGTTACATATTTAATTTGGTATCATAAGGTTCATAAATTTGTATTGGAGGTGTGTAAATAATTAAACATTACGGAAAACAATGTTTAAATGATTTCCGTGCTATTTTTCAACTTTTTTTCTTACTCACATTTAGCACAATAGTTAATTTTAATTGTTAATGAAAATGAAATACAAATGTTTTATTGTTGAAATTGTGTTGGCTACTACTTATTCGATAACGTTAGTTGAAATCATTACTCGTTTGGCGTTGAATAAATTTAGCACGACTCTTTAGTAGAGTTGGAAGGTGTGAGGTGCAGATGTGAATACACAGCGATGCAAAAAAAAAACTTTTAACTAGATTTCTGTTTTCTTTTAAAATGTAAAAAAAAGAAAATTATATATATTATCTGCTCTGTCTTTATTGCCAATAGGGTATTTCCAAAAGCCTTGTAAACCTTTGGGATTGTATTCAGTTGTATTTATTTCCTATTCCGTTTTCTGCACACCCGCCTGCTTTCTCTATTCTATTCAATTAGTTTGAATAATTTATTACTGTTTAACTTAAAGAATATAAGAATACAAACACTAAAACAGAACTGCTACTTATTTCTACAACAACTAACAGAGTGCTATTGCCACAATACGTACAAGTTTACTCTGCTACAATTGCTATTGTAGTTATTCGTGGTGAATGTAGTCAAATAAAAGTGAAGAAAAAGGTTGAAAAAAAAAATAATAAAAACAACACAAATTATTTGTCTTGGGAAAACTGTAATGAAATCTATATGAGGAGAAAGAAAATGTGAAACCCCTCTCAGTTACTACAACTAAGTCTGAACACAACTGACTGCACCGTATAGAAAACATAACTTTGTTGAAACAACTTTTAAAACAATTTGTATGATTTGTCTGGCAAGAAACAAACAAAAACATGAATTGAACATAAAGAACAAAATAAAAAATAATAATAAAAAAAACAGGAAAAATTTACACAACACCCTTTAAGACAATTGAGTAGAATATTTTAGTAGTCATGTGCTGGCAAGGTGAGGGAAATATTATTATAATTTATGCAATTATAGAAGTTTTCATTCGAAAATAAACTGCTATTATTTTATACAATTTATTGTGCATATAAATATTTTTCTGTGTGTATGAGTGAAGCAATACAAATATGAAATTATGTCTAGTTATTTAGTTGAAAGTTTTAAATTAAATTTCTGCAATTTTTCTGCTTTTATGGAATTTTTAGTTAAAAACAAATCTGATTGTTAGAAAAGATTTAGAAAATCTTAGCAATTTGTAGTTAATATCTGTGAAGGAATTGCAATTAAATTGCTAAAAGTTGATGGTAGTGTAAACGGCTGGAAGATGTGTCTTGTAGACTATTTTTAGAAGCTAACTTACGCAGTAAAACTTTTGGGGCAGAGTAAAAAATTAGAAAAACTTAAAGTAAATACTTACAATAGAAAAGATCTATATGAATAGAAATTATTGGATACATTTTTCATTTACATCAAATGCGTATCAAAAATTTATAAAAAATCAAAACTTATTATTAGACATGTAAACTTGATAGTAGTAAAACTGCGAACTCAGTTTTCGTTTCTAATTTCTTTAACCTTTTCAAAGGACGCTAAATTTTGGAAGGATACAAAACATAATTATAATTATAACATATGTGGAATATTTTATAACAAAAAGAAACAATCCATAGAATAAAAAATTATTTCAATTCATTTAGACTTAACTATAACTAAAACTACAAATATAATTGTTTTTATTCCAATGATAACCATCTTTCTTATGACATCAATAAAAACAAAGTACTCAATTTACTAAAGGATCCGCCATCTAATTCTTTTTTTCAACTAATGCTTATTTTGTGAATGGTAACAATTAGCTCATGTCTGATTTGATAGATAATTAGTTTTATCCTTCCGCTGAACGAATATGGTTGTGTATACGCTTGAACAACGCTGGGAAATATTGCGACATTACTTTGACCGATCTAGCCAAAAAATCATCTTTTCAGATGAAGCTCATTTTGATCTTGGCGGGTATGTAAACAAGCAAAGTTTTCGCATTTGGGGCACAGAAAACCCACACGCATATATTTAAAAGCCGATCCACCAAAACGAGTCACTGTTTGGTGCGGATTTAGGTCCAGAGGCATAATTGGGCCACTTTTCTTCGAAAATGAGCAAGGAGTGGCCGTAGTCAATGGCGATCGTTATCGGGCCATGTTGAACAAATTTTTGTTTACAAAAATTGAAGAGGAGGATTTTGGCAACATTTGGTTTCAACAGGACGGCGCTACATGACACACAGCCGAAGCTTCACTTTTTTATATAGTATTTAAAAAAAAAAGTTATTTGGCGGACCCTATATATACAGAGTGGGACAAAACCAAATAAGTCATGAGTTTTGAATGTAGTAATTTTTTATTTTTTTTTCCTAGATTACAATAATAAAATATATAGAGAAAAAATATTCGGGATATTCGCACCTAAGCCAGAACAATAAAATGTTATTATTTGAATCAGTTATCAATTCAAAGAAAATATTATCGATATGTTAATATCAACATTTCGCTCTCTGAATACTCTGATTAATTTCTTAGTGAAATTGGTGCAACCATTAAAATCCTCAAATTATGGGAAACGTTGAAGTTTTGTAGCTGTATAGAATTTAAAACAACTTTACTGAAAATGTAATTATACGTGATCAAAACTTATTTTCATTTGACTGGCTTTGTTAGTAAGTACAACAGTGGGTTCTGGGGTTCTAAAAATCCAAGAGACATACATCTGCTCCAATTGTCCTCCACTAGGTGAACAGTATTATATGTCATTTTATCTAAAAATATCTCTGGGCCTTACTTCTCCGCAAATGAAGATTGAATTGCTGAAACCTAAAAAAAAATATGTTTCGGTTTTTGATAGAACATTTTTTTATGTCGTTTTCTTAAAATTAGACAATTCAATTCAATACTGAAAGTGCCATTCATGACATACGACTTGATTTATTTGAAGAAGTGCTCGAAAATTGGGTTCATCGAATTCGTTGCTGCAGAAGAATTCGTTGTGGCCTTTTGAATGACGTTTTATTTAGAACTTAATTGTATTGTTTGTACTTCACATTAATCAAACAACTTTAAAATTTCCTTAACAATAAGTGTGTTTTTTTCAAGAAATCTAATTACTCTTATTGGAAAACCTTTTATAAGCAGAAAAATACAAATGCTTCGGTTTTTTTTTCAAAAAAATTTTCCAAACGAAAACCGATTTTTTCAGCTTTTCAGCTTTGACCTACAAAAAATTTATATTATGAGTCAAATCTAATAATTAAAACTTCATCCACTTCAACCCACTCAATACTGGTATCAAGAAAAAAAAAAATTGGACTAGTAAAATAAGATAAACAATGAAAAAGTTAAATTTTAGGTGACGTCAAAAAGAATGTAGTAACTACCGCTTTGCCCCCTTCAAGCACCTTAATATAAGTATCAAATAAAAATGCTTGACCAGTAGAATAAAGTAAATTATGAAAGAGTTAAAATCCAAGGGGACGCCCTAAACAATATGCTTAGGGGTAAATTTTTTTCTTAAACCTACCAATATGGGTATCAAATGAAAGGGCTTGATTAGTAAAATATAACTTATTAAGTAAAGATCCTAAATCAAACATGGCGCCTAGGCTATGATGTGATCACTATGCCTATGTATATGATGGTGAAGGGTGCAATCAGTTTCGCCATGGCCAAATATAGTACTCTTACTTGATGTTTTGTCATACAAAAAGCGAAAAATACCTCTTTTGCGTACAAATGAATGAAATTATGGTTTCTTATACTCTTCGAAGTGAGTTTTGTTAATAGTCGTATTGTGTATGTGAAAATAACAATAAGAGTTCGGCCTCCAAGGGATTAGCGTGATTATCTGTGATATAAACTTTTTTCGTATCTGCGTATATAAACTTTATATATCTGGTTCAGTCTTTTCATATCAAAAACGCATAGAAAACGTCAACATTTCTAAAATTATGGTGAAGTTGATAAGTAATTGTGTTATTTATTCATAGATTTTTTTTATATTTTTTGTTCGAAAATGTTCCTATTTACTAAAAAATATAAAAAAATAATACTGTTCAAATCTAAATTTATAAACTGTTAAAGAAGACGTTTGCTTTTATTTTTATTAAAATTTACACTTTTAATGCCCAACAATTCATCCTATGATCCGAGTGTCAAAAAAAAATTACATTTTTTGTGAAAATAATACTAATAATGCAAGTACTTTAATACTAAAAGTATTAGAAAAGAAATTATAAATTTATGCAATTCACCTGTTTTTTAGCACAAAAAAAGACCAACCAACGAATAAAAACAAAATATTTACTTCAAACAAAAATAAACAAATATGAAAAAAAAACTAATCAAAATATGAGAGAGTAAATGTTATGATAAAACCCTTTTTGACGTTGCAACGCTTAAGAAATTAATTCCCTTTGTAATTTTGCTATGTTTCAAGCTAAAACTGAAGATGAAAATTAAAAAAAAACAAGTAAGAGCACTATATTCGGCTGTGCCGAATCTTTTATACCCACCACCAATTTTGTGTACATTTAAAGCACAATAATTATTATTTTGTTAATCGCTTGGAATAATCTCTTTATAATAAAATATACATCACTTTCTTTGTAGAGGGTGGTTAAATTTTAAATTTAAAACAGAGGCCGAATTACGGCACTCGAACGTGATCGAAATTTGAAAACTCCTATTAGAATCTATATACCTAAAGCACAGCATACTCGATCGTTCGAGTAAAATTTCGATCGATATCGAATGCCGTAATTCGGCCCCAGGTCTGTATAAAATGTTAGAACATCTATGAATACCTTCTAAATTCATTAAATGAGAAGCATTGCTGTTTATCGCGATAGTGTGGCAAAAAAACAGTCAACTTCGACTCATCATCGTGCCAAACAATTGAGCATCAGCAATGTTATTTAAAATTTGGACTATCGGATCGAGGTGTGCCGTTGAGGTCGCGGGGCCATTTGGCCGATATTTTGTTCCATACATAATTGAACCATACAAATATTTTCATTAAAAAAGAAATGATAATAATTTCCTAAATAATTTGTGTTTTATTCAAAATCAACATCGGCCCTTAAAATTTAACCACCCTTTATAACTTGGATATGCTGGTAAAATGTTTTCGTAAATTAAGTGTTTCAGTGAAAATGGGCGTTAAAGTAAGCGTGTCAATAAAATTTCTGCTAATAAATACAACTTAGATATTTCAATATAGTCCGTAATTCTTCCAAAATATTTATTCATTGAGATATTATATGAATTTGAAATAAAGCATTATATAGGATGTGGGCGTAATAGTGGGCGTGTCACCTAAATTTTCTGGCATAACAATAACATTGACTAGAAGGATTTCCGTAGCAAATTTTATCATCATACCTCTAATTTTGTCGGTTTTATGAGCTTTTAAATTTCATTAACAGTAAATAACGTGGAAAGTGAGCGTTATAGTAGGTGTGTCGAAGTTATTTATGCTAATAAATACAACTTAGATATTTCAATAAAGTCCTTTATTATTCGATTTATAGAGAAATTATAAGAATTTGAGAGAAAACGTTGTATGGGAGGTTGGCGTGTCACATTTATTTTCCGTCAGAAGAAAGCCTTTGACCAAAAAGCAATTCCTGCAAAATTTCAGAATCGTAGATCTAAATTTGTCACTCTTATTAGGTTTAAAATTTTTAACAAATTGGAAAATACACTGCGCGGTATAAATTTTCGTACATTTTGATCTCTAACTCCCTTCCTAATACATGCATTTAGGCAATTTTTCTTTCTTCCTTATACTCCGATTTAGCCAATTTTCTATTCCAAACAAACCTTGTGTATAAGACATATTCTGGCAAAATTTGAACCCACTAGCTTTTTCGATGGGACCTCTATCGTGCTTTTAACAGACGGACAGACGGACGGACATAGCTAGATCGTCATCAAATAAAACCCCGATTAAGAATATATACATACCATTTTTTGGTGGCGGATATAAAAACTCAAATACTTCAAAAAAGCACATTACAAAAAAATTTGTTTAGCTCTTTTACTAAAATTTTGCAAAAAATATTTGACCTTGTGTCACAAAAATTGGTCTGCTGATCACGGTCGGATCGTAACGGGTATACAATGGGGTATAGGGGTATAGAGGAGAGTTTTATCTACTAAATGGTGCTAATTTCTTTTTGTCATCTTATGTTTTCTAGAAGTTATGGTGTATTAAAAAAAGGAATTTAGGAAAATTTAGACCTAAAGATAAAAAAAAAATTATTTCTAAACATTATAAACTATTTATTTTCATGTACTAATGGCTAACAAATTTTAAAATTATACAAAACTTATTTCGTTTGAAAATCTTTTAAAAGTAAAATGTTATAGAACTTTAAAAATCAAAATCTTACTAATAAGTTTCCCGTTTTAGCAAAATGCTGAGCATGTCTATTTTGAATCACCTTGTGGCCCTTAAAATTTAACCACCCTTTACAAAAGAATAGATAGATAAAAAAAATGTAGTTAAAATATGTATTTTAAATATTCAAATACTTATTTTAAATCTACTGATGCACATTTCTTTTTTAATATTTTTAAATCTAAAACCTCATAAAACTGTGTGTACAACTATATGTAAAGTTGGGCACAAATCATTACTCTAGTTAATTTTTGTCAACAAACTTCGGTCATTTTCGTTTTCACAAACCCCTATAAAATTCCTTTGTAGTTTGTGCAAAAAAATGTTACTAGAGTCATCTAGTGTTCTACGTGATGTTTAGCAAAGACATCATCCTCAGTGTTTGCAAAATGTAGTGGCGCCTACAACAGATGTCGCCATCTGCAATGAATAAATGCTAATGAATATGACTAATATATTTTTATAAAAATTTAAAAAAAAAAGTGGGCGTGGAACATTTATTTTCCGTTATAACGAAGACTTTGACCAAAAAACCATGTTTGCAAAATTTCAGAACCGTACATATAGTTTTGTCAGTTTTATTACGTTTTAAACTTCAAATATACACTGAGCGGTATAAATTTTCGTACATTTTGACCTATAACTCCTTTCCTAATGCATAGATTTAAGCAATTTTTGGGGAGAAATATTCTTTTGGCTCGAGAAATATATATTCGAAGTTTCATGACTCTACGTTTATGCGTTTGGACACAATTCCTTTTTTTTCGATGTTTGAAGGACACGGTTTTTTCGACCTATTCTTGCTTTACGAGCTATAACTCTCTTTCTAATATTCCGATTTAGCCCATTTTCAATACCAAACAAACCTTGTCTATTAGAAAGATTCTGGCAAAATTTGAGCCCTTTAGCTTTTTCGGTGCGACCTCTATCGTGCTTTCAACAGACGGACAGACGGACAGACGGACAGACGGACAGACGGACGGACATAGCTAGATCGTCATCAAATCAAACCCCGATTCAGAATATATATACTTTATGGGGTCTAAAATGGATATTTCGATGTGTTACAAACGGAATGACAAAATGAATATACCCCCACCATTTTTTTGGTGGCGGGTATAAAAAAGGAAATGGAATAAGAATATTTGAATATTTTAAATATTTATGAAATATGCTGTTGTTGTACATTTTACTTTATTATTTATTAAAATGTATTCATGAACAATATGTTTCCACGGAGCATAACTATTTATGTTCATAAATATGTATGTACGTCTATAAGTATGTATAAAAGGAAAAACAATTCATGGAATTACAATAAATATTTGAAGCTAAAGTGTAAAAGAAGATGAATACTTAAATCTTGAACACTAGGGCGATAGCAGTACACACTCTTTTCTATACTTACATACAACAGTAAAAGATTAACAACTGGGGAATTGAAAAAAAGCAACCGTTACGATCTCTGTTTGGGGAGTTTAATCCTCTTTATGATTTGCTAAAAGAAGTCACTCATTCCATGGTACAGCAATGACATTTCAATAAAAATAAAGGTACAACAATGCAAAATTTATATAAAAAATATAAATAAAATAAACATAAAGTAACACGTGTGTTGTGTCCACAAAAATACTGCAGATGAAAAAAAAAAAAATAAAAAAAAAAAACAATAAAAGTAACAACAAATAAATGAAATTCATACTAATCTATACACGCAACAGAGCTGACAAGGTATTGGTTCGTAAATATAAAATATTTTTAATGAATTTGTTGTTAACAGATATTTTTTTCCAACTACTACGAAGTAGTAATAAATGTTAATTAGCAGAAACATTATTTTGAATATCTTTGACTTTTATTTGAAAATTTGAATAATAGCATTCACAACTTCAAATTTTATTGAAAAATTAATAATTCCAATATTATAGCACTACGATAGTATAGATTTTTGATTTATTTTTTGTCATGTTGAAAATAAACTTTTTTAATTCGTTGAATCTTACAACAAGTGTGTTTAAAAGTATGCTGACATTAGGTAACTATCTGACGATATAGAAGTAACTGCTATAATAAATAAATTTTTTTTATACAAATTTTCCTTCGTTAGTTGATTAATAGATTTTTATTAGTTTTGGCAATATTTTGTGTAAATCTAATAACATAACATTTAATAAATATTTATCAAAAATATTGGTCACGCTTCTTTGACCAACTATTTGCCAAATGTGACCGTAACATAAGGCAAACATTAAAAATTTAAGTACACTTCCTAAAATAAACTGTATTTTTTAAAAACCAAAAACTTTAAATTGACATCACTAATTTCTATGACAGCAGATTTATTAGTCTATTATTTTAAGATAAGTTTGGTTTGTTAATTAAAAATGAATATACTCAGAACAGAACAACGCTTGTAAGTTATTAGAATTTATCTTGAAAAAGAAGATAAAATTCGTTGAACTTGTCGGTGTCGAACAAACCACACTTGAGGTTAAATTGCTATGTAAGTACACAGAATTGCCGCAATAAAAGCTTTGATTTTCCTTAACCTATTTAAAAAAATGGACGAAGTTAACTGTTCTCCTTGTGATTAACGGCAGTTAGATTATTTTCTCTAAGATTATATAAACTGAACTTTTTTCCCCTGTTTTATATTACTTATATTATATACTTATATTATTTACTTTAAAATGGTTATATCCTTCGCCTGTGGTGACAAGGGTATTCTATATTTAACTTTGTACTTCCGTTTGTAATTTTTACAATATTCATTTTTGAAATCTTAAATTACATATATTTTTCAAGGTTTTATAAAAAGGGAAATCGATATGCACCCTAATTCTAAAAAACAATTCCCTGGGAATTTTTTTCCTATTCCCTGTTCCCCTATTCTAAATAATTTCTCCCGGTGAAATTTGTTCCCTTTCCCTTTTCCCTTATTCTAAATGAACTTCGAAATTGGGATCCCTGATCCCCGGGAAAAAAGTAGGTATTACGAAAGGCAATTAAAGGGAAAATGTAATAACAATTTTTGGGAAAAAATCCGCCAACAAATTCAAAGGGAGTTGTGACAAAAATGTAAGTATTTAATATTTTTTTATAAAAATTGTGATAAATATTGTAATTTATTGTTACTTTTGGGATAAAAACAACAAACAGAAAGCAGAATAATGAATTGTTTTTTAGTTTTAAGATAATTTTAATTTTTATTTATCTTTTTCTTAACTTTTGAAGTTTTTACATTTTTTTAATAAAATGTTATATTTATTTAAAAAATGTATATACATATGTATATAAGAAATGGCTTTATTACAGAAATTTATTAGAGATTATTCGCAATATTTTTTCTAATATTTTTCTATTATATTTTCTAATATTTTGGGCAATGGATAAATATTGTGGTGAGTCTAAGGATACCACATCATTATCCTGAGCGCTCAAATAATCTAAATTTTCTACATCGCTTACTTCAGCATTGCACTTAAAATGAATTATGCAACGCACAGCAAAATTTTGTTATTTTAGCAGCCTTTTTTGGAGCGTAGTGCAGCTGTCTAGTACCAAGAATGCACCTCCATCTATTTTTTAAAACACCATTAATGCGTTCAACCACATTTCAACACTTGGAGTGAATTTTATTTCAACAGGCTCATCCTGGCATCTATAAGCCTCCTAGAAAAAATTCATGTTTAATTTATGAATTGTCTGTAATCATTCAAAACTTTGCCAAGAAGCCAATAATTGCTGCCACCTCTATGGTCTTCTTGCTTAAGGTGAGCACGCAATTCGCCAGAATGCCAAATAAATGAATCGTGACACGCTCCGGGATGTGAGGCATCAACGTACTGAATCCTCAGCTCATGATCACAGACCTTTAATTTTTTGAGTTCCGTCAACACATCCAATAACGTTTTGAATGCCATACTTCACATAAAGAGCTAACGCAACTTTCCGTTTTTGCACTTCTGCAGAAAGTTATCTACATTGGGCGTAAATGTTCCTTATATATTATTAACTTCTGCCAGAACTTTGCTAACACTACACTGAGCCACAGACACACCGTAATCTTTACCAATACCCGTTTGGTACAAACCTTCAGCAAAGAAGCGGAAGGTCGCACTTAATTTCACGATTGGAGAAATTGCAAAGGACTTACGTTTGGCTGAATACATTAACACGTCCAACAGATATTTGAACGCCAGTTTATTTACTCTGTAATATTTTTCTAACCTTCCAAAAGTAAAATTTACAAAGTGTGCGGCAACTCAAGTGGATTGCTGGCGTCACTTAGCATTTTCCTTTCTACCCTTTACTTATTCTTGTGCTTCAGAGTTTTCTGCTTCAGCTATTATTATTATCAACGCTACGCTAAACATTTTTGTTCACTTTTAACAATTTTTTTTTTATTATTTACGAATATTCACTTTTTACGCTAAAAACTATTAGCAAATATTTTGTCAAAACAAAACAGCAAAAGCAAACAGCTGACTTCGAAAATGTAAAATTCTCTCTCCCTTGTTATTCCCTTCCCCGACTGTTTAGAATAGGGGAATTTTATTCGCGGGAAATATGAATTCCCGGGGAATTCAATTCCCTGGGAATATTTAGGATTGGGGTGTTAATGTTAGTTGAAACCAAGCTTTAGAAGTTTCTATATGTATTGTGTCCGTTAAATAAATGAGCCGTTATTAAAACCAAATATAACTACCCCATAATTTTCGGAGATGTGAGAAAATATACACGATAGTATCGGTTTTTTTCTTATATATCAACCACAAAAATTAATATTTGTAAGTTTGTGGACAACGAATTTACCTATAATTCGAATAGGTTAGAGACAAAAATAATTTTAAAATATATAAATATTATATATATTACATTACTAAAGTTTTTCAGTAATTTTTAGACATAAGAAATACAAGAAAAAGAGAAGAAAAATTAACAGATCGTTTCGAAACTGACCAAACTACAACTGTTTTTTCAATAAAAATTGCAAATAACAATCGATGGTTTTCAGCTCCTAGACAACTGATAAGTATAATATGAAAGTGCTTGTCAAGCGACATATAGTGATAGATACATACCTTGCAACCTGTTTTAAATCACGTTAATATTTTGTGTTGCAACCAACAACTTTAACACAAACGCAAAGAACTTTAACAAATTCATTACCTTGTGCTCGCATTGAACATCGAGGAGAAAAAATGAGCGTTTCTCAATTATTATTCATCTTTTTTTAATGATAAAAAAAGCTCAACGCTCATTTTATCAATCGACATTTTTTTTTAAACTAACACTACTGGCTCGGCAGTACCTAATCCGATCAACACATGGATGTACTTGCACATTCTCAGTCACGGCAGCGATAATTTAGATTGGGAGCGAGACCGTACATGGGTTGCTTTGTACCATAACGATCCATTTTCATCAACTCGTTTTACAAATTAACGTACAAACTGAAGTGAAGGCTGATCTCTTCCCGAAAATTTTCCACATAAATTTCTTTCTTTCTACTTTGAAAGTAAACTTCTTCCAATTTTGTTTAAACGTATAGCGTCACATTTAACAAACGTCAAGCATAAACCTGAAAATAAAAATAGATGTCATTCTATCTTTCAAGGTAATCGGTAGTTTAAACTTTAAATTTCAAATGACCCACCGTTTCGAGTCAAATCTAGTAATCAAAAATTTATCCCCTTCAACCTTCTTAATGTTAATATCAAACGAAAGAGTTTGATCAACAAGATATAGTTAACAATGTAAAGCTTAAAATCAAAGACGGCATACAAGACTTAAGAGACGGATGTGTGGCTAAAATATAGTTATTACTGCTTTGTCCCCTTCAACTGCCACAAAAGTGGTATCAAATAAAAGGGCTTGACAAATATAATACAATTAATCGAATAAAAAATCAAACGCAGTGTCAGAAATAATAAAACAGAATGGAGCGTAACAATAAGTTTAAAATCTAGGCTAAGATTCTAT
Organism: Phyto melanocephala; assembly: GCA_941918925.1. Lineage (NCBI taxonomy): Eukaryota > Metazoa > Arthropoda > Insecta > Diptera > Rhinophoridae > Phyto > Phyto melanocephala. Next base: position 109,782,710 of record OW799235.1, on the reverse strand, counting down.
CAGGTCCTCTACATGATTGGACGGGTATTATTAGTTTCTAAACGTCCAAATAAAGTACACTTAATTGTTTACATGTAGGTTAGGTTAGGTAGAACAGGCAGCTGTTGTGCAGCTCACTTGGGTCCATTATATTGATCCCTTTGTGATACCTGAATAGAAAAGTAAGAATAGAATAGAAAGGAAGTAGACAAGTCCAGAGTCTCCGGCGGCAATCGAACCCGCAACCCCCAAACTAGCAGAACAGCACACTGCTGACTAGCCCATCGGGGCACCCTTGTTTACATGTAACTCTATTTAAATAATTAAACAACTTGCAACAACTTTTCCATTCCTGTGGTAAAATTACGGTTTTCGAACGTGATCGAAATTTCAAAATTCTACTTAGAATTTTTATACCAACAGCATAAGGAACTCTATGATTCGAGGAAAATTTTGACCGTATTAGAATGACTTTATTTGTACCCTTAGATATGAATTCGATGTTTTCTACTGAAAAGTTGCTTTGTTGTATCAACTCGCCGTTGCATATATTTGTCAAAAACATATTTTTTGAAACTTGAATGTTATTATATGTTCCGGCCTTACATCTGTGGGTTGGAGCTAAAAGTGTCAATGTCAAAATATTTACTTTTGAGAACATTGTAATTGAACTTTAACTTTTGTATATGTTTCATAGTGACATTGGACAGCATTTTATTTATGAAGCTGTTTTGGGTTAAGTATGACTTTAGCTGTTTTACCATAATGAAAAAGAGCAAGAAAACAAATCTAATGCAATGATTAACTCAAAAGAGCAAAAAAGTGACATTGGCCCTTTTAGCTCAAAGTCACAGACATATGCTTTTTAGTGAATTGATAGCTTTAAACAATAGCACTTACCAACAATTTCATAAGTACAATAACATACATATTCTACATGCTTTAAGAATTTTATGCAAAACTACAACAACAACAAAAGTACATAAAGGGTATTATAACATATAAAGTAACACTGATGGGGACTTTTAAGGGATAATAACTGGAAGTATAAAAACATTTGCACAAAAACGCACAAAGGGACAGTTTCTAAATAAATGACAAAAAAAATAAGAAAACGTGTATATAAATTTTATGCCCACTCACTCAGCGACTAATACACAAATGTTAGAAATAAATCCCCTCCATGTAATCGTTTATAAATGGAAAGAAAATTTTTTAAATGCGAGTATATGTGTGAGTATGCTTGTGTTATTTTGTATTTGTATATAATTTTTTTTCGCATTATTGGTATTGTAGATAGTTGCTCTTGTTGTTGATGCTGGTGCTGTAACAAGTTTTAGTAAGAAGCATGATGATGTTGGCAGTTTAATACTTAAACTACCATAAGATATGACTTCAAATGTATGCATATGTATGAATGTATATGTTAGTTTATACACTCATACACTAATCTATATGCATACGTATGTATGTAGTTTGATACACATTTATTTACTAAACTCTCAAATTTAAATGCACATACACATATTATATATTTTGAAAATGTTTGCATACGTATACTGTATACATACATATGTTTTATTTAACGCCACTAGCAACAGACAAATGAAAAATTCATAGACTTAAAGTTGCATGCTTGACTAGAGAGATGGTAGTAAAATGGCAAAAAACATGTATGTATGTGTGGTAATAAAAAATATATATAGCAGCATGTTGTATGCTCGTATTCATATTATACGTTCATACATTCATACGTTCATTGTTTAGTAAAATATGTTCTGTATTTACAAATATGCCGACTATCAACACAGTACCAAATACAAAAAAAAACAGCAGAAACATCAGAGCCAACATCAAATGCAACGATAGGAGTATTACCCTACGTTGCCACAGGCAAGTATTTACTTGCAAGTAGTGTATACGTATTACTAACGAAAATCAGGAGAAATGCCAAAATAAACACAAAAATTTTTTGAGTGGCTACACAGCACAGTGCAAGTTCATTTTTAAAATGTCGTCAACAAATAAACTTCAAACAAATCTAAAACAAATGGCGCTGCTTCAATTGGTAATTAAGTGTTGTCAATAGCCACTATTGAACGTTACCTTTAGACATGTAACTTTTAAATATAATTTTTTTTTATTAAATTTTGATATTTATATTAAAACTTACATTTTAAATGAATATTAATATTTTTTCTTAATATTCTTCATATACATATATGCATATTTATTAAAAAAATTAGATGAATTATTTACCACAATTGTATGATATATTATTGAGTTAACAAAAAACTCAGTATTAGACAACACTGTTTTTCGGTTTGTTACTTTACTTGCCGTAACTGTAAAAATTTTACTTGCTTAAAAATTTCTTCGCAAGCTGAGTCGCAGGTTGCCAAAGTGTAGTTGTGTTAGTAAAAAAGTGTTAGTGTATTGGTTTTTTTTCACTTGCACTTGCATGTGGCAACGGTAGGTTAAACAAATAACAACAACAGTAACACCAAAATGGGAGTATAAATAAAAACAACATGTGAAAATAGACACATTAAAATGAACATACGGCTAAAGTTTACTGAGTTAAGCTAAGCTTGTTTACTACCACTCGTATACAACAACAACAAACAAAACAACAATTACTATTGCTACGTGTTGCATCAACTATATGTATATGTATTTTATATAATAACAGAGCTGTAAAATAGCACAATCATTGTAAGTTAAGTTTTTAAAGTGCAAAATTTGCCACAAGAACAACTCGATTATCGTATTGCGATATCCAAAAGTTACATATTGTAGATGATTTTAAATCAATCAGAAAAGATTTTTACAAATTATCTTCGCCGCTGGCGATATATTTAAGTAGCAAAAAATTTATGTTTAAAAATCACTGATTTATATTGAATATGTAAAGGGTGGTTAAATTTTAAAGACCGATGTTGAATGTGAACCACACCTTAACGTCAAGTTTTGTTTCTGCATTTGATTTGACATTTCTCAATTTGAACCATGGAAAGATACATAATCGAGCAACGCGCTAAAGTTTTTCAGGCTTATTATGAAAATGGGCGTTTAAATCAAAATCCATTTCGTGAACTTCGCGATTCTTTTGGGCAACATAATCGTTAAAATTCGCCCACAATCGGGAGAATTGTAAAAAAATTAAATTTCAGCAAATCCTGTATGAAATATGAAAACATCTGTGAATGCCTTCTTAGTTCGTTGAACGTAAAACATTGCTGTTTTTCGCGATAGTGTAGCAAAAGAGCAATCAACCCTGACTCATCATCGCACTATGCTTCGTCCCATAGACAAAAATCAAAAAAAAAATGTGTGTGTCCAATTGCATTTAAATATAGATTTTTTGAAAGATAAGAAAGTATCTCAAATAAGTATTTTACAAAAATATTTTTTTTGTTTGCTTTTGCCGCCACGAGAGGGCGCCAACCTCAGAGAATATTATGCAAAACTTAACAGAAAAATGCTTTTTAGTTGTTTCACAAAAACTATTCTCAAAAATTCATTTTTTCAAAAACTGATACGAAATTTTGTTTTCAAGTACTTTGAGATATTTGTAATTAAAATAAAATAAAGGATTTAATACATGTTTACAAAATCACTTTTTTTTATTGCATCGAAAAAATAATTTTTTTTATTAAAAATCCAAAAATTGTTTAAGTTTGATGGAGTATAAAAAAAATATATAAAAGTAGATATTTTTTCCTTATTTTGTAAGTTTATACTCTTATCTAACAAAGTTTTTAAAAATTAGTGTCTAATTTTTACCACAACTTAAAAAAAATTCATTTTTTTAAATGCCTAAATTCATGATTTTTACTTAAATATTAAGCAATTATTACGAGTCGTGTTTAATATCATTGTGCAACACGATTTAATATTTTGAATGGTTAAAAAAATTAATGTATGCCATTAATAGACCAAATCCCCCGAAGGATTTTGAAAAATTTGCTCTAGTTTTTTTAAGGCCCACTGACATTTTTAATTTTTTTAAAAGGCGTATTACTCTATTAAACAAAATATTATATCTCTTTCTGTGTTAATACACGAGTTAATAAATGTTTTAGTGAAATTTGAATATACAGTGTTTTCCGGCAAGTAATTAATGAATTACATCCAAATTGTTTTCCATCTTTTTATGCGTTGCGAACCGAAAAGAAAAAAATTGTACCACCCATATTAACGACGAAAATTTCGGTAGAAGTGGAATTAAAAAAGCGTAATGCATAGAACAGCAACAAGTATATTTATACTTTGTGATGTAAAATAAGAAATAAGTAAAATATCGTTAGTTTGTAAGTGGGGTATGGATGGTAGCTCCGGTCATAGCCGCTACAAACAAAAATTTTAAAACGAAAACCATACAGATGAGTTAATGCTTTTCGTAGCATTTGTGTTACTAAAGTAAGTACATTCGAGTATTTACTTAGTTATAGATGTTTGCTGTTTTAACAAATTTTTAATTAAAATTAATTTATACTTTTAAGAATTGTATACATGACAAAAAAATAAAATGAGATAAAAAAAACCATCTTCAACGCCTATTAAATTTGTTTTAGAAAAGGAGATGCCTGATCTAGTGAAAAACTTTTCGGCGAATTTGATGAGAAAATTAAAAATATAGAATGTGATGTTATTGAAATGAAAGGTGCACCTGTAGAAGTTTCTTACGAAATGCAATTTACAATAATATATGGTGCAGTTATAAATATTTTAAGCAATACAAATTCATCAAGTAGGTTTATTATTTGCAATGCAAGTACGACGGAAATGAACAGCATAAACCTTCAAATGTGGACAATTACATATATGGACTTTAAACGCTTCATTGTTGGATAAGATTCTTTAAATGTTTGCTACATATTGCTTACCGAATCCGCATTAAAGTTTGGCGGGTAGATAAAGAAAACAAAAAACAGATTTTGTAAACCAAAAAAATAATTCAAATTGCATTAAAAAAAAAAAACCGGTATAATAAAAGACCAAGCTAAGTCTGGATTTGGCAATACTAATGACGGAAAAACGTGTCGCTGATTTTTTTTATTACAGTGAAGTAGCGGCGGAAATAATAGGAATTGATATGCGACTTACTGATAATTTTGCATTGATATTGAGAGTGTTTTCTTGCGGGTCGCCAATTAATGTACAAGCTTTCAAGGGACTAATAATAATTACTAGAAATATGTATTTAATACACTATGGGTGGTATTATATGCCTAGCATAGTTCATAACGTTTTAAGTCATGGATGTGATGTTATCGAGTTTTTCAAATTACCAATAGGTATTTTAACATTTTGTTTTAATTACAAAAAATTACATTAAAAACTGATTAGCTTTTTTCATTCCATGGTGTTTGTCTGAAGAAGCATTGGAAGCCATAAAAATGTAAGATAGCGCGACTGTCTCATACCAGTAAAATGTCTCGAGAAAACACAAATAAAAATTCAATGGCACATTTGTATCTGTCATCAGATATAGTATTATCATCAAAGAGGATCATTAAGATTAAAAATAAAATAATAGATGCTGAAATTGAGAAATGTATTCTTAAGGAAAGTGCTGAAATCAAAGATGATATAATAGCAGACGAGATGACTTCTTTATTAAGCAAAACTTGGTTTTGGGATGAATAAAGTAGCGATGATGCTTTTTTAAAAGTTTGCATTTATATTTTTGTTTTTTATTTTAGATGTGATAACATAAAATTACTAAGTTAAGCTGTTATAATTTTTGTTTCAAAATCAAAAATCTAATACAAATAAAAATGTTTTTTTTTATTAAAACATTTTCTTTTTTTTATGGTTTTTGTATGACGCTAACACATTGATAGTTTACCCCTTAAATTTTTTTCATTTATTTTATCTTTCAAATACCCTTATATTTTTTATTTTTGCTACAGCATTTTAAGCGTTTTTAACCTATTTTTCAATAAATGATGTTTTTGTATTTTCCACATTAATAATCCGAATCAAAAAAAATAAATATATATATTATAGATATCAATTCGAGTACCAAATTTGATTACGCTTGGACAATTTTTGTAGCTGTTTTAGCGTTTTTAAGAAAAAGGATATATGACAGGACCTCGAGTCCTTGCTGCGATTTGAATAAAAATTTACACACACGTTGCTAGTTGTGTGTGTATCAGCCTTACCCCTTTTTGTAATTTTCTACACATTATTGAAGCTAAAATTACATTTTCTCATTTCAGGACACATGGGAGGTGGTCGTGTCCTTGGGCCGATTTTTTAAAAAATTTATATTTTTCTTATCTAAGCTATTTTATACTAGTGTACAAAATTTCAAAAATATCTGATGACTCCTTCTATTTTTGTCCATTGGTTATATGGGAACGAAGCACAGTGCATCGTGCCCAACAATTAAACATCAACAATGAGATTGAAAATTTGCAGCATCGGATAAAAGTGTGCCTCCGAGGTCGCAGCGGCCTTTTGGCCAATATTTTGTTCGATACATAATTAAACCATACCAATATCATCATAATAAAAAAAAATGACAATAATTTTCTCAATAATTTGTATTAAAAATTAAAATCGGCTCTTAATATTTAACTACCATTTATATCTGTCGGCTTTTGACAAAACATCATATCTCGAATTTTTAAATTTAATTTAAGTTTCCTTTTATTAGGGAATTAGTCATAATTTTTTGATTCGTAGCAAGACGCGTATCCAAAATGTGGGACTTTGAAATTTTAATGAAACAATTTTTATTATTTTTTCAAATCTATTAAGAAAGCAGAAAGGATTAAAAATCTATTAAATTCAATAGTTGTGTGATTGTTTAAGTTTCTGAAAGACACAATTTCGTACAAACAAAACGTCCAAAAGATTCTCATCTTATGGCCAAGAAATTTTAAAATTTTATTATCTTGAGTTAAGCTGCTTTGTCAAAAAATATATTTATAACTATATTCATTAAAAATCATCCGTGGTTACGATATGATTACAACGGTTATAGTATCTTCTTTTAAGTATAGTGTTTATAGTCCAGGGAACAACCATGGTTACCAACCATATTATAGGTTTTTACTTCTGATATATATATAATCTCTACCTCATCTTGATATGAGTACTATATGAGTGTTTGATTAAATTTTATTATTTAGTGAGTATTTTTTATAAATAATTAGAGATTGTTATCGTCAAAAATAATATGATTTAGAAAATTATTACAACGAACATAATATGTAATGGATTTGTTTGCTGTAATCTTGAGTTCTTCTAATGTTTTTTTTTAGTTTAAAAATTGTATTTGAATAACTTCGTATACCACAAAGCATTGTTTTTTAATTAAAAAAGGAATTTTTTTACATTGGAAAATTCTATTGAAAATATGAGAAGAGATGGCTCTTTGTCACGTATGATAGATTAAAAAATTAATTAGCTTAAAAGATGAGTGCAGATAAGTCATTATCCCCAAAGGAAACTTCCTTAAAAATAAAAAAATGCTTGTCCATGGACAGCAAGAGAAGCTCAACACAACATTAGCTATCTCTCAGCTGTGAAGAAACCTCAACCTGCATTGTCAGATAAAAATGCAATATTTACATATTATTTATTGTCTATATGGAAATATTTTTTTTATAATAAGTAGCTTTAATTAACCATATATGGCCTTATAGGCTCGGTTATGTAAATAAAGAATTAATAAAAAAAATGTTTAAGTACGTCTAAAATTCGCAGGTAATACAAGGATTGGACTGTTAATGACTGGAAGCTCGTAATATGGTCAGATTAGTTTAACCGATATCAGCCTGTTAGTTACGCTATTTTAAACAAACGGTCTTGGTATTGGGTTGTTTTACATCAAGGCATATTAGTCCATTACAAAACTATATGGCATCATGTGAAAAAGACTACTGATATATATTACAGACCTATTTGCTCGATTTCTCTGTTATGAGCGCATATCCTGTGAAGGAAGTTGTGTTTTAACAGGATTAAAACCGGAATTACACTTCATTGGTATTATTTTTATGCTGCTGCAGTTAATGATATTCTATTTAAATATCATAAATATACACTTATAAATATTATATGTTTTCACCACAATCATAGATTTTAATCAGAATATATTGCTTTCGGGTTATGATCACCTCAACCATATATTTTGCATGATAAATCCACTCTTTTCTCAAAAGTTTCTACTCCAAAATAAAAACACAACAAATAAGTACAACATAGCAAAATCCGTTTACTTAAAAAACCTCCCGCGGTAACATGTACAAATAACATTTTAACATTAGAGTGCAACATAAAATAATTTTTCTACAAGTTATATTGTCAGTAGCATATCGTCATAAAAAATACAATCAGGAAGTTCATGTATAAGTTATTTACATAAATGAGCAAAAACGCAGCAATAAAGCTAATAGTAATAATAATTTTTTACTTGTTCGCGGAAGTGTGAGTGTGGAAAGTTTGTTAAAACAGACAAGTTGCAAAATGGATGCATGACACCAGGCATATCTACCCAAGAGTTACTATAAGATAAGGAATAATAATAATAAATAATATTTAAATAACATTTACAATTAACTCTAATAATTATCAAATAATTGTAAGTAGGTATACCGCAATCTTTTATTACTCTACGACACAACATAACTTCATTTTTTCGTGTGACCAAATTATTTTTTTGGTAAATCACTGCTAATGCTTAATTGCTACATATTTAACTATTTTCAGCATGAAGACAGTAACTGATTACGCATATCAATATATTTTTAATTTAAAAATAAAAAAACATACTTATTTAAATAGTTGTGGTTTTTTATTGCATTATTTAGAAAGCATGTACTGATTAAGTATTGTATGAAATAAAATATTTGTTAAGTGGCTACCATGACTTTGACGGCAGGCCGTTATTAATCCTTCCATAAAATTTTCTGTGACTTATTTACTGAGATGGGGCTGTATCTCACCGATGACTCCTTGCATCTCGGATTCGAACTTAGGAAGTATTGCTGGTTTATTTGCATTAACACAAAATGTTTCAAAACCCCAAAGAAAAAATCGCATAGTGTTAAAACGCATGATATTGGCGGCCAGTTAAAATAATAATTTCTGGAGATAAATTGTTCTGGAAATGTGTGGCAGGTCCAGTGGAGGCCACAAAAACTTTGTTATTATGCACCTGTACCAATGTCTTCACAGTCACAACAATTTCAGCTTTATTTTCATAAAAGCCACCTAACAAAATCCTCACCAGATAGTCGGTTTTTGTGGATTCATTTGCTTCTCATCAATTGAGTGAGGGTTTTTTAGCCCCAAGTTTAGGAATTTTTGCATATTTCTGATTGAGCTGAACTTTGTACGCATGAAGGTGAATGTATTTGATAAAAATTCGTGCTTCGTGGAATTTAAGATGTTGAAAACAATGACACATTTTTGTTTTTAACACTCGTTTACAACAGCAATGCTTTTAAGATACGGACCGGACTAAAAATTCATAAGAACTTGCGAGTGACTTTTCAAATGTTTTGCAATAAATTTTCGGAAACTAAATTAAAAAGGTCTATTTTTACTAAGATACCGCACAAATTTTATTGCGATTTTAGCATTAGTCAGTTGTGATATAAGTACTTACAACACCTCTATGAAGATTTAGGTAATTTCTTGAAGGAAGCTTTAGCTCCGATCATTAAAAGTTTATTGGAGAGATATGCTTTTACTTTAAACATGTTTATGGTAAATCTAATTGCTCTTGAGTGGATATGAATAAGTTTTAACCAACACTAGAAGGACTACCGAAAAAATCGGTAAGCATTTCTTGGTTTACTATAATGTTTTCAATATGAAGAAGAATATGATTAAAATAAAAATACTTGTACTAAAAATTCATAATATGAAGTCATGCACCAAGTAAGTAAAATAGATTAATTTGTGGCACATAAAATTATGTGTAACAAATATAATTAACATAACAAATAATATAATTTAAAATAATGACAGAATTTCTAAAATGTTTTGACTGAGTATTGGTTCAATATCAATTATAACTCGAGACGAAGAGGAACCAATTTTAATTCACCTACACTAAGACGAATGTAGGTCCAATTTTCCAGAAATATTTATAAAAGCCCCCAGCCAAAGTTCTTTAGAAACATACAGCTAATAAATAACTATTTAAAAACTTTGCATAAAGATAAATTATCGATGATCGAATTAACTTTTTAATATTTTGTTAAAGGTAAAATTGTTTTTAAAATCTGTTGCTTACCTACTCTCTCACGCTAAATCCAGATGCTCTACAATATGTGGCTCTTAATGCTGTAAACAATAAAGCTTCAGCTAAAAAAGGTGCATTTATCTTAAAAGTATTATTAATTTATTTATATATATTTTTCTTTTTGGAACAATAATACTGCATAGCATACAGCATCATTAAAGCTGCTGTTGTATCTTCTTGCAGTAATACTCTTTGTGTATTGATGTTAAACATTTTCCCTGACATGTATTACTTATTTTTTTGTTCGTATGTATGCCTATGTTTAAGTATGTATTTATATTGTAGCCATAAGTGTTAACGTATAGGCATACATACCTACATTATTAAGTATGTATATTTATAAGCAAGAAGACCCCGTATGTTCTTTTGTATATCTGTACATTAGCGTACTTAAATATTTAAGTAGCTTTTGAAGGAGTTACTCCTTTATGCCAGCAAATACTATAAAATCTTTTAATGGCATTCTTTTAAATATTCTTTTTTTATAATTTTATAATTTTTGAATTTTTTATCTATTTTGTTTTAAACATTATTCAATTTTTATAAATATTTTTCTTTTAAGTTCTGACATAGTTACGTGGTTTAAGTAATAGTAAGAATAATGTAAAAAGATTAATAATTATGTAATGCATAATTTTTATCGTTTTATTTTCTTTTTTTTTTAATTTTGGAAGACAATGTGGCTTCAATAAAAAATTACAATGAATAATTTGCATATGAGACATTTATGATATCTAATGGGTTTGTGGACAATATACATGGGTTTTTTATACAATTAATGAAATATAGTATTTTTAATAAAAAAAAATTTTGCAAAAATTTCACTTGAACTAGTTTTAAAAAATAATCACGTCTATACTTCAATTTCAAAAATTATTTCAATAAAGTGTTAAGTATATCATTTATATATATAAGGGAACCAGTTTCAAAAAAAATTATTGAAAGTTGAGCCATAACGCAGCCGTCAGCTGGTAGACTTTCGTGTACTACTAGAAGTGTGACTTAGACAAGGCTGATAACAGACATCTAATTTTAAGATGGATGGTTAATTAAATCAAGCGACCTAGTCCACGGTGGAACAGCATACGTCAAAGGATGCGTGGCCAAGAGGGAGCTTGTTCGCTTATATGCGAACTCTGGATACCTGTCGACCTATAGTTTTAATGTAGACTTGCCGGCGCATGTGGAGCTCTGTGCGGGTGGATAATTTTCCTCCAATACTCGTGTGATTTGTTATGAAAAGGAATATGTAAAATTATAAAATTGATGACCGTCAGCTTCGAATAGGGAAGGACAATGAAGCCTTGCAAAAAGGTGAAGAGGTTAGACTCTGTAGAAACTCTAGTAAGCTTAGGCCAGTGGAGAGGTCAGAAAGAAATGGACAATAAAACTTCGCAAGAGGTTGAGAGGTTAATTTCTGATGACACTTCAAATGTAGATGGGATGGATGTCTCTACTCCGATAGGAGTGGAGACGCCTATTTCGAATGCAAGAGCCATAGATTTCGGCGCAAATTCGAAGTCTCGGCAATTGTATAAAACCAATAAGCGGAGACAGAAAAGGAGACGTCGTAGGCATGTGAAGGCTATTAAGACGTAGTCAAATCGGATCGATAGCCTCCAATGTGAGGATACGACTCCTAAATAGAAGATGCGGGAAAGAAGATGAAGGCTTAGCAGTCTTCAAACTCTGGACCAGATACGGAAGGGAACGGATCTGAACAAAGAACCTAGGGCACGACACGAGCAAGCAGTCAAGGCAGATAGGTTGGGAAATGACGACGACCAAAGACCAAGCAGGTAGTGGTAAGACTAATTTTAAGTCGAAGGGGAGCGGAAAAATGAAGTAAGCTTTTGCTCAAGTTACTGGAAGTGGACTCACTTTAGGTGTCACTGCTGGCAATTACAAAGGACTCTGTGATGATAATCATCGGTCCGCAATGTGAAGTCACAAAAATCTAGAGCAAACGCCTGGTTCGGCACGGGACTCAGAGTAATCAGGGTAACCTTGTTATTTCTGGAAAAAGAAGGGGGTCGAAAAGGGACTCGTTTATGGAGAACTTCTACTTCGATATTCCCCCTACATGTATATTTTATTTAAAACAAGTTTTGCATATAGAAATAGTTTTTTTTTAAATTTAATAGACTTAAAAACTTATTTAAACAGGGTTAATGTATTTATTTTTTACTTACACTCAACCACAGCTGAGTGTTGTTCAGTAGCAGAGATTTTTTCAACAGCTGATATCAAGTGGCTTGTCAGAACAAAATAGAGCATGACTTAACATATCAATTTTATTGAATCAATGTTGTATGTATTCCGCAATGAGAAATTTTACAAGTCAGATGTAAAAAATATGCCGTGTATTGGCTGCTTAACATGTGATATTCAAAAATTTTTTCTAAGCCATTTTCGCTTTAATTAAAATTAACGATAACTTTTAATAAATTTTTTATAAATTTTTGTTTACCATAAACTATAATACTTTTCTCTCCGTTTTCTCTACTGATTGACCTATCAGCACAAACTACAGGTGTTAGCTAACCGTAGCTGGCCAGTTTACAAGAGATCGTGTTTTTTAGAACAAAAAAGAAAATATAAAACTTATTCTAAAAGAAGCAACAACAAATAATAAAATAAATATAACCTTTTTAAAATGGAATAAATAAAACGAATCAAATGACTCTGAATTTCCAATCTATGGGTAAACAGTATTTTCATTTAATTTTTTTAACTTTAAAATTAAAAGGCCAATTGTTGTAGTAAGAGAAATGGGAAAAATAAATGTGCTGCTTAACATTGCGAAACGTACGTGTAAGTTGGAAATAAGGATGTTTTAATCTATAAGAGCGTAGCCTTAAATATACACGAGGGATGTTCTTAAAATTGTTGATCGATAATAACTCACAAAAAACTTGAAGTTGCTAATAAAAATATATCAGAAGGAAAAAATTCGATGGCTCGCAGTCACTTATTCGCGCTATTAAAATTAAGGACTGCTGCATAGAGATATCATTTTCCTGAAGGTAAAGTGGTTTTGCGGCCTTTTCTAAGTTAAACAGATTTAGTTAATTTTTATTGCAATGCTAGGAATCAATTGAAATCTGTCATATTATTAAGATGAGTTACTGTTTATCTTATGTGTGTCATAAGTATATATAAATCAAAAACCTAGAGAAAAATCCAAAAAGGAATCAAAAATGAATGTTTTGGTAATTGGTTGTTCAAGGAAGTTTTAACGTTTCATATGTTTTGCAACATTTGCTAATTTTTCAATTAATTTTTAAGATTTTTTTTGTCTTTTGTTTTAACACAAACACAATTTTCAACACGATTGATTTTTGTGTAGAAATAAACTTTCAGCAGAATAGTATACTGGCCATAATGGCATAAGTCGCATATAGGACCCAAAGTCTATAGTTTTACGGATTAATTAAAAAAAAGTCCAAGTTCCTTGATAACAAAGAGCACTTGATGTAATTGGGTGAAGTTCTTCATTACTAGGCAAAAAATAACTGTCAAATAGGTAACGGTACTTTTGTAGTTACGCGTTGAAATTAATTATTGTGAGAGAAAACTGAAAAATTGGTGGAAAATAGTCAAAAAGTGTGTGTTATGAAAATACATTTACCTTAAGTTATTTTAAATTTTACCATGAACATGATATTTTTTTAGTAAATAAATTATTTGTTGAAGTGCTCTTGTTTTAAACATTTATATTTTAAATGAAAAAATGAATTGGATTTTTTCAGTTTAAGTTGACAAAAAGTTACTAAATTGTTTTAATTAAGCAGAGATTTTTATTTTATTTTAAAAATTAAGCAAATGAGCGTTAATCTAGAAAAACGTATGCTTCGGTTCGTGGTGCCTCAGTAGTTATCGGCGACTAAGTAATAGCCTCACGAGTTAAGTTTACCATCCAAAAGCTATTTGACAATACTGCTAACACTTGCTGCTGCTTGCTGCTATTGTTTCATGTTATTTTTATATATATCGGGTGTCCCAACTAGAACGCAATTTTTAAATTTGCCGCCCTTCGAAGTGTCATTGTTTGACATTTGAACAATTAAAATTGTTTGCTAGTAGAAGGTACGAGGTTAGTAAAAATGGAGCGCTACACGAATGAACAACGCATTCTCATTGTGAAACTGTTTTACCAAAATGGTGAAAGTTTTGCGGCTACATTTCGCAAATTGCGATCAATTTGGGGTCAAAATAATGCTCCAAAAGAGTCAATTGTAAAGAGATTAATGGATAAATTTGCCGAAACTGGGTCTGTTAGTGATGTAACGACAACAACGTGCCTTTGACCAGGTCGATCAACCGAAAATGTCGCAGCTGTACGTGATGATGTCGCTCAAACTCCATCCACCTCAATTCGACACCGAGCTCAGCAAATTGGTGGCTCCAAATCCACTATGCAGCGAATTTTGACGAAAGATTTGCATCATCATGCATACAAACTTCAATTGACTCAGGAACTGAAGCCAGCATGTCATACAGCCAGAGAAACAATTCAATTGCTGCATCAGTCATTTCCCGGTCGTGTTATTTCGCGTTTTGGAGACCAGAATTGGCCGCCTAGATCGTGTGATTTAACAGGTTTAGATTTTTTTCTTTGGAGTTTTTTAAAGTCGATGGTTTACGCGAATAAGCCGACGACCACTCAAGCCTTAAAAGAGGAAATTGGACGCTGCATTAATGAAATACCGCAGCATTTATGCAAAAAGGTTATTGAAAATTTCATTAAAAGATCGCGTGTGTGCCAGCAAAGCCGCGGCGGCCATCTGCACGATATATTGTTCCATACATAACCTCATTCTGTCTACTTTACGATATAATATCTGTGTTTTATTTAAAATTTAAAAATTGCGTTCTAGTTAGGACACCCATTATATATATATATATATATTATATAAAGATGGGACTTAAAAACAGTGTACGTAAAAAAATACAGTTGTCGTGTGCAAATGCATGTTTCTTGTAGTTTTGTTGACTCATTTTTAATATTTTTATACCCGCCACCAAAAAAATGGTAGGGGTATATTCATTTTTTCATTCCGTTTGTAACACATCGAAATATCCATTTTAGACCCCATAAAGTATATATATTCTGAATCGGGGTTTGATTTTATGACGATCTAGCTATGTCCGTCCGTCTGTCCGTCTGTTGAAAGCACGATAGAGGTCGCACCGAAAAAGCTAGGGGGCTCAAATTTTGCCAGAATCTTTCTTATAGACAAGGTTTGTTTGGTATTGAAAATAGGCTAAATCGGAATATTAGCAAGTGAGTTGCAAAAACCGTGTATTTCGAACATCGAATAAAATGGAATAGTGTCCAAACGCATTAACGTACAGTCATGAAACTTCGAATAAATATTTCCCGAGTCAAAACAATATCTCTTCTCAAAAATTGCTACATCTATGCATTAGGAAAGGAGTTATAGATAAAAATGTACGAAAATTTATACCGCGCAGTGTATTTTTCAGTATATTTTTAATTTAAAACCTAACAAAACGGACAAAATTAGATGTACGATTCTGAAATTTTGCATACTCTGCTTTTTTGTGAGAGGCTTTTCTGTAACGGAAAATCAATGTGCCATTCCCACTTTTACGCCCACCTCCCATATAACGTTTAAACTAAAATTCATATAATTTCTCTATTAATAAAGATTTTGGAATAATAAAGGACTATATTGAAACACCTTAGTTGTACTCATTAGCAAAAACAACTTTGACACGCCTACTATAACGCCCACTTTCACTTTTGAATTGTATCCAGACGCATAAACGTAGTCATGAAACTTCGAATATATATTTATCGAGTCAAAAGAATATTTTTCCCTGAAAATCGCTTAAATCTATGAATTAGGAAAAGAGTTATAGATAAAAATGTACGAATATATATACCGCACAGTGTATATATGTACGATTCTGAAATTTTGCAAACATGGCTTTTTGGTCAAAGCCTTCGTTATAACGGAAAATAGATGTGCCACGCACACTTTTTTCTTTAAATTTTTATAAAAATATATTAGTCATATATATTAGCATTTATTCATCTAACACTGCTCCATTTATTGTACTGTAGCTAAATATAAGATAAAGATAGATGACTCTACTAGCAACTACTAGATGGCATGCTAACAACTTATGCTTATGTTCTCCTGAAATTATGCTCTATTAAAAATGGGAATTTAAGAAAATTTTGACCTAAGTCAAAAAAAATTATCTCTAAACATTATAAACAATTTATTTTTATGTACTAATGGCTAACAAATTTTAAAATTATACAAAACTTATTTCGTTTGAAAATCTTTTAAAAGCAAAATGTTATAGAAGTTAAAATATCAAAATCTTACTAATAAATTTCCCGTTTTAGAAAAATGCAGAGAATGTATATTTTAAATCACCCTGTGACCCTTAAAATTTAACCTTAAATTTACTTTCTTCCTCTTAAATTCATGTAAATTCTCTATGAATAAAGATTTTGGAATACTAAAGGACTATATTGAAATATCTAAGTTATGTTTATTAGCAGAAACTTTATTGACACGCGTATTTTAACGGCCACTTTCATTGAAAGACTAAATTTACGAAAACATTTTACTAGCATACCGAAGTTATAATAGGTGGTTTTATTTTAAGGGACTATGTTGATTTTGAATAAAATTATTATGAAATTATTATCATTTATTTTTATAATGATAATATTTGTATGCTTCAATTATGTATGGAACAAAATATCGGCCAAATGGCCCCCCAACCTAGGCGGCACACCACGATCCGATAGTCCAAATTTTCAATGACACTGTTGATGCTCGATTGTTGGGCACGATGATGAGTCGAGGTTGCTTTCTCTTTTGCCACGTTATCGTGAAAAACAGCAATGTTTCCCATTCAACGAACTAAGATGACATTCACAGATGTTTTCACATTTCATGCAGACCTGCTTTGCAGACATTTAAATATTTTTTACAATTCTCACGATTGTGGACGAATTCGAACGATTATGTTGACCAAAAGAATCACGAAGTGCACAAAATGCATTTTGATTTCAACGCCCATTTTTACAAAAATCTTTAATATTTTAATATATTCAAATTGAGTTAGTCTGAGATTGAGAAATGTCAAATGAAATACAAGAAAAAAGTTGAAGTTTAGATGTGGTTCACCTTAAACATGGGCCCTTAAAATTGAACCACCCTCTACAAAGAAAGTGATACATATTTTATTATAAAGAGATTATTCTATAGCGATTAACAAAATAATAAATATTGTGCTTTAAATGTACACAAAATTGGTGGTGGGTATAAAAGATTCGGCACAGCCGAATATAGTGCTCTTACTTGTTAAAAACTCATTTATGGATATTTTTCAATTATTTCTATATTTATATCGAACAGAATATACAACAGTTTTTCCCATTGTGAAACAAAAATCACACTAAAACCTTTATTATTGAAAATGTTTATTTTATCTAATCACCCCTCGTCTTTCACCCACGATGAATGTAAATTATGACATCACAAAAAAAAACAAAGGAAAAAGCACAAAAAAAATGAAAATTCCCTGATGTGTACAAGTAAAAAAAACAGGAAAAAAGGTACAAACAGCACGATATGTTAAATTATTACAAGTACAAAAATAGTGGAAAGGTACAGACAAGAATAAACCGGTAGACAGACACGGAAAATGGACTAACATAACACATTCACTCATTCTCTAACTTACCAAAACTCATACTGAGTTGTACAATACAGCCGAACTACCAAATACTGGAAAAAGCCATGCGGCTAGCACAACGGAGTATGAGCAAAATGACCATGACAACATGTTGAAAATGCATGTTGTGATGTTACAGACACATAAACATTCCATTGTTTTTTATTTTTTTTTCTTTGACGTACATAGTTGTTGTTTGCGTTTTAAAAAAATTCAGCAAACAAAAAGGGTAAAACAAATACAAGGAGTATGAATGGGCAGGATTTTAAGTTATGACAGCTCAAGACACTTTAGCTGAACGAAAACCAAAAAATGAAGCGGACAGAGAATATGAAAATATTTATAACAATGGGGAGACTTTAAAAGCTTAATAAAGTAATTAAATAAATGCTTTTTAGATTGCCTAAATGATTTACTCACTCAAATTTACATGGACATAAAACGTTGGTTGGTCTTTTATTTTGCATGGTGTTTATTTGTTAAGGATAATAAATCAAATGCTTTAAATTGATTTAAGTTTGTTTTGAAGTCGATATTGTTTTCAGTGTGTGGCAGTTTTGGATGTCAACTTAAAAGTTTTAAGATAGAAATTTCGAAAATTAAAGAGAGGCAAAGTAATATATTTGAAAAAATTTATACTTTTACAGGAAATATTTAAAATATATTTGAAGAACACTTGTGTATGCTTATGAATTGTGTTCCTTATTAATTAAGCTAGTTATTAATTTCTAAATAATTGCAAACTTTTTTTATGGAACAGGTTTACTTTCGTTCTTTGCGATCAATTCAACTATAAAGATTAACATAAGAAAATGTAGCACATATATAGTCAATGTTATTTTTAAAGTATCTAAAGTTTTAATACAGGAGGCCTATTCTGGGATTAATAAAAATACTGGCAGTTCGTGATAAAAAATTTGCAGCAAGCTTTAATATTGTAGCAAAGTCAAGATTGTGACCTTGACTTATAATTTCTTTTCATTATGTTTATTCACAACGTTGTTATTATTAGGAGTATGCTGCTGTGAGTTATATAGATTTGACCACTCTTTTGCCCAAGACAGATTAAGCTATGTATGTATATCATTTTCTACCAATATGCGGGAAGGCTATATGGATTTACAGATAATATCTTATTTACGTAACAAAAATGTATTTTTTATATTTTACATATAAAGTGTTAAACATAGTTTCTTAATACAGTATTTATTTTTGCGTTGTGATTGGCAATAGATCACAGCACGTAAGATTAACGACCATATCGAACTATTCATGATTTCTAAAAAAAGATGATTTATGTAACACGGCTCCAAAATTCCCTTGTTAGTTTTCTATTATTTATTTATTTACAATGTAAATCTATGCACAAGGCTTGAAGTCTTATATTACAGCACCGAAATTAGTAATTACAGTATTACAAATGGCAAATTAATATAATAATAATAAAAAAAAAAATACAATACAGTTTCTATGAGTATTTTATTTACTAACAGAAATAAAAAATCTACGGTTATTTGCATTATATTACAAATGTAATGAAATATTTTTCGTTTACCCATTTGCTCATTATTAGTTTATAGAAAAAAAAATTTGTATCTTTGACACATAAAACAGAGCAGTGTGCAGGACATGTAAAATATCCCTTAATAAATTCAAATATCACAGTTTTTATGCACTACTAAAAGGCATAATATAGCGCACATATCAAATTATTTAATACAAACATACGTACTTATATTTAGGACAGTGTGAGGTAAAAGCTACCATCAGGTTTAAAAATTAGATGACTTTTCTGTTTCTATATAATTTATCTTTTCAGATTATATAAATTACACCTGAAGAATAAATAATGAAGACAATCAAAACTCAACAGACAACCAGAAGAATAGAATTTTATTATTTAAATCGTCCATCAATTATTTTACCGGAATAGCATATCGTTAAATTTTAACATCAGAATTTCGCTATCTGAAGCAATTATTCGTTGTTTAGTTCATCGCCACTACCAACACAGCACCATACTAGATTTGTTTCAAGCCGGTAGACCAAGTTTAATTTGCAGTGCGAAAAATATTGAACGTGAAAAGCAAAGTATTAACGAAACACCAAACTAAATACCAGATGATACTCTGTTCAGCTGGGAATGGCTGTATGTCACTACTGTATATTTAAACAAGTAAGAGTGCTATATTCAGCTGTGCCGAAACTGATAACACTCTTCACCATCATGTACATTGGTGTAATCCCACATCGTAGCTTAACTTATATTTCAAGTTATATGCCATTTTTCTTTATTATTTCCGACGTCATCCTTGATTTTGAATTTTTACGTAGTTAACTGTATTCGACTCGTCAAGCGCTTTCATTTGATGAGGGTGTTAAAAAAATAGTTTCCGCCATTTTTTTTTGACGCCATCTTGGATTTTACATTTTTTAATAATTAACTGTATTCTACTGGTCAAGCCCTTTCATTTGATACCAATATTAAGGGTGTTCAAGAAGTTACATATTAAAATAGCAGATTTGACCCATATATAAATTAGTTGTCCGCCATTTTGTAGTGGCGGCCAACATGAATTAAAACTTATTTATGTTGCTTATATTGCGCTAATCCAGTCCTTTCAGATGATACCAATATTTACTCTGTCGGTTGTTTATAAGCTGAAAAATTGATTTTAGTTTGTAAATTTTTTGAATATATGTATATAGGTATCTTAAAAAAAAATTTTTGCCTATAACTTTACCGATTAGAGCCCGCTTTATCCAAAAATTTTTAAGAATATTCCGAGAGGCATATTATATCAAGAAATAGAAGCAAAGGTTCCTATAAATTATTCTAGGGCTGAAAAATTTTATTTTTGGTGGTAAAAATATGGGAAGAAACAGAGGCGGTCGTGCTTATTTGCTCATATCTCAGAAAGTTTTGGGGCGATTGTATTGAATTTCAATGGCGATTCATTTCCGGATATTTTCAAGTGATTGATAATATACAAAGATCTAAGGAACATATGGTTGCTTCTAAAAGTTGATTTTAACCAACACACGGACAGACGGACAGACTGTCAGGGCTTAGTGGACTCCTCTTTTCGTAGGCTTTCAGAAAATATATACTTTATGGGGTCGGAAATGAAAATTGTAGAAATTACAAACGGAATGACAAAGCTATATATACCCTTGTGCACCACAGGTGAAGGGTATAAAAAAAGACTTACTGCAATTCACATATAAGTGCAATTGGTGTGAATAATTTTAACCTTTAGATAATTACCATCATTGCAGTTAAAAGTTGACCAGAAACAACAAAAATTTTATTAAAAATCGGACTATGGGTAATGAAGCATATTTTTTTTTAAACGGCTTTGTTAATAATGAGAACTGTAGGTTCTAGGGTCCTGAAAATTCAAGAGCCATTAGGTGTACGGTTTGATCTGGCATTACAGCTGAAAATATCATTTGACCTTAATTCTTCGAAAATGAAGATGCAAGTGCAAGTAACCGTATAGGAACAGTGTTATCGGTTATACCTAAAATTTGATTTCAACTGGATGGAGATATTGCACACATTGCAGGACACACGATGGCGATTTTAAGTAAATATTTTATATTTCCATAATTTCGGTAATTAATGGGACAGCGCGTTCGCAAGATTTGTTCTTAAAAGTTATTTGGAGGAGCGATTATATGTGAACAAGATCAAGAGAACCGTTGAACTTAAGGCCAATATTGTTGCAGAAGTTCGAGCAATATAGTCATAAGTTATTAAAAATGTTAATTGCGGCCGGTTAAATAACATTATATTTCATACCTTGTAAAATAAATTTCAATTTTTTATGTTTTATAAACTGAAACAATAACTTAGAAAAATATATATAAATTAAAGTGTTATTACATTTTTACAACCCATGGCCATGGTGACCCACCTTCTATATGAGTGGATTCTTCATACATTTTGAAATTAATGTTGAAGTACATGGAGATTAGGTTTTCGGGTTTTTATTTTTAGAAATGTTTTAACAATAATTCCATGAAATTATTCGCAGACCAACTGAATACAAAAAAAAAAAAAATAATTATAATTAATCCCACTGAAGTTGGTTAGTTGATTCACAGTCAAAGAAGTAGGATACAATTGTGTTTTATTTGAAAATGTCGCTTGTGTTGAATACAGGAATTACATGCATTTAATATGTATGTGGCAACCAAAAATGAAAGCACAGCGCTTATATACAAATACACGCGAATATGTATGTGTATTTTGTATGCTTTATTTGTTCTTGTTTTTTTTTTGGACAAATTTTACAAAATAGACAAATTAGAAAATATACGCAAATATTCAGAAAGTAACAAATATTAAATAACAAACAAAACAATGTCTTGTCATAGAACAAAAATATTTTCGATTAGTTCTAGAGCCACATAACAATTAAATAAACTTGCCTTAATATATTTAAAGAAAATGTAATGCTACTTTTTCTGCATTACATATAGATTGATAATGGTAAATTTGGTCTTCGTCTACCTTTTCTTAAAACATACATACTAAAGGATCATATTCATCTATTAACCAATTTCTTGAAAATCACTTTTTTTATAGCAAAATTTTACTTATTACGTCTATATTTTCGATTAAAAGTTCAGACCGAAAATTTCAACTTTAGTACCTTTTTGTAATATTAATCTGTGAATTATAAAATTTTTTATCCCATATCCTCTATTCACCACATTTAAAATATTAGGTTTGTAGTTTCATTAACTGCGTAAATTATGAAATGGGGAAGGATTTTTAAGCTATTTATAGATAAAAAGATAAAATGCAAACATCCAATATTTTCATTATCTTACATTTTGTATGTGGATTTACATAAATTTAAAAGAAAACGGCTCATATGTTTATATTATTAAAATTATAATTGGAATTTGCGATTATCATGTACTGTTCTCCTGTTCGGTTACGAATCAAACGGCATAATCTTGAATTTTCTGAAATGAACATTGATCAAGCAATTGACATTTATAAAATGAATGATGCTAATGCATGAGTCGTATCATCGGAACTGCTGTTAATATATGCATATCACAGCTTGCAATATATGTTTATTCGTATAATTCGCAAAAGCAATTAATCATTATGATTGTTTTGAATACTTGTTAAAAGACCATTTTAAAATTTCTTATTACTTCTACATTCATTATGTTTAATTTTCTAAAAACATTCAATTTCTTTTTTAACGGAAATTTTAAAAATCTGTAAACGCATATAAATATATACTGCAGTCACTGCAAACAATTTTGCATTAAGTTTTAAGCTTATTTCCATATAAGATTCAACTAACAAGCAAACTGAACACAACAGACTTCTCAATTCGCCTGAAATTTTTCAAATTCTGGCTCAAATTTTGCCAGAATGTTTCCTATACACAAGGTTTGTTTGGTATTAAAAAAAATCAGAATATTAGGAAGAGAATTAAAGCTCGTAGTGCAAGAGTAGGACAAAAAAACCGTGTCCCTCCATCATCGAATAAAATAGAATTGTGCGTAAAGGCATTAACGTAGAGTCATGAAACTTCAAATAAATATTTCCTGAGTAAAAACAATATTTTTTCCTGAAAATTGCTTAAATCTATGCATTAGGAAAGTAGTTATGGATCAAAATGTACGAAAATTTATACCACACAGAGTATGTATATATAAAATTTAAAGCCTAATAAAACTGACAAAACTAGATGTACGATTCTGAAATTTCGCAAACATTGCTTTTTAGACAAAGGCTTTGTACTAACGGAATGCCCAAATTTAAGCCCTCCTCCCATATAACGCTCTATCTCAATTTCATATAATTTTTCTATGAATAAAGATTTTGGAATAGTAAAGACTATATTGAAATATCTAAGTTGTATGCATTAGCAGAAACAACTTCAGCACGCCCTCTATAATGCCCACTGTTCTCGTTATCTACTGTTAATGAAATTTAAAAGCTCATAAAACCGACAAAATTAGAGGTATGATGATGAAATATGCTACATGTATCCTTTCGGTCAATGTCATTCTTATGCCACAAAATTTAGGTGACACGCCCACTTTTACCCCACCTCCCATATAATGCTTTATCTCAAACTCATATAATTTCTCTATGGAAAAAGTTTTTAGAGGAATAAAGGACTATATTGAAATATTTTGGATTTAGTTATTAGCAGAAACAATATTGACACGCCTACTTTAACGCCCACTTTCATTGAAGGACTAAATTTACAAAAACATTTTACTAGCATATCGAAGTTATACATAGCAAGTGATACATATTTTGGTATTAAGAGATTATTGTTAAAAACAAAATAATAGATTTTGCGTGATAAAAGTACACAAAAGTGGTGGTGGGTATAAAAAATTCGGCACAGCCGAATATAGTGCTCTTACTTGATATGTATGATGAGGTACATTTTGATTTAAACGACAATGTTACCAAACAGAATTTTTGAATATGGAATTATTCTAACAGATACTCCATGAGATGCAATTTCATCCACTTCGCGTCACAGTGTGGTGATCAGTTTCATTAAGGTTAATTGTCGGTTCTTACTTTTTGAAAAAAGACGGTCTAATTGTTACTGTCAATAGAGATAATTACTTAAAGAAGTTGAAAAAGCTTTTCATTTCGGAACTACGCCGAAAGAGAATCCCTTTCAACTCTGTGTGGTTTTAACAGGATGGGGCAACTTGTCATATAGCCACGCCTGTTATGATAGAATTGCGTCGAAAATTCCCCAATAAGCTGATTTCATGAAAAACAAAAAAGACACATTCTGCTGGCCCTCCAGATCTCCCGACCTTACTGCACCTGATTTTTTGGGGGTTATTGTCAACAGGAAGTTTTAAAGAGAAAACCAATAAAATTGGATGATTTAAAGCAATTTATTCGAACGATAATTGAGGCAATCCCTGTTGCAACCTTCTAAGCAGTAATGAATAACTTTTTGATAAGATGTCGCACATGTGTCACCGACGGTGAAGGCCATTTGAATTCAAGACTTCATGAATTACTTTAAAAAAAACTTATTATTTTTCAAACGAATTAGACATTTGAATTTCTTTATGAATTTTTTAATTTTTTTGTTGGCAACACTTACAAAACAAGAGTAAGTTAATGACAGTCAATCGTAAGACAGCTAACAGTGCAAGCAATATTATTAATACATATCGATGTTAAAAAACAAAAGCATTTTGGAGAGTGGAAAGCGAAATGAATCAACTCATACATTTCTCTGCTGTGCACATATTTTTCGTTAGTCTATGAAAATAGTCATCGTACTATTTTTAACTAAAATATTTACAGAAATATGTCTATGAAAATTTTCACAGATATATTCACTGGATCTTAACTCTACCGTAAAATTGTTGCTTTCTTAGATTAACTTACATAAATTTGAGATCAAAGGATATAGTATGAAAAGTTTGCAGGTGAATACAATTAAAAATCAATATGCATGTTAATATATGTATGTATATTCAAGCACACCATAATGTATTTAATTCAGTTATAGAGAAAAACATGCCTGCACATTGTTGTGCTTGTGAAATTGTTAAAGTTACACTTAATTGGTTATTGTCTGCAACTATGAAGGATAATCGTACAAACAAGTATTTTTCATAGGCATTAAAAAAACAAAACAAAACAAATAATATGTGTGTACACGCCTGTGTCTGTTCATGTTAGCATAATGATGTTGTTAGTGTTTTCAAAATGTGAAATTGCAACATGAGACTGCATGTAAACAAGTATGTTGTCTGTTGCTTCGGCTATTGTTATAATTTGTTGTTTTTGTTATTATCATTATGTAGAATAGTTTTAATGAATGCAATGAATAATATAAAATTTTTAAGTATTATGTTTCATGTATGTAATACATACATACATACATACAAGTATTGTCTTTGATTACACTGGAAAACAGCATGTCTGTTGCATGAGAT
This sequence comes from Phyto melanocephala, assembly GCA_941918925.1. Taxonomy (NCBI): domain Eukaryota; kingdom Metazoa; phylum Arthropoda; class Insecta; order Diptera; family Rhinophoridae; genus Phyto; species Phyto melanocephala. The sequence continues at coordinate 109,756,762 of OW799235.1, read as the reverse complement.
TTTTTGTATGAATCTGAATAGTTTTTTCACGCTGATTTCAAAAATATATGCCGTTTTCATGTAGCAGCTCTAGTTTCGGAGTTATGAAGTGACAGGATTTTTCATTGAAAATGCACATATTTAGTTAAGGTTTAAAAAATGTATTAATTATATTTATTCTGATTTTTTAGAGTGAGAAGTTATTTGAGTACTATTTTGATTGCTCCAACAATACTCAGCCATCATATGTTCATTCCAGTGCCCCTGATACCTCTTCTCCATAGTGCGAATATCATGGTAAAAGCTCTCTCCTTGTTCCTCGCTAAGGTCAGGAAAATAGTCTATATGGCTGTGAAGGTAATGAAGCTTAATACTTATGTTGCATCCATGCCGCTGGAAGAGTGTCAGCAACTGTTCAACTGTTCGTTCCTCTGGTCAACAAATTTATTTCTTTCAATCGGGAAGCTAAAATTACTGATGCCGTTTTAGAAAGTCCAAGGTCCCTGATTCAGTCATTAAGACCATCTTGATTTAGTGGTCGAGGACTACCGTAACAATCAAAATCACTGTCGCTACAACTGTCGTCGCTTTCGGTTTGTCCGCTGCACTGGTCTGAATTTTGCAAAGATGTACATGGGTGCTGTGGTGTTGATGTGTCACTAATACTCCAGACTGGTCTTATGGCATATTTTAAGTTTGTATATATCCACTTAGAGCAATTTTTATGGCTTATTCCTATGGTTTTCGTTACACTGAAAACCCAGTCGTCATGATGGTTGGATGGTTCACGCTAAATCACAGCAGCTTTGTACTTAAAATGGGTCTTTTTTTGTTTGCCCACAGTCGCAAAAATTCAACAGGGTTTCAAGGTTTAGCGTTTGACGGCAACGGAAACCCAAAGTAGTCCAAGTATGCCTTTTTTACAAAGTCCGACACATTTAAACGAAATTTTTGGAACATATATTCTCCACAAATAACACAAAAACAATCAAGATTATTTAAACACGTCCTTCTTGAGGAAGACATACTGAAATTTGTAAAGGAACTAGTAAGTTACATCGCTATTGATATACACTATCGACTACTTATGTAATTTTAAGACGGTACCTGTATCTCACTAACTAGAGCTGCTACAAAACATCTGAGGGTAGATATGAAATTAAATTAGTAAACAATAGTAGAAAAACTTTATGCATTTTGTTTTCCTGTGTTATTAACATATGCATTTGTATGTTCAAAAATGTTTGTTTGTGCGTTACAACCTGTGCATGAAGTTTTAAAAGGTCTTTCTTAAATTCGTTTGGTAGTTTGACTGGCTGCAAAAGTAGTTATGTTTTACCATCTACATAAGTATGTGCGTCCGTATGTTAGTGTTTGTTTTTGTTTGTTTGTTTTAGTAAATTAATATTGACTATAATTATTTATATTCAAACAAATTATCAATTAATTGAAATTCTCGTTTTTATTACAATAAACAACAGCAATATCTGTACCAATAATAGTTAAAACTAGTCAGGGTAACACTAACATCAGTACTAAAAGCAACAAGAGCAAAAGCTTTGACAATAATTGTAATTATTGAAATAGAGTTGCTAACAGAAAATAATAAATAATAATAATAATGAACGTTTGTTCATTTGTGTATACAAAATTTGTATATAAATAGTTTAATATACACTGAACAATATAAATATTCTTATATAAAACCAGTTGCCATTCTTTATTTACATTTAAAATTTTAATACATTTTTAAATATATTTTGTAATTAAAAGAATGTGTTGTCGTTCTAAATGCTCTATGAATGCATGTGCGTTTAAGATAAAAATAATGTGACCTTATCTCAATTACAAATCACATCAGACTTAATAACGCTTTTGTTATAAACGGAACCACGTTTTTTATGTCATAATTTTTTTGTCTTATTCAAAATCGATCCAAGATCTATTTGGAAACTTGATAAAAAAGAAACCTGTGCCAGTCTTGTAATGAAAAGGTCTGCAAATACATCAAATTGAAAATAATTTTAATTGGATATATGATAAAGACATGGGTATGCCAGTGTCCAATTTCTTATTATTTCAATAATTTTTGTCAGCTAAGCTCATTGTGTATGCAAAGATTCTTAAAAATCAGTTATAGAGCAGAAGTCGTACAAGTATAATTATATTGTCAATGAATGTATGTGCAAAGATTAAAACAAATGGCAGATATTACGTTGCAGGACACCACTACATTAATACATTTATACATACATACTTATATATCGAGCTTAAACCGCATAAATAACCTAATCAGAAAAAAACAAATTTTACAACAGAAAGGTTTTCTACTTCTGTTCCAATTTGTTTGAGATTTTTATTATAAAAATTAAAATGTAGTTTACCAATAATCGTGTGTAAGTTTTGCCTTAATTCTTCATAAGAAAATGTTTTTTTGTTGTCAGTTAGGTTTATTTTGTCGTCTACATTTTTAACAGTATGTGTGTGTGTGTTAGCTATAGACTCCGAAACTGTAAAACCGATTGGGCTCAAACTTTGGTAAGTTGTTGTAGACATACCATGGAGTGTTTATGGGTCGAAAAAAGTGGGCGGGGCCACGCCCATCAAAATTAGTTATCAGTTTTAGCTACTTGCACTTGACCGATTTTTTTGAAACTTTGCACACATATCGAGCTGTCATGACTTAATAATTTTTTAATAAGAAAAGTGGGCGGGGCCACGCCCCTAAAAAATTTTTAATTTTGAGGTACTTGCACTGGACCGATTTTTCTGAAACTTTGCACACATATTAAGCTGTCATAACCATATAATTTCGTGATTAGAAAAGTGGGCAGGGCCACGCCCATAAAAAAAGGTTATAATTTTGAGGTACTTGCACCAGACCGATTTTTTTGAAACTTTGCACACATATCGAGCTGTCATGACTAAATAATTTCGTGATTAGAAAAGTGGGCAGTGCCACGCCGACATAGCCGAAATATAATATCATGTGCTGCATACTCTAGGAAATATAGTTTTTCCAACATATTACTTAACGTTAAAATCTCACCTCTACTTTCAATTCTAACAGAATCTAGTAATTAACAGAATCTAGAATATACTAGTGTGTACGTGCGGAAACTTTGTGGAACGTTACAGATTAACAATATTAGATGGCACTGTCAAGGCCATGTCAGGTAAGACTTATGCATTGCATTGCGTTACATATTCGCTTTAACTTTAAAGGGTAAATGTTTTTACGAAATACCTCATATTTCCGCGCTTCGACAATGAGTTGGTGTAATTTTCATTAATTTTGTGTTAAATTTATACGTGATAATAACATTTTAGTAAACTTTTGGTAAATTTTAATTAAAATAAAAAAAAACAAACATTTATTTGCAAAAATTTCTAATTGCTTTTATAGGTAAACAAACAATAGCGGAATTCACTCTTGGTAGCATTTTTGCAATTAGTGCAAATATGCAATAATTTTTTGCTACCAAGCGTGAGTGCATTTTTCATGTGTGTTGCAAACTTATGGCAACGAGCTGATTTTTTAGCATAGTACGCAAAAAATTATGTTTGTGAATACAATTTCATTTTTTTCGCTTGTTTTTTGGATTATGCTCTGAATTGAAAAAGATAAAAGTTGTGAGTCAAATTCTATTTAGTATTTTTATTTCTTTTCATTCTTTTCGCAAATAATATAAAAATATTTTTTTTTATTGATTTCGTTTGCAATACAATTTTTATTTTTAAAATTCGTCGTGTTTCATTCCTCTCACAAATTTAATATATTTCATTCTAAGCAAAATGAATCAAAAACGAATAATTTGTTTTACAAATTTCCTCTTTTTATTTGTTGTTGTTTGTGGTATGAAAAAAATCTTAACATTAAATAATGTACAGTAGCAATCATAATAATTTAAACAACACAATGCGTTCTTAACAGATTAGATTTTGCTTATATGTATATAAATAGCTGTATCGTGTATAAATATTATATTTTATATATCCATACATACATATATAATATTTTTATCCTCATAAATTTAATTATAATTGATTTAAAGATGCGGGCAAGAAAACAACTTTATAGGTCTAATAAAATAATTAGGCATTTATATAAAAAGGTAAAGTCTTAAAAGGATATGCGTATTAGCAAAACACATATATAAACATATATACCTGAAAATGTAAACAGAAAATTCATTATATTCCTAATTTTTTTTACTCAGTAAAGTAAAAATCCTTGTTTGTCTTAAATTGAAACTCGGTATAAAAGCTACTTTATATATAAGCATATGTCAAGCGCCTATAGGTAAAAAGTTGTGTGTCACACTGTACCCAATGCCTCTTTTAACAACAACAATACCTAAAAAAGCAAACGACATCAATAAAAAGGTATATGTGAAAATCATCCCTTGCAAGGAATACAACACATACATTTTTTTTGGCGCCACATAAAAAAAATGTGTGTATAGAAAAAAATGTAATACAGTCGAATTCGGTTAAGCTGCCGCCGTTTAATTGAAGAAATCACTTAACTACAATTAAATATATTTACTATATTTTAAAGAAAATGAGTTCGTTTAAGGGAAAATCAGTTTTACAGCTTTTATGTTTTTAAAGCTACAAACTTCAATAAAGGAAACATTGCTTAGTAGAAAAAATTTCTTATTAATATACGGCGAAATACAATGCTACAGCTAATTTGTTGCACTGTAGTGCAACATTTTCTCTTATTTTGTTTAAAACAATATAAAAAGTAGAAAATCTATTTAACCAAAATGGTTTCAATTTGTCCAAAGTTTTTTATTAATGAAAATCTTGCATAAGCCAAAAAAATAAATCCTTTAATTATCAATTTCCCTTACCCGAATCCAACTTTATACGTGTAATGTTTGTAAGTATGATGTTTGTGTACCGCTTAGCAGTTTAAAAAACCAACTCACAATTAGAAGTATTGCTTTTATGAATGCAAGAAATACAAAAACAAAAATATACCTATGAAACATTGTTCTTCCGGCGCCTAACATTCTTAATAAAATTGTGTATGGTTTCATGTCCCAAAAAATTAAAAAACAAGTTGCCACAAGCATTAACCTAAGATTCTTTACAAAAATTCTCATAATAAAATTTTAACAAATTTATTGATTTGTATTAGTTTAATTTTTATTTATTCATCGGACAGTAATTCAAAAAAGATATATACAATATGAGTCTAAATAAAAACAAAATATATAAAAATAAATATTATATCATATGTAATTGTTCCGTGGTTTCGTTTTTTATTGTTACATATTCAATTAAATTCTTATTAAGTTTTACTAAAAGCAAATTGTTTATAGTATCTTTTGATAGCTTTGATCTCATTTTTGTTAATATTATTGAGAGAGCACTAAAAGCTCTTTCGACGGAAACTTGTGTTGCCGGGACAATAAACTGAAATAATTTTTCATGGCTGATATATTGTGAACGTACGATCAAACTACTTGTCAAGCCTTTCGTAGTATTTGTAAAAATGTGTTTGTATGTATTATACCGTCGCATTGTTGTGTGTCTCTTTTTATATCAATCATTATCGGTGTAACACATACAATCACATTTTTTACAAAGCCTATCACAATGCTTTCTAAGTTGCTTGAAGCATTAAATAACAGCAGGCTGGCAACTTAAATCTGTCCAAATTGAAATACATACGATGTTTGACGCCATCATAGCTGCACGCCTACATTTGGCGGTGGCGACTATATAATTTTGAATATACAGGTTTTTATAACAAAAACTTTTAGGGATAAAAAAGAACAAAAATTGTATGTACATTTATTTATAAAACTAATTTACGATTCAAGTAAAAATTCCACAAATATAATAGAAAAAATCAGATAAATCAGATTCATAGTTTTTGTTTTATTATACCTAAGCCTTATTTGTATTTTTAGTTGATCACTTAATATTTTACATGCATAGATTCATACGTACATACATGCATGCATAAAATATATTAACTAAAAATTATAATTTTTTTAATATATTCTTTAATTCCTAAAATGGTAAAATTTTTCCCATTAACACAACGAAAATGATAAACTACAATGGCAACGCTGCTAACTTTTCTTCAAGGAAAATAAAAATTCTATTTGTGAATCGATTTTTTTTTTAATTTTTCGATTATGTTCTTTGAATGAATGATTCATGTAAGGAATTTTATATTTAAATTGTGGTGAGAAATTTATTTTCAATTTTTTTAAAATATCATTTGTCTCGCAACTTTTATTTTTAAAATTCGGAAAACAAAACAAATTATTCGTCACAATGTGGAAAATTTAATTCATTCAAATTAATATCATTCATGATTAATATCTATTCGATTGATTTGCGTACTATGTTTTTTAGGTATTTAAGAAACAACAAATCTTTTTTTAAATTAATAAGTTAGATTCTGTGTTTTAATATTTTGCGAAAATAAAATTAATTAATTTTAAATAAATTACAATGCCTAAATCAACGGATAAATATAATATCACAATTTTTTTGGTAAAAATGCCATGTATGAAATTGAATTTGTGGAGATTTTAAATCCTGAGAGTAAAAAATTGTGTATCTGTTGTGCAAATTTGTGTGACATTACTTTGCACTGATTTTTAGTTGTGCATATTTGCTCAAGTGATGCAAATTGCAATTTAATAGAATTTGTTTTTGTTGTCGTGCACAAGTTAAATTGTTTGCTAGACTTGCACGGTCTGCACGACTTGCAAGGGTAGTTTGCATCAAAGAGTGAGTTCCGCTAATGTTTAAGTGTTGTCAAAGTTTTTAATATGTCATATCCCTTGCTTTATGCAGAAATTTTATGGGAAAAGTTTTATGGCCTTAAACATTAATTAAACATTATAGTTCGTTGTGTATATATCAAATTGAGGTTAATAATAATGATGTATAACGAAATAATAAATAAAAAGGTGTTTTATTAATTTTTAAAAATGAATAAGCTGTTTCTTTACGTAAACTTCAAATGTTAGTATTTGCAATACAAAAGAATACGGTTGTATTTAAAGTAAAAAGTTTAAGGATAACAATATGAAATAACAATAAATATTTTTACGAAATAAGTGTGACTAATGGTAAATAATCTCTTTAGCAATTTACTTAACTAGAAAATATTCAAACTAAAAATACAAATTAGTTTTTAATATGGATCTATTTTAAAATACTACCTTTAAGTATTATATAAACAAATTTAAGTTTACACGCTTTGTTGTAATTTTTACATTCACACATATACATTTATTTATTTACAAACAAACAAAAATATCAATTTAACTTTATGTAGACAAAAGTTTATGTAGATAACAGCGCTTAAGTTTATGTCGTAAAAACAAAAATATTTGTACACAAAAACTTTTCGTAGTATGTAATGCATAAATATGTAGTCGTGCAGTTATCCTTTTCCACACACATGCACGCATACATTTTAAACCCTGAAGGAAACCTGGGGACAAGTGTCACCAGTTTTGTCGACTACTGTGGTGGCTTCTGGGGGACATTGTCAACATAGCGTCTAAATTTTTTTCATTTTCTTTGATGAGAAAAAAAATGTATACACAATTAATAATTCTAATTAGCCGCCAAAGCTCTATTAATTGCGTGATTTCGCCAACGTTTTTAAAGCTTTAATAGCTAAAAGGTTTGAAATTTGAGTTCTTAAAATTTTTTAATATATTTATAAATGTTTGTTTGTTTTCATATCTAGACGTAATATTAATTTTTAGTGAAGTTGCCGATAAAACGCTTAGAGGAGCATTACAGCGCAAAAAAAATATTTTAAGCAAATGGGTAGAAGCAAATCGAAAAAAAGTGAAGACATTATATTTGAAGGCGATTAATCGAGCAAATAAAACTAATACTTTTTTTTTTTATTTAATTTAATTTTTTTCAATACTATTTAAAAGGCTGAGGTACATTTTAACCTATAAAATGTAATATTTAATTTTTGAAACGGATGTAATGAATTTATAATGAAATTTAATTTTTTTTAATACTCTTTAAAAGGCGAATAAAGTGTACCTATGAAATGTAATATTTAATATTAAAAATGAAATTTACCTAATTTACTTTTAATGTCTGATATTTAATGAATTCCTTAATTTTACATCATATTTTAACAAAAGTTTCATAAACGACGTCTATTTCAGAAAAGTATCAAAAAAGTAGACTAGAATTATTTAAATGCACTATTATATCTCTGGTGACAATGTCTGCATATGGTCCCAAAAGAACTACCTACTCAGTAGTACCAATGTCAGTAGTACATATCCAATAACACGCACATGTTAAATGTCGATAGTAAAAAGCATTGTCGGGGGTATAATAAGTCACTAGTACTGGTGACTGTGTCAACAGTGAATCAGTACTGATTCACTAGTGACATTTTCTACAGGGAAATATACAAATACACACAACTACATCTAACATGTATATATGTATATACATATGCATGTAATTTCGAACTGAAATAAAACAAAAAACATGTAAAAAAAACAACAAACAAAATAGTAGTTATATCCATAAAGTAATTGCAATCAGGGAGGTAATTACATTTAGTTAAAACCTCTTTTTTTAAACAAAAACAAAAAAGAAGGTACAACAACTATGGCAACATAAAATAAAAATAAAATTGTCTGGTTATTATGTTTGTTGTTGCTAGATTTTGGTTGTTTGTTGTCTTTACTGTTTGTAGTTTTAAACAACTTTTTTTAATTTAATTGAAATTTATGCCATTTGGCGTCGTAATACATTATGTCGCGACATTTTGTGCTGTATGACTTTTACAACGTTTTAGTGAAAAACGAATTGAAAAATAAACAATAAACAATACAGAAATAAACTTAAATCCTTTTATTAAAAATAATTTTTAATACCCTATGATGGGTAAAAAGAAAATGTTTCTCTATAAAATATAAAACACGTAAGAGCACTATATTCAGTTGTGCCGAACTTTTTATACCCACTGCTATGGTAGGTGGGCGTAAAAGTGGGCGTGTAACATCTATTTTCCGTTAGTACAAAGCCTTTGACCAAAAAGCAATGGTTGCAAAATTTTAGAATCATACATCTTATTTTGCTAGTTTTATAAATTTTTAAGTTTTGAATATACTGAAAAATACACTGCGCGGTATAAATTTTCGTACGTTTTGATTTATAACTTCTTTCCTAATATATAGATCTTGCAATTTTAAAAGAAAAATATTTTTCTTCACTCGAAATTTCATGACTCTACGTCAATGCGTTAGGACACAATTACATTTTATTCGATGTTGGAAGGACATGATTTTTTTGACCCACTCTTGCATTACGAGCTATAACTGTCCTTCTTATATTCCAATTTAGCCCACTTTACCAAACAAACCTTTAGTATAAGAAATATTCTGGCAAAATTTGAGCTCCCTTTCTTTTTCGTTCTGATCTTCTGATAAAATGAAACAACGATTCAGAATATATACTTTATGGAGTCTTAAATGGATATTTCGATGTGTTACAAACGGAGTGACAAAATTAATATACCCCCACCAAATGGAGAGATCTAAAATTTATTATTATACTAACGTGTGCCCGCTACTTCGACTTTGTAGTTATCGAGATAAAAAGCTGTATGTGTGTTATATATTTAGGTTCGAAATTTCATTTAGTTCTGTTCAGCCATTTTTGCATTATTAGGTAAGTAACAAACATCCAAAAATTGGATTTTTTTATTTGTCGTCTTTCGATTCTTTTTATAAAATTATTCGACAATATCAAATTGTTTCGTAAGCTTAACTTTCTGAGATATGAGCAAACAAACACGTCTGCGTACATTTTTCCCAATATTTTTTTTACCAGAGAAATAGTTACAAATTGCAACCCTACGAAAGTTTATAGGCATGAAGATACCTTTGTTATTTTTGTATTTTTAACTATTTAGTGTAATCGCAAAAGCTCTAGGGTCGTATTGTAATCATGTCATAAATTTAAACTATTTGAAAATGAAAGAAAATATTGCGATATAATGATGATAAAATAGTTAGGACACGTTAGGAACGGTTTGATGGTTCTACACGGTGTCCGCCGGGAAGGTATACTACTTTGTTTCGCCGCCAAGTTATTTGAAAGAATGGGATGTTGTTTGGCCTCCACGGTCGCCTGATTTGACTGCTCCGGACTTTTTTGTGGCGATGTCTAAAAAGCAAGGTATGTGCAAACAAAGCAGCAACGCTGGAACAACTCAAACAAAATATTCGTGATAAAATTATTGAAATACCGCATGAAATGTGTGTGAATGTAATGAAAAATGTACTCAAAAGGCTTTCTCTTGTGAGGCTAACAGAGGCGGACATTTATCGGATATTGTATTACATACAATTAACAAATAAATTAGTACACCATCCCGGCGGCCACCTTTTATTAATATCATTGAATACAAACTCAAAAAAACCCATTTTGCTGACAATATACTTCAGAGCAGTGTAACGAATAACGAATCATGCATTGTATGTCTTATATTAAATTACACTGCCAGTCCCAAAATTAACATGTACTAAGCGATTTGTATGAATAGTTTTGTCGGTTATTTAATAAATAAATATCTGTACATGCTGTAGGTTGTATAATATAAAACTTTAACTTGCTATATTTTTGATGTTTCTCTGAAAAAAAAATATGAAGTGTAATTACCAAACCGTTGATTTAGTAACAATAATTAATCATAGATATATAAATATTTTAAGAAATAACACGGGTCAAAAAGCATAATTGTATTTAATTCCATTCTCTGTTACACATGAAGATTCTCTGAACAAAAGCTGCATAAACTTTTACGAGGAACAATACCATCAATATAAAAATTTTTCTCAATTCTTATATTAGTTTTGCTTATGAATATTAATGCCATTGCTACTACGAAGAAGGCATAACACCTGTAACAACATAGAAAAAAGAAAGTCTAAAAAAAGAAACATTTTAAAATTTTCAAAAAATTTTGTTTAACAGAAGTTCTATACGACACTTCAATTGTAAAAAAAATGCTTAGTAAATTTTTTAAAACGCAAATTTGGATAAATTTTTCGTTTTTTTAAGATTTCGATAAAGCCTTTATCATACAAAGCTTTTAATACGTTAAAGAAATCTTATTTTTATAGAAATATTTAATACATTTTTTCTATTTCTAAAAACATAAATATTTTCTTTAAATAACATTTTGGGCCAATTCAAAGTGGTTGCATTTCAGTCATATTTGTACTATTTCATATTATTTTATGCATGCATAAAATTTTTGTTAGTAATTTCCATACAAAAAAAATAATATGACTTTACACATTTGTTTCCTATGTATAAGAAATTGTTTATGTTATACTTTTAACCATACTGTCTCTCAGAGAGAATTTCTTCGCTTCTCACCTCTCAAAGAGAATATTTTCTATTTTCTTCTTTAATGTATACATAAAATTTTTAACAGCGTCATCTATTTGTCTTCTTTCTTGTATTAAATACATAATTTGTTAACAAAAGGTGTTCAAAGTCACTAGTCATATTAATATGAATTATATGACATAGTACAATATGAGAGTCTACTTTGAATTGGCCCTTTATATTAATTGTATTAAACAGAAATCTTCTGTCAACTTTCTTAAAATATATTCAAATAATTTAATAATAAAACATCTTGGTAGATTTTGAAAAACGAATTATATTAAGAGTATCCATTAACTTATGTATCTACTGAAAAGGTGCGCAAGCATAGGAAATATGGCTTACAAGCAATCTCATTAAATTCAAATAGTGTGTGTATATTTATCTCTCATAATAAAATATATACATGCAAACATACCTATGTGTTTATATTTTAAATATAGTATGTGTATATGTGCTTTACTATAAAAACGCTGAAGAATAGAACAAAACTAAAAAAAATCAACTTTGAAATTAAAAAGCTGAATCAAAACGAAGCTGAAATAGAACATTAAAACTGATATATTACATTTCAATCATATTTGAATGTTTTTAAAGTAGAGAAAGAATTATTATTATTTTATTTTAATAAGAGTAATGCTTTGATTTTGCTTTGTTTTTTTATTTTAATTCTTACTAAAATATAGTTATTTCAAAAATTATAGAGTACAACATATAACTTTTAGAACATTTTACGCAGCTCTACAATATGCACATAGCTCACTATAGAGGTTCTTATTGCCGTCATCTATCAATTTACTTATTTATGCGTGTTGACAGCAAGAAGTACTTTTGTTTTGTAGCTGCAAAATGGAACAAAAAATGTACAACAGATTTATAGGATATTTGCAATAAATAGATTGACTTTTATGTGAATTTGTTTTATACTTACAAATGCAAATTATATACATATACAAACACACTACATATAACTATGAAAATTGATAAATGTATTGAGTGAAATGTAAAAAAACACACACACACATATATACATCGTAAATCTATTAAAACTATTTACATAAGTTAAAACAGCCTCACTTCTATATACATTTTTATTAATGCGCGAGTAAATGTGTATGTTTGTATTTGCACTCTATAGTTGTAGTTATTCGACGCCATATTGACTGGAGCCACGGTTGTTACGAAAATTAAATGCATTTCTCACGCCGTACTACGTACTACATACAAATATATACATATATACGTATGACAAAATACTTTATGCAAACCTTTTAATTTTGTTGTGTAAATGTATGTGCATATGCACGTCTCTATGCATGTGATTGTGTTGATGTCGTCATCATCATTGTACACTGAAAAATTTGTTTTATTTATGTCATTTATTTAATTGCAAAACTTTAATTGTCTGACTCCAGTCAGGTCGTATTCAATTATAATATTTCTATTTAATTAAAATGACAAACAATTTACAGAAAAGTAAAAAGCAAAGATAAAAAATCCGACTTATTTCAGATTTATAAAAGTTTGTATTAAAAAAAACAACAAAAAATCTATATATTGCAACGAGATTTTAGTAAGTAATTAGCAACACTTTATTTAATTGATAAAAATTGTAAGATTGAGTGGAAGTACATAGATTTTAATATCTCTTTATATTTAAATGTTTTTACGAAAAATTTTACATATCAACAGATATGTGGCAAATATTGAACAATTAGGTGATTTAGATTCAAAAATGTTCCGTACCAAAAGCAAATATCTTGGTCTTTAAAGTGCGCTTCTCACTTTTATTTTCTGACATTATAATAAAATCAATCAGAACGTTATAGATTCGAAATTTCTTCGTCATACTTATAATTTTGTCAGTTTTATGAGCTTTTGAGTTTCATGTGAGAAGTCGTCTTTCAGGTAGGCGTTTCGAAGTATTTTCTACTAATGAATTGCCAAAAAATATTTTAATATATCGGAAGATGATATAAGCTTAACGAACGTTGACTTTAACTCTAGTTTTGATATTTGTGAAGTAAATATTTGCAGGATGTATATCGATAAGACATGGAGGGGTATACTCCTAATTTCTAGTCACTATCTTTATGACGAAAATATTACCGCTCTTATTTAAAATGTCATTATTTAGCAGTCAGAGTAGACCGGACGAGGCTTTAGGTGATCTGGAATTAAATTTTCGTCTTTCCTACTACTTTTGGCGTAGACCTTACTGCTGTTTCCAAACATAAATTAGAAAGCTAATCAGCTGCATTTCCTTGATAAAAAGTATGGTCTAAAATACGCTCAGGATATTCTGAACGCCGATAAGTACGTGGAATGAAAAAAATAAGTACGGACACTTAAAACGTATATATGTTTTTTTGGAGAACTATGTATTTAGTTTCTCATTTACAGCAGCCGGTAAGAACTACTTGTTCAGATACTACTTAACTTCTTTTTTTAGGTTTTTTGAATATCATTATTATTCTTCTTCATATTTCGAAATTACTTTGACAAATAACTTAAGCAGTTTCTATTGTAATTAAATTTCCAGTTAATTAATAACCGTTATTAATCCTGGGATTATCAATAACAATAATAACTTAAATTGAACCACTTAATCATATGTTGATAAGCACATTTTTAAAGATGTTGAAAAAGGTACTATTTACAACTGCGATAGGGTTTGTTCATAACAAAATTTTGCTCTTAAAATAAAAATATTACAGGTATTTATACGTTATTACATATGCATTGAATTTTGGCATTACATATATAATGTGTTAAAAACACACCACAAGAAAATTGGTACTACGCAGCTGCATCAGTGTAAGCACGAAGAAGATTTTTTTGTTGTTAATCTACCATGTTCTTTAAAATCAAAAAGGAAGATAAATTAGATATACCAGCATATTGTATAACATGGCCTATGGCCAGCAATTGATTTCACCTTAACAGCTGTAGTGATAAGATCCACGATTGTACCGATCACCAATTTATTTTGGTTGTGTTTTTTTAAACCGTTCAATCTGGTTACTAAACCTGACACATCATTCGCATTATGTACTCTGTGAGGGTTTTATTCAATGTATTATTTTATTTTCTTATGGCAAACCATGAAATAAAACAGACAAAATCCCTAAGGGCCTTGAAACCTTTAACTATTAGCACAGAAATTATTTTTTTTATTTTTGAAAATAAATTTGAACGATTTTCGAAGACGTATACTCCAGAAATTGTTATATAAGAAAACCAAGAAATTTTTTCATACTATCTCGAAACTAGATTTGATATAACTATTTAGTTTATTACTTGATAAAAGATAAACTCACATATTTTTCGCTTATTTTTCCGTTTGAAAATATTTGAGAAATGCCACACTAACATCCTGACACTAAAAAATGTACACACAACAATTGCAGTGGGTGATTTGAAAAAGCAGAAAACATTAAATATTGTTTAATGGTCAAACTTTGATCATTATTTAAATAAACTTACAAACAAAAAATCACATAAATATTGCCTGACAATAGAAAAACGATTCAATTAAATTAAACATTTTTCGTTTTATTTTTTAATTTACTTAAATAAACCACAATTAAAGAGTCCATTAAAAACATTTTCAATTTTATTATAAAATATTCATTTGAAAACTTTTTAATGTACATGAAGAAAGACGTCTATAGATGTATGTGACAAATAAAATATATAAAAACCTGATATTGTCATCAATTCTTAAGAGGGAAAGAGGAGAAGAGGAGTGGGTAATAAAAGGAGCAATAAAAGGAATTGTATTAAGCCAAAGGAAGAAACTAATTGCTATCATTAAAAATACTTACACTTGATATGGGCACACAATTAATTATAGTTGTATCGGAAATATTCATACAGAATGCAGAAGAAAACTTGCACAAGTTTATTGCATGCACTTAACAATATGCGGATAGGCTGACAAGTATTTTTAAATAAGATTGTTAATTTTTTTTATAGTTTTTAAAGTATCGTGAATTAAATTGTAAAATTAAAATACTTAAACTAAAATGAAAAAATTACTATAAATCTATTAATTTAAAATATTCACTTTACTAAACAGACTTTCTAGCCTACTCTCGTATTACATACCATCACAGAGACTACACTATAGTAAACAATTGTAATATAACACAAGCGTAGATAGAATAAATAAAATTACGGACTTTTTAGTAGACAGACACACGCAGCATAAAATTACTAACATTTATACATTTACATACGCACAAAAGCAATAATTAAACAAGTACAAAAGTTACATTCGTTCAAGCTGCAACGTAATATACCCTAAAACACGATATTTGTTTAAATTTAAAGGCACGTTATTTCAGAGTAGCACACACCAAAGCAAGGGCCAAGCATAAAGCGATGATTAGAAAACTTTTAAGCAAAAATTATTGCTTGCCTAGAAGGATTATTGTTAGGGAAACACTATTACGCAAACTTCGAATTGCGAATTTAGAATGCATTTTTCTTCGCTATGTTCCGTTTATAAGCAACAACTGCCTTGTTTTAATGATTTCCTGAAAGCAGAATTAAATTGGTTGCTTACGTTTTTGCATTTTTGTAAGTTTTAAAAGTAAAATAAGTTCTGTATTTCTCTACCAACTAAGACAAATAGGTGGCCGACAATCAGTTAGATATAAGAGAACGAATTTTCAAATTAAATACACTTTTGAATAAAACGATCAGTATGCTACCGAACAGCTTCTATATTTATAATTTTATAATTGTTTGCGAGCAATTAGTATGAAATCTATTTTTTCCACTCATCGTCAGCTTCTGTATCACTTACGAAATAACCATTATTTTTTATTGAGTTGATTTTTTAGTTTTTGGCCAAAATATGAACAAGCAATTAAAAGAAGTTGAGTAAAAAAATAACATTAAACTGGATTGAATTAAATATTTATTACTTGTATATTTGTACACCTTTCTTGTTGTCAAAAAAAAAAAAAAAATAAATAATAACATCTGTCAGTGCTCTTGATTAACGGATATTAATTTATATTTGTTTTAATATATAACTTATTTTCTTTAACATTTATTTTTTACTTTCAATAACTGTTATAGAATTTTAAGCCTACTAACATTTTAAACTAAAATTTATTCGTTTATAAGTTTTTTGATCCCTATATAACTTACGAGAGGGTTAACTGTTAAACGAACCCAACAAAAAAGATATGAAAAAGAAATAGTGAAAGCATGAGTTCAACCCATGTTAAATTGGTTCAATTTAGGTAAAACCTGCATGATTTCAACATTAACGTGTCATTGGAGAGCATGTGTTTAGATGAATATTTTAATAAAATCCACTTTATTCCAATAAGTGCATAGAACTCATGCATATAAGACGAAACGAAGCCCATGTTTCATTAGTTAATTTACATGAATTGTTTAAGATATTTTTCGTATACTTGAAGCACATCAATAATGGCATTCTTCAAGCCTCCTTTTACAATTATGAATAAGAAGTCATAAAAAATGTTATTCACAATGGACTAGTGTATTTTTCTTTTGCTGGGGAACTTTCACACTAAACTTTGTTTTTTTAATTTATGATCAGTATACTGTAGCAAATCATTATTGAAAGTTTGAGGCTTATACAAAGCCAACATATTATCCAAATTTACTTTGAAAATAAGGCACCGATATTTTATTTCAAAATTTTACTCAAAAATGAGGTTAATTTTTGTTCTTTCAGTGTTCAGTATTGACGTAAGTAGAACATTCTGTAGGAATTCCATATACCCCACAATTGTTTTTGAAACCCTTAAAAAATTTTGAGAAAATTAAATATTATATCTAAAAAATTAACTTTAAGATTTTGCCTACCAAGGAAAAAAATATTTAAGCTTCTGTCACTTCCTGAAAAAATTTGTTACTACGCCAATGCTTAGCAATTTTTTAGTAAATAAAATTGCAGCATTCAAAGTGGGACCAATTCAAATAAGATCTTAACACTTTATTACATCCAGAAAAATTGAATTAATTTCTTAAAAAAAAAAAACATAATCAATAATTTTTTGCTTTAAAATATGAACGACATTGTTCCAACTAAGATGTGATTTTAAGAAAATTGTATTACGTGAGATACGATGACCGCAACCATTCATGTTTTGAAACAAAAATTTTAATTAGAGATTTGATTTGATTTAGAGATTTTATTTGGCCTACAAGGTTGTTCGATTTCGCACTTCCTGTAAAGTCGCATGAAGTCAATGTTTATACGGATAGGCAAGCAATAACTAACATCTTAGAGGCGAACTTTGTTTGTGGCCCATAATTGGACGTCAACAATGCTGCTCGTCAAGAAAAGCTGCGGTAACCATAAGCACGAAATCATTTTAAAATGATAATGCCATGTATTGATCTTCCGAATAAAAAATTTATGACCTGGGGGCAAATTGTAGAATTCAAACGAGATTAAAATTGTAACTAAATGTATGAGTTTGCTGTGCTTTTGGTATAGAGATTTTAGGAAGAACTTTTAAATTCGGACCACTTTCGAACGCCATGACATGATAAAATGTGAAACAAAATATTAAATGTTTTCTCGAGTAGTAAGTATAAAGTATTTCTGAATTTGGCTTAAAAATAACACGAAAATTTTTTAAAACTGATAAATATTGAAGATAGTATGGATTTACGGGTATTGATGCAGTCTATTGTTGTAATACTTACACAGTAAGTAGCAATTCTATATGCGGCTGTACCGAATTTTTTTATAGTATTTTGATACCACACGTTTTTTTTCTTATCATGTGATCATTAATATAATAATTAATATTCTTTTTATACGAAATTATATATTTTTTTTTTTGTTATCCATATTATTTATTTTCTTATATTTATTTAGTCTCAAAATGGAACAAAAAGTATTTCTACAATACGAATGAAAATACCCACAATGTTGTATTTTCACAGAAACTGAACAGAGTGACCGGTAGATGCAGGTAGTTAATAAATAATATTAACTTTGTGTGATCATGACACTTTCTATTTTCATAGTAAAATAGTTGTTAATCAAAAAATAAAATGTGTAAAAGCTCGTTTTGTCTATTTGTCTAATGCATTTAATATTTAGTAAAGAAATAAAGTACAGAGAAACTTGGATTTGAGGAGCCGTTATTGACATCCCTAATGGGTTTATGCTGTAAGTGAAATATTTATTCGCACACACTTTGTCTCTTAAGTGTACTCAACGAAAATAAAAAGGACTTAATATTCTTAATTACACACAAATAGAGGAGTTTACTGGTCACATAACAGGCACTTTATTAAAGCTCAAACACACACCCTCATACGCACACACATTTTTACCGATATCTAGTATGTTTTTATGCATAATTACATTAGTGCTAGTTTATGTCTTCATTGTTTAGGTACAGGAAAGAGGACTATAATGTAGTTACAAACATAGAATAAAGTGATAAAAAAAATGTATAAAAACTATTTGCGCTATTTAGACATTTCATGTATGAAATTAATGTAAATGCCTGGTTGTTGTCTTTAAAGGCAAACAGTTGTTGCAAAAATAAAAAAATTAGGAAAAACAATTTCTAACTTCGTACATGCAAGAAAAAACCAGGGTTGTGGTAATCATAATCGAAGAGCAACATACTATGATTGAATTGTATGATTGTGGTTAAAACATACAATGGTTGCAAGTTATTATTATTATTATGATCGATTTAGGTATCATGTAATAATCACATTATGACTACAAATTGTTGTTTTTTGCTGTTATTTATATTGATTGTACTTACCTTTTAAATTAAATTTTTTTTATCAATATTCATTAATTTTTATAATTTCTTGAAAATTTTGAAATTTTTTTTAATTTTTTTCACATGTCAAACTTTTTAAATAATAAAATTTATTCAGCAAAAAAAAGAAGAACCGTTGAAAACAGATATCATAGCTTGAATGCTTTGTATTCATGCTGTTGTTTCACACAATATAAAATGCTAAAACTATTTTTAATTAAAGAAAATGACTTTGAATATAATATTATGTTTGGGAAAAAATTAAAATTTTCTTCTTAAAATAATTTTGTTAATCATACTATTTTTTTTTTAAATTACCGTATATAAGATTTTATTAAAAGTAAAAATAAACGATAAAATTGGAACAAGCGCTTGATTATCGTAATGATATGCATTAAAAAGAAAATAAAAATTATTATAAATTTCGATAGCAAAATATTGTTACATGGAATAAAAATGATCGTCGTGATCCTGTCGTAAACATGGTTTGCTTTTGCCTGTACTTATTTATTGTTTATTTTTTCTGTAAAACTAAAATTTATATTTGCGTTGTGCCAGTATAAACCAAGTATAACTAAGTATAATTTCTGATAGAAAATATACATAAGTTGGAATTCTTCTAAACGGTACAACTTTACTGCCTGATAAATAATACAGTGTAGGTGTAAATTTGGACCAGACTAACAATATCAAAAAAAAAATGGTCTGCAACCAAAACTGTTTTTGAATAAAATTATGTAGACTATAGATAGCATGTCTAACATGTCGCCCTACATAAGGCAGTTATGCTGATACAATTTTTCGTAGCTTCAGAAAAATTATTCCGAGTTTTATGACAAAAAACATTAGATGTTTATCAAAAAAATTTTCTTTAAGTCAATTAAATAAAGTTTTTTATATTTCGAGAGTTTAGGAATTATTCAAAAATATTATCACCACGTATGCTAATATTTTCTCCATGCAAAATTAGTATGCATATTTGGTTGCCAACACGTCATTAAAAATTAGCAGGATAAAAATTTGAAATTTTTATAATTTTTCATGAAGTTTATTAGTAAGGAATATTGCAAAGAAAACAAGCTATTAATCATAAAAGCCTGTGAATGCCTTCTTAGTTCGCTGAAAGGAAAACATTGGTGTTTTTCGCGATAGTGTAGCAAAATAGCCTTCAACCTCGACTAATCATCGAGCCCGACAATTGAACATCAACACTGTCATCGAAAATTTCGACCATCGGATGGAGGTGTGCTGCCGAGGTTACGGCGGCCATTTGGCCAATAATTTGTTCCATACATAATTGAACCATACCGATATTATCATAATAAAAATAAAAGACAATAATTTCCTTAATAGTTTGTGTTTTATTCAAAATCAACATCGGCCCTTAAAATTTAACCACCCTTTACATGAATTGTTTGTTAATGGCTTATGAAAAGGAAAAAATTTCGTTTGAGCGGTGAAATAACCTTTCTTCCTTCCGCCTGTATTTGCGATTGTCATAATAGTAACTACATACCGTATGCAATAATTACCATCTATTTAACAATATTAAAAAGTTGTTACTGGATAATTGTACAGAACATAGTTCATGCTGCTGAAACAAACATGCGTATTTTTATATTAATTTTAAAAATATTCAAAATGAAATTTGAAAGTGTTAATCCTGAGGGATTTTATCGGTAATTATATATCATACATAAGTAAAAATAAATAATAATATGCCTTTACACATACAAAAACATGCATTTGTGTACATAATTTACAGCAAAATAATTTTCAATATTAACTGAATATTTATATTTCTGTTTTTAGTTTTTATATAAATATTGTGAAATTTAATAAATGAATATGTGTATCGAACTCAACAAACAATAAACATAATTAAATATTTATGAAAATAAATGCTAGATTAGTATTTTACTTTAAGCCCTTTAATTATTGCTGTAATTAAACAAAAAAAATCTATCTGTATAATACATTCATTTATATTTATAGGACATGTGCATACTGGTGTGTATTTCTATGAATGAAGCAGCAATTATTTTATAATTAACATATAAACTAAATAAGTACTATGTATTATGACTTTTGGCATTTTTTTTTTAATAGTCTTATTTAATTTTTGTTTAGCTAATGAGGGTTTTTAAAAAAGGCATATGAAATGAAAATTAAAATAATATATGACTGTATGATGCGAGGGATGAATCATAAACAGTTATGGTAAAACAAGTCGTTTGGAAAGAAGTTAATATTAAAATAAATGGAAATTACTGTCGCTAAGCTGCTCTGTTTTCTTATTTTCTTCAGACGTGATAAGTTTTGTAGTATCACACTACTTAATATATGTATATGAGAAAGACTTTAAATGTAGTTTTCTCTATGCAAACATAACTATTAAAAAATCAAAAACAGCTGTAACCAGTATAGCAGATTAGTGTGAATTAAAAGGTTCGCCAAATAACTTTGTTTTTTTTTGAAAATGCTATAAAAAAAGTGTAGCTTCGGCTGTGTGACACCTAGCGCCGTTCTGTTGAAACCAAATGTTGCCAATCTCCTCCTCTTCATTTTTTGTGAACAAAAATTCGTTCAACATGGCCCGATAATGATCGCCATTGACTACAGCCACTCCTTGCTCATTTTCGAAGAAAAATGGACCAATTATGCCTCTGAACCAAAACCCGCATCAAACAGTGACTCGTTTTGGGTGTATCGGCTTTTCAATGTATGCGTGCGGGTTTTCTGTGCCACAAATACGACAATTTTGCCCGCCAAGATCAAAGTGAGCTTCATCGGAAAAGATGATTTTTTTGGCAAAATCGGCCAAAGTAATGTCGCAATATTTCCCAGCGTTGTTCAAGCGTATACACAACCATATTCGTTCAGCGGAAGGATAAAACTAATTATCTGTCAAATCAGACATGAGTTAAGTGCTACCATTCACGAAATAAGCACTAGTTGAATAAAAACGTTATTATTATTCCCTTTGCCTATTTATGGTGTTTGACTAATAGAATGCAGCAAAACAATAGAAAAGTTAAAACCTTAGATGGCAACCTTAATAATATATCTGATATATGTAAATATTGTAATTATGGTTTTTCCTCTGCAACCCCCACAATATTGACTTCAAATGAAAAGGTTTGACCAGTAGAATACAGCAAATGGTGGATATCGTTTTCTTTTAAATCTACCAAACACTATACAAATATACAGAAATAAATAATAATAAACAAAAAGGCTTTAATTCCTAAATGCTAGGGTACGATATGGTCAGTATCCCTCATACATGATGGTAACGGGCATTATCAGATTCGACACAGGTAAACACAGAACTTTTACTTTTTTTTAGCAAGAAGTTAAAGTCGTTTTATTTTTTTATCATAAAATTGTTTATTTATTGAGTTTTCATTTATTTTTAGTGTTAGTCTTTAGATCTTATATCTAATAAAATATATTTACATGTTTATTAAAATTCAGAGCCCAGCGACTTATTCCTATAACCGATTGCCGCTTAATTTTTCATTCATTCTCCTCTATCCATCCCACATCAGTAATATCACGTCTTCTTGAATCTCGGCTTTTTAGAGTATTTATTATGAGCTAGATAATTTACATGCCACTGAAGATTCTGTAAAAACGATCACACATATTTTGGTTTTTTATTTTTAACAAAAAGCAGCTGTATTTAGACGTAAAATATTGTCCTGACATCCTTGAATCCTTTATACATTTCAAACCGAATTTCTGCTCCTTAATTGAATTCCATAGCTTCAAATTGGTTTTAAAAGAGATTTGCAAAGTTTTATTTCAGTGTAGAATATTATATATAGTGCAATTTCCACACATAAGCCAATATATTTGAATTGCTTGAAGGTTCATTTGGGTCAGCTATGTATCAATGTGAGTTTGTGAGATATATAACTTTCGCATGTTAAAGTAATATTAAATCAAGAATACTGGTCTGAAAAAAAAAAAAAATGCTTCGCCTTTAAACAAAATTATGTGGACTGTCGAGACTTTAATGCGCTTAATTCAAACCCGTTTTCAATTTTTTTCTATTGATATTAATATTTCGCCCAAAACAAGAAGGCTATGTTGCTACATTTTATCATAACTTGACAATTATTAGTCGGATTTTGATTAAAATAACAGCAGATAGTTAAAAACAAAATTAAAATCAGCTAAATGACGTTTTTTTATGTTTCTAATGTTTAGGAGTTACTCACAAATAAGTACCGATAAAATAGTTTTTCCTTGGAAAATTTTTATTATATTATTTAATTTTTTGTTTTCTTAACGTCCTTTAAATACTATTAGGGTAGAAATTTAATTTTTTAAAAATTTTTCATAAAGGTAGGAATATTGTGAATAAAATAAATTATAAATCAAAGAAGTCCGCTTAAAAATTTTGATTTTATTCACGATTAAATAAGTGAAAACTTTTTGTACCATTTAATAATCTTTCTAGGAAATAAATAGTTTGAAGACATTTGATCTGATCATTGTTGGAATCTTTAATTATATTCAGTTTTATAGAAAATTTTCGATTTCGATTAAACAGCTCTATCATTTTAACAGCATACATATTGGAAGTGGTAAGGACCACGTGTTTGTCTTTTCATTTCAGGTTAGGAATCAATTTCAGGTTCGGAAACAACTTCATCTACACCATCACTTGAGTTCTCAGAAGGTTCTTAATGGCTACTGTCGCTACCATCGTCATCAAAAGTCCTGTCAAATTCTGAATTACTTAGACCTGCGTTGTACTCAATTTCATTTTGAGTCAGTGATCTTTTCTTGTTCTAAATGGGTTCTTGATAATTATTTATAACAGAAACTAGAGGATATTTAAAAACTAAAAAAATAACAATAATTATAATACATACAAATATGATACTCTTGCCACGCTCTGCTCTGCGTGTCTACGTACGAATTTCTTCGTAGTACTTATGTTTTCGCGAAGAGATTTCTCTTACAAAAGAAATAAATAGATAAATCCTTGGACGTTTTTCAATAAAAACACTTTTTCTGATAACAGAGAGTTCTTAATAATAAAATGTGATTAAAAACATTGTCATTCCTGAAGACTTCCTTGGCGTTCAACTGTTTTGTTTGATAATTTTTTTCGTTACGATAATCAAGTGTTTCCTTCAGATTTATTTTAAATTTGTACTCTCCATATAGACTTAAAGGTGTTGTCTCAATTGGTTTAGAAATATTGATAACAAAAACAGCATAGTGCCTTGGAAAATATAATATTTATAAATCATTTGAAATTACAAAAAGGAAAGAGTGCTTAATTCGGCAGTGTTATTTAAAGTGAAGTACATTAGTATGTAAAAATTGTAATAACAATCACGTCGTTGTATGACACTGATTTTAGTTGTTCCGTTTTGAGAAAGAAAGTTTTCCTGGTCAAATCTTTTAAAATAATATCCTTTTGAGAGGGAGAGAAAAAAATTACTGGCAATTTTGTTTTAGACTCCATATTAGATTTAACATTTTGTACTAATTAAGCCATTTAATTTTTTGCAAATTTTTTGCATTAATTAAGCCATTTAATTTTTTGTATCCCCAAACTTCTATTTATAGTAATTAAGAAATGTCTTATTATTTTCTTTTTTTTTTAATTTTTAATAATTAATAATAATTTTATTGATTTTATTTTATTACAAATAATAAACAAACATATCTATGTATAAACAAAGTGTCACCACATTTTTATATGGCATTTTGTTATTGTGGCTATCACGTATTTTAAATATTTTATATTGTGCTGTATTCTTCTAATCCAGCCCTTTAATGTAATACCATTATTAAGTCTGTCTGTGGTCTTGAAGCGGCAATTTTCGTTTGTACATTTTATATCTCAGCAAGCTGTACACTGTGTTGTAAGTATTTCTAAGGAATAAGACTATGACTTGTAATTTGGTTACACTATTGTATTCAAAAATGGATTAGTGGCCTGAGAAACTTGAGATATTAAAAAAAATATATACATTTCTTCAAATTACATTTTTTTATTTGAATATTTATATGCTTATGAACTAACAATAAGTACTGAAATCTTTAATCTAAAAATTAATTAACTAAAACACAGCTAATGCCAGACTAAATCTAGTTTTAAATATAAAATAAATGTAAAAGCTTGTCATTATTTTGTTCATCTAAGAGAGATGTTATCCCTTCTTCTCAAGCTTCCAGCATTTTTTGGTAGCGGCTCACGTGTCTTGTATTTTCACTTTTTACCAATGAGACATCAAGATCTTTATGTAAGTTGCTGTTTTCTATGTACCTTAGGGCGACGGTTATCATTCGTAGTTATTTATTTTGATGTCGCTGTATTAAGAATTACGTTTATTTGAGGTAATATTCGATTTTAGTCTTACATCTACGTCTAATTATTAAATATTATTTAATGCATAATATGGGGCTTCTTAAAGTTGACTGACCTGGAACACACGGATAGATGGATATTGCTCAATATACTTTTATATTCATAAAAATTTACATAATGATAAATCACTTTTTATTATGTTTTTACCTTCTTCTGTAAAATTAAAACTATTCCAGTTAGGGCCTTTCTACTTGTGACCAACGATATATAACATTGGCCCGATAATTGAGGGGTTTAGTTACATTTTAATGTTTTATGTTATAACCGGAACGCATTGAAGCTGTTATTTTTTTTTACCAATAATTTGTGATTTTCTACAAAATAATGTTTATGATAAAACAAAGATGACCACAAAACTAAAGCTTATATTGAGCACAATTATTTTTTCTTTAAATTTTGTCTGCTGTCTTGTAGCGCCATCATCCTTTATGTTGTTTTACCTATTTTTCGTTTTCCAGATAAGTTTAGCAAAGAATATAAATTTCATAAAACGTTAGTACAATTTTTCGCTGTGCTTAAATATTTTTGAGAATTTACTTTACAAAAACTCTACTCTGTTACTGCTCTTACGTTATAGTCCACACTCCACGAAGTTGTTACAGACTTTTTTTATTGAAGCCTTAATGTTTTTGTTAAACATATTTAATGCCAGTCTTAAAACATAATTACACGCTGAATATGAAATTTCCATTATTAAATAAAATAAAAAAACACTTTTTGTCATTAAAATTAAATGATGTGTATCATGAAAAATTGACACTTATTGGTGTAATTTTGTAGCTCATTATCATCCTCATTAGACGAGAGTTATGTTTTCATTGTAAATTTCGTTTATCGATTTTGTCGTACTTTTTGGGAAAATTTTAAAGTCAAATTTTGAATATGATTAACATCTTTTGTAAGTTTGTGTGTTTCAATATGTTTCAAACCGTCATTTAAAGCACTCGGTAAATATGTATAAATTAGAAAATGTAAAACGGAAATCGCTAATAGTTATATACTATCCTCATTGTTATCAACTTTATATGTATTAAATCATTAATGACAGTTGTATATGGTAACCTTAAGTGAGATTTTTGAAATCCATTAGTTACTTAAAATCACTAGATGTTAGGCAAGAAATATCTGGCTTCTTTATCAACTACCCGGTGGTGAATTTGAGCGACATCTTTACAACAAATCATTGCCAAAAAACTAGTATCAAGTCGAAATTTACACGAAGTTATCGTAAATTTCATTGATGAGTTAACATTACAATAACATAAACAAAGGAAGTAACCTGATTCATTAAAGTGTCACTGTACTTATGAATACAGCAACTTATGAATGGTGCGACATTTTCTGTTCAGAGTTCATAAAAGTACAAAAGAGTGCACCAATGAATCACGGTGATATTGTCTCCTAGGATTCATTAATAAGCCGAGGCCTACGACACAAAATCAATTTTAGTTATCTATGAATGTATGGACATTTACTTTAAAAATTCATTTATGATGCTTAAGGAAAATCAGCATTTGTCATCGAGGACTTAACCCTAGCCCTTATACCCAACTTTTATTACGTAAACGTATACCCAAGTACATGTGTGGCCAGTAACAATTATTTGCGTTTTTCCTTATAATTTATTAGCAAAAAATTCTTTTATTCATACAATTTGTACTTTAATATATTAATTAAAATTTTGACTGGTTAGAATAAGTTTGCGTTCATAGCATTACTTTTATATTTTAGATCTGGCGACGTTCTGCTTGGCATATTATTAAAAAAAATGCATTTTTTAGAGCTAAAAAATCGTTACAAAATGTGTTCGAAATTATGGGAACTTCATTTTCAACATCAAGTCCTTACAAGCAAAAATTAGTATTTGCCTAGTTCTAACTGTCGGAAGTATTCAAGATTTTTCATTGTTGTTAGAAAAGTTGGTTTTTAAAGTATATTTCTGTGAAAATAATAAAAATAAAAAATGGATAGCAAAGAAACTTTCAACTGCCTTCGAGACAATATAAGAGGTGAATACATATACATATGAACATATATAAAAAAGAGTATGCCCAAAGGCTTTTTGACGACATTTTAGTGGACGATATATATCCGGACACTGAAAATATCAAAGAAGAACATGAAAAGCTCCTAATCGAAGTTACATATTCGGATATTGAAAAAACGGAGGAGAATATATATTATGACGATAATATTGATAATGGGGAAGATGATGACCAGGAAAGCAACGCTGAGGATGGTCCAGTGCAAATAAATTTGGGTGCAGCTGAATTCGCTGCACGTGATGCGGAGGCTACATACGTAGCATACAACGCCAATCATCTGGAGGGGCAACTTAAAATTTAGAATCCTGTTATATTGAGCAGCGTCAAGAGTGTGGGGAAAAAATCCAAGTTTGAAGCTGCTTTTTGTATTATATTCAAGACGAGCACAAAAGACGTATTCATAACATATGCTTTAATTTAAACGGCCATCATGTGTGCATCATTCAAGAAATTACTTTGTATGCGAAAATTGCAATAATGGCGAAAACACTTTAATTTAAGTAATAAAAAATAAAATAAAAACATAAATTTACATAAAAAAAACAAACATTATTTAATTTGTATACAAAATTCATACAATTGCATTAGTGGCCACATCTGTACTTGGGTATACGTTCTTGGGGGGTCTCGACTTTAGAAGCTCATAGCTCCTCAAAGACTTGATCTAGGATAATAATTGAGATGTCAGTTAACGCAGATTTCATCCATTTTCTTAGATCTAAAGTTTCAGTAAAAAAGCATAAGCCGTTTAGAAGGTGCATTACTCAGAATTGTCAATGGCCACACCTCTACTCGGGTATAAGGACTATGGTTAACATTGTCAGCGTTTGTCACTATGAATCATGATGACATTCTCCACCGGGTATGTATGTACATATATGTATATGTGTATATGTTTTTATATTCAGTCAATCATTGCTATCAATATATGTAAATGCGATTTAATTTACAGTATTTGCTTAAAGGTCTTTGCAAAAGCGAAACATAAATGTTATATTTATGGATATTATTAACATTCTACTATTGTTGAATGCTGCATAGATTAACCTGTGATAAGTTATACTTTTTGTCTCTTTACTAGTTTATGATGTAGTATTACCGTAATTTTTTCAATCTAGTGGGAAATATAGTATAACTTCGTTATATTCTAATGGTGTTTTCTTTTCTGACGTAAATGTTGCATTATTTCTGCCCTATGCCTTTTTTTGTGTTCTTTTCTTAAAAATATGCAATACTATAAACGGGTGACAAGTTCTTTTGTAATAATGTTGCCATAAAAATTAGCAAAAATGTTACATATCGTACCCTGAATTAAATCAAAGGGTTGGAATATTGCACTCTTTAATACCTGATATTAAAAAGAAAAATTACGTTTTTCTGGTGGTTAAAAATAATTTGTGGTCTAAAATTTTTAAAATGGAGGCAAACGATGCAGTTTGACATAAAAATATGGCTATCAATTAAAAAAGCTTAAAATTTCTGTTCTATTCTGCTGATTATGAAGGTAGCATTTTGTTAGGGTGCAGGTGAACTCTGAGAAGTGTTTCACAATAAAAGGGCGACATTGTTTGTTAGAAAAGATAGCACCATAAGACTTCAAAAAATTTATTTTTATAAAACACAACCTAGTCAACGCCTTCTTAATAAAGGCATGTCATGAAGTGTTAAATAACTAATATCTGTTTCGAATCTACATTAGGGATTTTTTTTTTGCAAAATTTTGCTTTGCGGAAGTGTTATTACAAATCATAAAAAATTAATTAATTTTTTTTCCACTACTTAGAAGAGTTTCGTTTTGGCCACTACTGTTGAAGTATGTATTAGAATTCACCAACCTTTTTAGACATTTGTGTGTATTCATATTGCGTGTATTTTTGAATACAAATAAGTATTTGTATATTAAAGGCAGGTAAAATTTTGTTTAAGTAATAATTATGTCCCTAAGGACATTAACCGAACCATCTCAAAGCATGAAGCTTCTTGTTATCGTATTTCTATTATTGCTATATTGAAGGAAAGTGGAGAAAAGACATCTAAATGGCTACAGTGTGTTATGTCTCTTTAAATTATTTAAGATATAACTAATAATAGGATTTTAGCATTACTTATTGTATTAAGTGAACTATTTTATGCCTTTGTTTCTATCAAACATCAAATGCTTTAAGAAAAAGCTTTAAGAAAATGGCCTATAGCATAGAAAAGCATGTGCATCAGTATATAAATGTAAAAAACTAAAACTGATTAGTTTTGCCAACTTATATAGTGGTTTTAATGCAAGAAGTTCTGTAAAGTAGCATAAATGATATCAATGCCTTCAACTGTTAAAATAAAATTGCAAAGAAAAATCAGTTTTATGTTCGTTTGCTCATAACAAAACAATCAATTCCCTGATTATACCATTATCTACATATGTTCCAAGTGAAATCAAATTATTTGGTACTATAAGGGCATTGTTAATAAAAATTATAACACTGGAGGACCATTTTGAATATTTTAAGTTCACTCGAAACATAAAGCAGGATGAATATTATCCAATTGCATTTAAGGATATTACTACAAAATATATTAGTACTCGAAAAAATAAAAAAAAAATCCAAACCTGAGAATGAAAACTTTATGAAACTTTAAGGGCCATTATTATAACTTACCGATAACTAAAGTTAGGATGTTATCGGACAGATAACTAGTTTTTCGTTATTACAATTTCACTTTAACCTAAAAGTGTCCGATATGTTAAAGGGAAGATCACCCTACCTTTAACTTTTAACGTGAGGTTTATAATTAAAAGTTATCATATTTTCTACCGTATAAAGGAATTGTTTACTATTTGCTTGTCGTTGCCACTTTGTTTTAAAAGAACTAATTAATTTGTTCGGCATTTGCTTTTGTGCTGCCATATTTTTAAGAAAATACAATTTATTTTAGAGGCAGGTTGTAATAATCAAAAATATTTAATGGACAGTTTATTGCTCACGTTAACAAAAGTTACCTTTTATTAACATTTACTTTGTCAAGAAGTTGTAATAATGGCTCTTAGTTTATATAATTAAAAAAAAAATACGCACAACGAATGTTCCCTGTTTTAAGCCTTACTGTAAGCAAGTCATATATGAGTTTTTTGTAAATAATGGGAAGTACATCATATTTAAACACCGTATGGCTTGTAACCCTTAACGTTAGTAGAGAAATGAAATACATTTCATAAATTTTTAAACATTCATTTATTAGTTACATGAAAAGCATTATATATGTATAATAGAAAGCATACGAACATGTATATACGCATGGATTATGTACATGTCTTATGCACAAGTATACAGAATTTTTTTTAATAACTACTAAAGACATACACATACCCATCATGCTTTCACGCCAGCTCTTTCATACTACATATTGTAATTCATATTCATTGACTGTTTATGTTAGAAGAAAATAAAAATATAAGTTTACTAGCTAAGCCCGGCGAGCGTTGCTACGCCCCTTAATGAATAAAAATGCATTCTGAATTTTAATTGAATATCAAGTGCAAGAAGCTAAAAATTATAATTTGTTTTTATGGGCAAGGCACCGCCCACTTTTATAACCACGAAGTTATGTAGTCATGACAGCTCAATATGTGTGCAAAATTTAAGAAAAATCGATATAGTGCAAGTAGCTACAAATGCTAACTTATTTTTTATGGGCGTGGCACTGCCCACTTTTGTAATCACAAAACTGACATAAGAACCTTCTCCTAACAATAACAAGTACATCAAAAAAAGAATTAGTGAAATCGGTCCAGCCATTCACTCGTGATGCCGTGACCAAGTGAAAAAGGGATTAATTTTTATATATATAGAAGATATCTCTACAGTAGAGAGATCGAATATTATAATTTTCCGTGTTTTACTTTTTGGAATGGCTGCTATTAAAAAAATCACAATTTTCAGTTAAGAATATAAAAAATACCTACTTAAGCGGTTTAAAAATACCTAAACATTTTTCTAACACCTCAGAGAACATTCGTATAAAAATATTATTTAATGTTTAGAAAAGTCACACAAATAAATTTTCAACCCTTTGAGCTCAGCAATTTTCATATATAATATTTTTTTAGTTTTATTTTATATTCATCGTTCATTACGTTGTAAGATATTTGTGGCATTTTGTTTTGATAATTTTGATGAAACGTTCAGTTTGGTAGATACTTGAAAAATTCAGCTCAATATAACAATGCAATTAGAAATACTCAGATTTATATGGAGATTTGAAAACATCACTCTTTATCCAAATTAAAATTACCGGTCGAATAAAACTGTTCGACCTCCCTAAAATATACTTGTAATTATAAACAAGTATATATCTGTGGCTTGGAGCTAAAAGGGCCAATGTCACTTTTTTGCTCTTTTGGGTTAATCATGGATATGTTTTTTTGCTCTATTTCATTATGGTAAAACAGCTAAAGTCATACCTAAGCCAGAACAGCTACACAAATAAAATGCTGGCCAATCTCACTATGAAAGCATCTATAAAAGTTAAAGTTCAATTCCAATTTTCTCAAAAGTAAATATTTTGACATTGGACATTTAAGCTCCAAGCCACAGATATAATATGTATATAATATACATTTTTATGTATAAATACTTGTACATTAAAAGTTGTCTAAAAGAAAGCATGATATTTCGTCATTTCATAAAAAACTACAAACATTAATATCATCTAGCAAAATGTATAAGAATGTTTGTATGTGCTTAAATACGAAGTGTTTTTATAACATACATATGTACATATGTTTGTCAAAATTCTTAACTAAACATACTTATAACTATTAGCTTATTCATATAAAAAACATACAGCCCGTAACAACAAAATCTCAGAGATCTTAGAGATTCAGTATATTACTTATTCCAAAGTTATCATAATAATAATAATTTTGCAAAAATAGTTTGATAAATAACAAGAAATTTTGTTGAAATTTATCACCGTAACTGAAAATAATAAAACGGTTATAACGAATCCTAACACCCCTCATCATCATGTACATAAGTATGAACAGAATTACAATAATGAACTCATTGTATAAAGTCTATATATCAGATTATATGTATTTATACATCACTATGTTTCGTCGACATCTTGGATTTGATGTATTGTATTTTTCTAGTCAACTCTTTTATCTGAGATGTATACAGAAGGGTTATACAAATATGTTATTCGCCATTTTATTTTGAATTTGTTTGTGGTTAACTGTATTCTACTTGCTCGTCAAGCATTTTTTTTTAATATTCATATTAAATTTTTCGGTTAACCGGAAGCTCAAAAAATCTATTCACTTTTTAAATTAAGAAAAAAAAAAAAACAAGCAGACGAGTTCCAATTTTGCAATTTTTTTCTGGAGAAATCTTTAAAAAGGTTTTTTTTTTGTATATAACTCTTCAGAATTGTCAGTAATTTTTCATATGTGTAAATGACCAGTTGAATCCGGTCCGCATTGCTGGCTTCAAATATGTTTTTGTATTGTATTGATTTTATATTGAATTTAGTTTTTCTTTTTAGTGTAATTTCTTTTATATTGGTCATATCTATATTTGGTCGTATCTATACAACCAATTTTTTTAATAGGTTATTCCAGCGACTAATTTCTAAAAAATGCTATTTTTATACCCGCCACCAAAAAAATGGTGGGGGTATATTCATTTTGTCATTTCGTTTGTAACACATCGAAATATCCATTTTAGACCCCATAAAGTATATATATTCTGAATCAGGGTTTGATTTGATGACGATCTAGCTATGTCCGTCCGTCTGTCCGTCTGTCCGTCTGTTGAAAGCACGATAGAGGTCGCACCGAAAAAGCTAGGGGGCTCAAATTTTGCCAGAATCTTTCTTATAGACAAGGTTTGTTTGGTATTGAAAATGGGCTAAATCGGAATATTAGAAGGAGAGTTATAGCTCGAAAAGCAAGAGTAGGTCGAAAAAACCGTGTCCCTCAAACATCGAATAAAATGGAATTGTGTCCAAACGCATTAACGTAGACTCATGAAACTTCGAATATATATTTCCTGAGTAAAAACAATATTTCTCTCCGAAAATTATCTAAATCTATGCATTAGAAGAGGAGTTATCGATCAAAATGTACGAAAATTTTTACCGCACAGTGTATTTTTTGGTATATTTAAAAACAAAAACGTCATAAAAGCAACAAAATTGGATGTACGACTCTGAAATTTTGCACACTTTGTTTTTTGGTGAAACACTTTTTTGTAACGGAAAATCAATGTGCCACGCCCACTTTTACGCCCACCTCCCATATAACGTTTTACCTAAAATTCATATAATTTCTCTATTAATAAAGATTTTGGAATAATAAAGGGCTATATTGAAACACCTAAGTTGTACTCATTCGCAAAAACAACTTTGACACGCCTACTATAACGCCCACTTTTCACGTTATCTACCGTTAATGAAATTTAAAAGCTCATAAAAACGCCAAGATTAAAGGTATTATTGTCAAATTTGCTACGTATATCCTTCTAGGCAATGTCATTACTGTGCCAAAAAATTTAGGTGCCACACCCACTTTTGCGCCCACCTCCCATATAACGTTTTATCTAAAATTCATATAATTTCTTTATTAACAAAGATTTTGGAATAATAAAGGGCTATATTGAAACACCTAAGTTGTACTCATTCGCAAAAACAACTTTGACACGCCTACTATAACGCCCACTTTTCACGTTATCTACCGTTAATGAAATTTAAAAGCTCATAAAACCGCCAAAATTAGAGGTATAATGGTCAAATTTGCTACGTATATCCCCCTAGGCAATGTCATTACTGTGCCAAAAAATTTGGGTGCCACGCCCACATCCCATATAACGGTTTAACTGAAATTCATATAATTTCTCTGTTAATAAAGATTTTGGAATAACAAACGACTATATTGAAATATCTTAGTTGTACTCATGGGCAAAAACAGCTTTGACACGCCTACTATAACGCCCACTTTTCACGTTATCTACTGTTAATGAAATTTAAAAGCTCATAAAACCGACGAAATTAGAGGTATGATGATGAAATTTGCTACATATATCCTTCTAGGTGACACGCCCACTTTAACGCCTACCTCCCATATAACGGTTTATCTTAAATTCATAAAATAAAGGACTATATTAAAATGTCTAAGTTGTATTTATTAGCAGAAACTTTATTGACACGTCTACTTTAATGCCCACTTTCATTGAAAGACTACATTAACAAAAGCATTTTAGTAGCATATCGAAGTTATAAAGGGTGGTTAAATTTTAAGGGCCGATGTTGAATTTAAATAAAACACAAATTATTTATGAAATTATTATTATTTCTTTTTTATCGCAAAAAACAGCAATGGTTCCCATTCAACGAACTAAGAAGGCATTCACAGATTTTCTAACATTTTATACAGACCTGTTTTGCAGAAATTTAAATATTTTTTTACAATTCTCCAATATTCTTTACAATTGTGGACGAATTCGAACGATTATGTTGATCAAAAGAATTACGAAGTGCACAAAATGCATTTTACTTGAACGCCCATTTTTATAAAAAACCTGAATAACTTTAACGCGTTGCTCATTGGCGTATCTTTCCACTTTTAAGTTAGTCTGAGATTGAGAAATGTCAAATGAAATGCAAAAAAAACTTGTTGTTTGTGTGGCTCATCTTCAACATGGGCCCTTAAAATTTAACCACCCTCTACAAAGAAAGTGATTATCCATAATGATTAACGATATAATAAATATTGTGCTTTAAATGTACACAAAATTGGTGGTGGGTATAAAAGATTCGGCACAGCCGAATATAGTGCTCTTACTTGTTTATTTCCAGTTGAACACTATTTTTGCGAAATGTCCACAATTGGTTGCTGTTAGTAGCCAAAGGTGTTATTGGTGCCTTAAACTGAGGCATAGAAAAATTTTGGGCCTGGATCATAAAGATGCAATGCAGAGTCAGAAGCTGATGGAACTCTTGAGTCGCGTAAATGTGGTCGAGGGGCTGCATCATACTCTAAAAGTGGGTGGATCCACACATAGTGAGGTTATGGCTAGTGACATCAGTATATTTATTGATGAAGCATACGAAAATTCTGGAACTCGAACTTTAAGAAACTTAGAAAAACTCAGATGTCAGTAAAGCGTATGAGACGAGTAAAGGTAATCGAGAGGCTGCATCATACGCTCATAGCGGATAAATCTATTCACACTAAGAACATGAATAGTGACATTAATATCTTTAGTGATGGGCATAGTAAAAACCTTGACATCGTACTTAAAGCGGTTAGGGAGAAATAGATCGTAATAGACTAATTACTACAGGTAAGAACACATTAAGTGTGCTTGCTACGGGGCCTCAGTCTAACCTAATTATTTTCTAGTCTAAATAAAGCGCATGAAGTTGTGAGGACTCAGTGAAAGAACGGATGCCTGTTGGTTGCCGTGAAATCTCTGCTTCGATAGCTCCTCAAGACATGTATGCAAGAACAAATTTTAGATGGTTTAGTGCCATTAAAAGTTTCATAAAATATTTCATCTACAAACACAGGTTTTTTACCATCTACTACAGCAGGAGGCTCTAAATACGGAGACCTGACTACGCTTTCCTAATGCAGGGAAACACAATTTTTATGGACTTTTGACAATAATGGAATCTATTTCCAATGATTTGGAATATACAGACAATTACGCAGCCACACCTTCCTTGGCCGAAGATTTTTTGTAATAATAACAGGATTGACACAAATTGGTTGAAGGGTGCGGTCAGCTAAAAGTTTATGCTGACGAATCAAAATCAGAAAAGGAGGTCGATGGTAGCTCTTTTATCACACTCTGTAACGAAAAGGTGTCTTTTAGCCTACACCCAGAAAAGAGAAAATCATATTCATTGCCAATCGAATGGTTCAGTTCCTGCAATCGAACTTTTTATTTGTGATTATAAAATTCTATTGCAAGAATCATAATTTATTAGTGCTGACTACATATTTATATTTCTTAACGAAATTCTGTAGATATAACCGTAAAAAGTATACTATCACAACTAAACTATGCGATTGGCAATAATTGCGGTACTCACAGCCGATACTGTTTTCTCTGTGTACAGGCTCACGACTTATATCCTGCAAGAGAATGGTCAAATAGAGTTATACGGTTGTTGCTCTAACTGGACACTTTGTCCTGAGAGTACATTCTAGGACATTATATATCCCTTCTATGACTTCTGTACAAGTTGTCACGATAAGGAGTAGGTCAAGGTTGTAAGACATCTTCTTTGTTATATCGCAGCTAAAGCGGGAGATGGAGATCGGCATCTGGCAAAATGTTTTCTCCATGATCTGGCTAGTGCCAGGAGAATATACTCGAATCTTCGTGCGTCGAGGTTTTATTCTCTGGTTGAATGTAACACATGCGATATTCCAAGTATCAGGTATCACAATCATGGATACAAGTGTAATGAACTTCAGATCATCAGTCTTTTAAACGTTACCTATGGCACTAGCTGTAAATTAGCTACATGTATAAGTATCTATTAATACGTATGACTGTGTAGGTATAAATACCTTTAAAAGTATTAAATTTTACCTTTACTCTTGTATATAAATATATATGTGTCGTGTACTACGTACGTAACTTTGTAATTGGATTATATGCCATATTTTAACATGTTTATTTAACACAGTCACGTTAATCATCTGGGATTAGATTTTTATATACGTATACTCCTACACATATTCACACACTTGTATCTGCATGCTATACACTTTTACAAGCTCGCTTTTATAGGATATTATAATTTTCTTTTATTCAGCTTCTATTTGTTCGTTTTGTTCACCCATAAAAACAATGTATAATTGTGTAAAGGCAGACAAGTACAATTTTCCATAAAGGATTCATTTGAAGGTTCAGTTTTTATACATATAACTCATTTTTAGCTGTTGATTCTCATTCATTACCCTCAACAGTACACTTTTGCTTGTGTGTTTGCATAAGTATCTATGTATACGGATGTTATGGTGAGTATCCACTTTTATATATTTTTTGCTTATACATATATACTTACTTACTTGAAAACGTGTTGAAATAACTAAGTTGTAAGTATGCAAAAAAAAAAAGTAATAATAACAAGTAAGAGCACTATATTCGGCTGTGCCGAATCTTTTATACCCACCACCAATTTTGTGTACATTTAAAGCACAATATTTATTATTTTGTTAATCGCTATGGAATAATCTCTTTATAATAAAATATGTATCACTTTCTTTGTAGAGGATGGTTAAATTTTAAGGGCCCATGTGAAGGTAAACTACACCTAGTCTTTAAATTTGTTTTCTGCATTTCACTTGATATTTCTCAATCTCAAACTTACCCAATTTGATCCGTGGACAGATACGCAAATGAGCAACGCTTTAAAGTTATTCTGGTTTTTTATAAAAATGGGCATTCAAATCAAAATGCGTTTTGTGCACTTCGTAATTCTTTTGATCAACACAATCGTTCAAATTCGTCCAGAATCGGGAGAAGTGTAACAAATATTTAAATTTCTGCAAAACAGGTCTGTATAAAATGTTAGAAAATCTGTGAATGCCTTCTTATTGCGTTGAATTGGAACCACCGCTGGTTTTTGCAATAGTGTGGCAAAAGACCAGTTAACCTTGACTCATCGTCATGCCCAAGAATTGAGCATCAACATTGTCATTGAAAATGTGGACCATCAGATAGAGGAGTGGTGCCAAGGATGGGGGGGGAGCCATTTGACCGATATTTTGTTAAATACATAATTTAACCATACAAATATTATAATTACAAAAAGAAATGATAATAATTTCTTAAATAATTTGTGCTTTGTTTAAAATCAACATCGGCCCTCAAAATTTAATCACCCTTTATAACTTTGATATGCTACTATAATGCTTTTGTAAATGTAGTCTTTCAATGAAAGTGGGCGTTAAAGAAGGCGTGTCAATAAAGTTTCTACTATTAAAAACAACTTTTATTTCAATATAGTCCTTTATTTTCCCAAAAACTTTGTCAATAGAGAAATTACATGAATTTAAGATAAACCGTTATATGGGAGGTGGGCGTAAAAATGGGCGTGGCACCTTATTTTCTGGCACAGTAATGATATTGCCTAGGGGGATATACCTAGCAAATTTGATCATCATACCTCTAATTTTGGCGGTTTTATGAGCTTTTAAATTTCATTAACGGTAGATAACGTGAAAAGTGGGCGTTATAGTAGGCGTGTCAAAGTTATTTTTGCGAATGAGTACAACCTAGGTGTTTCAATATAGTCCTTTATTATTCCAAAATATTTATTAACAGAGAAATTATATGAATTTTAAGTAAAACGTTATATGGGAGGTGGGCGTAAAAATGGGCGTGGCACCTTAATTTTCTGGCACAGTAATGATATTGCCTAGGGGGATATACCTAGCAAATTTGATCATCATACCTCTAATTTTGGCGGTTTTATGAGCTTTAAAATTTCATTAACGGTAGATAACGTAAAAAGTGGGCGTTATAGTAGGCGTGTCAAAGTTGTTTTTGCGAATGAGTACAACTTAGGTGTTTCAATATAGCCCTTTATTATTCCAAAATATTTATTAATAGAGAAATTATATGAATTTTAAGTAAAACGTTATATGGGAGGTGGGCGTAAAAATGGGCGTGGCACCTTAATTTTCTGGCACAGTAATGATATTGCCTAGGGGGATATACCTAGCAAATTTGATCATCATACCTCTAATTTTGGCGGTTTTATGAGCTTTTAAATTTCATTAACGGTAGATAACGTGAAAAGTGGGCGTTATAGTAGGCGTGTCAAAATTATTTTTGTGAATGAGTACAACTTAGGTGTTTCAATATAGCCCTTTATTATTCCAAAATCTTTATTAATAGAGAAATTATATGAATTTTGGGTAAAACGTTATATGGGAGGTGGGCGTAAAAGTGGGCGTGGCACATTGATTTTTCGTTACAAAAAAGCATCTCACCAAAAAGCAAAGTGTGCAAAATTTCAGAGTCGTACATCCAATTTTGTTGCTTTTATAACGTTTTTGTTTTTAAATATACCGAAAAATACACTGTGCGGTATAAATTTTCGTACATTTTGAGCGATAACTCCTCTCCTAATGCATAGATTTAAATAATTTTCGGGCAGAAATATTGTTTTTACTCAGGAAATATATATTCGGAGTTTCATGAGTCTACGTTAATGCGTTTGGACACAATTCCATTTTATTCGATGTTCGAAGGACACGGTTTTTTCGACCTACTCTTGCTTTTCGAGCTATAACTTTCTTCCTAATATTCCGATTTAGCCCATTTTCAATACCAAACAAACCTTGTTTATAAGAAAGATTCTGGCAAAATTTGAGCCCCCTAGCTTTTTCGGTGCGATCTCTATCGTGCTTTCAACAGACGGACAGACGGACAGACGGACAGACGGACAGACGGACAGACGGACGGACATAGCTAGATCGTCATCAAATCAAACCCTGATTCAGAATATATATACTTTATGGGGTCTAAAATGGATATTTCGATGTGTTACAAACGGAATGACAAAATGAATATACCCCCACCATTTTTTTGGTGGCGGGTATAAAAATGAAATACATACATATGTATACGAAAACATCTAAAAAAAAAAAAATAAAATATAAGAAACTGTTGCAGGTAGTGATATGTAGAAAAGTTAACCTAATTAGTAGGCCTGTGTGTTAACTATAATTATGAGTTCATAAACATCAACAAGTTTAATTAGATTTAATCAATTATTTACCTTTAAATGCGGTAATAATAATTAAAATATTTGAAGCGAAAGAATTAGAATTTATTTTTAATGGTAACAAGATGCATATTTTTTTTGGCTCTTGGCTATTGTCCGGCCCTTGTGTCAATATAATTTAGAGGGGTGGGACTCATACCTTCTGCTTCTTGAAGCCATAATGTGTGAGATTTAGCAAACTTTTAGAGAAAACTGGAAACTCATCCAAATCCTCTCGCATAGAATCTGCTGTATTATAATGGACATACTCGACTCAGGAGGATCGACACATTGGCCCTCGCGGTCTCGTTAGAATAATGACCACTATGCAATGAAAACTGGAGTCTCTATTGCTATGGCAAAATACCCAGAAATTAGTTAATTTAAGATTTTAATACTTATTGTCATTTTATTAATATAGAAAGATCCAATAAATAAATTATGAGTTAATAAAAAACAAAAAAAAAAAAAAAAAAACTTTTAGAGAATTAGTTAATGGCTCATTAGAGACTTATCCGGAACCTCGTGAATCAATAAGCCTTTAGAACTTGTTTTAAACTAGTTTGGGAAGGTCTCTTAGCAAAGTACGTAGTAGCTGCGGTTACTCTAAAGAAAAAACTGATTCGGATATGATTCATATATGTCTCTGAGTGCTATCGCCTTCTATTATAAGTGGCTGCTTGTAAATTGTTTGACTTCTCTCTGTCGCTGATAGATAGGAATAAATGATAGATAGTATGAGCTCTTTAGCAAGGTGCCTCTTCATTAACCGATAAATTAATATATGTAGGGAATGTAGTGGTTGCGTTACAAACTATAGTATGTGTATCATATCCAAGATATTTTTCATTGCTTTGTCTATATGGTATATTTTAGAAATTGCCTTGGTCAACTATAATTACTGTTCTCTTCTAAATTTAACGCGATAATTTGATTCCCATATATTTTACAAGTTCAGATCATTCAACCGTATTTTAAAATATTAAATTGTTTACTGCATTCCGATCTTTAAACTTCACTCTGTCTTCTCTCATCATAACTTAATGCTCTTTTGCTAATACTTTATATTTATTTTCTATGTTAATATTCATTAAGAATATAATTTCATTAATACATTTACCCTGCAGTTAACGCATCTAGTCCATAAACGCATGTAAAGTATACTCCGGAATAGACTAAGCACTAATTCAAAGGTTGCCCAAATGAAAAGAAACCACGATCGATTTAACATAATAATGTTTTTGGGCTTGACCATATAACCCATCGGAGTAGTCTCAAACCACGTTTTTGTAACTACTCGATTGAGCACCTTTATACGACCATTATACACACTACAACACTATATATAATCGTTAAAACACGAACAAATTTCTTTAAACTACAAACTATTTCTTGAAAATTGTATGGTTTATGCATTATATAGACCCATATTGTAATTAGTCCATTTATGTTAGAATATACCACAAAGTTCGGTTTTTTTTGCAGGGTACATACATATTAAAATAATATTTCTCACATAATATTATTACAGGAGAATAATTGAATCTATATATATAAAAGTGAAACTCTGTGTGTGTGTGTGTGTGTGTGTGTGTGTGTGTGTTAGCTATAGACTCCGAAACTGTAAAACCGATCGGGCTCAAACTTTGGTAAGTTGTTGTACACATACCAGGGAGTGTTTATGGGTGAATAAAAGTGGGCGGTGCCACGCCCATAAAAATTAGTTATCATTTTTAGCTACTTGCACTTGACCGATTTTTCTGAAACTTTGCACACATATCGAGCTGTCATGACTAAATAATTTCGTGATAAGAAAAGTGGGCGGGGCCACGCCCCTAAAAAAGCTTTAATTTTGAGCTACTTGCACTGGATCGATTTTTCTGAAACTTTGCACACATATTGAGCTGTCATAGCTAAATAATTTCGTGATTAGAAAAGTGGGCAGTGCCACGCCCATAAAAAAAAGGTATCATTTTGAGGTACTTGCACTGGACCGATTATTCTGAAACTTTGCACACATATTGAGCTGTTATGACTTTACAATTTCGTGACTAGAAAAGTGGGCAGGGCCACGCCCATAAAAACAATTATAATTTTGAGGTACTTCCACTGGTCCGATTCTTCTGAAACTTTGCACACATATTGAGCTGTTACGACTTTACAATTTCGTGATTAGAAAAGTGGGCAATGCTACGCCCATAAAAAAATTATAATTTTTAGGTTTTTGCACTTGATATTCAATTAAAATTCAGAATGCATTTTGATTCATTAAGGGTCGTAGCAACGCGCGCCGGGTTTGGCTAGTATTAAATAAAAATGTCGTACATAAGTACATACATATGTACATACTTACCTAAGCACTCATACACAGACAACAAACAATTTTGAAAGGTTGAGTAGTTTTCATATTGAAAAACCACTACAGTATTTCTTTGTCACATGCCAATCAATTGCAGACGTCTTTTATTTTAATATCATTTTAATATAGATTTGCACAGATTTGACTGAATATATCATATATTTTCTATTTTTAGTTTTCTTGAAATGGAAATAGTTATACGTTTTTTCTCTTGTTTTTAGAAGTTTTAATAAGTTTATTATATTTACGTCAGAATTTATTTGATTGAATTTTCTAGTAAGATTTAATGTGTTTGACAAAGTAATTCTATTTGTATGATCTATGTTAAAGCTCACTCATACATATTAGGAAATCACATACAGGAAAATTAAATTTCATGAATATTTGTTAATTCACTCGCTCGTACATAAATATAAATACATAAGTATAAATATTGGTTGTGTACAGATTTTTCAATAACAAAAGTACAAACAAAGTAAAATTTTCTGCGAAATTTATGCAAATGTTTAAGAAAAGACCAAAAATTGTTTAATTATCACAGAGAATACAAAATTTTTAAATCAATAAATCTTGTTGTTTGTAGATTTAACAGAAATAAGAAATATTTCAAAAAATTTTTAAATTTAATAAAAAAATAAAAGATCCCAGCAAAATAAATTGGAAGTAGTGCAAAGCCACATCGTGCAAAATATCTAAAGAATTCATATAAACACACAAATTCAACTCATGAAATATCCGATGCCCTTCATTATATATGCATGAGTTCCATGCACTTATTAGAATGGCGTGCAGTTCATTAATATGTTGATGTAAACACATGGTCTTCAATGACAAGCATATGTTAAAATCATTAGTGTTTTTACTTAAAGTTAATCACCTCGTCACCAGTTGAAACCCTGCAAATTCACTTTTTTGTCAAATATATTTTTGCTATCTATTTAAAGAGAAAAGTGTCCCATTCGGTACAAAAATAACATATTTGTTAATCTTATTTAAGGTCATTATATATATATATATAAAAAATTACAGCTCATTTAATAAATCAATACTATTTAATTGAACTTGATATGCACTTATGTATGTATTAACCACAACTAACTACCCAGCTTGACACTTGTCATTCATTTGTCAGATATCTATAAGAAATATCTCGAAACAAGCAATTTGTAAACAACTTATTGACATATCGTTTTGTTTTAAACTAACTAAATACACGTTGTATTTTTTCACTTCGTAGTTGTTTTAGCGACTAGTTTACCTTATTGAATTCGCCTTGATACGAATTTATAATGTTTTAAAGACGATATTTATTTATTTCTGGCTTAAGTTAATTTTTTATTTTTAATTCTTCTATACAA
The DNA here is from genome assembly GCA_941918925.1 of Phyto melanocephala. NCBI lineage: Eukaryota > Metazoa > Arthropoda > Insecta > Diptera > Rhinophoridae > Phyto > Phyto melanocephala. Next base: position 109,712,630 of record OW799235.1, on the reverse strand, counting down.
ACATTTTTAATAATTTTAACACATATTTCTTTCTTGTCACTCATTATTATGAAATTCGCAACAAATCTGCATGGTTGAATGGTGTAATTACATAAGATGATAGCGTAAAGGAGAGAAATTTCTGTCTCTCTTTTTTTATGTATGGAGTTTGACAATTCCCGAAGTTGAAATAATTTTTTGTAAATATGTAGTTTGACATACTCCAGAACACAAAAAAATAGTCAGCTGGGCTGGCACCGCCACCTTGTATAAGTGCACCCTGCATGGTTGTGATTAAGAATAACAATTGACATATTTTTCAAAGATTACTAGATCAAATATTTAAATATTGCTACAAGAAATAATAAATAAATGTGTGTAAGGATTATTTTTTTTTTCTCACTCCTAACATATAGTTTTTACTGTCTGACATTTTTATTTAAATAAATATCACAATACGTGATATACGATAGCCAGTTACAATCGTAAAAATTAAAATCTCTTGGAATTCGCTCCAGTATCCAATACAACTACATACAAAAAGGCAAACATACATACATTTACTTAGCTGACGCTATCACTTGATTGACTTATTGTTGTGCTAGGAAATTTGCCTTTTGGCCATATTTTATTACAATTCCGTAATGTAGTAATGGAGTACTTACTTCCTCAATATTAGGTATTTGCATTGAAAATCTCATTGCTTTTAAAAAAAAGAAACAATTCATACAATTTATTTTTTACATTAAATATATATTTAGGTATAGTTTTCCATTTGTTTTTCTTTAGGGGGACAGGGAAGAGGTAAAAGGAGAGGAGATTTTTTATTGAATATAATTCTAGATTTTTATTCTCTTTTATATGTGTTTTTTTGTTTTTTGGTTTGTTTCATTCATATCTGACTGCATAAATTACATTACAATTCATTTCATTTTGTGTTTAAACTATTTTGTTCATAAACTATTTTTGTGGTTTTTTATATATTATTCTTTAGTTTTAATTTTTTTTTTATGTGAGTGTGTGAGTATGTGTGTCTCAATTTTATTATTTGGGTTGTAATTTATAAATTGTTTAGTTTTATTTTGTTATTTGTTTTATTATTTGTATAATTTTTCATATTTTTATTTTTTCTTAGTTTTATGATCTTGTTTTAATATTTAATATAAATTAAATGACTTTATTCTTTATTTTGCTCCGGGACATTTATGATTCTATTTTTTTTTTGCGGTTTTTTTACTTTCCTTATTATATTCTTGTAAATTATTTTATAAAAAAGGAAAAATATAAATATTTTTCTTTTCTCATTTTCTTTTCAGATTTTTTTATATTGAATTTTTTTCCGTAACATCTACTTTTGAAAAATATATCTATTTAAGTACAAGTTTATTTTGCAGTATTTATATTTTTGTTGTTGTTTGCTTTTTTTTTGTATTTAATATTATTATTTTAAACTTATTAGTAAAACCTTATAAGAGTCTTAAATATATTGTTACATACATACTTATATAGAATATATATGTCCTAAAGCTATAATACATATACATTTAGTTTTAGGTAAATATAAAAATAAAAACATATTAAATTTATTAAAAATTAAATATTAATACGTTTAAAAAAAACATAATTATTAAATTCTTTATTAAATATATGTATGTATGTAAAAAAGGATTTTTATTATGAATTTGAAATTTGTAGGTTTTTATTTCTTTTATTCACACAAGCTACATATTCAATTTTTTTTTCTTTTTTTTTTATTAAACAATATTTATAGAAATATGTTTTTTATTTTTTTTTTATTTAACTACTATTTCAAAATTAATTGCTTAGTTTATTAAATATTTATATTCTTAAAAGTTTACTAAATACATACAGCAGATTCAAATAAAATAGAAAATATTTATTAAGCAATTTATTGGTTGAATGATTTTTAAATTTTTATTTTTTCTTCCACAAATTTAATTAAATTTATAATAAATTTCTTTAAATTTATAACATGGTAGATACAACTCTCAAATACAATTAAAAATTTTAAAAAAATATAATCAGTTTCCAAACTGCCATTGCTTCGTATCAGTCGTATGGTTCGGAATCAGCGCGCTGAAACCGATTACTCGCCGAAGCTCGTCGTAAATATGCTGCATCGGTTTCCATGTGCAAGATATTGTTTGTTCAGTTGAGAAGTATTGACACTGATGACAAAGAATGTCCAGGCCAGCTAAAAAAGTTAATGCGCCAAGAATTCAAGGCATTACTAGATTTGTTTGTAAGCTCAACAAGAGCTTGCTAGTTCATTGACAGCTACTTAATTAAATTGCAAACGTTTACAAGCAGCAAACCTCATCCAAAATCACACAAATTGGGAGTCATGCGAATTAAAGTCAATAGATCTTGAAAGAAAAACAGAATATCACTACCAGAAAACGAAGTGCCAGACATAACATCTGAAGCCCGACCAGCCAAGTGAAATGTCACCATATTGCTGGGGTAATGCTCTGTGTTTGGTCTGACCATAACAGGTGAAATGTGACTAAACAGAGAACCTTTACGGAATGAAATTTATACGTTCGAAGGGAAAATTAGTCGAAAAAAAGTATACAATTAACGGCCATACATGTCACCATATTACTCTTTCATTACAGCTTTCGGTTACAATATCTGTTAAAAAACGAACAAGTTGTTTTTAATAACAACGTATCCGAAATTAATTGTCCTTGGCCTCAAAAGATAAGTTGTTCGTTTAGCTAAGAATTCCTATATTAGCAGAAAGATGGAAAAATATCATAGCCAATAAATGCAAATAGTTGAAATAATTTATTTTGTGACAATGTTTAAAAATAAATTCTAAAAATTAAAAAATATATATTGCATTTTCAAGTTATACAACCAAAATGGACATCGAAGAAGCAAAAACGATCATATTTACTGATTTTTCACGACTCCGATAAAGTCGTTTTGTTAACCCTTATGTGTGCACCCAGGTACCCGGGTACCTTTGGCATTTTCAAATAAAATTTGTTCACTTAATTTAATAATCTGCACATCTGATACATCTGGGAAACTACTAATTTAAAAAAAAATTTTGTATTTTTGCAGCCGTACAGTTAAAAAGTTTTTGAAAGTTGCGTGACAGATCAATTTACTCTTCACACCCTTAACTACTCACTAAGGTACCCGGGTCATTGCAAGTATATTTTTTGAAGTTAGTAGTAGCTCTGAAAAAATAAAAATACAAACCTATATAAAAGATAAAAGTTAACAATTTATTTGATTAACATTAAAAAAAAAAATTCCATAAATAATAAAAACAAAAAGGAATAAAATTCTATTGAGCATCTTTTTGGTAGTTTGTATACATTGAACGATTAGTCGAATATTCACTGCAGATTGACTTTGAACAATCAATGCAAGTTTTACGAATTTTTCTTTTATGCAGTTGTAAGCAGATGTAAACACTTCCAACTAACACAAATCAATGATTTTAAATCTTTTAAATGTTTTCCATGACGATCACTAAATTTATGCTGGATACTGTTATATCAAAAGCATTAAAAAACAAGTAAGATGATATAATAGGCAGTGCCGAATCTTATATACCCTTCACAAAATTATAAATTGAGTTTGCGTATGTACATGTTTCCAAAAAAAAAAATTAGAAATGTATTAAAAAAAAAACAATAAAAAAAATTACAAAAAATTAAAAAAAAAATTGTTTTAAAAAATTAAAAAAAAATTTTTAAAAAAAATAAAAAAAATATCATAAAAATATAAATAACATATAAAATACAAAATAAAGTAAAACAAGAAAATTTTTTTTTGGCTCAGCTGGGATTGGGTGTCACGTTTACTTACTGTAACCAGTTTATATGCACGTTATTGTTGTAATTGTGAAAAATAAACGAGGTGGTCGTGTTTTTTTGCTCATATCTCAGAAAGTTATGGGGCGATTGTGCTGAATTTCAATACCGATTCATTTCTGGATATTTCCAAAAGATTAATACCATACTCAGATCTGAAGAACATATAGTTGCTTCTAAAAGTTGATTTCTACCAACACACGGACAGGCGAGCAGACGGACAGACGGGCAGAGCTTAATCAACTTCTCTATTCATAAGCTTTAGAAAATATATACTTTATGGGGTCGGAAATGAAAATTGTAGAAATTTCACACGGAATGACAAAGTTATATATACCCTTGTGCTAAACAGGTGAAGGGAATATAAATAGTCACAGCGGCCATCGACTTGTTTTGTGTTTGCAAGATGATTTACCAAATAATTGTTCTAATTTTATTGGTTTCTATATGCCATACATTTCATATTTTGACGGCATGTACTATGTAAAATGTAATGGCATATACATTAAAGCATTCTGATTTTGTTGTGTGACATTGCTGCCCAATAAAATGGCAAATTAGTGGGTTTCAACAGTTCAGATACATGTATTCTGTTTGATTTGTGCACAACAGAACTAATCATAAACCAAGAAAAGTACAGAATTCTTCTTCTTATATAAATTTGCAACATTTTGACTAAGTAAAGGGTCCGCCAAATAACTTTTTTTTTTTTGAAAATGCTATCAAAAAGTGTAGCTTTGGCTGTGTAGCACGTAGCGCCGTACTGTTGAAATCAAATGGCCCAATTATGCCTCTGGATCAAAATCCGAAACAAACAGTGACTCGTTTTGGGTGTATCGGCCTTTCAAAGTATACGTGCGGGTTTTCTGTGCCCCAAATGCGACAATTTTGCTTGTTTACATACCCGCAAAGATCAATATGAGCTTCGTCTGAAAAGATGATTTTTTTGGCAAAATCGCCAAAAGTAATGTCGCAATATTTCCCAGCGTTGTTCAAGCATATACACAACCATATTCGTTCAGCGGAAGGATAAAACTAATTATCTGTCAAATCAAACATAAGCTAAGTGTTACCATTCACGAAATAAGCACTAGTTGAAAAAAAAAACGTTAAATGGCGGACCCTTTATTTAGTGCGAAAATGTTTTTTTCTTCATGTAACTTTCGTATAGGTATCCGGGTACCTTGCAGCACAATAGGCGTTTTTTTTTTTGGTTAATAAGTACAAAATGTTAACTCCGCAAACTGTTTTGTGAAAGGAGCCGCATTTTCTTAAAGAATTATTTTAATAAAATCGTAATTTTATTTAGATCTTTAAATTCACTGTTAACTGACAAAAAAATAAAAAAAGATTAAGTATATAAATTTAATAATAGAAAAAAATTTTCTAATAATTCACATATTTTTGTAGAAACAAATTAAAGTGTTTTTTAATATTTTATACATTTAGGGTGATTTAATCCAAAATGTTTATATATTTATATATTTTTTTTGTTAAGACAATATCTTATAAAAGAAAAATCCTATTTTAATATATTATTTTCTTTTCATATTCCTTAAGCATTCTAGTCAATTATTATAATGGCATTTTAACTTTCCCCTTATTATACTTAAATACTTTTTAGATGTATAAATTAAAGATTCTTTTATTAATCTTTTTTCTTCATTATTAGGTAAGTTTGTTATTTATGTAGCAATTAATAATTTTGTTCTTATAATTTCACTTTCAGTCTTAAGCTACATTTTTTTTTATTTGTAAGTATATAAATAACTACTTTTTTCAAATTTTATAAATGAAAATTTACTTTTATTTATTTTATTTTTATTTTTATTTTTTTTTAATATAATTTTAAATTCGGTGTTTTGTTTTAATATTTTCTTCTTTTAATTTTAAACTACATTGTTTAGATTTTGTTTTTGTTCTTCTATTTTGAAAACTTGAGAAAATAGCAGTTGTTTTTTTATATAAATTGTCACTTTTATGTCACTAATTACTCGCAAAGCTCTCAGAGATACTCTTTTAAATGTTTAATTACAAAATAAATATTATTTTTCTTAGGACTGTATAAATTTAAAAAGAATTTTTTTTTATTTAATACATTTAATTTATTTACAATTGTTTTTTAATAAATATTTACACATTATTTTTCATGTCGTTTTTATTAACTTATACCTTAACTAGCTAACACTAACCTACGAGTTTTAAATTTTGTTACAAGCATTTTATTTATACTTTACAAGCAATCTTCTTTAATTTTTGCATTAAATTGATTTTATCGAATTGAATCTATATTGACAATTACTTAAGCTTAAATAACTTAAATTTTAAATATGTTTTAGTAGAAAAGAGTGTAGTCGTTTTTATATCTATAATGAAATTTAATATAGTATTGAAACACCAGCATATCGGAGGTTTAATTTTATTTATCATGAATTTGTGACAAATATTGAAAAAAAAAAACTTACACTTTTCTATTGCAGATTATGTACTAATAGGATGTGTTTTTTTTAAGCAGCCCAGAAACTTAGTGTTCAAACAAATCAAACTATTATTAAGTGTTAATAACTATAATAAAATTTTTAAACAAAATGTAACACAATTTTAAGAAATCTTGAAGTTAAAAAAATCTGCAGTTACTGTTAATATCAACATTTTTGATAAAATATGGTGAAAATGATCATTAAGTTAGAAAATGTTTATCAAGTTTTGCTTTTACAGAAAAATTTAGTGGAGAACGTTTGTATCTGAAAAGTTCATAATTTATGTAAAATTTTTAAAAAATTTTCTTCTTCTATAAATTATTAAGTTCTTATTATATTGTGGAAATATTGAAAATATTGAAAAGAATTTTTTTTTTCGAAATTAAATTTATGAGTAAGTTTTTGGGAAACCCTATTTATTTTTTTTTGTCATATTTGTTGCATTCACAAAAAAGTGTCGTATTGTGTCAAGATTTTTAAAATGAATGAAAGGTATTTGAAACACCTTGTGAATTCTCCACTAATATAAATTGTTAAACAAATTTGATTCCAAGTCATGTTTTTTATCAGCTACTCGGAGGTAGAGGTATTTTATTTAAAACTGTTTAACACGTTAGTATTAATCTTAATAAATCTTAAATAATTAGGTAAGAGAAAAATGAGAATTCTTAGACTTCGACAGCTAAGATAAAAAAATAAGATTTTTTGAATATATTAAATACTTTTTTCTATATTTTTAGCACCTCCGTAAATATTTTTAGTAATTATTCGTATGGAAAATATATGCTAAACTGATTTTTTATAGCTATGAAATTCGTTATTAAGTTCTTAATTTGTAGAATGTTAAAGCAAAAATTATTGGTTATGATGGGATCAATATTCTGCCTGATGAAAAAACATTTCCTCCTTAAACTTGTCATATAAGAAAATAAATCAATCATGGAAATAATCCTTCAAAAAGAATCTTCATGAAGGGTCAAAAAGGGATGTTTGAAAAACTAAAGGAAATGTGGGGAAAATTGAGGGCAGTTACAAGTTACAAAGATCTTCTCCATATTGGTACTTCATTGGACGATTAATTTTTTAAACTACCAAACGTTCGATTGTTTTGTATTAATTTTATATTTAAAGTAACAATTTATATACGCAAATGCACTGTAATCACTTGAAATATTGCAAAAGCAAAGTGATTACGGTAAATGAATTTTATAGTATGATATTATTTATGTCAGTACTGTATATGGCTTTTGAGGTAAGATTTTATAATCTAAGAAAGTAAATTTTATTAAATATTTTTTGGAAACTTATAAATGTATGTAATTGAAAAAAGTTTCAGAAGCCTTCTAAGGCGCACATTAACTTAAGATCGGTGTTTCTTGTGCTTAACAAGATAAATTGACACAATACCATAGTTGTGATAATTCGTTTAATAGATATTTACCAAAAAACAATTTAATTGCCAAAAAGCCCTTTTTAAATAGCAAACTTATAAATCGGTTAATTCAACTCTGCCAGAAGCAGCTTATATGTCTATCTTAAGCACTGCTGAAAAATTTCGCAACAAGTGAGAAGGAAATATAGTAAGACTAACTTAATTAAACATTCCATTGCAAGTAATTTCCGTGTATGCAACATCGCAAGCTTGTTAAATATTTATGAGCAACTCAGTAGATATTAATTTAGTCTTAAATTCGCATTTTTTGAAGGTACTCTAAGTATGCAACTCTAAGTATGTACTCTAAGTTGTGCAAGCCAGAGATATTTTAACTCAAAATAAAATAAAATCTTGTCTTGCAAGTATGCAGTTAACGGAAAGCAAATATTTTAGAGAATATACTTTTCGTTTTAACAATTGATTTGATAGTAAATACATTTGCTCAATTCACAAGCTTCACATTGGAGTTGTACGTAATAGTAGTTGCACACATTTTGTTGATAATTTCTACAATAATTTTTTACAAAACACTTACAACAATTTGTTTTCAATTTATATTTAAGGGATGTCACATAGTTGGAAAGTAATTACTATCGCCATTTTTCTTCTACTTGAATCATATAAAGTAGGCATGGTTTAAGCTCATCTTAAAAAAAAATTATAATGAGCATCGTACGTAATTTGGAGAAATTATTTGTATGTAAGTATGTTAGAAGTAATAATATAAAATATCAAAAACAGTTTCCGAGTGGGACATTACGTACAAAAAACATTTCTTCCTTACTCAGGTTCTTTCCTTCTCTCGAATTCAGTACTTTTTGCTGCGAAACAATTCCACCAAGATCATTAAATGAATAAACAAAAAAATATCATAATTAAAGATTCTTTACATTTTCGGAATTTTCCTGAGCTCAGCGATGGGTTCATAAATGAAATCTGTTGTTTTTAGAATTAAATACGAATATTCTCGAGTAAGTTAAAGTAGTCTCAAGAAAATTGGTTGTGATACCTAAATACAATAAATTATGTTTTTTGCATTGACTTGAATTACTTTGTTATGTTGCATGACCATTCTCTATCCATGTTCATATCTGTCGTTTTTATGGGCAACCGCGTATGTTCATTTTATACGATTTTGAGTTAAAAATGCCATATTGCTTGATTTAAGACGGCATTTACTCGGGTTTAAAAATTTCTCAAATAAGATAGGCCCATTCCAATTATTTTAGTGGAATAACAACTTAACTTCTATATATATTCAATAATCGTTCAGCACTAACACGGTTTTGTAGCTCTCCTGAAAAATTTGATTTTAAGACATACGTGGTTGCCATGAAATGTTATTTCAATCTTGGTCTTAAGTTTGGTTAGTTTGGTTTATATTTTCTGTGCAATTTTCTTGTCATTATATTTTTAATTCCTTTGTACTTATATTTAAATTATTACATTATATTTTTATAGTTTAAGTAAAAAGCATTGTAATTTTTTTTAGTAGAAGTTTGTAGCCGATTATGGCCTATAGGCTAGGGTGCCAAATTTAAATAAATAAATAAATTTAAATTCAACTTCAACTTTTACCTTGCATGCAAAGTTTATAGTTATCACGCTGTTTATATATAAATTTATATAAGTCATGCTGTATTTTATTAAAAAGCTTTAGCATATCATGATCTCTCTGCAATAAGTTATATACTGCTGAGTCCTTGTTTGCAAATATGTTGTATCGTTGACCCACTAACATAAATAAATATTATTAAATGAAAAATCTTGATATTTATGATGAGATTATAAGTCCACAACATTTTTGAATTCCAATCAGGGAAGAAAGTGAAGAATCATGATCTAAATATATTATTTTTTAACATGAGAATTAAAATGACTTAATTTAATTTAAGTAACAAATATATGCCCAAATTACGTAACTGCTGTTTTTGACCAATATTAGTGTCATTTTGTATGATTTTCCTTACAGGAAATAAAGCCACAACCTAATGTAATGAAGTGGTATTGCAATTGGTTTAAATTAAGAAAACTTACAATAATATAAACTTTTATTTATAAGAGCTAAAAATTATACTTTTTAGTGATAAATTTTGTTTCGTCATGTATTTGCCTAATGTGAGCATACCTACATATATGTTCTCGTAATAATAATAATATTATCAATGATTTAAATATATTATTTGCCCTGCTGCTGTCAATACTGCTAAGCATTTACAAAGCGCATAAGTAGAAAAAGTGAATTTTTAAAAACGTTTTTAAATTGCAAATGGATTTTGATTGAATTACAATGACCATAGGAATTTATAATATTAAATTATAGTTTTCAGATTTTAAAACTTCTTTTGGAGTTGGACTGCTTTAACTTAAAGAAAAAGTTTTTACATTTCAACTGTTGAATTTTTTCAGTCAAAAATCAAAATTCCTACTGCATTAAGTTTTTTATAGTTTAAAAACTAAAATTAAATTAAAATTTCCTTTTGCCAATAACAAATTTAAATGGAATTAAATAATTTATGGTATTTAATTTTTGCTTGTATATTTTACATTCAGCAGATAAACCCGCAGTACATGACCTGCTCATTAGTACAGTTTAGTGTAGGATTTTTATTTATTGTCGGTCTTTGGCCGACTATGGGATTTGTTTAACTTGTGTTTTTACTTTAGTTTCATACAATTATTTTTCATTTTTTTATTCTATTTTATCTTTAAAAAAAATTTTGTTTTGTATTTGAATCTTTTATATATTTTTTACAGTTTTATTTAATTTTTTTTATACCGTTGTATTTGTAGATGTAGATGTTGAACTTTATATGTATATATTTTGTTTTATACTTGCAGACTCTAAAACTAAAAACTATCTTTAGTTTATCTTACATTTAATGTAGAGAGTAGTTAGATAGATAAAGACATACACATGTATTTACACAGTGTTTGACCTAAAAAAAAGAATTAACAACAAAAAGAAAAAATTATGAAGAGAGATGTGTATGAATAAATGAGTTTATACGTTTGTCTATTTGTGTATAATATTACACTGCAACTAGGATAAGTAAATGTTGTTTTTTCTTCTTCTGATGTTTGTATAAGTGTTAGGGTTTTTAAATCTTACTGCACAATTGTAAAACTAACTAAAACTCTAGTAAAATAATGCAATTTAAAACAAAAACAATATTTTTAATGGAAAATATTATCACAAAAAAAAACACATTAAACATAAGTTATCTTTCCTACTTTCCTACTTATTAAAACTAATTTATTTATGAATGCATTGTAGTGTTTAATTTATTTGTATTGCCAAAAGAAAAATTCTTTTTCTGCATACAATATTAAGACTGGAATATAAATAAAAAGATTTTAGAATTTGTTTATTGAGTTTAGAATTGCATTAAAAATTAAAAAAAAAGTTTTGGCAAAATTTTTAAAATTGTATTAAAAAAAAAATTAAAATTAATATAGATCTGGAAGCGATGTCCATTTATAAATATTTTCATATAATTGTTATTAGTTTTGTTTAGCGACTTTGCTTTGCGACACCAAACATTTAATTTTGATTTCGAATTTTTTCATAAATATTACACTGTTTCTCAAATATGGTATATCTTAAAATATAAAGGAAAATTGTTGTTTGATTTTAGAAATTGTATTTATTTTTGCTGAGTTTTAAAAAGCATTAAAAAGCTTATCATTTACCGTATAAAAGACTTCGTAGTTTACAACTTCTTTTATGGTAAATGTCTTAATAGAACATTTTTGTTAAATTTATTTCCATCACCCATTCATAGTTGTAAGGTTTTTAAGAAAACGTTACAGGATATACCTCAAATGTTATTAATTTTTTTTTTATTACAAATTTCAATAATATTTCCAAATGACTTTCTTTTTAATTTTTTTTATTATTTTTTTGTCTCTTTGAAAAAGTTACTGAAGTGAGGGAAAGTGATTTATAAAATTAGCCTTTATATGTAAAGTAAATATTTTTTCAAAATTAAGTTATTTAATTCTGGCTTGAGTTCATTTATTTTTAATTCCGCTATAAAAAAATATAAAATTTTTTTTTTGATAATAAAAAAATTAATTAGACAACTAGTTTTATCCTGACGTCATTATCAAAAAAGAAAATTAATTTCTTCGTTAAGAGAAATTGAAAATATATTAACTCAAGTCCGAAATATGTAGATAAATAATTTAGTAAAAATTGTCCTCAAAACATTAGAGATTTTAAGAAAAAATAATTTGTTAATCAAAAAATTTTAAATCCACATTATAAAAAAGCGAAAGATCATTAAAGTGTTGTATACAAATATTAACCTAAAATATTCTATATAAAAATATTATTTGTAGTTGACATAGGTTTATTACAAAATTTAAATAAAAATTAAATTTTTTCAATTATTGAAATAGTGGTATAGAAAATATGAATTTCACTTTGCTAGTTTTGGGGTTTAACTATAATATTCAGTGTCTGTGCTTGTGCCGCCGATCAGTCCATAATGACTGCATTTTCTGTAACGTAATATTGGAAAAACCTTTAACTAGTGCAAAGGAATCAATTATACGAAGAAAACATAGAGATTTTAACATTAAGTTTGAACCTTATATCCCATTATATTCATTAGAGCGAAGTAGTCTTAAATACAGTTTATCAGTTTTTTATAAAAAACGCATGCAATAAATGTAATCGCCTCAACCTTAATACACTACTATTAGCTGTAAATAATTTTTTGAAAATAACATGGTCCATGACTGCATTGTGTAGGAGTATCTATGCTTTAATCAGTCCATTACAGCTACAATAGATCACATTCGTAATAAGATAATATCAATAAAAGGAAAATTTTTCTATAATTTAGCTAACTGGAAACAAAGTAAACTATAAGAAAAGTTCTGTTGGATTTAAACAATGTAGTGTGCTAAGAATTTTTAAATATTTTCTGTTATCCTTCGTAGAAAATGCCAGTTAATTTAGCAGTTTTCTAGACTTACTTAACTGTTATCTGTAACATAAGACGATCGAAAAGTGGATATTTTTTCAAGGCCACTGGCGGTTAGAAGCTTTAATGTAAGATAGCACTAGAATGTGTTATAAACATCTGATTTTGTCTTCTATATGATTGCTCAAAAGATGCTTTAGTGCAAACAAAACTTAATGCATTTTGGTGATTTAAAAAAAATTGTGTAATAGTTTCTAATACGTTGTAGTTTCTTCTTTTCATTTTAATTATTTTTTTGTCATATTTTTTTTTGCCTTGTTTTGCATTTGAACAACGGTTTTTGACATTATTTTCCTTTCTATATTTGTGATCATTTGAAGATTTTGTGCGTAAATAATTAAATAAGAAATTTAACAAAATAGAAGCAATTTGTGCGTTAAATAAGAAGGTTTGAAATACATAAAAGAAAATTTGTAACCCAAGTTAACTCGCCTTCTGCATTTATGTATTAACTGTCATTAAGAACTCATCGTAGGAATCCACATTTAATAAAAAATAAGGTGTAAAACTCTACAAATAAATAAATAGAAATAACTGAAGTCGCTTTGTTTAATTTAACATTCACTCTAACTTCCTCTAGCTAGATATGGCGCAAGCTACTATTACTTCTATCATTACATCACTTTTAGCGTTCACTCTGTCATCGGCCTGACATTGTTTAAATGCAGCTACGGGAAATAATAATAATTGTATGTCCACCATAAAGCTATTGAATTCTGTAGACAGTACAGACTTTTTTCACTTTTCGTATTACACACATGAAAATTCTAAATCTTTTTGCATACAAAAATGCAACAACAAACGTCTTAATTTAAATTGCTTGTCCAAAAGGAATCATAGTTTAACTGCCCTTTAGTAGGTTTAACATTAGTGGTAATTGATTATAAAAAACTAACCTAATAAATCGAACATGATGTATAAAAATCGTGCCCTCTACAAGGTCTGTTGAAACTGCCAAGCACAAATTAAGCGATATAAGAAACGCTCCTTGGAAGCAAAGTTTTTAAATTGGTTAGGTGCTCTCAAAATCGGTTTCCAGTAAATGTTTTGTTACTGAAACACATTTTTGAAAGCTTCTTTTAAAAGTAACATTTAAAAAGGAGTGCAATATTTTTACTAAAAATAAGTAAAACTTCACTAAAATGTTTATAGTATAACATACCCCTTTTGTGCTATATTTTTTTTATCAATTTAGCAATATTTTACTTGTTTATAATTACGTTTAAGCAAGTCCTAATGTGTAACAGCTGGAAACAATGCTCCCTACATGGAGATCTTCTATATAATTTAGATATTTAAATTTACAAAACCATTTGTGGGAAAGATTTTAAATAAAACAGGGAATACGTTTGCTTTATTTGTTTAACTATGCGATAATAAACGGGCTTAAAGATACTGATGACTTCAAAAATTTAAAAAAAAATTCAAAGGCATAGCATAGGTACGGATTCGTTATTAATTTCATTCTGTTATATATTTGATTTTGAAATATTCTGACCACTTTTTGTGTTCGTTATCGACTTGCATTTATTTTAAGTTAAGAACTTTGTTTTGTTCAAAGCCTTTTAGTTTCATTTTTATGCAAATATTATTTTGGCCCACTTGGCGTAATTATATTCCTTCTTTTTGTTATGTATCTGTTGTCCCAGGCATTAATATGTAAAAAAAATAAAGTTGTCCTGGTAGTATTTTACATAAGTCTGCTGATGATATTTTATAAAACAGAATTAATTTCCCTATGCCTTTTTACTAATTTTAATCTCTTTAAAACTAAACATAAGCTATTTAACTGTATAGGGTAAATAGTCTAAAGCTTTAATTTTTGTTTTTCTATTGAGCCCATTGTACTAGTTTCTGCAAAGTCAGACTACTTTCAGTTTAGTCTTATGCAAATTTGATATCAAATCAAAAGTATTAAAAAGATTTGTTAAATGGTGGAAAGCGACATATCCAAAGGTCTATGAATATTATGCAAGATCTCAAATATCCCTATGCCAATTCTGTTTTGAGTTAACCTCCTGAAAGTTTTGTATTTTTTCATTAAGTGCGCTGCAATTTATAGGGTGGGCCCAAAAATTTTTTTCCGATTATATAAAAAATGGTGTGATTGTAATACAAAAAAAAAGTAAATAAGACTGTAGTTATTTAAATCAGTGATTATTTATTTTTGTGCAAAGAGTGTATAATTGGCATTTTAACGTCAAAAATCGTTTTCTGAGGCTTTAATTCATTTTTAAGTTTATCATTACCACCAACATGGCATCGTCAGATGTTTGCCTCGAACCGTTAGAATTGCTAAAATCACAGTGCAGAAAGTATTAAACGTGTAGAGCAAAGTGTTATCGTTCCCATATAGCAACTTACATTAACCCGAAGAGGTGGATGGAGACAACCACATGTAGAGAGGCATATATGATGCTCATAGGGCCATTTGGCAGGAATGCAGTCAAGGCCATGTCAGATAGAACTTTTGCTTAGCGTTGCGTTAGAAATTCGCTTTGACATTTAAGATGAAATAGTCATTCTTATATGAAACATGTCACATAAAGCATTTTCAACGCAGCGCGAAGCTTAAAGTTAACCAACTCTCTTCTTTTGCGTGCTTTGACAATATTTGGCAATCTTTATAGGTAAACGAACAATTCGTAAGTGTTGTCAAAGTTTTCATTGTGACATACACCTTTTCTCTCACGCTTTTCTGTCAAAGTTAGAAATGTCACGCAAAGTGACGAAGTTTTATCTGACATGGCTTTTAGAGTACTCAGAAAGAGATATGGTATCACCTGCATAAGATTAAAATTATAGAGTATAATTTTTGCAGAATGTGCCTTGAAACTACTGAGACGGTAGCGCATGTAGTGTGCGAGTGCACGGCAGTGGCTGGCAACAGACCATCATCGGCAAGCACTGACTGGATGTGAGTATTATGGAGCAGATGTCGACGATTATGAAGGATGCAGTGGTGACAATTGTAAGTAATCATCATTCTACAATTTTAGTCTAGAGAAAACGCCTGAAGTGGCAGTGGGTCTCGGTGAGGCCAGTGATACCTCTTTGGTATCCTTGCAAACACTATGAAAATATATCGACGAAAAGGGAGAAGAAGGTCTACTTTGGTATCCCCTCTAGAAGTATATAAAGATGCATTTTAAACAGATTTATTGCCATTCCCTTATAAGCTGCAATTGGTGTAAGAATTAAAACTCACAGATCATTGGCAAAATCTAAAGTTTGCGGTTTAATTTCAACAGTTGGTTAGAAAATCTTATTCTGATTGACGAACTTTATAAGATGTATAATTTTTCAAATAAGCTGTAGGTAATTGAAATGTCTTAATTGTTTGAAAGTTCCTAGAGAAAATTATTAGTCCCAGTTGCATCCTATTATCTTTACAGTATTGTATGGCATTACATCTGAAAATATCATTCGACCTTATTTAATCGATAATAGAAATAGGAGGACTGCTGGTAATGTAACAAATTATATAATTTTTTTCTCAAAAATGTGTTAGCACAATCCAAATAGTAGAATTTATGAGATACGCAGTTCTTAAAATTTATTTTTGTATTTCAAAAATGCATTTGAATATTCAAATTTGGTAACGTCAATAGTCAAAATAAAGTTTTTTTTCTCATATTTGTAAGCACCACTTTATTTCCGGGACTCTGTAATAATAATAATATGACGGGGGGCATGCACCTCCCCAAACCACTGAAGCTAGCGGGTCCCATCGACCTACCGTTAATCACTATACGAGAAGGTAGATTATAGTTTTAGTTATAGTTTAAGGTTTTGGTAAAAATTACATCGGATCACCTAGGCAGCTCCATTTCTAAATTCTTCTCCACTCGCTGTGTTTTAACTAGCGATCATAGACAGGTTTACTATACACGCATTACATACAATAACTGCAAATACAGAGCGATTTTTTATACAATATTTATTATGTCCTGCTCTTAACGCAGAGCATTTTTAATTCAAATTCTTGGAATGCGAATAATTTGCAGAAATTCGAAAGTGAATTGATCAGTCGGTTTGCCAGATTC
Organism: Phyto melanocephala; assembly: GCA_941918925.1. NCBI lineage: Eukaryota > Metazoa > Arthropoda > Insecta > Diptera > Rhinophoridae > Phyto > Phyto melanocephala. Next base: position 109,695,842 of record OW799235.1, on the reverse strand, counting down.
GTCAGCACGTGACTGCTTTTTTTTTTGAATTATTTATACGAGTAGGTATATGTGAATAAGCGCAAGAGATGCCTTTAACTCGGGGTCAGAAATTCGATCATTACAGCCCACAAAGTTGGAAAAATGTTATAAACATTTCTCTAATAGGAATCTAGCATTGTAAGGCTGAGTTATGAGATTGAAATTTAATTATTATTATGTTGCTGGATTTACTCTGTCACCTATTTTTAAGAGATCTCTGTATTTAAAATAAAAAAACTATAAAATTTGTAGAACAAATCTTCGCACAATTGAATTTGAACAAGTTCTTGTTTTTTTAAACAAGTTACCATTTAAGAACACTTTATGGACAAAAGAAAGAGGAGATCCCTTTATTTAAAATAAAAAAAAACTATAAAATTTGTAGAACAAATCTTCGCACAATTGTATTTGAACAAGTTTTTGTGATTTTAGACAACAAATTACCATTTTTGAATACCTTGTGAACATAAGAGCTTCTAATATTTGCACTTATCTATAGATCAGGTATAACAAAACTGTGTACTTCGATCTTCAGTGCTTAAGACAATCTTATTTTTTAACAGGACATTTGGGAATCAATTGTAAGGTATTATTGTGTATTTTGTATCAGTAAAGACATTCAAATTTGTTCTTTTTTTTTAACGGTTATTTAAGTAAAACAATTTTATATGCAGCGGTATTTTTGAAATATACAAGTAAATCTATAAAAAGGAAATTTCCATTTGGTATCCTTCAGAAATCTAAAAACTAGAAATACAATTCTTTTTAAATATTATAGGTTCACGAAATGTAATTCCGATATTTTTTCAAGGATTTTGAAAGCTATTTACTATATATTTCCTTTATGTTTCTATTATTAATAAAAAATTCTTTTTACACCTCAATTTAAATTTTTGTTAACCCTTTTAAGTCTCACTAAAAATAAATAATAAAAAAATTTTGATAAAATAATTTGGTTTTCGTTTTAAGTGTATTTAATTTTTATTAATTAATTTTTGTGTTTTTTCTGATGATCAGTGTATTTACAAATTAAGTCTTATGTAATAAACTGTTGGACTGCTTTGGCATTTTCCGATGTTTTTTTTTGTTCTTAAAAAAATTATGGAAATTAAATGGCTTAATTATATGTTGCAAGCAATTAGGCATTAAAGTTTGTTTGCTTAATTAATGGTATTAAACTAAAGTTTTTTTTATTTAGTTATGTATAGAGATCTTAATTTATTGAAAAAATGTGTATTACAAAATATGTAAAATAAAAAGCGTGAATGAAAAATAATTAAATAATTTTTAAACAATAAAGTTTTTACATTTATATCAAAAAGCACAAAAGTTAAGAGACCTAACTAATAATTTTTGTATTTATTTTAAATTTTACTTTTGTTTCCTTTTTTGTATGATTAAGAACACAAGGTGAGTTTTAAAAATTAGTACTTATTTAGCTTATATTTAGTATATTTCTTTTATGTATATCTTTATCAATGAAAAATCGTGATGACCCTTAAATGAGTATAAAAAAAAAATATTTATGTTATAAACCCGTTGTTGCTTAATTCAAACCCTTTCCGTGTGAGTGTACTTGTGAATGCATGAAATAAAACTAAACTTTGGTATGTGTGAATGAATATGAGTGAGTTAAGTTTAGACTTTTAAACCTTCTTAGCCAACTTGGGTACCATAGACAATGGCCAATATCAGCCACAAAATGTTAAAAGAATATTTACTTATCGAACTATTGGTTGAGGCTGACAACACCTGCACATTACTGCTGCGTGCATCCATAAGATCTCTGGACAGCGGCAATTCAGTGGGATCACTCAACTCTTCATGACAGGGCAGGCGCTCTGGTTTTAGTAAGAATAGACGTACTGGTATGGCCAAGGCTTGTACCGGCATTAAATCTACTCCTTCTAAATGATTGTGACTTTGAGATGTGAGAACATCATTATTTTGTGCATACAAAGCATTGTGTTTCATCAATTCTAATTCATCTTCCATTTTGACAGGATGTGTCAAAAGGACCTCTGAGTTGGCGTCAAAATAATCATTATGTATGCCAGTGTTACTATCTGGTCCCCCAAATATGTAATGACTTTCTACAGGCGTATGACTGGTGTCCTTAGTACTAATACTGCTGCTACTGCTGCTATCCAAATTGTCCATATTCTGGTATTGAGACAGAGCACGTTTCTTCTTCAATGAAGCCGAATTTTCTAATGCTGGCTCTTGTTCGTGCCTATCATCTGTTAATTGAATTTGACTTTCAAATTTGCTGTTACGTCTTTGGGCTCCCTGGCGTATTTTGGTGTGATGTTTTTTACTTATAAACTGGTCACCGCCACTTAGGGCCGTATTTATGCCACCCACATTTAATAACTGCAACACATGATTGGGCACTGGTTCAATGAAATTGTGCAAATGTGGCTCCTGTAAATTGCAGACAAATTTTTCCAATGAGTCACGCAACTGTGGATGACGTGTACGATTTTTCAATTCATACAACCATTGCAGGCGACAATCACAAATGAAATTATTATCTGCAAATAAGCAAAAAAAAAAGAAGAAATAATGAAGAAATTTTTGCAAAATTGTTAAAATTGTACTTTTGTGTTTTTTTGTTGGTCTTAATAAACAATTTAGTTTAACCCTTATTCCTCTCTCTTTATTATAGTCAATTGTTTGCCCAACAAGTTAAGGTTGAAAGAATCCCATCAGAAAGTTTAAAAAATAGAAACAATGAAACATTGACACTTTGACAGCAGTAAATTGCCAAATGTCTTTTCAGGTTAAATGCTTTTGACACAAAAGTGTTAGTTTATTGTAAATGCTTATTCCTATCTCCCCCCATTTCTGTTTGTTCATTTAGTGAAATTTTCATTTTCCAAAATAAATTTGTAACATTATTTTCATTTGCGCAAAGAAAAGTATAAAGTAACAAGTTGATCTGAATGGTTAAAAACGAGGTCGTTTTAGAAATTCAGAATCAGAGATATATCCAAAATATCTCTTAGGCAGGTATTATTTGACATGTCTTAGCAAACTTTACACTGACCTCGTATTTGTTTTTTTTTTTTTACCTTTTTCTACAATAATAATTCTCAACCTGTATTTTACATTAAATGTTTGCTTTTGTTTTATGATTTTTTACTTTTGTTTCTTTTTTTGGTCATAATATTTTGTTAAATTTTTTACTTCGATTTCTGTTGCTGTTGTTGGCTGTCAGTTATGCTGCTATTCATTTGGCCTTATAAAGAAAAATATATTGTGCAGGTGTCTTAGTAAAATGTCTGAAATGTCTTCACATTTAAAGAATTGTTTTTTGTTATTGTATTGTACATATAATAAAAACAAAAAAAATATATGCTACTTTTGATTCATTTGTCGAGGAAAATATTTCTATAGATATCGTTGGTAGCATGGTAAAATTTTCTAAGTTCAAAGCAGTTGAAAATATCTAATCAGTCGTTTAGGTTGTTGCATTAGAGTTTAGATTTTAATGTATTAGAGCAAATGGAATTTTTTCATTTACCATAAGATGCACCCAAAGAAGATTAAAAATTTATTTTTCATATATTTATTTCATTAATTTTTAAATTAAAAAAATGTAAACGATAGTGGTGCTTGTTTAATCAGCATAATGCTTCTTTCCTGTTGTTAAAAAGAGTAATTTCAATGAAAACCTCAAATATATTATTTTTTGCAAATAGCTTTTCAGTGCAATGTGTGCAATAGACAAAAAAAAAATAAATAAAAAATGGTAGGTAAACATTTGCATCCTGTATTTGCAAAAGGTTTAACTCTCATATTGAATATTTAGATATCCATAATGGAACCAATAACTAAATCTGGTCAGTAACATTAGTTCGTATTCGCATTGAAACACATTCGACAAAATGATTCTTTTGCTTAAGAATTATAAGAAAACTATGTACACTATGCAACCAGAAAATACAAAATATATTAATATTTTCGAAACCTTTGATGCAACAAGAAATCTAACCATAACCTTGACTTTATACTCTGCAACCAATAATGAAAATCGGTTGCATAAACAAATTGCAAAGTATATACCTACTAAAACAATTATATTCATCGTTAGTTCGACCTATTCTAGAATATGGATCGATTATTTGGGATCCTTGCTATAATATTCATATTGATAGTATCGAGTCTGTACAAAAGGAGTTTTTAATATTTTGTCTTTCTGGCCTTGGATGGAATTTGATTTTTACTACGAAAGCAGACTCTGTCTTATAAAATTACCAATTTTAGAAAGTCGTCGTTCAATGCTGAGTTTTTCTTTTGTGCTGGGACTAATTCAAGGCGATATCGGCTCTGAATTCCTGCTAAGTAAAATATCTTTTAATGTTCTAACCAGACCAACTCGAAATTTCCCTTTTATTAACTCAAAATACTATAGATCCAACTATGCTAATAATGATCCTCTTCGTCGTATATGTGAAAACTTTAATAATTATTATCACCTTATTGGCCTTAATGAAAGTAAAGAAATTGTTAAAAGAAATATCATTTTATATTTAAATCGTTGAATTGTATAGAATATTATTTTATATGTAACCTTAATTTTGTTTTGTTATTTTACATACTTTAGTCTGTAAGGATTTATAATCTATAGACAATAAATTAAATTAAATAAAAATAAATAAATAAATAAATAATAACAGACCTTGACTAGAGTATTAAGATATTCGGGATTTAAGAGAAACCGGTTTTCAAATATCTTAAAACAACCTTATTTTCTAAAAATGTTTCATTTTTGTTTTTTTACGAATAAACCCTATTTGAATAACCATTTGTTACATTATTTTCGTTAACATAAAATTTAAGAAAAAACACACATTTTTTTCTTGATAAAAATTTAGACAAATAACTTTTTAAAATTTATTTCATTTAGGAAATAAAATAAACTTGTAAATACATTAACAGTCTAAACTAAATGTCAATAATTTTCAACATTTGTCTGTGCCGAATCTTATGGCATAGCCTGGATTTAAGATTTAAAGTTATACTCCAGTTTGTTTTTTTTTTCGATGCCATTTCTGATTCTGAATTCTTACATAGTTCACGCCCTTGAATTTGATACACATATTGATGGGCTTAAAAAACTATACGCCATTTTCTTTAGGACGTTATCTCAAATATCCTACTTATTTACAGTTAGCTGTATCTTACTGATCAAATCCTTTTAGTAGTTACCCACATTGTGGGACTTTTAGGGGGTATATATATTTAAATACTAGATATGACTCATATATTTTTTACTGTGAACCATTTTTTAGTGGCAGCCATCATAGATTTTTTTGTTTTGAATAAGAAAAAATCGATTTTTTTGTGAAAAGTATTTTAATGATTATATCACAGTTAGTTTCAACCCGTCTCGTCATTTGGCGTCACTAACCCATTGACAGATAACGTATGAACCAATAAACTTTATATATTAAAAAATACACATTTTTTTAAATTATCTTTTCCTATAACACTGTCGATTATTGACCGACTTGATAACTATTTTTTACTTATATCCCTAGGGACATATCACAATTATATATATATTAACAAAGTTGTCGATAATGTATTTTAGGGTTAAACATTTTTAGTTTTTGTTGTAACTTATGCAGTCGTGTTTATTAGCCCTTATCTCATAAAGCTATGGGGCAATTTTGCTGGATTTATATAGCAACTCAATTTCGAGTATTTCCCAAAGATTGATATAAGGGCTTCGTAAAGTTAATTTCAACTAACTCACGGATAGATGGTCAGACTTCTCATTCATAAGCTTTCCGAAAATATACACTTTGTGGGGAATGAGAACAGAATACACAAAATATCTTAACTAAAATTACACAAAAATATTTAGCCATAGGGTCATGTCCAATTCGAAGGACCATGAATATTTTAGTGTAGTTTTAACTAACACATTACACGTTATTTAAAACAAAATTATTTACATAATAAGTTTATTTGATTTTTTCTTTTGTACACCTTTCAATAAAAAGAAAGCTGTGTCAGTAAAATGACGCCTGGCAAATTCTTGTGCTGATTTTGAAATTATTGATGTATGGATAAGGAAATTTTTTTTGGAAAAAGGCAGAACGGGATTTCTGAATACAAAGAATGTTGTAATGAATGTGGGGGAGCCAACGAATGACTGGTTGGTTGAAGAGATAAAAAACGAATGATTTTATAACACAACTTAACTTTTAACTGCAAAAATAAATCTTTTAAAACTAAGTCTACAATATAATTGGAAAAAATTAATAATTCACTATAAGCAAACTCAGAGTCGGAAATTCTCACTAAATAATCTATTTAAACACACTCCATAAAGGAAAGTTGCGTAGTTCTAAAGTGTATAATAGTTTCTTAAAAGAGTTCAAAATCTTTAAATGCTCAGTTATTTTAAAATTAGTTTCTCTAATAAAAAGCCCAGTTTTGGGAAACCGGAAATGTATAAAAAGCTGTTTTTAATATTATTCGAAAACCCCTTTTGATTATTCTATTATTTTAGCAAATCAGATAAACAAGGACCTGACAAGGTTACACTGTAATTACATGTTAAACGTTTTCGGATTTACATTAGGCAGATCGAGTAGCAAATCTTTACAATTCCCTTTACTTAACAGCAAAAAAAAAAGAAGTGATTTCTCAGGTGTTAAGCTGATGAAGTGAGTAAATTAACGTGAAAACATTAATGATTTTGACATTATCTTGTCATTGAAGATTATGTATTTACATAGATCAATTAAGGGACTGTAATCCACTCGGTTAAGTGTGTAGAACTCATTTATGTTTAGTAAAAAGTAATAATAAATCAAATAAGTAGTTTTTGTTTATTGACCTGAATTATTTAAGATAATTTGCATTATGTGGCATTAATTTTTAAGCTCTTTATTTATGACTTTTTTGTTTTCATTTAAGGAGTTGTTAAGAATGAATTATTATTCTGCACTATTGAATAGGAAAACTTGAAAATACAATTAAATTTGCACTTGTTTAAATTTTTTTAATGGATTTTTTAATATAAATTTTCACTCTTTTAGGAATCAGAAAACTGCATGCATTTTTCTTTAAACACAATAACAATGTATTCTAAAGAAATCATTTTAGGTGCCTTTGTACGCACATATTTCACTTTAAAATGTTGTTTTTATAAATAAACCCTTTAAAAGCACAACAAACTTGAAGTTGCAGTGGTTTCTTTGAGAAAACTCTTTAGCTATATCTTTGTTATTGTTGCTGTTATTGTATGATGTGTTATTTTTTGTGTTTATTGCAAATGAAATTAAACAATATTATACACATTTGAAAAAGTTGTTGACCCACAACAATGTTGTGGTAAATGAAAAAACAACAAACCAGCTATGTTCCAGAAACTTATTTACTTGAACAAATTTTAAAAATTATAAAATTTTTTACATTAAGAAATGTTGCTGGGAAAATAAAATTTTTTCTGGTTACTAATAAATAAATAAGTATTTAATTAAGAATTAATATTAAAGTAATTTTCGGTATTTAATAAATATATATTTTCGAAATGAATGTATTTAAATTGAAAACCACAAAATTTTATTTGATTTTTAGTATTTTATATTGTACCAAAATATTTTAGTCTCGCTTAATAATTATCAGAACAATCACCAGCCGAGTCTGATGAACATGGCGAGAGATTTCACCAAGTAACAGCCAGGCTCGAACACTGGTATAGCGGCAAACAACTTGATTCGCTATTAGGGGATATTTGTTGGAATCTGCAGGAGGAAGAAGAATAAATTTCTAAATAAAAACTACTTAACAACAAAAAATTTTTAGTTTGGTTATATAAAAAATTCAAAAATTTCATCTTTTCTGAAAAAATCAAAAGTTGTAGACAGACTTTAATCACAAATAGCTTATTTTGCACCTGCGCAACTTTATTTTTCATTCCCATCATTTGTTTCTAAGGCCTAGGATTCACTCCTAGGGGGATAAAATGTATGACCGACCTCCAATGTTTTTTGTTCTTAACATTTTCTTAAATTATACTTTCCCTTTATCACCATCCCTTAGGGGGGCCCCAATACAAATGTTGCGTTTTATGAAATTCTTAGATTAATTAAAATTTGTCGACTTTTGTGAATAAAATCAAAAGTTGCAAACATATTTTAATTGTTTATAGCTTGTTTTGTTTGCAGCTTTGTTTTTTATATGTGTGCAAAAAATTAGAAGCCTAGCTGAATTTTTCAATTTTTTATGAATTTTTAAAAAATAAAAATTTCGAAATTTTGATAAAAAAATTAATTTTTTTTTCAAAAAAAAAATTAGTTTTCTAAACCAACTGCGAATATTAGAAAGAAGTTTTACTTTTCTTAAAGGAAATTTCATTGCGGAATTTCGGTTTTTTAAGTTTTTTCAATAAGCTAAAGCGTTTTTGAGTTACGCGAACATATGTTGTGCAACCTCCTCCATTTTCGAAATAACGGTATATCTCGAAAACCAGAGCCAATCTTAAAAAACCGTGGGCACCACTGGATTCAGCGTACCCGAATTATGTTAAAACGCTAGGTGCCCAGCTTGTCACGAAAAAAAAGTGTCAATTTCATGCACAGTGCACATAATGTTTGGACTACGTGTTGTATGAGTGATATTTTCATACAAACAAGTTACGCATACCACTCATGGGCCAACTAATATTTAGTTTGATTAGTTTCAATTTAGCTCTTCTGTTGCATATACATATGTATATCTAAATTATTTGTTTGTTTCCTTTATACATATTTAAATATATTTACATATTTTCAACATGACATAATTTTAATATAAATCATTTCAATTTAAATCTTTTTAACAATATTTAAAAATACAATTTAAATTTATGTATACGATTATCATTATCTTAAACAGACTAATATTAAAACAAGAAATCCTTTGTTTTTTAAATTATAGTTTTCCCAGTTTTTAATCTACACTAGAAAGCAATAATCAGAGAAATATTAATGAGATAAGGAGATGCGAGTAATATACGCTTTGAATTTATATATTGATTCTATCAACCAGTGGATATAAATAAAAAAAAAACTTTTTAAATACTTATATGTTGCGTATGAGAGAATGGAATGTATTTGCACAAATTGTGCTTCTTTAAATTATTTTATTTGTTTTTAATTAGAAATCAAATAGTTTACGTGCTGCTCATATAATATTCGAAAAATTTACATATAAAAATTATTTTAAAAATTTACTTCGTGACCCTAAAGTGGTGCGTGATTTCGCTAATAATTATGTTTAAATAAAGTTCTAAAATATATTTTGCTATCACGTAATTATTAACGCGCACATCTAGTAAATAAATCATGTCATTCTATATATTTATTATTCGAATCAATTTATATGTTTATTAACTACCAAACATCTTAATCTGTACAATTTCTAAAATTCCAAAAAGTTAAAAGTGTTATCGTGATTATATATATATTTTTAAAAATGTTTTGCAAAGACCTCTAATTTCTACCTTGTTTTTTTACACGCAGTATGTATAATATATTTTTATTTTAAATATATTTAAAATAATTTTTGCACGTTTTTAATTTAATGTAAAAAATTATAAAAATATTTCGATTTTTTGCTAAAAGATTTCCAAAAACTCATAAAAATGCCATAGTAATTTATTTAAACATGGACGTATTAACACAGTATGTAGTAATATTATACCGGCTGTAGGGTATGTACTATACCGCACAAAAAATACGCTTTACGTTATTTTATTGTTTTTAACACACAATGGACGTTCACATGTATATGGTTTCTCATTTTGTATTTAAAACAGTAATTTTAAGAAAACAGTATACAATTGTTTGTCTTTTTTTACAATATGGCTAACAATTGTTAAGCTAAGAGGGCGTATAATCATAAGTTAAAATTTTTTATATCTATGCCTTTCATAGTATTATTTTTGTTAACAATATATGTATGACTAACAAAAAACTATCGAGACAACACACAAATTTTATATAAATTTTTTAGTCCATAAAACCTTTGGTCATACAGAGTTTACAATTGGATAAGGGAAAAAGTTTAATTCGTATTTTTAAAAAATAAAAAGAAAAATTAATGCATAAAATCATCATTTCAATCACAACTTAACTGAGGTAAATTTAAATATTTTTAAACATTTTTGTTTTTCTCTTATCTAACAGTTTCCATAAAACAAGAAGAAGAATTTAACTTTGCCAACATATACATAAAAAAAAACCAGTTAAAATTTAACTTGTAGTCATATTATACGTTTGTTTATCTTAATACTCCTCACTACTCTAAATGTGTGATTATTTACATGTATTTATACGCGTGGCTTTACAACTAAAACAAGTCTTATTTATTGCTAGTTATTGTTGTAGTTTCTGTCATAGTAAAAAGTTGTTGTTTGTGGTTTCTATTGTGCTCAGAATAGTACTTATATATAAATACATATACATGAGCGTATAAATAATAGTAAACAAAGAAAAAATAAAAAATTCTAAAAACTAACTTAAAATTTACAAGACAACTACTACAAATTAACATAGACATACAAAGGAGCAAACATTTTGACATGTACATTAAACCGTACCGGAAAATAAAAGTTCGGGCTTACCTTAAAGTTTTAATAAATAATGCAAAGTAATTTTAATATTTTGGCTAAATTTGCTGACTTTTATAAATTTTTCATTAAATATGTCTTCTCGATTTTTTTTTGTCTCCATATAACCAATACATTATGGCCTAAAATCCCAAGAAGCGGCAACAAATAGATGGTATTAGCTAGCCTCACCTTTCTTTCTTATGCAGTCTTCTAACAAAATATTATATTTGGGTACAAATTGGTGGACCAATCCCAATTTTTTTAGTAGCCCAATCAAAACAATAAATGCTGACAAACCTATTCTTATTAAAACTTTAATTTAAAATTAAGCAGGCATTTTTTAAAACTTTCCCTTTATGAAATGAATGACTGAAACTCATACATACAAAAATGTTGATATTAACACTTTTACATATTTCATATATAGGGTGATTTTTTAGGAGCTATAGGAAACTTAAAAAAAAACACATCAAATTCAGAAAAATTCATGAAATCTTTATTTGAATCTATAGTATGGTCCACATAATTTAATTTTTAAAGATTATTTCATGCAAATATTGATCATGACTGCGCCTCAAATAGTCCATTTGCTTAGTCCAATATTGGCATAATATTTCCAACCTTTCCGCCGGTATCTCATGAATAAATGCTTCAATGTTGTCTTAAAAAGCGTCAATGTGTGTATAGACAAACAAATTCAACAAAGCCCTACAAAAAAAGTCTAAAGGCGTAAAATCGCACGATCTAGGCGGCCAATTGACCGGTCCCGAACGTGAAATAAAATGTTCACCGAACTCGCCTCTCAATAAGTCCATTGTTAAGCGTGCTGTGTGGCATGTGGCACCATCTTGTTGAAACCACATGTCGATGAACTTTCATAATAGAGCACGTATTTTGATAATAAAATTCAATAATTTGCAAGCGTTGTTCGCTTGTTATACGATTCATGGTTAAATTATAGACCAAACTGAAGATTTTTGACAGTGAAACAAAACACGAAACGTGCGTGAGCTGTTTAAACCAGTGTTGCCAAAAAGATAAAAGTTAAAAAATCAGCTTTTATATAATAGCTGCTACCGGCAAAACATGCATATGCAGGAGTAGGACAACTAATCTGTATTGAATTTTTCATGTTCAGAACACAAAATTTTTGCAAAACTAGCGTATAAATTGTTTTTTTAATATAATAAAAATTAATATTTATTAAATTATTTAGAGTTTTTTTCGTCGACTTTTAAAATAAAATACTCAACTACTTAAAGGTAAGAGGGAGAGAGAGTAGCAGCCATACATACATGTATATGTAATAAATTTTTTTTAACTGCAGGAGCAATAGGTATACACATCAGATTTGGCGGGTAAATACGTTAAGCCTGACTAGTTAGCCTTAACTGAGATATACATCAAGTTTAACTAATATTAATATTACTTTGATTGGTAAATAGCTGTAGAGTCAGTAGTTCAAATATATGTTTTACAGTCGACAGAACTTATAAATATGAGAAAAACGCAAAATGGCATGTTCATAAAAGTTTCAGTCAGTTCTTGTTATCATACTACCAGTTAAATGTACATCACTATTCTTGTAGAGTGAGAAATAATTTAGGGAAAATAATGAATTTTGTTTTAGGAAAACAAAGCGGTTATATGAAATATCCTTTACGGACTATATTTTTTTTAAGGACACTAAGTCCAAGATTGAGATAACGATAAGATTGAGATAACGATAAGATTGAGAAAAAGATTAAACAATTTAAGAATTTTCTCAACATGTTCAACAACAGATAAGGCACTTTAAAATGCTTGGATGTAACATGTGTGTCAATTAACACTTGCTTTAGAATCATATGGCCTATTTTCCGCCAATCTTGGGGACGTAAGTGAAAAATGTGGTGAGAAGTTCTAACAGGACTTTCGTACCGTGGATGAATGCTAACAACTGGTACTACTGGTACTCACATATGATGGCTGACTATTGTTAAAGCATTCAGAATAGCCACCTGCCTTCAGATCTGGCAAACAAGCCGTATAAGAGAATGTTTTTTATTATAAGAATTAGTAGAATTAAATTAAAAAGAATTTGAGCTAATACAGAAATTTGAATTATAAAAAAAAATTATAAAAATTATAAAAACTTCATCAAAGATTGGACTTATATAATAATCATAAACAAAATCCATCAGCAGAAAGGCTCTTGTGCAATGTTACTGGTCTTCTAGAAAATAAAAATCAATATATTGCACTTTCAGAGCCGAATTTGAGTGTCAGTTAAATGGCTATGTAAAAATAATTTATATTCGATTGTGTACAGCGAAATTTTTTTTGTTTTGCTTCTAAGGTGGTACGCTCTAATGTACATATACTTGTAGGAATAGACAAAACTGTAGTTAAAACTATGTAGTTTGAATTTTGTATAAAGCATTATTTAATTTATTTATATGCATATTTGCGTTGTATTTCTTTATATGCGAACTATACATATACGCATATTTAGATACATATGAATACAACTTCACTAATATATTTCATATGACAACTAGTTTTAAAGTTTTCATAAACCAGTGTTAAAGATAGGAATTTAAGCGATCTTTTAACCCACTAGAAAAATTTTAGTTTGCAGAAGATGTTAAAATTTTTATATTTGATTTATAGAATTTTATTTTAACTTTTTCCAAAATCCTCGAAAAATAACCGTTCAAATTAAAATTTTTTATTAGTTTTTGTTTTTTTTTTATAAAATATTAAACGATTTAAGTAAATTTTGGCTTTGACTTTGTAACAAATTTCAATATTTTTTTTTTCGAATTCAGTGTGTTTGACAAAAAAAATTATTCTAGCATACACTGTTTCTAATTTTTTTCTACAAAAAATAAAATTTGCAGTTTTTATTAAAAGTGTATGTTTGTAATAGAGGAATGTATGTAACATCATATTATTTAAAGAAAGCCCTAAGTTATATGGAGCGAATAATTTTTATGAAGGAAATTGTTTGTGTGTTTTTTTATTTCCAAGCCGAAATGGTTAAAAATAAATATCTGTGACACGATGTAAATTTACCGCGCTAATTTATTTATTTATTTTTCTATTAACGATAATAGACTTCCTTCATAATTCATATGTGGGTGTTTACAATAATAATAAGAGGACTTTGTGAATGCTTTACATACAAGCTGTTTTATTTCATTTTTTCATATATCGAGCTTTCTTTAATGGAAATTATATAATTACGTGTAGAAGACATTTGTCTTACAATAACTAGACTATTTTACCATCTTTTATTTCTTTATTAAGGTATTTTAAATTTTACATTGCCCTTATTGCACTTCTTATCACAACTAAAACTATTTTACAAAGTTATTCGATAATGAAAAAGTTGCCTACATAATCAACATTTTTGGAAGCAAATTATATCATTACATTTATATAGGGAGAATATCGAAGCCAACCACTACTAACTCGGGTCACTTTTCGAGCTTCTTTGCTACTTAGTGATTAAATGGCCGCCAATCGCTATCCACAACTAATATTGGCTCTAAATTAGAAAAAGGTTTCATACTGCCAACTGGTGGTTGTCGACAATCCTTAATGCATAGACGTTTGTAATCACCAGTATCTCCTTTAGACTGAGGTCCCTGATATCATCCAAACTTAATGTATGCTTGTCCGTGTTTCTTAATATTCCACTTGTTAGTTCTGCAAATTTTCATGCGCCAGCACCATCCAGGCACATTCTACAAATATCATCATCCTCGATCCGCATTATTCTCAGATGATATTTAAAGTTTCCCTATCCTTTAATCAATGCAGATATCTAGCACTTCGTACTTTTTTTTCAACTAGTACTTATTTCGTGAATGGTAACACTTAGCTCATGTTTGATTTGACAAATCATTGGTTTTATCCTTCCGCTGAATGAATATGGTTGTGTATATGCTTAAACTACGCTGAGAAATATTGCGACATTACTTTGGCCGATTGGGCGAAAAAAACATCATCTTTTCAGATGAAGCTCATTTTGATCTTGGCGGGTATGTAAACAAGCAAAATTGTCGCATTTGGGGCACAGAAAACCCGCACGCATACATCGAAAAGCCGATACACCCAAAAACAGTCACTGTTTGGTGTGGATTTTGATGTAGAGGCATAACTGGGCCATTTTTCTTCGAACATGAGCAAGGAGTGGCCGTAGCCAATGGCGATCGTTGTCGGACCATGTTGAACGAATTTTTGTTCACAAAAATTGAAACCACATTTGGTTTCAACAGGACGGCGCTACGTGCCAGACAGCCGAAGCTACACTTTTTTTATATCATTGTAGAAAAAAAAGTTATTTGGCGGTCCCTTTATTAAAGAAAATTTGTCTTATTTGCATCATTAGTTAGAAGTTATCTCCAAATAAAATTTAAATAAGAGAATATTTTGATTTTAAAAATATAATATTATTAGTAACAAACTACTTATTTTCAAGTCGTAAATTAGTATGCGAATTATGACGATCTTTTAACGTGAATGGCTTGATATCATTTAGAAGTTTCCTCTACTCTTAATTTTTAATTCAAGGGCTTAACTTACATTAGGTTTTGATTTTTAGAATTTAAGAGGGATCTTTTTTTAATTGTAGTAGTGAGTGTCAAGTTTTGCTAGAATATGTATGTCGATACTTTGCATTTTAATCAATTAAAAAGTTGAACATGTTTCTTTTTTGGAACTTAGGGCTTTTTTTGAAAACATATAGCGCTATCTATGTGTAACATATTGTACATACATAGTCTTAAGGTTTTAGCTTAGTAATAGATGTATTGTACATTAACTTAAACTAAAAATAAAACTAAAAAAAATATCAACAATCCAAGCAAGTAACAAAGCCAACTTCATAAATAAACAACAACTCTACACAGCCGACACACAACAAATCAAACACAAGCAAGTTTCTCCACACACATCCACCCTAAATTGCCATCCATAATAAAATCTCAACTCTTTTTCTACATCAAAACATTATGAATTTAAATATTTATGAATTGTCTCTGAGAGTTTTGCTACAAAGTATTTGGATGTTTTATATGCACACACATCCAGATTTACATATGCAAGTATTTTACGCCTTTGTATTATGAGCTTGTGCTTGTGTTAGCAAAGTTTGGGTTTCTGTCGTATGTTTTATAAATATATTCAAATTACCGGCAATTTTACTTAAAAGTTTCATATTTTTTGTTTGTGTTTTTTTTATATTTTCCTTGATGTGAGTATATAAAAGTTAGTGGGCTACAATTTACACGCATATTACCAAAAATTAGCATTGAAATGAACAGTGTTGTATTTTTGTTTAAGACTGGTTTTATATGTTTTTATTTTTATTTTATATTGCTATCTACATCAAAAAAACGAAGATTTTTTGCTTTACCGTATGAAAATTGTAATAAAATCATAAAACGTAAACAGTCAAAACAAAAAAAAAAGTGAAATAAATAAAAAATTAAATAAATAAAGTTAAATAAAAACGCAAATAGAAAAAAGTAATAGAAAACATGTTGGTTATAAAAATAAGATTTTATGTAAACTATTTATTACTATACATAAAAACAACTATTAAATGTCAAAGATTTTAAAACCTTTTACACGAATTAGTGGTTAGGAAAATGCTGATGTAAGCTAAGTAGTAAATATGATTGTGTATGTGCACATTTATAGTTGGTATTAGGATTATCAATAATCACATACTTTAAAACGCTAGCACGAAATAAATTGCTAAGAGATATTATTGGCACATGTAAATTTTTGTTTTGTTTTCACGGCTCCACATAACCTAATAAATATTTATAATAACGCATTTAATACTGTATATAATTTGGATAGTATAAATTTTTCTCCTTTAGTTTCGTAGCAAAGAAGCATTATAATTCAAATTTAATATGTCTTTAATAAAAAAACATCGTAAAACATTACGCAGGAAATCTTAGAAGAAATAGTGCCTTAGAAAACTAAAATTAAAAACTTAAGCTACATAGATGAGATTTTAACTAACCGTAATTAACTTTTAACAACTCTTTCGCTGATTTTCGACTTTCTGAAATCAAAATTCGAAATTATAAGCATAGTTAGTGTTAAAGGAAAGTCGTCGCAAAAGTCGCAAAACTGCTAGTGGCAAAGATGAGATGGATGCTAGTTTTTTGCATAGGTTAAAGGGCTTAATTGACGGTAGTCTCATGACTATAATGCATTGATTGAATTTGATTTGTTAAGCCAATGCTTACAGGTGGACAATTATTGTTCATAGTATTTACAAATTATGCACAAGCACATTACTCAATTCCTCGAACTTTTTATAACCTTGATAACATGAACAGTAGTCGTGCTATGCGGGCATAATTTACAGTCTACTTTTTAATGAATTTTGAAAAACCACCCAGTAGAACTGTTGATAAGAAGGAGCACCATTAGAATTACTCTGGAATATGAACATCATAAACAAAAACGATAAGCACTTCTCTTAATATCTAAATTTTAATTATAAACGCTTCTATAAAGTCTTGCAAACTATTCGACAGTTTATATTATCAGCTTTTTATTTTAAATCTTTTTTATTAAATACAATTTTATTTAAACTTTTAAGATATTCTTGTTGCTGACAACAATATATAATAGTGAATAAATATAAAAGTGGATACAAATATTTATTAATGTCAAAGTCTTCGTTATACCGAAAAATAAATGTGCCACGCCCACTTTTTTTTAAATTTTTATAAAAATATATTAGTCATATATATTAGCATTTATTCATTGCAGATGGCAACATCTGTTGAAGGCGCCACTACATTTTGCAAACACTGAGGATGATGTCTTTGCTAAACATCATGTAGAACACTAGATGACTCTAGTAACATTTTTGACAACATCCACTTTAATATTTTGCACAAACTGCAAAGGAATTTTAAATGGGTTTGTGAAAACGAAAATGACCGAAGTTTGTTGACAAAAATTAACTAGAGTAATGATTTGTGCCAAACTTTTCATATAGTTTTACACACAGTCTCATAGACATGCTCAGCATTTTGCTAAAACGGGAAATTTATTAGTAAGATTTTGATTTTTAAAGTTCTATAACATTTTACTTTTAAAAGATTTTCAAACGAAATAAGTTTTGTATAATTTTAAAATTTGTTAGCCATTAGTACATGAAATTTATAAGTATTAAGTTTACAAGGAGTAGATATTACTCTACTAGTTTGGTAAAATGCCGGGAGCAAGCATTGTTTATTTTAAAAATTTAATTTTTTTTACATTTTTTTTTATTTAATTTCTCAAATTTTGATAAGCCTGTCGCATAATCATTAAGTACTTATGTAATTAAAATAATACGGTATAGTTTTAAGTATTCTAATATTAAATGTTTGTAAATCTTGTACAATGGAAAAAAATGAAGTCTCAATAAACTTAACTAACTAACTAACTAGTACATGAAAATAAATTGTTTATAATGTTTACAGATAATTTTTTTTTACTTAGGTCAAAATTTTCCTAAATTCCCATTTTTAATAGAGCATAACTTCAGGCGAACATAAGATAACAAAAAGAAATTAGCACCATTTAGTAGATAAAACTCTCCTTTATACCTCTATACTCCATTGTATACCCGGAACGATCCGACCGTGATCACCAGACCATTTTGCGACACAAGGTGAAATATTTTTTGCAAAATTTTAGTAAAAGAGCCAAACAAATTTTTTTGTAATGTGTTTTTTTTTTAAGTATTTTAGTTTTTATACCCGCCAACAAAAAATGGTATGTATATATTCTTAATCGGGGTTTTATTTGATGACGATCTAGCTATGTCCGTCCGTCTGTCCGTCTGTTAAAAGCACGATAGAGGTCCCATCGAAAAAGCTAGTGGGCTCAAATTTTGCCAAAATCTTTCTTATAGACAAGGTTTGTTTGGAATAGAAAATTGGCTAAATCGGAATATAAGGAAGAAAGTTATAGCTCGTAATGCAAGAGTAGGTCGAAAGAACCGTGTCCTTCCAACATCGAATAAAATGGAGTTGTGTCCACCAGCATCAACGTAGAGTCATGAAACTCCAAATATAAACTACTTGAGCAAAAACAATATATCTACCCAAAAATTGCCTAAATGCATGCATTAGGAAGGGAGTTAGAGATAAAAATGTATTAAAATTAATACCGCGCAGTGTATTTTTCAGTAGGTTCAAAATTCTAAGCCTTATAAGAGTGACCAAATTAGATCTACGATTCTGAAAATTCGCAGGAATTGCTTCTTGGTCAAAGGCTTTCTTCTGACGGAGAATAAATGTGACACGCGCACCTCCCATACAACGTTTTCTCTCAAATTCTTATAATTTCTCTATAAATCGAATAATAGAGGACTTTATTGAAATATCTAAGTTGTATTTATTAGCATAAATAACTTCGACACACCTACTATAATGCTCACTTTCCACGTTATTTACTGTTAATGAAATTTAAATTTATAAAACTGACAAAATTAGAGGTATGATGATAAAATTTGCTACGGAAATCCTTCTAGTCAATGTTATTGTTATGCCAGAAAATTAAGGTGACACGCCCACTCTTACGCCCACATCCTATATAATACTTTATCTCAAATTCAGATAATTTCTCAATGAATAAATATTTTGAAAGAATTAAGGACTATATTGAAATATCTAAGTTGTATTTATTAATAGAAATTTTATTCACACGCTTACTTTAACGCCCACTTTCAATGAAACACTTAATTTACGAAAACATTTTACCAGCATATCAAAGTTATAAAGGGTGGTGAAATTTTAAGGGCCGATGTTGATTTTGAATAAAACACAAATTATTTAGGAAATTATTATCATTTCTTTTTGTAATGATAATATTTGCATAGTTCAATTATGTATGGAACAAAATATCGGCCAAATGGCCCCCGCGACCTCAACGGCACACCTCGATCCGATAGTCCAAATTTTCAATAACATTGTTGATGCTCAATTGTTTAGCACAATGATGAGTCGAAGTTGACTGTTTTTTTGCCACACTATCGCGATAAACAGCAATGCTTCTCATATAATGAATTAAAAAGGCATTCATAGATGTTCCAACATTTTATACAGACATGGGGCCGAATTACGGCATTCGATATCGATCGAAATTTTACTCGAACGACCGAGTACGCTGTGCTTTAGGTATAGAGATTCTAATAAGAGTTTTCAAATTTCGATCACGTTCGAGTGCCGTAATTCGGCCTCTGTTTTAAATTTAAAATTTAACCACCCTCTACAAAGAAAGTGATACATATTTTATTATAAAGAGATTATTCTATAGCGATTTACAAAATAATAAATATTGTGCTTTCAATGTACACAAAATTGGTGGTGGGTATAAAAGATTCGGCACAGCCGAATATAGTGCTCTTGCTTGTTTTTTATTTCCTTCCTTTCTCTTTCATTAACAAAGAAATTAATTTTTGTGTTGTGGTTTTGAATACAACTATATTTTTGACAGCTGTCAAAAACACGAAATTGCTTTAAAAATTTAATTTTTTTTATTTAACTTCACTTAATACATAACCCACAAACACTTTAATATTTTTGTTATTTCTTTTGTAAAACAATTTTAGACCTCAAAATAGGGAAAATGAAAAAACATTTATAAAAACTAAAGTTATAAATATTGAAGATTTTTAAATTTTAAGCAGTTTGAAGAAGATTTTATTTTATTTATATTTAAAAATTATATTTGCCTGGTAAATAGTTATTTGACAATTCTACTAACATAATAAATACGCAAAAAGGAAAGTGAAATTCTAAACCTTAGAATAAAGTTCTTAAGTTTAGCGGAAATTGTGCTTAAAAATTCAATTACGATTTATTTTTGGTTTTTGTAAAACAATTACAAAACGGACTTGTTTTACAGAATCAACTACAAGACTATTAAGGTTAGAATCAACTTCTTAAATCAAGTCTTATTTTTCTTAGATTAAAACACACTTATATTTTTTTAGACATTTGCTTAGATGAACACACTCTATAAAATTTAAAGTATGGTTTTATAATTCTCATTTTGTTTATCATACTTTAGCTATAAGTAATAATATTTAAGACAATTATAATTTATATATATTAAAAAAATTATATAGTAAAACTAGCTGACCCCAAAAAATTTGTTTTGCTATATAAATTATTTATAGGAAAAATATTTTTCGTTCAATATAAACAACTAACTAACTCTGACTACATAAAAAAAAACGTCAACCATATACTTTTTACGGCATGCAAATTTATCCAAGTTTAAAATTTCATTGAAGTCATTACGTTATTTAAGTGAGGCATAAATTGTCCCTTGGGAAGGGTCACCCTAAAGATTAAGAAGTATGAAAAATAGATGTTGACCGATTTCTTAATGTTTATTTCTGCATTGGCTGGACTATAAATTGTTCACAATTTGAATAAAAATACTTAAAACTATATCGATGTAAGTTCATAATTAAAAGAAAGTGAGCGTTTAAGTAGGCGTGGTAAAAAAAAGTATCCTATTCATCATATCAGAGTTTTAGTTATATTGTGTGAAAATTTCGAAAAGATTGGTCCAGCAGTCTGGCCTACCTGAGGGGGCGAGAAAATAGGCGTGGCGTTGAGGGGTGTAAAAAATAAACGTTGGCCGATTCTTAGACCTATCCAATATGCACACAAAATTTCATGAAAATCCATTGAACCATTTTGGAGGAGTTTAATCACAAACACCACGACAGGAGAATTTTATATATTAGAAATATCGGTTATAAAGTTGTTTAGTATTTCATGAAAAATTTTTAAGAATTTAAATAAAGACCTTAAGCTTTGTACACACGGTTGTCAGATCGTACAATATTGCCTGAAAAATTGGTAATAAATGCCTTACAACCGTGTGAACTGGCAATTTTTGCCTAACAATGTTGGCAGAAAAATCATTGTCAGACCACTGACAGGCGGTCACCTGGCAACAATATTGTCAGATATATGACAATTGTCTGAACACCCTTAGTCGCTATTCTCAGAACTTTGACACATATTGTCATATAATTTTAAATTGGCAGATGTACAAGTTTTATGCATTTGACAATGGCGTCATTGTCATACAAGTCAGTGATGTCAGATGTTTAAAATGTTGCTTTTATTATTGTTGAATACAATGCTGTTTCTAGGAATTTTCTTGTACTTTCTATATTGTTACTTAAATATGTTCAAATAAAACATATAAATAAAAACAACTAAGAGCGTTATATTCGACTGTGCCGAATCTAATATACACTTCACCAGCACTTGTTTTGTTTTTAGGCGCTCGCTTAAATTCTGCAAAAATAACTTATTATTATTATAAATTATTATATGTGACAGCGGTAAAAAAAAACAATTTTCACTTTTTTTTTATGTGGACAACATCTGAGCATCGAATGAGACCGATCCCTTGCCCCAAAAGTGTTCCCTACCGGAGATATGTGCGTTTTATAAAAGTGAAGTCGACGATTCTAAGCGCAAATAGAAAGGGACGTAACGGTAAAATTAATTTATTTTAATTTTTTCCCCTACTAAATTAACAAAATAACCTGATTTTACGAAACTACAACAATTTTTTTTTCTCTTATGAACAATTTAAAAAAATCATTTAATCTTTAAAATGGCTCTTCTGAACAAAACCTGTTTTTACCCTTGGTCCCTTTCTCTATGCGCTGTCACTTATGCTTAATATAGGATTGGCTTATACCGTTGTACGTCATTTTGCAGTGGGGTTGGAAAAAATATGTAATTCGCCATTTTGTTTTGTACGCCATCTTAGATCAAGAATTTTCAAGCCCTTTCATTGGATAAGACTATTAAGGGTGGTGCTCATTACAAAAATTTTCTCATATATACAGATCTGTCCGCTATTTTATTGGCGGCCATCTTGAATTTATAGGTTATACATAATGTTCTTTAATCTATTTGTCAGTTTCTTTATTTTGTGTACTAAAACATGTTTGGGAGAATTTTTTAGAAACGTAGGAATTTTAAGTATGTTTTTTCATATGGCATCACTTTAAAAGGTTATTTCAATGCAACAGCTGTTTTGCAAAACAAAATTATTAATTTTCTTGTATGTTTCTTGTTTTTTTAGTTTTGTGTCAATAATTGGAGAATAAAATGATAATTAATAAAAAAAATTATTGTGAATTTAAAGAGGGCGGTACAAAGTATTCCATTTTTAAATCAATGGAAGATTTCAGATTCCCAGACGCCATAGAAATCTAAAATTGTAAAAAACAACAAGACCAAAGCAATTCTGAAAACTCATCTAACAATTTTTTTTATCGTCATCCGACAACCGTCTAAACTTAAAATTTTTTGCCGGACAACATCGTCAGATAAAGTCATTGTTAGAACAATATCTGCCAATGAAATTGTTAGCTTTTTTGATGAAAGTCTGACAACTGTCTGAACTGACAATTTACCTTATGAAAGCAATTCTTCATTGTCATTCCATTGTTAGCATATGTTTAGGTAAAGCAATTATGTCAGGTCTAACAACCGTCTGTACAGAGCTTTACAGTTAAATTATTATTTACATAGTTCTAACAACAGGTAATTCATTAGAAAATTCTAAAGAAATTCCTGAAAATACTTGTGTTTGTTCAAAAGAAAATCAAATCGAGATATTTCCAAAAAAAAAAAGAAATCACTATTTTTATTTATATTTGATTTATAAACAATTCTTAAATAAACTATTTGATTAAGTTAAAGGAGTACTTGGAAATAACTTCTGTAGAAGTTAGACCTAGTTTCGTTCTATATGCTCATTTATAATTTTCTATACGATGTATCGTTTTGCTAGTATTTTTTTATAAAGTTCTTTTATGGTTTATTTCTGAGTATCCTTTACCTAACTTTACTTTTTGTTAGCTTGAATTGAAACTCATTTTACTTGTGGACCAGCACAAACTGCCATACATATACACTCACTGGTACTTAAACAATAGTTAGTTAAAGTAACATGTCTTTATTCTTTGCTTTATATTCTGAATTGTATACCATCATTTATTTGTAAGTTTAACACAAAGTATGTATCTGTATCTGTATTTGTTTGTGTATGCGTAATGATATAACTGTAGGACTTCTATAGATATACGATGCCTTACAAAATCATTTATTACATTTTATGTTTATTGATGTAACCTTTTAATGCTGTGAAGCAAAAAAAAGTAAGCAATAAAATTTCTTGTTATTATTCTTACAAACTTTATTTACAATAATAACAAAAGCAACTGGGATCAGTTTTATGAGAAAACACAGAAAAACAACAACAATAATAATATTATAGGAAAACAATTGATAAGAAATGTAAAGTCCAAAGAAAATCAGAGGATGTTAGTTGGGTTGAAAGTGTGTAGTTTAAATTATTGTTTTTTGTTCATTTGATTTTGAAAACTCCTCACTTAGATATCAGGCTTTTTAGGTATCCTTTTCGTTTTTATTTTCTTATTGTATAAACTGGTTTAGATGAAAATTAGTCCCATTATTCCTGTAAAAATCCTATTAAATTTTACAAAACAGAATTTTAAATTAGGAATTGATTGGCGGCGCTGCATAATATAAATCTCGCAATATGGTTACAAAATGAAAATCCTCAAATTGCCTCAATTTTTGGGATTATTATTCATTACGAAATTGCAGCTGAGTTTTGAAATGAATTGCTATAGCAAAATAAATTATGAACAAAATTATTTTCGTAATGAAACGTCCCAAATATATAAGGAGTAAGCCAAGAAACATTACTCTTGTTTTAAGTTAAATAAAACTTAAAAAACACAATCAGTGTTGCCACAACGAAAAAAATTTTTCAACCAAATTTTCTCAAAAATGTAACCACATGAGGAAAAAAATAACCAAAATTAAAAATTATTTTGATTTTATTAAATTGGTTTTTTTTATTTTATTTCATTTTTAAATGCAAAAAACTAAATAGAATTAAAAATATATATAAAGCGATTTTTTTACAGATCGACCAATTTGAAATTCATACTTTGTTTAGAACAGTGCTGTTTTTTCGTAAAGTAATTTACATAAAACAGCCTGAGTACTTGTGCAATAGATTAATTTTATCAAGGTCTGACAGAGTCAACAGAATTAACACCTTTTGCTCTTAAAAGGATATAACGAAAAAACACTTTTTCCAAAATGCTATTAACCTTTGGCGCCAACTTCCCCCTAATATTCAAACGATTAGCAATGTAATGCATTTCGAAATTGCACTATTTACCCACTTGAATTAATGATGATTTTATTTTGTTGATGCAAACTCATTCTTAGTTTTCCTCTTAATATCATATATCATTAAACAATGGATTTGATTACAACTTACCTTTTATTAACTTAATTTTTAAAGTATGTGTTAAATGTTCTAATTTTAATTTTTGTCATCTTCTAGTTGTTATTTATTTTTTACTGATTTAATTTTATTTATTATAACTTGAGTTTTATCGTTTCACTATCTACCCAGTGCTGTTAGATAAGACTTGTTCTTGTTGTGCTGTATTGAATAAAGTAATTAATAAAATAAATAAAAACAAAATTTTTGAAGTTTTTAAAACAAAGTTTTGACAGACAAGACATAATGGGAATCATTTTGGTTTTTGCACAATTATTTGGATAATTTGCCATTGTTGATTGTTTGTAATATAAGCTTATTTCTTAATTTGCTAAGCTGTGAAAAAATTCTTTCTGCACACGCATGAACTATGTGGCAAAGACATTAAGTTTTGAAAAAAATAAATGAGTTCTTCGAAACACTTTTCGTTCATTTCATTTTTATGTTCGGACACTTTATCTTAAAACTCAACAATACTTAAATCACTATCTATAATAAAATTTTAAAATCTTAAAAGTTTTCATTGGGATAAAATTGTTTCTTTATTACCACCTGTTAAATTTGGGAATGATAATAACAAAGGTTCCAAGCTTATCTCTGAACTACTTAAAAGTTTAGTTATTTGGTGTAATTATCTCAAGATTCTTAAAATATTTTCTTGAAAAATCAAACCGTTTCATAATTTCCTTTAAAAGTTCAATACAAAACTGTTGTATATCTTTTTAAATTTTGTGTTTTTGCGACCTTGATAGGCTACTTTCTCGCATACTTCCTACTTCATTGCAATGTGAAACATACATATTTTAAAGCTCGATTTGAAAAATTAGCATATAAAATACAAAATTTTTGTAAGAAGTAACCTAAATCAAAAAAAGGACACATCTACACATCAGAAAAAAATAACCAATTTTGGTTTAAAGTAACGGCAAATCTGGGACACAATATAAATTTTTTTTTAAAGACCTCAATTTTATTATTATTCATTCAGCACTAAAAAAATGGCATATTACTCGTTATATTTTTTCATTTATCCATTTTTTTTTCGGAAATCTTTCTTTTTCAGATTTAGAAGTTGTTTCCGTTACCCTTCCACTTTCGCTTAAAGCCGGACATGTCTTGTCCTTTATGTGTTCTTTAATTCTTTTTTTAAAAGAGCCCGTGATACAAAATTGAAATTATTGTTAAAACACCACTCAAAGGCCATTTTCAGTAGTGGTATCTGTCAGGAAGAGATTTTATTTGTTTTTTGTCCGGTATTCTTTTAAAATATTTACTCGTTTATCAGCCACATGAAAATCTTCAGCCGGTTGTTGTAAATAGTTTGACAGTATTCTAGTTTTAACAACCTTAACACAAGAGTTAAATTTTTGTAAAGTTGATCTCAGTTTTTCGATTATTTTTTGTCGTATGACAATCTGAAACTTTTTTTTTCTATGTCCAAAAGAATCAGGGTATTTTCCTTCAACAGCTTATTTTCTGATAGAAGATTTGGGTGATCTTCAAATGTTCAAGTTCTTCTTAAAATACTTAGTGGCTTTTAAGGCAATCTCACGAAGTCTATGCTCATTTTTTTAAAGACTTAAATAATTTTTGTATGTACTTTTTCTGTCATAAATGTAAGTTATTTAAAACGAAAATCTTATACATTATTGAAAGATATCGTAATTAAAAAAATATATAATTTGTTGGACGAAGGATAAGTTTTGGATGACTCACTCTGTTACCGCCACTTTATCTTTATCATTATAAGATTTTTTTGTTAACTTTACGCCGTATGCTAACTAAACGCAATCAATTGTAATCGCAAAATATTGTAGGTATGTACTTATTTACTGAATGAAATTTTAGTCAACTTACAATTTTGAGCGCCATTAAAATTATTAGTGTTTTCTTTACAAAGACTTCCCAAAAATAGAATGAAAACTGTCAATTTTGTGGAAGTTAAAATACAGACCTTTATTCTTATAGATCTGCTCTTGGCAGCCATATTAAAAAGAATTTTAACACTAGAGTTAAAATTTTAATAGAGTTAGAAAGTTAAGTTATTACTGAAACTGAAATAAATTAAAACATGAATGAACTTTATGTACCTAAAAATCCTGTGTTTATAATCTATAGTGAATGCCAGGAGCCTGAGCCAAATTTCACCCCATAAATTAGGATACAACTAAATATTAAAAAACAAATGACGCAGTAACTTATTCGTGCCATACCAAGTTAAATGGTTCAAGCAAAAAGTGAATTTAGAGAAAGTTTTTAAGACTAAGCTTACAAAGTTCTGAAGAGTGCCGAGTGTAGGGATTTTAAGCTCTTATGGATTCACGGTTTACTTTTTTTTCAGAACCAAATAAAAAAAATTTAAATAACCATTTAACAAGCGCGAATCACCCCAATTTTTCATGTTGTTGAATTCTCTATAGTTTTTTTGGGCATCGTTTGGTGTTTTTAACATTAGGTGTAAGATTTGATTTCTTCTAGAGTTTCTGTTCAGTTACTCTACATGGGGGAAATAGTCTAATGTACCTTGAACAAATGAATCTGCTGCATAAGATTCAATGAAAAATTAGAAGAGTATTTTTTAAATGCATATTGATAACGGGCAAGTCAGGTGCGTTCGGTAAAACCAAAGATTTATCTTTAAATGTAATACATATAATATTAAAAAAACACCTGATGAGTTGCTTTGAAATACATGCCTAGAATATGGAAGATAAGCTATGGCACTGTATGTGAAATACTAAAAAAACTGTAAATTTAAGATCTGGTATGACTGTGCAGCCACGCCTTCAAATAAAACTGGTTTATGTTCTGTATATTGTGATGCTTTTACAGCCTGATCCTTATATATAATATAGTGTTGTTAATGTTATGAATACATCTCTAGGCTTCTAGAATTTCACTTAACAATTAAAAGCTGCCTTTAAAACACTAAGGTGTATTCAATTATTCTGCTGCATTTAAAAGTATGAAATAAAAGTGTTTTATTCAGCCTTTTAACATTTTAAATAGTCACTGAAATATCTTTCATCTTAGGGAGTGACTGGCACAACTTTATTTCAACCCACTCTACAGCTATTTGTACTACAGCACATCGTTAAGTTAATGGTGCCCATAAAAGTCCTTTTAAACAGGTTATACACAATAAATAGACTGGAGCTCGAGCTTGAGCTTGAGCTCGTTAGTTGCTTACAAAAGAAGTCTCCACATCTGTTGACTCGAGTATGACAGAGATGGTTCAATGCCGTTTCCAGCACTTCGTTCACTAGCGTTCTACTACTTGAAATTGTTTGACAAAATCTCATGAACTACATCTACATAATCTCCAATTGGTTTAACAATTAAAACCACCGGACTATCAATCATATCGTGTGCTTGATGAACGAACTGAGAATTATCTGAAAAATGTTCAAGATTTTTGTCGTCATCTTTGACAATTAGGCTTCTTTCTATCTTTTTGAGTAAGTAAATAAGCAGAAACGACGTTTTTTTGAGAGAGAATAATCCTCATGAGGCTCTTGATAAACAATCACATCTCGGAAAAATTACTGCTTGGTGCGGTTTGTGTGCCAAAGGCGTCATAGGTTCATTTGTATTAGAATCTGAAACCAGTACCAACATTACCGTGATTTAAAAATACCAAAGACAATTTGCTTATGATTTTTTATTCCTCTTGTCATTGCAAATCAACTGAAAGGAAAGTTATTCCACGAATATTGAGCAATATGCTATATACCGAGTTCAAACAACACTTTGTTGAGCGAAATGTATGGTGACCGAATAATTTCAGAAAATTTACATGTGAGTTGGCTACCTCGTTCTTGTGGTCTGACACCTTTGAACTACTTTTTGTGGCAGTACGTCAAAACTTTTGTCTATGCAGATAAACAGTAAAAAATTGATGACTTAAAAGCCAACACTCAACATACTATTGACAGAATATGACGGGGTATTTTCCAAAAAGTGGTGCAAAATTAGAGCAACAGAATGACATTCATATGGTACATTTGAAGAGGCCATATGGAAAAAGTTATTTTTAAATAAAAAGTATTATGAAATCTATTAGCCTTTTTACTAGTAAAGTTATTGTCAGTTTATTATTTTTTATTTTTTTTTTATTTAGAAAAATCTAACCCTCCTAATAAGCTCCCCAACATTATTTCAGCATGCCTGACATATTATTAATATTTCAATCTTCATATAAAGCTACATATAAATTATTATCTAATATCTTTTCGACTTGTTCAAGCGGAAAACATTTTATGGTAATCAGATCAGGATTAACTAAAAGTTTTATAAAATAAATCTAGTTCTGCTGTAAATAAATTAAAATTTCCATTAAATAGCTCATGTATATAAAAGCTGTTAAAATAGAGTACTTTTTTTAAGTAACTTTTTTAGGTTTAAACTAAGTATTTAAGTTTATTCCCATTAATCACTTTCGAATATATATTCTATGATACCCACTGATAACCACTTCTTAGCTCCAAACGTTAATATCTAGACAAAAGTTGAAATAAATTATGGCATCACTTAACATTTCAAATGATTTAGTTGTAAATTTTCGAAGAACAACTCCAATCGAAATAAAATACTTCTTTACTTATTCAAAACAATACCAAGAATTATACAAACAAACTCACACAAACTCACAAGCACAAAGGATATAAATTAAGTTGTATTTGTAGGAGCATTGTTATTATATTATTTTGTTGCTGTTTGTATTGTGGTATTGAAATGTAATCAAGTGTAACTTAATCTAACATGACTGACTACCAACCACTACAGGCAGAAACTACAACAATATTTTCTATGTCTATTGAAATAGATAAATTTAAAATAGATTTTTTTCTGTTACATTTACGGTTCGAAACATGTGTAGATGTAGTTAAACCAGAAAATTGCAAATCAAGTGGTCAATAATAAATATATACGCAAGTGTGTCTATGTTGTTCAAATGTTTATACAAATACAGGAAAAACAAGAAATATTATATTTATAAATGTTAAAGTATTAACTTGGCCTATAATTTACTTCAAAAACATTTTCTTTATAATCTTCATGGACAGAAGATAAAAATGAAAGGAAATATAAATAAATTTTATACCGAGTATTATTTAACAAAAACAAATGTGTTTTCTTTTAAATTTATTCTTAGATTCCCGCTCTTGCTTCTAGTCTTTCTTAAAAGTTAAAAATACTTTTTCTTTTTTTTTTTTTTGTAATTTTTGTAATCTTTGGATTTTACTTATACAAATGAAAGTAGTTTCACTTTAATTGTATATATTTAAGTGCGTGTATGCCTAAGTGTGTGTGTATTTGTACAAACATAAGTATAGGTTTTAGTTGTTGTAGTTGTTATCTTATGTATGTCATTTCATGTTCTTGAGTCATTTGTCCGTTTTATGGGATCAATCATTTGTCTGACATTTAAATGAGTTTCTAATAATGCTTTGCACTATAAATTTAGAAAACCATTTCATTTGAGAGCACACTCTAAATATAGATGTTGTTGTTAATGTATGTGTAAGTGTAGAAGGGTGTTATGAAACACAATATATTTGATTGGTATTTATAGCTTTTAAGCATATAAATATATCTTAGAATGCCCAGGGTTTTTTAAATCCACCATAAAACTAAAGAAGTTAAAGACACTTAAAAGCAGTTGTAAGAAGGTTGAGTTAGGTTAGTTGGGTCTCTCGCTAGTAGCGTGTTCAGGCTTATTGCATTAACCTAAACACTTAGAAGAATCCCAGCTGATCACAAAACCAGTCTACAAATATCCCGATATGTCACCCCATAATTAATTTTAAAGACCATCCTGGTCCCGAAAGTAAGGCTAATACGAAACTTAAATCGGCGTTCCTGTATATGTTAGTAGTCGCATAGAAGGTATAGAGTGGGTCATATATCGGTTTAAATATGAACTTGCGGTTATTCTAAATCTGCTAGTAATTATGTCATTCTATTGTGTCACCAAGTGCAGGATTTATCTCCACTGACCGAAATTAATTGATTTACGTTTGAGCAACGTTGGGATTTATTGGAAACTTATTACCAAAAGAAAGTCGGGAATTGCACGACAATGTCGTACAAAAAAAAAGCGAAATTGACATTAATAAGCAAATTTGCCGTATTCGGGACTCGGAAAACTGAAACGTGGTCCTGCAGAAGCTAATGCACTCATTACGATCGATTGTTTAGAGCGGAGCCATAATTGGCTCATATTTCTTTGAAAATAAGGAAGGCGCGGCCATTACTATTAATAGTGACACTTATCGCACCATGATAACCGATTTCTTAGTTCCCGCTTTTCATGTTGTTAATGTGAACAATGTTTGGTTTCAACAGGATTGTGCAATTTACGTACATCTTATGCCACAATCGATTTACTGCGTACAATGTTTAATGGCCGTTTAATTAGCCGAAATAGTGATGTTAATTGGACATAAAGAAGCTGCGATTTGACACCGTTGGACTATTATTGGAGTCTTAAAGGGTTATGCAGACAAACTGGAAATAATTGAGCATTTTAAGGTAAACATTCGCGATTCCATTGACGACATACAACTCCATATATTTAAAAAAGTGCTTGAAAATTAATCCGAATGAGTTAGTTACTGTGAAACCAGCAAGGTCAGGCTTTTTAATTAAATAATAAACCAGAACAATTGTACTTTACAAAAAAAAAATAAATTTGGCAATACTTCAAACCATTTTTGTTTTGTTGCATTTGAAATTTTAACTTTTTAATGGCCCACCCTGCTTAATATACTAATTTATTCTCTTATTTAAGATTGAGACAGCTTTAGCTAAAATAAAAATCTGCCCACTCTGGTAGTGCTTAAGGCCATGACTGACTATCAGATTTAGTCGTTCGATATGTCAAAAATTGTATGTGTGTTCAGAAAGTGTGATAGTGTGGACACAAAGTGCACATGTGTGACAGATTTTTTGACAAGTGTGTCCGATTTGATAATCTTTTGGAAATTTTCATAAAATAATAGTTTCTGTGCGATCAGAGTTGCTTTTTCTAAGCAAGTATGACAGTGTGGCATCCAATAACACATTTTGTTGCGATTTTTTCATGTAGGAGAGAAAACTATCAGATTTTTATTTGACATAATCGCACGACTTTGTAGGATAGTCAGTCATGGCCTTTAGTAAGTTGTTTTACGAAAAGTATGCTGTTTTCTGTCTTCTTAGTTAAGGAAAAATTTGTTCTACTAATCGCATTTGAGGGCCAAAAAGGTTTATATATTCTGAACATGTATAGGTTTGCCCATCTAATCGTCAGATTCTCGATTTCAATTGAAGGTGCCATTAGAGTTATTTTAGTGTCCACTAATACCACTTGGTCATTTACCAGTATAAAACCGTTCTTTGCTTACTTGTTGGTCATCTTATTAAATAGACTAGGGTATGGATTCACTGTTTCGTGGAGGAACAAAGGGCCTTAGTTGCCATTTCGATGTTAATGAAAATGCCAACAATTTTAGTGGTTGGGCCTAGATGCCTGATGAATTTCGAAGCTGTTTAAGTGGGTTAATCTTGGCTTTTAATGTAGTAAAAGTATTCCAATGATATTTAAAAAATGGTCTCCAAAATTTCTCATGAACCTAATTTACCAACTATTTATTGCCCAAGTTTTATAGGATGATAGAAGCTATAATGCTGAAACCTGCTACGGTTTCTTTGTCTGCACTCCTTGATCGGTTACTAAGTGCAAGTTTTGAAGTAGAATTGCATTATCATATATTTTTTTTTTATAAAAATTGTAATCTATGAACTAAGGAATTCGACAATAAAAAATAAGTTTTAAAAATTTTTAACTAATTATTATTTCTTTAGATTGATTTTATTAAAAACAAATGGAAAATTACTATTGCCAGATTCACAACCTATTGTATTAATTGAACGTTGTAAAAAAATCAATTCGACACATGAGAAAAAATGACGAAATGATAAACTTTCCATCTCTGTTGTTCAATTTGACGACGATAAACACCGAATTGAGTATATATTTTAAAATACTTTTATTAAATATTTTATTTAAAAAAAAAAAAAAACGTCTATACGTTAATTTTCCAAATATCTTTTCGACCGAGTTTTTTCTTCAAATACATTTATCTGCTAAACATTTACATATAAAAACAAAAATGTTCTTAACAAGTAACAGTGCTATATTCGGCCGTGCCGAATCTTATATACCCTTCACAACGTGTAGTCATGCAATAACAATTGTTTGTATCACCATTCATCCTATATAAAATACGTGCATACGTACACGTTAGAATAAATGTGGCATCGAATCCCAGCTGAGCCAAAAAAAAATTTATTTTATTTTATTTAATATATTATTTATATTTTATTATTTTTTTATATTTTTTTTAAATTTTTTTAAAAAACTTTTTTTGAAAAATTTTTAAAAAATTTTTTAAAATTTTTTTTAAAATTTTTTAAAAATTTTTTTTTTTGTAGTTTTTTTTATTATTTTTTTCTTATTTTTAATATTTTTTTTTTTTGTAATTTTTTTTGTTTGGTATGTTTTTTACATGTATGTATGTTGTTGTTGTAATTGTGAAAAAAAACGAGGTGGTCGTGGTTTTTTGCTCATATCTCAGAAAGTTATTGGGCGATTGTGCTGAATTTCAATAGCGATTCATTCCTGGATATTTCCAAGAGATTGATACCATATACAGATCTGAGGAACATATAGTTGCTTCTAAAAGTTGATTTCAACCAACACACGGACAGACGGGCAGACGGGCAGACGGACAGACGGACAGACGGACAGACGGATAAACGGATAGACGGACAGACGGACAGACGGTCAGGGCTTAATCGACTCCTCTATTCATAAGCTTTCAGAAAATATATACTTTATGGGGTCGGAAATGAAAATTGTAGAAATTACAAACGGAATGACAAAGCTATATATACCCTTGTGCACCACAGGTGAAGGGTATAAAAACAAAATATTTTCATTACATCCTTTATTGATCATTTTCATTGTCGAAAATTGAAATGGCACAAGCGAAACGAAATTCAATAACAACTAAGGAAGTATGCATATGTTTAATATTCATATTCACTAGTTTATATAGCATATGAACGTACAAAAATACGCTTTAGCACACCCATACACTCGTACATACAAAATGAGAGAATTCAATTTCCGTTCGGATATAAATATGAACACATACACAAAAACACGCAGGCACGTACTACTGCTGCTATACACTGACAGGTTAAACATATGTGTTGGTATAATGATATGCGATTATTAATATAAGACCAAAATTATTTGCACATGTAGATGTGATTGCGCCAACAACTAGAGCGTATGTGAGTGTTTATCTATTTTGCAAATATTACTAACAAGTTTTCATGTGTCTCTTGCTGTCTTCATCATTATAAACTTTAATGTCCCAAAAACTTAAATATGCTTTTTCGTTACTGTATTTTGTTTCAATTTTCCTATTTAATAATATCTTTACTAAGTCATAAGGTCTTTTCTAGTTTGACTTTTTTCTGGGGTATTTGGCGTTCTTTAGTTTCCACATCAATAATTTGGGTGAACCAGAAATCATAAGAACTTTGTGATTTAATCTTGAAAACATTCAAGGATTACAAATTAAACACAAACCACACAAATTTATTTATACTCATGGGATAGCTCAGAAACACATATAAAATTCCTAGGCATTCACACATACATATAAATATATATTTTTTTTTGTTTTGTAAAAACACATACGCACGAGCAGCCAACAAACATCGCAGAAGAAACATGTATAATCCAACCAACAAGTCAACCAACAAAAACACAGTCAAGCATGATTATATTAGTATTTAAAGGTTTTTAATGTGTATGTATGCATGTATGTGTTCATGTGCTAATATAAGTTTTGCGTCTTTTATGAAAGATTATTTTTTTTTTTGATTTTTGAAAATTTCTATTAAATTAGAATTTTGATACGAAAAGCTCTATGTTGTACTTATATTATTATTACCAAAAGATGTAGACTTAAGTAAAACTAATCAGCAGACTTTAGACGGTTCAATGAACGTTAACAAATGTTCATGAGAGTTTATTAACTAAAAATCTTATAAGCCTATGCAGATTACTTAGTATCGGTTAGGGTGAACCTTTGAATTCAATTAGGAAATAACTTAAAAATTAGTGGGCTTAAGTTCAGTGCCTTTACAAACTACCAACTGTCATAATATCAATTTTTCATGTTACACCAAAATGTTATACCAAACATGAATAGCATTTGTGCTTAAGCTTGTAATTACTATAATAATTAGTAATCTTTATACTGTTAGTTGTGTCGATTGAACCAGAAACCAATCCTTAGTCAAATATCTTTAAACTTTGTAATAAAAAAAAAAAAAAAAATATTAATTAAATTCAGAAAAAAATTTGGTTTCCTGAAAAAGTAAAATTAAAAAGAAAACTATAACTTGGGGCCGAAGTACGGCATTCGAACGTAATCGAAATTTGAAAATTCTTATTAGAATCTCTATACCAAAAGCACAGCGAAGTCGATTGTTCGAGTAAAATTTCGAGTAATATTTATGACTGTAGCGATCATGTCATGTTTTTTTCATGGTCTTTGATTTGCATTTTAGATCAGTGTTTTCTGATTAGACTAACAAGCGTTCTAGCTCAATTTGTAATAATAAATTAGGCAGTAACATGCAGTTATTTTTAAAACATTGAATGCCAAGGCACTTTCAGCAAATAAGATGCTAGCGACCATATAATTTTTTTGGGGATATTTCTTCGAAAATTTCAATATTGAAAAATAGGCTACTCTCAGTAAGCTTTACTTACGTAATATTTTTTTACGAAATCCAACAATATTCATATTCTAAAAACAAATCTGAACGCAAGTAATACAAAAGTACATCGAACATGTTCTTTAAGTTATTTTAGAATAAAACAAATGGAAGGAAGGGAGACCGCCAGAAAGAAGGCAAAAAGGGTATACACATATTGTCCGGATTGTCCGCAAAGGCCTTTCATGTGTTTAGAATGTTTTGGCAATCACCAAAAACAAGTTAACATGTTAATTTGTGTCTTTTCATTATAAAAATAGAATGTTAAATAATTTTTCGTATAGCTCTGTATAATAAAATTAATTAATTTTTTTTTTAAAAACAATTTTTTTCAATTAATTTTTGAGCAGTGCCGAAACTATTTTTAAGGAAATTTCATGGCGGGCCATACAACATATTACTGCAATAAAATCCTATTTATCGTCTGCCACTATTGTGTGACATGGCTAGGGAGAATAAAAATCGCGTCGGCATACATTTGTGTCCGACGTGGTAGTCGTCAATGTATTAATCTTAGAATATATAATGTGCAAAGGCTTATAAATGTGTAGGTAAATACGAGTTTCTCTTTACCTAAAATTATTGTTTTAACCCCAAAACAATGCATTTTAGTATATCGTACTCCTTAAAATACCTGTTTTTTTCAGCAATTTTTAGCAGTTTTTTTTCTTTTTCTTATTCAAATCCCATCGAGATATTAGAAGTGATACTAACCCATTAAAAGCGGTGTTATTATCTGGGTATTTACCTTCTCCCTCATTTTTCACTTACTCATTTCTCTCTAATTATGCACTTAAATACAAAAAAAAAAAAACAAATCCCGTTTTATTTGTGTTACCATTTCAAACGTCATTAAAGCTACATCTTACGATTCAATTTCCCTTTAAAGGATTAAAACATAACATACATATGTCTGTATTATTGAAAAATCTCTATCTCACCACAGTCTCTCACTTAAAACCCATTAAGTGTTAATATCAGATGTTCGTGCTATATCACCTATTTATTTATATTTATATGTTTGTGCATGTGACTTTGTATAAATATAAATGCTTTCAAAAGATATAATGAAAACCCATTTAGTGGCTTAAATATGCAGTATTTGCTTGAGTGCGTATATACAAAAAAAAGCAGTAATAAGTTTATATATATTTTTTATGCTGCTTTTTAGTACTTAACTTTTACCTACTCGCTGAATCACTTTACTTTCTACCCCCATCTCTATTATTTAAATATGTTTTATTATAATGCGTCTCCTTAATTTTTTTTTTTTTGTTCATTCTTGTTTATGCTTTTTCTCCCGATACGACAACACAAGGCAAGACAACTTGTTAAGAGTTTTCATAATCTAAAACAAAGCTAAACATTCTTAATTTTAAGAACTCTCATAGATAACAGCAGTAGCAGCAGCAGCAGCTGCAGCAGCAGCAACAAATACATGTTCACAAAAACCAACAACAACGAAAAGTGTGGAAACAAAAATTAACTTGTTTATTTATATTGTGGTAAAGCATGAACTTTTATTATAATCATCAACTGTATCGTCAACACCAAAACCATATAATACAACAAAAAACAACAATAGCAACAGCTTAAATAAAATGTCTCAAGTAGTATTAGTATAGAATTGAATAAATATTTTTTTTTGTGTGAAAGTGTGTGTGTTTTAAAGTTGTATTAATACTAGATCTCGACAACTTGCCATTGTTTCTTTTGCATACTCACATCCTTTGCTACAACGAGTTTTTTTTATGTATATGTATGTCGACGTTGTCTATTCATAATTATGTGTGCATGTATGTGTGTTTAATTCAGCATTGCAAAGTGATGATGAAAATAATATAAATGTGTTTTAGAAACGAGTAAATAACTTAAAACACATTAACTCTGTTTAATGATAATCATCAATTCTCAACACCGACATACACACACACACACAAACATACAAGACCCAAGCAGGCAAATACTCAATAAATTAGTTTCTTAAGGACTGCGTTGAACCACTATTGCAATTCAAGTGATAAAATATAGTAAACAGATTAAAAATTTTGTATGCAATGAAAAAATATATAAAAGATTTTCTAAAAAATTGGAAAATGTTTGAACGAAAGAAAGAAAGAATTCTTAAAATGTTAGACAAACTCTTTCACAAAAATAAATAATTTTTAAAATAATCTGCCAATCAGTTGATTTTAAAATATGGTTTCTATAAACCTAGAATGTCTTTGAGAGAATTTCTTAAAATATTTTTTTGATGTTTAACTACTTTTCCCATAAAAACAAAAAAATTTTAAAATTTTCTATAAATCAGCCGATTTAAAAATTTATATTGATACCTGGTATTTATCGATAATTTTGTAAAAAACAAATCTATGTCTTTTTAAATTTAGTAAAAATTTAAAACATTTTTAAGAAACTTAATAAAAAACAAATGCATCAGGAAAGGTATTATTTTATTTTTTTATTAAAAGAAAATTTTCAAATTTTTTTAAAAATATTTTAAAACAAATTTTTTAAATAAATTATAAAACAAAATTATAAAAAAAATTTAAAAATTTCTACAAAAAATATATTTTTTTTTGGTTTCAAGACAAAACATTTTTCGGAAATCAATAACTTATATTTATATATATTTTTTTTTTAATAATTTACAAAGTAAATAACAATCTTCTGTAAATGTTGCTTAGGAGCTAAAAAATCTAACTTTGTTGTGATACAAAATTAATACAATCGTGTTCTTTCGGTCTTATATTACCTCATAATGTGCCCACACAACTGATTTTCAATAGCATAATTCGCGGAAGAATGTCTGATAAATTAATACGACTCAAAAGTCTAAAGTATAAGTTTTAGGCTTAAAAAGGCGAATTTAATATAGACACGGACATAATGGCTCAGTTAGGGTAATTGAATTAATTAAATACATTATAGAGTCCTAAACTAATAAATAATGTAGAAATTTTAAGCGAAATGACTTATATAACCTTATACATGAAGGGTATGAGCAAATCTTTTATATGAAAGTTTTCTAGTACAACAAAATTTTCATAAAATGTTTTTTTCGAAATATTAGAAAAAACATTTTACAAAAAAAAATCTTTGCCAAAAAACATTTAATTTAAATAAATCTATAAAAAACTAATGTTATTAAAGTTTTTTTTAGTATAACTAAAAAAAAAATTATATATAAGGAATATATATATCGGATGTCCCAACTAGAACGCAATTTTTAAATTTTAAATAAAACACAGATATTTAAAAAAAATGGTGAAACTTTATTATATCGTAAAGTAGACAGAATGAGGTCATGTATGGAACAATATATCGTGCAGATGGCCGCCGCGGCTTTGCTGGCACACACGCGATCTTTTAATGAAATTTTCAATAACTTTTTTGCATAAATGCTGCGGTATTTCATTAATGCAGCGTCCAATTTCCTCTTTTAAGGCTTGAGTCGTCAGCGGCTTATTCGCGTAAACCATCGACTTTAAAAAACCCCAAAGAAAAAAATCTAATGGTGTTAAATCACACGATCTAGGCGGCCAATTCTGGTCTCCAAAACGCGAAATAACACGACCGGGAAATGACTGATGCAGCAATTGAATTTTTTCTCTGGCTGTATGACATGCTGGTTTCAGTTACTGAGTCAATTGAAGTTTGTATGCATGAAGATGCAAAACTTTCGTCAAAATTCGCTGCATAGTGGATTTAGAGACACCAATTTGCTGTGCTCGGTGTCGAATTGAGCTGGATGGAGTTTGAGCGACGTCATCACGTACAGCTGCGACATTTTCGGTCGATCGACCTGGTCGAAGGCGCGTCGTTGTCTTTACATCACTAACAGACACAGTTTCGGCCAATTTATCCATTAATCACTTTACAGTTGAGTCTTTTGGAGCATTATTTTGACCCCAAATTGATCGCAATTTTGCGAACTGTAGCCGCAAAACTTTCACCATTTTGGTAAAACAATTTCACATGAGAATGCGTTGTTCATTCGTGTAGCGCTCCATTTTTACTAACCTCGTACCTTCTACTAGCAAACAATAACAATTGTTCAAATGTCAAACAATGACACTTCGAATGGAGCCAAATTTAAAAATTGCGCTCTAGTTGGGACATCCGATATATATAAAATTAAAAAAAAATACAGGTTTTTAAAGTTTGAAAAACTTTAAATAATTTATTTTGAAAACTTTTACAAAAAAATATTTTTACTAATATTTAAAAATTTTAAAATAAATGATTTAAAATTTTTCCTATAACATTAAATAGTATATATGTCGCTTTTTAAATCATTTAAAAATTTTCTACAAGCAAAATTGTCCAAAATTGGCTTACAACAAAACTTTTATTAAAAAAAATAATTTTCTTTTAATTAGATATTATAAAAATCGTTTATAAAAATTTTATTGAAAAAAGATTAACTAAAACTTTTGCATGAAATTTGATTTAAGTTGTGTAGTAAAATTTAAATAAAATGACGGTAAATACAATAATGTTACAACTCAAAATTTTCCAAAATTAACTTTTGGCCATATATTGAGTAACAAAACAGAAAATTTCTATCTCATAAAAAACACATTTTACTGAAAATTTTCTTAAAAAAATTTTATTGAAAATTTTCTATTAACAATTGTTTTTCTCTATTTTCTATAAAATTTTTTTTTATTTAGTTAAAAACCTAGATATTTTTTTGGATAAATGTTTTTTAAATATATGGAATTTTATTAAAATTTTTTTTTATTGAAAATTGTCTCTAAAATTGTTTTTTTTGTTAATTGTCTATAAAAATATTTTTTTTTACTTATTTAATAACAATTTTAAAAATTTTTAAAAAAAATTTTTTTTTTCCTGTCGAAACTAATTTTTCAAAATAAATGAAAGTTTTTTTTCATTATTAATAAAAAAAAATGTATCAAACACTGCTTTCAATAAAGCATTTACTAAAAATGTTTTCAAATAGAGAAATTGTTTTAAAATTTGTGCGAAAAGTAGAAATCATAAGAAATCATTTTATAAAAATATTTTAAATTTCTTAAAGACTAGAAATCAACTGTTCTTTTTCCTTACATCTTCACTAAAATAATTTTAGATCTCCCCCTACAAAAAGCCATAGTTTTTGAAACAAACATTAAAAATTTACCAGGCAACCAAGTGTCGAGTATAAAACGAAATATGTCGCGCATCAAATATTATGGAAATTAAATTCAATGACAGTTGAATGAAGCAAAAATGAATGAATTATTTATAAATGTTTGTGTATACGTTTGTTAATAAATGTATGTGTTTGTGTATGAAAATGTGTGTTTTTGGCATTTGTGTGACAGATAGTTAGTTGTCTTAGTGACGATAAAAGAGACAGAACAAAAAATAAAATTGACTGACTTAACGATTGTATGCATGAATGTATAATTTATTGTCTGTTATTATCACAAACTTAAAAGAAGCGTTCTAAGTCGACTACTTAGAACGAAAAATGAGAAAGTAAGCTAATTTAGTTGTAAAGTTTATGCCAGCAATTTAAGTTTTAAATTAAGGATATGTATTGCGTTTTATATTGTCTTATTTGTCCTGTGTTAAATAACAATAATGAGGGTAATTAAATAAAGAAATTGAAAAAAAAAATGAAAAAACTTTGAATTTAGTAATTCTGAAAGAAGAAAGTTCATTGAGTTCTTGTAAAGGACGTTGATAACAAAAGTTACTGCCTAAACTTTTTTTGGGACTGGCAAAGTTGACACACCAGTAAGTTGCCAGTTATATTTATTATATTTAATACATTTTTTTAGAAATTTCTTAATACAACTACTTAAGATTCAAAATTATGGTCTTACCTCATTTGAGTAATTTCTTAAGAAATATGAAGATATTTTAAAAACGCTAGTCATTTCAAATTAAATACTGTATTATGGTAGCAAATTGTAATGAATACATGTCCTTTTTCCTAGAGATTTCTTCCTTGGCTGCTTATAATTTTGCAATCAATGTTTTAAAAATATAAAGCGATCGAATACAAATATAATTTTTTTTATGGAAATGAGTGCCAGAATTTTTTGTTATAGTTTATTTCAAAACCGAAAATTAAATTAATGAAATAAATTAGTTTACTAACATAACAGTGGCATAGAATAAATGCTATGAAAATTCCCCTATAAGGTTTTCTTCATAAATTTTCTAGAATAATTATATTAAATGTACTACAGAACTTCCAATAGGGACTAATGTTAAGGCGTATTTTATTCTCGGAATACCAGTAAGCAAAGCAGCATTTACAAACCGTAAAAATTTATTTTTAAAATTCACTCTCTGCTTGCCAAACTTATAGAGCCCTGGCTTAGTTTACGGCGCGAACAATCGTGCATCTGTGCAGATAATACGCAATACTTTGGACCGACTCATACACATTTAGACTTTTAAATAATTTTAATACGAATCGAACTTATACCGAGCGAGAGAAGAAGCCATCAACAATGATCATCTACTCGGTCTCATGGTTTGCAACTTTTTTTTATTTTTATTGCATACAAATTGAAGTTCAAAGAAGATTGCGCAATAGTGCGTGAAAACATCATTTTTTTAAATCAAATTTACCTGCAAATTAGCCACATCGCTCAAGTGATTGGACACCTTTCGATTACTTTCTGTAGGCGTTTGTTAAATTTCTGGTCTATGCCGATAAAACAGCTATGATTGATCATCATTAAGAAGTAAACATTCGATGCACTATTAGCCAAATAAGACCGAGTATCTTGAAATAGCGGTGCAAAGTTGGCGTCCATAAAGCGCAGTCACAGAGTCCATAATCATGATTAAATATGAAATGCCATAAAATTTTCTCTTCATCTTAAAAGAACACTCTAAAAATATGTATGTCTTTTATTACAGGCTTTATTTCTTTATTTATATTTTTCACTGAGGAGGCTATCAAATTTGTTAAAGAAATTTTTGCATTAACAAATAATTTGTATAAAAAATATTTGATCTTAAGCTTGTGATAATGGATAACATTGTAAAAGATCGATCGAAGAAATAAAAAAATATTTTAGAAATTTTTAATTTATATTGAGAATTCGCGATAAAATTTAATTTAACAGAAAACCTAAAATTTATAATTTTCTATACAATACCTTAACTAAATTTAATTCGATAAGTTATTTTCGAACAACTTGTATATAATATTTCTTTTATTTCTGTGACAGTAAAATCTATTTTTATCGTTTTTTAGTAAAACACTTCTAAAGTTGATTTAAAAATTGCTTCACTATTTCAAAAAATACTACTTCATGAGTTCTGTTATGTATTAATTAAAGAACATATCGACTTTCATATAGTAAGTAAAATTAGAGGTTAAACAAAGGTTTCATTCCATATTATATTGTTCGTTTAATATATACAGGCAAACAGATTTTACGCTATAACTTCCAGTAGAGTTGTCTGAAATAGTTGCAAAATCGTCTAGGGGTAGTTTTCAATTGCGGTATTGAAATGATGTGATTATCTCAATTTTAGTTTATGTTAAATTTAGCAGCTATTATCTTTTTCCACAGTTTTTATGATAAATTTAACCAATTGTAAAAAAAATATATTTTATTTATTTCGATTGAAATATCATCGAGTGATTAAAAAGTTTTTTTTTATAGTGGATTGTGATTTCTTTACTACTGATCCCTTCAACTGTAGGATTAGGATGATTAGCAGTTAACTAAGGGGATAACAACCTCCTTTTACCAGCCGCAATATATCTAAAGTAGATGAAAAAATTTTAAATTATTTTCTACCAAAGTAATTTTGTCGCAACGTTTTTCAGCACGGAAATTCTCAGTAATTATAATTTTTTATAAAAAAAAGTTTGACTACGTGTTCTATTATACAAATTTTTGAATTCAAGACAGCATTCTTTGGAAATGGACAATTCAATGGGGCCATTAATTAGAGATTAAATATACAA
The DNA here is from genome assembly GCA_941918925.1 of Phyto melanocephala. NCBI lineage: Eukaryota > Metazoa > Arthropoda > Insecta > Diptera > Rhinophoridae > Phyto > Phyto melanocephala. The sequence continues at coordinate 109,652,028 of OW799235.1, read as the reverse complement.
ATTTAATTTAAAATTTTTTCTATTCAAGGACTTTAAATTTTGTATGGATTTAAAATAATAAATATTTTATAAATATATAATAATTTATATAAATCTTTTGATCAAAACTTTAAAGTTAAAAAAGTTGACAATTTAATATGGCAAACTTTAAGAAAATATTTTTTAAAAAACCACTTTAATTTTTTTTTTATTTTGAATCCTTAAAAAATGTATACTTTTTTAAAAATACACAAAATCAAATTTTAATATAACAGATACTTATACACAGAAGTTTTCCTAGTCAAGTGTACACGTTTTTCTCGGAAATCACTGTTAAAAATGGTACATATCTTTAAAGTTAGACAAAAAGGTCATAACTTGGAGTCTTAAGTTTTTGTCACAAGACATGAATTTTTTTGAATTATTGCAGAACGAGCAAATTATTACGAATAAAATCTGCTGTGCTAGAGTTCAGTTATTAATACCAAAGACAGAGAAAATTCTGAAAAAAAGCAAGCGAAAACTTAAATTGAAATTCTTTTTCTTGAGATATTTTTGCCTAGCGTCAGACATATAGAGTTATTGGATAATTTTTAAACTGATAGGTGGCACTAGAGTAAAAAAATTTACAAGTTTTACAATAAATTTTGATAGGAACTTGTATATTTAGGGCCACTAGGCTGTAGTCTCCATTTACTATTCCTTTAAATCTCCGGTTTTGTTATGTATTCTATTTTTTTAACTGTTTAGCTGGTTTTTATATTTTTTCCGAATGTTTGTTTAGTTTTGAAAAAGGCTTAAAGATAGGTTCCATTGTGCTGTTGTAAAACTATCATCAGATATTAATTAGCAAAGAGACTTTTAAGAGAGTGTTACATATATGTCAAATGGATTAAATTCAAATCAAAAAGCACTGTTTAACTCGCTTTCCTATTGTCTGCATTTTTTCAAGAGTGCTTGTGAAGGTAATGATTTTTATATCCGCTTTATAGCACTTCTTATGTCTTTCAAAGGGGCTTATTTTATTGCTTTCAGGGGAAATTTAATCATGCCTTTCCCTTGCTCTGTGCTCAAAAAGAAAGATCTTAAAAACTACTTAGAAATAAAATTTTTCTACTGCTTAAATAATGGGCAGTACATAAGGACCATTTTATTGAGCTTTTATCCCTTTATCGTTTCTACAAATGCAATAACGTGAGCCAATTAAGTGTGTTCTGGTTACAAAATGAAAAAAAAGGTAATGATTGAATATTACAAATTCAAATGTGTTTATTAAGTATGGCAGCACTGCAAGTCGCATTTTGGCTAGTGATAATATAAAAAATAGATTTTTAAAATTTTTTCTATTAAAAACATATTTTATTTAAAAATTATTTTATTTCACTCATATATATTTCCTTCATGTGAGCTTTAAACATTTTCACAAATCTCACCTTATTGTCTTTCAATAAGTGTTTTTTTGTATAAAATCTTTCTTCAACATTTACTTAATCTATTATTCAAATTTTTGACTTTCCTTAAAATCATTTTTGATGGCTGACGTCAGACAGTGTTCAGCATCTTGATTTTTATTATGAATTTCTCTTAAAACGCCTAACAATCCAATATTTAAGTTATAAAAAACGATTTCGCATTTCAATAAAAATTATTCGATTTTAATATTTCCACATGATTGCTTACGTAAATGAATGATTAGGGGGAAATATTTGAGATTTGATGTAAAAAAAAATACAAAACGAAATAAAATGTTGTTTCAAAAAGAAAAAATATATTTTAATATATGCCGGTAATAAACAGACGTTACGAGGGGAGTTTACATTCTTTACTTTTGATAGAATTTAAACTCCATTTTTTCAGCATTTTCTAAATTAAAGAAAACTAGAGAGTAAGGATTAAGATTTTATTTGCCAGATGGGTAATATCATTTAAAAAAATTAATGAACGAATTTTTATAATTCTTTAAAGCAAGATAATCATTTGTTTGTTTAAAAATTATAATGTGCTTTTACATTAAGCTATTTCTGCTGTTATAAATTTTAAATTAAAACTGGAAGACATATAAATAGAGGTATTTATGATTAGTAAAGTTACCATTCGTAATGCAAACAAATGTTGCTGAATCATCCTGAAGTTCTATATGAAACTGCAAGTTATTCGAAACTATTAATTGTAATTATTTTTTTAAGTTGTATAGACAGTATTTGAAATAAAATCGAACAATTAATTTTATTTTAAAAGTTTATTTCGAATAGAACAATTATACTGGAAGGCTAATAGGGAGCATGTGTATAATTTTTGGATAATTTTAAAATTTATAATTTTCATGAACACTATTACAGAGATAAATACTGAGATTAATATATACATATATATATTGAAGCAAATAAATGGAGAGCTTTATGAAAGACATATTTATGATTTACTATTTGTCTTGACTTGTTAACCGAATTAACTTCCAAAAAAAAAAGATCTGTAATCGTCAGTCATTTATAAAAATCTTAAGAGTGATTAGACATTGAACAATTGTATTTAAAAGTATATTGTAATGATAGCCATATAATTAATATAGAAGGTTTTATGATTGGGGTGGGAAAAACAACATTGTTGTTTTTTTATTAATTAATGCCAAATAACTGAAATGAAATACATAGGAGTATTGTCATACATAAATATTGCTAACGCATAGGGTTTGGAAATGAAAAATTTATATTTTTGAATTTGAATCTCCACAATTTGCTGTACAAGGTGACAAGTCTGATTTGACAGATAATTAGTTTTATCCTTCAGCTGAACGATTATAGTTGTGTATACGCTCGAACAACGCTGGAAAATATTGCGACATTATTTTGGCCGATTTTGGCAAAAAAAATCAGATTTTCAGATAAAGATCATTTTGATCTTAGCGGGTATGTAAACAAGCAAAATTGTCGCATTTGGGGCACAGAAAACTCGCTCACATCCATTGAAAAGCCGATACACCCAAAACGAGTCACGGTTTGGTAAGGATTTTGGTCCAGAGGCATAATTGGCCATTTTTTTTCGAAAATGAGTAAGGAGTGGCCGTTTTAGTCAATGGCGATCATTATCGGGCCATGTTGAACGAATTTTCGTTCACAAAAAATTAAGAGGAAGATATTGGCAACATTTGGTTCCAACAGGACGGCTCTACGTGCCACACAGCCGAAGCTACACTGATTTTTATAGCATTTTCAACAAAAAAAAAAGTTATTTGGTGGATGCTTTATGAAAATATACTTCCATGGTTGTTATCAACCCACCAAATTAATAGTAAAAAATATATAATTTTTACAAAAATATATACTTTCTTTTCGTTTATCACTTTATTTCTACTTAAGTCTTAATGGTCACATTAAGGGGGCATAAAATATCAATAACAATAATATAAAAATACTCTAATAAATGATGTGATTTTCTTATTTGATTATGTACTAGTAAATAAAGCAAAAAAAAAAAGAATAATAAAAAAATGATTACAAGAATCCAAGCAGATCAAATTAAATGAAAATGAAAAAAAAGAAGAAACATCGAAATTCAAAAATCAAAATATTTATACGACTGTCTGGCTATCGTATTGTTACAAATGTATTTGATGTTCATATATACAAATGTATAGACATATGAAAAATCACGTGTATAAATACATTTACATTTGTATCCCCGAGCGTCATATTAACTGCTGAATGCTAAATCGTTTGTAAGATAATTTTTTTTATTTTGTTTTGTTTTCCCATATTCTGTTGCTCTTATCTGCTGGCTGCTGCTTTCACTATTTTCTTATTTCAGTTTTCTGGTAAAATACTCTTACTTAAGCACAAGAGACGGATAGATTTTAAGAATAAAAAAATTAAGCTGGGTGGGTGGTTAGTCGACATGATGTGCTGCTTAGTCTAGCAGTTGGTTTGCAATTTTCGATTTCTAGAATTCAATATCAAATGATTTGTTAATACAGCTAAACGTACATACATATATTGTATGTATATTGCAAAAGGGGGAGGTAAGTTGAGTAGCGAAATTAGGGTTTTCTAAACGCTGATGATTTCCATTCGCATTAAGCAACAGTAAAGTTATTGCGTTTACTAAAAAAGGGGGATTTTGATTACTTTTTTATTATTTCTGTTTGCCTAACGTTCTTTTTGATGTTTTTGCGAAGGAAAGATTTAAATGCATAATTTTATTTATTACAGAAATGAAATTGCTAAGAAAGTGTTTGTAATTGTTTGTTGATTGAAAATTGAGAGGAAGAAATATTTGAATAAAGGGAAAATAAACATTATTTACTTGCCGTATTTATAACAGGCCATATACGTAGTTTATTTATTATTATATTTTTTCCTACTTTATCCTACTCATGTGCTTTTTTTATTAAATTTTCTTTCGTTTTGCATAATTTTCTCAACGAAAAGGAAATAGGAATTTTATATTTTGAATTCCGTTTGGCATGTGTATGTGTGCGTTACATTTTAGATTTATAAATATTTAATACAAAGAGGCGGAGTGTTTTGAAAACTTTATACATTTTATGTCATTTAGAGAATCTTTATTGTTTTTTTTTCTTTTTTAATAAGCATACATATGTTCAATTTATATGCTTAAATTTGTTTTTTTTTTTGATTTAAAATAATTCTCAGCTTAAACTTTTTAGCGTATATTTACCCCTGTAGACGTTTCAAATTTCTAAATTTATCAAATGTTTGTCTAACAGTTTCTCAAAGGGAAAAATATAAGTGGAAGAAAGCAAGCTGTGTGAAAAGGCCTGACTAAGAGAAAATTCTATCTCTTTAATATCTATATATCGAAATTTAATTCATACCAATATTCCTGACAGCTTCTTACAAAATTAAGAAGAAAAAATTTTCTTTTAAATACAAAAGCGTTTTAACGATAGTCTGATTTCTGCGACCGAAAAGAAAAAGCATAATATGGCCAATTTACACCAATAATTTATGTTTGTACTCGAATACTATTTTTGACGACAAGCTTTTATCATTTGTAGCTGCTGATCAAAAAGTAACTTATCATTGATTAGGTATTGTTGTTGTTTAATAATTTGCAGCTGATATCGACAAAGGTAGCTCAAATAAGATGGCCACCCCATTACGTCATTATCGAAATAAGTCACTTTACAATTTTTAGATTTTTGTTTCTTTTAAGACAATACTTATTTGGTGCTTGAACAACTTTGTAAAATATTTTCATTTTATTTCCAATGCATGTAAGTTCTGTATTGATTAAATTGTGTGTTCACTGAATAAACCAAGATTTGTTTAAAAATTTCGTAAAAGAGGTTTATTAGTTGACAAAATTATAGTTCAATCAAGAATATAGCTAGTGTTCCAGTCCTTTAAGAACATCGACTTGAATCAATATTGTCGACTAGGCGTTTAACGAACCAGTATGAGATCGTTTCAGACAAAGATCTCAGATAATTAGCCTACAAGTCCTAAATGCAATATCATTTAAAGGCAAACGACCATTAATTTTGCTAGGGTTTCTCAGTATTAGTGTTATAGTAGCTTCAATTTTGACTAGGCGCATTTATATTTTGGCCTCATAATAGTAAAACCCGCACGTCGCTGACAAAAAGCTAATCAATGATATCATCGCCCAATTTTTTACTTTGTTTGTAATGCTAACTAAACACATAATTTCAATTAACAATAAAAGGTTATAGGGTCATGATAAATGATCTTTTGTGAACATAATGACATCATAGATCTCATCAAATACAATAGTATATATTTTGCACATCTAGTTTGCTAGTCGTGTTGACAGGCGTCTTGGTAATAACATATAATTTCCTATACTTTTGCTTTTAAAGCATCTTAAAGACCGATGGTCAACAATTAATCAAGGGTCTGATTTGCATCATAGATTCTTATCTTATCTGGCCCATTCGTGAGTAAGAACCAGATAGAAAGAGATACTGCAAAGCCAATCACTGCAGCAGCTTAATTAAAATTAAGATAAACAAACAAGACCATTTGCTATTTCTAATAAAACCGTAATATTTTTATTGAAATAAATACGGCCCATTAAAAAATACTCGATTTTTAGCAGCTGCAAAAACATGTAAGTGCGCTTACTGTTACATCTTTCAGAGAAGTAGTAAATTAAGCTGCAAATATTAAAAGAAAAAAACCGAAAATATTACTTTAAAAATTTCCAGGGAAGCTGGTGTAATACGTAGATACTGAAGTCGGTAATATAACTCCATTCTGGGAGGAAAGCAATTTGTGTAGGATATCAACGTCTGCTATATGTAAACTTAAAAATGTATTTTTTTATATATTTATAATTATTTAAATTGGGAATTAACTATATTAAACTCATGAGTATAAATTTAAGTAAATTTTAGAAATTCCAAAAAAAAAACATGAACAATTTAAACCTTGAATAACTAAACAAGTTTGAAGAATTTCCTTTTAACATAAACTTAAATAATTCTAATTTGATTCCCTTGTACGGAAAAACATCTCAACAGGCTTTTGCTACTACTTTTTTGAAGTAAAACTAATCCCTTTAATTTTCGGCTCTTATCCAGGGATTTGTTAAAATCAATTTTTTTATTTGTTTTTATTTTTTAATAATGAAAATTTTTGTCAACCTCAATTCAAAGTAAACACATACACATATACATATCTTGCGATAAATTTATTTAACTTGGACAAAAATTTGTTTGTTAAATCGTCACAGGGGACCAATGCTTATTAACCAAATTTGTTCTCATACATACAGCACAGCAGCCGAAACAACAATAGATTTTTTTTTAAAAGCTCAAATTATAACAAACAACTGAGAGGAAAAAATGGTCTCTTGTTCAGCATTTTATAGTTTGTATGACTTTCGCAAAACTGCCTCCAGTTATAATGTTCATTTATACAATCACACACTCACATGCCCTGCTATTATTTTCAATTTTACTTTTTTTTTTTGCCGTATTTTTCTTTTTTTTTGTTAGAAACTTGTGATAACAATGTAAGGTAACAAAGTCAATTTGACTTTTCTTAAATGCCTTTTTTGTCGGTTCTCGCTCTCGTTCTCCCTCTCTCTCTCTGTCTTTATGTTTTCCATTTTATTTAATAACAATCAAACACTATGGGCTTTTGTTGGTATAAAATGTTGCAGCAATGCGGAAAAATAAACCATTTGATTTTCCTTTCATAAATGTGCATATGTGTGTGTGTAAGTGTGTACACATTTTCTGCTAGAAAAATCTCAATTTTGCGTATGTAGATGCATGGACCAACAAGTACCTACTTAGTAACTATACTTTTTATAGTTGTTAGGAAACAAACAATTCAAAAGGGGAAAAAAAATCTAAAATAAAATGAAAATGTTTGTAATAGAAAGTTTTAAGACCGAAGTAAAACTAGGTGGGAAAAAATTTTAAACATTTCTGGCAAAAAAGAAAAACCTAATGTCAAAGTGTTAGTAATGTTTGATAAGGTCGACGTTGAAAAACACTGCAAACACTAATGTAGGTATTTATCATCTCTTTTATATCTTTCTTAAAATGTTTAAAAAAAAGATTCTATAAAAATCGGATTTTATTAATTTTTTTAAGTTTATCATATTAAAAAAATGTTGAATCACATTAAAAACATAAATAATTTTTAAAAATATTTATATGATTAGAGAAGATTATGCTTCAATTCAGAAAATTTTGAGATTTGTTCTGTTATAAAAGTTTTCTGGTTTCTTTTAATTTTCTTAGAAAAAAGAGATCAGTCATTTTTTTTCTACATGACACTGGAAAAAAATTCTTAAATGTAGAGATTGCTTTTAATAATATGCATTCTTATTGGATTCTTGATGCTCTACTTAATGTAGATGCACATGCATCTTCTACTTCGGGTATAACTCTAAAGAAAGCTACAATAATACTTAAAGATATTTAAAAAATGGATTTAGATAACTCTCTAGGTACTTAAAAGATGACGATGTGCTATAGACATAACTTTCACACTTTAAATTTTAATACAACATTTGGTTTAACGTTAAAACCAATCATTAAGACAAGGTTGTGACACATAAAATAACTTTGTTAAAAGACAATTTAAAACCTTTTTTGATTTGGTTTGAAATAGGTTTTTTAAAATACAACCTTGTTTGCAGTGCTACCAAGTTAGAAAGATTAAAAACAATGCAAAATGTTAGATGGCAGTCAATAAAAAATAGTTTACAATATATGACCATCTCTGAGAAAAGGTACGTAGTGTGTGAAAATGAAGTTTTGAGAAAAACACATTTAAAGTTTCATAACGCATTATCACTGTGAACACACCTTCTGTTGGGAGATGCAAATATTTGGTATGGTTAGTTATGACTGGGTGCCGACCTTGGATACGTCATGCCTATGTGGTGACAATACCTTTGCTATTGTTGCTGCTCTGTTTATTAAAAAGTAAACATTGAAAATGTTTTTCTAATTTTCATCGATTTTTCCAAGTTTTGTTTTGTACGTTTTTATGGGGTAAATAAATTTTTATCAGAAATCTAACTCATTTCATCTTATTCTGCACCCTTTTAGGTACCAGAATCCACTCTAAACTCCAAATCCGTTTTTCGACACACTAGATCTCTTTTCTCGGAAGTTGCTTGCTTTTTAAACATTTTATAAGATTCTTCTGTATTTTCGACAGCTCATTTGTCCTTCAAATTCACTAAGAGTAATACAAAATGTAACTTATTTCTAAGCATTATTATCAAATTTTGTCCTTTATTCTCTGCAAAAACATATAATACCTGCCACTTCCCTTTTAAAATTATCTTAGTTATTTACATTTTTGTCAATACTGTCATTTCTGCTAAAATTTCCATTAATACCTTTCACACGCCACGCATAAAACAGCATAAATTAGCCATAAATTAACAATCCTTTAGAATTAGAAGCAACCTTCACAACCACTTAAAATATGTTACAAAACTTATGTAATATGCGGTATATCCTAGGACACATCCTGCGCTATTTTCAATGGATGTTGGAAAACCAACAAGTGTTCTACAATAGAAATCTCTTTGTTGAAAAAAAAAATCACCAGAAAAAAAATAAATAAAGGAGAAAATGGGAAATAATAAAAGAAACCCCAAACTCATTATAAAAATATGAGCATAAATAGGCACTATACACTCATAACTAAAAGTAAACAGTTAGTAACTGACAAGAGTATAAAGGACACTATGACAACAAAAAAAAAAAAAAAAGAAATTGCAAAATGTTTCTATATAAAAAAATAATATTCGTACAATATACACCAAAGAGGGTAAAGTTAAAAGACCCTAGAACATATAAATATAGAAAAAAAAAACTACAGCTTTAATTTCCATATATAACACTCTAGAGAAAATACGATACACACATATACAACAATAAATATCTTTGTGCGTTCTTCTGTGCTAGTGCAGATGTGTATGAATGTGTTTAAGGGAATAGAAAGTAAAAAAATAACAGCTGATATGATAAAATTCTCTAAAGAACCTACAATATTTTATATCTCATTGTTAGTGTGGCCACACACGCATACACATTATACTCCAGAGTTTATTTGAAATAAACTATCAAAAACAACAACAAATAATACAACAAAAAGAAAACGCAAAATACATTGTTTAGGTATATAAATTATTCTGTTTAAAGGACATTCATTTAATACACCAACACAATGACAAACTAACCCACAGATAGATATAAAATACTCATATATATTGTATATTTTAAATATACAATTTTTGGCACATATTTACATGTATATGTGAAAATGTGTGTTAGTGTAAAAAAAAATAAAAGAACAACACCATATAGATTTGTATTATATTTTTTTTTTTTTTTGAAAATGAATTTTTAACGAAAATTAAAAATAAACTAGGCCATCTGTTGGGAATGTTATTGCTATTTCCTGCTATCAGGAAAAAATTGTTAATGGCTTTAGAGATGAAAAAATTGTGGAACAACATCAGAAACACAAAATTTTAAATTAATTCATACACTTACATGGGTTAATAAAAAATTTATTTAAAATGTTATAATGGATGAAACAATATGGGTTTTTAGTTATAACGAATTTAAAAAAATCAAACAACCATACATGTGTTGGAAAATTAAAAAAATTAAAAAAAAAAACAATATGAAGGTTTTTAGAAAGCGTATGATATAAGGAGCACAATTGCGACACCGTTTAGTATTTACAGAGTTATAAGCGTGAAAAGCTGCTACTAACATACAAGCAATCCTCATGTTTGTCACAAAACAAAAACTTAACAAAATCCCGTTAAACGATGTTTAACCAAAGTAACGAAATTATGTGACAGTTGTCAATCATTTAATATACATCCCAGCAAAAAATTTACTTACAATTTAAACTGTAATAGCTTAATACATGCATTATTTTGTAGCGCAATTGTTTAATACTCGCATTACTCATTATCTATTAAATAATAACTTATTCCTCATGTGTTTTGTAACTGATTAATTTAAAATTAAAAATAATAACTTTATAAGTTTAGGTATAAAAAGAATATTATAAATCTAATTTATACAATTCTCGTTTCACAATATTTCTAACAAAACTCCCCCGAAACGAAAAAGGAGTAGAACAAAAATTAAATTCAAAATATATGGCGCTATAGCCGAATTATTAAAAAACTAATAAATTCATAACACAAAACAACTCATATTTACAACATAGGTAGCTTTGATATCTAAGAAGAAAACCTTAAATTTTGGCTCCTATAGGTGGTACTGTAGTCGAAGTTTTTCATGTATATATGTGTGTGTATGTATAAAATTGCACTAATTTAATTTTTTATGGAATATTTATGTTAGGACCAGCAATGCGGTCCAAGTTCAGCTACTAGTTTCATAAAATACTTCATACAAATGAAAAATTTTTGTTAAAACTTAAAATTTATCAAAGATTTTATATAACTAGCCAGTCCGGTTATTTTTTTTTTCCTTTCTAAATAAATATTTTTATGAGTTATTTTTGCATAAAGAAAAGTACTAATTTTTTATATCATATTCAAATAAGTTGTAATGGATTCGTTTTGGGACATCACGAACAAAAATAAGTAGTTATTCTAGTCAAATTGTAAGTAGTACTTTCAATAAATTTGCATTACTATTATACTTATTTTGTAGATATAGTTTTTTTTCGGATGAACTGATTTTTGGTAAAAGGTATAAACAATTTTTTTAAAACAAGAGAAAATACTTTTGAAAATGGTTTTTTTATGTAAGACAGATTTTAAAATTTATTATATCATTGGTCATTAAGTCTTCAGGTGATCGTTTTTTCTAAATTTCTTTAACACTGCTGCTATCAAAGTACAAAGCTAAAAAAACAATTCACTTTGTTTTTGCATTTCTTTCAAATTGCAAACTTCATATATAAAAAACATAGACAAAAAAGGCTAACTCTTAACTTAGGAGGTAAAGTTATAGAACATAATTTTGGATGTAGTGGTAAATTTTACCCCTTTTTGAATTCTAAAATTTGTTATTTAAAATAAATAAATGAGATCATGTAAATAAATTATCGTATAAAATAATTGCAGGTACATCCAGGGTACCCATGTACATTGGTTTATTGAAGAACACACAGTAGTGTCTTGTTTTCCACTTTAGTTAGCTGGGCATGTATAACATAAATTGCGAGTTGCAGGTAACGAATCTACTGGAGGTTTTGCCAAGCAGTCTAGACCTACAATATTTTCAATAGTTTCCCGTAGTATCAAAGTCAGTTGTTGATTATGTTGCCTGCGTTGTAAGTGAACTACAGCGAATTCTCTCGCTATCTCTTTTTGAAAAACGTTCTCTTAAGGTATTTATTAAATTTTTTGAGGACTGGAAAAGTACAAAAGAGCTTGTATCGCTTATATCTAAAATTCTATAAGATAAGATCAAAGGCCATAAGATTTTCTAACATATTAATTTGTAAACCATAATCAAACGAATATGTGGAAAAAAAAATTTCGTAAATCTGACTTAAAGTTGGAGCTTTGGTTACATTGAATACTTACGTCATCATTTATAAGGTGGTAGAAAGAGAAAGTTGCATATACATAGACAAGTGGTAAATATAACCCTAGCATGTAATTTTCTCTACTGACGTACATGTTACAGGCTATACGATTCTGTCGTCAGACCAATTCTTTATTACGGAGCGGCAGTCTGGTGGGTGGCGCTGAAGAAGAGAATCCACCAGGACAGTTTCGGACGTATTATGAGAATGGCTGCGATTATGAAAACAGGTGCTCTTAGGACCACACCATCTAAGGCACTGTTCACTATTTTAAACTGGTTACCACCAGACATCATGGCTAGGCAGATGACTGCGGACACCGCACTGAGGCTGAATGCCACAAGGGCATGGAAGTATGTGAATTATGGACATGCAAGAATTTTGGGTATGATCAATATTGCTTCTCCTATTGATTACAAGGTACCTGAACCAGCATTCGATCCGGGTTTCGTGACGAATATACCAGATAGATCTGAATACGACAACGGCCTCCGACCTCCGGAGAATGCCATCCAGATATTTACTGACGGATCGAAATCACATGCTGGAGCTGGATGTGGTATCTTTTCGATCCAGTTGGGTTTGGAATTGTCCCTTAGGCTACCGGATTACTGTAGCGCGATACAGGCCGAACTAATGGCTATTAGGACAGCCGCGGAACAGATTCAGTATAATGAAATATCTGGCAGGGATATTTATATATTTACTGACAGCAAGGCGGCTATTAGGTCCCTTGAGAGTGTGTACAGCACATCGAAAATTGCCCAGGAATGCCGGGTGTCTCTTGAGGAGATAGCGAGACATTCGACGGTTACCCTTGTGTGGGTTCCAGGACGTAAGGATATTGATGGTAATAATAGAGCTGATGCACCTGCAAAAGCCGGTACCACCTTAGATTCGGTTGAATCCAGTTATGCTTTGGGTATTCCCTTATCGAAGGGTAAGCAGCTAATCTCGCATCAATTCTATTTGGATGCCAAGGAAAGATGGGTGAGAGAACCCACTTGTTTGGAAACCAGAACGATCTGGCCTGACACGGATGTGCATAGGACGCAATATGCAGTGAATATGCACCGAATCCACCTTAAGAACCTCATAGCGGTCATTACCGGACACTGGCCTATGAGTACACATGCGAAAAGGCTGAATATCCCTTACAACGACTTCTGCAGAAGTTGCGATAACGAGGAAGAGGAGGAGACGACTGAACATCTTCTCTGCAATTTCCTGCATTCGGGGACCTGAGACGCCAGATTCTGGGTCAACGAATACTTGTAAGTAAAACTTGTCTTTCCGTAAACAGGACAGGATGGCTGAGGAACGACGGCCAGAGGACATAGACAAACGGGCGATGGTGCCTACGGTATCACAACGGGACCCTCGGAGGACCCAAGTGAGCTATGCCTTCGGGCTGCTGCCGGATCTAACCTAACCTAACCTACATGTTACAGCAACTAAAATACAACTAAATATAAGTTTTTAATGACTATTACATATCTGTTGTCTTACTAAGAAGTATTTTAGTAAGGACTGGACTTATAATGTGATACGTACTTATTTTCAGACGAACATACAAACACAATGCAGTTTTTTTGCTGGTTTATTATAATACTAAAATATATTTAGAAAATAACAACGCTTGAGCGAAAGAGCAGAGAATTATAAAAGAAAAGAAAATGAGAGGGTAAAATTTACCACCACCTAAACATTTAAAGGTTAATAAACGTTTTTTTTTAAAGCCACCTTTGTACTTTTCCAAATAATATTTTAAATATATCACAAAAATCTCAGAAACTTTATTTAATTCATATTTCTTTTTCCTAAGCTACGCTTACATTAAATAAATATTTGCCCAAATATGCGCAAAAATTATTTCTGGAAAAATTTAATTATTTGTAAGTGGTTTCTCTTACAATGATAAAACAATAAAATTAAATTGCAATTTGCTTATATTAAGACATTAAATAAATATTTAATTACATTAAAATTTATTAGAGCAGAAACTAATGTTTTTTGTTTTAGTGGTAAAGAATTTTTCGTAAAATATTTGCCTAATGTGAACATTCTTTTATGTGTTTAACCTCTCAGAAAAATTACCAGTTTCATAAGAAATTTTATAATTTATTTCAATTATTATCATTTATTAAATAATTGATACAATTATTTATGCTACATATTATGCTACATATTATGCTACATATTATGCTTATATTTGTAAGTATATCCTTAAATATAATAAATTAATGGACCAGTAGGTATTCAAATAAAATAAAATTTATTAATTAAAATTTCCAAAATAAATTCAAAATTATTAATAATTACACTTGGTTATTAGAGTGTTGCAACTTGCAATATGCTACAGCATAACAAAACCCACAATGCACAAACATGTATTTCTAAATTCCATAATAATAATAAAATATAATAATAAAATATATAATTTAATTATACTTTAATCTGCTAAACAAGAGTTTTAAGAAAATATTGTAGAATATTTAATAATCATTTAAACCACAAACTATTGAAAATTGTTCAATCTTAATACGTTTATGTTTATGTGTGTGTTTGTATGTCTGTAAAATGTAAAATGTATTTAACATACTGATAATATAAATTAATAAGTATAAAATTTCTCAGCAGTAAAAGATGATGCTTAAACAAAACCGAAGGAAAAATTATACTAATTAATTAATACTCAGGCCATATGGCTGGTAAGTTTGAAAAATTATATTCACATAAAATTTTATACATTTTAGGAAACAATTTAGTTTTGAGAGTAAAAATTTATATTTGCTACTGAATTTGTAGTTTAGCTTTGCTGGCTTTTATTGTTTATTTTTACGAAAAAGGGGGGAAAAATTACTTATCAAAAAATGATAAACTTATTTCAATTATTGGCCGAACCTTGACAAAGGCCACGGTAGTAAAACAAAACAATGGACGGTTTTTTCTTTTAGATTTAAAAAATTAGGTGGGTTTTTGAAGCTTTAGTCATATGGCAGATACAAAAAGAATTTAGAATCCAAGTTAAAAGAAAGAAACCTTCTGACTCATACCTAAATTAGAGTGTTTAATACAAGGCGTTAAAATGTTGCGTGTGTTTTACTCTTATTACCAAAACAAACGCATGCAAAACTCTAACGGTTGATGCTCAACGTACTTATTTCGGTTTTGGCTTCAAGAAAGAGCTACGATTCACACTTCTGGGTATGCTGGTAAGTATGATGTATTTTCCACAACCATGATAAGCTGAAGGTACTCATATCGATATTTGAAATTTTTATATTATCAGATAGAGTCAGAGTGTATATTGATTGCTATCAATTACCAGACCTGGATGGATAAAGTTGAAAAAAAAACGTTTGAAAATTCTGATCTCTCAAGACATATTTTAGTAGACATAAAGTTGAAGATGTTAATACTATCCTCTATAACCGGTATGGATCCGATAAGTTTTATAAGGGAGTAAATAAACTTTTAAGCACTGAGAGTCCCGATGGAGTTTGTTTCATTTTGGGACAAATTTTTAAAATATTTTGTTTTTCACTTGAAACTGTTACTTCATTTTTCTAATAAGTTGTAGGTCATAATTAAGCAATTTCATGGAAGCCCAAAAAAAGAGTTTTTTAATTAAGATTAAGCCTTTTTAAAGGGATTATAGTTCAATAATACATATTTATCAATAATCATTTTATTAGTTTATAGTAAAAATCTAAACTAGGAGGATTATGTCACGCCTACAATTCTCATCTTTCCGTTTTTTTCTGTAGGCTTCAAAAACTTATAAAAAAAAAGTTTACAGGAAGCTTAAGAACTCTTTCTTTTATAGTTCCCCAGACATACGCAGAAATATATTTACATTATAAAGAAGGTAACATGCACTCCCATGTTTATGCTTTTTCGAAAAATTTTCCGCTATTAGGTGCAAGTGAGGAAATTTTTGGTATTACCGTTATTAGCATATGCAAATATAAGCATTTGAGTTTCTTGGATGGTGACAAGCCCACTGTTAGTAAAAAAAATATATGACTACATACATATATTAACAATATAGTTATTAAAAATAATTTGGAGATTCTTCAACTACTTATATATATATATAAAATTATATATATATATTATATATAAATTATATTATATATGTTAAAATTATTAACAAATTCGTTTAATTGGAGGTTCAACGACTACTGTTAACATTTCTTCTTCTAATTTTCAAAAATAAACATAAGTAGGTGTGCCCAAGCTCAATACAAAATAGAAAAAATTTTTCCTCCTAAAACTCAGTAAAAACACATAACTGAATTTGCTTGAGCTCTGACGATATGTATGCTCAATTTACAACCTGTCGTAGGAGTCGTAGGTTGTAAGAAATTCACCTCTACATATAAAAGAAAAAAACGGCGATATTGAACAAAAAGTTAATGCAGAAATTATCCAAGAAATATGTTGGACAACTACGACGTAGAACTCTTTCACAAGCTATCGTTAATTGAGCGATAGTTGTTGACATATACACACGTACATACATCCACATACATTAATAGATTTTTGTTTTAGGCAAAATAAGGGATTATTTCGTAATCCATTGCAAATTGATGATAGTATCGTAGCTTAATGTATCTATTGACATTGCTTTTTTAACATGCAAGATTTCTAGGAAGATGTAAAATCATATATTTATATTTTATTCGAACTTTTTCTATATATTAAATTTTAATGTGAACCATTTTTTATTTTGGCTTAAGTTCATTTATTCTTTTTATTTAATTTTATAATTCAAATTAAATTAAATTGTAACCATTTTAGGAATATTCTTTCTTAAAATTCCTATTTATGTTACAATTGAATGAAATTTGAATTAGTGAATCTTAGTAATAATTTTCATATTTTGTTGAATATTTAATTTCACCTATCAAATGACAATTCATAATTCAACATAACGAAAATGTATAACGAATATAGAAGAATATGAACATGTTGAATTATGAATTGTCATTTGATAGGTGAAATTAAATATTCAACAAAATATGAAAATTAATACTAAGATTCACTAATTCAAATTTCATTCAATTGTAACATAAATAGGAATTTTAAGTTACATAGTAGTATACCGATAAAGAGTGCTGATGATGAAATCGTAGCTGATTTCGAAAATGCATTCCACTCGGCTAATATCGGAAATAATTTTTAGAAAAAATATTCCTAAAATGGTTACAATTTAATTTAATTTGAATTATAAAATTAAATAAAAAGAATAAATGAACTTAAGCCAAAATAAATAATGGTTCACATTAAAATTTAAGATATAAAATCTGATATGGAGCTTCTTAATTAATTCGTGCTAGCATTTTGTAGTTAAGAAATATGTAGACTTTATTGAAAAAAATTTTTCCTGTAAAATTTTATATTTTGTTAATCTTGTTTCTTAAACTACTTGTGGACGCTATGTATTTTACAGTGTGCTTCTTTAATTCTCCCCTACAAAATTCAAACCTGGTATATTAAAGCTAAGAAATTTTGTTTGTGTAAATATCAGCTTATATTCATATGTAGGGGGAATATCGAAGCAGACCACTACTATCACGGGTCCCTTTTCGACCCCCTTCGCTCCTCAATGATTTCGTGTCCACCGATCAGTATACCTTCAATCACTGAGTCCCGCGCCACAACCGGCGTTTGGACTAGGAAAACGATTTCACACTGCCGACTGGTGATTGTCGACAATCCTCATCGCACAGTCTTTTGTTATCGCCAGCATCTCCCTCAGACTAAGGTCCCCCTGTGATCCTTAATCTTCCTTGCCTGTGATCCTTAATCTTTCGGTCGCCAACGCCGGACACTCGCATACTACATGCACTACTGTCTTGGCATCCTCCAGGCACATTCTACAAATATCATCATCCACGATCTGCATAAAAAAAATATCAGCTTACTCTTACAATGTATACACTTTCAATTAGAGCATATTTTGAACCAAAAGAGTACCTGATACCAGCTGTTTGCAAATCAATTGTTTATGGCGCCATAAACATAGTGTTTGAGAAGATTTATTGGTACGAATACAAAACACCCCCGAAAGAAGAAAACCTGTGAACTAATATAAGTTATGTCAGATGAAAATAAAAACGTTTGTAAGAAAAAAAAATAAAATTATTTATATTGTCAATTTTGATAGACATTCGCAATAACAGATGAAACATATAATTCACACAACCACTGTAAAATAAATAGTGCTTCGCACACCCATCAGATATCTAAATTTGCTTATTATCCAAATAATGGTTAAATAATAGAATGTTCATACTTCAAAATTTCATGAAAATTTCAATTTTAATCAGTGTCATTATTCAGTCATAATTACAGCATTCACTCATTTGTTCAACGCATTATTGGTTTGACTGATACACACATTTACAAACACACACACACAGTTTTTATTATGTAAAATAACACAAAACAAACATGTGTGTACTTGTCACATGACACTTAATTGTTTATGTTCAATCCGTATGTTTTAATATCGAATAATAGTTGTACAACATTTTCAATTACTTACAATGTTACAATAATATCGTTTAAGTTAAACTGTCAATTTGTAATATTCGTTATTAAATAAAGGGTCCGCCAAATAACTTTTTTTTTGAAAATGCTATAAAAAAAGTGTAGCTGTATGGCACGTAGCGCAGTCCTGTTGAATATTTCCCAGCGTTGTTCAAGCGTATACACAACCATATTTGTTCAGCGGAAGGATAAAAGTAATTATCTGTCAAATCAGACATGAGCTAAGTGTTACCATTCTCGAAATAAGCACTAGTTGAAAAAAACAAACGTTAGATGGCGGACCATGTACATGAACACAAAAATAGTCATGTGTATACAAACTACATGTTAAATATTACATGTTTTTTTCTTTTTCTAAAATGTTTAAATAATAAACATTGTGGTTTTGGCCAGCGTTCACTTTTGGTAGTTTATTAGTTAACTTTTACATAACTGTTATTCTATTCGCTATTACAGTATGCTTTGAAATACTAACTCATATTTGGACATAACCGCAAAAACATAAAGATGTTTAGTATTTGAAGCCACATATTATTAATGTGTCATTAAATTACAAATATTTAAAAATCATGTAATTTGTATCCTTTGTAAGTAATTAATTATCAAAGAAAAACTTGTTGTTATAATAAATGTTTATGTTTATTTGTATTAAACATACTTGTCCGTAAATTATCAGCTAGCAGTTGGTGTAAATAACTACATAGGAAAGTTTATGAAACTTTAATCCTGCCCACAATCATATATAAGTTTTATTCTCTTTTACAATATTATGTGAGTGTGTGCATATGTTTAGACAGCAAATAAATAATTGTTTAGCAAAACCCCCAAGCTCATTTGACCGCGTTTTTTCTTAACAATTAAACTAAAATAATGTGAACAATGTTTAGAATTCATTACCTTTTAACAGTGTGAGTGTGTGTGTGTGCAATTGCAGTAAGATAGTTGATATATATTTAGTTTACCTGATGTAAATTGTGACACATGTGACAATATTCCCATACAAGACAAATAGTAACGGTCAAATGTATATACATTCATACATACATATGTACTTATGATTATTACAGTGGCTCATATTTCATGAAAAATTTAATTTGATGGTAAAACTATTTAACCAAACTGGACATGGGTGTTTAAAATTACCAGGACTTTTAATTTTTCATACAGTGAAATATTGCGTTTAAATCTAAAATAAACAAATTTGCAAACACATTAATGAAAGAGTAATTGCTCTTATAAAACGTAGTACTAAGAATGACCTAAATTATTATGTCTATGCGCTTTGAAGTGTAACAATTAAAGCAGTTTAACCATTACATAAAATAAAAGATCTTAACCTAACGCTATAATAAGCACTAAAGCAGAACGGTAACCGCTAAACAGTTAACCCACTACTAAACCACTTTGAAATATTATTTTCAGTGATGAGGCAACTTTTTGGTAAGATGGAGGACTTATTAATATGCAAAATGGATACATTTTTAGTTAGATAAAGCAACGATGAAGTATCTTTAGGAACAAATAAATACATAAATTGCTTTCAAAAGCCCCTAATTGGTGTCCGTTATACGCAGTGCGAATCATTGTTTCTGACTATTAAAAAAACACTGCCAGCAGGTGAACTATTGCCAACCGACAGTAGCATGGGGACACAATTTTATAAAGCTATAGAAAGTTTACGATAAAACATGGCCACATGTTAAAAAAATTGTCTGCTAAAAAAACATTTTAAAATGATCCACGACTAAAAGAGTACATTTTGGCATCTTTGAAATTGTTTAGTGAGAAGTTAGGTGTTATACTTACGCAAACTGCCCTTATATTTCATATATGAGCTAGACTAAATGATATTTAAATACAAGTAATTTTTACTACCACTACTAAGTACTGTAAATGATTACAAAATATATTAATAAAAAAAGAAAAAGTATGCAACCAAAAAAATAAAACAATATGTTACCATTTGAATTCCACCACTTACACTACTGGCTGATGGTGTCCACTGTATTGTTGTTTGCTTAAAAATAATTTATGTTATCGTGGATATAGAAAGTAGTTTATAGATAAAAAAAAAACAAGTAAGAGAGTTATATGTGGCCATGCCGAATCTGATAATACTTTTTAAAATCATGTACATACATGGGTAAAATGACAATATCGTAGTTTACTCTGAATTTTAGATCTTATGTTAAACGCCATTTTCATTTTTATTTTCGACGACATTTTGGATCTTATACTTTTACATTATTAACTGCAATGTTCTTGTTAAGCCCTTTCATTTGATGCACATTTTAATTGGGTTAACAAAAAAATTGCGCCATTTTGTTTCCGAAGGATTTTTTACTATTTCATAGTAAACTGTAGTTTAATGATCAAGCCCTTTAATTTGAGCTCATTCAAGGGGAGGGTTATTTTTGTTCAAGGAATTTAATTTTGAAAGACAAGTATGGCACATATATATGACGCGACACGACGAAAGGGTCCTTATCTTGCCAGAGTACAGTACAGGCCAAAACGTGAATTAAAGTCTAAATTTCATGTTTTGGGTTTTTGAAACTTAACACTACCTACATATCTCGTCGTGTATCTACATCACATTATCGGTCATTTTCTTTTGTTTAATGAGCTGTGTTTGACACTTTAGAGCTTTGCTTTTTTCTTTAGCGTGTTTTTTTACATAAAAATAAAATGGATGAACATAAAATTATCTCGAAACTACCTTTTTTGAAATAAAAACTTCAAAATGCTGTCATTTTGTTCAGAATTTTGTCTTTTATCCATTGGTATCAAAAACTTGATTTTGGCCCCTGGAAAGATAAGGACCCTTTCGTCATGTCGCGTCACATATATAAATTTATTCACCTCCATTTTTTAGTAGCGGCCATTATTGACTTTAATTTTTTATAGTGTCCTTTCATCTGATATGCTATTGGCTTTCCCAGACATTAAGAAATAGGAAAAAACCTATTTTCGTGTGTAAATTTATAATAAAATTTTAAAGCAGTTGTATTTTGGTGCTTATATCTGAGTTAGCTTCAAATCAATTTATCAATTTATTAGTTTTTCTCAAAGATAATTTTTTTGGATTACGGTTTAAATTTCAAGTCTTTGGAGTGTCCAAAAATTATTCAGGAGTTTGAAAAATTTATTTTACAAAAAATATATATATTTTTTTCAAATAAGGTATGCCAATAACTTTGCCTATTAGAGTCGGATTTGGATAAACATTTTTTGGTATAAATAAGGAAAAAACCACAATCGTGCTTATTTGCTCATATCTCTAAAAAAGTTATCAAGCGTTTGTGATTTTAATATGTTGATACTATATGAGGAGCCGCAGAACAAAAGGTGCTTTTTCGCACTTCGCGAAAAATTGGTTTTTTGGTATTTTTATAATATTTAGGTTGAAATCTTGTAGAAACAATCAAGTTTGCATTATTATTATTTTTTTTTTTACAAAGTAAATGGGTTCTAAAAAATTTATGCTTAACAAAAGGTGCTTTTTTGATTATTTTTTATCAAAAGGTGCTTTTTTGATTATTTTTTATCAAAAGGTTCTTTTCCATAATCTTTGTGTAGTTTCACTTTTTACTTTAATGATCAAACCAAACTACAGTTAAAGTAAAATTAATCAGATGTTAAAGTCTTTGTGGAAAGTCTTTTAATAAAACAGTTTGGTAAAGACTGGAGTGAAAATCAGTCATTATTTTGGTACAAGAACATTTTGTATAACCAGGATAAAGGTATGGAGGATTCAATAGACGAAAATGTTGGATGTTCTTGCCTAGAAGAAGATGTTGGAACAAGAGTTTAACTTTAACAAATTTTATATATGTATTTAATTTAAGGCTAAGAAAGAAATGTTTAAGTTGCAATTTTAACATTTTTTAATATATTAGATCAGGTTTAACCACATTCAGTCAAAATTTTATCGTCATTTATGTGTATTCGCATTACAAAATATACTTTTTCCTTCTATTAACAGAACGTGCTCTTTTACTTTTTTTAACAAAAGGTGCTTTTTTGCTTTCTTTTTTACAAAAGGTGCTTTTTCCGAAATAAAAATGGAATTATATCAAACATCCTTAATATTTAATAGGGTGACTTATGACAGTTAGATGCATCTGTAGATAAGTAAAATACTTGTTAGCATTTGCAGGTTCTTGCAGTTTTTTAAAGTGGCGAAAAAAATAAATCTCAATTTCCCAAAAATTTGAAATGAGCGAAAAAGCACCTTTTGTTCTGCGGCTCCTCATATATGGTGTTCGTCGATAGCGGAGAGCGTTTAAAAAAATTGATTTAAACGTACACACAGGTACCAATTTATTATAATACTTTATGGGGTCAAAAATGAATATTGTAGAAATTTTACACGGAATGAAAAACTTCTAGGGTGAGCCATTTAAAAATAAAACAAAAATGGTTAGAAATTTTGCCAAAAAAATTTTTTTTTGTTGTAAAATGCAATTGTTCCGGTTAGAAATTAAATACTTTTTAGTTAAAAGGCTGCAGCGGCTTGCCTCTCAGTACCCGTTTCGATCGGATCAGTTTTTTAATTGACATTAACAGGCGTGTGAAGTGTTCAATTTTAAACAACGTTGGCGACTTTATGCTGATAAAATCTCACGCACACTGTCAGCCATAGCTTTGATATTATTGGGCGTACGCACAGTACGAGCACCCTACCATCTTAGCACATCAACAATGAAACCAGTTTCACAAACCTTAGCAATAACCTTGGGTATACCATGAACTGTTGGTCCTTCTCTGCGATGAAATTTTGTACAACATGCAATTTCCGACCTTTTATTTTATAAATAAATTTCCAATAAATCCCAACGCTGCTTAAGCGTTCAGCGATTCATGTCATTTAGCGTAGATAATATACCGAATTTCGTTACTGAATAGAATGATATAAGTATTGCCAGATAAAAAATAACTACTGGTTCAAATTTAAACAGATGTATGACTCACTCTATATATGTACCCCTACATGCATTAAGAAAGGTATAATAAATATAAAAAGTTTAACTGCATTAGAATAAAATTAGCGAATAAAGGGGATGGACTAAAGATGTTAGCTCTTATGAAAATTTGCTTGTATGTGACGCACCGATGAACTTCGATCGAAAAACAAAAAATTTTGATTTCTCAGCTTAACATAGTTTTACAAATACTTACTGCGAAAAATTTAGGTAAGTATTTTGATTGTGTCTTTAATCCCTTAAAAGGTCAGTGGTAAAATAAAAACGCAAAATATTAAAAAACGTTCGAACTTAGAGAAAGCGACTAAGATATTTTTAAGCAAGCATTTACAAAATTAAAACACATACAAATCTTATGTGAAAATTTTTAACTTTTAAATGTTACATTAAGAAAATTTTAAGCTTTTAGTAGAAGCAGAGGATTTGAACAAACCATTTAATTTAATTTTATTAAGTGAAGCGTTAAATCTGTAGTTTTCATGGACAACTGCGTTATTAACTTGAGTTAATAATGCCATATTACTTGGTTTTAAACGGCCTTAACTTGGTTTAAAAAATTTCTCAAATAAGATGGACCCATTCCGATTATTTAAGTGGCAAAACAACGTAATTTCTATATATATTCAAAAATCGGTCAGCAGTAACACGGTTTCATAGCTCTCCTGAAAAATTTGATTTTAAGACATACGTGGTTGCCCATGAAAGTGAGGAAATATGAAGAAAAATTTGACGCCTTATAGTTGGCTTAAATCGTTTAAAAAGGCTTTAAATCTGTAAAATTAAAGCTATTTTCTTTAGAAAAAGCTTAAAGCTTAAATTAACAAACTTATAGTTACCATTTACCGATTTCAGGGCAAAACTAAATATTTTCATAAAATTAACAATATTTTTGTTTAGATGTCATACGTACATATATTCGTATGTATACCTTTTACTGAACAAATGTCCTGTGGTTATTTTTAAAATTCTTTAGTACACATTTGAACGTTTTGTTTTTACAATTTTTTTTCAAGCAATAAAAATTCAAACTCAAAACTCATGTTGAATTCATAATTTCAATGTGAACTAACTGTGTTGAAAACATACATGTTCGTCATACTTTTAAGTATATGTTTCTGCCTCAGTGTGCTACCAGGTAATAAAACAACAACAGAGAAAAAAGCTTTTTCATGTCTATATTTTTTTATTGTTTATATCATTCTTTATTTTCCTTTTTTTTCATTCCTAGTTAGACTTGTTTCTATTCAATTCATAGTTTGGTCATTAATACATTGTTCGATTTGGTATTTTAAACCTTTTAGTGGTATTTTGAAAGTCCTTTTTTACTTTTTTCGACAGTGCTAGCTCATTCATTTATAGCTATATTTGTTCTATCGCTCAATTGTCTAAACTTTATTGAAATATCAGCTATTTTTGTATTTTTTTGATTTTATTTCATTTGCCACTTTAGGGACACTTTTACATGCATAGTTTACATTGATGTCGCTCTTTTGGCTTTGTAAGTTTGATTATTTTTGTTAGAATTCTGTTGGTACTAGTTGTTGGGTCAAATGGGACTAACACAAATGTTGTCCTTAAAACGTTCAATATTATTTCAATATTTTTGAGTGAGAACGTATTGGTTTGTGTTATCGTGTCCAGTTGTCATCAATTGCGCAATATTGAGTTATATTAGTTTTATTATGATAAGGAGAAGGATAGAAAAAAAAAGCGAAAATAACATTTTTGCATAAATATTTATGTACGTTGAAATATTTTGTTGCCATAAATTACTTAATTGATTTAATGTGGAAAAGTTGTATTATTTCTACAAAATTGAATATTTTTAATTGAATGAATACATTCTTCTTCATAAATATGCATATTGCATGGACAATTGTGCTATTCTACAAAAAAAAATAAACATTTTGTAGAACAAACTTTCGAAAAAATGTTGTTAGAAATTTTGTGTGCAAATTAATACAAATAAAGCAATAATAATTGAATACGTTAAAATTTTGCATTTAAAACTTTATAACATTTAACTGAAAGTGGAAAATGATTTCCGAGAAATTTAGAACTTTGCCATTTTCAACACTTGAGTGATGTAAGTAAATATTTAATTGAAAGCATTGGAGTTGAAAATACAAATATAATTAAAATCGAAATTAAATGTAAACATAACAGTTTCAAATTTAAAAATTCGTTGAATTGATTAATACAGAATGTTTTAAAATTTACACAAGAAGATGTTTTGTTAAAACTAACAATTTAGCTGCTATTTGGAGAATGTTTAAGGAATGCAGTGGGTTTGTTAAGAGAAAATTACACTGAAGTTTTCATACAGGGTGGCGCACATTTCGTGTTACAGAAAAAAAATTGTATGACTTCTTTTTTAGAGTGAGATATTGGTTTTTTTTTCTTATTTGGTAGCTCGCTATTAAGTATAATTAAAATGAATGCCTAAACTACCGAATAGATAATTTGGATAGTGCACCAAAAACCAAGCCTAGTCAAGGACTGCAAGTCCTTTATTTTCGTCTAAATGAAATTTTGGCAAAGATTTGGTGGCACTTCTCCAAGTAGATGAACACTTATGATATATTTCCTAAGTCTAAAAGCATCTCACGAAGATCGTACAATCGTGATCGCTATGTTCGGATGCAAGACAAAATCGCGGGTGTGGCATTATAAATTTAGGAAAGTCCAAGCGTTTTGACTCGAAACTTGTCGAAGAAAATAGGACTTAGAAGAATTAGTCATTACAGGCTCAAATTATTGACTTTATCTTAACCCTAAGAATTTGGAAAAAAGATTACTGAAATGGAAAAGACAGACAACATTTTGCTTAAGTGCTCGCTTATATCAGACGAGGCCCACTTCGATCTAAATGGCAATAAAAACAAGCAAGATTACCATTTGTAGAGCAAATCTAATTCATCCATAGATGATTAGTAATTCTAGTCTAATCCATGAGGCGGAACTACACCCATAATGGTTCATTGTATGGAGCCCAGTTTCAACGTAGTTCATTGTGGAGTCATACTTATTTAAAAAAGAGAAGGATCTAACAGTGAATGGTGAGCGTTGTTAAAAGATATTGAAGGAGTTATCTTACCTAAAACTGCACAGAGCAGAAGGCGTATTAATTTTTTGTTAGCAACGGCAGATGGCAGACCCATTATCCTAAGACCTGTTTCAGCAGACTAATCATCAGCTAAGCTGAAACATCTATCAATTAACGAATCAAAAACAGGGCAAAATAACAATAGACTTTATCTTACGGCAGTAACGTTGGTCATATGAAAAGAAAAGCGCATATCGCAAAGAAATGTACAAACAGTTAGCTCAAAATAAATGCTTGCTTAACTAGAACATCAAATGACATCATAAGGTCGACATTTTAGGCATAAGCAAAATGAAATGGAAATATTCAAATAGTGCAAGATAGAGGTGTTTTTTAGAAGCTATTTTCAATCAATAGGAGTTGTGGAAAAAAAAATCATTTTAATTTCATGCTTATGAATACTTTGGTGGTGGGGAAAAGAAAAATATTCTAAAATAGCGCCTCTCCCTGTCTTAATTAGATTCATTATCAAATCGTGTTTTATTTATTATTTTATTATACTTTTATTTTTTCTATAGATTTTACTACTTTCTGTGCAGGAAATATTTTATTAATATCAGTTAAAAAGAGCAACAATTTTTTATTATAAATTTCGTTACATTTACAAACACCAAACTAAAACAAACCTCATAAAAATCGCTTTATCTTATGAGAACGATTTTATATATTAAAGAAAACATTTAAAAATATATTTAATTTATTTCCTTTGTTTAACTCCTTAATTTATATTGCTACTGCATATATTTTTAAAAAGTTCCTTAATGTTAATGACATATAACTGATAATTCCCTTAAGCGTAATTTTAATTTCTTTGTTCAACTTTATGGTCGATTTTACAATATAAACGAATAGTCAGAAAAAGGAAACAGATCTGCTTAAACGAGTTGCATTTGTTTCATAAAGTAAAATACTGATTGTAGATTCAGTTTTGTGCGAAATTTAATTTCATATTTTTCTTAAACAATCTGTAGATTTCAAAAATACTACTGTCAGAAACACTAGACAGTTGGTATAATTTTAATTATATATTTCGTGTGTACAGAGATAAAAATTACTGCCAAAATATTTGCACACAAACGCCTACTTAAAATTTAGCTTAATTCTTATAAATGTTTGCATTAGTTTAACACATTTTTTTAAATTTTATTGGAAAATTTTGTTTTTAATATTTATTTGTCTGAATTCTCAAATAAATTTACAGGTCCTAATATATAAAAAAATCTATTTGGTTTGCTAAGTTTACTAATATAATAGAAAATTTAGTTCTTTTTTGTTGTGTGCTTAGATGTGAAATAGTATTTAAACAGGGTGGACCATAATTCAGTGACCATTGTATTCCTGATATGACTTGATGAATTTTTTGTTTTGTTTTTTTATGTTTAAGTATTGTAAACAACGTTTGGAAGATTCAGTAAGCATTTATTTGACTGAGCAACGAACAAAAAGTGTTGAGTTTTATTTTTCTAGTTATAATTCAGTAACTCCAATTCAAAGGAAATTTCGAAATTTTTTTTACACCAGAAATGCACCATCATGACATCAAGTATTCAATCTAGTCGCTCGTTTTCATTCATCGGGAATAGCGAACGAGTTTGGAAGAGCATATATGAGAACCCTGAAACATCGGCTTGTAAATGTGCCTCTCAGCTTCAAATGTGCAGAACTTAACCTCGGAGAGTAAGGAAAGAAAATTTATTCCTGCTTCCGTAAAAGATATAAATGGTTCATGAAATTTTGCCACAAGACAATGTAAGCGGCTTAAGATTTTGTGAAAAATTTACCTAATTATAAACAAAAAAATTATAATGACCGAGGAAGCATTTAGATTGTTATGTGAATAGGAGAAATTTTAGAATAGCGTTCCTGACATTCACTTACAGTCACAATTTGTTGTGAAGTGTCAGCAGACAAGATCTACGGCCCGCACTTATTTCAAGACGACGATGACAATGCATTGCCTGTAAATAGTATGCGTTACAGTGCTATGCTAGAAATTATTTTGCTTCCTGAACTTGATAATACTCTATAGATGTGGTTTCAATAAGACCGAGATACGCATCATATCGAAACGGAAACAATAAATTAGCTGCGAACGGTTTTTGGTACCCGTATCGTTTTACGGTTTTGAGTTCACGGTCATCCGACTTAACACCACAAGATTTATTTTAGTGAGGATATTTGCAAGATCGCTAATACGAAAATAAACCGCAAAGACTGCAACAACTAGGTAAAAGATAAAAAATAAATGAAATTATTGCGATTGATCAATCAGTTTTGTCTGCAGTTATGGACTAGTTATAGCAAAAATCAACAACTTGATAATATGAATTTATTGAAATATTTGAATTATTTGTTTCATGGCTGCCAAAACTATTACTTATTAAAGAAAAAAAAATATATATTAGGGAGATTATTGAATAATATTTTTAACTTTGAATAATTTTTAACTTGTAAGAAATAAATTTTTTAATATATTTAAAAAATATCTGTTGTTCTTTAGTTGGATGACAAAATGTAACAAAGTAAATTAAAGAATAGCTAGCTGGTGATTCCATTTTGACTCGCACTGTAAATTCTCTTAACCTTATATTTAAAGAAAATTAATTTGTCAAAGACAGCAGCATCCTTGTCATATCTCTATAAGTTAGGAAATTCAACCATTTTGTTTAGGAAAATATACTTTGTAATCAGTTTTCGCAAATAAAATAAAAAAGCTTTTATCACAGAGCAAATTCTTCCTTATTATTTTCTTTTACTTTATCAAATGCAGGAATAATACATATTTATTACTCAAAAGATAAAGTTTATTTTTCTTATAAATATATTTTCAATGCAAAGAAATCATTTGGTTAATTTTTATATTTTAAATTCTTTTACAAGTGCATGTGTCTTTGCCTGTATATATGGGCATGGGAGTGAATATTAGTAATTTATATGGTTCTTGTACTTGTTGCTAAGAGCCATTGACAGCATATATTCAAAAATTAACAAACTGTGTGCTTATGTATGCATCTGTACATGTACATGGAAAAACTCTTCGGTCCTGAGAATGCTTTAATTTCACAAAATCTCATTGTTTTTGGTATATATTTTTATTGTAATTTTTATCTCTTTCAATGAACAATACTGCTTTACTACCCGTATGTTCTGGTATTAACAAGAACACATACCAGAACATTTTATCACATACTCACACACACACATATATATATTATATATAATAAAAAAAACATACTTGCACTCATGTGCTATATTTTATATGGGGTCAGAGCAATTCATTTCAATTTATCAATAAAATACTTCTTGTTGTCTTTGTGTAACCAATAAAGCCAACAGAATGACGTTAAGCATAAAAGGAGAGGATGAACAGAATGTAGAGAAGTTGGTGGTAGAATCAACATTGTGCATGAGTTAATAGTTTCAATGATGGGTGGCTGTCTGTCTGGCGGTTGGTGAAGATATAACAAAAGCGGTACAATGTTTCATATCATCATCAATCATTTTATGTTCTGCAGAGTTGCCGGGAGAAATAGTACATGTAACAATTATGTCAGTTTATGATTATTGTCTATGTAAACGTCAATTATTTCTTTTAATATCGTTCATCTTTCACATTTTTCTAGCGTGTATCTACAAGATGTGCGTGTATGTGTTTTTTTTTATGAGTTTGAGCGGGAATAGCAATTTTTTGTGTTGTAAAAAAACATTATTTTTAGTGTGTATTTTAAAGTTTGAATATTGTTGTATGGTTTTAAATTAAAATTGTAGATTATTTCTACATACACTTGTAATGTTTTTTAATAAAATATTAAAAATTAGATTGAGAAAATTTTTATTTTTCTTTTACTTAAAAAAAACTAAGTAACTAATAGTAACAGTAATCCAGCTTTATACTCGTCTAATATTCCTCTAACTGCTTACATCCTTAATTTTTTGGAATATTGGTTGCTTTAGCATTTGGTAATCCATTTTCATGAGAAATATCAAAAATTTAGTCAAGGACTGTATTGGGAAATGTTGTGCATTAAGTTTTTTGGCTATAACTCATTTAAAGGAACCAACAATTTAAATATGTTGTTTAGTAGGCTTTATATTTAATGAAAGAATATTTTATTTATTAAATTTGTTTATTAAAATTTTTAATTCAAAACAAAATGTCAATTGAATAAGAAGTTTGTGAAACATTGTAAACGAATTTAAAAACCACCCAAGGCATATTCATAAAGGTGATCTGATACAACAAAGAAACTTTTGAAGGGATGTTTTTGTCAAGGCCAAATCGTAAATCAGGTATGGAAAAGTTGCTATAATATATTTAGTTTAATAAAATTTGATTCAAAAAAAGGATATACATACATATATTTGTGAAACACATTGTAAATAGTCCAAAGCAACAAATATACATAAATTATTGCACATTTATTATCAAAAACGTACACTTAAATTAATTGTTTTATACTCAACCCAAAATCCTATTTTCCACCTCTGCACTAATAAATGAAATCAGGGCGAATTCATAAAATTTTAAAAAATGCTTCACCGTCAGCTGGGGTGATAACTTCACCTGTCTAGTAGAAAAATTCATTTGTAGTTAAAATGAGACGAATAAAGTTAAAACCAAATAAGAGATGAATTACAACATCAAGGAGAAAAAATTAATTGTATGTTTCTTAACGCCAGGTCAAAGAGAATGAAGAGGCCCAAAAAATGCTGTAGAAATTCAGAAGCAAAATACATATAAAAAAATTTTAAATTGATTTAATTTCTGCATCATGGATGACAAAAAATATGTTTTTGCTTACTTCTTACAGAATTAAATTGTACAATGCAGACTAACGGAAAAATATCAATGACAAATTTAAGACAAAAAGGCAATCGAAATTTCCTAAAAAACATTTCTGGTATGTCAAGTTATCTGAACTTATGGTGCGAGAAGCAGGTTTTCCGTGATAATAGATACAATAAACTTGGAAATGTGTATACAAAAGTACTTGGAGAAATGCTTTTATTATTTTGTTAGACAGCATGAAATATTTATATAATTTTTGCATGACCGTCCTTTCTTGCCACCACAGCAAAGCAATGTTAAAGCGATACTGTGATCTCTCGGAAGTAATTTTTCCAAACTGTTCAGAACTTGAGCCTATTCAACAGCATAGGGCTTTGATAAAAAAAAAGAAGAAGGCAGCAAAAATGGTCGAAAGTGCGCCAAGCATTTTCGCTGAAAGTTATGCTTAGAAACTTAGTTGTTATCTAGCGGGCTCCACGTTTCTGCTGGGCCTGAACGTGGTATATCTAAAGGCCACTATTGCAGTTTAGACGGGACATTGTCTGGTGAGAGTTAAGATTTTTAGATGGCATCACATCAGTGTGGATTGTTGTAGAATATGTGAGTATGAAGAGGAGTTGAAAACTCTGAAACACATTGTCTGTCACAGTCCGAGACTAAAGAACCAAAGAGTTAAGTAGTTAGGTAAACGATAGTAATGCCAGTAGTTAGGGTGATATCTCGAAGTGCAGACTGGAAAAATTAATTGAATTCATCATGAGAATCGAGCGGATTGTACACAGACAGTGAGGGCCCAATAGGATTTCAACGTGTCTTTTATTATCTTTCATGTACAATATTTCTATCCTGTATTTATCTTGGTTTTTTCTTCCAATAAAGGGGGTTGGTGTAGTGATGGAGGTGTCTCTACTTCTTGTTTCCCTCTTTACTACCTGCATACCTACCTGTATAGTACTTCAGTAAAAATTTTAAAAATTTTGGTAAAATAAATTTTAATTTGAAATTATTAAATGGAATGTTGTGTTAAGGCAAATTTCTGAATTAAACGATAGACAAATTTTTTTAATTCAGTCTTTTTTTTTGAAAAAATAACTATTCTTTGGAAAACCCAATTGTACTTTGCATGTTTTGCCGAGTCCAATATAAATTTCATAGAATGAAAATCTGTTTCTTGAATTCACATGCAAGTAGAATATAATTTATGAAATAATTGCAATAAACGAGAGTTGGTGATCTTTTAACATCTTATAGCAAAGGTGTGCGGTTTATTTAACTTGTCTACATATTATTTTTGCCAGACAGTCGGCTAAAAAGACGATTAAGGCTAAAAACACTTCATTTATTTAAATCATATATGTATCGGCTGTAAGAGTTTAATAATTTTTGGTGTTATACCTAAAATGGCAAAATATTCCCTCTTCTACTACTGCTGGTGGCAGACATGATAACAAAATTTTTCTAAATCTCTTTAAAGTCAATAAATCTTTTTTCTCCTAAATCCTCTACAAATTTTCCTTACTTTTCTTTTATTATCTTTTTCTTTAGCTGTACTTATTTAATTATTCTATATATAAGAACTATATAGCACATGTACTTCAGATAATAACTCTACACTTTGGGGACACTAATTACACAGGTGATTATCTATTTTTAATGTGTTTCATTTTAATGACCATTTACCTCGCCATTTACACTACACTTCCGTTTAACTTTTAACAAAACAAAGTTTTGGTTTTCTCGTTTCTTCCTCTGTGTCATATAAATTAGATATTATTTCTCTCTTTTCTGTTATAATTTCCATTATAAATAAGTAAAACAATTAAATAATAACGAATGGTAAAAATAACATATTTTACGTGTCCGTTATTTGTACATCACCATTATAATTTCAAGTAATTATTTTTAAAACTGATTGGTTTAAAATTCTTATTTATGCCACTGGTAATGTTATATATACACTCCTTTAAAATGGTTATTAGCTAATTAAATATTAAATTTTGTTAATAACTGTAATTTGTTTCTCACCCCTTTATAAAAATCTATGATTACAAAAATAAAGCTTAATTTAGATATCTACAAAGAGAAATGTTTCTCATACCCATTAACGGGTTAAAAACAGTACACTTATTACATCATCATTTACCTAAAGTTAGAATATTTTATTATTTAAATACTAAATAAATGTGTGTATGTGACTGTGTACTTGCTGATGCAAGTGCTAATATTCTCAGTGTTGGAATGCTAGCATGAAAAAAGCAAAAGAGCTGAAATAACCGGAAATGAACATTTGAACTATGACTATCTAAATTATCTTTAATGACAAAACATTTTACTTGTTGTACATTCACATAAAATTATAAACAGAGCAGTTAATAACAACACAAAAGTCCGTTCTACATCCTATGAAAGCTTGTCGACTGAATGTGTGTTTATTTATTTACATTTTTTTTTTGTTAACATAAACTTTAGTATGAAAAGATTTTTAACGTTAACTATAGCTGGACGAGAGAAATGACAGAATTAGAAGCAACAACTATACAAGACAAGTTTGTAAATGTTCATTAAGAATGCAAGTCACTACTGGGTAGACAACACCAGTTGCCAGAGATAAAATTTAGAAAAATACAAATATTTAAAATTCAGAGGATAATACGTACAGTGGGGAAACATATAGAAAAACTTTTAAGAAAATATTTTTATACCCACCACCAAAAAAATGGTGGGGGTATATTCATTTTGTCATTCCGTTTGTAACACATCGAAATATCCATTTTAGACCCCATAAAGTATATATATTCTGAATCGGGGTTTGATTTTATGACGATCTAGCTATGTCCGTCCGTCTGTCCGTCTGTTGAAAGCACGATAGAGGTCGCACCGAAAAAGCTAGGGGGCTCAAATTTTGCCACAATCTTTCTTATAGACAAGGTTTGTTTGGTATTCAAATGGGCTGAATCGGAATATTAGGAAGAGAAATGTAGCTCGTAAAGCAAGACTAGGTCGAAAAAACCGGGTCCTTCGCACATCGAATAAAATTGAATTGTGTCCAGACGCATAAACGTAGAGTCATGAAACTTCGAATAAATATATATCGAGTCAAAAGAATATTTTTCCATGAAAATCGCTTAAATCTATGAATTAGCAAAAGAGTTATAGATAAAAATGTACGAAAATTTATACCGCACAGTGTATATTTCAAATTTAATACGTAATAAAACTGACAAAACTATATGTGCGATTCTGAAATTTTGCAAACATGGTTTTTTGGTCAAAGTCTTCGTTATAACGGAAAATAGATGTGCCACGCACACTTTTTTCCTTAAATTTTTATAAAAATATATTAGTCATGTATATTAGCATTTATTCATCTTACACTGTGCCATTTATTGTACTGTAGCTAAATATAAGATAAAGATGATAAGATAGATGATTCTACTAGCAACTACTAGATGGCATGCTAACAACTTATGCTTATGTTCTCCTGAAGTTATGCTCTATTAAAAATGGGAATTTAGAAAATTTTTGACTTTAGTCAAAAAAATTGTCTCTAAACATTATAAACAATTTATTTTTATGTGCTAATAGCTAACAAATTTTAAAATTATACAAAACTTATTTCGTTTGAAAATCTTTTAAAAGCAAAATGTTATAGAAGTTTAAAAATCAAAATCTTACTAATAAATTTCCCGTTTTAGAAAAATGCAGAGAATGTATATTTTAAATCACCCTGTGGCCCTTAAAATTTAACCTTAAATTCACTTTCTTCCTGTTAAATTCATGTAAATTCTCTATGAATAAAGATTTTGGAATACTAAAGGACTATATTAAAATATCCAAGTTATGTTTATTAGCAGAAACTTTATTGACACGCGTATTTTAACGGCCACTTTCATTGAAAGACTAAATTTTCGAAAACATTTTACTAGCATACCGAAGTTATAATGGGTGGTTTAATTTTAAGGGACTATGTTGATTTTGAATAAAATAATTATGAAATTATTATCATTTATTTTTATAATTTTAATATTTGTATGCTTCAATTATGTATGGAACACACCACGCGGCACACCACGATCCGATAGTCAAAATTTTCAATGACACTGTTGATGCTCGATTGTTGGGCACGATGATGAGTCGAGGTTGCTTGCTCTTTTGCCACGTTATCGTGAAAAACAGCAATGTTTCCCATTCAACGAACTAATATGGCATTCACAGATGTTTCCACATTTCATACAGACCTGCTTTGCAGACATTTAAATATTTTTTACAATTCTCACGATTGTGGACGAATTCGAACGATTATGTTGACCAAAAGAATCACGAAGTGCACAAAATGCATTTTGATTTGAACGCCCATTTTTATAAAAATCTTTAATATTTAAAAGCGTTGCTCGATTGCGTATCTTTCCACGGTTCAAATTGAGTTAGTCTGAGATTAAGAAATGTCAAATGAAATACAAGAAAAAACTTGAAGTTTAGATGTGGTTCACCATAAACATGGGCCCTTAAAATTCAACCACCCTCTACAAATAAAGTGATACATATTTTATTATAAAGAGATTATTCTATAGCGATTAACAAAATAATAAATATTGTGCTTTAAATGTACACAAAATTGGTGGTGGGTATAAAAGATTCGGCACAGCCGAATATAGTGCTCTTACTTGTTTTTATACGAAATAGACATTTAATACAAATTAATTCTAATTTTAAAACTTATATTTTAATTCACTGCATTTGTTAAATATACATTTTGTATAACATTTTTTATAATAATTCTCACGCAGTGGCACACAAATTATTTATCAAAAACTTTTTTAAGTTTTATAATTATTAGTTGTGCATTTTGATTGACTTTAAGAAAAAACAAAAGAACATTTTAAGAGACTAAGTTCTAAGGAAAAAAAACATAAAAAATTAATTTCTAGAAATTAATAGGCGAACAAGAATTTCCAACCTGATAAAAATTGCTAGCAATAAAGAAATTGCTGAGAAGCATTCTAATAAAACTTAAAAATTGTGTACCAAAGTAACCTCGAGGTTGTACTATCAGCAATGTTACTTAGAGGCAAAATTTCACATAAATAGGAAAAAGTTGCTTAACGTTTTTTATATTTATATTAGAAGAGGATTTTTTCTTCGGCAATTTGTCTTTATATAACATGATTAATTAATCCGGATCTACTACTTCTAATACTGTCTCGTTACAACAAGTTATATAAATGCCTTAAAATATAATTAGTTAAAAATTAACTGCAGGGTAATTATACATTTCTCTAGACAAATGTTGCAGACAAATATTATGTCATATGTAAAGTGAAACAATATATTTTTCCAGGATATTATTTACGCTACAAACTTGAGATGTATTCATCAACTACACTACAACTAGCCACCAAAAAAATTGCAAGTAATGCAATAACAAAACTTTCAAGAGCTCTAAACCAATAGTGGAAAAGCATTCATTCTGAATTGCTCCCTACATACGGAATAAAATGTTATTAAAGTTATAACACAAATGATGTTTTTAAAGTTAATAAAATATCGTGCAAAATTTCTTAAACAATTTATGTTAACATACAATATCAACCCATTAAAAATCGTATGCTTTTCACTAAATATGCATGAATTCTAAGCACTTATTAGAATAAAGAGCAGTTCATTAATATATTTGTGTAAATGATCTCCCGTGACACACTTATGTGAAAATCTTTAGTGTTTTTACCTAAATTTAATCACTTCGTCTCCAGTTGAACCCTTGCAAAATCACGTTTGGTGGGAGCATTTTATATCTAAGGCGTATGATTGACATGTGATACAATTATTTGTTCATCATACGTATCGGTATACAACTACATATCAGAAGTTTTGGGCCATAATTAAACCTGAAAAGTTCATTACATTTATGGAATTTTTTTTGAAGAATTCATTCTAAATTTAATAAGAAAATATAATAGCGTTGAAGAACGAGCTACAAAAGAACAATTTAGTTGTTCTTTTTTTTTAATCATTCAGATAATAAATTGTGATTTTTTAAGCACATTAATTTTGGACAAAAATTATAACTGAATTAAAATATGAATGCATTCAAAAGCAATAAAAAATTCGTGATAACATTTATTTTATATGGAAAAATAATTAAATTAAAATATGAATAGATGTCTATTACATCAAATATTTTAATTTTGTTAAAAGAAAAAAAAAGAATTAATTACAAATGTTCTTGATGAAATGAATTAAGCTTAATTCAGTTCTTTTTTAGATGCTATTATTGTTTAATGCCAAATTAAAAACTGTATCTTAGACTTTTAAAAAATAAATTTTAAAAAATACTTTAAAAAAAACAAAAACTAACGTATATTAAGGTTTAATGTAAAATAAAATAAAATTAAATATCAATAAAAAATTCACTATCGCAAAAAAGTGGTAAAAAATATTAATTTTACACTAATAAAACCCATTGTAACTTTACATTTAAAATGTTTGTACATATAAGAAATATTTTCAATATTTCAGTTTCATATTCTTGTCCTTTTGATTATAACAGCTATATCATGACTTGGTTTTTTGCATTATATTGAAATAATAATGAGTGGCAACAAATTTTTATTTTCCATTTATTTTATTTTTTTTTCCTTCATTTGTACTAATTAAGGCAGAATATTTAAACAGCAATTGACACATGCTGCTTTATAAAATCGGCATACACATTTATATGTAAATAAAGCTATAGAGCCAGAACTATAATAAAATCTATTTTTTTCTACAAACTTACCATTTACCAATAGTTCACTACTACTATTGACCAAATTGTCCATAATTGGTTGAAATGTATAAAATGTCAACGTTTCCAATTTGTTCATTTGCACATTGAGTGAGAGGAGGGCCGGTGTACCACGTAAAAGACCATTATCGATTTTCTTCAAAAGGTTATTGCGTAAATTTAAAGTTTTTAAATTATTCAAACCATCCAGGGCCCGTTCCGAAATGCGCTAAAAGTTTACATAACAAAGAAAAGTATAATTAAGGTCATTAAATATTGCCAATAAAGTTATAAATTTTTATGTTGAAATAAAAATGATGTTATTTTTATACCCGCCACCAAAAAAATGGTGGGGGTATATTCATTTTGTCATTCCGTTTGTAACACATTGAAATATCCATTTTAGACCCCATAAAGTATATATATTCTGAATCAGGGTTTGATTTGATGACGATCTAGCTATGTCCGTCGGCTCAAATTTTGCCAGAATCTTTCTTATAGACAAGGTTTGTTTGGTATTGAAAATAGGCTAAATCGGAAAATTAGGAAGAGAGTTATAGCTCGAAAAGTAAGAGTAGGTCGAAAAAACCGTGTCCTTCAAACATCGAATAAAATGGACTTGTGTCCAAACGCATTAACGTAGACTCATGAAACTTCGAATATATATTTCCTGAGTAAAAACAATATTTTTTCCTGAAAATTATCAAAATCTATGGATTAGGAGAGGAGTTATCGATCAAAATGTACGAAAATTTATACCGCACAGTGTATTTTTCGGTATATTTGAAACCAAAAACGTCATAAAAGCAACAAAATTAGATGTACGACCCTGAAATTTTGCACACATGGCTTCTTGGTCAAATGCTGACGGAAAATCAATGTGCCACGCCTACTTTAACGCCCACCTCCCATATAACGATTTACCCAAAATTCATATAATTTCTCTATTAATAAAGATTTTGGAATATTAAAGGACTATATTGAAACACCTAAGTTGTACTCATTAGCGAGAACAACTTTGACACGCCTACTATAACGCCCACTTTTCACGTTATCTACCATTAATGAAATTTAAAAGCTCATAAAACCGCCAAAATTAGAGGTATGAAGATAAAACTTGCTACGTATATCCCCCTCGGCAATGTCATTGCTGTGCCAAAAAATTAAGGTGCCACGCCCACTTTTACGCCCACCTCCCGTATAACGTTTTACCTAAAATTCATATAATTTCTCTATTAATAAAGATTTTGGATTAATAAAAGACTATATCGAAACACCTAAGTTGTACTCATTAGCGAAAACAACTTTGACACGCCTACTATAACGCCCACTTTTCACGTTATCTACCATTAATGAAATTTAAAAGCTCAAAAAACCGCCAAAATTTGAGGTATGATGATAAAACTTGCTACATATATCCCCCTCTAGGCAATGTCATTACTGTGCCAAAAAATTAAGGTACCACGCCCACTTTTACGCCCACCTCCCATATAACGTTTTACCTAAAATTCATATAATTTCTCTATTTATAAAGATTTTAGAATAATAAAGGACTATATTGAAACATCTAAGTTGTACTCATTAGCAAAAACAACTTTGACACGACTACTTTAACGCCCACTTTTCACGATATCTACCGTTAATGAAAATTAAAAGTTCATAAAACCAACAAAATTAGAGGTATGATAATAAAATTTGCTACATATATCCTTCTAATCAATGTAATTGTTGTGCCAAAAAGTTTAAGTGACACGCTCACTTTACCGCCTACTTCCCATATAACGGTTTATCTTAAATTCATGTAATTTCTCTATTGACAATGTTTTTGGGAAAATAAAGGACTATATTGAAATATCTAAGTTGTATTTATTAGCAGAAACTTAATTGATACTCCTACTTTAACGCCCACTTTCATTGAAGGACTAAATTTATGAAAACATTTTACTAGCGTATCGAAGGTTAAAAGGGTGGTTAAATTTTAAGTTGATTTTAAATAAAACACAAATTGTTTAAGAAGTTATTATCATTTCTTTTTATAATATAATATTTGTATGGTTCAATTATGTATTTAAAAAAATATCGGCAAAATGCCCCCGCCCCCCATCCTTGGCACCACTCCTCTATCTGATGATCCAAATTTTCAATGACAATGTTGATGCTCAATTGTTGGGCATGATGATGAGGCGAGGTTGACTGCTCTTTTGCCACACTATCGCAAAAACCAGCAGTGGTTCCCATTCAACGAACTAAGAAGGCATTCACAGATTTTCTAACATTCTATACAGACCTGTTTTGCAGAAATTAAAATATTTTTTACAATTCTCCCGATTGTGGACGAATTTGAACGCCCATTTTTATAAAAAACCTGAATAACTTTAAAGCGTTGCTCATTTGCGTATCTTTCCACGGATCAAATTGAGTAAGTTTGAAATTGAGAAATATCAAATGAAATGCAAAAAACAAATTTAAAGACTAGGTGTAGTTCACCTTCAACATGGGCCCTTAAAATTTAACCACCCTCTACAAAGAAAGTGATACATATTTTATTATAAAGAAATTATTCTATAGCGATTAACAAAATAATAAATATTGTGCTTTAAATGTACACAAAATTGGTGGTGGGTATAAAAGATTCGGCACAGCCGAATATAGTGCTCTTACTTGTTTCTTTTGTTTTTTTTTGTTTTTTTGTTTGTTTTTATTTTTGTTTCATTATTAATTAATGAGAGTAATAATGTATGCGGAAATTAATGTAAATTGCTTAAAGTCATGTTAATATATAATTAAATTTTATAGATTTTATTACCTTACAAAACAAGACATAAAAACAAACAAATTATACATACAAACCAAAACGAAAAACAACTGTTCTAAAGGTACAAAATATATAATTAAATACTCCTACATATGAATGTATTTGTAATTTAAGGCACACATATATATATACATATGTAGAAACTTAAAAAAATACACATGAATATGGGGTAAACACACCTGTTTCAAACTAACATAATTATGTGCGAATAAAAATAACATTTCTGTTACACCCTTTTTATATTAAAATATATTGTGCTGCTTTTGTTTTAATTTAAACATGTGTGTGTGTGTATTCTAATAACTCTTAGGTTAATAAGGGTTAACAGCTATTTCTATTTTAGTCCAAAAAAGAAATTTGTATCTTTAACTTTACTTTTGTTTTATCATTCTGCATAACGTTTGAGAATCCTCATTTACGGACACCCTAATTATTTTTCTTAATGAACGTAAATTTCCAAACACACATGGCTGTACACAAATATTTATAATTATGATAGAGTTTCACATATCTTACTCTATAATTATATAAAATTTTCTTTGTGTTTTATGATTATATGTCACATAATTTTAACACCTTCTTAATAAATAATTCTTATGGTCTTCTATTTCATTCCCTTTTATAGTTATTTAAGCTTTGTATTCCATTTCGGACAACCCTTAACGTTATTTTTTTATGCCGGACATATTTAATGGGCAATACCTTTTGTAAAGCGTTTATTTTAGTTTAGTCTTCATACCTACAACTTGAAGGTTAAACTAAAATGTAATGACTTCTGTTTGTCAAAGGTTTACTTTGTCCTTAACCTTCATATATAGCATGTACTACAATAATATTAAAGCATATTATGAGTAAAGTAGAAACTTCTTTATTAAGTTAGAAATACAGAAAATATTCACAAAATTATTAGTTGGAATATATTAACAATTGTTGACGTAAAATTAAAACTTCATGTTTTGTGTACTCTTTCTTCATCTTGTAAAACTTATAATATAATTTTCAAAAACCTTTCCTGAAGTTATGTTTCACTATTTTTAACTAAAAAACTTTTTTAAATGTATTCATTTACTACTTTCAACACTTTACCTTTAGTGCCAAGGATACATAAAGCTTTGTCATTCCGTTTGAGATTTCTACAATAATCACTTCCTTCTACCAAGAGTGTAAATTTTCTATAGAAAATAGACTAGAGAGTCGATTAAATAATTTCCGTTTATTGTTCTGCCGATCTGTCCATCTGTCCTTCATTCATCTATCCGTCTGTCCTTATGTTGGTTAAAATCAACTTTTAGAAGCCCCAATCATATTGCGCAGATCTGTATGTGGTATCAATCTTTTAAAAAATGAGCAAAAAAATACGACGAACTCACATTGTTGCCGTATATTAAAAATATTTCAGCACTATAACAATTTCTAGACACATTTGTTAACAACTGAAGATATGATAAGCCTCTTTGGCTATATCTAGAAAAGTTTGAATAAATCGCTAATTAATCGGCAAAGTTATAGGCAAAAATAATTTTTAATAATATTTTTTTGTTTTTTAGTATATCAAGTTACTACAGCTCCTTATTAATTTTTCGATATGCTAAAGACACCGGGAAAAATAACAAAGCGGTTGAAAACTGACTAAGGTGGACATACAAATATATGACTCCTTCTGCTTTGTCAAAAATTGACAAATACAAATCGAATTTTTTAGCTTCAGGGCAACAAGGAGAAGCGACGTTTATATCAACTTGACCAGTAAATTATAATACACTGTAAACAAATTTTAAGATTCACCTTAGCTGCCACTAAAAAATGGCGTACAATTAATTCATATATAGGTTAAATCTTTTAATCAAAAATCTACGATCTTCAACCTCCTAAGCAATGGTATTTATCAAGTGAAATAGCTTAACTCTTCTGCACTCCTTGGGTAAATTTGACCCAATTTTGTTTTTCAAACGCAAAATTTTCCCTTTTAATTATAAGATATGAACCTGCAACTTTAATTTATCCATTACAGGGACGAAAATTATGCTTTTAAAAGAAAATTATAAAATTTAAAACACGATTTATACACATTAATTATCCTTTGGGTCAATATGACCCAACAAGCGATAGTGCAAGTTTAATTTCATTTTACCATTTTTTTCCTATTGAATATAATTGAATTAAGTTCATCTTCACTCAGAATCATTGATTGATCATTTTTTAAGTCAGATAATCAATAAAATCGCTTTTATTGAATATTTTTCATTCAAAATGTTATTATTCTCAAATTTTGGGAGGGATTTGGAGAATCCCGTAAAAGTATCTCTTGAAATTTGTTTTACAATAATATACTTACCTATTGACGCTCTAACTTTGTTCACAAAACAGTTCATTTATATTGCAATTCGGTGACCGATTTCTCAAGCAACAATGAGTTTCAAGCTATTTGCGACCATATCAAAGTGCCTACGGTTTGAAAGCTCTGAATATAGAGAAGAAAGAAGACTTCGTGACAAACTAGCACCGATAAGAAACGTTTGAGACAAGTGGAGTAATTAGCTTAAAGTTTTTTTCAATCCACATGAAAATGTTACTGTAGATGAAGAGTTGATTCCATTTTGAGGTCGGGAAATATATTCTATCAAAGCTCGCCAGATATGGCATACAAATTTAAATACTTTGCGATTCCAGAACTAAATATGCCTGAAATATGGCAGTGTACACAGGCAGAGCAAGAAATACACAGTCAGAAAAAAATCAAGGTTAGACTCTTGTACTTAAAATTTAGGTGAGAGAGTGGTGCTAACATTTTCAGACCCTCTCCCAAAGGGTTGCAGAATTACATGTGATCATTTTTTACTGCATTCAATCTTGCCATTCAACTTTTTTGTCAGAATATTACATTAGTTGGCACTTTACGTAAAAATAAAACTTTTTTGCCATCAAAAATTCCGGATATGAAAAAAAGCCTGTATTGCACTCTGATTTTTTGTTTTCAAATAATATAACTATAGCTTCCTATGTTCAAAGAAAAAATAAATACGTTCTCCTCTTAAGTTCTCTTTATCATTCATCCGGTATAATAGACTATGAAAAAAAGAAACCTGAACCTTGACCAACTATTTGCT
Source organism: Phyto melanocephala (assembly GCA_941918925.1). Lineage (NCBI taxonomy): Eukaryota > Metazoa > Arthropoda > Insecta > Diptera > Rhinophoridae > Phyto > Phyto melanocephala. Next base: position 109,607,882 of record OW799235.1, on the reverse strand, counting down.
TATTACACATGTAAGCGCATGACTAAGCGATAGCCTGTTGCATTTTTTCAAATATGATAGATGTATGAGCATATAACTCGTACGTCAAATGGACTGATATGAATCCTGCCTGGAATTTCAATAAAAACTTTAGACGCAGGCTTTATCTAGCAGGACTTGCAGATAAGCTAATAAACGAGCATAATTTGCAAAGAAAGGTTTTGCCAGATGGACCATCAGCAAGAAATCTTATTCAAGAATAAAATAATCTCACAAGTGCCTCGCAATGTTCCAAACAAAATAGTACAAATACACCATTGTCCAGTAATTTACCAAACAAATCACAACGGTGTTTCTTTTGTCAACATGGAAGCAATTCAAATAAGATTCAACCAAATCTGATTCTTGTAAAATATTTATTTGCAAACAGCATATGGTCACATTGTTTAAAAAATTTTCAGACGAAATCTTAATTGTTTATACATTAGTATTAAAAATATAATTACTATATTATTATTTTTCTAAAAAAGGCTGAATTCCAAATTTAAATTTATTTTATATATATATTTTTTTTGTTAAAAAGAAGAAGAAGAGCTTATTTATTTTAGTTTTCATTATTTTATTATTAAATAAATAAGCAGAAAAACAAATATTTAAATTTCCTATATTAAATATGAAATTTTGTTTAAATTTTTTGGTTGGGTCATATTGACCCAAAGGATCATAGGAAGGGCATATATCCAAGGGATGCAGAAGGGTTAAACAGTTAAACACCGTAAATAATGAGAAAGTTAAAGTTCAAGATGGCGTTAGATTTAAAATGGGGGGATATGTGGAGCAAATATAGTAATTCGGATTAGATTCTTTTAATTCCCACAAAATTGTTATTAAATGAGAGGTGTTAAGCTGTACAATATATCTTATTTATATGAAAATAAAAACAATTTAAATTAAAAAGTTTTTTATGCTATTGACCTTTGTTTAAATGTGATTATTTCTCACCTAATTATAGTGTAAACATCAACCATTTTTTCATTTTTTCATTAGATCACTTAGTTCGTGTGGGGAGCAGAAATTCCTATTGTGCGATTCATGCAATTTTTGTTTCTAATATACAATTAATACGAGAGAAATCACGGCAACTTAAAATATAAAAAATATTTATTATTCCTATAAATCTGAGGTTCTTGCTTAGCATTGACAAAAACGTTTTAACACTTAGATGAGTAGTTGCGCAGATAATTGAGTACTCATTCTTAATTTCATAAGTAAATATAGTTAATGAAATGTGGCTTTGAGATAACAGCAGTGAAAAATTTGCTTATTTGTTGCTTAGTTTAATTATAGAATCTTTTATCGTATATAGTTGGGTTAGCTATTTTGGAAAAGTATATTTTAAAGCCATTAAAAAGTTTTGTATGTTTCTTAGAGTTGTGCTATATTTTCTTCATTTCAGTATTTTGCTTAACATATTCGCTCATGCAAATACCTTGCAACTTTCACAGGCTAAACATTATAATTTTACATGTAATTTTAGTATATTTTTATGGAAAATTTTTAAACTTATTTTACATTCGCTTCACTTCACACCAAAGCCAGTATATCTATATGATGCCTTAACAAATGCATATGTATAAAACCATTAAAGATTTATACAATACAAGTTATCGTTATTTTTACACCAATTAAATTTTCCTAATGATTGACTATTATATTTGATAATAAATGTATTTAGTACTTGTATATCATATTTATTATAGCAAGAATAATATCTTTCTTGTTCTTTTTTACATACAAATTCCTTTCGTAATGCGTTAGAAAAAAAAAGAGTACACAAGCAGTATCATGGAAAGTTAAAATATATTGAAAAAAAAATAATAATGCAACTGTTGAAACAAAAAATATCTTTACTTCTGCATAGCAAAATTTGCAATCTGTAATCTATAATTACACCACAATAATTTTTCTCATTACCAGCCTGATTCATTACATGCATATGTTTTCAGCATTAGCATGGAAACCAACAAAAATAATTAAAGAAACATTTTCGAAATTGCTGAAGACGATAGTTATCAATATCCTTAAAAAATTATAAACGCGCTTTCGTCAGGAGGTCTACCAGGTAAATAAAGGAGAATATATTGAGTAAGTAGGAGGTCTGTTTTATAATCAATTCGGCTTTTAAAAGGCACCATCAACTGTGCACGATCTTACCGTACTTGAAAAGATGGAATAATCTTTTTAAAATGCAAAATTTAAAAATCATAGTAAATTTTCTTAATCGTTTCACTAATCCTTACTACCTGTTGGTTATAGTGAAGGATTTCTTCAATAATAGTAGCCTTCTGCACAAAACCGATAACGGCATACGACAGCATAATATCACAGGTGGGGTCTCTCAGAGTTCGGTTCCTAAAATGTTTCCCTGGAATATAATTTATGATGGTATACTTCACCTGTGTCTTCCAGATTGAGATTGTTGGTTTTGACGATGATGTAGGCCTACTTAATATGTGTCTTAAAGGAATTAGTGAAAATAATGACCATTACTAACGTAAGTATAGAAATTGTGTACTCTTGGTTAAAACCTTTTAATTTCAGGCTGAAGCGATTTTGCTGCAAATCAATGGCTTCTCTGAATTTAATGTTGGATCATATTGTATTGAAATAAAGCCTACACTTTAATATCTTGGAGTGATGATAGATTGTCGTTTATCTTTTAAGGATTATCTAATATCTTGATGGAGAGTTTTCGTAAACATGTACCGCTTTATCTCGTATAATGTCAAATATGTAGGGTGAAAAATATATTTGCATCGGAAACTTCTGATTGGAATGGTTTAGAGTCTGATCTTGTATGCGCCACGTATATGGTTTGGGGCTCTTAGGTTAAAGACTTACAGTCAAACCTAAACAAGAGCAGCAAGCATTTTTGGCTGTCAAAAATTTTCACGTTCATTGAATTTGTATGAAATTAATAGAAATTCCGAGGCGGCAGCGCTTTGCAATTTAAAAATTCAATTTTGACAAGCTATTTTCAGGTCAATCTGGCGATTTTATTTCTACTTGGTGAGTTTATAAGTGAGCACTACTGTTCATTATACAACGTTGACGCTATTGTTTAGGTTTGTCACCTCAGCTTTACCGCTCAGCAGACTATTACGCAACGCCTGCCGCTCTTGCTTAGGTTGGTCTGTTACAGTATCGTAAGCCCAGTATATAGACTGGCTTCTTTGCGAATTAGTTGTAAATTCCGGACGTTTTAGATGAGGCCGCTGTCATGATTACAGGAATGATGCCAATTAATCTCCAGACAAATGGATTCTCAGATATTTAGCGGTGGCTGGGGCGATGTTCTTTGTCCGTTATAGGAAGTTGCACGTATTCTCTTATTCCTGATTTGATTCCACGGTTCAAGCGGGCACATCGAGATCTATAGTACTATGTTGTTTTATGTATGCTATGTATTCTTAGTAGACATGATTGTTTTCGAATGTAAAGATATTTCTCATACGTACATATATGTCGGATATATAAACGTATCTGTACGTCTTTAGAAACAATACCTTTTGTCCCAAAACACCAACAACATATAACTAAAATTGCTAAATAACAACCAACACAAAAGTAAAAAAAAAAACATTTTTTTTGTTTCTATTTGGTTTCTTTTATTATATTTTGACTTTTTCAACATATTTGAATACGCATGAGAGTGAGAAAAAAAATGAAAAATCTAACGCAAAAAGCCAAACAAATCTCAAGCCATTATAATAATATTTCGTTTTCCGTTTTTCCTCTGTCTTCTTTTGTATAATTTTTTTTTCACGTTTTGCACTTGTTGTCATGCGAAAGCATATTAAATGCCATGAAAAAATTGGAAAATAAGTACCGAAGCTAAAAAAATAAGAATACGCATAAAAAATGTCTCTTTTGACGCCAGACGGTTGTAACGAATCCCACGTGTCCTCCATCCAACAAAAAAGAACATATTTACAGCCGCTGTTTTATCTGTTACACAATTTCTAAAGCAGTGACATTTTCTGCAGACTTGTTATATTATTTGCAAAGACTTAAAAAAAAAAAATCATACATTTTCTTTAAAAATTTACTTACAAATTTATGGCTGCTTTAAAATAGTTCAAATATGCTGTACATAGAAAGTTTACTTTTGATATAAACATAAATTGACTTCAGGCACATAAAATTTAATGAAAGGTTGTATAAATGTTTATCCCTGGCTTCTTTTTTATATATTTGACCTGTGAGTTTATTGGACTAGAAGATATAAAAAATAGAAAATTACACTTTAACTTAACTGTTAGCTATTGAACCATTTTTTATTGTTTTTTTCTAATTTTGCAACGTTGCATTATATCAGCATGAACAGCCTGCTTATGAAGTTAATATGCAGTTATTGAAAAAATATAGGGAGAAGTAAAAAATTCTACTTCTTATCGTGACGGGACTGAATTTTTTTGGATATTTGTTTTATATGTTGCAGAAAATAATTATACGGTTGCGTTAAAAAATTTACGGTAATTTTGGAAATTTATGGCAAGCAATATCTAGAATTAAGAAAAAAGATAAAAGAATATTTTGCCAAAATATTGTTCTTCTTAATCTACCAATATGTCATATTAGATAATTATAAAAAAGTGTTAGCGTTTTTTAGATAAAATAAAACAAAACTAAACTAAAACAGTTAAATAAAGTTAGTCCATTATTCAATCTTACTCTATTATATTAAATAATAATATATGTGTCCGGAATTCGTTCTATAAACTTATTAAATTCTGTCATAAATTAAAACCTTGATCTTGATCAAATATGAGTTCCATTATTCTATCGTAAAAAAAATTGCTAAAGTCAGTCACTAGAAGCACTATCATTAAGCCAGCTTGCACGATAGGGGCTTAGGTTTTTATTAAAATATATGAACTATTTTTGTATGACTGCCCAAACTAACAAGGAAAGCAATTCAGTTTAGATGGTTAAATATAAATATGGATACGCCAACTATTAAAATAGCTCCGGCTTTGAGTGTCGGTGTGATTTGTGGCATAGACTTGACATAAATAAATACGTCAACTTAAAATCAAATGGGATCAAATAGCCATCATATGCCTAGTGCAGAATGTATATGACATTAGATACCTTCTGCTTATTCAGGCCAAAAAAAATATAGGCTTGGGAATGCCGTATTTTAAAAATTATACCAATGACGGGGCCAGCTAAAAATCCACACCCAACAGTTATTTAATTATTTCTTTTTTTAAATAAATGTTTTAAAATCTCATGTAGACTAATTATCATTTGAATCATAACAATTTCGTTTGTCATTTATCATGAGATGGATTTCATCTACATATTGAAGGAAATTAAAAAAAAAATCATTCTGTTGTCATTTGCCTTAAACTACTTTGGCAAGTGAATTATTTATATGTCATTATGATCAAGTCATTATATATTATAGTCTGCAAATGCAAAATTCTCTTACGCTTAATAAAAGCTGTCGCGATTCTTTAGATCTTGTACTTTTTAACCGTACGGATGTTGGCTGTTTACAGTACCATTGGACTCAATTCTATCTACTGCATTGCGAATATTATACTTTATGAGATGGTTATACCGATTGTAAAATTGGAAAATCTCGCGGAAAGTTTCCCAAACGCACCAGCTCTTTTTATAAAATAATTTTTGTACCTGCACATGCTATTGAACCATTTATTTATCTACGGCAATTTGGCAAAACATATGTAATAAATGATATCCATATGTAGCTTTAACACTAACACCAATAACAACTGTTAAAGTTGAGTAGTCCCTACCGAAATGCCAATTTTTAGCATGTCTGTATATTAAGGAAATTGTTTCAAAAATATCAAGTCGAATCACAGGAAGTTACTTTCATATCCCTAATTAGAATGCTGTTCTAAATGATTTAAAAAATTTTATATGCATTTCTGAATTGTATATTCACGGACAGTCAAGAGATAAACTCGTTCTTAGGTTATGATTTTATGCATTATACGACATCATGCCATCGTGGCTAAAAAGAGAATAAAATATTACAGATGGAAATATGTGTGGCCAAAACTAAATTAACATGAGATACGTTCAGAGTGAACAAAGAGGCGTTACTATTTTAATTGATGTTTTTCCCCTGGCATATAAATTTTAATGTAATATATTTTTTTTCTTAATATCAAAATATTATTAAAATCTTGCGACAGCAAAAGGTATTGTGCAGAGATTTTTTCATGCTTGTATAATAGGAGCTCACACCGAAGTTAGCCTAATGTTGCAATAAATATAGTATGCAAGGATGATCGCAAAATCGTTTTTTATAACAGCATATCCATATGGGTATTCCACAAAATTTAAAGTATCTTAAGGCTTCAGATTGAAAATCGCTTAAAAATTTTATTAAATGACTAAGAACTTCTTCTAGTAGATATTTTATTAGATTTAGAAATTATTCTGGAAACTTTTCCATCTTAGAGTGCATACAATACCAAAATAAGCATTCGTGTACATTAAAGAAAATTTTCCTTGTTTTGAAACTAAGCTATTCACTTGTTTTCTATTCTTTTTTTTTATTTTATGAGTTTTAAGACTTTAATGCGACTAAATTTTCTGTGAGCAGTTTTTTACTTCCGCTTAAATTTATCTTAAATTAGTAATCGACATATAACAACAACTCTAGTGTAGGGAAAAATATGCTTAAAAATTTAAAAAATTATTTCTAAAATGTTTCTTTTTTGTTTCTCAATCTCCACTTACACTTTTCAAATACCAGAACAAGACATAAAACAAATGCGAACAAAAAGATAAACGATGCTCAGTCATATATTTATATCGCTTAAACTTTCAGCACTTGAAATAGCATTATTTATGTTAGTAGAAGTAGCAGCAACAACGAAAAAAAAGAAAGAATTACGCAACAAACGCCTACTACCATCGACACTCAAACGCCTCAGTAAACTTTTCATAAAAGCAGACAGAAAGACTTACAACCAAACGACACAACTGACAAACAAACTAAAAATAAATAACTTAAAGATAGTATTTAGAAAATAAAAAAACAACTCAACTGAATATGGTGATATGATGATGTACATAAGTGCTGTATAAAGAACCATTTATTTTGGTACATACATATACATATGCCCCGAAAAGTACCATAGTATCATTAGTACAAAAGATTAGTCATATAAGAGCTTAGCAGTGAGTCCTTAAATTATATGAATATCAATAAACAAAGATAAAACGTAAGTTTTGCAAATTTCTCGTGTGTATAAAATAATCAAATCGTAACTTTTTTTTAAAGAATTTAGGTGCCTTCAGAAAGTTCATCTCTAATACACGACTAAGTCTCTAAGAATAATGGCAATATTTCTAACAAAAAAAAACAAAATAAAACAGATAACAGCGAAAAGGAAAGCGAGGAAAACGAAAGAAATCTCTAACACTTGAATGAAGTTTTATGGTTGTGGTAGTGGTGTAAGTCTCATATCAAAATTTTTCGACATAAGTAAAGATGAAAACATAAATACAAAGGCACACTTACACCAATACATATACATAATAAATATCCATTCACTAAATATACAAGCTAAAATCTTGACTGTCCGTGTGTATAGAAACAAAACGCCAGTATGTCTGCATATGACAGGATATGCAACCACTTTAACAAATATGGCAAAAATCCATTGAAAACAAAAAAGATGCTTGAAAAGAGATATTAAGCTTTATAGGGTTCCTCCTATAATTTATAAGATTTGTTTGTTTCCTTTTTGGATTCTTTCATTTCTGTTTTACTTTTCGGTTACTTTTCTTTCTTGGCTTTTCCACCCGCGTCTTACACTTAAACCCTTTATTCTCTAGAGAGAAAATAAATGCCACAAAACTATATACAAGACAGAATTAAGAACCGGTTGTAGTTTTCTTAAATTAACCTCATTATGACAAATTTTACCATTTTTTTCTTAAAATGTCTCTTATAAAATTGTTTGGATATATTAAGATTCAATTGACCTATTTGAACTAGTCTAGTAATATATTCTTATGCAACTCATGGGACTTATCAAAACACATTTACTTTCAAACAACTGACATACAATTCCCGCAGGGTTATGTTCGAATGTATGTACAAATGATTATTATAGTCAGATAGATAGACAGATCCATAAAAAGTGTAAACTCAAACACATTTACACACTCAAACAGACAGTCTTACATACATACTATTCATATGCATCTCTATATAAGAAAAAGCAGCTCATATATTGTCACAATATCTAACAAGGATTTATGCTTATCTGTGTGTTGTCAGTGTAGGTTTCTTCTTCTCAAATTTGTTATGCTGTTTAAACGAGCGTGTGTGTGTGTGTAAGTGTGCCTATATGTCAACATTGTAGGAGTGTTGTGTACATACTATTTCCTTTAAGTTTTTCTGTAGATGTTTATTTATTTATTTTCATTTTTTTAATTTTAACTTAAGCTGTAACTGTGTCATCTTTTTTTCTTGCTTTTTAACATTTCTTAAGCTCACAACAATAGTATTCGGATGTCGCACAGTAGTAGTATATATTAAAAGTTTTCTATAAATATAAATTAATATTTATTTGAGCTTTCTATTTCTAAATTTATTATAAATCATCCTATAAACTACATAATAATAACAACCTTTAAAAAAAATAAGAAATTTTGTAAATCTTAACTCTTTCTAACGCCAGAGTCTGGCTAGGACTTTTTATAACGTTATTTTTACATATTTACCATCCTGAAAAGAAATATAGGAAAGGATATTGAAGGAAACTTATTCGAATGTTTTACTGCACCACATTTTTAACAGATATGGTCTGTCTATACCCAAATTTATTTATTTTTTTTTTTCTATTTAAAATTTTTGTGCGATATTATCAATTATTTTTTGTTTAAAGTTTATTTTTATTGAGGAACTATGCTTTTTATGTAAATTATCCAATATTGAAAATTGAATGAATAACATTGATATACTCAGACTGTTAGGTGCTCGCTCAGCTTTTACTCACTTTTAGAAAATTTAGCTAATCGTTTTTAAAAAGTTTAAGCTAAATACATTTTTTAAATACTTGAATTATTTAATCATTATCTTATTTATCTTGACTAATTAAGATTACATCAGAAGTGACCAGTAGTAGTAATGCTAATACTATAGGAAAGAGTTATTTATTTCCGAATTAATTATATAAAACTGAGTGGAACTGTCTAGACTCATGAGCTACGAATGTGAAAATCAAACCATGTGTGATTATCAAAACAATTATGCATGGAAAGGTTAGATTATAAAATTCAGAATTTAAAACCTAAAGAAAAGTTTTAAAAAATCGACTTCATTATAAAAAAAATTTTTATTAAAAAATATTTATTTTAGAAAAATTTCAGTGTTGGAAAACAATTTTCTTAGAATTTTGCGAAAATATATCGCACACTAAAAACAATGAAGTTAAATCTCGAAACGTCCTACATTGCTAGAACGAAATAAACTCGCACGCAAATTGTGAAAGTCTAAAGGATGGATACCAGGCCATGAAAGCTCTATTAGTAACAAGAAGGCCGATAAATTGTCCACATTTTTAAGTGGTCTAATTTTCAAAAATGTTAAGCCCTTTCAACGTTTCAAATAAGAACTTAAAGTTTGGACGATGGAGGAACATGTAACTTAAGTCTTGTGAAATCGAAAGAAAAGGGGTCTAGCAAGTCAAACAACAAGTCACACAGAATTGAGAACTTGTCTAGCTCGCATGATATTGTCGGAGGTAGCGACATAAAGAGCATGCGAGGAAATGAACAAGACCTTGAAACACTACCTTTGTCATTGTCCTGCGTTTGTGCTTATAGAATACTTGTTCAAACATTTAATTTCTAAGGAACTCAAACTGGATATCCAAAAGAAATTACATTGAGGGGACTGCATTCTTGATCTAGTTGAATTTTATGGAAAAAATATGATTATGGTTTTTATTAGGGTAACTTCGCTTCCACATAGAGCGAACAATATGCCAATTGGGCATATGTGTATACCTTTCATGGGTTTGGGCTTTTAATTCCCCTATTTTCAACCTAACCTAATTACAATAAAGTCACAAATAGAATTTTCCAAAATTGACACATCGCTAACTACTCCAAACATTGCTTTCTCATCACAATCTATTCCATTCACTTGTATAAATTTTCTGAATTTTTTTAATTCTGAAACCCCAGCGCTTTTTTATAATTTTATAAAATAATTTAAGTAGAATATTAATGATTATATTAGTTTTATTTTATTTATTTAACTTATTTATTATACAACACACACAGCAAAATTAAGTTACTATAAGTGTTGGTATGTATTAATAAAATTTAAAAAGCAATATTTACAAACACGGATTGCTACACCATCACGGTAAAATAGTGTAAACGCAGTGTTGTCTCTGTTTGAACAATTTTAAATAATGTCCTTTAACAAAATTACAATATCAAATAACTTATGTAAAGATGAGCAATATTACAATTATTTTTAATATTATTATTTCTACCGGGATATATGTTTATTTCTTATTTATTTTACGACAATTAGAAAATAATTATGTTACCGGAATTATACAGACTACTTTATTATAGTGTAACTGACGAAATTCTCAGGTGGAAATCATGTTTGCAACCCCCAGGTTGGCAAGCCAGCATACTTCTTCATTCATTAATGATATATAGTAAACGTAAACAGTTTTATTTAATTTTACCAATATGTAACTAATATTTAAATAAATAAATTAATAACAGGTCTATCGAGAAACTCGTTAGGGTATTTGAAATTATGAACATTTTTAGGGAAATCATTAAGAAAATTTTATATTTAAAAACAAACACAATATCATTTAAATGACAACCAAGGCTGGTTTAAATCGAGGACCTTATGCGAACTCTGCTCAGAGAGGTTGTTGCTGGGAAAAAATACCAATTAATGTTAGTGAATGTTAAATGGCAGAACCTATACAATTTAAATATATTCCTTAGAGTACTAAGCTTATATAAAACTCAAACAACTCTTGATTCACTGCAAGTATAGTTTCACTTTTATTCTCGCCCTCAACACTATGCATCATTGGCGTATTTTATATGTTGCTTATTTATTTATTTAGTGAAAGATTTATATTATAATTACAATTTTGTTTAAGTTTGCAAAGTATCCAAAAAAAGACTTTAATTTGACATATAAACATGTTGTTAAAAATTTAAGGCAGAGATTGAAACACTTAAAACATCCACACATAATTCAATACACAGACATGTCTATCTGCATACAACAGTAAGTGAAATTATGTTTCTGTATAAGTATGCCAGCGCTTGAAAACAATATTTAGATTTGTAAACTTACCCAGCTGGCAAGATGTTTATAAAAGATATTGCCTTTAAAGACGTCTTTTAGAGATTTAAAAATTTTTCATTTATATTGGTTTTAGAATTACTTTAAAAGTAACATTATGATAAAATTATTTTTAGTCTGGTCGCCTAATTTTTTCAAACACCTTGACTGAAGAAAAATAAACTCGCTAGCCGTATAAGTTAAAAAAAAATCCGTTAACGGTAATTGTATAAATTACTGTGAAGGATATATTTGAATTTCTTTTTTTTACACTTTGTTATAAGAGAAGGAATATACAAGGGCCAATGTCACTTTTTTGCTCTTTTGGGTAAATCATTCCATTAGATTTGTTTTCTTGCTCTATTTCATTATGGTAAAACAGCTAAAGTCATACTTAACCCATATTAGTTCATAAATAAAATGCTGGCCAATGTCACTACGAAAGCATATGTAAAATTTAAAGTTTAATTCAAATTTTCTTAAAAGTAAATATTTTGACATTGTCCCTTTTAGCTCCAAGCTACAGACTTAATAAAACAACTTACCTCAATTTTATTATCATCCAATTCCAGCTCAGTTAAACTCCACAATTCAGCAAACACTGTATCGCCAATAAAGTTGATATTATTGTGTGTCAATTTCAAAACATTCAAATTACCCAAGCCCTTGAAAATTTCACTGGTCAAAACTGAAATTTGATTGTGAGCCAAATTCAAGTAAATTAAACGCACCAAGTCAGAAAATAGACCCTCATGCAAATTAGAAATATTATTGTTATTCATATTTAAACGTTCGCACAGGGGTAAATTACGAAATGCTTTACGATCAATTTCGAAAATTTGATTGTGTTCCAAATTCAAATCCCTTAGGCGTATGTGATTGGCAAAGGCCTCCTGGTCCAATGCCATTATCAGATTATTTGTCATAACTATGCGTTCCAGTTGATGTAAATTAGCAAATGCATAACTGCGCACAATTTCAACTTGGGAATATTCTACGGTTATACTGGTTAGGTTTTCCAAGGGTTTAAGTATGTGGGTGGGTATATAATCAAGACGTCCGTGATTTTGTATAACAAATTTTAATTCACGTAAACGTGTTTGTTGATAGAATCTAGTCCAGGTGGTATCATTTTGTAGTAGACCATCAGAAAATACCCAACATTCGGCCTTTTGTACAGGTACATGATTTTCATCCGGTGTACAATAACACATTAATTTCATATCGCGGCGTCTGACACAAAAGCCAGTATCATCAATGGGTCCTTTATAAGGCAAAGATGATGACAGGGCATACGCTGACGAAGCCACCGATGAAGGTACCGATGAGCCATAGGTATTGTACTGATTGGAGGCGGTGGAGGAGGATATACGATCATTACGTCTTCGGCCATCTTTGTCACGTGATCGAGACGCCACTGTACTGACTGATGTCAAGCAGATAAGTAGCATAAGCACAGCGGGCACTATAGACTGTATATTTAAACGTGTCGTTAACATTTTTATTTATTTCTTAATAATATTATTTTGCATATAAAAAATTTTATTTTATGTTAAATTTTAAGTTAGCGATTGAAAATATCTGCCTTCTTTCCTTTCTATTTTTTGTGATTTTTCTGTAATGAAAATGTAAAATAAAATACTTGTTTTAGTATGTAGTTACATAAGAGAACTTTTGCAAATGTGTGTAATTATTTTAGATTTCTTTCTTAAAACTTTTATGTATTAAAATCTAAATAATTTATTGCATCATTTTTATTGTCATTTACATGGAAATTTTGTATCTTAATTTTATTACCACAGACTTTAAATAAATAAATGACATTTTTAAGGTTACCCATCATATGTCTTACAGATTTTTACTACATTACTTATCGAGAATCTTTTTGCAACAAAAATGTGTGACAATAAGTGATTTGTTGTATGTATACAAACACATACATACATATAAATACTTTTAGATCTATGTGTATTAACTCAATTAATGGTTTTGGTTATTATTTAAATGAAAAATAGTTATTTTGTAATAAAATATAGAATTTAACTTAAACCTGTGTTTTAAGAGTTGATGTTTTTATTTAAATTTTAAACCTATAAAAGAAAGAAAATTTGTTTAAAGAACAAATTTAGGGCTGTTTCAAAACAGTTACGAAACAAAATTCTAGTAAGTTATTTTAAACATTAAAAATATCATGATCATAAAAAAAAGAGAAGATGGAGTTACATCATAAAATCAGAGGGCCCTACTTCTTCCAGAATAAAGTCACAGATATAGTGTTTATGAATAAGGATACGTATCGTTATCTCAAAAATGATTTAACAAGCCCTAAATTATAGAGGAGCTGAAGCACAACATTAATGCTTAAATCACAGCAATAGACCCTGAAAATTTGCGTATAGTTCGAAAAATGTCGGTATAGGAGCGCAATGGTAGACATCTCTATGATTTAATTTTTCGTAACTAATACCATAGACAGACGACAGCGTTAATTTACATTAAAATCTCACTAATGCAAATTAAAATTTTGCTGTGACAGACGACAGTTTTTGCATTTAGTAAAAATTGTAAATGCACTAGCAATAACAAATCTGAACATGTTGCTACAAGTTGGGATGGCAGAAGGATACCCTGAAATAAGAGAAAGGGAATTGCGGAAATTCGTAGGTTTAATGGTATTTTTTCATGGAGGTTATAATTCATACATAGATATGTACATACATACATATGTATGTATGTAGGTATGTGGTACTTTTTTAAAGGACTGTAACTGGGAGAGTGACGTGCTTACGGTGGATCATACCAGTATTAAGGAAAACTTTCGCCTAAACAGAAAGGCATTCCAAAAAATATGTAAAGAATTTCAACATATCGAATCTATTTTTATTTTACATTTTTTGATTTTTTAATTTTTTGATTGATTGCCGACCGTGTTGCCATATTGAAATTGCTAAATGCAGTATAAATTCAATATGATTTAGTGCATTTACGTGAAACCTAATACACATTGGAATGGGGATAATCCATAAGTTAATTTGAATTTAGACTTTTAATGCAAATTAACGATGTCGTCTGTCTATGGTATAAAACATATATTATATAAAGTTATGTGCATTTCTACGATTAAGTTCCACGTATTTCTCAATACTTTCATACTCCCGATTCTCAATACAGAATTTAAAACTAATATTAAGGCAATTACATACGATCTTTTTGTGGATTTTAGGTCACCAATATATGATCTAAAAAGAACCAAAATATTAAGAAACTAATGCAGCTTGTAGGAATAAATAGACCAACACCTAGAGTTAGTTTAAGTTTTATGAAGCAGTGAAATGTTTGCATATTGTCTAACTAACCTTCTTAAATATACTTTTGTGATTGTTTAAGCCACAGATATTTCTATTCAAGACAAAGTAAAATCTTTCGCTTTAAAGAATTCAGCAAATGGAAAGCAAAAATTCGAAATAATTTTTTCTTCTTTTAAAAGATTGTTTTAAAAGTAATTAAAGAGGTGCTTCTCAAGCCACACGGAACCAACAACTATAAAATCTCAAGTCGACGTATACCGGAATCTTTTCTGATACCACGTGTATTAGTTATCCTTTACAACTTATTATAGACTGATTTTTGTTGGGGTCTCTGCAGATATCACATAAAAGCTGTAGTTGCCACAAGTGAATTAGAATTTGATGCTCGTGCTAGTAAGGGATTTGGGTCAGCTTTTAACTTGTCTGTGTGCTTTTACTTTTCAAGAGAGGTTGTTGATTGGTAATTCAACATCTTTCGGGATGAGACTGATAGTTTTCTTTGTACGTCTCAGCAAAATGGAATCTATTGTCTATTATTTAATTTTTTTTTGTGGAAAGACCATGACATCAGGTGGTTAAGTGACAGTAACTCAACCTTTTGGTGAGACCACCCTGATATAAGGCACTCCATGCCATTACTGAGGTTTAGGTTACGTTGGGTTAGGTTGAAAAAAAGGGAAACTAAAAAGCCCAAACCCAAGAAGTGTATACACGTATGCAACATTGGAATATTGTGCGATCTATGTGGGAACGAAATTTCCCCAACAAAACCATAAAAAATCGACAAGTTCAGGAACCTTGTAAATACTTATGGATCTCTAGTTCGAGTTCCTTAAATTAAAAGTTCAAAATAGTATTCATGTCAAAATTTTCGCGTCATTTTCGCCCAAACGCAAGACAGTGGCAAAGGTCACTGCTGAGGTGATGCTTTGTTGTCAATTGTTGCAGTAACCGTAGGCGAGTGTGACAGCAATGGTAGAAACAAACAATGCAGGTTACTTTTTAATGTGCGCAAAAAATATTATATGGAGCAACAAGTAAGGCCATGTTGTTATACGAGAGATAGTTTTACGCCGCCTATTTAATAGTTGTAGTTAAAAATGTTTAAGTTATTTAAAAATTTTAAATGCATAGCTATTATTTAATTGAACTATAATTTTATTATATATATTATTATTTTATTATAATTTTAAAAACCGGAACTTGAAAATAATATTTTACTTTTACTTTTAAGCTGTACGAATGCAATATTAATATATCACCACGCAGTTTACTATACAAACTCATTTATAGATTTATTAAACTAAAATGTGTAAATTGAAAAGTGGCCATATCTCTAGTCCATATTGTCTTACTCCACTGAAACATTCAAATATATTTTACAACACTTTTTAAGGATATTAATAAACTTCAGATAAATCCAATATCTTCTTAGTGTTAATATGTTGCTGTAGTCTTAAAGGTTAAATTGATGAAATTTAATTACTTTAAATCTTATATTTTTAATTTTGATGAAATTATTCTGTTTGATGTCTTCATTTTATATTGAACATTTCTTTATACAATACCATGAATACTTTTCGCACCATGAAGACTATTAGGGGAGATAAACAGCTATGCTGTGGTCGAGACCCAGATTGTAAATATGATAAATTGTTTGTTTTCTTTGCAGTTTTTGGTCATTTCTATTTTTCACTATTTGCTTTAACACAAACAAATTAACTTTTCTGCACCAAAATAAAAAATTATTTCTTTTTCAGCAGAATAATTAATTGTTTTGAAAGTAACCATACATACATACATACCTTTTTTCAAACACACAATTTCATACTTAATTTAAGAATGTATATATAAGTTATGATGTTTTGTATGGAGTGAAGTCAGGATTTATTTTATAAAATAAATTTCTTACTTACACATACTCATATGTTTCTATATATATATATATATATATAGCCACCAGAGTATAATATAAAACATATACGCAAACCTATAAATATAGCTGAGGGCTATAAACAATATACTATAGATTTTTTACAAAAACAATTATGTAGTCGAGTACAACAGTGGGTGAAATTCTACAGAAGCAGTAAAAACATATGTATCAGATTTAATTTTTTTGTGTAAATACATACATACATACCTACATATAGAAAGAAATTTTGAGAGTACATATTATTATTTAAATTTTATTTCTTTTTCACTTTGTATGCGTTATCTCCTATATATGTGAATGACTTTTTTTATTACAAAAAAAAATAAAAAATAGATGTGACTAAATTTAAAGATTCCTCCTCATCGGTTTTATTGTTGATGACAATTACATCATGTTGATGGCAGCAATAACATGTGAATGTTTTATTATCTGAATTATAAGCATGCGAAAAAAAAATTATGTAAAAAGTGTAAAAGTTCAAAACAAGAAATCACACATCGTTACATCTTTTTAATCAAATAAATACAGTGGGACATATAGAAGAATTAAAAATTGAAAAAATTATTTTAAAGAAAATCCCCAAAAAGTTAGTATTTAGTATTTCCGTGCTTTAATATTTAAAAGCCCAATTTGAGTACATTATAAGCCAGGTAATATTAAACATGTCCATCAAAAGAAACTTTTTATAGCCAATAAATTAAACAAATTGTTAAAGTTAAAGCGCTTTAAACGCTGACATTTGTATGATAAAATCTCAAAATACTTCTACCGGCTGCTTTTTGTAGATTTATAGAACTTAAACTTGTCAACACTTTTTTAAATGACGGCCATTTTGTCAACTGTCAAGTGATTTACATTTAGTTCAGCATTTCAATATTAATAGACTGACACATAAATAGCAAGGTGTAGATGGGGTAAATGGGCCCAAATCAAGTCGTTGATACCGATTTTCATAAGCGAATTTTATTTAGTGATGAAACTGCATTTTTTTAAAGGATACGTCAATAAAGAAAACTGCTTCATTTGAAATGAAGATAGTCCTCAACTGTATATTGAAATACCGTTATATCCAGAAAAACAGACTGTTTCGTGCGCTTTATGGGTTGGTGTAATCGCTGGTTTAAAATTCCTAAAAAGTGATGTTGGTCAGAAGATTACAGTTAATGGTGACCACTGAGCCATGATTACTGGCCTTTTCGTTAATTAGTTTAACCGATATGACGTGTAGGAGCTGTGGTTTCAAAAAAAACGGCCCAACATATTGCACAACACCAATCATAATTGATTAACTGAAGGAAACGTTTGGTGATTGCAAAGCTTGACATTTCATATCCGTGGATTGATCTAAAAGATCACGTCATTGCGACAAAATTTTTTTCTATGGGGATATGTAAAGTTGAAGTCTACGCCATAAAGCCCGAAACAATTGACCACTGGAGGACAACATTCACCGCGCTTTTGCCGCTATACAGCAAAAAATGTTGGAAGAAGTCATCGAAAATTCGACATCCAGGTTAGACTATATCCCAGCTATACATGGTGGTCATATTACATACATATGTCATATTTAAGTTAAAACGCCAAAAGATTATGTGTAAAATAAAATAAATTTTGTGTCATTAAAAAATTCATCTTTTTTTATTAAATTTTAAATTTTCATAACTCTGTAAAAAACACCCTTTATTTGTACGTTTCTTGCTCAAATTAAAATGTGATGTGTATGTATATGTATATGTGTATATGTATAAATATATAAACATTTGCATAGATATTTTTTATTAGTATGGGTGGATGTATAATAATAATCTGCTGGTATAAGAATAAGTCAAATATGAAACTTTGTGTTAACATATGGCTTCTTACAGAGTTGATGAGAACAAAATATTAACATCAATCATATATGGTGGCAATTTGTTTATTTGTAATAAAATTTGTATTCACAAAACCACAATTCCTTATCCTTTCATAAATGATTTTTATTGGTGTGTATGTAAGTAAATTTCATTTCTATATGTGGTAAAATAATTCTTATTTTTTTATATAAAAAATATTTAAAACAATTATTTCAGAAAAAAAGTTTAAGAAGTAACAAGTAAGAGCACTATATTCGGCTGTGCCGAATCTTTTATACCCACCACCAATTTTGTGTACATTTAAAGCACAATAATTATTATTTTGTTAATCGCTATTGAATAATATCTTTATAATAAAATATGTATCACTTTCTTTGTAGAGGGTGGTTAAATTTTTTAGGACCCATGTTGAAGGTGAACTACACCTAGTCTTTAAATTTGTTTTCTGCATTTCACTTGACATTTCTCAATCTCAAACTTACTCAATTTGATCCGTGGAAAGATATGCAAATGAGCAACGCTTTAAAGTTATTCAGGTTTTTTATAAAAATGGGCGTTCAAATCAGAGAGCATTTTGTGCACTTCGCGATTATTTTGGTCAACATAATCGTTCAAATTCGTCCACAATCGGGAGAATTGTAAAAAATATTTAAATTTCTGCAAAACAGGTCTGTATAAAATTTTAGAAAATCTGTGAATGCCTTCTTAGTTCGTTGAATGGGAACCACTGCTGGGTTTTGCGATAGTGTGGCAAAAGAGCAGTCAACCTCGACTCATCATCATGCCCAACAATTGAGCATAAACATTGTCATTGAAAATTTGGACCATCATATAGAGAAGTGGCGCCAAGGATGGGGGGCCATTTTGCCGATATTTTGTTAAATACATAATTGAACCATACAAATATTATCATTACAAAAAGAAATAATAATAATATCCTAAATAATTTGTGTTTTATTTAAATTCAACATAAAATTTAACCACCCTCTATAACTTCGATATGCTACTAAAATGCTTTTGTGAATGTAGATTTTCAATGAAAGTGGGCGTTAAAGTAATAGTGTCAATAAAGTTTCTGCTAATAAATACAACTTCGATATTTCAATATAGTTCTTTATTTTCCTAAGAACTTTGTCAATAGAGAAATTACATGAATTTAAGATAAACCGTTATGGGAGGTGGGCGTTAAAGTGAGCGTGTTACCTAAACTTTTCGGCACAACGACTACCTTGATTAGAAGGATATACGAAGCAAATTTGATCATCATACCTCTAATTTTGGCAGTTTTATGAGCTTTTAAATTTCATTAACGGTAGATAACGTGAAAAGTGGGCGTTATAGTAGGCATGTCAAAGTTGTTTTTGCGAATGAGTACAACTGAGGTGTTTCAATGTAACCCTTTATTATTCCAAAATCTTTATTAATAGAGAAATTATATGAATTTTAGGTAAAACGTTATATGGGAGGTGGGCGTAAAAAATGGCGTGGCACCTCAATTTCCTTGCACAGTAATTACATTGCCTAGAGGGATATACGTAGCAAATTTGATCATCACACCTTTAATTTTGGCGGTTTTATGAGCTTTTAAATTTCTATAACGGTAGATAACGTGAAAAGTGGGCGTTATAGTAGGCGTGTGAAAGTTGTTTTTGCTAATGAGTACAACTTAGGTGTTTCAATATAGCTCTTTGTTATTCCAAAATTTTTATTAATAGAGAAATTATATGAATTTTGGGTAAAACGTTATATGGGAGGTGGGCGTAAAAGTGGGCGTGGCACCTTAATTTTCTGGCACAGTAATGATACTTCCTAGGAGGATATACGTAGCAAATTTGATCATCACACTTCTAATTTTGGCGGTTTTATGAGCTTTTAAATTTCATTAACGGTAGATAACGTGAAAAGTGGGCGTTATAGTAGGCGTGTGAAAGTTGTTTTTGCTAATGAGTACAACTTAGGTGTTTCAATATAGCTCTTTGTTATTCCAAAATTTTTATTAATAGAGAAATTATATGAATTTTGGGTAAAACGTTATATGGGAGGTGGGCGTAAAAGTGGGCGTGGCACCTTAATTTTCTGGCACAGTACTGATACTTCCTAGGAGGATATACGTAGCAAATTTGATCATCACACTTCTAATTTTGGCGGCTTTATGAGCTTTTAAATTTCATTAACGGTATATAACGTGAAAAGTGGGCGTTATAGTAGGCGTGTCAAAGTTGTTTTTGCTAATGAGTACAACTTAGGTGTTTCAATATAGCCCTTTATTATTCCAAAATCCTTATTAATAGAGAAATTATATGATGTTTAGGTAAAACGTTATATGGGAGGTGGGCGTAAAAGTGGGCGTGGCACATTGATTTTCCGTTACAAAAAAGCGCCTCACCAAAAAGCAAAGTGTGCAAAATTTCAGAGTCGTACATCCAATTTTGTTGCTTTTATGACGTTTTTGTTTTTAAATATACCGAAAAATACACTGTGCGGTATAAATTTTCGTACATTTTGATCGATAACTCCTCTCCTAATGCATAGATTTTGATAATTTTCGGGGAAAAATATTGTTTTTACTCAGGAAATATATATTCGAAGTTTCATGAGTCTACGTTAATGCGTTTGGACACAATTCCATTTTATTCGATGTTTGAAGGACACGGTTTTTTCGACCTACTCTTGCTTTTCGAGCTATAACTCCCTTCCTAATATTCCGATTTAGCCCATTTTCAATACCAAACAAACCTTGTCTATAAGAAAGATTCTGGCAAAATTTGAGCCCGCTAGCTTTTTCGGTGCGACCTCTATCGTGCTTTCAACAGACGGACAGACGGACAGACGGACAGACGGACAGACGGACAGACGGACAGACGGACAGACGGACAGACGGACGGACATAGCTAGATCGTCATCAAATCAAACCCTGATTCAGAATATATATACTTTATGGGGTCTAAAATGGATATTTCGATGTGTTACAAACGGAATGACAAAATGAATATACCCCCACCATTTTTTTGGTGGCGGGTATAAAAACATAATATCAAAAATATGAAAAATTAAATTTATGTAAAATAAAAAACTATAAGCTATATCAAAAATATTTATAGGTTAGAAGTTTTTTTAGAAGGTAATCGCAGTTTGAAATTCATTTTTTTTTTTGTTTACATTTTTTATATATGAAGTTTGACATATAAAATTAAGAGAAGAAGAGAGAGAATTTCTTTTTTATGAACTTTTACAGCTGAAGTTTAAAATAAGTAAAGAAAAAAATAATCAGCAGATGAATAAAGAATACCTGGTGAAAAAATATGCCTTGTATTATTATCAATATCTTTCATAATTATTAGACATCGAAATTTTTTTCTGAGCTTGTTGTAATTGTATATTACTCAGTTCATTTTTATAGAGCATATTACTTTGCTCAGAGATTATTGATAATACCATTTATCCATTTAGTTCCTTTGAACAAAATTTCGAGCATAAACGAGTTCATTGGTCTTAAAGAGGGAAGACAAACTGCTAGTGATTTAGCAGTTAAAGTGTTTGCAGTTGATCTAGTTATATGTGTGTAAACCGTACTGAGTTTATCTTGTTTATCACACATAAATTTTTCGAAGTAAATTAGTGTTCATTATAGCTCACGATTGTTTTAGAAAAATTATTCTTAAAGAATATGAATATTATTTAACTACGTCTTAGCAGTGTTGCTAGATTTTGGTGGTGAAAAAATGGCAAAATTTCATACAAACAAGGGCTTAAAAGAGGTACAAAACTTCCAAGGGTATTTTATTAAAAACCTTTGGTTTCTAGTTTAAAGCATGTATAGTTTTATACATACGCTCAGAAAATTATTACAGTTAGAGACTGCGGCTTATTTAAAAAGTATTTGGAGAAAATATTTCTGAATTAAAAATCAGTTAAAACACCGTAGAAAGTGAAAAAAACTTTAAATATATACTGACTTTAAGTCGCAGATGACTTACTGTTGTTGTGGAATATCCTTACTGGATTTTTTTATTCGCTTATAAATTTTTTTAATTTTAGATTACTAATTTGGTAAAAGCTAATGGCTAAATTCAGTTTTCTCCGGCTGAACAAGATTTATCCTGAAAAGTGCGATATTGGTACCACCATCCCATACAAACTTAAAAGTAATTTTTCTTCAGAATTTGTTGAAATATTTTTTATAAATTTATAACAATTTACTATATAATTTTTCTCCATAATTTTTAAAGATGATAGATTGGGTTTAACATGCTGATACTCAGAGAGTCTTTTATACTTGGGTTCATGACTGATCCCTTTGTGATACCTGAGTCCCTTTTACTCCTAGAGAAAAAATTGTCTATTTATATAAAATTAACCCAACGTCCGAAATAACAAGTACCTGAAAGGGGTACTTTATCAACTTGCACGAACTCCCAAGATAGACTGTTCAGTTACAGAACCAACAAGATCCCAGCAATGATAGCGACAAAGTCACATAAGTGCCTTCGATTGACGGTCGTCTACTAACGGACACGTATGTTTTACTTTTTGACATGTATCAGAGTTCGCAAGCCATTTAGTCTGTGCGGATCTGTATAATTCCTGCTTGACAACTGTCTTACAGGACAGTAGTGGTAATACAGTGAATCAATCTTCCCTGAGTGAAAAAGAGAATCATTCTTCAACAGTTCACCCAAGACGCAGTTTTCTGACACTCCTGACACGCCTAAGCATCCAGCGCCATCTCTTAAAGGATTCCTGACATTCTATTATCAAAATGGATGTCGAATAAACAATCATTTAAGACTTAATAGCAGCCTGACTGTCAATAAAGATACAAATGTAAATATAAACCAAGCGTACCTTCTAGTAACTCAGCTAAAGAAGCTACCACCGATTCCCTTCTCTTATTTGGAACGTTAAGTATAAGCCTCCAAAAGGCCACTAGCTTCCGCAAGTGGTTTCAATTCGGTGATTGATGTAGAGAATCTCCTGATAAAGAAGCGGATAGAAGGGCAAAAGTCTATATATCCGGAATAGTTGGAAATGTATCCTTTTCTAGCCGCATGTTCATGCATTAATAGCTCGCAGTCTAATCACAGTATTCATGGCCGTCTGCTTAGGCACAGCTTAAATAATGATAACAGTTAAAACTTTAATGTCGAATTTTTTTTAAAAGAATATTTGGTAAAATTTTTGGTTAAATTTTTCTTGTCTTATTCATAAAAGTTATTAAAGATTGATAAAGAATTTTGAAAACCGATTTTGAATGGAAATTTTGTATTTAAACCTATTAAAAATCTATATTAATTATTATTAGAGACTTATTAAAAAAGTTGTTTTATCTTTAAAAAAATTCTAAATTTATTTTTCCTTCAATAGACATTTTCAATAAACTTTCTCTATATAGAAAGTCAGGGGGAATTCATGAATATGCCTTGTAGAAAAGCTTCCATGAAATTTTTTTTATAAAAAATTTGTAACAAAACATTTGTGCAAAATACAACATATTTTCACGGAAAATTTTTCTTTCCTGTATACAAAGGTTTGCTTTAAAAGAAAATGTTTAATATATATTTTTTAACAGTCATTAGTTCTATTGGAAATTAAAAAAAAACAATTTGTCTTATCTTTAACTTTAAAGAAAATTTTTCATTAATTTTTGTTTTATATGATTTGTGTTAATTTTCCTTTTTAGTTAATTTACCTTTCTTACTTCTTACTATAATTATTTCTTCAAAAATTTATGGCTTAAATATTCTTATAAATTTGCTTTCTTTGACCTTTTTCAAGCGCATTTTCTTAATGATTCCCTTAAGCATAACGTTTATATTTTGTTTTGTGGTTTCTTTTATATAATTTTTGTTTCTAAAATGCTTAATATTAAATAAAAAATAATCTATTTAAGTACAATAAATTGCACTCTTTACAGCTTTATCTTGTGCGGTTTTTTTGACTCTTTGAAAAATTAAATTAAATGTTTACTTTTTATTCTTTACGATTTATGAGACCTTTATAAAGGACACATACAGTGCAAAAAGAAAACGAAGGCATCGAAAATCTGTTGATTGTTAAATATTAGAGTTAAAATGTCTTTTCTTATTTTGAAGAAGTTTAATAATTCTGCTGCAAAGAAAGAAACAATAGAAATAACACGAAAGCCACGTTTCTTGAATATTTTCTTGGGCGTTTCAAGAATGGTGTTACAGAGGCCATTACAGCAGGATATATATTAAGTTAACTGCAATTTTTGTTTTACTCAGTCGAACGAGTTGGTCAACAAACCATTCAGCCAGCTATCCAGTACTTTTTTGCAGTCAGATTCGTATCCTTTAGGAACTACGTACGTTTGTTAGCTGTTTGTTAAATAATGAGTAATAGATGGTATTTTGTTACCAACGTTTCTTTTTAAGCATCGCTATTTTTTTCTACTTCCGTATTTTAGTTATATTATTTTCTTTTTAAAATTGATTTGAATGTTCGAAGGACACTACACTAAGAGAATGGGCAAAAAGTAGGTGAAAGAAACATTTTATAGAACAAATATTTTATAATTAAGGCACTTTAATGATGTTAAATTATGTCATAAGTATTGGGCATTAATTTAAACGTAAGCAATGTAAAAACCAAAATTTTTAATTTAAAGTTGAAATAATTTTAAAATGGGTGTCATAGACATAAGAATGGAATGCAGGAACGATTTTTTTTTTTTTGATTATAGTGCGTTTCTACTCACGTGTTCCCCGGTGGACTAGTCAGTAGTTTGAGGGTCTGCTAGTTTGAGGGTTGCAGGTTCGATTCCCGCCAGTGACTCTGGACTGGTCTGCTTCTCTTTCTTTTCTATTGTAACTTTTCAATTCATATGAAGCGCACAGTGTTTTTTAGTGGCCCTCTTTTTCAACCTATCCTAACCTAACCTACGTGTTTTTGGTTAACTGAATGAAAACAATAACTTTGATACTTGTTTTATATACAAAATAAATATGAGAACACCAAGTTACTTGTAATATTTACCAGCGAAACATGCAGAGAATTGGATATACACCACTGCGTTGGTGCCTGTAATAAGTAAAGTCGCTCTATGTTATGCGTTATTGTAAATGACAAATTAGAAAAAATGTGAATTTAATAAACTAATAGCAGCTGTTCGTTTTGCTTTTGGTTTTTATTCACACCACCAAAAAATAGTAAGGGGGTATATTCATTTTGTCATTCCGTTTGTAACTCATCGAAATATCCATGTTGGACCACATAAAGTATATATATTCTGAGCCCTGGTCTTATTCTAGGACGATCTAGATATGTCCGTCTATTTTTCCATCTGCTCGTATGTCTGTCCATCTGTGAAAAGCACGACAGAGTTCGAACAAAAAAGTAAGGATGTTCAAATTTTGTCAGAATATTTCCTATACTCAAAGTTAGCTCAGTATTGAAAATGAGCTTAATCGGTGTATAACCAAGAGAGTTATAGCTCGTAATTTAAAAGAAGGTAAAAAAACAATGTCTTTCCTTCATTGAATAAAATGCGATTATGTCTCAGTGCATTAACGTCACTACTGTATTTCCTTTGTAAAGGACATGACTTTCGCTAAAAATTGCTTAAATCTATATACTACGAAAGGAGTTATACATCAAAACGTACGAAAATTTATTTCGCATATTGCCTTTTTCGGTATATTTAAAATTTAAAACGTAATAAAACTGACCAAATGTGTATCATGTACGGTTCAAAAGTTTTTCCAAACGTTGCAAAATTAAAAGCAACAGAAATAAAAAGTAAATGGAAACTGATATTAATTTATTATTTATGTACATATGTATATTTATATGGGCTTACAAAAATTAACGAACATGTTAACAAAAATATATTTATTTATACAAAATCAATTTCTTAAAAAAACACTACTTTAATCAAGTAAAATAAAAATATTTTCATTTGACAAATTCTAACTGACTAATCTTAATTGAAGAAGACTGAAACCAACAACTAAATTAAGATTTAAAGTGGCTCAATTAAAGTTTATGCTGAAACGTAGCGTTAATTTAAATTTTTTTACTATTAAAGTTTTTGGTTTTAAACTGATAACAAAGTTTTATTCACACTTGAATTCATTTCTAAAATGATTTTATTTTTGTATAAAGAAGCTGATAATTGTAATAATTACATTATCAAGAATGTACTTTTTCATATAATTCTTTCAATATCACAACTAATAATTTGTTTATGAAATTAATAGAAACCTTTAAAAATAAAACTCAAGCTTCCCTTAAATTAAAATTTTATTTTTTTTAAATTACTAAATGGCATAATTTGTTTTTTCTTTCCGCGGCTTAAGCAGAGATTATCCTTTCCTTTCCTTTAAATCAAAGCAAATCAGTTCAATTATAGTCCCAGTATCCCACATTTCAACCCGTAAGACGCTGCACTCATTTTGAAGTCTTATCCCAGCAAATTAGGCTTTAAATGAGAGAGATGTTGTAAAATTGAAAAAATATTAAATCTATGCTTATGAAAAAATCATTTAATCTCGAACCTTTATTATAAGGAGTGTTTAATTTCTAAAACGCGCTAGCTGAAATCAAAACATTTTCTCAACAAAAAAACAAAAAACTAAATGAAAACATAAGTTAAAACCTATATATTGTTACGCAACAAATAAAGCAGAAATTTATTTGTTTGGGGAGTTGATTTTATTATTGTTTAATTTACGTTTTATTATTATTTTTTTTTTTTTTTTTTTTTTTTTGCAGCAACCAAAGACATACCCAATAACTATTGCCAGGTAAGCAGAATCATCATTTATTTACTCATCCATTCATCCGTTTGTTTTTTGTTTGAACGGAGGGTGCAAAGTTTCAAAAGAATCTAATGCAAAGGTATTGGTTTTTGTTTTTGTAGTTGTTTAGATTTTCACTATTGTTTTGTTTGTTGTTTGTGTGCGTGTTTTCTTTTCTTTTTTTTTCTATTCCAAAAAAGGTTATTATTTTTTAATAAATTCTTTATTATGTTATTGGCATATTGAAAATGTGTAATGAAAATTAAAACCTATAAATCCTTATCTATCATTCTCGTGACCCTAAACAAAAGGTTAGTGTGTTGAATAAGAAAATATTTTGTTCAAAGTGTAGTTATTAGCGTAGTTGGTTTTGCCTTTGATTTTCAATTGTTTTTTTAGACTTCAAACAAACATTAGGTTTTCATTTATCTCTTGGTTTAATTTTTTATTATTTTCATTATTTTGCATTTCCAATATTATTTGCGTGAGTGTTGGAGCGCCAGATAAATTTTACAGCTTCTTTGATGTCTTTGTTTTTTTATATTGTTAATGTGTTGTTCAACATTATCTGTAGCATAAACAAATTTATTTGCCAGTTGGTGGTGGCTTTTTAATACAAAAAAAAAAACTTTTATTCTAAAGCTTAAATTTTATGCTTATAGAACACAAAAGAAGCAAGGATTTTTCCGGTTGATATTAATTTTTTTTTAACTTTAATGGTATATCTTTTATGATGATTTTCAGTACTCCCTTGCAAAAAACGTAACTGAGCTGAACAAACATTTTTTGCAGAGAAGGGAATACAAAAGTGGATTTGAAAATTTAAATTATTTAATCATTCACTAGGAATATATATTTTCAATTCTAATAAAGGATGGTTCAATTTTAAGGACTGATTTTGAATGTGAACCACACCTAAACGTCAAGTTTTTTTTTTCTGAATTTCATTTGACATTTCTCAGTTTCAGTCTAACTCAAATTGAACCATGGAAAGATACACAATCGAGCAACGCGTTAAAGTTATTCAGGATTATTATGGAAATGGACGTTCAAATCAAAATGCATTTCGTACACTTCTTGTTTTTTTTTTTTTTGGTCAGCATAATCGTTTAAATTCGTCCGCATTAGGGACAATTGTAAAAAATATTTAAATTTCAGCCAAACAGGTCGGTATGAGATGCAAAAACATCTGTGAATGCTTTCTTAGTTCGTTGAACTGAAAACATTGCTGTTTTTTGCGATAGTGTTGTAAAAGAGCAGTCAATCTCGACTCAACATCTTAGATAAGGTAGAACAGGCAGCTGTTGTGCAGCTCACTTGGGTCCATTATATTGATCCCTTTGTGATACCTGAATAGAAAAGTAAGAATAGAATAGAAAGGAAGCAGACAAGTCCAGAGTCTCCGGCGGGAATCGAACCCGCAACCCCCAAACTAGCAGAACAGCACACTGCTGACTAGTCCATCGGGGCACCCCAACTCAACATCTTGCTCAAAAAAAAACCAACATATACTGCTTTGCTTGCAAATGCTTTAAAGCAAATATGTATTATAACGTTTTTGAGTGAATTTATCATTTAACATAAAGCGTAAAAACCCCACGCTCTAAGAATAAAAAATAAAATTTCGATAAAACTCTCGATACAAACTTACGTTACGTCAGTATTCTGTATGAGCATTTAGTTATAGCCAAGCAATAAAAAAAGCCCTAGTTAATTTTACCTCTAGTTAAGTCAAAATTCAACCTTAATTTTATGTCCATCGAAAGCACGAAACAAATTTAAATATTTACAACGTATAAGCAAATTTAATTATTTCGACACGTATTGAAAACTAAATAGGAAAAAAATTATTTTAATTTGTATCATTTATTTTCAACATGACTAGAAGGTTGTATTTCTCCGCTCTCAACGTTAAATTCTTTTTCAAATTTTAAAGCTTCTTCCATGCCATAAACGTAAATACAACTAACACATGCTCACATTAAAAATAAAACTACCCATACAATGGCATCCAGTACTAAAACAAAACCTGAAATAAGACGATCTTTATGTTGTTTCCGTTATTATAATTTCCTTATTGTTGTTATTGGTATTGTTATTGTTTTTAAGTTTCGTTTAATGTTTAGGTGCTTGTGCAGCTTTAGCTGGGTATTGGTTGGTGAGACTTAAACCTAGAAAATACATCTACCATAAACACAGACTAGTATCCTATATTTTAATATTACTATTTGCCTGGTTGTATTGTTTAAAATAACGGCCTTTTGTTGATTGTAGTTGTACAATCGGTGTATGTGTGTTATTTTGCCTTGTTTAAGTAAAATTTATAGTGTGATGTTATTATTTTTATTGACAATACGTGACGTGTTCTTATTGTTTATTTAGTTGCTTCGTTTGTTTCTTTTTCGCTTAGTCAGTCAACCCGTCAGCCAGCCATCCAGTTGTGGGAATCCTTAAATTTCATTTTTGTTCTTGTTTTTTTTTCTCTTTGTAGAAAAATTGCCTTTCTTATGCTCTTGTTATAGGTATTGTTAATGTTACGGTTGTCATTTTTATGCCTTTCAATACCACAGCTATAACTACTAATACTACTACTTGTATAACACACAGAAACATCAGTATCAGTGGTGCCACCAATGGGTTTTTATGTACATATGTCTGCATGTAAGTATATACAGACGATTGTGTGATCTCATATAAAATATATTTTTACTACTCATTTATACAGCATATTTTCGTTATGTTTTTCATAATATAAATGTTTATTTCATTTTTGTTTTTGTTTACTTTTTCCATATACACCAACAGAGGGTTTCTTCATTTATTAAAATATTTGAAAATTAATACGCAAAAACTCAGGGACCATAAAACAAAAAGAAATTTTCGTAACCTTTATTTCATTTGAGATAAATCTTTAAAATACTCAAGCCCGCATTACACTTTTTTCGTTTTTCAATTAAATATGTAAACACTAAATAACTCAAAATAAATTATATTTAAAGTTTTTACATTTCTGAAAAGTTCTTTCCAGTTTAGATAATGTAGTGTCTAATCAAGCATTTCCATTTCGATTAAAACCCAGTCGTTATGCAAGTGGATCTATTTTATTTTTTTGTCGTTTTTTATACCCGCCACCAAAAAAATGGTGGGGGTATATTCATTTTGTCATTCCGTTTGTAACACATCGAAATATCCATTTTAGACCCCATAAAGTATATATATTCTGAATCAGGGTTTGATTTGATGACGATCTAGCTATGTCCGTCCGTCTGTCCGTCTGTCCGTCTGTCCGTCTGTCCGTCTGTCCGTCTGTTGAAAGCACGATAGAGGTCACACCGAAAAAGCTAAGAGGCTCAAATTTCGCCAGAATCTTTCTTATAGACAAGGTTTGTTTGGTATTGAAAATGGGCTATATCGGAATATTAGGAAGTGAGTTATAGCTCGGAATGCAAGAGTAGGTCGAAAAAACCGTGTCCTACGAACATCGAATAAAATGGTATTGTGTCCAAATGGATCAACGTACAGTCATGAAACTTCGAATCTATATTTCTCGAGTCAAAGCAATATCTCTCACCAAAAATTACCTAAATCTAATCATTAGGAAAGGAGTTATCGATCAAAATGTACGAAAATTTATACCGCACAGTGTATTTTTCGGTATATTTAAAATCAAAAACGTCATAAAACCAACAAAATTGAATGTACGACTCTGAAATTTTGCACACTTTGCTTTTTGGTGAAAGGCTTTTTTTTAACGGAAAATCAATGTGCCACGCCCACTTTTACGCCCACCTCCCATATAACGTTTTACCTAAAATTGATATAATATCTCTATTAATAAAGATTTTGGAATTATAAAGGGCTATATTGAAACATCTAAAATGTACTCATTCGCAAAAATAACTTTGACACGCCTACTATAACGCCCACTTTTCACGTTATCTACCGTTAATGAAATTTAAAAGCTCATAAAACCGACAAAATTAGAGGTATGATGATCAAATTTGCTACGTATATCCCCCTAGGCAGTGTCATTATTGTACAAAAAAATTAAGGTGCCACGCCCACTTTTACGCCCACCTCCCATATAACGTTTTACCTAAAATTCATATAATTTCTCTATTAAAAAAGATTTTGGAATAATAAAAGGCTATATTGAAACATTTTAAATGTACTCATTCGCAAAAATAACTTTGACACGCCTACTATAACGCCCACTTTTCACGTTATCTACCGTTAATGAAATTTCAAAGCTCATAAAACCGCCAAAATTTGATGTATGATGATCAAATTTGCTACGTATATCCCCCTAGGCAGTGTCATTATTGTACAAAAAAATTAAGGTGCCACGCCAACTTTTACGCCCACCTCCCATATAACGTTTTACCTAAAATTCATATAATTTCTCTATTAATAAAGATTTTGGAATAATAAAAGGCTATATTGAAACATCTAAAATGTACTCATTCGTAAAAATAACTTTTACACGCCTACTATAACGCCCACTAAAACAGACAAAATTAGAGGTATGATGAGGAAATTTGCTACATATATCCTTCTAATCAATGTAGTTGTTGTGCCAAAAAGTTTAGGTGACACGCCTACTATAAGGCCTACCTCCCATATAACGGGTTTTCTTAAATTCATGTAATTTCTCTATTGACAAAGTTTTTGGGAAAATAAAGAACTATATTGAAATATCTAAGTTGTATTTATTAGCATAGACTTTATTGACACGCCTACTTTAACGCCCACGTTCATTAAAAGACTACATTTACAAAAGCCTTTTAGTAGCATATCGAAGTTATAAAGGGTGGTTAAATTTTAAGGGCTGATGTTGAATTATTCAAATTATTTAGGAAATTATTATTATTTCTTTTTGTAATGATAATATTTGTACGGTTCAATTATGTATTTAACATAATATCGGTCAAATGCCCCCCCCCCTCCATCCTTGGCGCCACTCCTCTATCTGATGGTCCAAATTTTCAATGACAATGTTGATGCTCCATGGTTGGGCACGATGATAATTCGAGGTTGACTGCTCTTTTGCCACACTATCGAAAAAAACAACCATGCTTCCCATTCAACGAAATAAGAAGGCATTCACAGATTTTCTAACATTTTATACAGACCTGTTTTGCAGAAATTTAAATATTTTTTACAATTTTCCTGATTGTGGATGAATTTGAATGATTATGTTGATCAAAAGAATTACGAAGTGCACAAAATGCATTTTGATTTAAACACCCATTTTCATAAAAAAAACCTGAATAACTTTAAAGAGTTGCTCATTTGCGTATCTTTCTACAGATCAAATTGAGTAAGTTTGAGATTGAGAAATGTCAAGTGAAATGCAGAAAACAAATTTAAAGACTAGGTGTAGTTCACCTTCAACATGGTCCCTAAAAAATTTAACCACCCTCTACAAAGAAAGTGATACATATTTTATTATTAAGAGATTATTCCATAGCGATCAAGAAAATAATAAATATTGTGCTTTAAATGTACACAAAATTGGTGGTGGGTATAAAAGATTCGGCACAGCCGAATATAGTGCTCTTACTTGTTTTCTAACCAGATTTTTGTGTGTAATTTTTGTATATTATATTTTTATACCCGCCACCAAAAAAATGGTGGGGATATATTCATTTTGTCATTCCGTTTGTAACACATCGAAATATCAATTTTAGACCCCATAAAGTATATATATTCTGAATCAGGGTTTGATTTGATGACGATCTAGCTATGTCCGTCCGTCTGTCAGTCTGTCCGTCTGTTGAAAGCACGATAGAGGTCGCACCGAAAAAGCTAGGGGGCTCAAATTTTGCCAGAATCTTTCTTATAGATAAGGTTTGTTTGGTCTTGGAAATGGGGTAAATCGGAATATTAGGAAGTGAGTTATAGCTCGAAAAGCAAGAGTAGGTCGAAAAAAACGTGTCCTTCAAACATCGAATAAAATGAAATTGTGTCCAAACGCATTAACGTAGACTCATGAAACTTAGAATATATATTTCTCGAGTAAAAACAATAGTCTTCTTCGAAAATTATCTAAATCTATGCATTAGGAGAGGAGTTATCGATCAAAATGTACGAAAATTTTCACCGCACAGTGTATTTTTCGGTATATTTAAAAACAAAAACGTCATAAAAGCAACAAAATTGGATGTACGACTCTGAAATTTTGCACACTTTGCTTTTTGGTAAGACGCTTTTTTGTAACGGAAAATCAATGTGCCACGCCCACTTTTACGCCCACCTCCCATATAACGTTTTACTTAAAATTCATATAATTTCTCTACTACTAATGACTTTGGAATAATAAAGGGTTATATTGAAACACCTAAGTTGTACTCATTCGCAAAAACAACTTTGACACGCCTACTATAACGCCCAGTTTTCACGTTATCTACCGTTAATGAAATTTAAAAGCTCATAAAACCGCCAAAATTAAAGGTATGATGATCAAAATTGCTACGTATATCCTTCTAATCAATTTTATTGTTGTGCCAAAAAGTTTAGGTGACACGCCCACTTTAACGCCTACCTCCCATATAACGGTTTATCTTAAATTCATGTAATTTCTCTATTGACAAAGTTTTTGGGAAAATAAAGGACTATATTAAAATATCTTACTTTAATTTGTTAGCAGAAACTTTATTGACACGCCTACTTTACGCCCACTTTCTTTAAGAGACTACATTTACAAAAGCATTTTAGTAGCATATCGAAGTTATAAAGGGTGGTTAAATTTTAAGGACCGATGTTGAATTTAAATAAAACACAAATTATTTAGGATATTATTAGTATTTCTTTTTGCAATTATAATATTTGTGTGGTTCAGTTATGTATTTAACAAAATATCGGCCAATTGGACCCCCCATCTTTGGCGCCACTCCTCTATCTGATGGTCCAAATTTTCAATGACAATGTTGATGCTCAATTGTTGGGCATGATGATGAGGCGAGGTTGACTGCTATTTTGCCACACTATCGCAAAAACCAGCAGTGGTTCCCATTCATCGAACTAAGAAGGCATTCACAGATTTTCTAACATTTTATACAGACCTGTTTTGCAGAAATTTAAATATTTTTTACAATTCTCCCGATTGTGGACGAATTTAAACGATTATGTTGATCAAAAGAATTACGAAGTGTACAAAATGCATTTTGATTTGAACGCCCATTTTTATAAAAAAAACCTGAATAACTTTAAAGCGTTGCTCACTTGCGTATCTTTCCGCAGATCAAATTGAGTAAGTTTGAGATTGAGAAATGTCAAATGATATGCAGAAAACAAATTTAAAGATTAGGTGTTGTTCACCTTCAACATGGGCCCTTAAAGTTTAACCACCCTCTACAAAGAAAGTGATACATATTTTATTATAAAGAGATTATTCCATAGCGATTAACAAAATAATAAATTTTGTGCTTTAAATATACACAAAATTGGTGGTGGGTATAAAAGATTCGGCACAGCCGAATATAGTGCTCTTACTTGTTATATTCTGCAGTCTTTATCTACTTTACAGATTGTAATTGAAACTTGTTTCTATTGAATAAACTCATACAAAGTATGTTTGTTAAATGTATTAAATACCAGTATTACTTAACTAACATACACGTAACTAGTATACTAATGTATTTATACATTAAAAAACATAAATTCATATATTTATAGTTTGTTACTCTATAGAGTTAAAAAAGGCTACAAGTATTACAAATACAAGTATTATTAACCACTGAGGCGAAAACTTGGTTGTAGATAAAGGCCGAATGTATACAACTGATTAATTTATTGAATTTTCGACAGAAAAATTTAATCTTCGATTTAAAATATAATTCTAGCGATGAGTCACTACGACAACCATTTGATGCAAAATATATAGATAACCAGAAAAAAAAAACTATAAAATACTTACTTGTTAATTACTACAACATATTGTCATTCTAAGAAGTATAAAAGTAATGACATGATTTTTAATGTGATATACAAGTACATTGTTGTAAGATATATGCATACTCTGATGTGAATACTGTAGAAATATTTTATTGCGAAACTTATTGGGAGTCATTAAAAAACATGTTCCCCCTCACATGAACTGAATGACAATCAATGCTGTATTAAGATTATTTAAATCACGTATTTATTGATTGCTATAAAAGTAGGTACTTATTTAATACCCTGATTGTAAGCGACAAGTAACGGGGGTTTTTAATGAGGTTAAGAATTTTAAGTTGGCAACACTCTTTTATTTCGAGACTATTTTTCAGCTGTCAAATGACTTATGTTTAGTTTGGTTTGGCATTTCAACATTAACTGACTGTCGACTGAACAACGTGATACTGTTCGAGAAACGTATCGCGCACTTTTATTTGAGTGGATACAAAACTGTCATTTTTAGAGTGATGACAATCTTCAAGTGTATGTTGTAAAACATTGTTACATCCAGAAAAACTGACTGTCTTGTGTACTTTATGGTCTTGTAAAATTATTGGTGACCGGTCTAGAGCAATCATTTTTTCCCTAATTGAACAACCATGATGTGCAGGAGTTGTGGTTTCAACAAGTTGGCGCAGAATGTCACACAGCAGAATGGGCCACAGATAAGTATTTCAAGCAAACGTTTGATCGTGCAATTTAACGCCGGTAGACTGTTTTCTGAATTGATATGTGAAGTCGCTAGTATACGTCGATAAACTCTAGGCGATTGACCACTTTGATGATAACATCCGCAGCATTATTGCCAAGATACAGCGACAAATTTCGCAAAACGCAATCGGAAATTGGACCTCCGGATTAAACTATTTACGAACCAGCAGTGGCAGTCATATGCCAGAAGTCATATTTAAATTATAATGCCATGCGATTGCCTTTGGAATATAGTAAATTTCATGTCAAAAATATTTAGATTTGTTTTATTCCATTTCATAGTTATATACCTCTATAAAAACACCCCTTACTTGTTTGTTCCCCTATTTTTAAGGCTGATTGATGAATTCAATGAAAATTTGTGAATTTGATGAAAAGAATATTTGCACCCATACAACAATAAACAACATTGAGCACAACACTTACTGCTTTCATCAGAAAAATGTAAATGAATTCCCAGAAAAAACTCTAGAGCAATGGAGACAAACATTTCAAGAACATCAAAAATAAGCGAAAAATTATCAGCAAAAGCTAAAGAATAAAATAAGACGATGGAAGCAAGGTTTCCACCATTTTGAAGTTTAGCTGAAGTTAAGAAAGAAATAAAAGAAACAGCTAACATTGAAAAATTATTAGAAGTTAAAGAAGAAAATTCAATGATGAAAGCAAAGAATAATTTTCAATGTCCATTGGCTCCTACTGTTTCGATTTAAGACAGACGCTTATAGAAATATGTGAACAAATGACGATAGCTATAGAATTAATATTTGCTTAAAAAGGCAGAAACTGGACCCATTGGCCGCACTAGAGTGCAAAACTGGCAGTAATCATAGGCGAGATATACTGCAAAAGCAATTATGAGGCAGAGTGCAGAAAACCAATGAGTTGTTAGACGAATTCTCAAAAGAAATCGAGCGTTTGGTAAATCTAAAAAATTGACGTTTTAAGAAACCGTCCCTAATATAGGAAACTGCAAGCTTTTTTTATAAGCGACGAATATGTAAGTTGAAAGACCTGGTTAATTTTGGAAATAGAAAAAGATATAGTGAACGATTTAAATGCTCATATACTGGCGATAGAGAAAATTGGGCTTTTTTATTTATTTTTTTAATAATTTTTTTTTTTTATAAATTGTAGGATTTTTAAAAATTATATGAATGGTATATGCCTAACTTACTATTTTTAAAAATCCTTATAAGAACACATTTTATAAGTGAAAAAGCATAAAACCATGAGCAAGCACTTATGTTTTAAAATATAAATTTTCAGCATAGCCAAAAAACATTATAAATAAAACTATGGGTTAGGTATTGGAGTCTTCGATTTTTTTTAACACCCATAAAAGTAAAGGTTTGACAAATTTTTTATACAAATTTGAGACCAAAATCTATTATAAATAAGAACCCATTAAAGACCAACCTAACAAAAATGGTAGGAGATTTGAAAGCATATGCAGATAAAACAACGTATGTCAACACCAACCAACACACAGAATAACAATTTTGTAATAAAACCA
Source organism: Phyto melanocephala (assembly GCA_941918925.1). Taxonomy (NCBI): domain Eukaryota; kingdom Metazoa; phylum Arthropoda; class Insecta; order Diptera; family Rhinophoridae; genus Phyto; species Phyto melanocephala. Next base: position 109,570,490 of record OW799235.1, on the reverse strand, counting down.
GAAAGAAGATTTATGTTGCACATAAATAACTTTAAGTTCTTATAAAGTAAACAAATAAAGAATCTATATTCGACTGTAGCAACAACGACTGTCAAGTAATCATACCTTTTGGTTGTGTGTAATTATGTTCGTATAACGTACAGTAAACAAATGAAAAGCTTCACATTACATACGTATATACGCATTTTTTAAGGATTTCTTTAATGTAAAACAAATGTATACATGGCTTTTGCTCATATCTTGGCCGTTAATTGGTAAAAATTGTTGATCTTTGATACCAAACTTTTAGAAAGTATTTAAAATAAACTAATATGCCAAACAAGTCCGAGAGATATATGGAGGTTTCAAAAATTTGATTTCAACACTCAAACGCATTGAAAGACGGACATTATTTAATCGGCTTGTAAATCCATAACTTTTAAAGATATATTGGAATATTGAGGCGCGAATGAATACTGTAGAAATTACGAATGGAATGACAAACTTATATATACCCTTTTACACTGTCGTGTGAAGGGTATTCAAATTATCAAAAAATGATTTTAACACAAATAACATTGCATGTACTTGTGTATGTTTTTAAAAGTAAATAATTTTTCAGCATTTAAAGCATTTGGAACCAAAAGCATATATAGACGTAACCTTGTTACTCCGTTTGAAAAATCTAAATTGAAACATTATACTTTCGAAAATTTTACAACAATGTTACAAGTGTTTAAAATTAAGTAATATGTCATCACGAACTCAAAGTCGATTAATATAAACATACACCGTTACCATGAAGATAACAGATATATGTATATGTATGTGAAAACCTAAAAGTAAAGTTTAAACTTAAAGGATATATGTGGAGTCAAAGGCATCTTTTAGATTAATCGAATACCCCTATTACAATTTATACAATAATTTATTTTAAAGCAGAATTTAATTAAAACGATTTGTTTGCCACTTAAAGTTTTGAAAACTATTTATATGTGGCAGTTGATTGTTCTTATTAAATAAAACACAAAGTTTTTAATTTCATTGAAACCAATAAACCTTAGCTCTTCAAAGGTTCCCAATTAAACAAATTAGTTAAACAAAGAATTTGAAAAAAATAAATAAATAAATTAAGCCAGTATACTATTACTCTGTAATTAAATATATACTTACATACATATATTGGCACATAAAAATATACGTGCACAGATATATACATGCATGTATGTAAGTATATACACTTTTATTGACATTGTAGGCAAACAGTATTGAAACAATTAAATGTCTACTTTAAATTTCAAAGTACAAACACTTGAGACTATTATTTAAATCAACTCAAGTTAATGGTAATAAAACCCTAAAAGCCTTAATCTAAACGGTAAATAAAGAAACCATCTAAACAATTAATTCCAAACACTTACGTTATTCACAAACAAAACATCATTAATGTTACTTTATATGTTAGTCTTTAAAGGAGCAATCGATAAAGAAACAAAAAACAGAACATGAAATGCCTACAAGAAGAAGAGCTTGCTCACATACAATATAAGAGTATTAAGTTAGTTTATAACAGTTTAAATAGACATGTACTTTTGTATATATGTAAAGAGATGGGGGTTTAGAAATTTAATTTAAAAAAATCCTACATACGTTCACGTATTCAAGAATTTAGACAAAAAGTAAACCGTTTGGAAAATTTTTGGGGGGCATTAAGATTTTCAAATTATCTTTTTCTTTTAATATAAATAAAAATATTTTCCAATTAAATTTATTTTCCCTGAAAACACATTTTGAATCGCAAGTAAAAAATATTTTTGGCAGACAAAATCATATACATATGCCAGCAACAGGTCTAAATGCGTTCAGAACGGTTGTGATCCTATGTAGATATATGATTTAGCCCTCATAGTGTCCCAATAAAACAATTAAAATTATTGCCAACATGAGTTTTCAAAAACCGGCTTTTAATTGTAATTATAAGTAGTGCATGGTGGGCCAAAAACGACTACGGAGTTGTATTATTTTATTACTCTTTCATTTATATATTTTTTTACAATTTTTGTTTTCAGATTATACCAATAACACCTGGAGAATTAATAATGGAAATACTCACAACCAAGCAAAGAAGCGGATTCGTGGAATCTTATTATTTAAATCAGCACTCAATTATTTTAATGCAAAGAGCATTTCGTCGATATTTTTGCGTCAAAATTCCGACCTAAAAAGCAAGGATTTGTTGCTTACCTCATCGTCAACACCAGCATGATTTGCCTGAAACCGGTATACCACTTTTAATTCGCACTGTGGAATATATAGAATATATTGCAGCAAAAGAGTGTCTGCCCAGCTATGTAGGAATGGCTCTCATGTCGCTATAATATTTACTGTTAGAAAGAGTGCAATTTGTCCCACAGTTAAAAACCACAAGTCATAGGCATCTGAAATTTGTATTTAACTGTATAAAGTTGGGACGAAGTAAAATCACTTTATTGAAAACATTATCATAATTTATAAAACTCATTTTTATTTTAATGGTCTTGTTAGTAACCAAAAAAAGCCTGCAGGCTTTGGGGTTCTTAAAATTTAAGAGGTATTCATCAACGCCAAATGCGCACCATCATATGCATAGCTTAGTGTTACATTGCATCTGATAATATATCATCGGGCATTATTCCCTCGAAATAGAGGGTGGTACCGGTTTATAATAGAACATTGTTTACGTCGTGCTCTTGAAAATAGACTTAAGATGTTATTTCTGCAGGGAGAAGCCAATTGCCCGTTTCCCGAGGCACAATGGCACTACTAGGTAAAGTTTTTATGATTTTATGGGAATTCAGGGTCAATATATTTAATTCGAGCGCCATAGCTAAAAACTTTGAACGATGCTGCGGAAAATGCTTCATTCATTGCGAAGATGTAAATGGGGGTAGTTTAAGTGACATTTTCTTTAACTGAGTGCAAAAAAAATCCATTTGTTATATCCCAGCAAAATCCTTTTTAAATTGTGTAATAGGTTGTCATTACTTCATATATTACATAGTAATGAGGGGTCGTTACCAACATCATTATTTTGAAGTACAGAGCAATGGCCTATTGGTTATGAGCTTCGTAAATACTCTTTATATATTTTTTTAAACGGTGAACTTTAAACTAACTTCATACTTATCATAATATGCCCATTATTATAATTTTTATATCTTTTTGTATTACAACAGTATAAAACAAGTAACAGTGCTATATTCGGCCGTGCCGAATCTTATATACCCTTCACAACGTGTAGTCATGCAATAACAATTGTTGGTATCATCATTCATCCCATATAAAATACGTGCATACGTACACGTTAGAATAAATGTGGCATCGAATCCCAGCTGAGCCAAAAAAATTTTATTTTATTTTATTTAATATATTATTTATATTTTATTATTTTTTTTTTATATTTTTTTTTAATTTTTTTAAAAAATTTTTTTAGAAAAATTTTTAAAAAATTTTTTTAAATTTTTTTTTAAATTTTTTTTTGTAGTTTTTTTTATTATTTTTTTCTTATTTTTATTATTTTTTTTTTTGTAATTTTTTTTGTTTGGTATGTTTTTTACATGTATGTATGTATATTGTTGTTTTTTGTAATTGTGAAAAAAAACGAGGTGGTCGTGGTTTTTTGCTCATATCTCAGAAAGTTATAGGGCGATTGTGCTGAATTTCAATAGCGATTCATTCCTGGATATTTCCAAGAGATTGATACCATATACAGATCTGAGGAACATATAGTTGCTTCTAACAGTTGATTTCAACCAACACACGGACAGACGGACAGACGGTCAGGGCTTAATCGACTCCTCTATTCATAAGCTTTCAGAAAATATATACTTTATGGGGTCGGAAATGAAAATTGTAGAAATTACAAACGGAATGACAAAGCTATATATACCCTTGTGCACCACAGGTGAAGGGTATAATATCCAGCTATAATTCAGCTTAATTGGTAACTACTTATTTTATTGCTTTTTGTTAGTTTATCTGTAAGCGAGGGTCATGATTTCTGGGACAACTCAAACAAAAATAAGTAGTTATTCGGTCGAAAAGTAACTAGTTTATGTGTATCTCCAATATTACTTGCTAACGTACTAGGTAAGTGAAGATTTTGCTAGGATTTTATAACTTGAAAAATCAAAACAAACAAAATTATACATAAAAAAATATTATATAAATTTCTAATATTTAATTATAATAAAATTGTTTTTAAATTTTAAAAATTGAACAAATTTAAGTTTTCTAATTTATTTCTTAAAAAAATATATATTTAAAAGCTTTGTACTACATTAGCATCTTACTATAGCTTAACAATTACATTAATTACTTAACTCAGCTTAAAACTTTAATAAAATAAATTTTTATATAATTTGTGGTACAACAAAAACTACAAATATCTTCTTTACCAAAAAAATTCCTACTGGTCTTTAGTGTACACATACATACTACGAACATAAAGAACAACTTTGTCTTAAAATAAAAGTCTTTTATTAATACTGCAAACTTCTTAAATGGTTTTAATTTAAAACATTACACCACCACCTTTATAAGATTTTGAATATGCGTCGCATTTATTTGAACTTTTGGTATTGTTTTTTGTCTGCTTCAGTTAACGCGATGACACAACAATGACAAATGAAAGAAGAAAAAAAGTTCTTAAAGAAGAGTGAAAATGAAAATTCTTTCGCAATTTATGTAGCACCTAAAAGACAATGAAAATTTTCCTAAGACCTTTAACACAATTTCTGTCAATTCTTAATAAATATTAGTTTTACTTTCTAACTACGTTCCATACTTAGCCGTCTGTCTTGGTTTGTGTGCCGCTGAGTGTGAATGTTCACCTGTTTGTTGCTTGTCTATTTACGGTTTAAGTGTTGAATCTAGAGAAAAGTTTCTTGCAATTGCTTTTCTTTTCAGCCGGAGAAAAAAAAAACTTAAAAAGTAAGTTAAAATTACTGTTTGGTAATTCTTTGATGCGAACTAAAAAGTTAATATTTTTGTTTACTTTTTAACGTAATAAGTATGTAAAGTAATTCTTACTGACATTATTGAAGTCTGTGTTTCATTTCCAATTAAAATGTCAAATTCTTAAAAGGGATAAGTGACCGATAAAAGTGTTTTCGTGTAAATCAACTAAACTTTTAAAATAGTTGAATATGCCTTTTTAAATACAAATACAACTTAATTCATATTACGGCGCTTTTTACAATTAACGTTTATAATTTAACATGCACTTTAACCATAAAATAAACATAACTGAATTACACAAGGTACGATTAGCAGTTTAATCAGAAAGTTTCTACTAAATTAAACCGAGAAATATATCTCGGTTAAGATTTTAACTATAGGACGGAAAAAAATAAAAAAGTGGGAAAAGGAAAGTAGCATTTGCGTTGTGGCAATATTTTTAATTGTAAAAGTGTACTTAGAAATTCTTATGTATACATTTTTTGACATTTGTTTTTTTTTGCAAGATTGCCAACAAATTTTTTCAAGATTTTTTATTGCATTGTTTTTGTTTTTTCTTTTGATTATGTAACCGATAGATGGTGTAGTACATCACCGTAGATTAAATAAATAAATAACTAGTTATATAATTAAATAATTATTATTAAATATAAGGCCGGTTTGTTAATGTTCTTGTGCAATTAAAATTTCTGATGTGGGTGTAGTGCTCACACATTCGTATGTATGTAAATAGATTTTTATATTTTTAATATTTTTTTCTTATACTTTTTTTCAATGATAAAAGAATTTTTAATTTTTTATGCTGAAAGTTTATTGCAATAATTAAATAATACTATGTAAATCAAGTAAGAATCCTATACTTTTTTCCGTGCCGAATCTGATGGTACCCCTCACGAGGTATAATGGTCACATCGAAGCTTAGCCTCGATTTTAGATTTTATATAATACCACATTTATTTGATTATGACCGATGCCATTTTTGATCTTAAATTTTTACATAGTTTACTGTATTCTACTTGATAAGCACTTTCATCTGGCATTTATTATAGGGATTATTTTCTTATAACGTTTACTTTAGAGCTTAAAAACGTACTTTCATCTAGTTTATTGTGTTAAAAAGCAAAATCATTGAGTTATGCTATGTTATGTTGAAAGAGAGGCGTATTAAAGTCCCAAACTAAGGACGGGTATACACGCATGCCCAATTGGCGTGCTGTGAGTTCTTAAGCAGTGCGATTTCCCCAATAAAGACCATAATTTTAATTTCGGCATTTTCGAATAGATCAAGAACCCAATGCATTAAATTAAATTTCTGGAGGCTTTCTGATTCGAAAACTGTATACTTTTAAGTTGTATACTACACTTAATTACAGGAAGTTGACAAAGGCAGCGTTCCTAAATCTTGTTCTCTTCATGACAGGCTTTACATGTCATTTCATCTGACAGCCTCATCCGAACAAGAGGAGTTCTAAACACCGTGTGATTTTTTATTAGACCACTTAATATTCTTAATGCGTTTCTACTCTGTTTCAGAATCTCATTCGATTTCTCAAGAAATCATCACCTTGCCATCTCCAGGACTTCCACACTTTTTTAACGTGTTCTTCCATAGCCCAAATATTTTTTTAATTTATAGGGTTCTTCCTTTCCGATTATGTCGTTATAACCTGGTGCATTTCTTTACACGCAAAGAAAAATCATCGCTGATGTAAAAGTAATCAAGGAGCAACATACTATGATTGTAGTTAAAGCACTGTAGTGGTTGCCAGCTATCATTATTATATTTAAAAACAACTCTCATGCAATTACACAGGCCAACACTCAATTTGCTTCTTTGAATTTAGCAACTGATTCTAGTTAATTTAGGTGCGCTGAGTTCAAATCTATAAGCAGTTTGTCTCTGTCAGCTCCAATTTTTATGATATAGCTTTTGCATACCCTCCTTTTAATGTTGTCGGGCTGTGTTATCATATTATAACTAAAAATTATGTGTTTCCAAAGCAAACTTTTGTTTTTGTAGATCTTAAAGAGGTGACATTAATAGCAAGTACGACAGTTTTATGAACACACAAAGAAAAACCATGGTTACTAAATGCTCACGACGGTGATATTAAATTCTCTAAAACAATATTTGGTTGTATACAACAACTGAAATTTTGCACAGGTTACTTTTAAGACAATTCCAGTTTAAAAAAAAAAAATTAAGAAAATTCGCCCACTTTTACGCCCACCTCCCATACAATCGAAATTTGTAAAATGCCGTATTGTCCGTAATACTTAAGGGATAACTTTAAATTTTGATATACTTGAATGTTATATTGTTACAAACATTATCGGAATAAAGTTTTGGACTTTGGCCCACTTTTACCCCCACCCCCCATACAACCTCAACATAAAAAGTGCCATATTTTCTAAAATATTTTAGGTACAATCTTCAAATTTGATATTATTATTATTTATATAATTTAAAATGTTTCATGCAAAAATTACAATAACACGCCCACTCTTACACCCACTTCCCATTAAAATGCAATAAAAAAGAACAATTTTTTTCATTCTATCAATAGTTTTTTAATATCATCATGGTATTCTAATTTTTTCAATATCTTTATTGCTATCGATCCAAATATCAGAAATTGCACTATAAAAAATTATTGAATTATCCATGACCTTGTAAACTTTTTTTAACACTTTATATAAACTTGTATAAACTTGCACTCTCAAATTTGTATGTAGATTGTGAATTAAACATATACATAATTGCAATTACCGTTTGTTGATCAATAATATTTAAAACAACAACAATGTAATATTTTTTTACAGTTTGTTTTTAAAAAGTTTGTGAGCACAATATAAAATATCAAATAAACAATTAAAAAAAAATAATTAAAAATTTGTAAACATGCTATTGCATGCTAACATATGTACATATGTACGTATAGCGACAAAATGTGCACGTTGCGTATTTTTTGTAGTTTTTTGTATGTTTAAAGTACTTTTGCAAACTTTTGCTATATGTCCTCTACTTTAAATGAAAGCTGAGACTTCAATCTTTCATTTGATATAAGTCTGCACCTAGGGCGAGGGGCTGCTCTATATTTCCTAGTCCATTGAAAATGCAAAATGTTAAATTTTTACACCACAATTCTGTTGTAAAGAAATTTTTTTTTGTGTTTTTTTTTTAAATTTATTTTTTTTATCTACTCATTCTACAACAACTAAATTAATTAAAAAAATACTTTAAGGTTATATTTATTATGTATTTTTTTATTGATAAGCTTTTGAATATTACATATTGAACCAACATATTTCAAGCGCGTTAGCATACCTCAACTTTGACTTGCTCTAGACCAAAAAGTAATGAAGTTATGAATCTCAAGTTTCAGGGAATTGTTACTCATATATCTGTTAATATACTGTGAAAATTTCATCCAAATTGGACGACACGCCAAAAACTATTTTTTGCCGCTGTTACTTTAGAGCTGTCTCACTGTGCGACGGTCATATTATATTCTCTAAAACAATATTTGGTTGTATACAACAAGTCATCGTTATTTTTATATCGTATAATCATATATTTTGTCACAATAGTCAAGCGTTTGTTTGAGTTGTATTATTTAATATTTTCTTTCGACATGGTTGTTTTTTAAAAATATTTTGATATTAAAAGGATTATGACAAAAATAACACATGACCAAAAACCACTACAAATTACAGAAACAGTATGATTGCTAAGCAACCAAGCTATGGTTTTTTTAAATAATAATTTCATTTCAACTGTTCTTCTTGCTGAATTAGTTTTTATTATTTTAAAAGCTGCAAAAAGTCAGAAAAATACACAACAATTTTAAACAATTAGAGGTATTTAAAAATTAGCAAGAAAATAAAATAAATTGGTTTTGAAAATTTTTATTAGAAAGGTATGTCCAATTATTGTATGTAGCCAACCAACAGCAAAAAACAATTAAATGCCGTAGAAAAAGGCAAAGATTGTCGACTTCAACTGTAGCATTTATATGGTTACTGCACGATGCTATAAATAAACATAATAATAATAATAACTCTCAAACATTATATATTTTCCACAACGTATCTTATGGTTACCCCAACTCTGCCTTTTCTTTGCGCGAATTGAAAAGGAAGATATGAAGTTCTGATTTCATTATGATTTCGTAATATGTCGCTCAGCTGATAAAAAAATACTTTTTTTTATGTCAATTGGCTGCTTTTAAATTGCGCTATGACTACTTTTGACATTTTAAAATAATTTGGAAACGGTGTACACCCTTAAGGTATTCCGGATATAACAAAGTCTTGAAAACTTGGTCTGACAGCATAGCCTCCTGTCAGCCACCCTGTCCTGTCCGTTAATAATGAAAGTTCTTTTTCCGAAGAAGCCACAATATATAAAAAGATTTTAAATTCAGCATATTTTATATTTATATCTTTAAAATCCACTTCCGCTTGTATCACCAATTATAAAAAATTTCATTTCGAGCTAAATATATTTGTCGAATTATTTAAAACAAAAAGAAACTTATTCACAGACTAAAATGGCTTAAACTCATGGTTGTTGAACCGAGGCACAGCTAGATATCAAACGTATGTATGCATGACATAAAGTAGTTCAATTGAGACTCTTACAATTTAGTTAATACCTGAATAAATATTTACATGTACTCGTGCCAACACAAGTATGTCTACTTAACTACATACAGCTACAACTATATTTAAAAGCATTTATTTTGTATTTATTTATTTTCTTTAGTTTATTTTTAATGAGAAAAAAAAACAAAAAAAAGGTAAATAATATTCAAAACGAACAAAAATTTTATTTGTTGTGCTCGTATGTGTGCATTTAAGTGTGTGTGCGAATATTAACGAAGTAAATGTGGAAAAGCTTTATAAATTACAAATTACTGCTACATGCACACTGGGTACAAATAACTACATGTTACACAGGAGCAGACTTATATAAATTTGTATTTATACATATGTATATCTGCAAACACACGCTCACATACACATGAACACAGCAGTACATTGAAATGTAAGCAACGTAAAGGAAGTTATGCTTACAAGCATACATCTGTTGAAACTTTTAAGATCTTTTTATTGAAATTCTAAGAAAAAGGTTTTCCTTCCCTCAATTGGATTTAAGTATAAAAACCTAACGGGATACCAAAACAATATATGTTGACGGATGTTTAAAGTCTTTTTTCCAAGTAAAAATATATTTATTTATTCATTTATTTTTTCATTATTTCCCCCCCACACACACACAAATACAAGACAACAAACATGCAGGGAGTGATTGGTGCATGTGGTAAATTGTTGCAACAACAATAAAAAAAATTAATTTCGTTAACTTGAATTTCTTTCTTTCCTTTAATAGTATAAATGCCGTCTCAAACTATAGTGTGGCTGAAAAAAACAACGAGAATGGGCCGGCAAATAATATGTCGTACGGTAGTACACTTACACTCGTATGTAGAAATATTTAAAAATATTTTCCCTTTGAAAATATAACGTATAATTTTATTTGTCGCGACATAAGACGCGACATAGAATCTTATATTTAAACTGTTTTTATAATTTGTTTTTTTTTTAAAAAATTTTGAATTTATATGGCAGTCTTTATGCATATTTTATAAAGTTTAAAAAGAAAAATATTTAATAAAATAATGGAATGGAATGGATACTTTTAGTTTCTTAGCAACTTAGCAAAATCTATACAGTCATGTAATCTGCATATTATTATTATTGTTTATCCTTCAGATGTATTTAGGATGCTTAGAAATTGACAGAAAAATAATTGTTGCTAAGTGATGTATTTAAAAAAATGGAATGATATATTGATTAAACAGCCTTCGTTGTTCTGTAAGATCAAACCCAACCATAATGATGAGAAAAGTGTACTTAAAGTAAAGGAAACAGCAAAACAGTTCATTCAATATTTTATAAACTTGAACAGAATTTTAAGATAAGCTTCATGTAGACAAATATCTCTCACTAACCACCAGAATCTTTTGAAAATTTTCATTTCAACAAACTTAAAACATGTGTTTAACTATTTTCTCAAAAATCTCTTAATATTTTGTAAATTAACTTATAAAATATGAATAATTAGAATATTTTCTCAAAAATCTCTTAATGTTTTATAAATTAAATTTTAAAATATAAATATTTTTAGTTCCGCGTGAAGATTGCAATAGTTATGAAAAAAAATTTAGGGCTTGTGTCAGAGTGTCTACTTAAAGCGAATCTACAATACGATACAAACCAGTACCATACTTGTATTGTAGCATGAAATTTTTCCCTTTTTCTGGTATCATTTAAAACTTCAACAAAAGCAGAGGTAGAGTTTTATAGAGCAATTTGTAACTATGATTTACATTATCACTCTGATATCAGCCCAACGCAAACATTTATACTTTTAAAAATTTATGAATATTGATTATTCATTAGATCGGCTTTCAGCTTTTATAACAGCATAATTGGTCGCAAAAAAATAATTTATTGATTAAATTTTGAACTTCAGACAAAACCCATACGTGCGAATAACGGCTACACTTTTGTTCAAGACAGTCTGAGTCATGTGTATCTTGTATTACCATACACCGCGTTACCAAGTTAATGTCCGGAAACATACTTATATTAGTAATATAAAAGTTAATAACACATTAAACATCGTCACCATTATAGCAGCTCTAATATAATTGGTTTAACAAGAGCAACAGTAGCATAACAACAGAGTGTGTATATTAAAATGAATTAATGCATAAAAGTAAGTGGAATTATGAACAAACTACCACAGAAGTTTAATCTATTGTATAAATCAATTAAGTTCTTTAAACTTTTATACCGTTAATATTTTGACAAAAAAAATTTTTAACAATTTCAAAAATTACTACTGAAGCATTTTATATGAACTTAAAAGTCTAATAAATATTGTAATAAGAATTTTTCTGTTGTTGACTTTTTTTTTTTTGCGTAGAATACGTCTTACCTTACGGTATAGGGAGACATGTCAGATTGTTATTGTTGTAATCTTTATTTCGGCGAGATAACTTTTTTTAAAAATTTTTTTGTAGGTAAATGAAGATGTTATCTTTCGTTTAATATACATTTCATATTGGTTGATATCTTCCTAATATTTAAATTTCTCAAATGAAAATTGTTTAAACACATACACTAAGACATATGTGTGGTGTTTGGATGAGTGTTTGAGTTGGCAGCGTGAACACAGACTATGCTGCTGTTTCAGTGTGGACACAAACCTTCGGCTGTTGTTTTGATTGATGAAATATTGAAATGTCGTATATTTACTTATGTATTTAAGTGAAACAAAATGTTAAATGTGAATTTGAATTTAACATGGATATATAATTATAAAAAATATATGAAAAAATTAATTCATACATTTTTATGTTAAATGAAAGTGCTGCCAAGTAAGCAAAAAACCAATGCTGCTTGATGCTGTTTGACAGCAGCTGACAGTTGACGTTTAGTATTCTACGTTAAGCTTAATTGCCGTGTCTCTGACACAGCCTGCAGGGACAGTCCGTGGCCGAAGGCGTCGGAAAACTGTCTGCTGTTTTTTTTTTATTTCTTTTTATCTTCTATAATTTTTTATCTTTAGCCATCAGTTCAATCTCATAATAACTATTTAACTGATAGATTGTAGATTAATTATTTTATGTTGGCTTTTCACAAAAATTTCGAAAATTATAACGGCAAACATAGTACGATGTCCATGCAAAAAAAAAAATATTTAGTTTTTAAGTAAAATTGTGAAATCTTGCTAACTTGCTATCTTATGGGTGAAGGATGCCCTGGTGGACTAGTCAGTAGTGTGCTGATCTGCTAGTATGCAAATTGTGGGTTAGAGTCTCTGGACTGGTCTTTCTCTTCATTTATATTCTATTCTTGCTATTCAATTTGGGTATTACAAAGAGATAAATATAATGGGCCCAAGTGAATTGAACAACAGCTGCCTGTTCTGCCTACCTACCTTGTTCGTCAGTACTTTGATTTTTCTTTAAATAAAAATGGATAACAAAAATAATAAAAGGCTAAGAAAACAATTTATAGGAAAAAATATTAAGTTTTTGAGCAAAATGTACAAATGTTTCATATATTTAATAGTTCCTTTCGCATCATATTATGACTAAATAGAATTACATTACGATATATAGCGAATATAAATATTGCGGACATAATAGATTTTTAAAAGTTTTGTGAAATCACAAATAATGCCAGTTGAAAGTTATTTTGTGATCCCTTGGATTCACATTTTTTTGTTTTGAAATAAAATTATATTATTAAAAATAATATAGAATTGTTTAAGGGATTGTCATATGAAACTTATATTGATTACTTGCTGCCCTCATATATCTAGTCTACAATTATACACTCCAGTATTTTTTTTTTTTGCTTTTATACTGTGGGCAACTCAACCTCGTTTTTTTTTCTTAATTCTTTTTAAAAATCTACAGAAATTAGTTTTTATCATAGGAGATGAAAACTTCTACATATTGATGAAAGTTATTGTCTTTGGAAACACAACATTTTAAATAAAATTTAAATTGCATAAATTTATTAATTTCGAATTGATCTTAATTTATCTTACATGCTCTATGCGGATTCTTAACACACATTACGACTTACAGCCAATCCCAAAAGAGAAGCATTAAGCGGTAAGAGTTTAATGTTTGTATATCGCCCACTTTTCATACCAAGTAATTTTAGAATAATTATTTCCTACACCATTAAGTATTTACTTTCTAAAAGCTTCTGATAAGAGACTCGATTGAGTCTGTTCATCTGTCCGTGTGGTAGTTGGAATCAACTTTTTGAATCAACTACATTGTGAACAGACCTAATGTGTGATATCAGTCCAATTCGTGAAACTCTATTGTAAACCAATTATACCTCAGGGTTTGGGAACCGGGAATTCCCGCCCGGGAATTTCCGGGAATGAACCATTTCGTATTCCCGGAAAAATTTTGCTCTTATTCCCGGGAAAACGGGAAATAAAAAATATGTAGTTTTTAATTTTTAATTTGTTAGCGTTTTTTAATTGTTAAGTATTTACAACTTTTCTCAAATACGAATATGGAAAAGAAAAACAAACATCGTCTGTCAAAAAATATTTCACGCCAAAGTTAACGACTTTCTGGAATTATTTTCAATAAGTGCTTATAAATTTCAAGTGAATTAATTATATACATACATAATTAATTGTTTTCTTGTATATAAATGTTTTTTATAACAACCGTAAATCCAGCAGTAGTTTCCGTGGTTAACTTTTATAAATATAATCGTATGTACAAATTGTTTTTAAAAGTGTTCACAGAATTTGTAAGTATAATTTTTTTTATTTATGATTAAATTTATATATATATATAAAATTCACTTTGCTTAAAAGCAAAATGTCTGAAGTCTGGAACTATTTTCAAAAAGTAGACCACGCAGCACACTGTAATATTTTCCCGAAAAGGTTAATGTCCAAGGGCGGTAGTACTAGTGGTCTCATACGGTACTTTTTTTTCATAAAATAGAATTTGAAAACGATTCTTCAACACCTGCACCAAGTAAAAAAATAATTCCAGCATTAAAAGCTTTACATTACCAGAAATTGTTTCAAAATTGGCAGCAGTCAATGGAATATCTATTCGAACAATTACACAAAGTTCTTTTATTCGTCAAAATTTTTTCAGTAAAAATATGACATTACCAAAATTAAACTGATGTTAAAAACATTGTAATAAAATATTACAACGCCGTTAAAAATACGATGGTGAAAACAATATCGAGTCAAATTTGTAACAATTTGTGGTTTGCTCTTGTATTAGACGAGTGGAGTAGTGTTGCTCAAAAAAAGTATCTGTTTACATGGCAATAATTATTTTTATAATTTGGGTTAAGTTTATATTTCCGGAAGATGTAATGCTGACACAATAAGAACTCTAATGGAAAATAAACTACTACTAAAACAATGAGTTATTAACCAAATCGTGATGTTAAAGTTAACAAACATTATTTATTTTAAAAGAAATATTATTTTCGGGAATCCCGGGAATTCCCGGGAAGGCGATTTTTTAATTCCCGTTTCCCGGGAAAGTAAAAAGGCCGGGAAATCCCAAACCCTACTCACAGGTTTCTAAGATATGATCGAATGTTTTTGCCTCTGTTTATTTCCCATATTTTTATTGCAAAAGTAACAGTTTTTAACCCTATTATAATTTATACCAATGTTTGTTACTATTTATAGATATACTATACCTTTAGAGATATTCCTAAATAATTTAGATGTGTAATACAGATAACAATTTTAAATAAAAAATGGAGTGAGTCGAATATGACAAAGTATGATTGTGTATTAAATCTGTGGTCAATGTACCAATTAATATTATGATAAAGGGTATTTTCAGATTCGGTACGGCCAAATAAAACACTATTGCTTCTTGTCATTATAAAAAAAAAAAAACAAAACACCATGCAAAACTTCAACGCTCTTATTTATCGCTTTCTATTTAATTAATATTTATATTTCCCTAAGCCCTGCCATACATACATATGTGAACCATGGCAATTTATGAATGTTCAAATATCATCAATTCTATACTAAAAAATTCAACAGCAATAATAACTTTTATTATTTGAATGTTACATTAAAAAAATATATACATGTTTAATTGCAAGGAGGTAATTAGTTACCATTAAATAATTTAAATAATTTACAACCAATTTTCTTCTTAATAAGTACTCCATTACTGAATGCAGTAGAGTAAGAATGAACAACTTAAATAAGTCAAGTACCTTAAAACATATGTTAAAATCACAGCAAAATCTTATTCAAAAAGGAAACAGTTGTAGGAAAAAACAAAAACAATTATGAAATCATTATATCAAAAACAACAACAAGTTATCTGGCTCTTATGACTAAAGCTGATAAATGTGCCTGCCTCCCAACTTTTGCCATCCACTTTACATATCAATTACATAAACACAAGAAGAGTTGGTTGGGTTTGTTGAAGTAGCAACATTGATTTGTTGGCACAAGCGAAGATTACACTTTCACACAATAGGGGGAATAAAGTGTTTCTTCTCTCGTTACACAGTTATAGAAAAGGAATCAACCCTTGTATAATAAAACCAACACAACACACAGTTGGAAAAGACAATAATTATACGGGTGTTGTTCAATTAAAACGTAAGATATTGTTAGAAGACGAAAAAAAAAAGAACAACAACAATAAAGCATAAAGAAAAGAACAGTATTACTTGTCTTTTGTTCAGTATTAAGTAGAGTAGAGTTAAGATTTTTAATCTTAATTTAAGATTTGAATAAAAAAGGGATATGAAAAGGGTATCATAACATTTAACGACTTTTTTCTTTGTGTTTTTTTTTTTGGATTTTTTTTTTTTTCGTTTCTTAACTTTGTTCGCCTGTCATAAACGGAAATTATTTATTAAATTCGTTAAATTTAATAGAATTTTAAATTAACTTAAATATTTAAGTAAATTGATAGACATGATAATACGAATACTTGTGTGTGTGTGTGTGATTTTTTATGTAGTTGTGTGTTTGTTTTATGTTAGTACTTAGGGATTTAGTTTTAATAATAAAAATTTCAGTTTTAGTATTCAAATTTATGGTTCCTCTTTAAAAAACAAAAATAAAATGTGGTCCTTTTGAGTAAAGATTAGTTAAACAAAATTAGCTATTAAATTAAAACATAAAACCTCATGCTACAAGTCTAGTCATATTTCAAGATTATCGTCTTAAAACATGGTTTATATTCATAGCTTTAAGATAAACTTTTTTATGAAAAATAACTAATTTTGCATTTAACTCAAAAGCAACCTGCTAAATAAATCCTCTAAAATTACGCTTTTGAAACTTTTTCTCTTAATATTTTATTTGAAGTTTTTATAGTAAGTATAAAAAAGGAAAAAAGATTAATGATTATAACCTACAACAATAGGGGCAAAGATGTTACGAGTCGGTACATATGCAGTTGTTTACGGCTTTAAAAATTATTCGAAACACATCTTATTTAAAACCATATTTTATGTTAGAGTTTGACAAATCAAATGCTAAGATATTCAGTTGAATTGAAATTATAAGCCTGGTTTAACCTATTAGTATTATAAATATTAATAATACTTGTACACCATAGTTTATCCAATTACTCTTAAAGATTTTTGGGATTCCCCGAATAACACAATTTAACATTTCGTCGTCTCCATAAGCTAGAGCTTAACCTTAGTAATACTTTTTAATTTTAATAAATCATAAAATGCAATAAAGTGAATTCCTTTCAAATTTCACTACAATGTACGGATAACAAATTAATTTCATCATGTTTAATGCAAAAAATTTAAAAATATCATCGATTACGTGAACAAGCTTAAAAATTTTTAATTTACGGGTATGCGAGTACACAGTATTTCAAAAAGTTTAAGTGGTTTGTCTTAGAGAAGAAATATTTTATTTTGTTTCCTTAAGTTCGGAAAACCAAAAAAATCATCTTTTCAGATGAAGCTAATTTTCATCTTGGCGGGAATGTAAACAAGCAAAATTGTCGCATTTGGGGCACAGAAAACCCGCACGCATACATTGAAAAGCCGATACACCCAAAACGAGTCAAGGTTTGGTGCGGATTTGGGTCCAGATGCATAATTGGGCCATTTTTCTTCGAAAATGAGCAAGGAGTGGCCGTAGTGGCGATCGTTATCGGGCCATGTTAACGAATTTTTGTTCACAAAAAACTTAAGAGGTGGATATTGGCAATATTTGGTTTCAACAGGACGGCGCTACGTGCCACACAGCCGAAGCTACACTTTATTTTTTATAGCATTTTCAAAAAAAAAAGAGTTATTTGGCAGACCCTTTAAATACGTACTTTAGGCTTGCCAGAAGCACTGGAATGGCCTGGATGGACCAGTTTTTTTGGTCATTAAACAGTTACCAGCTAAAATGCAATAAGTACAGTTAATAAGAATTTCTTTAATTTTGAAAAATAATTGTTTTCTTATATAGATTTTTTTACTAATTTAATTAATAAATTTCTACAGAAAAAAATTGTATTCTTAATTGAAAGAAGAAACTATATTTTTTCTTATACAATTGTGCTTGCGAAGCTTGCCATTATAATTGACAACAACATGTTGTACACTGACTTTGCTGTCCGCAATAAGTTTTTGATAATTAACAAAAGATATAACAATGGATGAGATATGCTCCATTTTTTTCAAAAATTCAATAAAAATAAAGCAGAACATCGATATTTTTCTATTTCTATGCCAATAAGAAATGCTTTCTGTGCAAGAACTTTTATTATTGTAAATAATCTACTTTCACATCAAAGGAGTATAATGTTCTACGATCTGATACAGTCTGATATTAAAAAAAAAAGAAGTAAAATTTAATGAATATTGCAAAAAGTTAAAAAAAATTCTCCTTACGACTAAAGCAATAGAGTAAGTATATTCTGTACTCTAAAATACAAAAGTTGATATTTATAAATACTTTTTTTGAGAGTGAATTTAATATATACACACATATCGATAATCATAGGTAGAAAGTCTCTATTTCGTATGTTTTACGAAATTTTACAAAATAAATTTCGTTGTGATAATACAATTTCTATTACGTTTTTGTAGTCTCCTGTTAAAGTGCAACTATTTGAATTGGGGCCTTTCTACCTGTGACGAACGATTCGTAAAATGACATAAGATTGAATTGTAATTGTTACCTTTACTTGATTTTAAGTTTTTTTTTTTATTTTTAAATAAAATTTTTTTTTACTTTAAGTGCATTTTTAAATTGTCCATTTTTTTCAAAATCTAGGTCAATTTTTTTTTATTGTCCAGTTATTTGACTTTTGATATCTGACAATCCTAACGTACATACCAAATGCATAATATGGACAAGCGACGCTTGCTATTGTTGTTGTATTTTTAAAAGATTTGTAGCAACAAAAAAGAGACGTATATTTAGTTATTTCTACGCAAATAACTTAGTCCATAATATACCAATTATGACAATATTTTATAGCGAAATTCTCAAGCGTATGAGCCGCATATGTGTGTTATAAGCATCTTCAAAAATTGTATATGATCAAACTTATTTTTTTTTTTTAAATGCAACCTATTTTATAAAATATATATATTTTACCGATAACTCTAAGATTTCTGAACCTGGTGGATGCTTTTTTTTTCAAAACGTACGTGTTGTATATACTCGTAAAGAAACAGAGAAAATATTTACCGGTGGCTGAGCTAAACAGATTTTTGTGTAAGAATTTTAATAAAAAAAGAAGAAAACTAGTAGTTTTTTACTTATATCTCAGTATTTTATATGGCAATTTTGTTACATTTCACCACTAGCAGTTTCATGACCATGGGCTTAATTCTCGTTCTGTGAAACTGTTTGTATAGCAAAGGGTATGGTGACACCATATGATATTACACACAAAAACTTTTTATTTCATAGAACGAGAATTGATACCCTGAACTGATAATTACATGATGCAACTGTGATCAACTATGCAACTGGCTGCTAGAAGCAAAGTGCAAAGTGAATACCTGCACCTAAATATTTACGTTATGAAAGAAGCATTATCAATGTTACTAAAATAAAAACATGAGGTCTGATCACTACCGAAGTATTCAGAGTTGCTGACATACAAAAATCTTACACAGTAAATTTTCTGTAATACAAGAAATTAAACACTTTTTAAATTAATTTACAACCAAAGCTGCTGTCGAAGCGAGAACTGCAGCTTTCAAATCAGAGTGATAAATAGAATATTTTTCGCTACTCCTCTTCTAGGCATAGGGCTTCCCCAAAAGCATCTTCTATTTTCATTTAACACTGCTTAGTCCTTATGTAAGTGTCGTTTATCTACTTCTATATTTATTATTTTATTTATTTAATCAATACAGCACAAAAAGAACAAGTCTTATCTAACAGTACTGGGTAGATGATTAGCTAAGTACGTTTAGTCTGCTTTGATCTGTCGACAAAGAATGATGAGGCTGCTATCTTTCGTTGTTTAGAAACACTGCCTCTATATAATTGCGCAGTGATGGGGATACTTGATAAATGGAGTAAGACATTAGTATTATCATTTTCAAAGTAGGTTACTTTTTCCTGATCAACCTTATAATAATGCTATCCTGTTTGGTATTTTTGGGTGATTTGGTATACCTCGGGGCTTCTTTGATGGAGTTCATCAGTAGGATGTTTAAAGTCACTAGGTTTGAAATATATGAAAAACAGCGGTCAAAAATATTACCAAAAATTTATGTAGACAAATTTTCCTGTCTCAGATGGTGTTTAAACATGCAATCTATTGGTTTTAAGGTTTGGAGCTCTAGCTTTTACACCTTGCTATTGTTAAATATATGTATAATTAAGTCTAATAACTTTAACAGCCAAATAACTGTTTATCAGTATTACGCCCCTAGTCATAATTACGCTGATATACATCTTAGGTCAACTTAATTTTTAGAAGTGACAATTATATGAAGTTATTCTCATTAAAAAAAAATAAAAGAAAAAGGACCAAAATATTTATGATATTTTTTTTTTTTTTTTTGCCATAATAAAATACTTAATACTTATTTTTCAACATCAATTTTAATGATGTATTTAATGTCTTATTTAAAAATATTTTATACAGTATATTTCCTTTAAACAGAAACATTTATGTATATACCTGTTCATCTTCTAGCAATTTTATAACAAACATCATCACCATCAACACGAATATAAAAGATGAAAAATAAAAAAACAACAACAATGAAGACAAGTTAAAAAAAGAAGAAGAATATGATAAAATAAAACAGTGTGACATCTTGTTGACATACTGCTTAACTAGAGTTATAATGGTATGGGGTTACTATTTTGCTATTTTTGGAAATATACATTTTTTATTTCTTATATTTATTTTAAATTCATTCTATTTTATGCTTTTTTTTTGTGTGTGTGTATTTCATACCGTTATTATGACCAGTTGTTGTTGATTCAACAGATTCAGTAACAAGAACAACTAAAACTGGTGCAAAACATTGTATGTTGTATAAGTTAAGAGAAAATTAAAAACGTTGTTTTATTTATATTTCACTGTTTATTTTTTACCTTAAAGTAACCCAGTTTTTATTTTCATTATATAAACCATCAACCCACATAATATAATACTCAAACACTATATACACACACACACACACACACACACACACATTTACTAAATCATATTTATATAACAACACGAATACTATAAGGAAACTGTATAGTAGTATTGGTTGTTTTTAATGCTTGTCATCATGGTTACAATATACATTCAAAAATTGTTGGAAAAGGGACACCAGAGTGGAAAAAAATATCAGCTAATAATGATGATTTTTAATGAGTTTTCAAAATTAGCTCTAATATGTATGTAAATTTAAAATGGTTAAGGTGTTTTGTAAACTATGGGGGCATTTCATAATATTAAGTTATTTTTTACGTAGAAAAAACAGAATAATTATATATTTATTTATTTGTGTAAAAATTTTCACATAATTTATATATTATATATTTTTTTTTTTCTAATACGAGGATAGTTTTTTCCATTTTGGAATTCACTCAGAAAGTTTTGACGTATGAACGCAATTTGTGTTGTTTACAGTAGGTTAGGTTAGGTTAGGTAGAACAGGCAGCTGTTGTGCAGCTCACTTGGGTCCATTATATTGATCCCTTTGTGATACCTAAATAGAAAAGTAAGAATAGAAGAGAAAAGAGAAGCAGACAAGTCCAGAGTCTCCGGTGGTAATCGAACCCGCAACCCCCAAACTAGCAGAACAGCACACTGCTGACTAGTCCATCCGGGCGCCCGGTTGTTTACAGTAACTTGAAAACAAATGCCATTTTGTTAATAAACATGTGACAAAATTCAACTATGTTAAGTTGTAAAATTGCTCTGGCAACATCTTAAGCTAAAGCTAAACATTAAACTTGCGGTAAAGTGTGGAAAACGACTACAGGAAAAAATAACTTGCTTAGACATAAAAGACATGTTATCAATTAAAAAAAATAATAATATACTGAGTTAAATAGTTGATATTTACAGACGACAAGTTCAAGTCAAAAAAGTGCTAATGATGAAACCGTAGCTGGTTCCGAAAATGCTTTCAATTCGGCTAGTATCGGATAACTAATTTTTCCTTGATATTCTGTCATTATCGCATTAAACGTTTTGCCAAATAAAGGGTCCGCCAAATAACTTTTTTTTTTTGAAAATGCTATCAAAAAGTGTAGCTTTGGCTGTGTGGCACGTAGCGCCGTCCTGTTGAAACCAAATGTTGCCAATATCCTTCTCTACAATTTTTGTGAACAAAAATTCGTTTAGCATGGCCTAATAACGATCGCCCAATGGCCCAATTATGCCTCTGGATCAAAATCCGCACCAAACAGTGACTCGTTTTGGGTGTATCGGCTTTTCAATGTATGCGTGCGGGTTTTTTGTGCCCCAAATGCGACAATTTTGCTTGTTTACATACCCGCCAAGATTAAAATGAGCTTCATCTGAAAATATGGTTTTTTTTTGACAAAATCGGTCAAAGTAATGTCGCAATATTTCCCAGTGTTTTTCAAGCGTATACACAACCATATTCGTTCAGCGGAAGGATTAAACTAATTATCTGTCGCATTGAACATTTTTGTGAGATAATCTAGTACAACTTTCAACGTGTATAAATGAACAACAATTGATCATTGTCCTCATTTCGATTTTCAGCTCTGAAACACCATCAAGGATTAGTGTTTATCGATAGTTTGCTGAAATCAATCGTGTTATTGCTTAGCTCAATGACGAGTGATTATCTAAATCGATTGATTATTCCAAAAATACAAATGCTGTGCGTGAAATGATACCACAAGACCGTTTTGTAACTTATAGTGTGATTGAGGCAACTTTAAATTTTAGTAGATCACAGAATGAGAATACATGCATACATTTATTATAGAATATCCATTTGGCTATAAAAGAGATTTGTTCGCGTTTCATCCTATCGTGACAAATGGCGAATCAAGGATTTATGCGTATAGGCAGGAAAGTAAACAGAAGTCTGTACTTATTTATGGGTCTAGGTAGACGAGCAAAACCCTATGAAAGTCATTCGAAATACATTCCAAATGCATGTTTTGGGGGTACCTCAATCGGAATGGAAGAAGTGTTTCGAAACACTTTTGATCTTCATGGAAAATATTTTGAAAAGCAATATAGATATTTTTGATAATTTTGGATTTGTTTCCTCTAATCCCTAAATATACGAGGGATATATGCAAAAGAATTGTTGACGGTAGTTTTTTTACTTACCTATTATTCCTTATTTGAAAGAAAAACTTGTTCAAATTAATTATTTATAGAACAGAGGGTGTTCAGCAGTGTACAATTTTACAGACACAATATTCCTGTAATGTAAAGAAAAATATTTTATGGTTAAAATAAGTTTCAAATTTTTTTTAAAACGTATAATAATTGTTTTCTTTTTTTTTTTTTTTAAATAAAGTTTTTGATTTATTTTAATTGTGGATTTTTTATACAACAACTTAAGTCGAGATAAGAAAAATTTAAAAAAATCTTTAAGACACTAATCAGGATATTTTTATGCATAAAACTTTAAGAGATATTATGTAAAATAAGTACAATAACTACAAATTCAGTTTGAATTTCATTTTTATAAATTTTTTACAACCATAACTACTTTTTGTAACTTAATTTTAATAAAAATCTGTGGGCTTACTTTTTCGTGTCGTTGTACTTTTAAATTTTCTGACCAAAGATTTTTGAGCATCTGTATTTTATAGGAAAAAGTTTATTATTTTGTAATTAACAGTAATCGCTGTGATATAATCTCTTTATACTAAAATACGTTCTACCTTCATTGTGCAACTTAGATTTACTAATGATTTGTTTTCTTAAATTTTTTTCTTAGAATGAAACCTTAAGTATTTATACTCAGTCTTTTTACTAAAATATTGTATTTTTACGGAAACTGAAGAGAACAATTTGGTACATAGAGATACAAAAAATATCAGCTATGTGTGGGCATGGCACCTACTACTTTTAAAATTATATAATTAATGTTTAAATTCAACTCAGATAATCCAATACAGACTTTTTTCGACAAATTTTTGTTCATATAAAAATAATTAAACTAAATAGAAAGCGTTATTTGGAGAATGGGCGTTAAGATGCGCTTCTCACCTTTATTTTCCGGCATTAAAATAAAATTTACCAGAAAGCTACAAATACAAATAATTCTGCAGGTTTTATGAGCTTTTAAACTTCATTTACAGAAAACTATGTAAGAAGTGGGCGTTTAAGAAGGCGTGTCAAAGTAGTTTCTGCTAATAAAATCAACTAATATATTTCAATATAGAGTTCTTAATTATCTTTGTTCATAGAAAACTAATATCAATTTAAAATATCTATTTATGAAATTTATGAACCAAAAAGCAATGTTTGCAATATAGATCTATTTTTGCCAGTTTTATTACGTCTTAAATTTTAACAAGTAAGAGCACTATATTCGGCTGTGCCGAATCTTTTATACCCACCACCAATTTTGTGTACATTTAAAGCACAATAATTATCAGTTTGTTAATCGCTATAGCATAATCTCTTTATAATAAAATATGTATCACTTTCTTTGTAGAGGGTGGTTAAATTTTAAGGGCCCATGTTTAAGGTGAACCACATCTAAACTTCAACTTTTTTCTTGTATTTCATTTGACATTTCTCAATCTCAGACTAACTCAATTTGAACCGTGGAAAGATACGCAATCGAGCAACGCTTTTAAATATTAAAGATTTTTATAAAAATGGGCGTTCAAATCAAAATGCATTTTGTGCACTTCGTGATTCTTTTGGTCAACATAATCGTTCGAATTCGTCCACAATCGTGAGAATTGTAAAAAATATTTAAATGTCTGCAAAGCAGGTCTGTATGAAATGTGAAAACATCTGTGAATGCCATCTTAGTTCGTTGAATGGGAAACATTACTGTTTTTCACGATAACGTGGCAAAAGAGCAAGCAACCTCGACTCATCATCGTGCCCAACAATCGAGCATCAACAGTGTCATTGAAAATTTGGACTATCGGATCGTGGTGTGCGCCTAGGTTGGGGGGCCATTTGGCCGATATTTTGTTCCATACATAATTGAAGCATACAAATATTATCGTTATAAAAATAAATGATAATAATTTCATAATAATTTGTGTTTTATTTAAAAACAACATCAGCCCTTAAAATTTAACCACCCTTTATAACTTCGAAATGCTACTAAAATGCTTTTGTCAATGTAGTCTTTCAATGAAAGTGGGCGTTAAAGTAGGCGTGTCAATAAAGTTTCTGCTAATAAATACAACTTAAATATTTCAATATAGTCCTTTATTTTCCCAAAAACTTTGTCAATAGAGAAATTACATGAACTTAAGATAAACCGTTATATGGGAGGTAGGCGTAAAAGTGGGCGTGGCACCTTAATTTTCTGGCACAGTAATGACATTGCCTAGAGGGCTATACGTAGCAAATTTGATCATCATACCTCCAATTTTGGCGGTTTTATGAGCTTTTAAATTTCATTAAGGGTAGATAACGTGAAAAGTGGGCGTTATAGTAGGCGTGTCAAAGTTATTTTTGCGAATGAGAACAACTTAGGTGTTTCAATATAGCCCTTTATTATTCCAACATCTTTATTAATAGAGAAATTATATGAATTTTAGGTAAAACGTTATATGGGAGGTGGGCGTAAAAGTGGGCGTGGCACCTTAATTTTCTGGCACAGTAATGACATTGCCTAGAGGGCTATACGTAGCAAATTTGATCATCATACCTCCAATTTTGGTGGTTTTATGAGCTTTTAAATTTCATTAACGGTAGATAACGTGAAAAGTGGGCGTTATAGTAGGCGTGTCGAAGTTATTTTTTGCGAATGAGTACAACTTAGGTGTTTCAATATAGCCCTTTATTATTCCAAAATCTTTATTAATAGAGAAATTATATGAATTTTACGTAAAACGTTATATGGGAGGTGGGCGTAAAAGTGGGCGTGGCACATTGATTTTCCGTTACAAAAAAACGTCTCACCAAAAACCAAAGTGTGCAAAATTTCAGAGTCGTACATCAAATTTTGTTGCTTTTATGACGTTTTTGTTTTTAAATATACCGAAAAATACACTGTGCGGTATAAATTTTCGTACATTTTGATCGATAACTCCTCTCCTAATACATAGATTTAGATGATTTTTGGGGGACAATATTGTTTTTACTTAGGAAATATATATTCGAAGTTTCATGAGTCTACGTTAATGCATTTGGACACAATTCCGTTTTATTCGATGTTTGAAGGACACGGTTTTTTCGACCTACTCTTGCTTTTCGAGCTATTACTCTCTTCCTAATATTCCGATTTAGCCCATTTTCAATACCAAACAAACCTTGTCTATAAGAAAGATTCCGGCAAAATTTGAGCCCCCTAGCTTTTTCGGTGCGACCTCTATCGTGCTTTCAACAGACGGACAGACGGACAGACGGACGGACATAGCTAGATCGTCATAAAATCAAACCCTGATTCAGAATATATATACTTTATGGGGTCTAAAATGGATATTTCGATGTGTTACAAACGGAATGACAAAATGAATATACCCCCACCATTTTTTTGGTGGCGGGTATAAAAAGACTTAAAAAGACACTGTGCGGTATAAATATTCGTAGATCTTAGTTAATCTCTCCTTCCATAATGTATTGATTTTATAAATTTTCAGGAAAAGATTTTTTTTACTCAAGAAATTTTATCGCTCTGCGTCAATGCGTTTAGACACAATCGCATTTTGTTCGGTATAGGAAGTACATTGATTTTTTGACCTACTTTCTCAATTTCAAGAATTTATAATTTTGCAGGTGATATGCAAAGCTAAATGCAATTACAACATGGTACTACGAATTTTCAGAATTAAAGTTTTGGACGTTTTTTCACAATATTCGAACTGTCAGACTTTAAAATTAAAATAAAAGATTATCTATCACCCTAATATACACTATGTATGCCTTATATACGACTACTCTCAAGGCACATTCACAAGGTTGTCTCATCGCAACAGCTGTTCGAGTAGCATAGTGTCAATAATTATTAAGTTTGCTCTGATTTTTTAATATGTGCAGGGATAAAAATGTATGTTTTTTTGGTATTAAAAAATTTTTTTATATTTTTTTTTGTTTTTTTAACTTAAGAAGCCTTTTTTAAATTTGTTTTTTATATCCTTTATCAGTGTTTTTACCAATATATATATTTACTTTTATAAATCAAAAAGTATTCAAACAAACTGATTATTAGCTCTTTTCTATCTCTGGTATACGAAAAGTTGCCTTGTTGTAGCAATTAGCTGTTGCATATACCTGCATGAATATTCTTTGACTACTGATTTTTACCATACTTTTCTTATACATATTTATACTGTGATACCGGATCGAGAATTTTCCAAACAGAGTTATTTATTGAACCCCAGTTATTTAACAGGCATACCTAAAGTATCCTAAAAAAGGTGAATCATTTAAAATTTAATGCTTCCAAAGTTGCAAAAAAAGTTTAAATTATGAAACTAAAAGATCGCATTGAGTGTAAATTTTACATGAGTTTTGTAACATGTAAAATGTTCACGCAAAGCAGTTGCTTGAAATGTAAAAACGCACTAGACTAAAGTAAAAAACTTGACATACGCGAAGGAAATTAATGTTCATTAAATTTATGAAACTAAAGTCCACTAAAACAAATTCTGTTGCAATGTATACTTTCACTCCGTGTCGAGTCGTTTTACTTCCGTGTGGAGTCGTTTTACTTCCGTGTGGAGTCGTTTTGCTTATTTTTACTCCCATCGGACGCGTCCCAAGGTGGTGGATAGGGGGGGCCGGATGTAGTGTGGGGGCCTGATCACTTAATAGAGTGGGAAAGACCTACTCATCTCAATGAGTGGGGATTTGTCGCATCTTGTAGTGACCGGACCCCGTACACTTTCTCTGACCCTAGGGGTTCTTAGAACTCCTCGCGGACCAAATAAAAATAAGATTAAACCAAAAATGAACAGTGAAAACAAAGAAATTAAAGTTACGATGCAGAGCCTAATAAACTCAGTACCGGCGGCTAATGGTGGTGAGCAAACAAGCCCAGCATAGAAAACACCCATGGAATCGATTTTATAAAGACGGTTCAAAGATTGGTGACCAAACTGGAGTGGGCTTATACGACATAAGCCGAGACGGAAGCAAATACTTCCGTCTACCAGATCACAATACAATTTTCCAGGCTGAGATCATGGCGATTAAGGATGGAATTAAATGGATAAAGGAAACGAATAACGAAGCCCTGATTCGTATCTTTACAGATAGCCATTGAGACATTGAGAAGGAGAATGTTGAATCCCAGAGCGTTCTGCAATGCAAGAGTGAGATAAACTCATATGGAAATTGTAGACATCTGGAGATAATATGGATACCAAGCCATCACGGGCTGATTGGCAACGAAAAAGCTGAAAAATTATCTCTTCTGAGTACTATAACTTTGGAGAACGCATAACCCTTTAAACGATTCAAGGAAGAACTTAAATGTTGGGCGACGGAGGAACATGTCAGAAAATGGCAAAGCACTGATGTCGGTAAGGTGACAAGAACACTATGGGGTGACCCAAGTCTTGGGAAATCAAAGGAGATTCTGAGACTAAGTAGACCTACACTTAGGAAACTAACCAGTGTGTTTACAGGTCATACGGAGCTGAGAACCCATCTAGCTCGCATGAAATTGTCTGAGGAAATGACATGTAGAGCATGCGAGGATGAGGAAGAGACTTTGATACACTATCTCTGTCATTGTCCAGTGCTTGGGCATATTAGACGCTAGAATTTTACAGTGGATACTATGCCGAATTTGGAGTACCTGAGAATTCGGTTTCCCACGTGGAGCGCAAAACATGCCAACATGGGCATTAGTGTATACCTGCCATAGGTTTGGGCTTTAAGTGCCCCTCCTTTTCAACCTAACCTAACCTAACTTACTTTCAAATATACAACATTAGATATATCTGTTGAAACAAAACCTACATATAAATGTAAATAAAACAAATTTCAAAAGCCTACCTCTAAGATACTCAGTATGGCAAAGTTGCAAAACAACTGAGCTGAATCAGTATAAAAACCTTTGAGACTAAATATTACCCCTTAAAGTTAAACAAACGGAGCTCACACTTTCTATTCGTTCTTATTAATCAATCATTTTACTTTACACCTACAACCCTTTCATAAGCTCTGAAAAATGCTTCATATTCTCTGATAATATACTGAGTTAGTATTACTATCTTAGACTGTCTACATTTTTTATTTTTTTGTTTTTCTTGCTGAAAAATATAGACTAAATATAAACCATCTGTTATTTTTAAGATAAGTTTTCGTATGTTTTTACTAAATTCACTTTAACGTTTAGTTTAGTTTTTGTTGCTTTCTTCCTTTTGGCACCAGCTCTTCTTTACCTGTCTTTTGAAGCAGTATTGTGAGTTACGTTTTCCCTGTTGAAATTTAAAAACAATTTCCATTTTCATAAATATTTGTCGTTTTTCTGCTACAGCTTTCAACATCCAAAAAGAATTTTGTTTTTCTTTTGCAAAATAAGTCGGGTATGAAAAGAAGTCATCGGTATTTGTTAACATGAAAATATTTCATATTCTTATATTCTCTCTTACTAAGGATGAAGTAATAATATCTTAGCAGTCTGGGCAACAGTATATGACAAATAGTTGGCTGCAGTTTGGGCGGGGGTAAAGGCTGTTTAAAAACTATATTATGCATGCATTAACTGTTATCAAAAATGTTCTATAAAATTAAAAACTATGGAAAATTTAGCATATGCGAAGGTTTTTTATACTTAGCAAATTATTATCATTCCTTAAAGTAAAAATATTCAGATAGAAAATTAAATTAATTTCAAACTCATTTATACCAACATTTTCTAGCTAGCTTTTGTGTAGCTTATTTTAAATTCGACCAGTTCTGTAGCAAAATTCTTTTGTCTGTTTCTAGCACTTACTTGTATCTATGTATGACTAAATGTGTTACAACATATATATATTTTTTTGTTTGTAATTTTCGTACTTTTTTGGCACAAATATTTTTCAAATACTTTAATATTTTCGTAGAAAAGAAATTCCATTTTGTTTTTTTTTTTTTTAACATAGCACTTCTATTATATTTGCACCACCTTTACCTTTTTCTTTCGAGGAAAGTGATGGGTTTATATACACATACCTTCTACAAGGTGGCGCAAAAATAACCTTCCGATGTTTTTTGGCTGTAATTTAAAAAAAAAATGAAAAACTTTGATTCTTCTTGTGGAGTATTTTTATTTGGTCTTTTAATTTTTTTTACATCAAGTCGAGAATATGATGTCATGTAAATGGCCGCCGCCACAGTTGATTGTCCTTTGAGCCCTTTTTATGGCATTTTCCATCATTTTTGCCAAAACTTCCGGCGATAGGTCCTCACTTTCTTGACGGATATTATCTTTAAGAGCTGCAAGAGTCTGAGGCTTGTTGACATAAACCCGCGAATTTAAAAAGCCCCACAAAAAGAAGTCTGGAGCGGTCAAATCAGGCGATCTTGCTGGCCAGTTCAAATCGCCAAAACGGCAGATTAGGCGCCCGGGAAATGCATCCTTCAGCATATCGGTTGTGGCACGTGCAGTGTGTGCTGTTGCACCGTCCTGTTGGAACCACATGTTTTCCAATCCCAATTCATCAAGTTGCGGCAAAAAGAACTCGGCACGTCGTCTGGTCGATGTCGACGGCGCTTCCATGACATCCTCGGCTACAGCAGCAATATTCTCTGCAGAACGTCTACTCCGGGGTCTGCCACTCCTGGCAGCATCTCGTGTTGTGCCAGTCTCTTCGAGGCGAGCGGCTAAACGTCGCAGTGTTTCACCAGTAGGCGTTGGACGGCTAGGAAATCTGCGACGAAATTCACGTTGTGCCAAAGTTACCGACCGATTATTGGTCAAATAAATAGTCACCAATATTCCGCGTTCTGGAGCAGTGTAGCGTAACATTGTTTACTAACGTGTATTTTGCATGTGTTTACTACACAAATGTCAAAACAGAACTGACATTAGGGGCCAATTGCAAAATTTGTAGCATTTTCTGATAGCAGGATTTCTTTTGCGCCACCTTGTATTTGGGTATTATTCCTGAGCAATAAAAGGTAAATATCCGAACAAAATAATAACAAACTATGCAAATTTCTTTTATATTATTGTAAAGTTTACTGAAGTTTTGAAATTTTGTTTGCTAAGTATGTGTGCTCAGTACGAAAAGGAAGAAAACATTTACAAACAACAAACAGCTTTAATTTAAGACTTTGAAAGAAATTTCTATGAAAGTTATAGCAAAAGAATTCTGATGTTAATAAAGAAATTAAATTAAATCTTTGATGAATAACTTCAATTTTTCTAAGTGTAAATTTTTGTTTAGCAAGCTAGTAATACTAAAAGAGTCTTAATTAAGTTTTTTATCATCATCACCACTATTGAATATTTGGTAATGTTTGCAACATCTCTTATTGGCATATTTTGTACAAGAAAAAAGAAAAACATTAAAGCAAAAAGGTTTAGCTTAAAATTAATATTAAAAGGTTACTAAATGTTTTAAGTTGTGGCAAATGTGCACACAAAAATTATATTAGAAAATAAGAAACTCTGGTGTGGTAGATTAAAGAAGATATACAAAAAACATATAAATTCTTTAAAGAATTACAATTTGAAATAAAAATTTTAAAATTTATATATTAATATTTTTTTCGAACTTTATATAATAAATTTTACAATAAATTCATAATTATTTTATTTCAAGTTCATTTATTCTATTATTTAATTCATAAAAAATAAATAAAAATGTTTTACAATAAATTTAAACATAAAGTTCAAATAAAATATTAATATATAAAAATATAAAAGTGAAAATCTGTGTGTGTGTTAGCCAATCGGACTCAAACTGTACCAAGTTGCTGTACACATTCCAGGGAGTGTTTATGGGTGGTAAAAAGTGGGCGGGGCTACGCCCATAAAAAATTAATTATCATTTTTAGCTACTTTCACTTGACCGATTTTTCTGAAACTTTGAATACATATCGAACTCTCATGACTATACAATTGCTTGATTAGAAAAATATATAATATATAATTTCGTAATTAGAAAAGTATGAAGTGCCACCCCCATTAAAAATAAGTTATTATTTCCAGCTATTTCCACGCATTCCAATGGTTCCCACCGATTTGCCTTTCAACTTCAAGCGACTACAGTTTCTAGTTCGCTTTGCTTCTCATCAACAAAGCACAAGGACAATCTTTGCGTGTTGCAGGATTAAATTTGGAAAATCCATGCTTTTCACTTGGCCAGATGGACGTTGCATGCTCCAGAGTGGCAACACCAAAAAATTTGTTCATTTTTACAGCAAATGGAAAAACTAAAAATATTGTATACCCACTTACATTACAATAAAAATCAATAAAATATAATTTTTAATATATTCAATTAAAATTCAGAATGAATTTTTATTCATTAAGGGGCGTAGTTACGCGCGCCCGGCTTGGCTAGTATAATTATAAGACACATGACTCGATGTTTATGAAATTCAAGAATTCATAGTTTAGTATTAAGGCATATTCATGCAGGTATATGTAACGATGAATTGATACAACAAAGCAACTTTTTAGGGCATATTTTCTGTCAATTCGTATAACAGGGATGGAAAATTTACTGTGATGTATTAATTTTAAAAAAATTTGACAAAAAAAAGGATATATTTTTGTGAAACGCATTATAAATAGTACAAAAACTTCAAATATACATAAATTTGAAGCATTTATTATCCAAAACTTACATTTAAGTTAATTTTTTAATAATGAAATCAAAATCTCATTTTCCATCTCTGCTTTAATAATAAATGAAATCAAGGGGAATTTTACAAATTATGATAAAATGCCTCCCCATCAGATGGGCTGATGATTTCACCTGTATGAATTCGGCTTGTTCAGTATCTTATAAATGAAAAATAAAAATACAGCTTTGATTTCTATAATTCCATTCCAAAGAATGAATATTCAAAGCACAACAAAACTGTATTACGAATATAAAAATATATGAACATGTAGAAAAATGTTATTTGATAAGAAAAGACGAATGTGAAAATAAGTAATATGATTTCCTTATTATAACTTCATTGAATTGTAACATAAATTTTAACTGCAAATTACATATGAGTATTACCGATAAAGAGTGCTGATGAGGAAATCGTAGCTGGTGTCGAAAATTCATTCCACTCGATTAACATCGGAGTAATTTTTGAAATATTCTTAAAAAATTATTATAATTTCATTCAATTTAAAAAAAATATTTTAGGATTTTACATAATAGAATAAATTAAATTGTGCCAAAACAAAAACAATTAACATTAAATCCCGCTCCAGCAAAATTCAACCACATGTTAATTACAACCAAATATCTACATTGCAGGTACGCAAAGAAAATATATAGTTGTGGTAACCATAATCGAAGAGCAACATACTTGTATGATTATGTTTAAAATAATAATGGTTGCTAGTTATCATTATTATGTTCAATTTAAGCATCATTCAATAATCATATATATGACTACAATTGAAATTAACAATCTTTGCTTATTTACGGCAAATTATTGTCTTTTGCTGTAACATACACATATTGATTGTACTTACGAATTTAATTGCAATTTTTATACCAATATTTTTTTACACTTTCTGGTTTATTTTTAAATTTTCTTTAATTTTTCAAAATTTTGTTCATTTTTTTGACATCTCAAATTTTCAAAAGAATAAAAATGTATTCAGCAAGAAGGAGAACAGTTGAAATTAAATTATTATTAAAAAAAAATCATAGCTTGATTAATTTGTAATCATACTGTTGTCTCACCTATTATTCAATGATTATTTGTAATTTTTAATGCTTTCGAATGTAATGTTATTTTTGTCAAGTTAATTTTTTTAAATCATACTATCTGCTAAGGAAAAAGAGCAATGTCTAGCTGTCCGTGTGTTGGTTAAAATTAACCCACATCGAAATGTACTAATATTATTACTTTGATGGGAAGAAATGACAACTGAAATCCAATACAGTCGCCTCATAACTTTCTAAGACAGACAACAAATAAACTCTACTGCTTGTGTTTTTCCAATATTTTTACCTTAAAATCAAAATTTTTCAGCCTAGCATAACTTATAGACATGTTTGCTACGGATTGTGGATACAAAATACCTCTTGGCTTATTTAAAAATTGGACAAATCTGTTATTTATCGGCGAAGTTATAGGAAAAAATATTTTTTTTAAATATATATTTTTTAAATACATCAAGATTCTGAAACTCCTGATTAAACATGCTTTGCTCAAATACATGCCGTAGTGTCAAAATTAATTTTTGAGGAAAACTCACATATCTTTCGGCAATGAACTGAGATATAAGTACAAAAAAAAACTACTTTGGCGTTTTTCTTAAAATATAAAAACGAACAAAAATTTGTGTTCATCTCTTGAAGAACAGAGAAGACCAACATGGATATTAAGAATATAAAATTGACCAGCAAAACAAAATACACTATAAAGAGGCTTAAAATCCATGATACCCGCAACTAAAAAATGGCGTACAATAATTTTATATATGTGTCAAATCTAGTAGTTAAAAGTGTGCCCACTTAAGCCCTCTCAATATTGGTATCATATAAAATTCTTTGACCAATAGAATACAGCTAACTATGAAAAAATTTAAATTGAAGATGACATCCGAAACAAAATAGATGATATGTGAGTCAATTAAAGTAATTACGGCTTTGATTATCCCAAAAGATTTCTCTCACAGAGAGCCGAACAATGTATATCGTTAGATATTTGATTATTGCCGACTTGGACTGTATAAATTGATCTGTTAGCTGAGAGTCAACAAATTTATTTCGTCTCGCAACAGATATATTTTTCATCTTGTTTGATTGTAAGAGAAATCGAATGAGAGCCGAAGCATTATGACACAGGTTTATTAGAAGTTAGTTGACATCGTTTGACCTTATTCGTATTTTAATAGTCCATTTTAAACTAATAGGGAACATAACTATTTTAATCTCTTTCTTATGTCTATTTTCTATCTCTTCCAAATTATAATCATTGCCGAATGATAGCCGAAGAGTTAATCAATCAAACAATTAAATTTTGTATATAGATTATAGTTTAGTAAATGTCCCTTAAGAATTCAAGAATTAATCGTAGTTATGTCTTGAGCTGACCCGTTAGATTTTTATTGTAACAATATAACTATCTGGATTTCCAATATGTTAAAAGCAACAGATTCTAAAGCAGCCCTTTTTGAATATATATACACCGCATGAAATCTAAAACGGCATTACAGTTAATTTTTGAGTTTTGTCAAATTCCTACATAGATGAAGTTTAATCACATAATCTTGAATTTCAAAATATAACTGACGTAAACAAAATGGTCACTGTTCCACTTGTTATTCCTAAACATGGGTTTTGAAATTGCCTCACAAATTCCTTACAACAAAATCGGAGTTGGCCAATATTATCTACCATGGTGTTTAATCGAGGTTAAACTTTAAAAGTTAAAGAATTGTTTTAAAAACTCGGAGGCATTAATAATTAACGTATCGTCGATCACACGTCGAAAGGCACTCAAACTTAAACAATTGTAACTTTATATGAGAAACGCAATAGAAACGCTTTTATCATGACGAGTTTTATTTTGTAAAATTTCTTCTAAATCTGTTATTTTTGATACTACTGCATTAAATTGTTGTGTCAAATTGTATTTGTGTGAAATATTGGAATCAATGATGAACTCAATATCCTCAAAAATCCATTCCACTTGTGATCATCGATATGCTGCTAACTTACTATGTTTTACAGATTTCAAAAAAATTATTTCGACGCCAGAGACATTAGCATCGACCCGACTTTATTTGAAACATTTTTGTAAGACCTTACCGCTATCGCTTTGCATGGTAAAAATTTAGAAGTGATTTAAATCAGTTAGTAAATTTAAAGTGTTTATTTTAGGTATGGTAAAAAATAATTGTAAAAAACATTCTTTCATCTGACTAATGGCGATAATTTGTATTAATTAGCCAATTATGCAAAAGGATTTTACGAAAAAAAAACCCTTTTACGATATTTACATTTTCATTATTAAATTTAAAATATATAAATATCTGTATGTATATCTACATTAAAAAGGCATATGTAATAGCTCTGTCAAATATAAATAAATAATACAACTAAAAAACATTTAACAATATTTTCAATTACATAAATTAAATATTTTATGTTAATTCACTTTAGTATTTTATATGATTTTTTTTTCTACACGTATAAAAAGAATATTATTTAGACTATTATTTAATGTGATTGTTTGATTAATATTTATTTAATTTTTCGCTTTTATTTGTTAATTTTTTTGCTGCCAAGCCCCTCTCACTCTCATGCTCTTATAACATTATTTCGTTTTTCATTGCTGTATTTGCATTTGCCTAATGAGTGTTAAATTTCATATTTGTATTTAAATTTAAATAAAATTTGCTTTTAGTGTATAAAAAAAATAATGAATTTTTTTGCTTCTAAGCCAAACTACATAAATATATGTAATAGTACATATCTGTATACATACATACATACATCTATATATATAAAAATCAATGTGTGTTTGTATGTTTATATGTTTGTTTGTGCTTTATAGACGGTTAAACGGCTACACCGATTTCCTTGAAATTTCGACAGAATCTTTCTGTATGTCTGAAAGGAACTAAACGCTTTACTTTGGTTTGAAATTGTAAGTGGGCTGGGTGCCACGCCCTATTAAAGAATAAGTATTAAATAATATATATCACGAAAGTTAATGCAGCTAGAGTCTTCAAATTAAGTACGGTACACTTTGACATTCACACGAACATTTGGGTAAAAAATGGGCGGACTTGCAATAGTAGGCGTGGCCACATGAATTAAATACTAAAATTCGTATATTTGGAAAACGATATCGATTAAAGTTGTAAAATTTTGCAAGAGCAACTTTGACACCCTGATGAACATTTAGGCAAGAAATGGGTGAATTATCAATAGTGTGCGTGGCACCTACCATATGAATTAAATACTAAAATTCGTATATCTGGAAAACGATATCGATTAGAGTAGTAAAATTTTGCAAGATCAACTTTGATATTCAAATAAACATTTTTGGAAAAAATGGGTGCATTAACAATAGTGGGCATGGCACCTGCCATATGAATTAAATACTAAAATTTGGGGAGGCGAAGCACACCGGGTATTAGCTAGTATGTATATAAAATTAAAAATTTCAATTAAATTCCAACAAAATTATAAAAGCAAATTTATGTAAATATATACGAGTTATTTAATATCTGAATAAGAATATAATAATCTACATAAAGTCAATTCACAGAGGCTCGTGCCTGTACGAACATGCTAAAATGTTTAATTATCAAAAATAATGAGTAACTGTGTTAATTACACATCATCCTCGATAACATTTCTTTTAAAAGTCATGACATAGCCACCATCATTTTATTGTTATTTTCATTCTAACGAGATAAAGATAAACATGTAATTGAATTAAATAATCTTGAGGCAACATGTGCCAACAATACAAAATAAAACATAATGATGAGTAAACATTTACAAACAAAAGAAAAATACAACAAAATTCTTCAAACCGGCAGTAATTAGCAAAATATTACCGGTCTTTTTAGGCAATTTCATGAAATATTTTTAGAAAAACAAAAAACAAGCAGAACAAAAACAAAACCAAACAACAACTTAACATAAATAATGACCACAATTTGCGTAATAAATCAACAAAAATTAAAAACTCATAAATAATTACACCAAATATCTATTTACCAAAAACAGAAAAAAAAAATAAAGTAAAAAGCAATTTTACATTATTTGCAATAATTACTGCCACACCTTGCTAGAGTATAACACAGTTTACTTATGGCTTTGTCTTAAATGTTCCTAAAATGGTCGTAAAAGTTTGTGAATAATACCAATATTATTCAAATTTATTTCAAGATAAATACAGAATTATAAAGTCTTACTGCCGTATTCATAAAAAATATTTTAGGTTTACTGAATGCCTATTTGACAAATTTCTATGCAACATCTGTCAAATAAGCTTTTAATAAACCTAAAATATTTTTTATGAATACAGCAGTTATAATACGAAAATTTTGACAATATTAAAAAGACAAATTATATTTAATTCTTCGATCTCTCTCTATAAATATCTATTGTATCTTTAACCAAGAACTGGAGGTTATTTATTTTATACAGATATAATTTAGAAACACCCTTTAAGCAAACAACATCCATGTCTTTCGGGAGACACAACGAGTAAACGCTAAAAAAATCTTATAAACTTGGACAGACAAAATAAACTACTGCCAAATCAGCTTCGACAGTCATATTTTGGAAATCATGTTCCCAAAGGAGCTAATACACGGCATGTTTTTTACATCTGACTTGTCAAACTCCACACTGATATTTGCCAACATGTCGTGTGTTACCTTTAAAACATTACTTCTATAAAAAACATGTGTTAACGCGAAATATGCAGATGCATAAGTGATTGGTACACTCAAAAAACAAATCAAGTAGTCCGCACTTAAATTAAGCCGTAGTGGTGTCAGCAGCAGTGTTGCCAGTGGCTGTCATGAAAAAAATGCTAAGTCGCTAAAATTAAAGTGCTAAAATGTTTTACGTCCCAAAAAAGAAATGATGTCTGGGAGGCATCTTGCTGTAAGAATCATCTATCTGTATTTTATACAAAAATTGCCTATTAGGATCAATCTCTATCTGAATTGTTGACCAAATAATAGTTGCACATGTACTAGCACCCCTAACATTTTGATATTTCCTACGAAGAAACTTTTGATTTTTTTTTTTTGTTAAATTTATGAAAATTTGTTTTTCTGATTAATTTTTTTTTTAGAAAAATTAAGAATAATTTAAGGATATATAGGGGATATGTGTGTGTATGTGTATCTAATAGCAATGCTTCTGGGTTTAAGAGTTTTAGATTCATTAATTCAGAAAATGCAAAAATGACTATTACAATAACAAATGTAACATTTTGCCCTTTTCTTTAGTTTTCAAGTCAAAGTTTTCCTTAATATTTCCCCTTCTACCCTACCACCTTTACTAAATTACATAATTTTTTATGTTTGGTAAAATCTCCCTAACAGTACCAACAAATTTTACCTAAATAATTGTCCATATTCGATTAGATGATAAAAAAAATATCAATTTATATCCTGTGGAATAAAACAAGAAAATTTGTTTCTAAAACTTCCAAAAAGAGGTTAACCCCCGTCCGTATATTTTTTTAAATACTTTACAATACTTTTTCATGTTTATCTGTAACAATTTTAGTTAAGCGGGTTTTTACTGGTTTACACCATTTTCTAACAACGATTTTTATTATCACTGAAAGTTTTCACTAAATTATATGAAGATATTTTTCCTTACACTGAAAAAATACTTTATTGTAATTTTTTAAAAGAAGTGGAATTAGTAAAAAATATTTTAAGCACTTTGCACTTTTTTGTAAAATTTTAGTGCGAATTAAAAAAAAAAAAATTGCTAGTTGGGAACACTGGTCAGAAGTACGGGAAGTACAGATTTTCCTAAACCAAGTTAAAAATGCTTGATTTAAGAATGAATGTGTCAAGTACAAATTCTTTAATTTTAGGAATGTTTAGCCGAAAGAAGTTTGATTTTAAGAATTATTAGCGTGGTATAAGCCCGAAAACGTGCGAGACAAGATTTATTCAAGTATAAACGAGATTTAATTAATAAAAAAATGCGCTTGTTTCAAGAATATGTAACTTGCTTTAATAGTTCATAGTACAGTATATTCATTACTTACGCTTTATTATTTATTCAGTGCTACGTTTTGTTAAGACTAAAAGAGAAAATAACGGACAAAGCTTGAAACTTGAGATAACTCATAAACTGCTACTAATATTATTACTTATAGCTAAAATCTAATAAACAAAATAGGAATTAGTAAAACATACTTAAATTTTATTAAGTATGTTTATCTAAGCAAATGTCAAAAATGTAAAAGTTTGTTTTAATTTATAAAAATAAAACTTAATTTATGAAGTCGATTCTTATTTTAATAGTCTTGCACTTGATTCTGCAAAACAAGCCGATTTTGTAATTGTTTTACGAAAACCAAAAACAAATCGTACTTGAAGTTCTAAGCACGATTTCGGTTGAAACTAAGAATTTAATTCTTGGATTTAGTACTTAATTTGTCTTTCTGTGTTAAAGAAAAGCTTTAATTTCTTGTCAAAACTCAAAAAATATTTTTTATTTAATAATTCTAGCCATTTTTTTTTGTCTATAACCTTTTCTACATTTAATAGCTGTATTCAAAATAAACTTAAATTTTTATAACATAAAAGACATTAACATTAATTAAAATGAGTTCATAATTTATAAAGGAATTTAATTTACGACTTAAGAAGTGCACAACTAAATTCTAGACCATTTAAGCCTTAAATGATTCGTGAGTTTGTAAACTTTTTTTTAAAGGTTTTCGAAATAATAATAAAACAATCAACAGTCAAAGAAATAAACTTGAATACGCATGCATGCGTTAATAAATACAGCCCCCATTTTCATATACATAAATATGTAAGTATGCATGCTATTATGAAAATACACATTTG
Organism: Phyto melanocephala; assembly: GCA_941918925.1. Taxonomy (NCBI): domain Eukaryota; kingdom Metazoa; phylum Arthropoda; class Insecta; order Diptera; family Rhinophoridae; genus Phyto; species Phyto melanocephala. The sequence continues at coordinate 109,529,627 of OW799235.1, read as the reverse complement.
CTTCATTAACAATACCTACTCCCCTTATTATTTACTGCGACTTGCATTATTATAAAATTAACGTAATTAATTTATATTTTCTTTTTATTTGTTTTTCTTTTCTATTTCCAGTTGATTTCTTGAGTGTCGTTTTGGTTTTCGCATTCAAGTCTTTGTTCATGCATGCTGAATTTGAAAAAAAAATTCTTCAGTTATTTCAAGTACATTTCTAAATGCATTTTTAGTTTTTCTCTATTTTCATATACTACCAAGTGTTCTTGTCAGCTAAAGTTTTTCCACGATTTCACATTACTTTATGTGTTTTTTTTTATTTTATTTTTTGCTTGTAAACTATTTAAATAAAATTGCGATATAAAGCGTATATGTGTGTACTTAGTTAGTATGCAAGTTGAAACGTCTACATATTTTGTTTAATTTTATTTAGGTTTTTATATGGATATTAATATATTTATGTTTATGTGTGTTGGTGTTTTTAATACATATTTTTTGTTTAATAATCTTTTTAATCTTAATTATTACAAGTCATACTAAATGACTTGTACTCATACTATGTGCATACTACGTGTTTTTATAACACTAGGTAAGTTTAAGTGTGTGTGTGGGGTGTATCAAGCGAATGACTGTAGTTACAAGTACGTGTTGGATGTGGTGTCATTAAAATTTCCTACTATGAAAATATAAGGGTTAACATCCGCTGTTCATACTTATTTATTATTATTTTTTAGCCTTTATTTTAATCAAATGTATGTACACGTAGAAAAACTTTCTTAATTGCGAGAGGTGTTACAAAAAAGTTGTAAATGAAAGAAAGGCACTTAATAAATCAGTGAATTAAGTTGAAAATTATTTTAAAAAATGTATACAAGTTTTAGAAACTTTTACACTACACAGAAAAAATTATTGCCAAAGTATGTTCAAACAAACACTTGCCTAAAATTAACTTCATTTGCTTTAAATATATTTATAATTGTTTTGTTTGAATCTTGTTTAAAATCAAATAAAATTATATAAAAAAATAATTTTTTGTTCACACTTTTTTGTTTAAATTATCAAGGGCATGACTAGACCATTCTGTTATGTGCAATACAAGAATTTTTTTTGCCCCCTCTTCTCTTTGAATTAAAAAAAATAAATACTTACATTTAATATACATATAAAATTAACTCAGTTTAACGTTTTTAAAGAAAAAAGTTTTAAAGCTTTTGCCAGTCCCAGTAAAAATTTTTACCTTCACGAATGGTTCTAACTCAATTACAATTTTGCTTAATTCTGTAAATTCTTTTATTAAATACGAAATTAATTTGTAACAAAAGCGGCCATGTTATTTGAGGTTTTTCGAAGATTTTATCTATATTTCTTTATCGGTTTTATTTTAAAATTGAACCTGACTTTTACTTCTACAACATTTTTTATTAAAATTGAGAAAATTCCAAATGAAATTGAGAATTTTCATTTGAAATTGAGAAAATTCCAAATGAATATGAGAATTTCAAATTGTAATTGAGAAAATTCCAAATCAAAATGAGAATTTCAAATTGAAAGTGGGAAGATTCCAAATGAAAATGAGAGTTTAAAATTGAAAGTGGGAAAATTCCAAATTAAATTCAAAAATTTTAATTTGAAATTCAGAAAATTCGAACTGAAATTAAAAAGTTTCAAATGAAATTGAGAAAATTCTAAATGAAATTAGGAAATTTTAATTTGAAAATGAGAAAATATAATTATGTATAAAAATTTTATTTAATTTATGATAACACATTATACATTATAACATGCTCTACTCTCCTACATTTGGGTGACCTACGTTCGGTACATTCATCTTTGCTTTAACGTTACTTTTGATTTTGGTCCAAATACTTTAAATTGGGTTAAGCAAGTGTGGCTGGAGTGTCTTCAAAAATAAATTGTAGGCGACTGGGGCAGGAAGTACTTTCATAAACTAATACAAGCTCCTATAATTTATTTCCTAACTCTTCCCACCTATCAAGAACTCTTTTGACCAACTCATTTGCGCTGTCAGCTCTAAACGAACCTCTACGACTGTCCATTAGAATAAGACCTGATGTACATTACATATATTTTTCATATATATAAAAAAAAATATTGATTTTTAAATACATACTTATGTATATATTTTTTCTCAATTTCATTTGGAAATTTCTCGATTTCAAATTAAAATTTCCTAATTTCATTTGAATTTTATCAATTTCGTTTCGAATTTATTAATTTTATTGGGTATTTTCCAATTTCAATTTAAAATTCTCATTTTCATTTGGAATTTTTTTCAATTTTAAATTGAAATTCTTAATTTCATTTAGAATTTTCTCAATATCAAATTGAAATTCTCAATTTCAATTGGAATTTTCACAATTAAAAAAAAAAATGGTGTAGTTGTATAAATATTAAAAAAAAGAAAATATATATATTTATAAAAAAGAAAAAATAAAACGTTTACTTTAAGAAACTTATTGTTTGTGATTGGGCGGAAGTTTTCACAAATGTATCAAAGATTAATATAGGTACAATCTATATATATAAAAGAGTAACGTGACTGACTGACTGAATGACTGACTGACTGACTGACTGACTGACTGACTGAATGACTGACTGACTGATTCATCATCGCACAGCCCAAACGCAAAGAGCTAGAGACATGAAATTAGGACAATCGTTTCCTCTTTCAATGTGTAGCTTCACTTAGAAGGGATTTTTGGAAATTCGTACTTTAAGGGGGTAAAAAAGGGTAAAAACGGGTGAAATCGGTAATCTTATATCTGCTAAACTAAAAATGATACAAATTAAATTGAAAAACTATTGTAATTTGCACAAAAAATAAGCTGACAAGTGTCTGGCCTTTTTTAGAATTTTCAACCCCTAAGGGGAAAAAGCGGTTAAAAACTGTAATTTGGTACCTTTTTGGTACCCTATGTAACTTCCAAACCCATAAAGCTAGGAAAAAAATTTAAACTGTATTAAGTAGTCCGCAAAAAAATATTAATAGGAATTCGGCACTTTTTTCAAATTCATATGTATGAGGGGTAAAAATTGTCCCTTTTTTTGGTACTTTTTTTAAAATAAACTTTTCTTATATTATTCAATGGGACAAAATTTGACAATTATTATTTCCTAATAGAATATGGACAACTATTTAGGTGAAATTTTTGGAAACTTTTTTGGGAACAAAAAAGGTACCAAAAAGGGGAAAATTCCGGAAAATGTATGTAATTCCTAATTAGACGGCCAATTTTCACAAAATTTTTAATTGGGATTTCACTAGACATAAAAAATTATGTAATTTAGTAAAAATTTAAACACATTCATAACAGGGTAGAAAAGGGAAAAATCGGGAAGAGTTTGGTACTTTTTAGAACATAATTACTTTTATGCAAAAAAGAGTAGATTTACTGACTTTAAATCATGTCTATTAATATATTTTGTTACATAGATATTTGAACATTTTAAACTTGGAATTTGGAACTTGGACTAAAAATGTACTTTTTCGCTTTTCTATAGTACTTTTTGTATTTTCTACGTTTATAAAGGTAGAATTGTAAAATAAAGGACTATTGATTCCAGGTTAGACTAAAAATGTTATGGGTGACCAAAAAGGTACTTTTTTGAATTTTTATGGTACTTTTTATATATTATACGTTTGCGAAGCTAGAATTTTAAAATAAGTGGCTATTGATTCCAGGTGAAACTGAAAATTTTATGGGCGACCACAAAGGTACTTTTTTGAATTTTTATGGTACCTATTGTATTTTTAACGTTTGCGAAGCAAGAATTTCGAAATTAGTGACTATTGATACAAGGTAAGGCTAAATATGTTATGGGCGATCAAAAGGGTAGTTTTTTATGCATTATAATGGGACTTTTTGAATTTCCTACGTTTAAAAAGTTAAAATTGTGAAATAATGGATTATTTATTCAAGTTTAGAATTAAAATGATATTAAAGACACAAAAAAAGCCTTTTCCCATTTTTATTGTACTCTTTGTATTTTTACGTTTGTAAACATAGATTGTTAAAATTAGTGTTTTTTGATGCGAGGTCTAAGTCCTAATATTATGGACGACCAAAATTACTTTTTCTCTTTTTATATATTTTGTATACATAGAATTCTAAATAAAGGTAATAATAAACCAAGTGGAGGTTTTATTGAAGGAAAAAATGTTTCTTTTATTATTTTAGGATAATTTTTGCAAAATATGAATCTTAATTTTTGAAACTCAGTAGCATTGATCTTTTTAGTTAGGAAATATATGCCCGATATATCCTTACTCTACTTTTTATATTTCTAAGTAAATTGAATCAGAGATACAAATTTTCATAAATTGAACCAAAAATATTTAATAATTATAAATAGAACTTGAGCATTCAATAAATAGTAAGAACTGCGCTAACGAAGTAGCGGGTTAAATGCTAGTACCCTATATTTCTATCATTACGTAGAATATTAGAAGGTAGAAATTATAGTGTATTTCAGGAAAAGACACTGGGAAACGAATATCTTTATAGAACATGCTCCGAGAGGTAGATAGGTTACTTTGTACGTTGATAGTCAGGCGGCTCTCAAGGCCCATCGGAACTAGAGTAGATAGAGTAAGAGTGTTTAGAAAGGCCACTGTTTTGGGCCAATTAAGGTTTGGATATCAGACAGAACAGACATGGCACAAAGAAACAGAAACGGCTGCGGATTACCGAGGACCAAATGTAAACTTGCTGTACACTACGTTACTGTCAGACCTAAAGAAGCTATATCTGAAAGTAACTGTTGGGGTTATTGGGAACATTGCTGGTAAGGACTAGGATCAGTAGAGGAATCGCTTGACTCCATGTTAATGTAGGATGTGTAAGGACGAAGAGAAGATAGAAACTATAAAACATTAAGTTTGTCACTATCCAAAATTGCAGAACTGTAAATTTACAAGATAAAGTAAGCGTTTCCAAGACAACTTGTGGGATCTTTTGAAATGCAACTTTGGATTTATCATGGGAGTTGGCCGGTTAATAGGTAGATAATGAAAGCTGGTGGATGGTTTTTCGGATTTTTAATTAAACTTCTTTTACTTTATTTCTTTCCCTAATTCACACTGTTCCTATTACTTGATCTTCTTCTCAATTCTTTCTGCTTTTTTTTTCAAAGGAAAATGTCGGGTAATTTACCATGAGATTTGATTTTTCTTTTTTAGCTTATCACGCATGACTCATATCATATCTTTGGTCATTTTTTGTTCAGTATCGTTTGCCAAGCCATCCTGGAAAGACTTACACGACAACAGCTGTAACTCGAAAAACAACGTTCTGTAGAAATGTTTTCGTGCGAATCAAGGAGCTTGCGGTGCGCATAGTCGACCTACTAAAACATAAGTGGATGCTACTCAACCAGTTAGAACACATCCAGTACCATACAGTGGCATGACAATGGTCCATATTTCCATATATTTACGTGGTTGCATTAAAAACATTAAAAATTTGAATCGTAGAGATAGGTGGCGTTCTAATAAAATTATTAACAAATTTCTTAACAATGTCTAACAAACTTCTCTTCTCACTCACTTTTTGGCCTTTATGAGCAGTATTCTCCAGCAAATTATCATAAATGGATTGACTCTTCAACAATGTTATTAAGTTCGACAGATATTTATCCTAAAATTATGTTCTGTGATGAGGCTCATTCATTCATTCATGGGTTTTACACTCAGCATAATATTCAGAAAATTCTCTGGTATGGTTTGCATGCTGGTGGCATCATAGCACCTTATTTTTTCAAGAATGGAGCCGTAGCTCAACTGACGCTTAATTGGGATCATTACTATAATATTACCAATGATTTCTGTTTGAAAATATAGTTGACATTGATCTAAATGATATGTAGTTTCAATAGCATAGCAGATCATTCCATACGGTGATTGTATTATCACGCATGACCTTTATTAAAAAATATATTTGGCGGTAACTTCATTTTGAGACAGATATCCAAAACGCCATTAGTCAAAAGCAGCTAAGGCAGCCATATACACAAAATCACTAGAAGTGTTAAAGTTTTAACAACTTAAAAATTTATCGGGTATTAACAACAACCTAAATGATATATAACGGTGATTTGGTAACAACAGATTTAAAAAATATGGAGAAATATTTTAAGCTAAGTTATTATATGCTATTTAAAAATATTATTTATTTAAAATAATTAATATTATTTCTTTGATAAGATTAATCTTATAGTTGCAAAAATTGCTCTATTATAAAAAAATAAAAGTATTTAATAAAAGTTTTTAATTTTTTAAAAAAAATTTATTCTATTTAAATCAGGGACCGAAAATAACAGTTATTTTGAAATTTTAAAACGAAAAAAGAATATAGAAGTAAATGTCGGAAAACGGATTCAAGTATACGATATTGATCCTTATGCATTAGTCTATTATAAAATATGTTGCTTTTTAAAATTTTAATTTTTATTTTTTGGAGCAAGAATAAAAGTTATTTTTTGTTTTTTATTATTATTTTTTTTTTATCAAAAATAAATGTTATTTTTTGATTTTTATTTTTTCGATCAAAAATAAAAGTTATTTTTTGCTTTTTATTTTTTCGATCAAAAATAAATATTATTTTTTAAACATCTATCATGAGAGCTTCCAAATTGTCCACTGACAAATTGTACCTTAACTCTCCTAAAACCAGTTTGAGGGCTGAAAGGGATCTCTCTACAGTAACTTGTGTCGCAGGTAGAGAATGCACAACAAAATCCAGCCTATGTAGCCAGGGAAGTACATATTTCTTACTGTTGTTTTAAAAACTTTTCAGAAATCTTGTGGGATGATTAACTAAATACCTGAACAACTTCGTAACTCAAGCAAACCAGTGCCCACCATTGATATAGAATACATAGTATATATAATAGATTAGAATACATAGTAATATAAATGTGAGAAATCGCAAAAAATGTGATTCTCATGGGGATTTTTTATGCACATTAAAATGCATATTTGATATTAACTAAATTATTATAACACGTACATTTCGTTAGAAAATAACTTTTATTCTTGCTCGAAAAAATAAAAATCAAAATATAACTTTTATTTTTGTTTAAAAGAAATAAAAATCAAAACATAACTTTTATTTTTGATCAAAAAAATAAAAATCGCAAAATTACTTTTATTCTTGCTCGAAAAAAAAATAACTGTTATCACCCGATTTTTATAAAAAAATTAATAATTGTTACGGTCCCTGATTTAAATATATCTTATCTAGAATAACTTTTTATTCAGCTTCTCTTAAGCCTAGATGAAATTTTTTATAGTTGATATTATTTTAGCTTTTATTTTTAATTTACTTGTTAACCTTTCAATTAGTCACGAATTGTAGCATAATTAAAAATGCATACATCTATGGCACTTTTAGTTGCCCGAAAATTTAAACATATTATTCAGCTTATCAAAAAACTGACTTAACTGAAAGTGGAAGAAAAAAAATAATAAATTTAATTGCTAACAAACTTTGACAAACAATTAATTACAAAGTACACCGAAAAAAAGCATAATATTTATCAGTAAAAAAACTGTTATTTACACAAAAGGTATTGCTATAGTTGTTAATAACTGTTAATATTTAATAAAATAAATTCTAAAGAAATCGTTTAATATCTAAAGAATTTTTTATCATCTTACGAGGATTTCGTAAATATTAATTTTCTACGTGTACTTATGCAAACATGTGTTTTAATGAACCTTCTCTCGTTTCGTTTCGCGTTGTTTTTAATATTCTACTGTTTTTAATGTACACATTTACAAACAGTGTGAGGATTTGTTTTTCATACTTTTATACTGGTTAAACCAAAGTGTATTGTATCATCATCATCATAGCTCTCAACAGTGATATAAAACAAAAAGTTTGAGTTTTTCATGACCTTCTTGTCTACTCTCAAAGCTGTTGATGTTGTTTTGGTATTATTTTTTTTTCTTTTTTAAATACTGTTTTGTTAACCTTTTTTTTAGATTTTTGTATAAAACAATATTTTGTTTAAAATTTATTACTCACTGCTAGAAAATTTACGAGTCATCTAATTCGCTTAAACCACAAGCGGTTAAAAAAATAATTAAATTATGGCCTTAAAGTTTTGAAAAAAAAATTTTAAACAAAATATATTATGAAAAGTTTAAATGTTGAAATAAAGTATAACAAATATTTTAGTATTTTTGTTGGTTTTGAAAAAAAAAATTTAAAAATAATTTGTTCTAGCCTAGTTTTTCAAAAAGTTTAACTAAATTTATAATGAAATATGATAAACTGTTTCAAAATTAAAAAGTCTATTAATTGGATATGAATTTGATAGTGCCATGTGCTAAGAGAAACCTCTTTCACCCACAGTCGGAGACCTATCTTAGTCATTGTTTTTTCATTTAATACTGGAAAAAAAGCAGATAGAAATGGGTAGAAGAGCAAGTATAAGAAAAAATTTAAATTAATTTTAAAAAAGTGGAAAAAAAACGAAGTACAAAACCTCGGAAAAATAGTCCTATGGAGTTCTTATTGTCTATCTACTAAACAACCCCCATGATGAATCCAATGATATTCTCTAGTTTGTCCTATGGAGTTCTTATTATCTATCTACTAAATAACCTCCATGAAGAATCCAATGATATTCTCTTATATGTACTCCGAGACATCACCCAACATATCGTTAAACCGCTTACGTAGCCTCCTAACTCTATGGTTCCGTAGTCTCGGGCAGTGACAATAAACATTCTCCAACGTTCATATTCCCCCCTCATACTCACTCATCTTATAGTGCACCATAGCGTCTGCTAAGAGCCATAAAGCTCTACTATTCACGCCCTAATTTGCCAAAAAAAAAAAAAAATAGTTGCCTTACGGTAGCTTTAATATGACCGTCTTATATGAAGACCCTAATGCTGATCTACCGAGCGAAAGATCGTCTGAAATTTCGGTTCCGACAACTCTACAGTGCCCCGTTACCCAATACAATCTGATTCTTTCCTCATGAAGAGTAAATTTCCATGTTCTATTATGAAATTTGTATCCTTATCCCTGTCTCTGATTGCAGTTGTAGCTCACTTAAAATATCTGAAAGTTTGTTGGACCTACTAATTTTGTTGCCCATGATATAACATCTGCCTTTGAGCCTATCCCTTTCCAACCCAACAAATTTCAAAATTTAGTTTCTGTTCTATGTAAGGCACATATAAACGTTGCATTTTTCGCATAGATTTTTTCTACGACAATTGCATTGTTTGCACCGACACGATAGTGCTGATTTTAGTTTGTCGAGGTCAAAACCGTTGCAACGCAAGAACCGTCCACAACCACAAAATGATGCTTCAAATGCAAAAGAACCCGTTCTCCGTTGCCAACAGCTGAATTTACTGGACCATCAGAAAATAGAAATTCCAATGCAAATGCAAAGTTACAAGAAACATATTTTCCTTATTGAAAACAATTTATCTTATCAGAATAATAAAAATATGTATCTTGTCGACAGTTTTGTAAAGGAGAAAGATTTATACGAATTTTTTATAATAATTGTTTTTTAATAAAGGTATTTATTAAGACTTTTTTAAATAAATAAAAGTAAATATTCATAAATTTTTAAAATTGTTTTATTTTTATTGGTTTAGTTTTCTTTAAAAAAAAAAAATAATAATGAAATTTTCGTCAATTAAATACATTTTGAAGGAAGACTTCATTTTAATAAACATTTTCTAAAAGAACTGTTTTATGCACAGCAATTAATTTAAAAAAAACTTTCTTGAAAATATTCTATTAATCAACACCTTTTTTCTTCCTTACAAAATTTCAAAACAGAAGAGTCAAAAAAGTCAATCCATTCTAACGAATTACAGTTTTTTCTATAAAATATCATTTTAAGCGTATTATATTAAACTTATTTTAAAGTATCAAATTGCAAACCTTGTTACCAAGTATAAGTACGTTCTCTATTGATGATATTTTTTTTCCGAAACAATTTAAACGAAATCATTGAATATCGAACAGCATAATGGCTGCCGTGCTTCTGAAACCGCTTAATGTAATCGTGTATATTTACCTTGGTCTTTGTTTCTTTGTGGTTATAAACATTGATATTATTTTAAATACTAAATAAAATCCAAAGAATTTGTAAGCTTTTTGTATTATTAGTTTTTCTTTCTTTTTTGTCTATGTACGTTTTTTTATATTTTATCTAACATTATTTTAAATCCCCTAAATGTTTTACATGCATTTACACATGCATCAGTGAGTTACATGTTGTGTAGGGGCAGACAAAAATTTTAACACTTAGTTGCAAACATGCAGAGTTGATGAATTCAAATAAAATTACAAAATTTAAGGGTTTTAAAATTAAAAGCTGAAAAAAATTTATTTTTTAACTAAATATGTTATTTGTAATTTAAATCAGGTAACACAAATAGCTATTACAATTAAGATAACAACTGTTGAATTTACAAGGTGTGCTAGAATTGGTTAAATAATTTTGTATGGTTTATTAAAACATTTTTAAAATTTTTTTACATTTTTAAAAGTTATAATAGTATGGTATGTTTACATTACTAACAACAAGCTCTTTTTTAACAATTGTAAAATTTTTAAAAAATATGGCATAATTTCTCACTTTGTGAAACTACCAAATACTTTTCGGAGCAAATATGTCACGAGTTTTAAGTAATCATAGGATCGTTAGCATAACTCTTATTTTAATTTTTGTATCATTTTAAAAATTTTCCAACCCTTGGTGCGACTCACATCTTTTATTGATCCGACAATAATTAAATTTGTAGGCACTTAAAATTGTTTTCACTAACGGTTATGCGATTCGTAGAATACACTTTAATGATACTCAATGACTGTCACAAAAACCTGTCATCTTTGTCAAAAAAATGCCTAAATTAATTCACCACTCATATGACTCCCATATGTAGTTCAGCCACAGCTAAGTAAGACTTTTTGATAAAAAAAAAAAAAATAGAAAAATTATTTTCGTTAAGACAGCTAACACTGTTGATATTAAATACCGAAATCGATAAATTGTTGTTAACTAGTTGAACGATACCATTACCGTTTAAACAAATTAGTAAATGGCACTGCTAAAGTACCACAATAAACTCACAATAAATTTTAGAGTCATTTTAACGATCTCCGTAGTTTTATGCTTTAACCCTGCTACTATGTTAGAAAAAAAATACACATGTTATGTTCGGGTCATATTTTGACCCAAAATTTTTTTATTGGAAAAATTAAAATTTTTACATTTCAAAAATATTTTTAAGGCTTGTGATCAATGCAATATATCATCGTTAGAGTGATTTTTTGTCGGTGTGGTGGACAAACAGGTTTTTTTGCAATTTATGCATTCAGTAAAGGTCTTTACACTTTTAAAAATCACTTCTAGATTTCAGATAAGTTACATGCAAACATCCCTCAGTAGTATTGCTTGGTCCGTATTTTAGTATGGCTTCTGTGTTACCTAATACAAATATATTTAAGAAAATAACAAACCACTTGTTAAAGTCCAGTTTGCTTGAATATAATTTGAATTTAATTTTTATATAAACAAACATATTAACTCATAGATTTTTACGTTCACTTATTTAAAAAAGATTAAACAAAAACCCAATACTGCCATATCAATAACATATAAAATGTCTGGTACTTTTTAATTTCTGAGAAAAGCTTCTGTACAATTAAATAAAAATTATTTTTCAGTAATCCCTTTGAAATTTCTAAATATAAGAAAACTAAACAGCTGAGTGCTACCCGCAGCCATTTGTAGTGTACATTGGCCCTTTTATATAAAAAAAATGTAAAGATTCTTAAGAAATGTTGGTACTAAATAAAACTTAAGCTTATGGGAGAATAAAATAAAGTAATAAGAATAACAAGTACCCATAGCACCGATTGTAAAAAGCATTGATCGAAGAAGGGAGACCGAAGTATAAAATAAACTGAAACAGAGATAGATACTTCCCTCTATCAGATCGCAATACTGTCTTCGAGGCTGAGAACATGGCATTAAATATATCAAGGAGAAGCTGTAATTCGTATTTGAATGGACAGCCAATGGTTACCAAAACCAACCTCAGTGATACAAAAAGTTAATATCTAGAATATGCTGCAATGCAAAAGTGATATAAATTTGCATGCGAATTGTGAACGTGACGACAAAGTATGGATGCCACGGCATAACACGAAACGAAGATACAAAATAGGGTTATTTTTTAATTCCAGAGGTTAAAAAATTAACTTAAGGCTTAGGCAATAGAGCACAACGTCAGAAAGTGAACAAAAAAATTTTACTATCGATAAGGTAACGACCATATTATGGAGTGGCCCATATCTTAAAAAATCGTATAAAATTTTAAAAATAAGAAGGTCAGCACTTAAAAGATGTACTGCTGTAGTAATAGGACACATGGCAATAAAATTGCTGATGAACTTGCGCGCTGGATCAGTAAAACGTGCGAAGAGGACACGGTGAAGCCCCCGATAGATTACTATTTTCGCCATATTAGAGCGGGTATCCAAAAGGACTAATATAGTGTGGAAAACCGGAAGATACTGCAGAGTGGTAAGGGCTTTAGGGCGCAAGTTAAACTCAGTGGAGTCTACGTGGGTAGGATATGTCTAAGGGCTACAATTGGGGTTTTAAAAGGACAATGACCTGTGAGAGCTAGGATTAATAGATGGGATCGCGGCTTTCCGGATCATTGTAGAATGTTTAAAGAGGAGGAGGAGCTAGAGACTGAGGAACATGTTGTCTGTCACTGTTCGCGGCTACAGAACCACAGGTTTAAGTGGATAGGTAGACGATTCCACGATGAGTTGAGTGATGTTTCGGAGTGCAAGCTGGGAATATCATCGGACTACTCATGGGGTTTGGGTGGTTGGTGAACATGAAATGGGGCTCGTAGGGAATTTGTTTTTCTTTATCATAATTTATTCCTTGTTTTCATTTACTATATTATCAAGTACTCACTCATTTTCTAAACAATCCTCTTTCTTTCTTGTATAAAGTGAAACACAATGGGCAAAATTGCTCTCCGAGCGTGGCTGTTGGAGGCACCTCTTGCATTCTGCACTCCCCTTTCCTACCTACCTAACAGAACACATAGAGCTGAGAACTGAGAACTAATATACCTCGCATGAGACTGTCGGAAGGAAAGTAGAGCATGCGTCGAAAAGTATGGGACCTTAGAACTATACTTTTTTTTAACTTTAACGAAGTATTTATGCTGAACTTGAGATACTTATAGAATGTAAATTGGAAATTTCTAAGGAATTAAAATGCAGAGCCTGGGTTAATAAATTAGTCGTCATATTAGTTAAGTTTGGGATTATGATTCTATTTGGAAAACTTGTTGTTCCTTTATAAAGCACAACTTGCAAATTTGGACATTCTTAATACAGGTTTTGGCTTTTTTTTAACCTTACCTAACCTTAACATATGCATACTTTAATGTATGCATTTTGAATGCACACAAATTATCCTTGTCAGCTCTTTTCGAAAATAAAATAATATTTTTGATGGCCATAAATTATTCATAAAAATAGCGTACGGCAATTTTTCACCACACTCAATCTTTCCTTTTTCACCGCCATCTGTCATGCCAAGGCTTTATAACTCTTTGTAATTCCTGATAACTGATTTCGCATCCCAAAAAGTATATATTTTTTGAAAGCTTATAAACAGGGAAAGGTTTGTTAAGTGTTTGTGAATAAAATTTTCATAGAAAATTAATTTTACGAACACTTTGATAACTTTTTTGAATACGGCCGTTTAATCCACTTAAAATATCAATAGAAATCTGTAGCCAAAAACTTACTACATTTAAGGACTTAAAGGACTTCCTGAAAATATTTCGATTACAATTATTTGTTGTGCAGAACACATTAAGTCAGCACACTTAAAATAAGTACTTTAAAATTTACCTAAATATTTCCAAAGATCTCAGAAAATCACTTTATTCTTACCAACTATAAAAAAGAAATTATTTTTTACTATTCCCGCTATCCTGTGCATTTTAAAAATACTTATTTCTCATAAAAAAATAGATATAAAAATCTTTGCTGCTTATAGATATGAATAAAAATTCAACAAGAGAAGTAAAAAATGCATTCAGAAATGCTACAAAAAACCTGTTATATATGCTGTTCTTCCAGTGTGAAAAGGTGCTGTAGCATAAGAGGATAAAAGAGTTCGTCTAGAAAAATGCACATTGGAAGGGGGTAGTAAACAAAATAACACAAATACCCTTTCACAGATTTTCATTCGTTATTTTGCTTTTTATTTAAAAAGAAGCAGAATACATTTAAACCCACACATTTCGAGAATGCACATACACACACATATACATTGGAGTATAAATTTTGTTATATTTTTAATTTGTTTCAGAAACAGAATGACTTGCTGTCTGTTGGTTTGTGGTTTTTTGGTTGATAGGAATGATAGTTTTTTCTCGAATTTTAATTTTTTTCTTGCAATTTTTTTTTACATTTTTCGATTTCTATATAAATGATTGCTGTAGTATTAAAACAGGTAAGTTTGTACGTTCATGTGTATGCGAAGGTGTGCATTTAGTTTTGTGGTTAAATTTCTTCTCATAGTTACCCTATACTGTGCTCCAAATAGCGGCATTATAAATTTGTTCTCTAAATTCTGAGTACTTTTTTAGCAGACTCGAGACATTGAAAAAAATATTTTCTGTCCTGTTAACCAAAAGGTCTGACTAACTTAAGATATGAAAAAAAATATGTAAAACTAGCAACAACGTTTTATTCAGCTATTGCGAATTTCATATCCCCTTACACAGTTTGTGCAATCGTGTTCTTTCGCTCATATCTCAGATCGTAATACACCTACATAAGTGATTTTTAATAGCAATATTTTCGAAAGCATATCCAAGAAACTAATACTTTATAAGATTCGGTAGTATATGTGAGAGTTTTAAAAAGATGACTTCAACATACACATGTAGAAATTACACGCGCAATTATAAACTTATATATGCCCTTTTACAATCTCGTGACAAGGGTAAACAAATGTATGAACCGATTTTTTTTAATATATTTTTTTCTTATTTAAAAATTTTTTGTAGCACTTTTTGAGAATTAAGATTTAATAGAAAATTTTCTTAAAAAATTAGATATTTTTTTTAAATAAATTCAACACGTGAGTGCATAGATTGATTAGAAAGTAGTGTGCTAATCTAGTTTCTGCTCGTTCGTTTACCAAAAGAGTCTTTGATATACAGGGTGGGCCAAAAAACAAATTGTGTATAAAAGTTAAATAATGTTATTGTTTTTTTTTATTTTAATTATCGCATTGAGAATACCAAATGTAGAGATTCACAACTGAACAAAGATCCAGAATAGTATAATCCCCGATTAATTAGTTTAACACAAACAGGATATCCTTTACATTTTATTTTTAAAATTTTACCCTCAGCGGAAGTACATCATTGCTTAGAGATTTGCCGTGAATTAGTAGACCAAATATAATCACACTGCGGAAAATATTGAACGTACAGAGCAAAATGATATATAATCATCAGAAGCATCTACCACTAGAAATGGAAGGTACTTTACTATGGAACATTTAAAAAAGATGCAATTGGTGCAAGATTAAAATCCTGCATTGGCAACGTCTTTTTTTGCAATTAATTACACGAAATTAAATTAGATTAGTAAGCAAAACTGTAGGCTCTAGGGATCTGAAAATCCAAGAGCATTCGTCAACCAAAATTACACCCCAATAGTTGTGCAGTATGTTGTGGCATTATAACTGGAAATTTCATTGGGGCTTAATTTTTCGAAAATAAAGAACAAAGTTCTATAATCATAAATGAAAAGCGTTATAAGTTTTTAAAAGATCATGTTTTATGTCCTTTAAAACAAACTTGACATCTGGTTTGAATACCTCTGCCCGAAACACAATGGCATTTCTATGACAATATTTTGAAGAGGGAGTATTTACCAGAAATTAAGAAATTAATTATTCAGCGCGTTTGCCAGGTCTTTCTAGCAGCCGACTACCTTGTTTAAAGTTATTTGAAGTAGTAGCAATTGTGAATAATCCCGAGATTATTCCTTAGATTGAACTCAAGATCAACATTGTTGCAGAAATTCTAGAGTTATTGCAACAGATTTTAAAAATGTTATAGAAAATGCTCTTAAACGAGCCCATCACTGCGAAGCTGTAAACGGGTGTCACTTAAGTGATATTATTTTTTTCTACTGGATGTAATAAATATCCATTTTATTTATTTTACAATCAAAAACAAAATAAAACAAGTAACAGTGCTATATTCGGCCGAGCCGAATCTTATATACCCTTCACAACGTGTAGTCATGCAATAACAATTGTTTGTATCACCATTCATCCCATATAAAATACGTGCATACGTACACGTTAGAATAAATGTGGCACCGAGTCCCAGCTGAGCCAAAAAAATTTTATTTTATTTTATTTAATATATTATTTATATTTTATTATTTTTTTTATATTTTTTTTAAACTTTTTAAAAAAATTTTTTTTAGAAAAATTTTAAAAAATTTTTTTAAATTTTTTTTTAAATTTTTTAAAAATTTTTTTTTTGTAATTTTTTTTATTATTTTTTTCTTATTTTTAATATTTTTTTTTTTTGTAATTTTTTTTGTTTGGTATGTTTTTTACATGTATGTATGTATGTTGTTGTTGTAATTGTGAAAAAAAACGAGGTGGTCGTGGTTTTTTGCTCATATCTCAGAAAGTTATGGGGCGATTGTGCTGAATTTTAATAGCGATTCATTCCTGGATATTTCCAAGAGATTGATACCATATACAGATCTGAGGAACATATAGTTGCTTCTAAAAGTTGATTTCAACCAACACACGGACAGACGGGCAGACGGACAGACGGATAGACGGACAGACGGACAGACGGTCAGGGCTTAATCGACTCCTCTATTGATAAGCTTTCAGAAAATATATACTTTATGGGGTCGGAAATGAAAATTGTAGAAATTACAAACGGAATGACAAAGCTATATATACCCTTGTGCACCACAGGTGAAGGGTATAAAAATTAAAATAAAATTTATAAACGCAAAAGTTATTAAGTTTTAAAATCTTATGGGAGCTTTTGGACCAGTCTGTACTACAACAAGAAAATAGGCTCATTTTTTTATTCGTTAAATTTAATTATAATTTTATTGCAAAAAATAAAATAAAAATAAAACAAACTCACAAAAATTTTATTCAAAACTTAAAATTTAGTAAAAATTAAATATGAAATTGTTAACGACAAATAAAGCATCAGCTTATTTCGATAAGAATTTAAAAAAATTTTCATTTTAAATTTTAAACAAAAGTTATGATAAGCAGGATATTTATTAAAAAAAATCATAATACGAGTTTAAATCAATACCGTATTTTAAAGTCCCCCATATAAGGTCTATTGTCGTTCTTTTCATTCTAAAAAAAATAGATAAAACAAGCAGAACTCCGACTGTTTAATCAGCTATTCTAACAAGTCCCTATTTCTTAATTAAACAGACAATTTATTTCTTTTTTTGAAACATCGTTCTAATTGTCTAAATATATCCTCTACTTAAGATGGGCAGCAATCGATACAATTTTATTCGTTCGGGGAAATTTCTTCCTTTCAATAATTTCTAAAGCTATAGAGTCCATTATACCATTATAACCACAGAAGAGTATCCTGTGAAAACTTCTATACGATGGACTCAAATATAAAATTAGTCTGGATCAATATAGTCCAGTATACTATATAATTTTCCAGATATAGTGTACAGAATCTGTTTAATAATTAATTATTATAAAAATTTTGTTTTTAAAAATTTTTATAATTATTATAATACCATGTACAAAACCGCCACTTACTTTTTTCTTCTTCATTAGTGCTTATTATCCTACCCCTCAAAGTCGACTTCAATTCAACCATTACACAATTTACATGTAAATATTTATATATTTAGACTTAATTAGTTACTTGCACTTCATCTCAGTTAGTTGAAAACAGAACATTTAGTTTTCTGTTTATACAATTAACATGTCCATGTACATGTGTGGGTATCTGTTTACATTTATTTAAGCAAGTCATCAAATTACAATCAATTGACGTTTACCTTTTTTTTTCTACTTTATTTATTTTTGTGTGTGAGTGTTTTTGTATCTCTTATTTGTTTTTGCCAAAGTGAACTTCAGTTTTTGTGCAATTTGTTTATTGGTTTTTGAGTTTTACAAATAAATGCATTTGCGTTTGTATTGTCGATATTTGTTATTTGTAGTTGTGCAACAATGCTTGTTCGGCAAAAGTGTCTGCACAAGTGCTTAAAAGTATTTTTATTTTAAAGTACCTTTAGTTTAACAAGTTGTGTTATATTACAACCGAAGAAAAATTTTATTGTTAATGTTAATTGAGATTAAAGAAAACTTTTTTGTTTATAAATAAGAAGGGGGCATAAAGAAGACATTAAAGTGAATGCAAATACATATGTGTATTGCTTGTTAAGAATAAATAAATATATAAGTAACATAAAAACTTTTATATTTATTATTGTTCATTTAAGTATTTATTTTAATTAAGAGCAATGGAAAAACTATAATAGAATTTGACTTATTTAAAATTTAATATGGAAAAAATTTTTTAAAGGGAGGGTGGTAATGAAATTTAGGTAATATTTAAGAGATAGGCAAGGGTGCCAGATGATTGGGATAAAATTGGTATAATTAGGAAAAAAGTCGTCAGTATTGGCACTTTAATTTAAAAAACTCTGCAAAATAAAATTACACATTTAAAATACAACAAAAACAATTATTAACAAAAAAAAAACAAAGTGGCACAATTAAGCGTTATCTAAACAAACATATTAAATTATATAAAAGTGAGTACAATTTTACAAATAAGTTATAAATAATTTGAAAGAAATGCATATATTTTGGAAACTAGGGTTTTTTGTTTTTAAAGTTAAAAAAAATAACTTTCTTGGAAAAAAATATTTTTTGTAGATATTAGGGCTTAATATTTCAAACACTTTGAATTATTAAATTAAAAATAATTTTAATTTTATTGTTGAACTTAAGTGTTTTAAAGACTTTTTTTTTTCTGGCTCAAGTTCATTTTAATAATTAAGAATACTTTTTACAAAAAAGGATTGTTTGCAAATATTTATTTTGTACGAGACATCGAAATTGTGTATTAAGAAGTTGATTTGACTTTTCTCTTTTTTATATGTACATTTCTACTGTATCCACAAATTAAAAATATTATGTTGAAAAAAATATGGTCAGCAAGCATCATGCAAGAGGAGCTCTAACAGAAATCGTGTTTTAAGTGTTTATCGAAAACTCGGCATTATTTGAGCGCAAATCAGCACTTTGAATATTTTATGGAAAAAAATCTTTAAAATATCAAAAAATCGTAGGCCTGCGTAGGTGCCTATTTCACAAAAACAATTATTTGTAAGCCCATGTTAATTTATTTTTATGCTCTTTCATTTAGCAAAGATTAAGATTTTTTGAAATACAATGCATTATAGAATTGTGATGGAATTAGGAAAATAATTTATTTTTTAAAAGTAGAATTTTAAAATTTTAAACATCAAAAAGTAGTGAAAATTTCCCATTTTACGAAGTAAAAAAATAATAAATTCAGTGTTTACTGCACTATAAGTAATTTTTTTAAAACCAAAATAATTTTTGTGTTTTAATTTTAATGAAAATCTTTGGGCTTTGTTTTTGGTCAAACTCAAAAAAAAGCAAATTCAGATTTTTAATTAAAATCTGCCCGTTTACTTTTTTATGTCACTGTATTTTTAAATTTAGGGCAGCCGCAAAAATTCTTGGGCATCTATTAAAATGAGAAAATGTCAGTTCTAAAGTAAAAAATTTCAAATTTGTTTTCAATAAAAGTTATTACTCATAAAACAGCAATATTCCAAATAAGCCTTCAGTAAACCTAAAAAATTTTTATGAATAGTTAGTCTTTAGTATAGAAAACATTTGTGAAACTTTTATTTTCTAACGAATTAAGTTTTATGTTGTGTTGTCCATTTTTACTGAACCAGTGATATAATTTAAGTTCTTTGTTGTGAAATTTACAAAATTGTAATAAAGTTTTAAGAATAATGCATTTTGACTAATAACACTTAATAATAAAGAAATATTAAATCCCTGCCGAATTTGAAAAAAAATACCAACGAATCATCTGAATTAATTAACGATGCAAATATAGCGTCTTATGATTACTTCCATGATCTTGATAAAAAATCGTAAAAATCTTAAGAGGAAAAGATCGATAAAAATTTTACTAATCCTTGAATAAATTGGAGCCAGTTTCAATTCCGCTTAAACATGTTTTCTAAATCAACAGAGTAGTTGTTAAATTATAATTCAACTGCATTATAATTTCTCTCGCTGTTTGTTTTTAAATTGCCTTTAGCTGTCAATTTAAATTTCTTACATCAGCGTTTTAGTTAGTGCTTACGTTCAGTTAAAATTTCATACTCAGTTTTTTAATATAAATTTAACGCCAAAAGTCTTTAAATATGATAATTTAATACTTCTTCCATCATTTTTACTTATACCTTGCTTCGCTTAAACATTGACAACGTAAGTTCTTCAATATGCATACAAAAACATTTGTTTGAAGGTGCAAGTGATACTATTTCAGCGTATATATTTTAGGTGAAAAACTCTACAATATGTGTACTGAAAATACCTATGCTTTTACATGTTAAAAATACGGTAACCAGACTTAAATAAAAAAAATGTTAAGCGGCCTTCCGAGTTCCCAAAAAAGAAAATCATTAATTACACCGATGGTTTTTGAATATGAGAGAAAATCAAAAATGGAGGAAGAGAGATGATTACACTAGGCAACAGCCATTTTGTTATTTGTTTCTAGCATACTTTTTCTCATGGATTTGGACCTACTGAACACGAAAATGAATTTTAAAAATTTTTCTGTCGATTGGTTTGCGAGATACAAATTTTTTAATTTTTTTTTTTAATTTTTGGAGGTACACTTACTATTTTGAGCATATCTTTAGTCTTCTTTGACCTATTTTATCCTACTACTACTCAAATTAAAGACAATTGAGCTGTCTACAACTTATTCTCAGAAAATTTTCAAATCGGGTTAGTAGTTTTGATGTTGGCGGCTTAAAAAGGTTAAAAAACTGGGTTTTTTTAGTAAAAATGTGGCTGAAAAATTTATATAAAAATTCATATAAAATATAAAACGCGATGTTAACAGCGATTTTAATTTTTTTACGTATAGCTGACACTTTTCCAAAGAAAATAAGCCCTTACTTAACAAAATCTGATGACAAATGGCCGACTTATTATTTTTTTGGCAAACGACCGAAATTCCGCTATTTCACGATTTTTTGATTTTCATTATTTGCACAGCTTACCTACCCAACGCAAACGAATAAATACATTTGAACTTAATTTAAAATAAACAAATTAGTCTTCGTATATTATTTTTTAATTTATTTACAGCACTACATGCTCATACATATTTAAACATAAGGAGACACGGTTATCAATTGCATTTCAAAACTGTCTGTGAAAGTGTAAAGAAGTTAATATTTAGAAAACGCAAGGAAGACAATGTGTAAAAGACTACGTGTGTTCGAGTGTTTGAACGATCCAGACAATTTCTGCAATGTTTGTGGCCAGTTTATAAAAAAAAATCACGCACACAAGTTTACTCTAGCAGTACAATTGCACTATTTGAATTATTTTGGTATTTCACCAAATATCACAGAACCATGGACACCTAAGTCGCTGTGTGATCTTTGCTATATAATCTTAACCAACTGGGCAGCTGGCGGAAGGTAAGAATTTTTATTTAAACACATTATACATAGCGAATATAGTAATTTATTTTAATTTTAGCCGCCATATGAAATTCGATACACCAATAATGTGGAAAAAGCCGCTATGCCATTCCACAGACTGTTATTTTTGCCTCACCACAAACAGTGGGGTAGGAAGATTTTTTAAATGGAACTACGCTCAAGTGGGATCGTTTGCGCTTCCAGTACCACATTCGCATGATGTGCCATATCCAGTGTGCCCTGGTGCATCTCTTCAAAAAGCAGAATCGTCAGAAGAAGAGTCCGAGTCAAATGCAAGCGAATTTGAGCCGGGTGCAAAGCGAAAATTACTGTCACAGGCCGAACTAAACTATTGGGTGCGCGATTTTGGTCTCACTAAGGAGAAAGCCGAACTTTTTGCGTCTCGGATGATACAGTGTGGATTTGCGGCTTCAGAAGTGAAAGTAACAGCGTACAGAATCTGTCACATGTGAGCATGTAGTGCTGTAAATAAATTAAAAAATAATATACGAAGACTAATTTGTTTATTTTAAATTAAGTTCAAATGTATTTATTCGTTTGCGTTGGGTAGGTAAGCTGTGCAAATAATGAAAATCAAAAAATCGTGAAATAGCGGAATTTCGGTCGTTTACCAAAAAATAATAAGTCGGCCATTTGTCATCAGATTTTGTTAAGTAAGGGCTTATTTTCTTTGGAAAGGTGTCAGCTATACGTAAAAGAATTAAAATCGCTGTTAACATCGCGTTTTATATTTTATATGAATTTTTATATGAATTTTTCAGCCACATTTTTACTAAAAAAACCCAGTTTTTTAACCTTTTTAAGCCGCCAACATCAAAACTACTAACCCGATTTGAAAATTTTCTGAGAATAAGTTGTAGACGGCTCAATTGTCTTTAATTTGAGTAGTAGTAGGATAAAATAGGTCAAAGAAGACTAAAGATATGTTAAAAATAGTAAGTGTACCTCCAAAAATTAAAAAAAAAAAAATAAAAAATTTGTATCTCGCAAACCAATCGACAGAAAAATTTTTAAAATTCATTTTCGTGTTCAGTAGGTCCAAATCCATGAGAAAAAGTATGCTAGAAACAAATAACAGACAAAAGTTTGTTATTTGTGACCTAGTGTTATGTAAAGGTGCCAAAAAGTAATTTTTAATAAAACATTGACAAGAGAGGTTAAGTGATTGATCAACGAGTATTAAATATACACCGACAATTTAAAGAGCGAGCCGTGTTAAAGGTGATTGAACAAAAGAAACAGCAGTCTTTTTCGCATAAGTTTTTTTTTTTCTTAAAATAAATTATTTTTTTGATTTAGTAAACATTAAATAAAATATTTAACATAAGAAACTTTTATTTTTATGCGAGGAGTGTATTTAAAAGGATACTAGAAGCCATTTATGAATTTAGCATTTATGAATAATATTGCGAATGTGAACGTGTGGCGAGTTCACTGTAATTTAAGATTTTTTACAAACAAACTGTTTATTAATTTGGTTGAAGTTAAAAAATTTATTGTAAATAAAAAAAATACAAATATTTTTGAACATTTTCTTTAAATTAAAATAATGTTATTATTTTTTTAATTTTATTGGAGCAAAGTTTAATTTCAAAATGATTATCATTCATTCAATGAAGGTCTCCATTAAAAGGTATAAAAATCCACTTTCCTGACTAGGTAATAATTTAGATTTGTTTCTTTGGTATGTAGTTTTTAAACAATGACTGGGAAATATTTCTTAAAAAGCTGTGTAAAATCACGGACTAATTTTGAAGTCGAAATCAACGTTTGTTTCATTGCACTCTATTCAAGACTGTATCCTTTATAATGAATAGATATCTTGAGGACAATAAAATGTTATTTATTAGACTTATTGGTAGGTTATGTATGATAAATGTTGATTAACTATTTCATTATAAATGCTAGAGAATAACATAAAAATAATAATTTTTAATATTATCGAATATAAAAAGGGTCACCGGTTTTCTATCTTTCGACTTATCTTTGGCATTTAAAGTCTCGTCTTAAAGTATGATATATTTTCGCTTTTTCTGAAGATCATAAACATTTTTCTCTATAGTTTATAACCCTCAAATAGCGTGATATATTGTTATGCTGAAAAAGTTATTTTTTTCTAATTTTCTTTTGGATCCCCTTAATAAATATATTGAACCAAGGCGAATTTAAATCAAATGATTGATTTTTGCTCGTTTTATTTTGAATGGCACAACGTCAAAGTTGGTTTACATTTAAATAAACTTATATGTGCGTAAGTTGAAAAATTGTATGGAAGTTGTGAAAAAATTTATGAAAATTCTAATTCTTGTGCAATATCTTATTGGTAAATGAGTAAAATACAATACAAGTTATGATTAAAATAAAGAAAATATTTTATGTTTTGATTTTAGAAAATGCTAAATGCCGGTTGTATTGTGTTATAGCTTATATGTGTTCAAAGAAAAATATTATTTGGAATAATTATTTATTTTAACGTTTTTATTTGATATTTTGTTGCAGATTTTTGTTTGACTTTAGGCTTTATAAAAGTTTTAACTTATAATTAAGCTAAATATATACAAATCATTATGCTGTTTAATTTATTAAGGGCAGCATTCCTATAATAGTCTTTGTTTTAAAAGGAATCAATTCTTAAAAATCAACTCAAACAGTGCTTTAAAGAAAATCTATAAAAAGAGACAAGCAATTTGTCATTACTGCCACAGATATATAATTTAATTTAAGCACTAAAATAAAAATACTGTAAAGAATAATATTGAAATATTTTTATAATAGAATTATTGAGCCTAAGGCCTAGTAGCCATGGCCACTTTCACACTAGTTTATTATTTAAAATTATTCACTATTGCCCTAATAAATAAAAATAAAAAAAAAATTTCGATGTTTCGTGCATAATAAATATCTGCACGGATTTGCACAATTCTTTTCTTTAAGATTAATTAAAATTAAATAATCCAAAGTCTTTTTTATATTAAAATCTAATACAGCGTTGCCAATTTAGCTCTTTTCATACTTAATTTAGCCTTTTCCTTTAATGTTTAGCCAGATAAAAATTATATAATCCGTCAGCCTTTTTAAGTTTTTTTTTAATTTGTTTAGCCTTTTTTATCCATTTTATAGATATTTAAAAATTTCTGCTTAAAAATATAAAAATTAAGTTGCTCGTATTTATGTATGGTAAAAATGCAGCAGGAGTGTAATTTTTAAGTCTTCATTTTTTGCTTTTAAATTTCATTTAAACACATTTTTAAGTAGTTACCGCAAAATTCTGCGTATGGTTTGTGTACAATTTTTAAAGAATAGCTGTTTGTGTTTACCGTGTATCTATTATTTGGACATGCTGGATTTTGGTTATAACGTGACAAAAATTGCAAAATGAAAAAAAATTTCATTAAAATTTTGCTAAGAGTGAACTTGTAATTAAAACTATATAAAATGGATAAACAAATGAAAAAATCAAGAAGAGGTATTCTAAAAATATTTTAAATGCAAAATAAATGCTAAATTGTTTGTACTGAATGCTTACACAAAAACAAATGACATATTAACGTTACCTAGTAAAAAAATTTTGCACTAGTTCTAATTCATAAGTGTTAGAGGAGGCATGAGGAATGCGTTCTCCAAATCCAAAATAGTTAGCCTTTAACGACGTGCTTGCAAATTCATGCAAAATATCTTTAACAATTCATGTAAACAAACATTGTTAATTCAATAAACATGGGTTTCTTTTTATCTAATACTAGAAAAGCCCGGCGCGCGTTGCTACGCCCCTTAATGAATAAAAATGCATTCTGAATTTTAATTGAATATCAAGTACAAAAAGCTAAAAATTACAACCTTTTTTAATGGGCGTGGCAGTACCCACTTTTCTAATCACGAAATTATATAGTCATGACAGCTCAATATGTGTGTGCAAATTTTCAGAAAAATCGATCTAGTTCAAGTAGCTGAAAATTATAACTTTTTGCATGGGCGTGGCACTGCCCACTTTTGTAATCACGAAATTGTAAAGTCGTGACAGCTCAATATGTGTGCCAAGTTTCAGAAAAATCGGAGCAGTGCAAGTACCTCAAAACTATAAATTTTTTATGGGCGTGGCCCTGCCCACTTTTCTAATCACGATATTATATAATCATGACAGCTTAATATGTGTGCAAAGTTTCTGAAAAATCGGTCCAGTGCAAGTACCTCAAAATTATAACTTTTTTATGGGCGTGGCCCCGCCCACTTTTCTTATCACGAAATTTTTTAATCATGACAGATCAATATGTTTGCAAAATTTCAGAAAAATCTGTCAAGTGCAAGTAGCTAAAAATGATAACTAATTTTTATGGGCATGGCCCCGCCCACTTTTTGCCACCCATAAACAGTATATATAGAAGATGCATGCGTTCTATCATAGAAAAAAATATTGCTAAAATTTTTTTTAGTAATTGAATTTTTAATTTGTTTCTGAATTCTTATTATAGTTTTCATTAATTTAATTAAATTTTTTAATTGATATTAAATATTTTCAAAAAACAAAGAGATATACGTCAGTTGAAAAAAATGTTAAAAAATAGAAACTATTATTTAAAATAAAATTTTCTTGGAAATTTATTTTGAAGAATAAATTTTTTATAATTGTTACTCAAGGAGCGAAATAATAAAAAATTGTCGCCAATCTGCAAGAGAAAGTTCTGTTAAGTGCACATATGTACATACATATTTCAAAATATGTTCTGTTTTAAACGTAATGGTTTCGGTTTCATTATAGGTGTGCCAAAATTCTTTACATATTTATTGTATCCCCTTATATTCCTGAGAATTCTCATTTTAATAGGTAAGTTAGTTGAATTTCTTCACTCTGCCTAATCAAGCCTTTCTACCGGTTAATGTTCCTTTATATCTAGATCGTTAATGCCAAAAATTATTTTTGCAAATCCGGCTTTTGATGTGGTATAGTATGTGTATGTGTGTGGAACACTATTTCTTGTCATTAATTTTATTATATAAGTAACGAAATATAATTAAAAATATAGATTTCTTTGTAATATAAATGTGGTACATTAAGAATAAATAAATATAAAAAAAAGAATATTTTTTTTGTATTTTTTTTATACAGGTTTAATAAATTATATTATTGATATAATCAATGATTTAATTGTAAAAATCCTTAATCTCAAATATATACATGATTAAATTAATTAAGTTATTAGTGTCATATTGTTTAATTTTAAGCCCTTTCTATATGGATGTAAAAATTTCTGATATAAGATGGACCCGTTCCGATTTTTTTTTAATGGAATAACAATGTGACTTCTATATTTATTCAAAATCCGTTAAGGAATAACGCAGTATTTTGACTTACATTTGCTTAATGACAAATTATTTTTGTTTTAATAAAAAACATTCAAGCACATAGTACACACATACGTCATTTCTGAACACATTTGAAAATAATTTTTGTTTATTGGTTGTTATTTCTACAATTTTTTTTGATAATTTCTCAATTTAAAAGAACTTATAATTAATTGTGTATAAACATAATTTTCGTTAGAGGTTGCATTATAATTTTTTTATTTATTGCGATCTACCTATGTTGGCAGTCGGTATTTAATCTGCATATAGTTTTAGTCTTCATACCATTTTGTTTATTATGGTCTTCGCTATGATCTAGTTTTAAAATGATCTTTGTCTGAAATTTTGACAAAAAAACTGTAAAGGTCTTTATTTACATGAATGGTAAAAAAGGTAAAGACATAGTTTCATATAAACCGCTTTTGTGGCTATACTGAAAAAATTAATTTTAAGACATACTAGGTTTGTTGCCCCTTAAACCATAGAATTGTGCTGTTTTTTTTTTTTGTAATTTGCTTTTTATATTTTTAAACTGGCCTTAGTTCATATTTTAATTTATCTCATTTTTATATGATGAAATAATTTTTTTTTTATTTCTGATAATGAGAGAATATTCTTGGAAAAGTAAGTTTTTATCCCGACACCAGCCAAGTGGAATGCATTTTCAAAACCAGCTACGGTTTCATCAACGGAATGTCCAAGTGTTGGATGTAAATATCACTTATTTAACTCACAAATATATATGAAATTGATTCCGTAAATCAAATATATCATACTTATTCATATATACTATAGAGAGTGAGAACGAAATTTACCACAACTTATAATTTTCTCCACATTTTGTTATTTTTTTTTAATTATCACAATTTTATTCTTGCTTTGAGCCATCAGTTTGATGGTTATGTTTTTGTTTGTATAAATTGAGTACTGAATGCCATTTTTTTTAAATAGGCCAAATTTTTATCAAAATCATCTGCAACATCTGACTATAAATTTAAATTTTTTAAATTTTCATGTTTTCTCTATGGAAATGAAACGGTTTCCATTTAAGAAAAAGTTACTATTTACTTACAACTTGTAATTGCATGGAGAAAGCAAATAGCATTTTATTAATAATTAAAGCCGTCACATTCATGCAAAATGCTCATGAAAAATTTCATAAAAATAGTTCGTATTTATGTTTCAGCAAAGTCGTACAATTAATTTGTATATGCATATCCTAATTGTAAACATTGACACACGGACGGCCGGACAAAAGTCGCCTACTCATCTGAAAAAATTATACCGTACTCTTTAAGGTAGATTGAAACCTTTTCTTTGGTACTAAAAATTAACTATTGTTTTAAACTATGAATATGTATATATGTATGTATGTGTATATGTATATATATTTTCTTGTTGCCCCTCGTATTATGTAAAATGAATATTTGATGTTTTTGCTTGTACGAATTTTTTACATTTATTTTCTCAATGAACTTCAAAATTAAAAACGCTTGTATATTTAAATCATCCCTATATCTGTTCGGCATGACTATTGGTTAATTGACACAAGACAGTTGAACAACTCGCACAAACATTAACCACTATATAAATTTATTTCCGAAACAAGTAATATTAATATATGTTTATCTTTTTATTGTCTTCCAAACTGTAAGTATTTGTTATTTATTTTGACCTGAAGGAATTACCAAATCAAAGTAAAGGACAAGTTTTGATTGATTCTTTTAATCACAGTAAAATTGTTGTTCTGAACAACAGAATAAGTTTAGTGTTATCAAGCCGAACATTTTTGAACCCAATGTAAGTTTGCAAATGTAATTTGTTAACTCTGATTTTATATTTTTTTAAGCTCTTAGAAAGTCTGCTTTATTATCCTTCAAAAAAATTACCCATCACTGCATTGAAGTTATCATTTACTACTTCAATATTTTATCAAAATCATTAAGTAATCGCTTAAAATTCCCCACAATAAGATGCACCTTACAGAAATAAAATCTGTTTGATATATCAACTATACATAAACTTTGTACATGCATACATATGTACGTACATATGGATATGAGTATAGGAAAAAAAACTTACGTGGATTATTAATTTTTTTTTTATTTGTATGTAATTTTGTTT
This sequence comes from Phyto melanocephala, assembly GCA_941918925.1. NCBI lineage: Eukaryota > Metazoa > Arthropoda > Insecta > Diptera > Rhinophoridae > Phyto > Phyto melanocephala. The sequence goes on along the minus strand of OW799235.1, from coordinate 109,500,282 downwards.
AAACACTTTTTGTCAAACATTTTTTTATAAAATTTTTTTCCACTCCTTTATATTTAATTTAATCCTATATAAAAATATATATGTAAGTATGTATGTACATTAAATAAACATTTAAACTTGTGTTTGTTGTACGTATTTTTTTAACAATCAAACTTTTTCAATTATGTGTGTATATTTTATTCAAGCCGATAAAACAATAAAACATTTATTGTGTGTACTTTTATGCACTGTATTATTTTGTCGTTTATTATACTTTTGAAAACAGCAATTCACAATTTCATTTATACAGGTCAATTAAAAATGCATTATGAACGAATAATTTTTTTTTTATTGGCTTTTTTCGAAAAGTGTTTTTTTTTATAAAAAATTTATTTTTCTTTAATCCCGGCGATAATTATTTAATTTTACATATTCAAAATATGTATATTTTTTATCTTCCACCTTAGAGTACAAACTTTTTCATTAAGTTAAAAAAAAACTTGTTGCATTTTCTCTCTATATGCTATTTTTTCTGTAGATGGTTTTTGCTTAAAAGTAATTATTTTTAAGTATTTTATGTTATCTAACGCTAACTTTTTAAGCTTTTGCCAAAAAGACTAGCTATAAAATATTTTGTTTTAAAGAAAATCACATTTATTGTTCTTTTTTTTTAATACCACTAGTACTATGTGTATTTAGTACAAATTTTCTTATTTGACTTTTTTTCCAAACATCCTTTATTGGTTAAATTTGCTGGACTTTTTTTGTTGTTTTTTTTAAACACAAAAGTTAAAAATACCGAGCAACACGTTGTTGACACAAAGACCGCCTAACAAAGACTAATATCACAACACAACACGCCAAGTGCTACATCAAAACACGCAACACACTCACTCTTTCAATTGTGTTTGAAAATAATGATGATAATAATAACAGGAGCAGCAACACTATAGTACTTCGTAGTCTTATTCTTGGTGAATTTCTACTATAGACACAACTAGAACTCGTAGTTCGTTAAACATGACTGCTAAATAGAAGAGCTGTTGTTGGTACTGAAAGTGATGATGTTAATGATGATGAGCTGTATGATACCACGATAATGATGTTCCAATTGATATATCACACATAACCCAGTGATGACATACAAAAATTGTATAGAGTTATTGTTTAAACAATATAAAAAAATAACCCATCATTATACTAACAACATGTATTTCATTCTCTTTTAATACTATCACACTCATTGCCCTCTCTTTCGGTGTAAACTGTGTTTCATTTTATTATTTTCCAATACGAATTATTAGTTTCAGTTCATTTCTTGCAGTGAATATTTTCGGAGTTTATTTTCGATTTCCTTTCATTTTTTCTCTTATCACGTTCTCTCTCTCTCTGCCTCTGCCTCTGTTTATGTTTTGCTCTTTTAATATTTTGTTCACTCTACAGGCGCATGCTTATTTTTATCCTGTGTGTGAAATGTATATCTCTGGTTTGTAAATATTTTTCTCACTTGCCGATGACGTGTGTTTGTGCCTGTAACATTTTTATATCATTTGTTTAGTGTTAATTTGTACGTATTGTGTATTCTTCCCCTTTTTGATTTTCCTGTTTTGTTTATTTTACCTTGTGTTTATTGTTTACATTACAACTTCCCTTTTGTGCGTAAACTTTAAAGTGCAATGTGTTCACTTGTTGGTTTATAATTTTACTCTGCTACTAAATGTTGCTGCTACAGAGATGACTGCAGCAAGTGATGAAAACGATTAAACAGAGATGCCAGATTAAGGATTTTTTAAACTATTTACAGCCAAATATGTAAAAAACTCATTTTCATAATCAATTTTTATGTTAGAAAAATGTTTAAAAACAAATTTTGTATTTAAGTTTTGGTTTTTAAACCTACACATAATTTTCACATTAATTATAAATATGAAATAAACTAGATGGATAATATTTTAGAGCAAATGTTTATCTTAGTTTCTTAATATTTTTTACCCAGTGTTTACAAAGCATATTTAATGAAAAATTTTCTAAACTAATAAATGAATAATAATTTATTTATAACTAGAATATTAGAGCTAATAAAGAAATAAAATTTGTTCGTAGGCACATAATTAGCTTATCCCAGCCTGTTAGATAAAAAGAGTGTTACGAATCTTTAATAAAGCACCATTTGGGTCCATGCATTTTTTGTATAGCAAATGCTCTAAAACGTATTTTTCGACTTTTTATTATAAGCCTTTAAACAAATATAATTTATTTCGATTTGTTATTTTATTTTTTAACCGATTTCTGTGAATATTTGTTTGAATTGTTGCAAATATATTGTATTTTAATTTCTAGCATTTTGGTTGTTATACCACTAGAACAAAGTATTTTAAGTAAGGAAAAAAGATGTCGCTGGAAGAAGCTTTTTTTCCTGTGATTAATATTTCAGTTGAGGGTATCACCTTTACACATACATATGTAGTATCCAAACGCCATGATATATTAATTTTTTATATTTTTTCCACCATTAAAAAAAATTATTGAAACCAGTTAATTCACTTAAAATTCTAAATATTTAAAAACATCACTTGCATGCGTACATATATAGCAATATTTAATATTTTAGGGACCGGTAGGAAAATAGTTTTTCATTATTTTATAGGTGTTATAAAAACTTGAAAATTAAAAGCTAACTATGGTCTACCATTTTAGCTGGATTCCGATTCGAAATCAGGATACTGATTTAAAATGCAACTATAAAAAGTGAATGCCTTGTTTTGTATTAAAAACTATTATTTTAAGAAAGATTCTCTTATATTTGAATACTTACTTTCAATGAAATTGCTACATTGGTTTTAAATTTCAGCTGTAAAAATAAAGGTTTCGATGTTTTTGCACAAAACGGCAGAAATTGGCCACAACTATCAAAAGAAAAAAATGGCTATTGTTTTTTATTATAAAACAACAAAAGTTTTGCAAAAATTTGAAATTAATGGTAATTTTTGATGCCAATTTTTCTTTACAAGGAGGCATAAATACTAACGATAAACTGATTGGATACTACCTACAATCCACGAAAAAAATTTTGTGTTTATAAATATTATTGAGGCATATGCACTGCATTTATATTATCCTATTAAAAACATATTTTGTTGAGCACCAACTAATAAAAATTAGAGGAGACTAGAATAATAACAAAACCTTAACTCATACATGATAAAGTTATATAACACAACAAAATATATCTTCGGTAGAGCATCTGACAGAAATAAGAGATTCTTCTTCTGGCCGTGTTGCTTTTATCAGCGGTTTTTGGAAATGTCACATGAAACCTGCAGTTAAAATATGATAATAAGTAAAAATGTACCTACAGATTACAAGTGAAAAGAAATTTCCCGCTCTGTACTGACTACATATAAGCATTTGTCCACTTTTATTAACATTTTTTCTTATGACTTAATCAAAAACTACGAATGGACAAAAATGGTCCTAAATGTAAGATTTGTAATTTTTTTCTTCTTTTACCTTTATATAATCATAGACTATTAGTACAATTTAGTACAAGAAATACAATGAAAATTTACCACGTGAGCTAAAGCTTAAAGTAGGTAGGTTAAGCCGTTGTTAAAATTAGATAATTTAAATTTACCAAATGGTCTAAGGCTAACAACAGGATTAAGGGACCTCGTTTTTGTATAATAATATAAAACACAAGCAATTGTACCATACAAATTTGAAATACATTTTCAGGTTAAAATTTCGTAAAGCTAAGTTTTAACAATCTCCATCTTTGCTACGACTGATTTACAAGCCATCTGCCTGAAACAAAATTGATCAACTAATAACGAGGGATTTTAAATTGTAAAAATAGTTTAAATGTTTCTTTGTGTTCTACTACTGAAAATAAGATTATTTTCAGATTATTACAATGACTAGTAGAAAGGCCCACGTAAAGACCAACAATATTTGTAAAAACGAATTTTCTTAAAGCTTATGAATTGGGAAATCGATTAAGCTCTGTCAGTCTATCCGTGTGTATGTTGAAATCATCTCGACATCGCTTGGAGCCGGGTGTCGTATTAAAATATCAGAAATATTCGGGAGTAGATCGGTATTGAAAATCAGAAACATCGGTATATAAACAACGGAGATATAAAAACCACGGCCAACTTGCTTTTGCTTAACACAAAAACAACATACAACAACAACATACTTATATACAGAAGTGGTATACTGCTTAGAGTAAACGTGGCATCGAACCCCAGCTGAGCCCAAAAAAAAATTTTTTTTAATTATTTTTTATTTTATATATTATATTTATTATTTTTTTAGTTTTATTTTTGTTTTTTTTTAATTTTTTTTATATTTTTTTAATTTTTTTTATTTTTTTTCTTATTTTTTTTAATATTTTTTTAATGTTGTTTTAAATTTTTGTTATTTTTTGTTTTATATTTATTATTTATATTTTTATTACTTTTTTTTAATTTTTTTTATATCTTTTTTAATTTTTTTCGTTTTATTTTTTTTAAATTTTTTTTTTTATTTTGATTTAACACACATACGTAAATTTATAATTTTACAATAGGATGTTTTTTTATATATATGTATGTTTTTTATATGCTATATGTTTTAATTCCTCTACCATCTGGCAGCTCTAACCCTTGTTTATGTTTTTGTATAAATTTATTGTTTTTTTTATATATTTTTGTATATTTTTTGAATATTAAAAGACTTAAAATTTCACTGCTGTGTGTACAATGCACATTCACAAATAGCAACAGCACATTTTTCATATTTCATTTCTTCCTGTATCATTTTTGTTTGTGATTTGTTTCATTTTTTTTTACAACATCCAGTTGTTGTGGTCTCAGAGCCATCACCCACACCAGCATCATTCATACTTACAATTCCATCAACGACAACTAAGAGCATTGGTCGTTGGGTGTTCGAATGTGTTATCCAGAGTTCTATGTATTTTACCTTTAAGAAAGCGAGGTATATTTATCCTAGATTTTATTCTATGACTCTGTACACATACATACATACATATGTACATATTTATGTACATGTGAATACACTATTGTTTTTGGGCAACTGTAAGCGAAAATGCAAAAAATAGCAAAACAGCTTCATTGATTTTATTCATACATAATTTTGTTTGTTTCTTTTTGATGTTCCTTCATGCGAATTGTACAACAATTTCGTTTTTATAAAATAATTTTAATGTTTGTGTATGGGTATAGGTATGAGTGTGTAGTTTATTTGAAGTGAGTAAAAGTCCTGCTTATTTACCCAGCAGGTTTTATTAATATTAAAAAGTAATTTAAAAAAATGTATATTTATGTATACACATAATTAAATTATTAATTATGCATTTCTTTAAATAGAAATACTACCAACAATTTAAAAAACATTAAGGTTTCGTCAAAAGTTTTATACAAATAAAAAATTTTTTTTTTTTAAACTCTTTAATATATATAATTTTTATATACAAAAATTATATAAAATAAGTTTTTCTACTAAGGAAAAAAATTAATAGAAAAATTATTAGTTAATTTTAAACGGAAAAAAGATTGGCGTCAAAAATTTATATATGTAATATAGTTAAACTTGAAACACATTCATAACGGAGTAGAAAAGGACAAAGTTAGGAAGCAGTTTGTTGCTATGTTTTTTCCAATTTTATGATGTTTAATAATTTTCTAAGTTTATAAGTCTATAAGTTTTAAATTAGAGACCATTAATACCTGGAATAACAAAATATGTTATCGGCGAGCAAATGGTATTTTTTTTGAAATTTTTATGGCAACTTTTGTATTTCGTAAGGCTATGAAGCTTAAATTTTGATATTGTGAACCACTGAATCAAGTTAAGAATGAAAGTAATATGGGAACATAATATATACATTTTTTATATTTTCTATGTTTGTTAACATAAGTACATAGAATCCTTAAATTCGTGACAATTGACTGGAAAAAATTTGTGGACATTAAGGTGCTTTTTATTTTGATGGTACTTTTTGTATACTTAAAAAAATTTTAAAATAAAATCTGCTATAAAAAGACAACTGATTATTTTGTAAAATTCCTAGTTGTATTGGAAAGATTGAACTGTGTCATTTAAGAATAAAATATATTATCATTCCGTGACTGGCTCGGCATTACCCCATTCGATAAACCCAATTTTTTTTTACAGGCAAAATTCTTCGCGTAACTTTCTTACAGTTTGTTTTTAATATATCCCATTTGTGTTAGAGCGTATAGCGCCCCATTTTGCAAATGTCAAACACTAGCCTTAAATTGAAAACATATATAATTCTTCCTTTTAAATTCAAGATAATACGTAGTTCGAATTCGAAGTTGTAAATAGGACACTCTATGCATATAAAGAATTATGAAATTAGAAAATATTAATCCAAATTGCGTTAAAAAATAACAGAGAAGGACAAAGATACTTTTCATATTTTTGTAGCCAGTTGTGCATTTCAAGTTTGCATATGCATAGCAAATGAGATGGAAGATTGTAGAAGGAATAAATAAATTTGTAAAAAGGAGTTATAGTTTCCGGATATGTCATCAGAGTTATTTTAAAATTTTCCAAAAAAAAATAGTGTCGGTAAAAAAAATAATTTTTCAAGATTTATTCTTTCATATATCACAATTAAAAAAAAAGATTCTTTGTAAAAATAAAGAATGTTAAATATGAACTCAACCCTAATTAAAAATTTAAAAATATCAAAAAAATATTTAGTTTTCATAAATTTAACGAACAATTATTTAATAGCTTAAAAAAGGACTTAAGTAAGAACTGCGCTTAAGAAGCTCATGATAAATTACGTTTTAATATTATTGCAAAGAAGAATATTTAACAAATTGCAAATGATGTTCAAGACAAGTTTATTTCTATGAACGTTAACCACATTTAGAGTATCGTCCTCGTTTTTATGTTAAAATATAACATTTGATTTAATATCCATTGAAAATCAGATATCAGGGTAGTTAAATTTTGAATGAAATAAAAATTATTTAGGAAATTTTGTTACTTCTTTTTACGATACTAATATTGATGAATTATGCAAAATATCGGCCAAACGGCTGCCGCGAATTCGGCGGCATACCTCCATCCGATGATCCAAATTTTCCATGACACTGAGGCATAATTGAAGTTTTATGCCGTTAATGTGCACCAAACATTTACTCTTTGTAGGTGCATTGGTTTTTCGACAATCACTCTTGAATTATCATTCGCCCAAATGCGGCAATTTTGCTTATTGACGAATCCACTGAGGTGAAAATGTGCCTCATCACTGAAGATGATTTTCTTTGAAAATTTACCGAAAAAATCACGAAGTGCACGAAATGCATTTGAATTGAATGCCCTTTTTCATAATAAGCCTGAATAACTTTAAGGCGTTGCTTGATTGTGTATCTTTCTATGATTTAAATGGAGTTAGTCTGCAATTCAGAAATGTCAAATGAAATGCAGAAAAAAAACTTGACGTTAAGGTGTGGTTCACATTCATCATCGGCCCTTGAAATTCAAGAAAAACTCCTAATTTAAATTCTACAGGGTTTCACAAAAATTTTTTTTTAATTGTTACATACATATATTTAAAGTTTGATATAAAAATACTTGTCTTCAATGTGCCTATTAATATCGTTTTCGGTCAGTAAGGTTCAATACACTGAATCACTCTAGACACTGCAGTTAATACCAACAATTCTTAATTTTTCCCCCTCTCGAAATATTGTTTAGCATAAAAATAAGCCCCTTGTCAAACCTCTTAAATAATTTTCGTAAAAAAAAATTTTTTATTAAATTAAATTAAGATAATTTTTTAAATATTCTAAAAATAAGCATTAAAAACTTTTAGGATATCTAACGTAAGTTTAAAAAAAAAATAAAAAAAACCCTGAATTTTCCATATTTAAATGATATGCCCTCAATGTTGTTACACATAAAACAATTTTTCTTGAATCAAAATGTTCCATGTCTTTAAAATTATGTCAGAAAAATACTGAACATTATATTTTGTTTAAAACTAAAAAAATCATTAATAAAATCAACCAACAATTCTCACGAACCACAGGGCAAATGAATATGTATTTGTGTATGTCTGTATATACTACAGTGTTGTGATTTTTGCAACAGGTTCCTTTAACTTATAAAATTTTGTTGTTGTATTGTATGTTCTCTTACACTTATCGTTTGTTTTCATGTTTTATTAGTTTTTTATGTTTTTTATGTTCTCGTCCTCGCAGTCATCGTCATTGTTGTTGTCATTAAATATTTCTCTAGTGTTTACGTTTCGTTTTCCTGCTCCTTTTATTTTTATTTATTTTTTATATATTTTTTTTTTATTTTTTTTTGTTATTTGTTTTGTTATTATAATAACAATTTTTTCATGCAATATTTGTTTGTTTGTGTGCTCATGTACATATTTATATTTATACATCAAAGGATTTTTTATAAGTTTGTATATTTAGTATGTCTACGATACACACACATACATATTTATATATAGTACATGCTTCTATTAGAGTCTCAGAAATAATAATAATTGTATGTAGGTGAACCGGATTTTTCTTTAATCGTTCACTACTAATGGGAGTTAAATAAATAGAACGTTGCAAAACAACAAAAAATTTGCGAGATGATAAATGAAAATTTTTTTTTTAATAAAATTAAAAAAAATTTTTGCTATATTAAAGAAAAAGGAAATAGAACAAATTCTCTACAATGAGAAAGGTTATGATAAGGACACAGTTTGCATTTGTTTATTATAAAATACTTATAACTTCTCTTTTTCAAAAGTTAGTTTAATTTTAAACAAAAATTTTCGGAAAATTTTAAGGTAATAAAAAATGTGTATATGTAGGGGGGTGCTTTAATACCATGTGATGGCTTTATCTCTCATTCAATAGGGAGATAAAGCCTTCCTTTTTGTAATTTGAATGCAAGATAAAGCCATCATGGCCTTATCTCACATTAGCAATATTAGAAAATGGCTTTATCTCTCATTTCAGTTTTGAAGAACTTTTGCATTTTACATTGATTAATAGTTTTCTTATTTTTATAATTAAGAGGTAATAATAATAAAAAAGTAAAATTGGAAAGGAAAAAACAATACTTTTCTTATTTTTATAATTAATTATATTTTATTCTTGTGACGCACGCAGGAAAACTTTATTCTGCGAAGCCACCTGCCGCGTCCAACTGGAAGAGAAAGCCGCAGGCCGCCAGGCAAAAAAACTTTAGAATGCAAGGCCAGATTTCAGTACTTAACTTTACTGTTTCCGGGAAAAGACATTTTTATATTCTTGTGACGCACGCAGAAAAACTATATTCAGCGAAGCCACCTGCCGCGTCCAACTGAAGGAGAAAACCCGTAAGCACGGCGAAGCCAGATTACAATACTTAACTTTAATGTCTCCGAGAAGACATTTTTTTACAGAATGTTATTATTATTGGAATCTGGCAAATCGGACTAGAAATATAAAAGCACTCTGTGCGATTTCAAAAAAGGCTAAAGCGGATTTTTAAAACACTTCGTATTATATATTTTTGTGTTTATCGTGACTGATGTCACAAAGTTGCAAAAAGTCAGTTATAAAAGTCAAAGTTTGTTGTAAAAGTTTCATCATCCACAACACAAAAGGTGCATTTTCTTTTTAAATTTGACTTAATTTTTTTCGCTCGTTCTTTTGCCTCTAACTTCTTTACCGCATTACGATCTGCAATTTTCTGAAATTAATACGATTTTAATCCTGCTTCAGCTTTGGCTCTGCGTACAAAATAGATAAAGCATTTAACATTACGGGCTGCTTTTCGTATAAAAGTGTTTGGTGCTCTTCGAAATCGTTGTTCCACTTCTTTAGCTAGACTAATATCTGTTACGATATTTGTTTCTTCCTAATCCAGGTTTTATTTCAATATTCAAGTCTTCCTTTTACTGACTCATGACTTTTGAAACAATGTGACGATGGTCCTTCAGTTCATATTGAGTTTTTTTTTTACTGAAATAATGGTTGAATGTAAGTGGTTTAGAATAGATAATATCTGAGATATTTTTAAAAGGCAACGTGGTTAAAAAAATAATATTTTGTTTTATAAGCTGGCTTAGTGTGTATAACTTTTTTCTGACTCTGTCTTAAATTATAAAATTTTATTGTATTATTTTACGATGTCGTGCCTTGGTATTGTAATTTAAAAAAATATTTTAATACATAAATTGGGAACTACTCACACATATAGTCTTTTATAATATAAGAAAATTGATTTTGTATTATTATTTCCTTGCAGAAAACGTTTTAATATATTTATCCAGAATTTCGTAAAATTTTCCTTCTGTTACCTAAACTCTTTAAATTATTAGCACTTAAACTTTGCTTTGCACTTTTGCATAAACACTTAGATAAAAGTTGTCTCCTTTTTTCTGTTTTCTAATTTTCTATGGATTTTGTTTTTATAGTTGTAGTCCTTTATACTATTTAATCTTTACCTAGATTAGTCTACTCTTTCTAAATACATACATACATATGTACATGAAATTACAAAAACAAGGGGGATATGAAATAAGTAATAAGACGAATTTTATCTAGTCATAAAGTTACTTTAGTCTTATCGTTGTTTTTACTTCTTTTTTTTAGAGTTTTAGTTGTTTGCATTTAATCCTCACTTTGCTTAACTGAGAAAAAAAATAATTAGAAGAAACTGCTGTTTTTTTTTTATTCTTTTCTTTAGAAGATTCCTATAAATTCATTATCCCTTTAGTGTGCCCATTAAGAGAAAACTCTAATTAGATTTCTGTCGGTGTGTTCGTGTGTAGTTGAGTGTACTTTTATTTTTACAAACACCAAAGTCCTGTGTTTAATTAGAGTTTTTAGGATAAACAAATATCTTTAGAATGCTGCTAAATAAACTTAAAGTTAAGAACAGTATTGCCATAAATTACAAAAGCAAAATAAGAACGTAAATGTCGTTTTAGTTACAGCTGACCGGTATTAAAATAAGGCTAAACATGATAATTTTTTTAATGGTTTGTGAATTTTTATTGGAAATAATGCAATCGTGTCTGTATATTTTTGATATTCAATACATTATTTTTTTTAAAGTTTGGTATTTGAAATTTACTTTTTTGTGATCACTTCAAGTAAGGTAGTCTATCCGTGAGATTCAGTTTTGCCATACTCTTGTTAGGTTTTTCACCAATGGCAGATGTGAGCTGTCTTTTAAGGCTAAAGTTTTGGTTATCGGGTCTCATTATGCGAGAGACTTCAACAAGTCAAGTCTTCAAAATATAGTAAAGTGGAGTTAAAACGGTTCACTGCTCCCAACCGTGAACTAAATTGCTCGCCAAACTTTCCTCTTAAAAGATTTATGGCATAGCATAAGGCACCAATTTTTTAAGCCACATATGAACGAAGTAGAATTTTTCTATTTTACACAAAAACGGTAACTTCCGGACACGAAATTATGTATATGGTAATCATCATTGACACTGGCTAGCAGTAATATTCTCCTCGATACAAAATTTTTGGTGAACTAATTTACAAAAATGGAAACTGGTGCCAATAAACTGGGAACTGTGTGACAATAGCTTGAACAGCATGGTCGGTAGTAACTACGACGATAAAAATTTGTATGTAATTTACGACAACCATTGCTCACATAGCACCAATTTTTTTAATAAAATTCTATTATTTTCAAGTGTTAATCGTTTGTGAGACTATCCATGGTAAAATGACATATCCTACTGATCATTATTAGCATTGGCGTATATCATGAATATTTTTTATATCCTTCATCCTTGGTGCAAAGGGTCATTTCATTTGTAATTTCTTCCAATATTAACTTCTGACCCCGCTGCTTTTTCCCATATTTTTACGACAAAAATCAACATTCTTCAGCCCTTTATTAATTTATAGGGCTATATATTACATGAAGGTGTGATATGCCTCTAGAGATATTTTTAAAAATGTTTAAATAAATCGGTTACTTACCGAAGAAGTAATCGCAAAAATAAATTTGAAAAATATATACAATTTTATATATGTATATCAAGTTGTTTTAATTAATTTTAAGACCTGGTTAAGACACCAGTATACAAGCCGTTGTCTCAAAAGTTATTTCCGAGAAATTGGTTTAAAACTAACTGATACATAGACACAAAAATACAAATGCTTCGATGTTATTCCTAGAATCTTAAAACGAAAATCGATTTTGTTTAGCTTCTGGACAGCAGAAAGAAACGATTTGGGTACCAAAAGAACAGGCTTGTCTATAAAGAATTTAAAATCCAAGATGACCGTCACTAAGAGATTGTATAAAATAAATGTATAAGTATGTGGGTCAAATGTAGTAATTGAAAATCAACTCACTTCAACCCACTCGATATATGTATGTATCAAATGTATCAAATAAATACAGTAAGCAACTAAAAAAAATAAAATCCATGATGGCGTTCGAATTTAAATAGAGAATATATGAGTCTAAATCCAAATCCAAAAAAAATTAACCTTTAATTATGTCCTTCAAAACACATGCAAATGAAAGTGACAAATCCTAAAGGATTCATGTAAACAAACATTATTACCTGATGAAATATGGGCTACCATTCATCTAATATGCATGCGTTCTATGAATTTATGAGAATAAAGTGAATTTTATTAATAGATTTACATAAACACATGCACTCCAATGACACATTAATATAAAATTCGTGCAGGTTTGACATACATTGAACCACTTCATCATGGATTAAACTCATGCATTCACTATTTCTTTTGCATGTCTTTTTTTGCTGGGAATATATGATGTATATTTATACAATATATTATCTGGAGTTTCTTTACTTGTCTTGGAATTTAAAGGGTGGTTTAATTTTAAAGGCCGTTGTTGAATGTGAACCACAACTACACGTAAATTGTTTTTGCATTTTATTTGACATTTCTCAATTTCAGACTAACTCAATGTGAGCCACGGAAAGATACACAATTAAGCAACGCGTTAAAGTTATTCAGGCTTATTATGAAAATGGATGTTGAAATCAAATGCATTTCGTGCATTTCGTGATTATTTTGGTCAATATAATCGTTAAAATTTCAAATTTCAGCAAAACTGATCTGTGTGAAATGTGAAAACATCTGTGAATGCCTTATTATATAGTGTGTTTTTATGATAGTGTGGCTAAAGAGCAGTCAACCTCTACATCAACAACTGAACATCAACATTGTCATCGGAAATTTGAACCATTGGATGTAGGTGTGCCGCCGATATTTTATTTCATAAATAATTGAACCATATAATAATTTGTTTGCATGTAAGAATCGAATTAGATAATTTGCTTAGTTTATATATCTTGCGGAACGAAGCAGCAGATTTAACCTTTTTATATAATAAACTGGCAATACTGACCATGAGTTATAAATACATAACCAACGTATTTTAGAGAAAAGGATTTAAGAGCAATCACTTATGAAGCAATTGAAATCTTTAGTAAAGAAAAAAAGGTAAAATGTTGCAGTTAGTGAACTTATTAATTTACTACCCCCAGATAGAATCGTAAACAATGGGTTTAAATAAAATATTTAGGAAAAAACATCAAGATTACAAACTTTTAAAATTTTATTAAAAATTTTACTTCAGATCTTTTTTGTTTTTTACTTTGAACGTGTATAAAGTAGAGTGCGACAGAATTTGTTTATTATAAAAACTTCGCAAATGTGAAGGAAAATAACATTATAGCTTAGCAGAGATAAATTTTTTTTTTTTTTAATTTAAGCGACCACTTTGTTTATATGTTAATGTTTTGTGGTAGCTATACTTACGCTATTTAAAAAATTATGAAATACGTTGTTTTTCTCACAAATTCATCAAATTGTTTTAATAATTACGTGAACACACAAATGGCTGTATATATTAACATTGACTAAATTCTGTGACACTCTGCATGTAATGGCTTTTTCCTTCTGAAATAAAAATTTGTTCCCAAGTATTGTATGAAATAGACATTGAATAATTTACTAACATTTTAAACCATTATTCTAAGCCCTCAATTAGTAAGTGCTTAAAGTACAATATCGCATTATAAACACCATCTAGTGGGTGGTGGCAAACCACCAACTGAGATCATAAACTTAAAGGCTTTATAATTATAACTAAGTAACATTGTCAAAAACTACCCAAAATTTCCCATCTGACAACATCAATTATAACTAGATGAGCTGAACGTGTGCAAAAACCAACAGTCGTCTAATTTATTTATCAACTTAAGTTTTCATAGAATTTATACGTTGTCCTTGTTGTGCACATAATAGGCCAATTCAAAGTAGACTCTCATATTGTACTATGTCATATAATTCATATTAATATGACTAGTGACTTTGAACACCTTTTGTTAACAAATTATGTACTTAATACAAGAAAGAAGACCAAGAGATGACGCTGTTAAAAATTGTATGTATACAGGAATGAAGAAAATAGAAAATATTCTCTCTGAGAGGTGAGAAGCGAAGAAATTCTCTCTGAGAGACAGTATGGTTAAAAATATGACATAAACAATTTCTTATACATAGGAAACAAATGTGTAAAGTCATATTATTTTTTTTGTATGAAAATTACTAACAAAAATTTTATGCATGCATGAAATAATATAAAATAGTACAAATAAGACTGATATGCAACCACTTTGAATTGGCCCAATGTGTTTTTTGTTAAATTTTCTTTATTTATTCTCTTGTTTTATTTTTTGATTTGTTTGTTATACTTTTCCATCATCACTTTTGCTGTCGTCGTAGTCGTCGTCATTGCCCAGCAATATTTCTTTTTCAACAATTCAGATTGTCAACATTACCATAGCGATTTTGTTTTGTTTTTTTTTTAGTTGTTTTTGTTGTTCTTGTTGCTGCTGGCATTTGTTTATATTAAAATGGCTGCTAGTGACTGACTGAAGGACAGAGAAACTGAGAAACGAACTGTCAGGACTTACTGTGTGTTTGATTGAGTGACAGACAAACTGCCTTGACTGTTACCATTGCTACTTGCTGTTGGTATTAGTAGTTTTGTTTTTGTTTTTGTTTTTATTTTTGTTTTCTTAACATAGTACAACCGTAAATAAAAATGTGGTTGATCTAGAAAGTCCACCAAAAGATAAACATGCACTTGAAAAAAGCAAAAACTACGTTGAAACTGCTAGTTTTAAAACTAATGTAAGAACATGGATATATGTGTGTGTATGGAAAACAATTTTTTCAAGTAGGTGTTATTAAGGAATTTGCACTATTTTTGAAAATAAAATGTTCGTGTGTGTGTTTTTAAAATTTTTAAGGGATCGTGTCTTGGGTAAGTATTTTCAAAAGTGCCGTCGCTATTAAGAAAACTATGGCGAAAGTTTTTGAGAATATAAAAATAGTTGGCTCAAATTCTAAAGGCTTGTAAAGTTAAGTTTTTTTCGTTTTGCTGCTGCACTATTGGCATAACGCTAGGCATTAACAAAAACCGATCTCCCGAAGTTATAATGTTGGCCTTGGATAAGTGGCCATTGCATATGCAGCTACTTGGAGTAGCTTTTTTTAGACGTAAAGTATTTCTCTCTTTTTCTTGCATATTAAGAAACATTTAAGAAGGAGCCACTTCCAGCTACTTCTTTTTATCGGACAAAAGCAATTGCACATTTATAATAAAAATTTTACTTAATTCAATAATTAAACAATTTTCTATATATTAAAATAATTCGTGCTCTTTTTATAAAAAGTTAAATTTTAACGTTAAAATTTTTTTCTTTCGCAAAAAGTGGAGTGAAACACTTTCTTTTCAATATAAAATAGATAAACTTTTTTAATATTAATTTTAAAAAGTTTTAACATAACCCAAGATTTTCAAGAAAAAGCACAATTGAACAAAATACAATCAGCTGGTGTAATGATGCCACCTGGTTAAATACATCTTGCATGCAACCATAGAGTTTTAAAGGGTGATTTTTTAGCTATTATCTTTTTGGCAACACTGGTTTAAGCATCTGACGCACGTTTCGTATTTTGTTTCACTGTCAAACATCTTCAGTTTGGTCTATAATTTAACCATGAATCGTCTTACAAACGAACAACGCTTGCAAATTATTGAATTTTATTATCAAAATGCGTGCTCTGTTAAGAAAGTTCATCGCGCGCTTCTTCCATTTTATGGTCAGTTTAATCGACCCACTGAAGCGGCTATTCGGGCTACTGTGACTAAATTTTGCACCAAATTTACATTGTTGGACATAAAACCACCAACACGCTTACGTAGAGTGCGAAGTGAAGAAAATATCGCAGCTGTAATGAACATCAATTATCGATTCGTAACGTAACTGTGAATGGTAAGCGCTACCGTGAGATGATATCCATCTTTTTTTTTCCCAATATGCAAGAGCATGACATGTGGTTTCAACAAGACGGTGCCACATGCCACACAGCACGCTTAGCAATGGACTTATTGAGAAGCGACTTCGGTAAACATTTTATTTCACGTTCGGGACCGGTCAATTGGCCGCCTAGATTGTGCGCTTTAACGCCTTTAGACTATTTTTTGTGGAGCTATGTTAAAGCTCATGTCTATACACACATGCCCGCTTCAATTAACGCATTGGAAGACAACATTGAAGCATTTATTCATGAGATACCGGCCGAAATGTTGGAAAGAGTATGCTCAAATTGGACTAAGCGGATGGACCATTTGAGGCGCAGTCACGGTCAACATTTGCATGAAATAATCTTCAAACGTTAAATTATATGGACCGTACTATCGATTTAAATAAAGATTTCATTTTTTTTTTTTAATTTTTATGTGTTTTTTTTTAAACTTTTCTATAGCTCTTAAAAAATCACTCATTGCTATCAAAACTTCACTTTTCGATTGGCAACAATGAAAGACTCAACCGTTGTTGTTTTCTCTGGGTACAAACAATTGAACCTATCATATTTAGAATTTGTTGAAAGTTATTTAAATAAAATAAAATTTTTCGAATAATTTAAGAATTGGTCATATTTTTTCTTGAATTAAAAAAGGTCGCTGCTCTGACATAATCCGATATGTTACAATTTTTTTTAAATTTTTTATTGCTCACCAAACCGTTTAAGGATATCTTGGTTTGTTCAGAAATAAACAATAGTCAGTACGCGTAAGTTTAATACTGTCAAGTAACAAAATAAAATGCTTTTACTGCTCTCCTGAAAATTTAGTAAAAACACATAACTGAATTTGTTAGAGCAGCGACATATTGTTGCAATATTTTTTTTAAATAAATAATAATAAGTATTGAAAAAATTACAAAGAACTGTTTAAAAACATGCAAACTTTGAACACTAAATTAATTATATTGTTAGTTTCAAAATTTTTAAGCTGCCACAATAATTTCAATTAATTCTGTATTTTTTTTATTTATGATCCAAATGCTCTTTTTATCTAAGTGTATGTACAGCTTTATGTTTGCAGCTTAAGAAGAAAATTGAACATTTCCGTTTTGTGTCGAAACAACACTAACAGCAAGTGCGAGACTAATGGTAAATAATTGTAATATTTTTGTTTAGTCTTTGTCATTTTCATTGTCAATTTGTTGACTGCTATAAACATCACGTTATTATTAAGCTAGTAACTATTTGAATATCCTGTTGACTTTTTTGCAAAGGTAAAAATGGCTGAAGAGAAATTGTAGTATAACGTTTAAAGGCTAAATTAAGATCTTAATATTTATAAAAATAGAACAATACTTTGATGATATTTAAATAATAAATAATAAATAATAATAAATCATATTAAATGTTCTAAAGTTTTACAAACTTATTTTTTATAATTTCATTATTGTTAAATAAGTGTATTGCAACATTGAAAAAAAAAACTGCTGAAAAATCACTTTCATATTACATATTTCATATTATTATATAAAAATAGTAATAATATATTATGCAGTATTCTAATACACTATTTATGAATGTTATTATTAACATTTGCTTTATATTTTATTTAATTTAGTTAATTTCAAGAGTCTCTTTCTATATATAAAAATAACCTTCATTGTGTAATGCTTTGAATTAATTTCAACATGTTAATATAGAAATTCTAAGCAGATACAGGTTTTATGTATAAAAAATTCAGTGTATTTCCCTTTAAAATATGTTACTAGAAATAGTCATTATTTCTCATTCTGACTAAACTCATAGGGCCAATTCAAAGTAGACTCTCATATTGTACTATGTCATATAATTCATATTAATATGACTAGTGACTTTGAACACCTTTTGTTAACAAATTATGTATTTAATACAAGAAAGAAGACAAAGAGATGACGCTGTTAAAAATTGTGTGTATACAAGAAAGAAGAAAATAGAAAATATTCTCTCTGAGAGGTGAGAAGCGAAGAAATTCTCTCTAAGAGACAGTATGGTTAAAAGTATAACATAAACAATTTCTTATACATAGGAAACAAATGTGTAAAGTCATATTATTTTTTTTTGTATGGAAATTACTAACAAAAATTTTAAGCATGCATAAAATAATATGAAATAGTACAAAAACGACTGATATGCAACCACTTTGAATTGGCCCATTGAAAGTTGATGTCATATTTTTGTATCCGTTTTACTGAGTCAACTTCCATTCAGTCCATTTAGACACAAACACAAACAAATGAACATTATACATACATATACGCTTTTATACATTCAGAACGGCTTATGCTGTACATAAAATGCAGAAAAGTTTGACTAGGACATAATTTTCCTTTTATTTATTTTTTAACTTGTATGTGTTTCTGTTCTATTTGTAGCTCAATATATGGACGATTTGTTGTAGCTACTATTTGAATTGTTGTTGCTGTAGTTATTGTATATATTGTTCTTTTATTTTTGTTTTTTTTTTTGTCACTAATGTGCTGTCAATTCTTGTTGTTCATCTTTTGTTGTTGAAGTCTGCCTCTCAGCGGATATTTGGGATTAATGTCAAAGTAAAAGGATTTTGTCTAAAATACGAGAACGATGTTCTTTTGTCCCTGTTTGAAATTCCTATTTTTCGTTTTTTTTAAGTTTTTTTATTTGAGGAAAACATAAGTATTATAGAATTTCATATTTGTTCTTTATTCTCTTTTTGTTTTGCTGATGTTTTAAAAAATATAAAGCAAAAATGATCCTTCGTATTCTTATTGGGCATACGATTATACATATGAAAGTGTGTGTCAATTGGAGTGGGTACCAGTTTATGTGAGAGTGTACGTGTGCGACTTTGTGTTTATATTTGCCAGAATGTGCCTTTGCTGTCTACTGCTATTTACTCGTTCCTGTGTCTCATAGCATTAAGTTTTGCTTACATTGTATATTATGTGTGTTTATGTCTCACTTTTCCTTTCCCCTTGTTTTCATAAGTATAATTTGTTTTTCGCTCAATACTTTTCAAAAAGTAAAAATAAATCTGCTGAATTTTTATATCTGGTTTTTGCACATTTAAGCTTAAAGGTAGGATTTATATTTTCAAAGCACATCATGCATATTCTTTCATGCACTGCACAAATAACAAAAATTTAGCCATAATTGGCACAATATTGTTGATTATATTCCCTGGATTTTAATGTTATGATAAATAAATTGTGATTTAGATACTTTTTAAGTGATGTTCGTACGACATGCATGTGTATGTTCTTATAAAGATTATAACGACTAATTTATCTAGTCATTGAAATCTATTTGAAGGCAAAAGAAAGTAAGTTTGTAAAGCGACTGATAGAAACTAATGCGTTTTATTAATTAAAACTGACATAATGTAAAGGGTGATTTTTTAGCTATTATCTTTTTGGCAACACTGGTTTAAACAGCTGACGTACGTTTCGTGTTTTGTTTCACTGTCTAACATCTTCAGTTTGGTTTATAATTTAACCATGAATCGTCTTACAAACGAACAATGCTTGCAAATTATTGAATTTTATTATCAAAATGCGTGCTCTGTTAAGAAAGTTCATCGCGCGTTTCTTATCCAAAAATTTTGTTCAGTGACGAAGCTCATTTTTGGCTTAATGGGTACTTTAATAAGCAGAATTGTCGATTTTGGAGTGAAGATCAGCCAGAAGCATTACAAGAGCTACCAATGCACCTAGAAAAAGTCACAGTTTGGTGCAGTTTATGGGCTGGTGGCATCATTGGACCGTACTTCTATGCTAAAGCTCATGTCTGTACACACATGCCCGCTTCAATTGACGCATTTAAAGACAACATTGAAGCATTTATTCATGAGATACCGGCCGAAATGTTGGAAAGAGTATGCCAAAATTGGACTAAGCGGATGGACCATTTGAGGCGCAGTCACGGTCAACATTTGCATGAAATAATCTTCAAACATTAAATTATATGGACCGAAAACATTCGTGTACTGAAAAAGCTGTCGAGTATACTGGCTAATTACATTCGAGTAGTGGCTCCATCTTGCTGACACTCCACATCTCAGGTCTGTTTTGAGGGAAAGAACATAGAAAATGTTCTAGCGTAAACTGAGATAGCTCTCAATATACGATAACAGCACTTGCATCTCGTTTTCAAAGAAGTAAGACCCGCTGATATTTTTAAATGTAATGCCACACCATAATGTAAAATTAGTGTGATGTCAATGGCGCTGACGATTGGTTCTTGGATATTAAGAAACCCAGAATCTACACTTCTGCTTATAAATAAAGTCATTCAAATGAAAATGAGCTCCATCAGTCATTACCAAAGTTTAAATAAAGTTAATTTTGATGTTGGCTAACTGTTGAAATTCAACTGCAATATATATATATATGCTGACCTGCGGGTTTTTATTATTGCACCAATTGTACCTTATGTGGAATGCACAGTACTGACGTATGAGTCATACCTAGCAAAGCCGAACTTTTACTTACTACTTACCCGTTTTTTTCTGAACAGAAATTTTTTCACTAAAGTTGTCAGTCGGTAACCACTGAGAGATCATTCGAACTGCATTTCCCGTTTCTGTGCGGTTTAAAATTCTGATAAAATACACTAATCTACTTAGCAAGAATATCATTAAAAAAGAATGAAGTAAAACATCTTATTATAATATAACTTTTACTGTTTATTTCTTATATATGAGACATTTTTAAGAGACCTGCTGTAATAAGCATACGAGCTCATACTTAAGAACTCTGATTAATTACACGTAAAAACATTAAGCTGCTTTCATATGCGTAAGAAAATTTTAAGACTAAAATAAACCGTTTATGTTAACAATAATGCTTGTGTATATATGCCTTAACTATATACTAACTTACGACTGGTACTTAGTTCAATGTAAAAAGTCATACAAGTAAAGTGAAAATTAAAAGCTAGACCTAGTAGCTTTTAGGATTAAAATTACTTATAGCTAACATAAACAAGTCAACGCAAACGCAAATTAAAAACGATTAAAACGCACATATTCATAATAAATATACCTAATATGTTTATGTTTAAAAAAGAATAAATAATTGGAGAGACTTAAAGCATAAAAAATAATAATAAAAAATAAAATAATTATAAAAAAGGAAGGCACAAGAGAAGTACTGTTAGTAGTGTGCCATAAAAACAAGTACAAATACTTACAAACACAGCACCTTACCGCAACTGATGATGTTACATCGCAAGTAAAAACATTTTTTGGGTTTAAACTAGAGGCTTTAACATAATACTAATGTGTTTGAAAACGCAGCAGGATATTTGACACCCATACGAAATGATTTATGTTTAACAACTTTAATGGTACAAAGAATAAATCATATGTAAGACTGTATGTATGTAAGTGTGTGCACGAATATATCTATTGTAGTATTAGTTTAAGTGGAGGGAAATTTCATATACGGAAAGAAAATTAGATCTGGTTAAAAAAGTGGCAACAGAAATATTCGATATATTCAATATCTATCACAATCACTACATATGGAGAAAATATTTTAAAAAATTTATTAAAAATGCAAAAATTTGTTTACAAAATAATTAGTAAACGAACAAGTAAGAGTGCTATATTCGGCCATGCCGAATCTTATATACCCTTCGCAACGTGTAGTCATGCAATAACAGTAGTTTGTATTACCATTTATATCATATGAAATACGTACATACAGATTTAAAAAATTTACATATATAAAAACATCCCATTGTAAAATTAAAAATTTACGTATGTACGTTTAAAAAAAAAAAATAAAAAAAAAAATTAAAGAATATATTAAACAAAAATAATTTAAAAAAAAATAATCAAAATATAAACAAGTAAAAGCGCTATATTCGGCCGTGCCGAATCTTATATACCCTTCACAACGTGTAGTCATGCAATAACAGTAAATTCACGTATGTATGTTAAAAAAAAACAAAACAAAAATAAAAAATAAAAAAAAAATTTAAAAAAAAAAAATTTAAAAAAAAAATTAAAAAAAAAAAAAATTATTATATACATATATAATATATATAAAACAAAAAAAAAATTAAAAAAAAATTAAAAAAAAAAAAATAAAAAAAAATAATAATAAAAATATATATAATATATTAAATAAAAAATAAAAAAAAAATAAAAAAAAATTTAAAAAAAAAATTTTAAAAAAATTTAAAAAAAAATTTTTTTGCCTCAGCTGGGATTCGATGCCACGTTTTCTCTAACCAGTATACACGTTTGTATGTATGTATGTTGTTGTTGTAATGTTGTTTTTATGAAAAGAAAATCGAGGTGGTCGTGGGTTTTTGCTCATATCTCAGTTGTTTATGTACCGATGTTTCTGATTTTCAATACCGATCTACTCCCGAATATTTCTGATATTTTAATACCTTACCCGGGTCCAACCTATGTCGGGGGGCTTCAAAAAGTTGATTTCAACATACACACGGACAGACGGTCAGACGGACAGACGGACAGACGGACAGACGGTCAGGGCTTAATCGACTCCTCTATTCATAAGCTTTCAGAAAATATATACTTTATGGGGTCGGAAATGAAAATTGTAGAAATTTCACACGGAATGACAAACCTATATATACCCTTTTTCACTGTGTGAAGGGTATAATAATAAATATAAAACAAAAAAAAAATAAATAAAAAAAATTAAAAAAAATAAAAATATTAAAAAAAATAATAATAAAAATATATATAATATACTAGCTAATACCCGGTGTGCTTTGCCTCCCCAAATTTTAGTATTTAATTCATATGGCAGGTGCCACGCCCACTATTTTTAATGCACCCATTTTTCCCATAAATTCATATGGTAGGTGCCACACCCAGTATTGAATGTTCATTTGGGTGTCAAAGTTGCTCTTGCGAAATTTTACTACTCTAATTGATATCGTTTTCCAAATATACGATATTTAGTATTTGATTCATGTGGCCACGCTTACTATTGAAATTCCGCACATTTTTTACCCAAAAGTTCGTGTAGATGTCAAAGTTTGCCGCACTTAATTTGAAGACTCTAGCTGCTTTAACTTTCGTGATATATAATATTTAATGCTTATTCTTTAATAGGGCGTGGCACCCCGCCCACTTACAATTTTTAACCAAAGTATAGCGTTTAGTTCCTTTCAGACATACAGAAAGATTCTGTGAAAATTTAAAGGAAATCGGTCCAGCCGTTTAACCGTCTATAAAGCACAAACAAACATACAAACACACATTGATTTTTATATATATAGATTAAATAAAAAATATAAAAAATATTAAAAAAAAATATAAAAAAATTTTTTTGGCTCAGCTGGGATTCGATGCCATGTTTACTCTAACCACTAACCACTGTTGTAATGTTTTTTTTGTGAATAAAAAATTGAGGTGGTCGTCGGTTTTTGCTCATATCTCAGTTACTTATGTACCGATGTTTCTGATTTTCAATACCGATCTACTCCCAAATATTTCTGATATTTTAATACCTCACTTGGGTCCGAGCAATGTCGGGGAGCTTCAAAAAGTTGATTTCAACATACACACGGACAGACTGACAGAGCTTAATCGACTCGCCTATTCATAAGCTTGCAGATAATATATACTCTATGGGGTCGGAAATGAAAACTGTAGAGATTTCACACGGAATGACAAACCTATATGTACTCTTTTTCACTGTGTGAAGGGTATACAAATTGTATATTAGACGAAATTTAAAATTTTTTTAACCAATGAAAAGTTTATGTTAAACTTAAAATTAAGTTTTAAAAATATTCCATTAAGTAAATAGTTCTGATTTTTTTAATTTTTATTTTCTATTAATAATATGTTGATTTCTCAAAACTGGTCTTATTTTTATAGAAGACTGGACCTATTTTCAATCGTTCTGCTTACAATTTTACAGAGATATTTTTATACCATTTAGTTCTGGAGCCATGGGTGTATAGGCTTTTTTATATCCCTATAAAGTAAAGTTTTATCAGAAACTTCATGCATAGGTGAATCGATTACACTATGTCCATCTGTCCATTGTGTTGGTTGAAATCAATTTTTAAAAGCACCCATATGCTGCACAAGTCTGTATGTGGTATTAGTATATTGCAAATATCGTGAAATAAATCTGTGTTTAAATCTAGCATAATCGCCTTATATACTTTTGAGATATAAACTAATAAACACGATTGCCCATGTTCTTTCCAATATTTTTACTAAAAAATTAATTAACTATTTTTCGTCCCTAGGATGATATGTGAATAGATATTATTAGATTCTGGAAAAGCCTTAAGGGCTTTCCATAAAAAATTTTATACAAATCGGTTACTAGTCGGCAAAAATCATTTATAAAAATATTTATACTTTTCTATATATCTCACAATTATTTTTTTTTTACACACTGAAGATATATAAATACAAGCCGCAATATAGGAAATTATTGTTAATAAACAGACCGATTCGGTTAAATACTAACTGAGATAAATATAAAAGCTTATCAGCATTAACATTAACTTTGCATCGAATCAACTGTTCAAACGTATCTCTTAGTAATTGCATCATTCCCCAACATGAAAACGTTAAATGCCTATAGATCACAGACTTGCATGGAAAATGCATATAAAAGCTTAAAGGCAGTAGCTATATATAAAAACCAAACGTTTTTCTTGGTTATTGGACCCTACATCATCCTAGAAAATAAATCATTTATATACAAAACAATGTTGAAACAGATTTAGACTTATGGTATACAATTATGGGGAACTGCTTGTAACTCTAGTATAGAAATATTAAAAAGATATCAATCAAAAACACTGAATTCAATTGTTAATATTCCATATTTTATATCCAATAAAGCTATTAATGATGATTTATCCATTCAAATGATTAAAGATGGTATAACTCGATTTAGTTATCAGTGCAATTTGTTGGCTGTAACCCTACTAGATGCTATAAACGAGGTTAGAAGACTGAAGAGGAAACAAATACTTAACTTGCAATTTCAGCAACAATTAAATATCTATATGTATATTGCAATAATAATAATTTGTTAATATTACTTTTCATTATCTAATATTTGTTTATTTTATGAACGTAGATAACTTTATATATTGTTTTTATGTTGCTGTTCCCACTAATGTTCAGCAATAAGTAGTTACTGTATTATTTAATATACTTTATATCCTTTGGGATAAATAAATAAAATAAAATAAATGAATAAAAATAAACTTTTCTCTATATTTTAAAATTTTTAAAAATTTCCAAGAAATTTTTATGAGAATATTTTTTTTTAATTTTATAATTAATAATTTTTCGGACATATCTTTTAAAAAATTTTTTTACAAATTTAAAGTAATGAATATGATATAATATGAAATTCCCCCTATAAACATTTCATAATAAATATATTAAAACATAAGCAACAAATTGACGTTAAGGCAACGTCATCGTTATATGAAAAAAAAGCAAATAACTAGGAATCTATACAAATCAAATAAAGCAAATGTGAATGAGTGTTGAGCGGCCAACGTTATAAAAACACAAATCTAAATCAGCTTGAAAATAAAATCAGCTTTATATTAATACCTATTATATGTATGTACATATGTATATATTTTCAGTTTCGCTGGTTTTTCCAAAAAATAGTCTCACTTTCTTAATCAAGACTAAATGTTAAAAATGCCAGAAAGATTTATCTTTAGATTAACTAGCACAAAGCAATGGGAAACGAAAACGACACAGTATGAGAATATGCTCATACACACAGGACATTAAACAAAAACTAAACAAAAAAATGTATGAAAAATTGAAAGAGGAAACAAGACATGTAGGAGAAATATAGATTCTTACTGGCGCCTGGGTGGCAAATGTCAAAAACAGAAAAAACGTTTTTATATGAAAATATCAAATACCAACCACCAGCAACATACTGCCAGTTCCGCCGTCAAAACAAGCGGTATATTAACTACAAAAATTATAACTAGAATTAGCTTAGAGTGTTGCCATTGTAAATATAATTAAACAAATTGTATAAAACATTTGTTTTTTAGTGTAGTCCACGTGTAAATAAATACTAAAAGCAATTTATGTATGTAATTTAAAAATTAAAGATTTCTTGCTGACAACACTGATTAGCTTGACAGGCTCAAATGTTGTTTTTTTTTGGTGGCTTTGTATGTATGCTTATGCATGTATACCCACGCATACACAACAATGTGTTTTATCAACAATGCTAATGACAACGTAACAAACGTTAGACATAAGGGCACATGTCATGCCAAACGACCCAATAATAAGAGCAACCAAAAACAACAATAAGAAAAACTAAAAAAAAAATATTATGCGTGTGTAGTTAGAAACCATGCCTAAGTATTAGCGGGGTGCGGTATATAACAAATCAACATCCGCTTCCGTCTTTATCGTTGTCATCATTATTGGCATATAAATTTAGTACTTAATTTCAATAATATTACTTATTGTTGGTTGTTATTTTTATACATATATGCAAACGGCAAACATTTTGCTAATAATTTTATGTTTCTTTTTTCCTAGTTTATTAATATTATTTCAATTTAAGTATTATCTGGCAAATAAATTTCATAATTTTTTCTATAAATTGTAAATAATTCTGAAATTAAATCCTAACGCTTTTATTCAACCAACTGAAAATCATTATTGTTGTTTCTTTATTCAAACAATTAACACTGCTTTTGTGTTTCTGTTTTAATTGTTTTTTATTTTCCAACAACTACAAGATGAAATAAAATTCCTAATTATTTAACATGTCAAGGAGTTTGTTTGTTGTTCTTGTTATCGTTGTTTTTTTTAAGACTTTCTCATATTTCTTGTTTCCACCTAGAATGAACGCGTGTTTAACTTCTTAAATGTGCGTAACACACACATGAGTAGCACTTATTTGGAAATATAGACACACACCCTCATCGCTAAAAGGTTCATTGTCATGTAGAGGGAACAAAAAAAAAAACACAAATACTTGACATAAACATCCACAATTTTTTTTCTAATACATATGCTTGTACATTTTTAAATTAGACTTTCAAGTGTATGTGAATTTTCTCAAACATAGAAAAACGCGTAGGCCGATCATTATATTCATTTTAAATGTTAGATGTGTGTGTATGTTTGTATGCTACATGGCAAAATAATAGATCATAAATTAAAAAAAAAAAAAAAATACAAAAACGAAAGAATGGGAAAATATTGATGAGAATATTTTAATTTGACTTGTACATGCATACATAAGCATAGTGTTCTTGCACAGTAGAATGTGTAGAAAGAAAATATTTATTTTTATTTGTGACTAGCCAAGCCCGGCGCGCGTTGCTAAGCCCCTTAATGAATAAAAATGCATTCTGAATTTTAAATTAATATTTATTTTATTTATTTTATTGATTTTTATTGTAATGCAAGTAAGTATATAATATTTTTAGTTTTTCCATTTGCTGTAAAAATGAATAAATTTTGTGGTGTTCCCACTCTGGAGCATGCGACGTACATCTGGCCATGTGAAAAGCATGGATTTTCCAAATTTAATCCTGCAACACGCAGAGATTGTCCTTGTGCTTTGTAAATGATAATAGCAAAGGCAAGGCGAACTGGAAATTGTAGTCGCTTGAAGCTGGAAGGCAAATCGGTGGGAACCATTGGAATGTGTAGTAGCTAAAAATAATAACTTATTTTTAATGGGGTTGGCACTGCCCACTTTTCTAATTACGAAATTATATAGCAATGACAGCTCAATATGTGTGGAAAATTAAAAAAAAATCGGTCCAGTGTAAGCACCTTAAAATTATAACATTTTTTATGGACGTGGCCCTCTTTTTACCACCCATGAACACTCCCTGGAATGTGTACAACAACTTGCCAAAGTTTGAGGCTGATCGGACTTACAGTTTCGGAGACTATAGCTAACACACACACATAGACAGACAAAGTTTCACTTTTATATATATAGATTCCATACAAAAGACTTAAAGGCCTTATATTGCAGTACAGAACTCATATAACGTTACAAAGTTTACATTATTAAATTATAATAAAAACGTAAGAGCAATTAAAGAAAAAAAATCCATAAAAACTAGATACGGTAGTGTAAAAAATAAATAATTAATAAAGTACAATACGTAAAAGTATTATAATTTACTTACATGCAATTAAGAGGCAAATACCATATATCCATTTAAAATTTTTTAACAAACTTTTTTGTTAATATCATTGCGTAACTATACTATACTCATACTAATTTGGCATTTCTTTTGACAACTTCAATCATGGAGAGGTACGCAATTGAACAGCGCCTTAAGATTGTTAAAGCATTTTAAAAAAATTTGTTTTCAATGCATTGCGTTCACTCCGAAATTGTTTTTGCTCAACATAATCGACCATCGGGTGAATAATACCCAAATATCAGTAAAATATGAAATCTCCTGTGCAGACTCGCCCAATTTATTCGGAGGAAAACGCTACTGTAGTTGGCGATAGTGCGTCGCGGCAGAAAAGCTTCCAACATCAACTCATTGTCATGTTTAACAATTGAACATCTCATGAACATGACTGATGCTAATCCTGAATAAGGACAAAAATTTACATACTATCAAATTCAATTGATTTGAAAGCTGAAGCCTACTGAATATTTCCGCGTCATCAATACCCAAAATTGTAGGTTAAATAGACAGAAGTGAATGGTGCCTTAAAAAAAATCTAATTAAGCAACGAGGTATATTATCACATCTGTGATAGCTTCGTTAAAAAAACAAACTTTGTTTTCTTATGATCGACAATATCGACGAGATCGCAAAATTAACCATATTTAACGTTTATCCTTATATCCTCAGCAACATCAACAAGAACTGTTAAGCTAATTGTGCTTTTCCAAAAGCCAGATATAAGTATATTACCTAAAGATATTTTACATATACAGTGTGTGGAGTAAAAATTTAAAAGCAAACTACATTAAGCAAAACCATTAGCGTAGCTACACATATCTTCTGGGGTGGTAAAAATATAAACAATTTTTTTTCAAAACCTTACACTAAGTTAGTTTTATATGTCACTTTAAATTTATTTTAATTTTTTTTAAATTCTTTGGTTGGGAGCCCTTAGATTGATTTAGTTACGCCCTTGGCTAAAAATTCACTTTCTGTCAAATGCAGACCAGACTTAAAATTTTTCTTAACCTTTTTTTATAATTTCATATTATTCAATTGTCCCACTGTGCTCTAAAGTATTTATTGTTGATGTTTTCTTTGTTTGTTTTTGTTTAAAAACATTTGACACGCGTTAATATTTTTTTCATTACTTTATTTGTTATTTGATTGTCCTGACTTTGAATTTTTCTTTAAACATTTTTATCTCTTTATTTCGCAGATGTGTTGTATATCTATGTATGAGTAATTTTGAATTTTTATTATTTTATTTTCATTCAATTTTTTGTTTGTTATTGTTTGTCGTTCATCTTATTGCTAATGAGTTTGTTTATATAGATATTTTGGAAATATGTATGTAAATTTTCCATTTTTGTGTTTACGAATATTAAAATGTTATTTTATCGTTTTAGTGTTGCTCTAACAACTTTATAAACAAAATGGGAAAGTAGAATATTAATGAGTGTGTTTTCGTTAGCTAAACTTCATGCTCGATTAAATTGTCAATAGATTTTAAAGAGTAGGTATTAGATACAGTTTAATGAAACTATAAAATAATAAACAAAATTGTTTTTATTTTTTTTTTAGTTCATAAAAATTATTTATTATATAATTTCTATATGAGGGCTTCAAATATCCTTTATATTCGTATAACAAATTTGTATAAATATGGGAAGACTCTGTTCTGCAAAAGGATTTTTCTACAATCACATATAAAATATGGAAAATGATAATTAATCTTTGAACTTGCTATGCGAAAATTTTAAGATTATTAAAATCGAAAAAAAGCCTACGATTTCCTTGTAATAAATGTAAATAATTTTGTTGCATATTAGAAGAAAGAAAGTAGCCAGAAATTTTTCTGAATCGAATTTTTAGTTGTATTTAAGTTCTACTATTTGTACATATTTTGTGTATAGCATTCTTGCTTTTATCCCATCCAAAAACTTAATCTTCTCAAATAACAGTTGTAAATGTCCTTATTATTTCTATTTGGGGGTATAAAACCAAAAGTTTTACACTGCAATTAGACACACTCTAATACATTTTCAGCATAGTCTTTTTGATACTGTTGCATTCTTGAGAGGATTTAGTGCAATTAAGGGTAATTTAGGGTACGTCTCCTACGGAAACAGTTTAATAAAAAAAAAAAAAAAATAAATTTGTTCAAAACTTATATTACATCATTCAAAAAAATGCTAAAAGAATTTTTAGGTAAACAAGTAAGTTCGTTATATTTCACTGTGCCGAAAAAAAATTTATTGCTCTACGTCAACTCGTTTAGACACAACCGCATGTTATTGAAAGTAGGAAGTACATGGTTTTTTACCTTCTCTTGCATTTCGAGCTATAACTCTCTCTTTATAATACACCGATTTAGCCTATTTTATAATAATACCAAACAAACTTTGTGTGTAAGAAATAATTTGGCAAAATTATTCAGTTCAAGCTATATCGTGCTTTTCACAGATGGACAGACATACGGACAGGTAGAAAGACAGACGGACATATCTAGATCGTCCTAAAATAAGACCATGACTCAGAAAATATATACTTTATGGCGCTTAAAATCGATATTTCGATGCGTTACAAACGAAATGACAAAATGAATATACCCCCACATCATATTTTTATTGGTGGGTATATAGAGGATTGGATTGGAGCCTGAAAATTTTATTATGTGAAGGCTTTTTTCTTGGAATTTCTGTTCTCAGCTAAATCTCGATTTGAGATTAGATTTTGAAAAGAAATACCTTAAAACATTTATAAAACTGTTTTCTTAGTTTTTCTGGTTTAACTTTTTCCCCCATTTATTATTAACTCCTGTAAAAGAATTCGACGCAGATTCTAGTTAAATCGCTATTTCACAAAGTTTTCGTTTGCGTAAATGTGTTCATTTTGAGTTTTTTCACTTTGTATCGGTTGATGTTCAAACTTTGAGATGGAAAAAATAAAAACATGTATTGAATTATATTGTTTTCTTTTTTATCTTTTTCATGATATTTTCTAAATATTATTTTTTTCTTGAGTGTTCTTGTGCTAAGCTTTTATTACACTTCGATAAGTAATCCTTTTTTTTGTCGAACACATAACGCCCATTATTATTATTTGCAAAGCGTAAAGTTCCTATAGGAAGTGAAATCCACTATGAAAACCAGTACATCCTAGAACTTGTCCTAGACTAGTTTTTGTTACGTTTTCTTCAGATTTCAAGTCTGTTCCAAAACAAAGACTGTTTATGCTCATTCTATGACGGACTTCGGAAAACTTCTTTGAGTTTTTTTAACAGAGATACGTAATTGGTTGTTTACTTTCCATCAAAGTGTAGGAAAGATTTTTTTGAATACAGCAAAATGCGTTTGCTCGAATCGTGAGATTTTTATACGACAGCTGTTCCCCAAATAATATCAGATATGGCCTTCGACGCCGGGGATGTCGTTCACCCGTTTAACCGCTTTCAGGGCATGGTATTTGATCAGTCTCAAGACACGGTTTTTTTTTGAAATTATTATTATTATTTTTTCATCTTCGTGAACAGACGTGGTACCACTACCTGTATGGTGGCAAGAGTTAAGTGGAGGTCAGACTAATAAAAGATTGTTGGTTTTTGCTTAATTCTAAATTGTGAATAACATACGCCGTTTGTTAAATAGATGGTGGTGTTATGGCTGACGGAACTTGCCTAACTTGAAACGTCTCTGGGTGATGTTGAAAATTAGTTATTTGAATGGCTTCTAATGAATTTCGCAAAAGGAAATTTTATTGCATGTGTATCAAAGTAAATGTCTAAAAAATAGGTTTTTATGTATCACATTTAAAATCAAATCATTGATTGGTTATCGTGGTAGTTCGCTGCACGCCAACAGTCAAGTAGAGTCTATATGACTCCGTTTTGACAGGACCACATCACTCGTCAGCTCCTAATGTATCTCAGAATAAATCCAAGAGTAAGGGTACTAGATCCACCCCGTGGCCGTGAGGTATCTCAGTAGATAATTCAGTCAAACTTCAGATATCGCATAGAGGCC
Organism: Phyto melanocephala; assembly: GCA_941918925.1. Lineage (NCBI taxonomy): Eukaryota > Metazoa > Arthropoda > Insecta > Diptera > Rhinophoridae > Phyto > Phyto melanocephala. Next base: position 109,467,722 of record OW799235.1, on the reverse strand, counting down.
ATCCAGTATATGTTCGCTCAGAAATCTGTGTCTTTTAGTCGCCAGTGCAGGACATTCGCAGAGAAGGTGGAAAACCGATTCCTCCTTCTCTCTATCCAGACAGCTGCGACAATGGTCGTTCGATGGAAGTCAAATCAAATCATTACTATAAAATACTTCTTAGTAAGACAGACGGTAATAGTCATTGAAAAGTATGTGGTTTGGAACGGAATAATTATTAGAAAACTAGCTTAGTTTATTTATGCATCGTGTATTTACTTTTAATCTATATTTTAAACGAACAGATTTAAGTTCATTTTGCATTAATTTATCCTCTCATTTGTGTGACTGTGAAGCGCTTAAAAAATGCCATTTTAGAAAACATGAAAATATTTTACTGCCTCTTAAAACAATGATAATATTTTCCTGGGTACTGGTGCTGTATCTTCTTTGTAAACTGATAATAATACATAATCAAAAGAAACAAATTTTACAAATTAAATTCCTTTACTTTCCAAAAATCCTTCGATATATTTTGTTAATCTTTTTAATTTAAAAATTTAAACATTATTGACTCATGAATATTAATTTTTAAGCATTTAGATATTAAAATGCTATTAAAATAATTTAACAACAGTATGTCTTGATATTAAGAATACAACAAAACCCCCAAAAAGTGCAGCAGCTAATTAAGCAACAGGTATTTAAGTATTATTTCCCAAAGCAAAAAACAATTTATGAACAAAATATTTGCAACATTTTTTGTTTTATCACAACACCTTAAGCTAAAAAGTAAAAAGAAAACATGTATTGAGAACATATACGATAAATAAAAATTTTAACTGTTGCACTGTTCAACATTAAAAGCTTATATAGTTTTCCAGTAGCTTTTAGCAAATTGTTGCAATTTTTTTAAACAATTTTTTTCATTCCTTGCATTTAGCTTAGTTCATGTTGTTGTTTTTGCAACACCAATACAGTTGCATTAAAAAAAAAAATAAAAAATCGGTAAGAAACATTTGGCGTTGCAAAGTCATTAAGTATAATTGACGTTATGGCATGATTACCAAATACAAGTACAACAAGCACATAAATACTTCTTATATAGTCGTAACTATGGCAGTGTAAAGGAAAAATAATAGAAAATATGCTGGAAACTATACAAAAGAAATCTATAGCTTTAAAGTATGTGTTGTATGCTCTTTTATACACATACACTATTCTAACTGTTTTATAATAAACCACCTTCATTCACAACAACTTACTGCAGTATTTTGTGCATAAGTTTTGTACAGGTTTTTAGTTTTTTTTTTTTTTTTTTCTTTTTAAGAAGTTTTGTTTTTATACTTTTTTGACTGTATGTGTTGGCACACATGTTTATAAACATACGTACAGACATTAAGACGCATAATATGGCATTAGGCACAAACATATGTCGATATTTATATCAGTAACAGGGAGGTGGTATAGCTTCTATCTTACACACAGAAAACAGTTTCGTTGTGGCAACCGAATTTGTTGCCAATCGAATTCATTCGGTTCCACGTACTATCTCACAATTCGTTTATAATAACTGAAAATTTCGTTTCTAAGCTTGATAGATTTAATTGCAACATTAGAATTTCAATTGTGTTAGAAGATTTTATTAGTTGATATTATAGATATTAAAAACAAAAACTGTATTTGTTTTCAAATACATGATTGATGCAACTGAACAAAATTTTGAATTGGTGTTAGTAAAAGAATAATCGATCATAATTACCAATTCTTCATTTGACCCAGGAAAATAAGAAATTAAACATAATTTTTAATTTATTTTTTTTTTAAATTTTTTATAATATAATTACATAAATACGTATGTATATAAAGACATAAATACAAATAAACAAATACATATGTATGTATCTCCAATTATATACATACATACATACATACATACATACATAAAAATAAAACTAAAAAATATCAAATATTATAAGGATAAACTGTTAATATTTTTCTTTGTCCTAATTTTTAAACCATTTTGCAACCCCGTTACAGCACTATCCATTACATAAGTACGTATCTTGCAAATTTCTGCATTCGAAAATTCATTTCGCGTACTGAAATGCATAAAAATATAAATAAATATATAATAAAAAAAATAAATAAACGATATATTACCTTTAAAAGAGTTACTTGTAGATTTGTTTTCGTACCACAATATAAAAGTTAGCTTTTTTTTTAATTAATTTATTTTTTAAATTTTTTTCTCAATAAAAAAATTGATTTTGTGTTCTAAATAATGTAATTTTTTTACAGTTGACAGAAAAATCAAATGTGTTTAAAAAATAGTATATGTATTTAATGTTTGTAACAAATAATTTTTACATACAACTCTTTTTCGTTTGTAAACACCAAATATAGCTTAACTTTAATAATTTCTTTACTGTAATCGAATTGTAATAATACAGGTAATCAATAATTACTTGCAATAACTGAAATTGTATTTTTATTTAAAACAAAACATTGACATATGGAAGATTTTGTTACATATATCAATATTTAGTAGTGAACCCTAATAGAGATAATTAAATTCGGTTGTGATAAAAGCGAATTGAATACAAATCTTTTTAATAAGGCTAATTGGTTGGAAGAACTAATTTAATTGTCCTGAGAAATAAATTTCTAACACTGTTGTGTTTTTTCGTTTATAAATATATAATATCGGTTCCTTTTACAAACTTTTAATATTTGCAACACTATTTTTATTGTTTTTACCGTTTTCCAACCAATCTTTTTCCTTAGTGTATAAGCTATTACCTTCGGGGCTATAAAATACGAAGTTGTACATAGGTAGCAAAGAAGAGCTAAGCTTCTCAGAAACTCCCTTGGGGAATGCTACCTTCGCGAAGTGTCTAATCCTTGGTGTTATTGTTTGAACGGTGTATAGAGCCCTCTGACTAGGGCATAGAATAATGCTGAACCTCGTACATGAAAAGGCTAAGATGCCGCTAAAGTACATGGTTCGGGTGAATGTGGTCCAGAGGCTGCATCACTCGCTTTTGTTAGTATGGTGTTTAGAGCCCTCTGACTAGGGCATAGAATAATGCTGAACCTCGTACATAAAAACGTTAGGGAGACTGAGATGCCGCTAAAGCACATGATTCGGGTGAATGTGGTCCAGAGGACTACATCACTCGCTGATAGTAGATGGTTCCATGCACAGTAAGGGCATGGATAGTGGTATCAGTATATTTACTGAGGAGCATATGAGAATGCTGGACCTCGTAGTTAAATAGGTAAGAGAGACTCAGATCGCGGTAAACTAAGGATTACAAATAGACACATATTAAGCGTGAGTTTTATGGCAGACCTAAGTCTAACGAAGATGCTGGCGGTTACGAAGGACTGTACGTTTAGGAATGTCGACTTACACAATTCGGCAATGTGAAATCTTTTTCTGTTTACAAAATCACTAAGTAAGCGAAGGAGATCGCCATGGAACCGAAAGAAGTAGTGGTTTATTTTGATTTTCCCCAAGACACATAAATTATAATTGAAAAATAGATTTTCACTCTTGAATACTATTTCGACATTATGATTGCTATATCTAAGTATTTTATACATTTATGCCACAAGTTCCCGAATATGTAAAACATATGTTTTTATTTCCTACACCTCTGACCATACTCGAATTTTATAGACTACGTTTCTGCTTTTTCCATATATTTTTATTTTGCTTTTGCTTCAACCATTTTCATTCTCAAGAATCGTTTTACATTATTTATGATCAAGTAAGTTGTATTAATCTTAAGTTTTGTACTGCACAAAGTAAAATAAATAATGTTTTGTAGCTTTTCATTGTGATGCTGTTGCTGTTCGTTAAAGAAATTTTAAAAACCATTTCGACTAACATGATGATGAAAAATAATAACAACAAAAATAAAAGTAGTAGTGAAATAGGCTGCATTAAGTATAAACTAAGGAAAATAATGCCTACTACACTTTTAAGCAAACACTGACAGATAACCATGAGCATGAGAGCTGAAATTAAAAAAAAAATGTGAGTTACACTAAGAGAAATTAGGGTGTGATTGTAACAAAAATGAAAATCAAATATATTAATCATAAAAAGTTTCTATCAAACATAACAGCTCCAAAATAAGATAAGTTTCATAATTTAGGATTTTTTTTTAAATAAAAAATTTTAGATTTTAACCTTGAGTTATTCGTTATTAAAAGTGTATGAGTGAAAAAAGCCAATAAAAATAAATGAATTTATTATTTTTCTTCTGTTTTCAAAGCTAAAGTGAATTGTTTAGAATTACCACATATTTGGAATATAGAACAGAGGAGAACGTCGTTTTTCACTTAATTTTGCTCCAACCTCCACTAGTTTTTCTACATGAATAGAAACAAATAAATATTAAACAAAGGATTCATGCAATTAGAACGGCCTTCTTTTTGTCTTAAAATAGCTGGCATAAGGATGGGTAAAAACCGATATTGAAAAACTCAAACCTAGAAATTGAGATCCGAGTCAGAGATATTAAAGAAGGAATAAAGCTCTTATGAAGCCATGAATAACTATATGCAGCATGTTATAATCAGACTAGAAATGACGGCGCAGTGTGTAAGTGTCATATTCAGAAGCGTGGTAAAATTGGCACACCATTTTTATGCATAGTTTTTTTTATACAGTTTTCCTACACAAAAAAAAATAATGTTTTAAGTCTATACTTGAAAAATAATTTAACAACGCATTGATTCTGTATTCCTGGTTAACTTTAAATGCCTAAACGAAACCAACTCAAAACTTTCGTCGTATCAGCTTAAAATACAAATTGGTCCAACCAAAGCGCACGATGCTAATTGTAAATAAAACAAAAAGTTTTCAGAAAATTATTATAAAATGTTTTCATATAGTGGAAGGATCTATCGAAATTATGTGTGAAAATAAAATGTCATACAAATGCTCATCACAGCTTTGGTCGCATACTTCTATCCGATGGTCCATATTTTCAATGACACTAAGGCATAATGAGAGGTTTAATATCGTTAATTGTCTTATATTTTAGCCATTAAATTTATCTTGGCTACTTGACGTTTATTTTTTCTTTTATACATCCCTAAAGAAGGAACTTTAACGGTTTAAAATTCATTATTGTGGCTGCCAATTAATATCGTCACGATGTCAGATAACACGGTCATTGAATTTCTCGCTTAAAAAAGTCATTGTTTTGTTAGCTGTGTGGCAATTGGCAACAACCTTTTGAATCCACATTGGTTCAGGTTCGCATTCTTAAATAATATGCACAAAAAGTCCGTTATCATCTCACGATATCAAAAACTATTCACGGTTACTGCTTCGTCGACCACATTTTCGAAGAAGTACGGCCCGATGACAATGTCAGCCCATAACGAACTGAGCAAGTAAGCAGGAATGCTTTTAAGATTTCCTACTTAGCTGATTTGCTAAAAGTTTGTGCCCAATTTTCCCGATTGTGGACAAATTTGGTCGATTATGCTGACAAAAAAAAAATCAGGAACTACACGCAATGAGTTTTGATTTGAACTCCCGTTTTTGTAAAAAGCTTCAACAATCTCAACGAGCCGCTCAATTCTGTACCTCTCCATGGTTGAATTTGCCTAGCATTGAAACAAAAGAATGGCGAATTAAATTGAGCAAAAAAGTTTACGTAAAGGTGTGACTCACAATTAAAATCGTGCATTATGGTTAAATTATCCTTTCTGCTGAAAATTATATTTTTCTGTAAGTAATGCAAATAATTTTTTTGCAAACACACCATTTGAAATCTGCTTAAGACTTACTCTAAATTCCAAATTCGTTGTAGATGAGGATGATACTTGTATTTCAGTCAAAAACTATGTTAAGAACTGTTTTTAGAATAATATACTCTATATGCGTTAGCAAAATAAAGTGCTAGCTGACGTAAGAACTCTGGCTTCCTACAATTTCGTTCAGCTTGTGCCCATGAAACGTCGATCAAAAAAGTCAATCATTTCATAAGCAGTATCTATCCCTTTTATGTATAACAAACGAAGCATTAGCAACTTTAGACGAAGAACAAAACAAGAATGATTAAATAAAGATTACGCCTTGCGCATGATTTGCCGTTAGATGACGTAGTAATCCCCTCGCAAAGGTTACCAAGTCTGAATCATATGTGAAATTTATAATTTTTTACAAAAAATGTGTGTATTTTGTAATAGTTGGCAGCCCTGCAATTAATGTACTCAGAGAGTTTTAAAAAATAAGTCTTACATCGGTGCTTAATAAACAACGAATTTCGTGTCATATTTTATAATAAATACATAAAAATAATATTAAAATTATATAAAAAGTGTTTAAATTTGGTTATTTAAAAGCTGCAAAACTAATAAAAACAGAAAACAAAATAAAGTGAAAAGAAAAGAAAGAGAGCAAATATGAAATGTGCAGTGGGCAAATGCAATCAATGTAACAGCAAAAAAACAAGTGAGAAATTATATTAAAAACTAATAATTTGCGTATATTTAATAAAACGTTTGTGTTTTCAAACAGCTGTATCATTTTACAATTTTCCAAAACATAAAGCTCGAAGGAAGTTATGGGTAATATTTTGCAAACGAGTGAAGCCTGTAAATGTGGATAAAGAAAAAATTTGTGCTTTACATTTCAAGCAAGAAGATTTTGAAAGAAACTTGAAATTTGAAATGGGTAAGTTAAAACAAAATTAATTCTTGCAGTACATTACTAAGGCATTATGAATAGAATTTAGCAAATGGCGTGCAAAAATTTTAAAATCCCATACAGTTCCGTCTTTATAGTGCTATTGAAAGTATAACGAAAACTGCTAATGAAACTAAAGTTGCAAATGTATATGAAGGACTACGTGAAACTGAAAAGCAAAATGATATTCCAAATAGTTTTGAAGAGAAATTGGTCGCGGAAAATGCTCCAAGGCCGACTGATTTTGAAGAATATCGACTCCAGACTTACACCATATTTTTAAAATAAATGGTAACAAATTATTACTTTCAAGCGGATATTTACAAAAGCAATTATTGGAAGCAAAATAAATTGAAGCCAGTGAACGCGTAAAAAAACTTTTTTTTTATGTGTCGAATGTATTTTAGAATTAGGAAACTAAATGCCGAAATCGCTGAAAATACTTATAAGCGAAAAAGAAAATTTGATAAAATAACAAAATGAATTTTAGGTATAAAATTAATAGTGAAATATTGTTATAAAAATAATGAACATATATGTATATGTATATATACAAAGAACTTGTTTGCTTTTAAAACATTTAGTTAGAAAAATAATAGTTTGTCCCACTGTCATGTTTTTACACAAACATAATTAGTTATACAGCTGAATTTTATTAGCCAATGAAAACACAGCTTGAGTAACGTCAGAATTCCTACATGCGCAGAAATGTCTTTTTATGGCTGCGTGATGGCGTAATCTTTATTTAATCATTCTTGGAACAAAATAATATACCTTTTGTCGTATTCTCATAAAAAATCTCCGAGTTTTTTTTCGGCACACTCTGATCAACAAAAACTAAATGTAGATTAATGCATCAAGATGTTTTTTACATTCTGCAACTTCGAAGAAATAAATGTTTTATTTTGACGTACTGTTTCTAAATAAGTAATATTTTGCTTAATAAAAAGTAAATAGAAGTTATTATATTTAGGGTGCCCCGGTGGACTAGTCAGTAGTTTGGGGGTTGCGGGTTCGATTGCCGCTAGAGACTCTGGACTGGTCTGCTTCTCTTTCTCTTCTATTCTAACTATTTCTATTCTTATTTTATTTTTCTCTTTATTCTATATTAAGGCGTCAAAATGGACCGAAATGGTCTCCGCGTGAGGGTGTGAGGGTAACTTTACACCAGCCTTACCTACCTACCAACCTACCTATTATATTTTAGTCTTTCAAGCCTTTCATTAATTCTGGCATAACGCGTTATCCATAGTTTAGTTCAGGTTTTGGAGTTTTAGCTTTTTCAAAATATACAACTGTATCTTCAAGCCCGACTTTGTTTTCACAGCTAACCAAAATTTCAAACCATATTTCGCAGGCTTTTAAGAATTGAATTGTAAAACGAAAAATCTTCCTTTGAACCTCAGAAGTTTGGAATTAACAGCAACATTTTCATGGCAGTTCTAAAGCATTTAAAGAAAGAGTCACCAGCACTCAAACAATTCACAAATTTGAGAAAATTTTTAGCTACTCCGCATTTGTTTTCGACCAAAAGGGATATGACCCACTTATGCTAAAAATACCTTTCCTGTGTTTTTTAATTTTATTTTTACAAGACCCCAATACACAATGAACAGTTACGTGGATTTGTCTCCGTTTTACAAAATTGTCACTACTGTTTCCAAACCACTCAAGTGCCTTCGATCTATGGCGCACTATGCCAAAACGGATCATAATATGAAGACACCTTTACTATTTTAGAGAGGTAAAAGTCGTTTTTGTGATATGTGTATTTCTGTATTTATAATGCCACATGACTATCTTTGGATCTACGCGCAAAATAAGAGCATTTCTTTACAAGCTGCTTTTATGATAAAAGTTTTCGGAGATCTTTAAAGGTGTTGTTCAACGTTTGTTCCTCACTTATATGTGTTAGATATTTTTTCTTCATTATTTAGGTTTTTTGTAATGTTTAAGTCTTCCTTATACTATATAAAGCCTTTTGAAATAGTATGAGGATTAAAGTTGATATTGGATTATATTATTTATATTATTTTTGAACAGTTTTAACTTTTTCAAGTACCTTTTTGCTGTCTAGTTTTATCGAAATAACAAATGAACATAACATTGTATGATATAGAAAAGCAAATAATTGACATATTTTCAAAGCTTGCGTTATTGAAAAAATTGTTGGACCAAGAATAAGTTTTGCTCTTATAATTTGTATAAGTTTTTACTGACTCACTTTCTGTTTAGATCAACTTTTAGTACAATTTTTTTAGCAGAGCTGAAAATAAAACTTCAATTAAAAACAATTATTATTTTCTTCAAATGACGTAAATAAGGTCCAATTTACAATTGGTTAATTTTCAATTTTAAGTGTCGAATTTTCATAATATTTGAAAATCTTAAAAAAACTAAAAAAAAATTTAAAATTAAAAAAAAATAATTTTCATTATTTATACGATACTTCTTGTGAATGTACAAATAAAGTTTAATTTAGATCTTTCAATAAGCAAGCGTATTTTACTATAAACTGATACAAAAATAGTGTAGCACAAGCGGGTAGTGAACTAAACAATTTTGTATGTAATGAAAAAAAAAGGCACAAATAAGTGCTAAACTCGCTGCCCATAGCACCTTATTATCCACTAGAGCGTAGAAATAAGTTCGTCAATGAAAAAAAAAAATTTAACAAATGCGTGCTTATAAATAATTTATTTAAAACGTTTAAAAAGTATTTTCAGGAAGAAGAAAATATTTTATTTCAGTTTATAGCTTCGCCGCTCGCACACATTATCATAATTTAATACGTTTAGAAAACTCCTACCATTTTTATAAAGGTTATCCAAATTTAAGGTCATTACAGTTTATATAAAAAAGTGTTTATATTAATATTTAAAAATACTTTTTTAAATTATTTATTTGCTAAACTTTTCTGTTTAAATAAATATTTAATTTTTTTCAGAACCGGATTCATTTTTGACATTAACCACCGATTATTAGCCCTCTAATATTGATATCCTAGCTGTTTTCGAAATTTCAATTCTTAAGGCTACTGTAGACTAATAAAAAATCCTTATAATATCTACTTAATAAAAATATAATACCTCAAAATAACCTCGAGCTTGAAAAAAAAACAAGTAAGAGGGCTATATTCGACCGTGCTGAATCTGATAATACCTTCACCGTCATGTACATAGGAATAATGACCACATCGTAGCTTAGCCTAGATTTTAAATTTCATGCAATACGCTATTTTCATTATTTTTTCCGACGACATCTCTGATTTTTTATTTTAACATAGTTAGTTGTATTCTTCTAGTCAAATCCTTTCATTTGATACCCACATTGTGGTGGTAAAAAAAAAATTTCTTCGCCATTCTGTTACTTAAACTTTTTTAGAGTTTACTATATTGTACTGGTTTAGCGTTTTTTTTTTTTTTTTTTGATACTTATATTGTGGGGGTTAAGGGGACAAAGTCGTTACTAGTATATTTGACTCATTTATTCGACATTTAATCTGGAACGCCAACTTGAATTTATTTTCTTTTTACATCTTACTATATTTTAATACTCAAGCCCTTTCATTTGTTCTCCATATTGGCTCTCTTGATTGTAAAGATACTGAAAAATATCTATTTTCGTTTGTAAATTTTAGGAAAAACACCAAAGCAGTTGCACTTTTGTGCAGATATCTCAGTTGGTTTAAAAACGATTTGTTAGTTTTTCTTAGAAGTAATTTCTGTGGTTACTGCTTATAATTTGGTATCTTAAGCGTTTTCATAAATTATATAGGAATTTAAAAAATTTCGTTAAATTTGAAAAAAAAAAATATATTTTTTTTAAATAATTTTTGCTTACAACTTTGCCGATTAGTGACCAATTTGTTTAAAATTTTTCACAAGCTTCTGTGTTTATAAATTATCCTAGCGTGTTTATAAATTATCCTAGCGACGGAAAATTTAAATTTTTGTGGTAAAAATAACCGAGAAAACAGAGTTAGTCGTGTTTATTTGCTCATATCTTGGATAGTTATGGGGCGAGTACGCTGATTTCCAATACCAATCTGCTCCCAAATAAAGCGTGTCCCAACTAGAACGCAATTTTTAAATTTTAAATAAAACACAGATTTTAAAAAAAAAAATCGTGAAACTTTATTATATCGTAAAGTAGACAGAATGAGGTTATGTATGGAACAATATATCGTGCAGATGGCCGCCGCGGCTTTGCTGGCACACACGCGATCTTTTAATGAAATTTGCAATTACCTTTTTGCATAAATGCTGCGGTATTTCATTAATGCAGCGTCCAATTTCCTCTTTTAAGGCTTGAGTCGTCATCGGCTTATTCGCGTAAACCATCGACTTCAAAAAACCCCTAAGAAACAAACCTAAAGGTGTTAAATCACACGATCTAGGCGGCCAATTCTGGTCTCCAAAACGCGAAATAACACGACCGGGAAATGACTGATGCAGCAATTGAATTGTTTCTCTGGCTGTTTGACATGTGGCGCCATCTTGTTGAAACCACATGCCCTCCATATTCATTTCTTCAATTCTAGCTAAGAAAAAACTGGTTATCATTTCACGATACCGAACACCATTGATTGCGCTTGACCTGCCTCATTTTCATAAAAAAAAGGTCCAATGATTCCTCCAGCCCAAAAACCACACCACACAGTGACACGTTGAGGATGCATTTACTTCTCGTGAATCACTTGAGGATTTTCCTCACCCCAAATGCGACAATTCTGCCTATTGACGAAGCCATCAAGATGGAAATGGCCCTCGTCATTTTAGATGATTTTATCGGCAAAATCAGCATTTTCATGTTGTCTCTCCAATACCCAATTAACGAACTCCCTTCGCTGTCCATGGTCAGCTGGCTTCAGTTCCTGAGTCAATTAAAGCTTGTATGCATGAAGATGCAAATCTTTCGTCAAAATTTGCTGCATAGTGGATTTGGAGACACCAATTTGCTGAGCTCGGTGTCGAATTGAGGTGGATGGAATTTGAGCGACATCATCACGTACAGCTGCGACATTTTCGGTCGATCGACCTGGTCGAAGGCGCGTTGTTGTCTTTACATCACTAACAGACCCAGTTTCTGCAAATTTATTCATTAATCTCTTTACAGTTGACTCTTTTTGAGCATTATTGTGACCACCAATTGATCGCAATTTGCGAATTGTAGCCGCAAAACTTTCACCATTTTGGTAAAACAATTTCACAATGAGAATGCGTTGTTCATTCGTGTAGCGCTCCATTTTTACAAACCTCGTACCTTCTACTAGCAAACAATAACAATTGTTCAAATGTCAAACAATGACACTTCGAATGGCGCCAAATTTAAAAATTGCGTTCTAGTTGGGACACCCTTTATTTGGTCATGTAAAGGATATAATTAGAAAAAAAAAATATTTTTATTTCAGCTGATTAGTAGGTTCAACTCTTGCCAATGGTCGATAACTGCTCGAAAATGTTAGTTTTGAGCTCTTAATCAATTGTGAGATTATTGCTGTACACTTTCGATTAAAAAAAAACTTACAAACAGTAGTCTACAAGTATCAAATCGCATGATCGTGTGGTCAATTCCCTTAGTCTCTACGAAATGTGATGCGATTTTCAAACTTTTCTTTCAAAAGATCCATTGTTTATCTGGATGTATGTCAAATGGCATCATTCTGTTTCAACCATTTATTCTGTATGTCTATTCTTTATGAATTCCCCACCAAAAGAAGATTCAGATCATCACCCTGCAGTGATTGCCAATGGCCGATGATAGTTCAAATCTAAATACCCTTTATTACCTTTTATGTTTCATAATTAAATTATCTTACGCGCCAAAAAAACTTTTTATGGTATTTAAAATAAAGTACCAAATCAGATCATCTGATATTTTTCTTGATACAAACTCAAAAGAAATTTGCTTTAAAGTATAAAATATTTAAACATCTTTCCTTGTGATGTTTTACACCTAAAGTATTAAACTGTATTATGCAAATCATTTGTATTTGGTACGACTAATTGCGGTTTATTACAAATATTAATGTCGAACGATTTATAAATTATAAGATTATTTTTTCATTTGTTTCTTAATAAAAGAAATACTTTTCTCTTAATGTACTTTTTTATGTGCCAACTACATACCGTACATATTTCTCTATGGTGCAATTAAAGCTGTTTCTTATTGGTTTTATTTTCACTCTCTAAAAACGAATAAAGAAATTTTCTTCTGTTGTTGTTGTTGTTGATGTGTGTAGGTGAGTACGTATTGCTATAGTTAAAATGTTTGAATAAACTTCTTTTCGTACGGTTGTATTCACATAAATAATTTAATATTACGTGTGCATGGTGAAACAGAATAAATAACAAGATGTTTTCTTTATACATTTTTACGTCCATTCATACATGCATACATACAATTACTTATACTTATAAGAAACTAAATATTTGCCATTAAATGTTGGTAGTTTAATTACCGAAATAACAGAATATACGTAAGAGCATATAAGGACACTTACAAATACATACACATTTAAGGTTTTAATACAAAATCGATTTTAAGAGTAGTAACAAGCGTGAATATTAAAGTAGTTTTTAAAATCTTGCTTAATTAAAGTACTTTTTAAATGTGACATATAGATTGACTACAAAAAAATGTTGTCAACTTTGCGAACAGAGATACAGAACGTATCGTCAAGTTCCCATTAGAAGCTAATGGTTTAAAGTTTTATAATAAAATTCAATCATAATTGTTTTTTAACACATTTTGAATACATTGATCAATTGCTAATTTATTGAAAATCAACAATTCATTCAATTTTTTTATATTAAAACTTTTACCAAAAGTACCTTTAAGTAATTCACAAATATAGAGAAAATTTCCGATAAATAAATTAGTTTCAATTATTTCCAAGTAATACTTAATTTACTTAATTTAAGCTACTGTTTATTATAACAACTACTTTAGTTAAAATTTATTTCCCATTTAACTATTCTGAAACAAGTTAATTTCATGTCTTCCGATCATTAGAATTTTCTTTAATGTTAAAGGGTAGTTTTTGATTACAAACTTCTTTAATTCATTAAAGCTCAAGTAGCCTTTATTATTCTGCTCCATTTAATTTATGCAATAAAAATTAAAAATTTATAACATATTTTCTTTTACTTCTTATTTTTAATTTAAATATAAACATTAATAAAGTAAAACAACAATTATAATGACCACGGTCATTTGCCCTTTCCTTAATAAATTTTAATATATTTATAGTGTTGGTGAAAGAGTGAGAAGAAGAGTGGGTGTGTGCGTGCACATAAATTAATTTTCAGCTGGAAGTGTAGAAAGGCATGTAAAATGGATCTTATTGTAACCATAAGTAAGGAAATAAAAATGCAAATATGTACACAAATACAATTTTATAAATAAACATAAGTTTGTAATAAGAAAAGAAAAATAATTATGCATTTTATACAGTGGGTAACAATAATTCATATAAGGTTTCAGAAAAAACTTGTTTTCGAGTTACGTTAATGTTAAATCCTTTTTACTTGGTAAATAGCAACGACTTACCCTAGTAAGTATTGAACCTCTAAATGATTATAATTAAACAATAACTTTGACACTCTATAAGGCAGTTTTGAATTTCAGAAGGTACGGTTAGCACTTGAATTAATAAGTTGTTGTTGTTAATATTTAAAAGAAAAATATAACAGAAAAAAATTCACGGTTAAATCTTAATAAATCTATCTATCTATATATATAAAAGTGAAACTCTGTGTGTGTGTGTGTGTGTGTGTGTGTGTGTGTGTTAGCTATAGACTCTGAAACTGTAAAACCGATCGGGCTCAAACTTTGGTAAGTTGTTGTACACATACCGGGGAGTGTTTATGGATGAAAAAAGTGGGCGGGGCCACGCCCATAAAAATTAGTCTTAGCTACTTGCACTTGATCGATTTTTCTGAAACTTTGCACACATATCGAGCTGTCATGACTAAATAATTTTGTGATAAGAAAAGTGGGCGGGGCCACGCCCCTAAAAAAGTTTTAATTTTGAGGTACTTGCACTGGACCGATTTTTCTGAAACTTTGCACACATATTAAGCTGTCGTGATTTTATAATTACATGATTAAAAAAGTGGGCGGGGCCAGGCCCATAAAAAGGGCTATAATTTTTAGGTACTTGCACCAGACCGATTTTTCTGAAACTTTGCACACATATTGAGCTGTGATGACTAAATAATTTCAAGATTAGAAAAGTGGGCAGTGCCACGCCCATAAAAAAAGGTATCATTTTGAGGTACTTGCACTAGACCGATTATTCTGAAACTTTACACACATATTGAGCTATTATGACTTTACAATTTCGTGACTAGAAAAGTTGGCAATGCCACGCCCATAAAAAAAATTATAGAATTTTGGTTTTCAATTAAAATTTAGAATGCATTTCGATTCATTAAGGGGCGTAGCAAAGCGCGCAGGGTTTGGCTAGTAAAATATAAAGAGGAAAAAAAAAATAATCAAAAATTTGATTTTACTATATATATTATAGTGTTTTACTTAAGCCCCTAAGAACTTACGAAAAAGTTAACTATCGAACGAACTGTCATTTTGCGCTTAGATTTTTGCACTTATGATCAGTATTTTCCAAAATATCATTATTTATAAATCAGCGCTTCTAAATTAGTTATCAATTCGCACAATTTTTTGCCGCAAAATTGTGTTTAAGGAGAAAAATATTTTTTTTAGCAAAATAATATATATTTTTTTTAAATAAAATAGAAACAAAAACAAAACTACCCTTTTTGACTAATTTAAGTAATACTGAAAGTTGATGATAAAGGCATGAAACAATATAAGGAGGAATACAAAGTTTTCTTTAACAACAATACTTTCATATACCTCGAATGAAACCAGTTTAAAAATTCTGATATCAACAACTTTGCGGTCTGACGCGCTAGTTTATGTATATAATTTTTTTAATCATGTAAAGAGTGTAGCAAAATGCAGCGTTTGGTTCGGTGCGGTTGCATCATGATTTTTTGTTTTAAATAAAGTCGCTTGAGGATGAACAATTTTTTGTTTGGAAATATGAATGATATTCGGCCACGATGATCCTACGCCCGAAATCATTTAGTGCATTCATAGTAAAAAAAAAACACTTTTTGAAATAATTTTTTTTTTAACAACCGCTAACAGTTGTTTAAAATAAACACTTTATAAATTATGTATTGTATGAATTGTTATTTTTAAAAAAATTTTGTAAAAAATTTTTAGAAAATTTTCACATATTTTGTTTAGATCTTAAATCTCATTTCACGACAAATTATATCAAGACAAGGATTAATATTAATATTAATTATTATTATTATTATTATTATTATTATTATTATTATTATTATTATTATTATTATTATTATTATTATTATAATTTCACAACCGACGGGCAACGAAGGATGCACATCACTTCGGGAGTAGCACAAGGCTCCATTCTATCCAATCTATTAGTAGGCTCTAAGTATAGTCGCTCGTATGTACGAACAAGCCAGCCACAATTTTAGACTTGAAAGTCAGCAGCGCAACTACCATTGTTGAGATACCGGCAAAAATGCTGAAGAAAGTTTGCTAGAATTGGATGGAGCTCACCTATGGACCCACGAAGTAGCCACGGGAAAAATTTACATGAAATTGTCTTTAAAACGTAAATCTCAGTAATTTATTTATTGCCACAAATAAATATATTATTTAATAAAAAAAATCAAACATTTGATATCGTGGAACTGCCTATATTTTTGACGGA
The DNA here is from genome assembly GCA_941918925.1 of Phyto melanocephala. NCBI lineage: Eukaryota > Metazoa > Arthropoda > Insecta > Diptera > Rhinophoridae > Phyto > Phyto melanocephala. The sequence continues at coordinate 109,451,247 of OW799235.1, read as the reverse complement.
GTGAAGTTTTGAATTCAGCGTCCTAGGTAACATAAGTAATGGTTTTAGAGCACCGAAAGGTATATAGACTCGTACGCTGTATTATTTATTTTACTCACTGTTTAAATCTTCACTTGATTGTTATTCATCTGTGTACATAAATGAATAATTCTTCTTCTTCTTCTTTTATACCATTTCCTACAAATGTAATTTGCTACTAAGTGTTAAACTTGCTTTAACAATTTTTGGAAAAATTTTGTAAAAAATTTACAAAAATCCTCTGTAATTGAAGTCTTGTAGCGGAAAAATCCCATAATTAAAAATTGCACTACATTTGTGCGTTTAAAATTTTTTTAATAATTAATTTTTTAATAAAATTATCACTTGTCAGAATATATGAATACTTTTTTTATTTTTGTTTTTCTTTAGTTTTTTTTAATACTTTCCTAAACCGTTTACATATATTTAGCACAGTTTTTACATTTTTATTTATATATCTTTTTTTATATGTTTTATAGTGTCATATATTTATTGCCAATAACGGAGGAAATAAATTAAAAAGATTTCACATTTTTTTCGCACCCTCATCCTTATTGTTTTGTTGCTGCTGTTGTTGTTGGTGTTATTTTCCAATTTAAGTAAGTAAAAGTAAAGGGTGTTTTTTTAAGCCCGATAGAACTTGAAATTGTAAAAAATAACACAAAAAATTAAATTGTAATCAAAATTTTTTTTTTATTCGAAAGATCAATACGTGACATTAACATTTGAAAATGATTTCGGGCATATGGGCACCGCAGCTGTTCTTGACGAAGCGCATTCTGGACGTCCAATTTTGGGCCACTTTTTCGAGCACTGCTGGCCGTATGTCACGAATAACACGAACAATGCTGGCCTCCAAGGTGTCAATTGTTGCTGGTTTATCAGCATAAACCAGTGACTTCACGTAGCCCCACAGGAAATAATCGAGAGGTGTCAAATCGCACGACCTTGGAGGCCAATTGACAGGTCCATTTCTCGAAATCAACTTATCGCCAAATTTTGATTTCAATAAGTCGATGGTTGCGTTCGCCGTATGGCACGTAGCGCCATCCTGTTGAAACCACATCTCCTCCGGATCAATGTCATCCATATTTTCAAACAAAAAATCATTGATCATGGTGCGGTAACGATCTCCATTGACCGTAACGCGAGCTCCAGCCTCATTTTTGAAGAAATAAGGTCCGATGATGCCACCAGCGTGAAAACCGCACCAAACGGTGAATTTTTCTGGATGTAATGGAGTCTGTAGGGTCTCTTGTGGATTGGTCCATATGCGGCAATTTTGCTTATTAACAAACCCGTTAAGCCAAAAATGCGCCTCATCGCTGAACACAATTTTGCGATAAAACAACGGACGTCCAGAATGCGCTTCGTCAAGAACAGCCGCGGTACCCATATGCAAAAAACCATTTTCAAATGTTAATGTCACGTATTGATCTTTCGAATAAAAAAAAAATTTTGATTACAATTTAATTTTTTGTGTTATTTTTCACAATTTCAAGTTCTATCGGGCTTAAAAAAACACCCTTTATAAACTGCTTGAAAAAAGGCTTAAGTAAAAATTGCATTCAATTATTTAAAAAGCAAAAGGAATATACAACTGCAAGTGTATTATATGGTATATATGTATATCTATACACATACACATACATAGTTATATGCGAAATTATGTATGTATGGCATTTATATTTTTATAAAAACTTGTTGTTGCTGCGTATTGTTGTTAATCTTACTTTATTGACTACTTACACTTTAATTGCACTTAATCCGTTTTTATTTTTAATGTGCTCACATGCACACTTATACGTAGCCACTTATTGCACTTACATACATGTATGCATCCTTTTTAACAGTTAAAGATTGTCATAAGCCTGTAAACAATATGGTCTACTTAACAGGGATTTTAAATAAATAAAACCTTGTGTATGTGTGTAGAAATGGTATAAATATGTTTAAATATTTATACTATTTGCCTTACCTTAAAAATAAAAAAAATATATGTGTGTATAAAATGCAATATAAAAATTATTTCAGACAGTAAAAACATCTTTTTAACAGCTTTAGGGAAAGAAGTATAAATCACTTAAGAAGTTTTTATCATGTGACTTTAAGCTATTCAAAAAATAACTGTTTCATTTAAAATAAGATTTTTAGTTAATGCTGTATTTACAGGGTAGGCCGAATTTAACTGAAATCTTCCAAATGGTTATATCTTTTGTATTTTTAATTCCTTTTACAGACAAGTGTTACACAGAAAAAATTATTGTTAATTTTTTTTTTAATTGACAAATGGACTTATTCCTTAACTTGTCTTTTACTTTTAATTAATATAAATAATTTTTTTAATATATATTATTTTTTTTTTTCAAAAACCTTAAGAGATTTCTGTCAGTTGACTAAAGTACATTGAAAAATTAAATTAAAAAAATTTATTTTTTTCAAGAATTCATTTGGAAGAAAAGTTTTAATAAAATTATGAATTATCGTGTGAAATAGGAAGGTTAATATTTAGAAAAAATTAATAATCAGCAGATTAAAATTCTATTAAGTACATATTTACTTAAACATATGTAGCTAAAAAACAGACTTTGATTCTAATCCTAGAGAACTTGAACTTTATTGCAGATGGGATTGTAGTCAATCTTCCTTAAAGGGCGATATATTCTAATGGAATCTAAAACTAATATGTAAATAATTATTTTAATTCTTTTCCTTCTTTTGAGCAAAACTTTTTAAGCATAAAATTCCTTTGTGCCTCGATCTAGGATTCACCCTCTTTACTCTTGAATATAGGACGTTTGGTTATGCCACCTGTTCCTAAATGTGTAATGTTATATGTATCTTATGCGTTGTATTTTTTTTTTTTTCGTATACTTATAATATTAGAAAAGTGATTAAAAATATAAACAAGGTTATTGTATTTTCTTTTTGTGATCTTTAATTTAAAAAAGGTTCAATTATTTATATTATATTTCAATTATGGGCGTAATTTTTTTTTTTTTAAATTCCAGAAATTTTAATTAATTAATTAAAATTAATAAAGTTAATTAATACAGTTTTAATAGATATTTTTCACAATGTATTTTCAATTAAAAATTTTTATTTTCATTTAATTAGTAGTATAATTTTGATGATTGGAGCAAAATCAAAAAAAATTTTAATTATTATTATTAATTTCGTATTTTAAATTCATATTTATTCTTTCCTGTGTTAGCATATAAAATGTAGAAATCTATGAACCTTATTATGTTTTCAAACATTAAAGAAAATATTGTCATTAGAAGAAGAATAAGTAGAACTTCATTCGAAAAATTCTATGTTGCGAAATGGATTACGTCCATAAGTAACCAATGCTCTTTGTATTGGGTAACATTGACATGGAGCTATACATAAGTAATAAGTCGGAGAGAGACATCAATATATCTGATTTATTTTAAAAATACTGATTTTGCGTGGAGACTTCGTCTTCATATTTGACGACACTAATTTTCTGAACTTTCTTAAACAACTATTTTAAGTTGCGGCCGTATTAAAAGTAGATTTAGAAAAGATACATATTTAGATTTAAAATAGATATTAGGTAGTTACTTACTTCCTTATTCATAACAAAAAGTTGGCATAAAGTTAGCATAAAGCTTACTCATAACACACATGCCAAACTCTGGCTAACGATTTGTTAAACTCTTGTTAACGAGCTGCCAAACGTTTACCAACTTGTCAAAAACAGCTGTTCTGTGTTGTTGTTTTACATTACCAATATTTGTTTACCTACCTATTCATCCTGTTGCCAATTAATTATGTATATTGCTCGTTTATTCTTTTAATTTATTTTTCAATTTTAAAAATTGTTAGTATGGATGGAAAAACAATAAAATGTCAAAATTAGAGATGATATACAAAAAATGGTTGCATTTTTAAGGAGTATCATGCAATTTCAGAGTTGATTTATGAAAGGTTGGCAAACGGATAAAAGTTTCTTATGAATAAACTCTGTGCCAACAAGCTGCCAAGCTTAATCGGCATTCTAGTTAGCAGCTCGTTGTACGTAGTGTATAAACTGTGGCTAACTTTTTGTTATGAATAAGGCCGTTAATATTTTATGACTAACATGCCTTTGTTAAGAAAACGTATTCGAAAATGGTATTAAAGCTTGCATTCATTTCAACGAATAAATAATTTTTATACTGGAAATACCATCAACTTCTTTAAAATTGTTTACGATATCTTAAAAACGAATATAAATTAATTCGGGTAGTCACCTTTAAACAATTTTCTTTTCACACGAAATAACTTACATTTATTGTTGTTGCTCTTTTTTATCGTTTGTATGATACGTTTTTATATTTAATAAAACAAAAAATAAATTAAAAAAGCAACAACTCTTTTTTTCTATGAAGTAGAAATGGTATTCGAACAACGAGCTTTTTATTTGTTTTGATTTTATTTACATTACAAAACACAATTCATTTAAAATGTTTTCATTAATTTATTGTATATTTATTATTTTAGGAATTCTTCTGATTAAATTGATGTATGTAGTTTTAGTTCAGCATATAAACACCATTTGTTGCTTTTGTTAATAGTTTTTACAACATTTGGCTGGACAAAACATAAAAAATAGAAAACAAATAAGATCTCGCCTTACTTGAGGTTTACAATAGTAATAATCCTGCTTAAATTCTTTTTTAAAGATATTAAAGGTGTGTTAAGCTTTTTGATTAGTTGCATAAGGATTTTTTTCTTGAAAAAGGTTCGGAAAGCTATAACAAGACTTTTTTGCTTACCGCCGTTAGAATTAAAATTAGAATATTCGTGCAGATGACAAGAAATAATAAAATATTTGAAATCAGTGAGTTAAAGTATATCCACTCTGTATATGTATCTTGTCTTAGAATTGGGGCATCTTTTTAAATTTAGGATTATTTTAATTTTTTTCGAATGTAATTTATTAAAACCGTTTATAATTTTAAGATATTCTGATTTAACTATTTTATAGAATAACTAAAAGTAGGTGTGGGAAGATTATTACATTGTGCCATTACAAATGCATAAATGGTTATGGAACAGCTGAGCTAAATCTAAGCAGTGAATGAAATTATAGGAGAATCTGCAGCCATTAAGATCTTTTTGATTAAAATCTGGGGGGCTAAAGCAATATATACTTTTATGAAGTTAAGAAGACTAGGACTATTTAAAAACAAATACTTTCGAAGTTTTATCGTTCTACGTCAATGCAACACAATCGCATATAATTCGATGTTGGAAGGACATAGTTTTTTTGACCTTCTCTTGCATTACGAGCTATAACTCTCTTTCTAACATAACGATTTAGCCTAAACAAACTTTGTGTATTTAAGATATTCTAGCAAAATTTCAGCCCAAACCTTTTTAGATTTGAGCTCTATCAAGCTTTCAACATACGGACATACGGAGAGACGGACAGGCGGATGAAAATAGCTAGATCGTCCTAAAATGCTACCACGACTTAGAAAATATATACTTTATGGGGTCTAAAATGGTTGTTTCAATGTGGTACAAACGGAATGACACAATGAATATACCCTCACCATTTTTTTGGTTGGTAATTAACTTATGATCACTTCCACAGAAATCTATTGTAAAATCAGGCTCATATATACCTATAACCTAAGATTGTGAAGTTTGATTTGTTTAGATATGAACTAATATAGAACTATTTACGATCTATATACACATTCAAATGCATATAAAGAAATAAAGAGAGAAACATTTCCTTAAGTCAAAGATTTTGGCGTTACGTTATATTTTTGTGGAAGCACCCATAATGCTTTAGTCTGTTTTTCTCTTCATATATAACTTAACGTTCTTATTACTACTTTATCACCATGTAGTAGCCTATAAAATATTAAGTGATTCGAATAATGTATCTATGTGTATGCTATTAACATTTATAATAATAAAATGTTTTTTTTCTCTTTTTTGACAAACAGACACTAAATAACAATCCTTAACAGGCAATTATCTTTGTTATAATACACTTTGTCTACAACTTGAACAGTTTAAATGAAATCATTATTTCTGACTGGTGCTACTTTTACAACAAGTTTGGAGTATTTTTCTAATAAAATTTATTAAATACACCTGTTCTTTTAGGTCCTTAGTAACGCCTCTAAATCAATAAACATGAAAATATGACAATATAGTTAAGTTAGTATACTAACACATACCTACACACGAACAAGTATACACACATAAATATTTTGTACAATATTTATATTATTAACTGTTTGTCAATAAATCAAAAGAAAATCTACGAAAAACTACTACACGACTTGAATAAGTCGTAGTAATAAAAGTAATAATGCTCGCATTTCCCCACACTTGTTTAATACACCATAAAATATTTGGTGACAAGACTTCGACTACCGAAAAGATTTATATTGACAAGACAGGAATTTGAATACATACAAAGTTTAAAGATGAATCATAATAACCCAGCAAATAATGCAAAATATAAAAACAAAAATTAATTCAAACAATTATTTACAGGAAAAAGAGCAAAAATTTTATAATTGGCATAAGCATTAAATATATGCATATCATAGGTTTTTGTTCTAATATAATATATGTTCGTAATATTAATTAGTACAGCATTAAATGATAAAAACAAAAGCTATAAACTTAAAATGTTTTAACGAATATAAATTTTTAATCATTTATGCGAATAGAGTTAATCAAGAGTTTTAAACAATTAAATGTTAATTTATTTAAATTACCATTTCAATTTATTCTTGCTTAAGTTATTTTTTATTTTATTTATTAATAAATTATTTTGTATATCTTTTAGAACCAGCTAAGTTTTCATTCTTAGTACTGTTTGATAGTGTTGCAAATATAAAATGGGTAATATTTGCAACACTATCAAACAGTACTAAGAATGAAAACTTTTAGATTTGTATACCCTTTACACGAGAGTTTAAAAGGGTATATAAAAGTTTGTCATTCCATTTGTAATTTCTACAGTCTTCATTTGCTACCACATAAAGCATGTATATTCTGAGTCCTAATAGGTAAAAAATGATGATTGATGTCTGTCCGTCATTCTATACGTGTGAGCGTTGAAATCAACTTTTTAAGGTCTCCATATATGTATTTCACGGACTAATGTATAGTATTAGTTTATATAAAATGCTTTCAAAAAATTTGAAAATCGACAATTACGATCTACTTTCGGCTGCAATATGAGTAAAAAATTGAAACAACAAATTAAAAAAAAAATTTAACAAAAACAGGCGTTGTCCCACCAAAAAATTTCATCACCAAATATCGCCTCTTGAACGGCTCATATACTTCCTAGAGCAATTCTTAAAGGCTTAATATTAGAATTATAATTAAAAGTGTATTTATTTACAGTTTTTTCGGTAAACAACTCAACAACTAGAGAGATGAAAAGGAACTGTACAGAAATTCAATAAACTGCGTATTACATAAAAAGGGAAAGAACAGAATAGAATTAAAAAGTACAGAGTTGCATTTGATATGAGAGGGGCTTATAATAAATTTCATATTGTGTTGCCACACTTTCAACACACAATTTTTATATAAAATATCCCACTTCGCAGGATTTTTTTTATGTCCACCACCAAACAAATGGTGGTGGGTATACCCCTAGTATATTTGTTTTGTCATTCTGTTTGTAGCACATCAAAATATCCACTCTAGACCTCATGAAGTATATATTTTTTGAGTCCTGGGTTCATTTTAGAATGATCTAACTATATCCGTCCTTCTGTCCGTGTGAACCGAAAAACATAGGGGGCTCAAATTTTGCCGGAATATTTCTTGTACACAAGGTTTGTTTGGTATTGTTGGGCTAAATCGGTATATTAGGAAGAGAGTTATAGCTTGTAATACAAGAGTATGTAAAATAACCAACGTCCTTCCTACATCAAAAAAAATGCAATTGTGTCTGAACGAAAGTATATTTCCTAAGTAAAAACATTTTTCCTTAAACATTGCTTAAATCTATGCATTACAGAGATCAAAATGTAGGAACATTTACACCACACAGTTGCATTTTTTAGTGCTCTTAGTTGTTTTTTTTTAACTTCTAGGCGCTAATTTCATCTCTACTTATAACAGGTTTATTATCTTTTTACCATACGCTGAAAGAGATAGCAGCCCGTAGTGAAGAAACGTAGAAAAAAAAAAATACTACTAAATTAAATTTGTCTCCTTTTTTCTAGTGCTAAAACAATGAGCAGTACAGAATACATACTTTGTTGTGCTTTCGTATTCCAACAATTGACGCATTTTCATTGATGCAATAGTGTAAGCACATGAAGTATGCTTTGCTTACAAAATTCGAAAAAATTTTTGGTGGCCTTATACATGGTGAAAAAATGTGTGGGTTATTGTCATGGCTGGTATATTTTGTCTGCTTATTAATGTGTACTTATTCTTGTTTACTATATGTTGCACAAACATAACAATAAACAACATAAAGACGAGACAAAAATCAACAACGGAATAGATTAAGCAAGTGTACTCATAAATCTGTTTCACAAGCAACACAAGCTTATGGTTTCGTTAGATTATTAATACATCGAGTGGAATGAAATTTACTAATATTTGCTTGTGATTATCTCTCTTATTGGTTAGTATTCCACATAATTTCATTGTGATTTTGTAACTTGGTTTTATGTTGATTTTTTAAGCGTTTCTTAAAACAATTATTTATGTAAACAATTTTTAATTTATAATAATTGCCTTAAGTTTTAACTCTACTTTAATAAATTACTCAAATTTCGAATAATTTCGCATTGCAATTTTGAAGTTTTATGTTGTCACAACATTTATACCTTAATAACTCTTTGAACACTTTAAGTCATGTTCATTTTTGTATTATTTTTTGTTAATATTTATTTAACAAACCTGGGAGTTAAAAAGATGATATTTACATCCAACACATAATCGCCGATCAAATAGCGCTGATGATGAAATTCCCAGCCGGTTTCGAAAATGCATACCACTCAGCTAGTGTCGTCAAAACATAATTTTCTGAATTATTCTTTCATTATCACCATAAAAATTTTTTGTACAAATAAGAATGTTTAAATATAACCTCAAGCCTGTATACAAATTTAAATATTAGTTTTTTGTTGGGATATTTTTCTTAATATAAAGGTTTGTATAAAATTGAGGTGTCGACATAGCAGTATTAGACAATGAAAAATTAATATACATAAATTACTCTGAAGTTTTATATGTATGTAGGACTTAGCGCATCGTATTAACGCACATATTTATCAACATGATAATTTTGTTATAAAATATAATAATTTTGAAGTAAATCACAACAAAACTCTTTGTTCACAGAGTGAGAAAAGTAAAGTGGTAATAATTACTGCAATTAGGTATTTACTTTCGAAATGTTTACGAAAAGAACACATATACCGACATATAATTGTGTTTACGGCCAAATGTCATAATCAACATTTATTTCAAAAGGCCGTAAGAATGACATTTTCCTTTAACTATTATATATTTGGTTCTTAAAATAAGTGTTTTTTATTATTTTTTATCATAGATAATGATGAAATTATTTAATTGATTTTAAACACATTTGCATGTAAATGTAAATGCCTAAGGAGTCAAACATCTCTAAGTCAACACTTTTGTCGAGTGTTTTGGTTAGCTTATGGTGATATTGACAACAAAATGTCTACACTTGAAAATAATAAACAGAACAAATGCAAAAATTTCAGAGTAAGAATATTCTAAGTATTTTAACGTATTTTAATTCAAAGGCGATTTTTGCAGTAGTCTAGTATTATTAATCCTTTCTATTTCTCTTGCACACAATTAGAAAGAAGAAGACAATTTGAAGCAATAAATTTTATTAAATGTGAACGCCAGCTATGTTTTTAATTATATTTTTGAATTTTTATAATGCACATGGTTGTTTATGAGATCTGGCAAAATATTTCATAATGTTTTTACATCTGTTTATTGTTGAATGTCTTTTTAGGCAAACGGTTTGCTAACAGTGGTGTTAATTTTCTCAAAAAAAGTGATAAAAGTATATGAAAAAGTTTTCGGAATGTAAGTTTCATATAAAATATTCATATATATTTTTGTTTTTAAACAAACAACAATCTTTTAAGGCTTTGTTTTTGCAGTCAAGCCTGCCTTATTAGAGATATATTTGATAAGTCGAGGAACTCTAATGACGAATCAATCAACAGAAAGACTCTCGAAAATGCTCGTAATGTTGTGTAGCACAGAGTTTTCAGCGACAAAAAATATATGGATGACACAATTGTTGATGTTAAAGAAAATAATGCAATGGGTCAAGTAGCTGGTTAACTGAACTAGGAATATGTAGCAGAAACTGAAGCGAGATGAAGCGAAATAAGAAACTGAGAAATGGTATAAAATTCAAAAGTATAACATTTGTTAATTCACTATAATATGACACCATACTTTGGAATTTATTTGAGCAACATTTTTTTTTGTGTTTCGATTCATCTAATCGATATATGTATCGCTGCATACCATACACTTGTTTTGATAAACCGTAGAGCGAAAAACCTTCCGTTGGAGCTTACGTGAACCTGAATCAGCTGGAAAATGTTAAGCACCAAGAACGGCTTTTTCTATAATTTGAAAATTTTTTTACCTCCTTCTACCTAATGTGTCTTCTGTCCGAAAAAAAATTTTCTTATTGGAGGTGGATGCAATATCGAACTACTGCATAAATGTTGGGAAAAAAGTGTTGATGGCCCTTATTTTTAAACACTGCGGACTTAGTTGCAGTAAATGCCTGGAAGTCACACAGTGCAGATGCATACAAAATCTTTTAAAGTTGACTATAATTAATATAGTCCAAAGTTCGAAATTTCCTTAACTAGCATCAAGCTAGGTCCAACTAAAAAAATTCATGCAAATCGGTCAAAGGGCGCAGCGAAAAATGGGTTAAGATCAAATAGTAATTAATTAAACAATTTTAAGCAATATTTCTGTGTTAATTTAAAAATAATAATTAATTTTTTTTTTTTTGGTAAAAAAACCAAAAATTTAGACTAGAATTACTAAAATGAACAACGCAATACCTGGTTCTAATGCCGCTATACAGTCCCACTAGAACTATCTAGCCAATAGTTCTAACATCACTAGTGGATTTACAATAAGAAGCGCCCGTTAAATGTCTATAATAAAGAACATTGTCTGGGGTGGCAGACCCAATAGTAGATCAGTACTGTTTCACTAAAGACTTTTCCAGCAGGGTATGAATAAAAAAATGTGCACTGTAATGAAAAAAAGTTATCCAGATTAACGAGCATGATATCAAAAAATCATTCAAATTCTAGAGATTTTTTCAGAATCGTTAATTATTCGCACATATGCGTTATTAAACATTTTATTTCATATTGTTGAATCTTTACATATGGAACAGAAAAGCTACCTCAATGTCACATTCGAATAAAGGAGTGTAAGAACTAACTTACAAAATTTAAATAGATAACACAAATCCCCTGATTTACTAGACACTCACAATTCCTGCATTTTTTAAACTACAAATTGCTTTAAAATTTACGGCCTATTTATAATCACTTTGTATAAAGTTCAACCCTTTACATTTTTCCATTTATTTTGTGCAGAAAACAAATCCTTTTGAAGCAGATTTTTTAAATAAAATATTTTAAAATGTTTTTTTTTTCTTCTCTTTGTTGGTTGCCATCATAGAATAAACATAAATTCTGTTTTATTTCCTATTAAAAACTAAACAAATATATAAATCATTTTAAATGGGGAAAAATACTGCTGAAGCTCTTTAAACAGTGACAAACACATGTTTATAGGTTTGTGTATAGTGTATGTGCGAATTTGTTGTTGTTTATGGAAGTGTATTTCAGTATAAAGTATTTAACGGAAAAAAATCTAAAACTATTTTTTGGTTTATAATATAGAGAAAATGCGGTTTAAAGCAGTTTAATCAGTAAACCTGTCTTTGATTTATTTATGTTTAAAAATAAAATAAAAAAGTTTAAATGCAACTTGCTCTCCTCACTCACAACAACAACCTACTTGAAAACACATACTATTTGTTTGTTGCAGTATTTTAGGCTCGAAGGCATAAATAACGTTGAAAATAAAAACAAATTGTTTGTAGAGTTTGTGTTTTTTTTGCCACCAAAAATTTCAGGTTTAAAATAAATTGTTCATTAAATGAAATATGTTAAAATTTTGAATATAAAAACATTTTCAATAAGTTCTTATATGCAATGAAATGTTTTAATTATATAAACATTTCAAACATTTTTTAATAGATAATGTTTTAATAAATTGAGACAAAAAGGATGTTCACTACAGATTTGTAAATACGTATTAATATAGATAATTCTTAATTTAATGCCAGGTGGAAAATTTAAAAGTCTAAGAGCTAAAACCTATTGAGAGGGTTTGTGAATTTTACAATTAAACAAATTTTTTAATTTAATTTACCAAACGCTTTATACATTTTTCATATATATTTTTAGTTTTGTCCTATTATGAGTTCAACACTTTTAAACTCACTCGTTATATGCTTGTAACGAAATTAAGTAAATGAATAAATGTCTATTTTAATTTTACTTTTTTTATTCCTTCTAATTATACCCTTCACCTGTGGTGCTTTGTCATTCCGTTTGTAATTTCTACAATTTTCATTTCCGACCCCATAAAGTATATATTTTCTGAAAGCTTATGAATAGAGGAGTCGATTAAGCCCTGACCGTCTGTCCGTGTGTTGGTTGAAATCAACTTTAAGAAGCAACTATATGTTCCTCAGATCTCTATATGGTATCAATCTCTTGGAAATATCCAGGAATGAACTTTCTGAGATATGAGCAAAAACCACGACCACCTCGTTTGTTTTCACAATTACAGCAACAACATACATACATACTGGTTAAAGTAAACGTGGCATCGAATTCCAGCTGAGCCAAAAAAAATTTATTTTATTTTATTTAATATATTATTTATATTTTATTATATTTTTTTTAATTTTTTTAAAAAATGTTTTTTATTTTTTTTTAATTTTTTTTTAAGTTATTTTGTTATTTTATTATTATTTTTTTTTATTTTTAATATATTTTTTTTGTAATTTTTTTTTTTTTTGGTATGTTTTTTACATGCGTGTACTTATTTTTATGAGATGAATGGTGATACAAAAAAATTTTATTGCATGACTACACGTTGTGAAGGGTATATAAGATTCGGCACGGCAGAATAAAGCACTGTTACTTGTTTTATTTAGTTTTAGTAACAGTTTCAAAATAAATTTTTTGTTGGCCCGAAAAAATAAAAAAAATAAAACAAATACACACGAGATTGTACAAATTTCTTTCCTTATTAAAGAAGGAGATACGGGATCTTTAGAGGGAAGTTTAGAGGCCTTTTAAAAAGCATTTAGGGGCAGGAAATTTAGAATGTGATTAATAATTGTAAAGAAGTTGTAAATTTAGCTTCCAGAAAGCCTGAAATATAAAGGCTGGGTAATGACAGTATTACAAAAAAAATTCAGGATACATATGTTATATGATGTGGTGATGAAGGTATTATGGTGGGGCCTGATCGAATATTAAATTTTTTCTACACAGAAAGAAAAATTAAAATCTAAATCCTAGAATTAAATTATTAATTTAAGCCAAAATTGTGCTTAAAAATTCAAGTACGATTTATTTCTGGCTTTCTTAAAACAAGTACAACACGGGATTGTTGTACAAAATGAAGTACAGGACTATTAAATAAGAATTATCCTCTTAAATTAAGTCTTATTTCTCTCAAATTAAAAACAACCTTATATATTAGAGACATTTGCTTAGATAAACACACTCTATAGAATTTTCAAGGAGGTTTTTACAATTCCTAATAGTTTATCATACTTTAGGCTATAAGTAATAATATTTACGACAATTAACCTGTAGCAGTTTCCGAGTTAACTTACGTTTCATGCTTTGTCCGTTATGTTTCTTTTTTAGTTCTAATAAAAGGTATCGATTAAAAAATGTCAAAGGGTAAGTAATGAAGATACTGTACTATGCAACGATTAAACAAAGTAACGATTTCTTGAAATGAGCGTATCTTTTCATTGATTTAATCTCATTTATACTTAAATGAATTTTATTCTAAGCTTACGTATAGCACGGTTTTGGGCTTAAGAGACGCTAATAATTCGTAAAATCAAATTTCTTTCGGCTGAACTAGTCCTAAAATTAAGAAATTCGTACTTGACACATTCGTTTTAAATCAAGCATTTTGTACTTGGTTTGAGAAAATCCATACTTACCGTACTTCTGGTTCAGCTACGGCTTATTTAAGTAGGGATTACTTAATTTGTTTTTTGAGTGTAATTTTCTCTAATGCAAATTTTTTTATGTATTTTGTATTACAAACAATTTCGGTTAAACAAAATAGGAAATTTAAAAAAAAAAATCATTTTTATAAATTTAATGAAAACTTTTGTTTTGTGCAAGAATTATTTTTATTTTTTTTTCCCCGAATATGAAGAGAACTTTTGTAAAAAAAATTATAGAGTTTCTTTTTAAAGAAATAACTATACTACAGAGAAACATTGCACTTAAAGCAATTTTTTCTCTTTTTGAAAATGTTCATTAATTATTCAGTTTTAAAAAACACTTTTATGTGGGATGTTTGGCTGCGGGAGTTCTACTTGCAAATCTGTACACTTTCTTCTTAGCAACCGTTTACTAACTACCTTTATTTTTTTTTCTTTCTTAAAGTAATACAACCCTACTTGTTTTGATTAAAATTTTACTTTGGCCTATTTTAAATCTACAAGCTTACTGAAACAACAACTTAAACACAACCAACACAACACAAATATACACAAACAAAAATAAACAGCAACAACGTTATGACCTTAGAATAAGTATTTTTTTTATATATTTTTATACCCCTGTAATAGTGATGGGCAAATAGAAAAAATTTATCGATTTATATCGTATCGATATTTTTCAACATTATCGATATATATTTTTTAAAAACATCGATATTTCGATATTTACCTAACAATGATGTTAAAATATTCAAGTTTAAAAATGAAATACACATAGCTAATACATATGTACAAAATTATAATATGATTTTAAATCTGCCATATTAAAGCTAAAATAAGTTACGAAACCATTACCTTACGCTTACATATTATTCAAACCAGTACTCATCGTATATTGACATCAGAAGTACTCTTTGCTTTATGCGATCCTCTGTCAATCCACTTCTAGCAGACCTCGGAACCTAGCGGGAGAAACTTGTTCCCTCTTACTAAGTTCTGAGCGAATAATATCGCTTATTTTTAATATAGCATTTGAGGCAGCTGTTATAAAAGTAAAGAGAATACGCTTGAACCTTGGGTCTTTGAGCTATTGAAATAAAAATATTTTTTTCTAATTTTTATTCAACCTTTTTCAGAAAAGTGTCTTTCACAAGAAGCCCTAAAGTAGACAAAGGAGATGAGTGATACGTCATTTGACGGACTAAATTTAAAATAGGAATGGCTAAGCTAGACGGCATAAAAAAAAATTATTGTAAAAAAACATATGATGCATGAGGTGTTGTTGAAAAAAAAATAGAATCGATGTATCGATATATTGGTTTTGAATTATCGTCGATATATATCGATATTTTTTTTCTTAAATATCGATATTTTTGCCCATCCCTACCCGGTAGCTAAATTTTTAACTAGTTACGTTTTGAATCAGTCATGTAACCATTTATAACGAGACAGTAGCAACAGTTATAGATCTGAAATACATTGACTGAAAATAAATAAACTCACAATTCGGCCATCGCAAAATTTAAATTTTTTCAACAAAAATTGTATTAATATTAGTTTATAACGGGATAAAATGGGCACTCCATTTCACCCAAACAATTATTTTTAAGCTCCTCCTTATTTGTATGCGCTTTAATTAAGTCGTCCCTGAGACAGCGACAAGTACACATGCTTATTTTTTTGTTAATGCGTTTTCAAATACAGTGCGTAAAAAAATTATGATGGAATTATGAAAATAAATATTTTTAAAAGTCAAATTTTTAAATATAAAACAGTAAAATGTATTGAAAATTTTCCGATTTTAAAAGGTAAAAACAAATTATAAATTACTGCATTATTGTTAATTTTTTAAAGCGAAAACAATTTTTTGTGTTTAAATTTGAAAGGTAAATTTTACGCTTACTTTTTTATCCAACTTAAAAAATAGCAAATTTATTCTGAACTCTATTATTATACATTTTCTACAACCATAGCAACTTCTTATGACTAAATATTAATGAAAAATTTATAGGCTTCAATAATATACGATATGCAAAAAGCCACATGCACATGTGTGTCTGGCGTCACTAAAATCTTCAGCAGTTTACATTTGTTGAAATAGCCGTAGCGGCTGCATAAGATAAGATTTTAATAATACACGAAATGTATTTTAGTCAAGAAATGCAAATGAAACATATATATGCTTTATGATGACGTAAAATTACGTCACAGCCACATGCGTAAATGTCTTTTTACAATTCGTGTACTACAGACTTTCCTTTTTCGCATCACTGTACTTCAAAATTCTCTCTCCAATGCAGCTGCAAAACATTTTTGGGCATCTATGATTTATAATAGTAGCAATAGCACTAAAATACCCTGGTTCAAATCTCGATAGAGACAAAAAAAATTTCAAGAGCTTGATGCTTAAATTGCTTAAAACGTATGTTTAGTTATTTTCAGGGAGATATAGGTGAGCGCTTACAAAGGAACTAATTGGGCTCCTATGATAACATAATGATTAAATCAATAGTAAAATATAAGAATAATGGAAGTAAACACCAGTAAGTATATTGCTAACCACATACTAGTTACTTTATCTGCAGGGTCACGAACACACACATCGCCAGTTGGTTTTTCCCCCATAGACCATATTTGCTCTTATGACTTGTATACGTATACAAATAACGAAAAGATGTAAGAAAAGAAAACTTCTAAAAGCGAATATAAAAATGTGAATAACTTTAAACACCATTCTACTGTTGTATATTATTTTCATTTTTTTTTCTTATTATATATGTGAGGAAATGTAGAGATTTATATTATTTGCTTTTTTTTACAGTTTTTTGTATCAATTTTTTTTAAGGCTAACAAAAATGCCTTTGATTTATTGGCATCCCTTTTTTAACATTTACACAAAACAACGATTAGGACAACAGCAATAGCTTAAAAAAATTCGCATACATACACTTTTAGAGATTGAAAATACATATTTTCAGTGGTGTAGTGACATGTAACACCCACCTACAATTTTCTTTCTTTATGAACAATATGCTACATATACTCACTAACCGATTACCAAACTAGTGTATGTGTGTTTTTGGCCCAGTAAATAAATAAACATGCCACTTTCAGTACAACCATTGGGATTGAGTGTGTACGTGTGTGTGCTATTTGAAGTAGAATGTGTGTCTAAATAAGTTAACAAATATTTTTGTTAGATTCAATTGGCACTTTGAAAAATTCTCATTTCCTAACATTAACCCAGTTTTTAGTACTTAATACACAAGCAAAGACACATAAAAACTCTATGTAATTCAATAAGAACTTATTAAGAAAAACTTAAAAGGGCAAAACAAAATGGATAAGTAAAATGCTGACCGTTGTCACCTTATACACGTACGCACTTATGTTTTGTATATGAATGTTCTGTTAATTCGCACAATATTGAAAAAGAATTGTACCTAAAAATCTATCAAAATAGGGATTTAAAAACAATTTTTATAAAACCCAATTTAAAAACCATGATGTTTTCGCCTTTCTTCTTAAAATATTTTGAGTAACAATAGATTTTTGATTAATTTAGTTTTTTGTAGTGCAAAGCCTCTTGTAAGCATAAGAGAAATCCCTTAAAAATTTTTGCTCATCAAAGGGTTAAATAATATTTCTGCAATACACAGCCTGTTTCTCATAAAATGTTCAAATGTGACTTTTGTTTATCAAAAGTCATTTATTTGAAAATTGTGACCTTAAAATAAAATTGAACAGAATGGAACTTAATGGCGACTTGTAGTTAAAATAAAAATTAGGTCTGTTGATTGATTTTGATTTGAGTGAAAATGTGTTAACCTCTAAAAAAATATAAAAACAAAAATATATTACAAAGCTTTGCTACCAAAACAATTTGTAGAGAATGAGTCTTAATGGCAAATTGTAGTTTTACATAAGTTAAGATATGAGATTGATTCTATTTCGCCTTTAAAATTACAACGATTTATAATTTTGCAGTTATGTTTGAATTTAGGGAAATTCAAAGTTTTATGTTAAAATTAAAAAGAAGAATTTTTTAATAAACAAATGAGATTTTATTGAACTTTTTAAATGCAGTTTATTTTAGTGAAGCAAAGTAAACAGGTGAAATCAAGTGATTTTTTTTACAATAAAACAAGTGTGTAAAAACATAAAGTTATACGAAAAAAAATTTAAGAAAAACCGAAATAAAAATGAATCGTCGTCAGAAAATTCGTAGTACTGCCAAATTGCAAGAAATTCTCGATGTGGAAGAAGATTTTGAAAAAGAATCAGGTACAACTGATATTGTTATATTACCACCCGATGACGTCGACGAGATAAGTCATACAGAGGGATTGCATGACAATTTACAAGAGTTGAACGACGACGAAAATCTGCCACATGATATTGCTGGGACTTACGAAATAGAACGTTTCTTCAGTAGATGGAATGAAGATATACTATCTGCTGTTAAAAATTTTTGTATTTGGCTTCTGGCAAAGGCTACTTGTATCAGTTTATGCCATACACAGGTGCAGCCAAACAAGATAACTCGAAGTTACAATTAGGAGAGAGGGTAGTACTTTCCCTTGTTTGTCATCTTGATATCTCTGCAAAGCATAACCTATTAACACGTTTATCGGGTGATGGATTTTTCGCTTTTGGGAACTGGTAGAGAAAATCAAACTGATCATTCTCCACTGATGGACGTAAAGAAAATGCGTAAACAGTCCCGTGGGACTTCAGACTTTTGGTTTGATGTGGACAATTCTCTAATTTTTGTACGTTGAAATGGTAATTCGGTACGTTATTCACCGAAATATTTTACCTAATTATTAATTTTATTTGCCTTTATAATTGTTTTAGGTCGTAACATTATTATTGAATTATTTAAGTCATACAAGTGTCTCAATTTGATTTTAGAGTGGAAGGTGCGAGATGATAATGATGAAGTTAAATCGGGAAAATGCCGGTAAAATTATGACTTGCGGAGCAAAAAAGGAAATTATATATGATCACGACTATCATTTAATCGGAAAACTCTCAGCTGCCGACAGTGCGTTTGGCAAAACAGAGTATGGATGTTTGAAGTGCCAGGCAAATTTGAATCCAGCAACACTCTTCCTGGATTACCATAGAAGTGTCACGCCAGATAAATCTAAAATTGCAAAGTCTAAATAACTTTTAATATTCTTTAAATCAATTTAAAATATATTAATTCGCATTTTATTTACGCCAAAAATAATTATTTACATTTAGAGAAAATAGTAAAACTTAGAACTTATTATGGACAGTTGGATATTTAAATAACCATTTTCACTTTTAAGCCTGTGATGGCCAAGTGTTTTAGCAAATCACTTTTATATTTTTCACATTACAAATGTGGAACCTTACGCTATTTAGAACGTGCAGGCGTTTTTTATTTTTCGCATTATCCTTTATTCTACAAACCTTTTTCTGATAATGTTTTTACAAGCAAAAAAAAAAACGCAATTTTTCCAATTCTCAAACTAAAGCCAAATATTAAAATTTTTTTCTTTAATGTTGTCCACATTCATCAATCTCTAGAATTAAATAAAAAAGCAACTTGCAGTCATTATCTCTTCTCTGACGAGCACAGGAATTTTTTTACTACTTTAACACAGTTGACTAAAATGAGTTAACAACCTTCAAAAATAATGAAAATTTGCTTAGAATATTACCTTGGACAATCAGAATATTACCTGCAAAATAAATTATTGAAAACTAAACAAAAGGAATAAGAAAATACAAATTTTACAATTTTAATTTGCTATTAAATATTTTAACGCAAGGAGCATATCGTAGATATTTTAACGTCAGAATTTTTCCTTCTTAAGCAGTTATTCATTGATTAGCTCATCGTCTAACATGGCGCCATAAGAGATTTGCGTCGAACCGATTAATCACGTTTAGGTCGTACTATGGAAAATATTATACGTATAGAAATCAAATTAAACAAAAAACCAGAATCATTCTGTTCAGCTAACTATGGCGTATTTTGGAAAAGCTTTTACTGTTATTCCCACATCAGGTGTGAGAAATAAAACCCGCAGATCATCAGCATCTACAAACTTTTGTAGTAAACTTTAAAACTTTACCAGAAATAAATTAAAATTTATAAAAATCTGATAACGACTAGGCTGAAACTGAATATGGAAGTGATATAACCGTAACTAAAGATCGGTGAAGTTTTTTGAACATTCAGGAATGGCACTCTAAAGTCAAATTTTTGAATATCGAATAACTTCCAAAACTATTATATTCTTCGCGGTTATTTAAAGTAGGGATTATATATATAAAACACAAGGTCAACGATGTTTTATAAACTTGAGCTTAACGAAAAAATTTTAAAAATGTCATGGAATATCTTCTAAATCGAGCCTATCGTTGCCAATTTGAAAATTTCGATATGTATATTTTATAAAAAAAAACTAGCTGATCCGGCAAGCGTTTTTTCTAGGAAATATTTTTTAGTTCAATATTAATAACTAACTTACTCTGAGTACATAAAAAAAGTAAACAGTAAGTGTTCTGCGGAACGCAGATCTATCTTAGTTTAAAATTTCATCGAAGTCGTTACGTTATCTAGGTGAGGCATAAATTTTTCGTTGGGGTGAGTCACCCTTAATATTAAGGAATATGAAAAATATATGTTGACCGATTGTTAAACATTTATTTTTGCATTGGCTGGACTATAAATTGTGTACAATTAGAAAAAAATACTAAAAACTATATCGATGTTTGTACATAATAAAAAATAGAGAGCTTTAAAGTAGGCGTGGTGAAAGAGTATCCTATTCATCATACCAGAGTCTTAGTGATATTATGTAAAAATTTCAAGAAGATCAATCCAGCAGTCTGGCCTACTTGACGAGGCATACAAAAAGACTTAGCATTGAGGAGTATGAAACATAGATGTTTACCGATCCTCAGACCTACCCGATATGCACACGAAATTTGATGAAAATCGGTCGAGCCATTTCGGAGGAGTTTAACCACAAACATCGCGACAATAGGATTTTATATACTTATTAGATATATAAACGAAAATGACATTAAATTTTTCAAACCCAAGGTGACTTCTGGACAACTCTCTTTTTTTACAAAGTGTAACCAGTAAATTTTCTGGTGGAATTATTGGAACACGCCCATTTTTAATAATGCTGGTCAGTCATAAGTTTTCAAGAAACTAATCTGATAACAAAACTATTTTTTCCTGGTTTTAGCAATATTTCGTGGTTTTCATAGCACCTCAGTTGTGTTAATTTTGTAAAAGGTATTATTAGAAAAATGCCTAAAATTATTTAATCTATGTAAATATCTTCACAAACATTTGATTTTACTGTACACCTGATTATTTTATTTTTAATTTAAATCTTCTGAAATCTTTCCAAGTACATAACAACAGTTCACTTTACTAACAATTAGGAATTTTTATGATTCAGTGGTCAAAAATAATATAAAACATCGTTGTAGATTATCCTTTTAAAATAATTCCAAGCACAGCAAACATATAATTTTTTTCTTAAACCCTTAAATATTTTACAAAAATTGTTTGGCAAACTATAGATAGTATACTAGCATATTTATCGCACTATAATCAAACAGGGTAATAAGTCTATCAAAAATAATAGGGGTATGGGCAACGCAACACTTGAGCTTATTGAATTTAATGATTACTTTTTTCCACCCCCCACACTTTTTGTAAAGGTATTATTATTAATACAAACACAGCTACTTACAAAACCATTCATTGTAAATGTAAAAAAAAAAATCAAAGCTTAACAATTATATTCAACAGCATGAAAAACAGCATCCCTCTTTATTTTGGTTGGTTTACATTAATATTATAGATATAAAGATTTTTCTTCTATATACAATACAAATGTAAACATACTTTGTTATCCCTTGGTATATAGCAAAGGTAGTCAGCAGTAATTGCAGCAATAGCAGCACCCTTTACAGAGCATGAAAAGCAAAAGTAAAACCATAATTTTGAAAATTTTTGTTATGTCTTTATACTTTATACTGGGCTAAAAAAAGGGGGCCTTTTGTAATATTCCTTATGGCTTATAGTGTTAAGGCAAAGAAATTATAGTTCATAGAAAAAGTTGATCTTTAACTCTGTAAAGGCAATAGGGGGTCAATTTGTGCTGACTTAGCTTTTCAACAAAGGTCTTAATGAAACATTCGTTAAATATGATGTACAAAGTGTTTTGTGTGCCACAGATTTTTTAATAAAATTTTCTATTAAAGATGTTTAAAGCCTTTTGAAGTTTTTGTCTATACTGATTTTTGTTTAAAAATTCAATTTTAGAAATATCATCTTGCGAATTTAAATAGGATTTCTTTTAAAAACGATTTTTTAATCGCCATTTATAAAAAGTTTTATTATTCAAGCTTTCCATAAAAACCTTCGTACAAAATTTCATAATAATTTTTATAATTTTATACCCTGTTCGGACAGATATTTTTAATTGTTTCAATTTAGTGTTGATTGAGCATTTAAAATAAGTGTTCACACACACTCAATTTATCTTACTCCATTAGCATTTGATAGCTGTAAAAATACGATGTATTGATACCAAATCAAATAATGCCTTCTTTTTAGCGTTTTTCCTGTTGATAAAATTTATTTACAATTATATTTATACATATAAATATATACTTAAATGTATGTATTTGAGTTTATTTAAAAATTTTTTTTTAAATTTTCATCAAAAATTTTCCATTTTCTTAATTTTTATTTTTTGTATTTTTATTTGTTTGACATTTGAAATGCCACCTATAGAATTTTCTTCTCACTGAACATACTTCTCAAGAGTTGTGTTTCGAGTTTTAGACAATAAGTGAAACAATTAAGTATATATTGCTCAATTTAAAAATAATTTTTAGTATGGTAAATTGAGCTCAATATGGCCTTTAATTGCGATAATATTATAAATTGACAATTAAGGAGCGTGGGTGAACATAGTATTAAACTACTTTGATAGAAAATTGGTTCTCCAAGTAGCTAATATAACCTACTCTTTTCTAACCGAACCACAGAGGAGTACTTGACCTGAAAAGCTGGCCAAAAAGGCAAAACTATATTTTAAGAAATCTTAAGAACTAAGTATGCCGCTCGACAGACAACAATATTTTTCATTATATTGTAAGTTTTGAAGTCTTTTAGTTGCGATTTGTAGCTCTGAAACCCTGCTAAAGTCAGGAAAGTGAAGAAAATTATATTTATCATTTTTTTTGCTAAGGTTTGATCAAAAGTTATTTAAAAAAGAAAAAAAATTTTAAATATGTTGAATATTGATGTTGAAACAATTCGTTCAAATGCTAAAAAGTTTTGAAAGTGAGGTTAGCATCTCTACGAATTATGTTTGATACCACAATAAAATCTGGAATCTATTATTTTAGAAACAGAAAAAAAGTGTGCGCAAGTTTGCGCCATTATTTTTGACGATTTTTTTAAAGTTTCACATTTCTTCTATTTTTGCTCATCAGGCACTTTTTGTTATGCATTTATATCGTCATAAACTGAATTTTGAATTATTGATTTCAACTGTTATTCACATCACTTTAAACACTTCACAATGTTAATATCAGCCTATAATTATAAATTTGAAAACTTCTTTATTATCGATAATATTTATAAGGGAATGACCCACACATCCCCAAAAAAGATATTTTTATATATCTGCTCTACAAAACATTATTTGTTAAAAAATTAAATATACGTACCTAATAATATTAAAATAATAATAATTATTAAAAGCATTAATCACAAAAATAAGTTTACAAAAAACAAATACAGGTACATAAAAAATACATGGGCACACAGGTATCAGGCTACCATCCAATTGTCAGAAGAAGCTTCCGAGGCCAGAAATAAGCACTGACAATTATATCGTACGAATTATTCGAGGAAATTCAGCAGATGCGATACAAATCGAGAAGTCTTGAATAGGTTATTTCTTAGCAGTGACCGTTTTATAAGCTGCAGTACGCAAAGAGTACGGAATAATAAAAAATCTTTTTCATCAGAAACCATCACATTTCTTCCTGGCACTGATAATGCATCTAAAAGGATATACATACGACATAATAATTACACTGCTCTGCAAAAAATAATTTTTTGTCTTCCCATTTAATAAAACTATGTGGACTATATGGATTTTGACGCGCTGAACTCAAATCTGTTGTCGGTTTTTTTCCATCAGATCGGAATTTTTTTTTATGGGCGTGGCAAATTTTTCCCCCTAAATTAGTCAGGTACGGAGACTTATTTCCTCCTAACTCGAGAACCAGTCATCCGATTTTCAAAAGTAAAACACCAAAAAATGTGTAATAAAAATTTATTTATTTTAATAGAATACAATTTCTATCTCTTATCGTTTTGGAGTTATTTAGAAATTAATGGAGAAAAAAATTTTTTTTCGTGCAAAATTCGTAATATTTTTCAATTTAAAAATGGAATTAAAAAAAATATAGGGCAAATATTCAACATTTTAAACTTCTTTCTAAGAGCTACTTATCTTGGAAATAAATAAAGCCATAAACTGTAAAAGTCGGTTAAGAAATGTGAATTTTATTGTCAATTTACCGCAGGTACCCAATATTGTAATGCAACCAGCCTTAAATATGATATATGTAACATTTCGTTATGTGAGCAGGTAATGGAACTAAAGTACAACGGTATTTTTACATATTTCTTGGAATTAATATTTATAACAGTATTTTTTAATTACCTGTGATTTCAAATTAAGAACATTAAGGTAGATTCTGGTATTTATTTTATATATAGAAAATAATGGGCAGTAAGTAAGTCACTTTGAATTTGAATATCGTGCGGTTAAAATCGGCAACAGTAAATAGATCTTATAGTGTACTTTGTTGTTGTGTAAAGAAATAAAGAATCCACAAACGCTTTCATATTACAAAATGTCAAGGATTTGTAACAAATTTCCAAATTTATTTTGTTACGTTTGTGGCAATCTAACTTTAAGTTCTCAACGGGAGACAATATCTTCCAAGATTAAAAATGCTTATTGCCGTTATATTGGGTTTCCTATCGATGATAGAGATAAAAATTGGCTGCCGAAAATATGCTGTAGTAGCTGCGGTAAGTCTTTAAGAGGTTGGTTAAAAGGAAGTCATAAGTCTTTATGAAGCCAGCGATTTGGAGTGAACCACAAAATCATCAAAATAATTGCTACTTTTGCCATAAATAAAGTTACATATCCAAATACTTTATGCGTCAAACGACCAGTTTTCCAGTTTACAAGTAACATTTTACCTCCATTGCCTCCTACAGACGATGAAGAATATGGGCTTTCTGCAGCAACTGAATCCACTTACGCCAGCATGGGTGTTTCTTCGCATTCATTTGGAAGTCCAACGAGTACACCTTATTTTCCGAATTAAACTGATATGAATAACTTAGTTTGTAAATCAAGGCTTTAAAAAAACCAAGTCTGAGCTTCTTGCATCCCAATGAAAATAATGGAGTTTGGTGCAAACGGACGTTAACGTCTCTTACTTTCGAAATAAAGAACAACCTTTTTTAATATATTTCAGCAAAGAGGAAGGTTTGATATTTTGCGATAATGCTGATGAACTTTTGAGACAACTGTGTTTCAGTCATAAATCTCAGGATTGGCGGCTTGTTATTAATTCATCCAAGACAAGTTTTAAAGCCGTTTTACTTCACAATGGCAACAAATTTCCATTGGTCCCACTCGCGTATGCAAGCAATATGAAAGAAAACTATTGTAGCATGAAGATGATACTACAAAAATTAAATAATCACATTACTCATGGAATCTGCAGATTTTAAAGTCGTAGCAATGTTAAATGGATTGCAAAGTGGATATACTAAGTTTTATTGCTTCTTATGTGAATGGGATAGCCGCACAAAAGAAAGACACTACAATGTTAAAGTTTGACCGAAAAGAGTAAATTTTATTCCAGGAGAAAAAAATGTAGCAGAAGAGCCTTTAAATCAAAAGGAACAAACTCTTCTCTTCATATAAAGCTAGGCCTAATGAAAAATTTTGTCAAAGCAATGAACAAGGATGGTGAAGCCTTTCTATAGATTGAGAGCAAATTTCCTAGAATCAGAGATGCTAAAGTAAAAGAAGGCATATTTGTAGGTCCACAAATACGACAGCTTATGAAGGACGAGGTCTTCAGAACGAAATTGAATGATTTGGACAAAAGGGCATGGACAGCTTAAGATACTTTTTTATTTTAACAATGTTTCTTAAATAAAAATTAATAATTATTAACAAAAATTTTGTGTTATTTTAAATAAAAAAATAAATAGACTCTAAATATTTTAATTTTTTATTGTAATTTGAAGTTATCTACGGGTGACGACAGGGTGGATGCTTTATGCGAGGCGATGCTACAAAATTACAATCTTGCAAATTTTTTTGCTTGTATTTGTTTTTGTTGTACGAAAATAGATAGAAGTAAAAAGTTGTCATTCATTGTTGCTACAAGTCGCTTTATTGCGCCCACTCTGACGCTGTTTGCTGCATTACACATAATTGGTCAATATTGGGTACCTGCGGTAAATTGATGATAAAATCTAATTTTTTTAACCGATTTTTATCATTTATGGCTCTTTTTATTTTAAAGATAAGTAGCTCTCAGAAAAAAGTTTAATATGTTGAATATATGCCTTATATTTCTTTGAATTCCATTTTTAAATTGAAAAATATTACGAATTTTGCACGTAAAAAATTTTTTTTCTCCATTAATTTCTAAATAACTCCAAAATGATAAGAGATAGAGAAAAATTGTATTTCATTAGAATAAATAAAATTTTGTTACACATTTTTTGGTGTTTTACTTTTGAAATCGGATGACTGGTTCTCGAGTTATGACGAAATAAGTCTCCGTACCTGACTAATTTAGGGGGGAAAATTTGCCACGCCCATAAAAAAAATCCCGATCTGATGGAAAAAAACCGACAACGGATTTGAGTTCAGCGCGTCAAAATCCATATAGTCCACATAGTTTTATTAAATGGAGGATTTTGCTGCAGAGCAGTGTTATTAAGGAATTTTTATTAGTTTGACTTTTCCGTGTATTTAGTATTAAATAATATAAAATAAATATAAAAAAGCCTTTTTTCATAAAAAATACTTACAATTTTCAAAAATCATAAATCATACGTATGCTTGGACATACAATCTGTCAAGAATAAGTTTAAACCTTTAAAATCAACATTTGTTAATTGAGTTTAATTATTTATACCGTCTTTTATTCCTTAGGAATCTGGCTTTTGGAAAAATCTTAAAAATTTAAACTTTTTGGTTCTTTAATTTTTTTTATTGCATTTTAAAAACAAAAAATTTGACGAATTTTGCAAGAAAATTTATTTATTTCGCCATTAAATTTTTAATTACTCCGAAATAGTAATAGATAGAAAAGAAACGTGTTGGGTTTGTTAAAGAAAAATTTTCCGGTGCATCATATGATCCTCCTGCTATTAAAATCAGAGAACCCGTTTTCAGGTTATGGCAGAATATATTAGGCAACCCAACGATTTAGGGGGTGAAATATGCCACGCCTGTAAAAGAAAATCCTTACGTACTAGAGAAAAGCGGAAAACAGATTTGAATTAAGGGCTTCAAAATCCATAAAGTCCTTATACTTTTATTTCTAGGGTAAACAAAAAAATTTTTTTTTTGCGCAGTGTACTTTTGTTGCTCAGTGTAATTTTTTCAAAATCTGCCACTAGATTTCTTATATCATACTACACCTAAAATTATCAAAAAAACTAAAAATTTTAATTAAGAAAACACGTTAAATAGTTTTGGCCAGCTATTCAGGCCAAATACTCCTCTGTGCGAACCTAAAATTGTGGTAATTTTATAAATTTAACATATTATATAATGATTACTTGGGATCATTTAATGACCATGTGAGATTATAATATGATAACTTTATACACTTAATTTTCCTTAATTAATATTTTTATATTTTAACTACTAACATAAAATTCAATCATAGTATGTTGGTCTCTATCATGTTTTTTAATATTTAATAATATTCTTTAAAAAATTATATAGATATAATTGAAATCAAAAACCTTAGACAAAAAGCGCTTTACGAACTCTTTTACCGAAACAACCCAAATACATCATAAATAATGTTGGACACATTTAAGTATTAAATATGTATTGGCCCCAAACACATGTACTTTTCTTTTTAGCTAAATTTATTTTTTGCAATTTAAATAATTTTCGCTGGCTCAGTGTTTTTTACACTTCCTTCTAACATGCGAAAACAAACTACTCATTGCCAACGTCACCATCATAACGTATGTGTAAAATAAAAAATTTAACTTGTGCACTAAACCTAATATGCTGCTTTTATTTTAAGAGAAACTTATAAAATAAAGTCAAAGTCAAAAACCCTTTATGGCAAAAAGTGGTTTAAGAAGCAAACAAAACGTTGTTGTCAATAAATTCCATTGTGGCTAATATATAATAAACCTTTGGAGTAAAACAGATGTGTTTTATTAAACAATTTAGTTTTTCGGCGAACAATGGGAACGAAGAAGAGGGAAGCGCTACCAAAGAAAAAATATCAACACCTGCATATGTGATAAGAAAAGTTCACACACATGTCTACATACTTTTGTGAAACGGAATTTTGTACAAAAGTACCAGCAGTTTTTTAAGGTTGTAAATTTTTTAAATTAAGGACACATTAATTTTTTCTGGTAAAATCGAACAATAATTATCAAAGTTTTTTTTCAAATTGGTTAAAAGAAAGGTACTTCTATTGATCCGCAAATTATATTAAGCGTAGATTGTATAAAAACTTTTTAACACAACTTAAGCCTAACCACCATTAACAACGTTGTTTTTTTGTTGGTTGGTGTATGTAATGCATCAAATTGATCCATAATGAGCGAAGAGGACTATTTTTATTTTTTGAAGGCTACTTTAGTTAGCAGATATCTTGCATTTGGGTATCAGAATTATAATTGCCGCGGCTTTTAAGGTCATTGAACTTTATTGACGGAGAAATTTGACTTTAATTTTTGTAAAACGAAGGCTCGAGCATCTGTTTTGATGAGCAAATGAATTGCGCTATCGATCGATAATTAATGGTTTTATATGACTGGAGTTATAAGACAGTGTGCGGTGCAATGTTTATTTTGAACAACACATTGCTATATCTCACAAAAAATAAGGCCATCATCATTTTTCGTTATATATTCCCTGACTGTGGGATCACTGGAAGAGGTGATCATAATTGGCTACCGAGATCTTGATATTTAACACCGTAGACATTTTCTGTATGGCTACGTAAATGATAAGGTCAATAGTTCACAAACGATTCAATTTCGAAGACAGAATTCGTGGAGTTATCGAGTAAGTATTCCACAAATGTGCACATTGGTTATGGAAACTTTAATTAAAGGAATATGGTAACTGCAATCGTAGCCGTGGCTAATATTGTTTTCCATTACTAATCTGATGAAATTATTAAAAAGTCTTTTTTACATATTAAAATAAAACCTGTTTTTGCAAACTCTATATTACACCCAATACCAAAAAGGTTGTTGGTTATATTCATTTTTTTTTGCTTAGTTTGCAACACGTCGTAATATATATTTTAGATCCCACATAAGTATATATTTTCTGAGTCGAACGATTTATTTATGTCCACTCGTCCTTCGTTCTGTTGACAGAATGATAGAGGTCAAATAGAGAAATCTTGCTGAATGGAAATTTTTCAAACTATGTCTAGTATATTAAGAGCAATTGGTATTTAAAATGAGCTAAATCGTTGAAATATGAAGAGAATTATAGCTTGTAAGGGCCTGACGGGCTTCCAACGATTTTTTTTATTAATTTCTCTCTTGCACATGTGATTCTGAAAATATGTCAACACTGCTTGTTGGTTAATAAATTTGTAATAACGGAAAATTAAGATGACACGTCAACTTCAATGGCCACTTTTCTAAATTTATATAATTTATTTATAGACAATAACTTTGTAAGAATAATATTTTCTGTAAGTTAATGGGCAAGTCCAAATCATCATAAGGAATTACCTTGATACTTTAATGCCCACCTCACACATATGGCATAATCTACTCTTAATAAAATTCAGAAGCTCATAAAACCAACAGCAAGAAGTGAACCATGCTAAAGTTTTTTAAGTGCAGCTCTCTGTTCAAAATTATTATAATACCAAAAACGTACAGTGACTTGCCTACCTCCTTTATAATTCTTTGCCTTAAAATCACATAATTTTTGTATGAACAAAGATTCTGGAAGAATAAAGACAAAGATTCTGGAAAAATAAAGACAAAGATTCTGGAAAAATAAGGACAAAGATTCTGAAAGAATAAAGGCAATATGTTAGTTGAATTTATTAGAAAAAATGACTTTGTCATGGCTACCTTAACGCCCTCTTCTCACATAATCAACAACCAACTTAAATTTAAAAGTTCTGAAGTAACAGAAAAATTTGTACGATGTTGAAAATTCATATATAAAGTGACACGCCTACTTTAACGTTCATCTCTTATTTAACGATTTTCCAAAAAAAAAAACAAATAATTTTAATATGGACAAAAATTTTGGAATAACAAAACACTCTACATAGTGCAATATCTACGTTGAATTTAGTAGCGGAAATTACTTATACATGCCTACATTAACGCCCACTTTTCACATAATCTACTATTCACTAAAATTTAAAACTCTTTAAAGCAACAGATTAAGATGTACGTTGCTGAAATTGCGCAACTAAAGCTTTCTAGTCAACGTTATAACAACAACAGAAAAGGTAGGTGACACGCCCACTGTAACAACCAACTGGTTTATTAGAATTTTTCATTAAATTCATAATAAATATGATGTTATATTTGCAAAGCCATCATACTATGAGGGTAAAATAATAATTTTCAAAATCATGTTATGTTCTATAACAAACATATCGAAGCTTTCAGTGAAACATTAAATTTAATGATAAATTTAGAACAAAGACTTGGTTGTCGCTAATTTGTTTTCCATAAAAAAAAAGTGTTTAAGGGTATTTAATAAGGCAGTGGTCATCATGTTGTAACTATGAATTTATACTCTGTTTACAAAGAATATGTATAACAATTTTCAAAACTACTTAATCGTTTTAGAATCGGATCAGAATACAATAGAAATCAGAACTGTTGGGTGTTTTAACACCTTAAAAACGCATACCAAAAACTAAGCAAAAAAAAACAAAATTCGTCTGATAAAGTCTTGCATATGACTCTGAAGTTTTATGAAATATAAATTTTTGAAATTTGTTTAAAATACACACAGTTATCAATGTGCATATGTGTTTGTATATGTTAAACCTTATGTTTTATTTGTTACGTTCTTTATGCTTATGGCTGCAATGCTATTGTTCTTGTATTTTGTTCTTTTTCGAAAATTCTTTAGTTTACTTTTGAAATCAAAACATCCCGTTTTGTTTTTGTTGTTGTATATTTACCTTTTTTACCTTAAATATACAAATCGCACATTTGTGATTTACGAGAGTATTGGGTATGTTTATATATTTATATGTGCACACATCCATACACATACATATGTATTATTAAAGCAGTTTTGGCTGCTGATGCTGTTACTGTATGAATTTGTTTTATTGTAATTTTTGAAGGGTTGCATTAAAATTTATTAAAAACATTTTTAACATATTTTATTTATTTATGTAAATATGTATGCCTGTATGCATGTAGCAGAGCATGAAAATTAAACAATAAATTTTTTAGTGTTCACCTAACAAGCTGCAATAGATATTGAAATTTTTGTTTAAACATTAAAATCTCTAGGGCTTAGCAAGAGCTTTAACAAAATAAATTATTTCCCTTTTTTTTAGATTGTGCATGCATAAGATTTGTACCCATTTATAACAATAATTTTATATTCCTTTTTCCTCTTAAGGGGAGAAATGAAATCAAAGCCGCTAGAATAGAGAATATTTAAAGATAATATATAAATTATACATATTATACCTGAGAGTAATAAAAAAATATTTTTCTTTTATTTTTCTTTAAAAAATTCAATATTAAAAAATACAAAATCCATTCTTCTTCAAAATAAAAAAATATTTCATAATTATATTATTCTTCCTGTTGATATACATAAGTATTATATTCTAATTTTACTTAAATAAATTAATTTTAACAAAATTATTTTTAACAAAATTATTTTTGTTGTTTGCAAAACATATGATAAAAAGACAAAATTTCCCACAATCTTTAATTTTACTTCTAACAAAATTTTCTTTATTACCATTTGCAAAGTATTAGAAGTCCTAAAAAAACAATTACAAAAGGATCCATCGTCTGCCTGATATTATATTTATAATATTATTGTGCCTGGAAAACTTTGAAAATTAATTTATTAATTGTTGCAAAATCTACGAATACTTTTACATTTCGTAAGAAAAAAAATTTTTTTAAAGTTTTTTCTTTAAATGAGTTCATGAACTTAGGGAAATTATGATAAAGTTTGTTTAAGAGTTAAATGAAAAATATTAAAATATTTGCAAGAGATACATTCAAGAAACTGTAAATAGAAAAATGTAATTATTTCTTGGTTATTAAATCGAAAAGAAATTAAAGTTCAATTAAAGGTAAGTACTTATATTGAAAATATTTGATAAAATATACGTTAAATATATTTAGTTCGGTCCTAATTAATTAATGATTATCTCATTGAAAATGCTCTTAACTTAAAAAAATTCAGCTATTGGTATTTTTTACTGTTTTTATACCCGCCACCAAAAAAATGGTGGGGGTATATTCATTTTGTCATTCCGTTTGTAACACATCGAAATATCCATTTAAGACCCCATAAAGTATATATATTCTGAATCGGGGTTTGATTTTATGACGATCTAGCTATGTCCGTCCGTCTGTCCGTCCGTCTGTCCGTCTGTTGAAAGCACGATAGAGGTCGCACCGAAAAAGCTAGGGGGCTCAGATTTTGCCAGAATCTTTCTTATAGACAAGGTTTGTTTGGAAATGAAAATGGGCTAAATCGGAATATTAGGAAGAGAGTTATAGCTCGAAAAGCAAGAGTAGGTCGAAAAAACCTTCGAACATCGAATAAAATGGAATTGTGTCCAAACGCCTTAACATAGACCCATGAAACTTCGAATATATATTTCCTGGGTAAAGGCAATATTTTCCTTTGAAATTTGTCTCAATCTATGCATTAGGAGAGGAGTTATCGATCAAAATGTACGAAAATTTATACCGCACAGTGTATTTTTTGGTATATTTAAAAACAAAAACGTCATAAAAGCAACAAAATTGGATGTACGACTCTGAAATTTTGCACACGTGGCTGTTTGGTACAATGCTTTGTTCTTACGGAAAATCAATGCGCCACGCCCACTTTTACGCCCACCTCCCATATAACGTTTTAACTAAAATTCATATAATTTCTCTATTAATAAAGATTTTGGAATAACAAAGGCCTATATTGAAACACCTCAGTTGTACTCATTCGCAAAAATAACTTTGACACGCCTACTATAACGCCCACTTTTCACGTTATCTACCGTTAATGAAATTTAAAAGCTCATAAAACCGCTAAAATTAGAGATATGATGATAAATTTTCCTACGTCTATCCCCCTAGGCAATCTGATTACTATGGCAAAAAATTAAGGTGCCACGCCTACTTTTACGCCCACCTCCCATATAACGTTTTACCTTAAATTCATATAATTTCTCTATTAATAAAGATTTTGGAATAATAAAGGACTATATTGAAACACCTAAGTTGTACTCATTAGCAAAAACAACTTTGACACGCCTAC
Source organism: Phyto melanocephala (assembly GCA_941918925.1). Taxonomy (NCBI): domain Eukaryota; kingdom Metazoa; phylum Arthropoda; class Insecta; order Diptera; family Rhinophoridae; genus Phyto; species Phyto melanocephala. The sequence continues at coordinate 109,417,056 of OW799235.1, read as the reverse complement.
TATAACGCCCACTTTCACTTTTAAATTGTGTCCAGACGCATAAACGTAGTCATGAAACTTCGAGTATATATTTATCGAGTCAAAAGAATATTTTTCCCTGAAAATCGCTTAAATCTATGAATTAGGAAAAGAGTTATAGATAAAAATGTACGAAAATTAATACCGCAAAGTGTATATTTCAAATTTAAAACGTAATAAAACTGACAAAACTATATGTACGATTCTGAAGTTTTGCAAACATGGCTTTTTGGTCAAAGTCTTCGTTATAACGGAATATAGATGTGCCACGCACACTTTTTTCCTAAAATTTGTATAAAAATATATTAGTCATATATATTAGCATTTATTCATCGAACACTGCGCCATTTATTGTACTGTAGCTAAATATAAGATAAAGATTATAAGATAGATGACTCTACTAGCAACTACTAGATGGCATGCTAACAACTTATGCTTATGTTCTCCTGAAATTATGCTCTATTAAAAATGGGAATTTAGGAACATTTTGAACTAAGTAAAAAAAATTATCTCAACATTATAAACAATTTTTTTTCATGTACTAATGGCTAACAAATTTTAAAATTATACAAAACTTATTTCGTTTGAAAATCTTTTAAAAGCAAAATGTTATAGAAGTTTAAAAATCAAAATCTTACTAATAAATTTCCCGTTTTAAAAAATGCAGATAATGTATATTTTAAATCACCCTGTGGCCCTTAAAATTTAACCTTAAATTCACTTTCTTCCTCTTAAATTCATGTAAATTCTCTATGAATAAAGATTTTGGAATACTAAAGGACTATATTGAAATATCTAAGTTATATTTATTAGCAGCAACTATATTGACACGCGTATTTTAACGGCCACTTTCATTGAAAGACTAAATTTTCAAAAACAGTTTACTATCATACCGAAGTTGTAATGGGTGGTTTAATTTTAAGGGACTATGTTGATTTTGAATAAAATTATTATGAAATTATTATCATTTATTTTTATAATGATAATATTTGTATGCTTCAATTATGTATGGAACAAAATATCGGCCAAATGGCCCCCCAACCTAGTCGGCACACCACGATCCGATAGTCCAAATTTTCAATGACATTGTTGATGCTCGATTGTTGGGCACGATGATGAGTCAAGGCTGCTTGCTCTTTTGCCACGTTATCGTGAAAAACAGCAATGTTTCCCATTCATCGAACTAAGATGGCATTCACAGATGTTTTCACATTTCATACAGACCTGCTTTGCAGACATTTAAATATTTTTTACAATTCTCACGATTGTCGACGAATTCGAACGATTATGTTGACCAAAAGAATCACGAAGTGCACAAAATGCATTTTGATTTGAACGCCCATTTTTATAAAAATCTTTAATATTTAAAAGCGTTGCTCGATTGCGTATCTTTCCACGGTTCAAATTGAGTTAGTCTGAGATTGAGAAATGTCAAATGAAATACAAGAAAAAAGTTGAAGTTTAGATGTGGTTCACCTTAATCATGGGCCCTTAAAATTTAACCACCCTCTACAAAGAAAGTGATACATATTTTATTATAAAAAGATTATTCTATAGCGATTAACAAAATAATAAATATTGTGCTTTAAATGTACACAAAATTGGTGGTGGGTATAAAAGATTCGGCACAGCCGAATATAGTGCTCTTACTTGTTTTCTTAAGGAACATCATAAATTAAATAATAAAGGATGTTTCATTCAATACGTACGATAGTTGAAAATAAAAAAGCTTTCAGATAAATATTAATAAATAATATTTTGTATTATCATAGAAGGATCAATTATAGTTATGCGTAAAATAAAATATCGGCCGAATGCTCGCCACGGCTTCAGGGCATAATTAAGATTCAATGTCGTTAATATACCTAATTGTCTCTTGCTTACGCTCTTGAATAACTTTAGGCTTATTGATTTAACCTCTTTCTTTTCAATACTCCCAAAGAAAGAATCTCATTGATGTCAAATCACATAATCGTGGCGGCAAATTAACATCATCACGATGTACAGTGTCGTGAGATTTAATAACGAGCGACCAGAAAAAAGTAGGAGTTTTCGTATAGCAATGAAATTTTGCACACATGTTAAAATTGCTAAGATAAGTATAATGACACTAAAAATTTGGACTTTAAAATATCAAGGACTTGTGTCCTTCCCACACATCCTGTAGAGAAAAAAGTGCCATAATAGAGAGAAAAACAATTGTAACTTATTGAAATTTTCTAAAGACAATAATTGTAATATATTGAATGTTTTTCTAAAATTTTGTTCTATTTCAAAAAAGCATAGCTGTTAAGTAATGATTACCTATCGTAATGATTAGTAATTAAATTATATTTTTTTTAAAATTGAAGTACTGATTACATTATGATTATTTTCAGATTCGCACAATTACTAATTGATTACGATTAAAGATATCCAAAAATAATTAAGATTAATAAAAATTACTAGAAAGTAATCAAAAATAAAAACAGTAATTAAAAAATAATTCGACTACTTTCAAGGATTATTTTCGATTATTTTTGATTTTGTTTTTTTTTTTCTCATTTGGAGAAATTATGGTAATCTGTCACAATTACATTTTTCTTAATAAAATTCTACCATTATTTAATCAGTTCATATCAGTTGTATATCAGTTTGTCATTTCGTTTGTAAACGACCTTAAAATTATTACTTAAATTAATTTATTAATAATTTATTAATTTTAAATTTATTTATTAATATTTTGTTTATGCAAATTTTTCAAAATAAAATATATATATGTATATGTAACATGATGAAAATTTAAAATTTTTAAGAAATAATTAAAAATATTCCTTGAAATAATCAATTATTTTTTGGATTACTTTTTTGATTATTATTCTTGATTATTTTCTCGTAATCCTAAATAATCTTAATTACTTTTGAATTGTTTGTAATCGTAGTTAATTAACAATCAGGAATTGTTCAATAGAGAATTATGTAATCAATACCTTTCTTTTTAAAATTTAATCTAATTGATTACTAATCGTAATCCAAATTTAACAGCTCTGCAAAAAATAAGACGGAGCAAAAAATAAACTGCCTTCACTTATAACGGGTTAAAGTATATACAATATTTAATATTTACAACACCTCAAATTTGTTCATTTAAATTTAAAGGACTCGTGTTTTTCATATTTGATCCTGCTCAAAATATACAAATTCTACCTTAAAAAAATTTTAATTAATAATTACCTAATTAATTTTATAACAAAATTTTAGCTTTTCGATGTTCTTTTCATATCACTAATGAATTGCTACTTGTTCGACAATGTCCACATCGTATAGGCTGAGTCCCGAGGTACCGTCGAATCCCCACTACACTTTTTTAAATCAAAACTATATAAGTATATCTAAATAGCTTTTAATGGTAGCGTTTAACCTAGTTTGTAATGGTGTCGTTACGAATGTTTTTGTAAACATAATTCCTTCAGGTATGTATGTTTCTGTTGCATTTCGCAAACTGTTCTCATCATTTGGTACTATCGGTAAACAAGTTCTTATCTTCGCTTTTTCCAGCAGATTTTTGTTTGTCGATGATAAGAATTTCGTTACTTTACATCATCACATATAAGTATAAATAAAAAATAAACAAAATATAGAAAATCGTAATGTAGCAATTTTATAACACTTTTTTAATAACCTATTAATTTTAGCATATGTTCTTACCATATCTTCCTTACCTAAAACAGTTGACTTTGAATCATCAAAACTTCAAACAAATCTAACATTTTTAAAAATTATTTTGATTGTATTATATTAACCTGTTGTACATAAAATAATTTGTTAATTTTAATTCAAAAATTTTTTATTTTTTCATTTTTGGCCGCCATCGAATTGAATTTGAATTTCTCGCGCAAAGAGTGGCACCCAAATGCCGCACCCAAATTCCACTGTCCTTTCAATCAACCACTCGGTGCATTGACAAAGCTTGAAATGGTCAGTAAGCTATAGATCTAGAGACAATTTAACCTTGTAAGAGTGTAGATTTAAATATTTCTAAAGAAATTCACTATAATGGTGTTCGTGAGATGTCCAATTATTGGGCACGACGACGAGTCAAGGTTAATGGCTCTTCTGACATACTATTGCAAACAACTATAATGTTCTGGGCAGAATGATGTGCCCCCACATGCAGAGCTGTTTTCACATTTACTACAGTTTGCTAAAATTTGCTCAATGTGCACAATTCTTCCGACTGTGAACATATTTTTTCGATTATGATGTACAAAAATATCAGCAGGTGCTTGAAATATATTTTAATTTGAACGCCGATTTTTGTAAAAGGCTTCAAAACTTTTAAGGCGCAACTCAGTTATTTACCTCTCCATAGTTGAATTTGTCACACAATGAAGTAATGAAGTAACAAATTAAAATGGGTAAAAAATTGTACGTGAAGGTGTGACTTAAAATTAACATCGTGCATTAGGTTGGACCATTATTTATTTTGTCTACGCTTTAAAACTTTCTAATGTTTGACCTTTTAAAAAATTAATATGCCACCAGCAAACAGATCACACAACTAAAAATTTTTAATCTCATTAAGAAATGGGTTTATTTTTCAAAACAAAAAATTCTAATTATGCTTACTTGTTCCATAACAATTAAACTACGTCCAATGAAATAATATAATTTAACCGCACATTGTGTACTCACATTTGGTAGCTGCTTTCTAATTCAGTAATAAAAAAAAAATGTAAACAATTTGGTTAAATTTTATTTAATTAAGTTTTCAAAATGCTTTACAATAATTCTATTTATATGCCAAGAGAAATGTCAAAATACAAATTTTCGTTAACCACAGGCATTATCTAACTAGTCAAGTGGTTGCTAAATATTTAAAAAAAAAAAAATATTAATATTAATAATAATAATTGTACCACAAAAACACGTGTGTTTTATAAATTTATGAGGTTAAAACTATTTTCATATTAGAAAATATTAACAATTTAAAAATTGCGGTTTATAGTTTTTTTATGTCTAACATTTAGTTGAATGTAAACATACAATAACGTGCAGATTAAAAACAGTGCACTATAGTATTTGGCAAAGTCCATTAAAATATGTTTTAATAAATAAAAAATATATATTTAACATTTTAATAAAAAAGTATCTCTATAACTAGATATTATTATTATTTTCGTCGAACTTTTATATATTACATTTACTGTAAATTAATTTTATTTTGGCTGAAGTTTATTTATTCTATAACACACATGACACGGTGTTTATGATATTAAAGAATTTATTATTTAGTGTGTATCACCTAGATAGACTTATAAATTAAAAATTAAAATACAACTTTGCTTTCAATAATTGCAGGTTGGATTTTAAAAACATAACAAAAATGTATTACGAATATAAATGAATATGAACATGTAGAAAAATGTCATTTGATAGGATAAAAAAACAAATTGAAAAATAAGTATTACGATTCCCAAATTCTAATTTCATTGAATTATAACATAAATAAAAGATAAAGAGTGCTGATGATGCAATTGTAGCTGGTTTCGAAAATTCATTCCAATCGGCTAATATCGGAATAGTTTTTTAAGATTCTTCAATGATTAGAATATAATTTAATTCAGAAAATGTTTTAGGAAAATAAATTATAGAATAAATAAACTGAACCAAAATAAACTGAGCCAAAATAAAAATGATTTATAATAAATATAGTACGTCTTAACATTAATAAATCTCAAACTTTAGAGACTTAAAATTAATGGTAAAAATTAAATTTTTAGATGTAAAATCAAAAATAAAAATGTATCATCAAATATTTTTCTTTTTTATACCCGCCACCAAAAAAATGGTGGGGGTATATTCATTTTGTCATTCCGTTTGTAACACATCGAAATATTCATTTTAGAGCCCATAAAGTATATATATTCTGAATCAGGGTTTGATTTTATGACGATCTAGCTATGTCCGTCCGTCTGTCCCTCTGTTGAAAGCACAATAGAGGTCGCACCGAAAATGCTAGGGGGCTCAAATTTTGCCAGAATCTTTCTTATAGACAAGGTTTGTTTGATATTGAAAATGGGCTGAATCGGAATATTAGGAAGAAAGTCATAACTCGTAAAGCAAGAGTGGGTCGAAAAAACCGTGTCCTTCGCACATCGAATAAAATTGAATTGTGTCCAGACGCATAAGCGTAGAGTCATGAAACTTCGAATATATATTTATCGAGTCAAAGGAATATTTTTCCCTTAAATCTATGAATTAGGAAAAAAGTTATAGATAAAAATGTACGAAAATTTATACCACACAGTGTATATTTCAAATCTAAAATGTTATAAAACTGACAAAACTATATGTACGATTCTGAAATTTTACAAACATGACTTTTTGGTCAAAGTCTTCGTTATAACGGAAAATAGATGTGCCACGCACACTTTTTTCTTGAAATTTTTATAAAAATATATTAGTCATATATATTATCATTTATTGATCTTACACTGCGCCATTTATTGTACTGTAGCTAAATATAAGATAAAGATGATAAGATAGATGACTCTACTAGCAACTACTAGATGGCATGCTAACAAATTATGCTTATGTTCTCCTGAAGTTATGCTCTATTAAAAATGGGAATTTAGGAAAATTTTGAACTAAGTAAAAAAAATTATCTCAACATTATAAACAATTTATGTTCATGTGCTAATGGCTAACAAATTTTAAAATTATACAAAACTTATTTCGTTTGAAAATCTTTTAAAAGCAAAATGTTATAGAAGTTTAAAAATCAAAATCTTACTAATAAATTTCCCATTTTAGAAAAATGCAGAGAATGTATATTTTAAATCACCCTGTGGCCCTTAAAATTTAACCACCCTCTACAAAGAAAGTGATACATATTTTATTATAAAGAGATTATTCTATAGCGATTAACAAAATAATAAATATTGTGCTTTAAATGTACACAAAATTGGTGGTGGGTATAAAAGATTCGGCACAGCCGAATATAGTGCTCTTACTTGTTAATATATTTATATATAATAAACTAATACTTGTATTCATATTCTTATGTATGAGAATTATTTTTTTGTTTATTTTATAAATCAAATACTATTCACGAAATTTCTCTCGAAGCACACAAAAAACACTCACCACAACACGCATAATTTTAAACTTCTTCGCTTTGTTATGAAGATTGCTTTAAATGCATTATAAGTTTTATTGACATTGTCACTAAAATTCATATCGTCAATACATCTTTATAAATTAAATATGAACAAGACAAGAGATTTTATTACTGTAAAAGGAATCCACACATAAACGAAAAGTACTTAAACTCAGAGGAACTATACAAATACAAAAGAAAACAAGTATTTAGAAAACTTTTCATATAAATAAAGTTTTTAAATTAAAACTAAAAGATATGAGACATATATACGTTGAGTTTAGTCTTTTATTTTTTTAAAGATAAATATCATCTACATCGTATTTAACAATATCTTTTGTTCTTCAACTCTTGAATTTACTAAAAAAAAAAACATAGATACAGACGATTGCAGTTTGCAGCTTTATATAAAAAAAAACTTTAGCACAAATTTTTAACTTTGTTTTTTTTATTTGAAATTTATAATCATGTTTCCTTTGTTAGTTGGCAAAGGGCAAGAGTCAATGCACTTTTATTAATTAACTAACGTTAACTTTAAAGTTGTTCTCTTAATATATCGCTGTACTTAATGTCATGTGAAACAATTTGTAAAAAAAAACAGCACACACAACTAAAATTTAGTAAATAAATTAAGGGTATAATATTCGTAATGTATTTTGAAGAAGGAACTGTATTGTGGTTAAACAAAATGATTTTCATGATAAATTTATTAATTTTATAATTTAAAAAATTTAATATTGATTTCTTTAATATAAATAAATAAAACTATTTTATCACAAATCTTTAAAACGAGAACAAATTTTCTTCTCTATAACATTACAAACTTTAATAAACAACACTCCCATTTAATGAGAAACCATGTACGTCAATTCGACATAGAGACTGCAAAAATGTTATTTCCAACTTCATAACATTTTATGATATTTCCTAAAAATACAAATATGCTTGATATTATTGCATTATTTTCGATTAAAAAGTTCACATAGATCTGTTTAAAACTAAGAAATTCTTGTTAAAGAATTTCAGTACTGTTCTTAGTAAAAGCAGTAGAGTACTTATTAGTATTTTACAACACTTACTTCGCATACTGTACGTATAGTAAGAGGACACTTATTTGCAATCAACAATGCGAACAAAATGAAAATTCTAAAAACTGTGTGTGTCAAAAATGTGCATTGGTGGTAATAACCTTTTACCACAGGAACTTTTACTCAAAGGAACTTATTTTCTTTGTTATATGTTCTAACAGAGAATTTATTAAATCTTTTATTTTTTTATTTTTCAAGTACAGGATACATAACACTTTATCAATAACTTAAAAATTAATAAAAAAATTCGGTCATAGATATAAAATAAGTTGTAGACAAATTTCTCAAAAATACAACATTTTTCTACCAGCACATATGTATACTGTCTTTTCAAGGTGGCATAACATGTCATATTGTCACAATGCTTTAGGATTTCACTATGGTGTAAAAAATTGTTGTTTAATTTTAAGCAAAAACTAACCTAAAATAATTCTACTGTTTATGGTATGTTTATTGTGCTGACATAACTTTTTAGAAGATTTTTATTGATCGGCTAAGAACCTGCCATCTGTAATATTTGTAACCCACCTCTACGATATCCGTTCAAAATATCAGTAATAAAAAATTCATTTAATTGTGAAGGGCTTAGAGCATTTGCTTTAAGGACGTCTTGTGAATACAGTAATGGTCAATTGGTTTTTATACCCGCCACCAAAAAAATGGTGGGGGTATATTCATTTTGTCATTCCGTTTGTAACACATCGAAATATCCATTTTAGACCCCATAAAGTATATATATTCTGAATCAGGGTTTGATTTGATGACGATCTAGCTATGTCCGTCCGTCTGTCCGTCTGGCCGTCTGTTGAAAGCACGATAGAGGTCGCACCGAAATAGCTAGGGGGCTCAAATTTTGCCAGAATCTTTCTTATAGACAAGGTTTGTTCGGTATTGAAAATGGGCTAAATCGGAGTATTAGGAAGAGAGTTATAGCTCGAAAAGCAAGAGTAGGTCGAAAAAACCGTGTCCTACGAACATCGAATAAAATGGAATTGTGTCCAAACGGATTAACGTAGACTCATGAAACTTCGAATATATATTTCCTGAGTAAAAACAATATTATTCCCTGAAAATTATCTAAATCTATTCATTAGGAGAGGAGTTATCGATCAAAATGTACGAAAATTTATACCGCACAGTGTATTTTTCGGTATATTTAAAAACAAAAACGTCATAAAAGCAACAAAATTGGATGTACGACTCTGAAATTTTGCACACTTTGCTTTCTGGTGAGGGGCTTTTTTTTAACGGAAAATCAATATGCCACGCGCACTTTTACGCCCACCTCCCATATAACGTTTTAGCTAAAATTAATATAATTTCTCTATTAATAAAGATTTTGGAATAATAAAGGGCTATATTGAAACACCTAAGTTGTAGTCATTCGCAAAAATAACTTTGACACGCCTACTATAACGCCCACTTTTTACGTTATCCACCGTTAATGAAATTTAAAAGCTCATAAAACCACCAATATTAGAGGTATGATGATCAAATTTGCTAGGTATATCCCCCTAGGCAATATCATTACTGTGCCAGAAAATTAAGGGGCCACGCCCACTTTTACGCCCACCTCCCATATAACGCTTTACCTAAATTTCATATAATTTCTCTATTAATAAAAATTTTGGAATAATAAAGGGCTATATTGAAACATCTAAGTTGTGCTCATTCGCAAATACAACTTTGACACGCCTACTATAACGCCCACTTTTCAGGTTATCTACCGTTAATGAAATTTAAAGTTCATAAAACCACCAAAATTAGAGGTATGATGATCAAATTTGCTACGTATAGCCCCCTAGGCAATGTCATTACTGTGCCAGAAAATTAAGGGGCCACGCCCACTTTTACGCCCACCTCCCATATAACGCTTTACCTAAATTTCATATAATTTCTCTATTAATAACAATTTTGGAATAATAAAGGGCTATATTGAAACATCTAAGTTGTACTCATTCGCAAATACAACTTTGACACGCCTACTATAACGCCCACTTTTCACGTTATTTACCGTTAATGAAATTTAAAAGCTCATAAAACCGCCAAATTTAGAGGTTTGATGATCAAACTTGCTACGTATATCCATCTAATCAATGTAATTGTTGTGCCAAAAAGTTTAGGTGACACGTCCACTTTAACGCCTACCTCCCATATAACGGTTTATCTTAAATGCATGTAATTTCTCTATTGACAAAGTTTTTTGGAAAATAAAGGACTATATTGAAATATCTAAGTTGTATTTATTAGCAGACTCTTTATTGACACGCCTACTTTAACGCCCACTTTCATTGAAAGACTACATTTACAAAAGCATTTTCGTAGCATATCGAAGTATCTGATGGTCCAAATTTTCAATGACAATGTTGATGCTCAATTGCTGGGCATGATGATGAGGCGATGTTGACTGCTCTTTTGCCACACTATCGCAAAAACCAGCAGTGGTTCCCATTCAACGAACTAAGAAGGCAGGATTATGTTGATCAAAAGAATTACGAAGTGCATAAAATGCATTTTGTTTTGATCGCCCATTTTCATAAAAAAACCTGAATATTAAACCTGAAAATTAATTTACAAATAATTAATTAATAATAATTAATTAATTAATTAATTAATAATTAATAATAATGAATTTTCCTGAAGATGCTACACGAAGGAGTAGCGAAATATTGAGAATTTAAATACAAAAATTGGATATTTAAATATGAAAATTTAAAAAAAGAGATCAAATAAAATAAATAATTAAACCTGAATAATTTTAACGCGTTGCTCATTTAGGTATCTTTCCACTGTTCAAATTAAGTTAGTCTGAGATTGAGAAATGTCAAATGAAATGCAAAAAAAAACTTGTTGCTTATGTGTGGTTCACCTTCAACAGGGGCTCCTAAAAATTAACCACCCTCTATAAAGAAAGTAATACATATTTTATTTTAAAGAGATTATTCCATAGTGATTAACAAAATAATAAATAATGTACTTTAAATGTACACAAAATTGGTGGTGGGTATAAAAGATTCGGCACAGCCGAATATAATGCTCTTACTTGTTTTTTTTTTGCAAATTATATGAATTCAATAAAAATATTAGTATTCTGAAGAAATCCATTGGTGTACCGAGAATTTTGATACATTTTATATTCAAGACATATTTATTCCGCAGGTGGTATTGTGTCATTACTGTTTTCTTACTAAATTTATTTTAATCTTTTGTTATTTATTGTTACTGCAATGGAGTTCAAGAATGCAAATAGAAATACAGACATTAAGTAATGTGTTTTTTATTTTAATTCGTCAACTGCTTATAAATCCAAATGTTCATATATTCAATGTACCGAAATAGCTTTTTTATAATTTTATTACAAGCATATGTGACCAAACACTTATTATTTAGTTGTTGTGGTTTAGCTCGTGAATATGCATTTCACCAAATCAAAGCAAATAAATATCGTTAAAAGATTAGTTGGAAGGAGGCATATCCCGAAAAATTTAGCAAATTTTTTAAAAATCTTAACGAAATTCTGTCAGTCGAAAGATAGCTGCTACTAGTGAAGAACATTATGTTGATACTAAGTAATGGATTATTGGTAAAAGATAAGGTAATATAAACGTAATGAATAGTTTAGCACAGTGCTATTCAACCTATGGTACGCGTACCACTTGGTGGTACGCGAAAAATTTCCAGTTGGTACGCGAATTCTTTTAAAATTTTAACGATTTCTATTTTGCAATTGGAAACAAAAAGAAAAATCATCCTAAAAGTATACCTTTAATGTACATGTTCTTATGTTTTTTGTAATTTTTATTATTTTTTTTTAATTTTATTGTTTTTAATTATTAATAAATAAAATAGATTAAAAATTTTAAAATTGTTTACATTATATTTTTTTTGGTGGTACGCGAAAAGTTTGTCGTGAATTTAGTGGTACTCGAGCCAAAAAGTTTGAATAGCACTGGTTTAGCACATAGAAATTGAAAGAGAGTGTATTGCGTACATAATTGCAAACAAGCTGGCTTCTGAAATATTCCTACTTTTGTCAGGAATATTTAATTGTAGTAGTAATGATGAAACACTGAAATTTGTTTTTTAGAAAACATACAGAAATGGATTACCTAATGCTAATCACATCGTCGAAGAACTTCAAACAGGCTTTGAAGAAAAGGACTTTTAATAAAGCTTTGCCTTCAATCGAAGAAAAATAATTTAAAAAATAAGGATTATTGGATTTCCCACTGAAGTTTCTTATGCAGTATATTCAATTTAGTATAGACAATTTTTTACTATGATGTAATATAGACCAACTGAACCCGGACAGTTTGGTCTCCAAAATTTTTTTTGTTATTTCTCAAAATCGCATAATTAGGATAAACAACTCTCAATAATCCAATAAATTACGAACACCAAATTTAATATAAACAATAAAAATAATAAAACTTCATAACATCTTTGGAACTGGTAGCTTAAATTTTTACACTATTTTTGTTTTGGTTTTTATGCCCTACGCACAAAGCACTTTTTACAAAAAACAATTCATATCAGCACTCATATTTTTTTTGTGTTGTGTTCAATATATGTGGTTTGCTTATGTATTATTAAAAATTCCAAACTTTTTTAAATTCTAAGACGCTACTCATAAATTAATTTTAAAATGATTTCGATTTTGTAAAAAAAAAATTCCTTAAAAATCAGATGTGTACTGTAAGCGTGAATTGTGTTAACCCATTAAAGGTCGGCCAATAATTAACTGAAAACTAATGACATAGTCTGACTTCATCTGTAAACTCATACAGCTGGCAGTTTGACACATAATGCCACACGGCAAACTAAGATATATTTTAGAAAAAAATGCGAATTGATTTTTTAATCGTTTACTGAGATCCAATCGAGAAAACCAGGTAAGTTTTATTGAAAAAAAAAACTTTAAAAAAGTTATAATTTCATTAACGTCAATAGAAAGAATAAAAGTAAATAAATGGACTAGAAAGTATTTTAATTCACTTTCTTATGCATATGAAAATTTTAAAAATGATCTCATTACAGCGTCTCGATAGACTAAGAGAAAATCGTCAGGTTTGCGTAGCCGGAGTTAATATGCAAAATACAATAAAGACGATATGTTTAGCATCTATTTTTATACACTATTTTGTATATTAAATTTTCAGCAGTCAAACCATCAATTTTTTACCCATACTCAGATGGTTAAAAAAAAAAATTTTGGATTTAAATTTGTTATTGTTATTTTTTTTTACTGTATCATAAGATACAAATATTATGGAACATAGAAAAAGTATTAAATCCGCTATTTTATATCAAACACCATCTGAAACTTACATATATTCTTTTTAAAGTGTATTAATTTCTCAGTTGCTCTAATACTTAAAGAATAAATTAATAATGAAGATAAGCAACCTTAACTAATTGAAATTAAGTTGCTACCGAATCGCTTTTACGCTCTATGCTCTAGTAGGAAGAGCACATATATATGCAAAATGTCCAAAAGTTAACTTAGACCTTTAGGAACTAAATTTATTAAAAGAAATCCTTTAGATTTTCAGTTTTCCGACAGCTTTTGAAAAATTTCTATGAATGACTCTAAAGGTAGATCGTATATATCTGTGGCTTGGAGATAAAAGGGCCAATGTCAAAATATTCACTTTTGAGAAAATTGGAATTGAACTTTAACTTTTAAAGATGCTTTTATTGTGACATTGGCCAGCATTTTATTTATGAAACTGTTCTGGGTTAAGTATGACTTTAGCTGTTTTACCATAACGAAATAGAGCAAGAAAACAAATATAATGCAATGATTAACTCAAAAGAGCAAAAAAGTGACATTGGACCTTTTAGCTACAAGCCACAGATATCTGTCTGTTATTTATCCGAGAACCAAAATTTATTACTTTTTTGTGTCCATTTTGCTGGTTTGGAATACTAACGTTGTCTCTCTCTGTTTTAAGACCTTTGCCAGAACGGGTAAGAAATTTTTATATATTTCAAAATTGTTTATATATTTAAAAATTTTCAAAGAATTTAAATAAATTCATAAACAATTATTAAAACTTTTAAAATAGCTGATATTAATATATGTGCTAGAACTTGAATATCTGAAGGCGAAAAAAAAAACATGTTACTTTGATATTAAGTTTAAACTAGTTTCATTTTGTTTAACAAAATACGAATGACCTATTAGGCATAGCAATATGTGTGTATGTTTTTATGCTAGTATATTTTATTTCAAGTATACGATATACATATAATGTATTTGTGCTTTGTGTCTTTTGGACTAGTATTCAGCTATAAATGTAGCAGTAAAATTAAATTCAACACACACATCCATACAGAGTATAAAGTATAAAGGTAATAAAAACTAAAGGTAAACCACAGAGAACCACAGAGTAGCAAAGGTAGCAAAGAAAAAAATTAGTTGTAGTTTTTCATTTTTGTTCATGTAAACTTTTATTATTGTCGTTGCTGTTGTTGTTGTTGAATTTTTCATTTGTGAAAGTAGTAGTTTTCAGCGTTGTCAACTTTAAAATTTTAAAAAGCACCATAACCCAGGAAAAAACGCGTCATTCTCAAAAAAAAGCACTAAATTTATAATTTGTAATTTATTTTTTTATTTATTTAATAAAATTATACATTTATATAAATTTCTTTGCAAATAAGACATTTTTAAATGAATATCAGAATAAATAACAAAAAAATTTACAAAAATCAAACAACGAATATCTTTTAGTCAGTCAGTACAGATTTACATAGATACATATATTTATATGTAAATAAAAATAAACAAAAACATTGGAAAAAAGAACAAAAATATTTAATTATTAAAGTAATTATCAATTCACAATATATCACAGGAGTGATGCTTTGTAAGAAATTTATTTCAACATTTAGAAAAAATTACGACAGGATTAATTTTTCCATACCTGATGCATTTAAACGACGTTTAATAAACATATGTGAATTTGTTGTACAAAATATTACATAAATTATTCACCAAATAAGTACAACTATTATTTAATATTTAAATATTTGTATGTTACATATTAGAGTAATTAAATAGAACTATTTCTAACTAAAAATTATGAAAAATTTTAATAAACTTGCAGTTTAATAATTCGATTAGGATTTAAGCTTTTCTCTGTGTAAATAATATCAAATATCAATGTTAAAGTCAATTATTTCTTCATTATTATCACTATCATCTGGCCACAAAATAGTCTTAATTTCAAATTGTAATGCTTTATAAATATCATTGCTATTAATCAGAATATTTACTTCATCAGCTATTTGGTAGGTTTCGCAACAGGAATTTTCCCGTTTAAGCCCATTTTTAATGTGAAGTAAGGCATTAACTGAGTTTAAAGACATTCGGTTGCGAATTTTAGATTTAAACACATTCATGGGAGCGACAAAAGTTTAACGTTTAAGTTTAATGCTTCAAAGGGCTTTAAGTTAACTGCATCTTTGTACGATTTAACTTCAATCCAAAAATCGAGTGGATTCAATATTTTGCCATTGGTAACTGTAAAATATCTTCTTTTGTATGTGATTAAACATTTCTAACATTAATTATGTTAATTTTACTCAAAATTTCAAGGTTTTCTGGTAAAATTTTTAAACGTTTAAAGTTGTGGGACGCTAAAAGTTTGCTTTAAGGCAGTGCTATTCAACCTTTTTGGCTCGTGTACCACTAAATTCACGACAAATTTTTCGCGTACCACCAAAAAAAATATAATGTAAACAATTTTAAAATTTTTAATTCATTTTATTTATTAATAATAAAAGACAATAAAATTAAAAAAAAATAATAAAAACAACAAAAAACATAACAAGAACATGTACATTAAAAATATATTTTAATAAGGAAATCTTTCATTTAATTTTTATACAACTTATAATAAAAGTAAAAAAAGAAATTTTTAAAAGATTTAAGAAATTATACATTAAGAAAGAATTATTCAAAGTTAATAAAAAACGAAACAAAATTAAAAATAATGCATTTATAAAAAACTTAACAGAACGAGTAAATTAATATATTCTAATTAAGAGATCTTTCATTTGATTTTTATCCAACTATTAAATATAATTTAATGAAAAATTAAAAAAATAAACTTTACAATAGAACTATTCAAAGTAAAAAAAAACGAAACAAAAATGTATTTGCAATTAATTTTATAAAAATCCGAATCAATGAGATCGTTGGCACTGCATTTTTGATATTAGAGATTTTATGTCTGGTTCAATTTTTGTTAACTTTAATCTCATATTTGGCTCCAAGTTCATCGTTGTTCGGTATTTATTTTTGATTATCACCATTGAGGAAAATCCTTGTTCACATAAATATGTGGAGATGAATGGCAACAAAAACTTAACTGCTTCACGATATAACGATTCATATTCAGTTTTCTGTTTCATCCAAAATGAAAAAAGACTTGTGTTTTGGAAAGCTATTTTTTGTGTTGGATTACAGGATATATCAATTAATGATTCCTTATCTTTAAAACACAATTTTGAACGTTGTTGCTCCAAAAATGGATTTTGTATCCATAAATGGTCTTCATGGCTTTTAAATGTTTGAAAATGTGTACAACAAATTCGTATTATTGTTCTCAGTTGTGCGTTTGTTTATTTCGAGGAAAACAAAACACACACATTTTAAATTAACAAGCATACTCTTTTGCTTTTGGTCAAGGCGAATTCAATAAGGTGAACTCGTCGCTAAAACAACTACAAAGTGAAAAAGTACAACGTGTATTTTGTTAGTGTAAACTAACTTGAACTGTCAAAAAGTTGTTTACGAAATTAAAAATAAAAAACACGTTTGTTTACGTATACATAATAATTTGTATACAATAAAATATTCCTTTTTGCACAAAGAGCACACACGCATTATTCACAAATAAAAATACTCTGTTTTATTTAATTTAATTTTTTTAATGTTTTATTAAATTTTTCACAATTCACAATTTTTTTATCTCTTTTTTTAAAATTTTTAAGAGATTTTGCACAATTTAAAAAATTTTTCAACTAATGGCGCCCACAAATGTAAACAATAAAAAAGTAGAAGCACACATAAAAACACAAACAAAATTTGACATTTCAATATTAAAAAGAGTGCTCAGCTGATAAACAGCTGCTTTAATAACTTCACCTGATAATGAATTCGCCTTGCTTTTGGTTGAACGAATATTTTACTTTGCTCATTCGTTTATTGGTATGGTTATCATTCGCTTACGTTTGTTATTTTTTATTAAATGTAGATGACAGTGTTACTTAAATTTAAAAATTCAAAATTTCACAAAAAAGGTATACTTTTAGGATGATTTTTCTTTTTGTTTCCAATTGCAAAATAGAAATCGTTAAAATTTTAAAAGATTTCGCGTACCACTTGGAAATTTTTCGCGTACCACCAAGTGTACCATAGGTTGAATAGCACTGCTTTAAGGTTCAATCATTTATAAGATGATCTCAAAAGAAAGAGGAATTTCTTTTATTCACATTCACCTCAAATGCATATACATATGTATAAAGTTAGACATTTTGAAACAAAAACTTTCTGTGCAATAAATTATCTTATAAATAATTAAATTTTTAGTGTAATATTATTTTCTTGCCGAGTTGCATGTAATTGTACTATAAGTTACATTTTGGTAGTATGTATATAAATTTACACTTACAAAAAATTTTTTTCAATTAATTAATTTGAATTTTAGTGTTTGGTGTCACCGAAATAAAAAGAAAATCACTAAAAACTAATAAAAAAAATCACCAAGCACTGACTCACAATTTTTCCGCTTTCTAAATGTTAAAAATCACCAAAAACGGTGATAAAATCACCGAGTTGACAACGCTGGTAGTTTTTGCTTAAAACAACAACTACCTTTAACAAAGATCACAGCACAGCATCAAGTCATAATAAGAGAGTTTTGGTGCAACTGCAAAACAACCATTGTTATGATTATGTTATATGAGGTTTTATCAGTGTGTGTAAGTTATTGCACAGTGGAATGGATTAGTATTAAAGTCTAACGGCCTATATCATAAAAAATAAAACCATCTTTATAAATTGTTTAAAAATCAAGTTTTTATTGAAAATTAGTTTTATAAACACTTTATAAGTTTTTTAAAGTTTGTATGATTAAGGCAATAAGTATTTTATATATTTATTTGACATATATTTTTTTAATTTGAATTTAAGTGGGAGCTTTCAAATATGTGAAACAATAAAAAAACATTCAAATTATTTTAAAATCGAAATTTCTGTTAAAATATTTTGTGCCATCCTGTTTTTTTCTTGATTTCTTTAACTTCAATTTGATATATACATTAATCGTTAAATTATTTTAAATTTTTTTAAAATCATTTTTAATAATTTTAATTAAATTTTTAATTACATCAAATTTTTACTTTTTTCTAATAATTTCAAAACTCAGTAAAATCTGTTTACGTATGATATAAAATCGCATTTAAAAGTTTGTGGAATTTTTCCGATCAGTTGCACTTGAGACTGTAGCTTAGATTACGGCCATCTCGCACTTACGCCTAATTTACAGTTTTACTTTTAAAGCTTAAAGATAATGAAAAATATTTAAAGAAATCATATTAGAGAGATAAAACATTTTTTTTTACTTTAATTTTCTTTTTGTTTTATAAACTCTTCTATTGTGCACAGTGATATTTAAAAGTAAATGAGTGTAAGTCATGGTTCCAGTAAGTGGTGTGTTCCTTTCATATTTATGCAACTAACTCAAGTGCAGATCTGAGGTTAAACCAAAGTATCCTTGTGCACAGATAACTTAAGTTATGTTAGTTAAGTCTGAATCTTTAACTTCACTATCTCCACTCACTCGTAAACTTATATACGCAACACAACAAAGTGCTGGTAACATTCAAGTACAGTAATGTATAATATAATAGCAGTGGACTTTTATGATTAGTAATTTTAGGATTTTAGACAAAATTTATAAGATTATCTTTACAGTTCTCTAAAAATTTATTTTTACTACGTAATAGTTATTCTGGATTATGTTTCGGTATTATAATTAAAACTGTATACTACATTGTTTTTATTATTGTATATTTATTTATAAAAACATATTAATTTTGCCAATATTATTAACAGAGTTATGAGAACTTACAAATAGTATTACAACAATAAGCATTTGAATAATTAAATAAAGAAACTACTAATATCACAGTTTTATGGAAAACTTGTTTATAAGAAACCTCGTATCAACATACACGCAAAGAAAAAATATGGTTGTGGTAACCATAATCGAAGAGCAACATACTATGATTGAATTGTATGATTATGTTTAATATAATAATGGTTACCACTTATCATTATTATGTTTAATATAAGTATCATTCAATAATCATATATATGACTACAATTGAAATCGACAATCTTTGCTTTTTACGGCAAATTATTGTCTTTTGCTGTAACATACATATAGTGATTGTACTTACCAATTTAATTGCAATTTTTATACCAAAATTTTTTTACATTTTCTCGTTTATTTTTAAATTTTCTTTAAGTTTTCAAAATTTTTGTTCCTTTTTTTGACATCTCAAACTTTTAAAATAATAAAAATTTATTCAGCAAGAAGAAGAACAATTGAAATCAAATTATTGTTAATAAAAAATCAAAGCTTGATTTATTTGTAATCATATTTAATGATTATTTGTAATTTTTAATGCTTTTGAATATAATGTTATGTTTGTCAAATTAATTGTTTTAAATCATACTATTTTTAAATGATAACCATTTTGAAATTTTACGTAAAGTAATCATTAAATGATACAATTCAAACAAATGCTTGAATATCGTGACAAAATATATGTTTTCGACAACCAAATATTGTTTTAGAAAAAATTATATGACCGTCGTGATCATGTCCTAACCATGGTTTTTCTTTGCGTGTAGAAGTTAAAAGAAATTTTAAAACGATCACTAATGTGTCTTTTAAGCAAAAGACCATCAATTGTTGTTCAGTTGTTTAGAAATTTTTCATTAAATGACAGAGTCAGTTCCCTTGTCAATGAGTTAAGCATTTTGAAGCTTTCATGTAAAAGATAAATGGATTACAATTTTTGTTCTGAATAGTTTGCAATTTTTTTTGTATAAGTTTTAGCAGCCTTTTGGGGCCAGACTTGACAAAAATAGGTCATAATCGAACGAATACACATTGTGCTAATAAGTACGTTGTTCTTTATATTAAGTTTAGATCTCCGGCTAATTAAGGCGCGATCTACTGCAGTTTTACTTACAGCTTCCGGTGAATTAATTATTTTCGCAGTCGTTAAAAGTTGTACACAGGTCAAATAATTTTATAAAGATCCCTTGCCTTTTTATTAAATTTTTGTCGTATATTTTTTACAGAATCTATATAATATTTTAACCAACAATTTTCTTAAAAAGCACGGATGGATATCAGAGAATGGATTGTTCAATTGTTCAAAAAACAAAACGAACAAGGATCATTGTTTTTTTTTTTTACTGTTAAAGAACATTAAATAGTTATATTTTTACATATACTCGTATTGGCTACTTCAACTAAATCAGTTATGGGCAATAAAATACCAATGCATTTGCGAGCTAACACAATAATGTTATGGCATTATTTACGTGTTCTATTGTGATCGATATTTTTGCTATGATCAATCGTCTTATTTCATCTCCTTCTGATATTATACTTTGTTTAAAAATACAAATTCTAACAAACCTGTAGAGAAAAACTTTTCGAACAATGACTTATTTGTTTGAGTGAGCGTAATGTTTTGTTATTTTTATTTTGTTACTAGTGGATGTAGTGTGAAATGGAACTCAAAGCCTTTAAAATCTTCTACGTAGCTCTTTAATGTGTAATGAGAGAAGAAGAAGGATGTGAAATACAAAAAAAGTAATGCAATATTTTTATTAATTTTCATTTAGAAACTAGCCAAAACCGGCACGCGTTGCTACGCCCTTCAATGAATAAATATGCATTCCTGAATTTTAATTGAATACCAAGTGCAAGAAGCTAAAAGTTATAACTTTTTTTATGGGCGTGGCACTGCGCACCTTCTAGTCACGAAACCGTATAGTCGTGACAGCTCAATATGTATGCAAAGTTTCAGAAAATTCAATCCAGAGCAAATACTTCAAAATTACAACTTTTTTTATGGGCGTGGCTCTGGCCTACCTTTCTAATCACGAAACTATATAATCATGACAGCTCGATATGTGTGCAAAGTTGCGATCGATTTAGTGCAAATAGCTAAAAATGATAACTTAGTTTTTATTGGCGTAGCCCCGCCCACTTTTTACCACCCCTAAGCACTCCCTAGAATGTGTTCAACAACTTTCCAAAGTTTGAGTGCGATCGGCTTTACGGTTTCGGAGTCTATAGCTAACACACACACACACACACTTACACACATATAGATAGATGATAAGCTCAAAACAAAATAAATATGATAAAATTTCTATATGCCGTGTTTGTGTTTATTGTTATTGAATTTGATCCAGATTATGCTATAGTTCAAAAATGAAATTAAAAAAAAGCCTCTAAAAAAGCTTGTCATATTCTATTCATCTTATAAAATATATAAAATACAGCTAATTTTTGCTATTAATTTGTTCATTACTATATATAAGTAGTTCTGTATAAGGTTAATGTTAAGTGTGAGTATATAAACTTCGCATGTGTTTGGTTGAATAGTAATTCTTAAAGTGCATTATTCATTGAAACATGTTGTTTGTTTGTTTGTTTGTTACACATATCTGTATTTGTATTTCTCGGTAACAGACTTAATCATATATACTTTAATGTGTTCGTACCTTTATATGAATTGTATAGTAAACAGATAGGAAAACTACAAAAAACAATTTTAGGATATTCTTACCTTCCTTCAGACAAAAACAAACAAAACAAATGTAAATATGATGGATATTAATATGTATGTATATGCTTTGATGGCTAGAGTAAATATATGTATGTGAGCGTGTCACTTTATTCACAGTTTCCTTGATTATTTTTATTTAAAATACAATATTTTTTAACAAATCTTTTTTTAAGGTAATTTTTATTTACAAGGACAAAAACATTTACGAACTAAAAAGTATGTTTTAAAATGTTAATTTAAATAATTTTTTGGTTAAATTAAAACACAAACTTTTTCTTAAACATTTATGGGATATGTGAATTTAATAACAGAAAAACGGAAATATATGTTTGGTTCACAAATTAAATTATTATATATTCTTGCATATTGCCTAAATTTCCTTGAATTTAAAAATGGTTATCACCCAGCTACCCAATGCTTCAAAATATGCTGCAAATGCAATATAAGCAATTTTTGAACTTCCGCAAATTAGACAAAATTTGAAAAAAAAAAACTAAAACATAATTAGAAAAGTAAAAAAAAATACCAATGACTTAATCCCGCCTACTGGTTTTGGTGACTAGAAGGCTACAACTTTTAAAACCTAAAAATTATAACATAAGACAATATAACATAAAAGCGTGGATACACCATAGTTTATTGTTTATTTATTCTTAACATATTAGCACTACAAGAGCTTGTTTGAAATATGTGTACAGATCTCGTACTGATAAATTAATTCCTGTAGAGGTTTTCAAGCCCATCTTTATAAGATAAATTATGAAATTATAATAAATTATCAACCAAAATATATGAAAAATTATTTGATTGTGGGGAATATTTAATGTTATTATTTTTAATAGATTTTTTTATAAGACCTATTAGATCCATCCCAAGTTCGGTTCTTATTGCTTTCATATAATATCAGCAGAACTCTCATAAAATTGAAAGAAATTCTCAAGCACAATTATTTACAGAACAGACTGTAGCTCGGTATCATATCGAATTCGCAAGAAATGTCCACAAAAAATGCATGCGTATGTTTGTGCGTTAATTTTTATACCCTCTACCAAAAAAATGGTGGGTGTATATTCATTTTGTCATTCCGTTTGTAACACATCGAAATATCCATTTTAGACCCCATAAAGTATATATATTCTGAATCGGGGTTTGATTTTATGACGATCTAGCTATGTCCCCCCGTCTGTCCGTCTGTTGAAAGCACGATAGAGGTCGCACCGAAAAAGCTATGGGGCTCAATTGCCAGAATCTTTCTTATAGACAAGGTTTGTTTGGTATTGAAAATGGGCTAAATCAGAATATTAGGAAGAGAGTTATAGCTCGTAAAGCAAGAGTAGGTCGAAAAAACCGTGTCCTTCGCAGATCGAATAAAATTGAATTGTGTCGAGACGCATTAACGTAGAGTCATGAAACTTCGAATATATATTTATCGAGTCAAAAGAATATTTTTCCCTGAAAATCGCCTAAATCTATGAATTAGGAAAAGAGTTATAGATAAAAATTTACGAAAATTTATACCGCACAGTGTATATTTCAAATTTAAAACGTAATAAAACTGACAAAACTATATGCACGATTCTGAAATTTTGCAAACATGGCTTTTTGGTCAAGGTTTCGTTATAACGGAAAATAGATGTGCCACGCACACTTTTTGCTTTAAATTTGTATAAAAATATATTAGTCATATATATTAGCATTTATTCATCATACACTGCGCCATTTATTGTACTGTAGCTAAATATAAGATAAAGATGATAAGATAGATGACTCTACTAGCAACTACTAGATGGCATGCTAACAACCTTTTTCATTCCACAAGGGATTTTTAATGAGGGTTCGTGAAAACGAAAACGACCGAGGTTGTTGACAAAAAATTAGCTAGAGTAACAATTTGTGCACAACTCTAAACATACATATTTTTCCCACAGTTTTATGAGGTTATACATTTAAAGATATAAAAAAAATGTGCATCAGTAGATTTAAAATATGTATTTGAATATTGAAAATACATTTTTTAGTCAAATTATATTTTTATCTATCTATTCTTTTGTAAAGGGCGGTTAAATTTTAAGGGCCACAGGGTGATTCAAAATATACATTCTCAGCATTTTGCTAAAACGGCAAATTTATTAGTAAGATTTTGATTTTTAAACTTCTATAACATTTTGCTTTTAAAAGATTTTCAAACGAAATAAGTTTTGTATAATTTTAAAATTTGCTAGCCATTAGTATATGAAAATAAATTGTTTATAATGTTTAGAGATAATTTTTTTTGACTTAGGTCAAAATTTTCCTAAATTCCCATTTTTAATAGAGCATAACTTCAGGAGAACATAAGAAAACAAAAATAAATTAGCACTATTTCGTAGATAAAACTTTCCTCTTAAATTCGTGTAATTTCTCTATGAATAAAGATTTTGGAATACTAAAGGACTATATTGAGATATCTAATCTCACGCGTATTTTAACGGCCACTTTCATTAAGAGACTAAATTGACGAAAACATTTTACTAGCATACCGAAGTTATAGTGGGTGGTTTAATTTTAAGGGACTATGTTGATTTTGAATAAAATTATTATGAAATTATTATCATTTATTTTTATAATGATAATATTTGTATGCTTCAGTTATGTATGGAACAAAATATCGGCCAAATGGCCCCCCCCCAACCTAGGCGGCAAACTTCGATCCGATAGTCCATATTTTCAATGACACTGTTGATGCTCAATTGTTGGCCACGATGATGAGTCGAGGTTGCTTGCTCTTTTGCCACGTTATCGTGAAAAACAGCAATGTTTCCCATTCAACGAACTAAGATGGCATTCACAGATGTTTTCACATTTCATACAGACCTGCTTTGCAGACATTTAAATATTTTTTACAATTCTCACGATTAACAAAATAATAAATATGTACACAAAATTGGTGGTGGGTATAAAAGATTCGGCATAGCCGAATATAGTGCTCTTACTTGTTTAATATTAATAATGTTGACCAGTTTAAATACGTTGTCTACTGTTGATAGGCTTTTCTTAATCCGGCTTAAATTTTTTAAATATTGTTTTTATAGTCAGCCTATCAGACGATTTTATAAATCTCTATAATTTGTGATTACATTTTGTTCGCTATTCTTAAATAAAAGTAACAAAATAGAAATAATGCTTAAAATAATAGGGAATTACCTCCCTGACAAATAAACAATTAAATACTTAAAACTATTCCTTTAAAAATCAATGAGGAGCATATTTATCAAACTCTTACGGAATAACATCTTGTCCAGGGGACTTGTTTGCTATCAGTTTCTTTGGAATCGCATATAATTCGTGCAGTTCTAAACTTTCGTCGACATAGTGCGGCATGCATCTGTACATTCCTGTAAAAAAGAGCCAAAGTGAAAAGCGAAATTATTAGCATTGAGATTTTCTCCAGACTATGATCACGGATTTTCAGGGAATTCAATAAATTCTATCAATCCATGCTTCATTTCATTTTATCAATATGTTAATGGATGTTAATATAGAATACAAATTTTTTTGCGTGACATAATTTTAAATACTTAGCTCTTGATGTATGAATAATAACACATTTTATTAGAATATGTATGTATTTTTCTATATTCTTCTAGGTTTTTCAACATAAATGATTGATATTGAAAGCATTTCTAGTTAAAAAATTTCTGTTTTGGCTCGTTTATAACTGTGGCTTGTTTTACTCGAGATGTTAGAACTAACACCATTTTATTAATCGACATTTTTTTTTTTTTTTTGATTGGCAGACTAATATTTATTATCACATCTATTGTTTCAATGTAGTTTCTGCAATAACGCCTCCCTATTTTTTTTACAAATTTATTGGTATGAATTTTAACTTTGAGATATAAAGAACTTAAGCGCTTACTTAAAATCGTCAGTATATTGGAAGTAGTTAAAAAAAAGTAATACAATGATCGATGACAGTGACACCCATAACATTACAAAAACTAAAATCACCCTTAACATCATTTCCAGTTTTGCAATTTAAGACAATTCCTCCAAAGCTTTCAATCACATACAACAACTGTCTGCAGTGAGAACTAAAACATTTATATTTAAAACATCACTAAAATTTTGCAAGTTTTTTAATAAATTTTGCTCATTAGAAGTACAAATGTTTAGATCATCTTTTATGCAAAATCTTTTAGAGTGAAGTTCTTGTAAGAATTTATCGAATTTATCTAGGCAATTTTTCCAATTTTTGCCATTCAAGTATTTAGGAATCAAACGAAATATAGATATCCCCATCAAATTTAACAGATAACACTGCACAGTTAGCAGTTGTAAAAAATTCTAATAAATATTTTGTATTGATTTCATTTTTAAATCCATATAAACAACCACCACTTATAAAGCCATCACTATATATTTTTATTACAGTAACCCAATATTAAAAATAGTTATGAAAATATGAAAAAAAAGTTTGTATATTTATCTTAACATGAATTAAAAAAGTATCAAAGTCAATTAAGTAATTTATAATATTGCCAAGCCCTAACATTTCTGTATTTGACACAGTACATTACAGTATGTTAATCCAAAAACAACAAAAACTGGTATTGAGCCGCGTTAATAGAATCGCCCCCACAATCCGCTAGAAGTGTGTTTAAAAAACCAGTATCATTTTCTTTCATTTCCGGCATTTTTCGAATCAATCAGGTGCATTTTTTCTTACCTACAGGGATACAAAACTTTCAAAGTCTGACAAAAACAAGTAAGAGCGCTATATTCGGCCGTGCCGAATCTTATATACCCTTCACAACATGTAGTCATGCAATAACATTAGTTTATATCACCATTCATCTCATATGAAATACGTACATTCATATAAAAAACATACATATATAAAAACATCCCATTGTAAAATTAAAAATTAACGTATGTATGTTAAAAAAAAGATAAAAAAAATAAAAATAAAAAATTTAAAAAAAAAGTTAAAAAAAAAAAAATTAAAAAAAATAATTAAAATAATAAATATAAAACAAAAAAAAAAAAATAAAAAAATATTAAAAAACAATTAAAAAAAAATAATAAAAATATAAATATATATCAAATAAAAAATAAAAAAAAAATTAAAAAAAAAAATATAAAAAAATAAAAAAATTTTTTTTTTGGCTCTGCTGGGATTCGATCCCACGTTTACTTTAACCAATATACACGTTTGTATGTATGTATGTATGTATGTATGTTGTTGTTGTTATGTTGTGCAAACCAAATCGAGGTGGTCATGGGTTTTTGCTCATATCTCAGTTATTTATGAACCAATGTTTCTGATTTTAAATACCGATCTACTCCCGAATATTTCTGATACTTTAGTACCTCACCCGGGTCCAAGCGATTTCGGGGGGTTGCAAAAAGTTGATTTCAACATACACACGGACAGACTGACAGGGCTTAATAGACTCCCCTATTCATAAGCTTTCAGAAAATTTAAACTTTATGGGGTCGGAAATGAAAATTGTAGAAATTTCACAAGGAATGACAAACCTATATATACCCTTTTTTACTGTGTGAAGGGTATAAAAAAGATTATTTTGATGTTTTGTTCCAAGCTTTCAATATTTTTCTTAGTGCGAATGAATTGTGATATACCGATTCGATGCTAATCTTTTACTGTTGTTGTTACATGTTGGTGATGATGGACTAAGAAACGAACTTTGCTGCAAAGAGCGAAATTCAGACGTTAAAGTGATATTGATATACTCTTTGTATTAAAATAATTGATCGTTGATTTAAATAATAAAATTCCATAGATTCTACACTTATTCAACCATATTAAATTTGTAAACCACATGGTGACTTCTAGGTCACACTGTATAATTCTTTTGAATACATGTCATCTGTAAACACCAAAAGTGATTAGCATCTTATGTGTCAATATAAATGACTTTTAGTGCTTATAGATTATTAATTTATTTTAATACCCACCAGAAAAAGAAACATAATCGGGGTATATTAAGTGCTAGAGTATATACATACATACATATGTAAACGGATATGATTTTATTAGGAGCAGATTATCATAAAATAAATGCGAATAAATACATACAACTTATTGTAGCAAAAAAGTGTTCTGAAACAAAAGCTTATGTCAGATGCAAAAAAGTTTATAGTATTTTAAAGCATAGTTAAAATTAATTACACTTTTTATAACACAGAAACTTTTTAACCCTTGTGACTTATTTCTAATTAAAAAACAACAAAGATATGTTTTAGGGGAATTTTTGAATATGCCTTTTAAAACATTTCTAAGCCGTTTTAGTTGTCAATAGCCGTATTAAAATTTTATTGGTAATATATATTAAACCGAAAAATGCCGTTAATTCCCGGTTGGGTATTTTCCAACCACAAACCCTAATTCTAATTAAAAAATATATGCTATTTTTTTCACTATTAAAACAGATGGGGTAAATACATGCAAGCGCTTGTAGCGTGTTTATATAAACATCAGTGTATTTGTTATTGAGAGACTTAAAATTAATATAAAATAAAGAGAGATAAAAATAAAAGTAAAAAATCTGTGTTGTATCTGGTTTTTATGACTTTCTCATTGTTTATGGTTGCTTGTGGGTATTTCCCAATTAATTTTTCTTTTGAGGTTTTTTTATTATAAAGAATAACCTCAAAGATTTTAGCACTCTAAAGACACCAAATTATAATTATATTTCCTGAAGAAAAAACTAATAAATCAGCTTGAAACTAACTGAGATACTAGCACCAAGATACATACGCTTTGGCGTTTTTCCTAAAATTTACAATCTAAAATCGATTTGCTTCAGTTTTTGTACCACCGACAGTATTTGGTTTCGCTAGCAATATATGTACAACTATCTATGAAAAATTAAAACTCCAACGCACCATCTTATATAAAATGGCGGATTTATGAGTTAGATATAGTAGTTACTGTTTTGTTTCTTTTATTTATAAAATCAAGTGACTTGACGAGTAAAATGCAGTAATCTTTTAAAAAATTGTTAAACCCAAGATGACTTCTGAAAGAAAATGGTGAATATTTTTTACCCCACCAATATGGGCATTAAATGAAAAGGCTTGACTAATAAAAAACAATTAACTATGTAAAAATTCAAAATAAAATATGGCGTCGAAAATATTTAATAAAATGGCGTGTAATATGATATTTAAAATCAACGATAAGCTATGATGTGCTCACTACATCTAGGTAATTGATGGTGAAGGGCATTATTAGATTATCAAGCACACTTACTTGTTTTGATTATATTTACATATATTTTTTACATATAATTTTGTAACTTATAATGAAATTTAAGAAAAATTTAAGCGTTTTCATGAGAACTCTTGAAATATTATAGATTTTCACAACGAAAAACTAAAAACTTTGATTTGACAACATTGCGATATCACAAAATTTTTAATTCTTAAGCAACGATATAATCCACAAAGAAGCGATTTTTTTTATCACTATATTACAAATAATATACTTCTTATACTTTTTAAAATTGTCACTTAATATTTAATAGAACTGTAGCAATACGAACATATATTCTTCGACGCTTTTATGAATAATCTTATTTTATCTATTTAGAAAAACCGATAAATTCCAAGTGAACAGAAAATCTTTAATCAATCCTCAATGTAAGAGATTCTTTTAAAATTAAATTTATGAAGAATTTTTAAAATATTTTTTAGGTTCAATTATTAGTTAATTAGTTAATAATGATACATATTCAACATATTTTTTTATACATACATATATTTTATATTTATATTTATTTTTATTTTATATTTATATGTACATAAATTTTAAATTCCGGTACATTCTTAAAATTAAAATTCTGTTTTGATAAATTCCCAAATATAAAAAAAAAATTTTTAGTTTTTAATTTAGCAAATTAAAACTATAAAATTTTATAGTCGTTAAATCTTTTGCAGTAAATTTTTGTATTGTGGTGTAGGGCACAACATGAGTAACTATAGATTTTAAATTGTTTTTGCAATGAATCTATTTTTATATCACATTTCTTTGCTATTACATATTTATAATTTATATTAGCATTACTTTTGATTTCCTAGTTAGTTTAGAAAAGCAAAACTTCAACGTGTACACACTGTAAAATTTTATTTTATATTTTTAAGAACTAAATTTAACGTTCAAGAGGGCAACGAGCTGCAATCTTTATGTTATTTTGTCTGAGAATATTTGTTTATATATAAAATACTCTCTAGATAGACAAGTATGTACTGGTGTACATATACCCTCTCATATATAAGTTTATTAAGACAGGATTTGTATGTTGGAGAGTTAACAATTAGTTATGTTTGTTGTTGTCAGACCAATGTATTCGTCGTACCATGTACACAATGAACATAAAATATATCATACTGGCTATTGTCGTTGGCGTACTTGTTGGTTGTCGTTATTGTATTTGTTTATATAAAATTTTATAACAACAACATCATTTAGCCATAGACAACCAACAAGTATAAAACGGCAACAACATAACCACCACTACCACAAACAACAAGACTTTTAAATAATACTCATTCTATGCGTACATAAAAAAAGCGTTAAACATATTTTTTTTTTCATCTTAAAGTTTGCCACTAAAAGCTAGCAGTATAAGAGAAATGATGCTGTTGTTTTTGTACTTTATGAGTTGAGGTCTAAAAATAATGTCTCTTTTTGGCTGTCCTTTATATCTTAATATCAGTTTTAAGGGCAATAATAATTTGTTTGGCCACAATTTAATTAAATATTTTTAAAATTTTTTCTGTCGACGTGGTATCGTGTTTAGCTAGTTGTTAAGCAGTGACACATTTTAATATTATCAAATAAAAAAATAATATAAAAGATTTTTGATAATGTATTTTATGGATAGAGAAACACCAAAACAATTTTTAAAGTAAAATAAGATTCATTCATTTATAATAGATAATTTCAGAATAATTGATTTTTAATTTGAAATTTAAAAAAAAAATGGTTTTTCTTGAAAAAAACCTTTGACTAAAGTTTGCCAAAAATATGTAAGAACAGTTTTTATAAATTACTTTTTTTTAATTTAGTTTTATTATAAATTAAGGCTAAATTTATGCTTTATGAGACCTTTACGAAAAGTTTCAGTTTTATTGAATATCTTTTAAAAATTTTAATTGTGATGGTAAAACTTATATATGATTAATTAATTGTACATTTCAAAAAAAGTTTTTAATCGATAATTTTTCAAAAAGATAAGTTTTTTTCGGAACTTGTAACAATTTTTTTTAATTTTTAAGAAAAATATATTATCAATTTGACTTTTATGATTTTTTTTCTTGAATTAGCTTTATGTAGAAAATATGATAAACTGTGTTGAATGGTTTTAGATTTCTCTTCCATAATTTTTATGAAAAATTTCTTTTTTTATAAATATTTTATTTATATTTTACTAGACAAACCCGGCGCGCGTTGCTACGCCCCTTAATAAATCGAAATGCATTCTGAATTTTAATTGAATATCAAGTGCAAGAACCTAAAAATTATAATTTTTTTATGGGCGTGGCATTGCCCACTTTTTTAATCACGAAATTGTAAAGTCGTAACAGCTCAATATGTGTGCAAAGTTTTAGAAGAATCGAACCAGTGCAAGTACCTCAAAATTACAATTGTTTTAATAGGCGTGGCCCTGCCCACTTTTCTAATCACGAAATCGTAAAGTCATAACAGCTCAATATGTGCGCAAAGTTTTAGAATAATCGGTCCAGTGCAAGTACCTTAAAATGATACCTTTTTTTATGGGCGTGGCACTGCCCACTTTTCTAATCTCGAAATTATTTAGTCATGACCGCCCGATATGTGTGCAAAGTTTCAGAAAAATCGGTCTGGTGCTAGTACCTCAAAATCATAAACTTTTTTCTGGGCGTGGCCCCGCCTACTTTTCTAATCACGAAATTATATGGTTGTGACAGCTTAGTATGTGTGCAAAGTTTCATAAAAATCGGTCCAGTTCAAGTACCTCAAAATTAAAACTTTTCAGGGGCGTGGCCCCGCACACTTTTCTTACCACGAAATTATTAAGTCATGACAGCTCGATATGTGTGCAAAGTTTCAGAAAAATCGGTCAAGTGCAAGTAGCTCAAACTGATAACTAATTTTTATGGGCGTGGCCCCGCCCACTTTTTTCAACCCATAAACACTTCCTGGTATGTGTCCAACAACTTGCCAAAGTTTGAGTCCGATCGGTTTTACAGTTTTGGAGTCTATAGCTAACACACACACACACACACAGAGTTTCACTTTTATATATATAGATAAATAATTTTTCGTTGAAAGTTTAAATTAATTTTTAAATATTTCCTTTATCGGATAATTTTAAATATTTTAAGTACAAGTTAAACCAAGCGACTGTTTCATAAAAATTTATAATTAATATTTTTTAATATTATTTATATTTTAATAACTTATAATTGAAAATTTTTTGAAAATATGTTAATGAAATTTAAACTTCCCCATTTATCCTTTACACTGTCTTTATCAAGCTCGAAAATCTTAAAATAGAATTTCGGTGTTTAAATTGGTGTTATCAATTATATTTAAAGTTTAAATATCAGAAAATTCATTTATGGTTTTGCAAAAAAATAAAACAAAAAGTGATGGTACTTACTTAACCACCCCTGCTTCAAATCGTTAAAGTCATTTTACTTTTCCTGCTTGTTCTATTCCTACAATACTTTATATCGTATAAAATTCATTTTGATTTGTTTTTTGTCTAGTATGTGTTCGTAGGACATTTCTTAAATTTGCTAGATTTTTAAAATTTTCACCGAATTCATCAAAATTCGGATTTTGCACACCTGCATTTACATTTATATTTTATATATTTTATTTTGTTATATGGGTTTGCCCATTTATATGTGTATCCCAGCCCTATTTAAAACAATAAACTTTTTAAATATTATTAGAGAATTCATAAGGTGTCATATTGACATAATTTGAAAAAAATTAAAAATTATTAAAAATCTTCAGAATAAACAATACAATACTTTTATTTAACAATTTACTGAATATTATTAGATTTTGATAATATGACTATTAGGACTTTATGTGAATACTTCGAATATTTATAAAAAATTCTCTATTAATGCTACTTGGGAATATATGGTTTTTAAATAGGAATTTCGTTTTATTATATCGTTACATAATAACTAATTAAATCAAAAGATTTTTTTAGTCTTCCAATTTCATTGAGAACTGTTCTGCCCCATGTATTTTTTCACTGACCTACGTATCTGCTACTTTGAGAATTGTTTAAAAGAGGGTGTGCTTATCTATTTACGTCACTTTACCTGTTGAATGAAAGAATCTGCATTTGATATCCTTAAGAGCTCAGCGTTTGTGATCAAATTTGTTCAAAATATTCTTTATACAGATCTGCTATAAATTCTACCACACTACCGTCATTTATCAAGCGTAATACAAGAGTATTGCAAAATCAATTTTAATGACGTTGTAAATGCGTATTGCATGTATTTTGTATGCTTATTTCAAAAATTTATGATCCAATTTTATTTTAGCACTTCATCTTCTTTGTTTTTCATGTCGTTAAAATTTTGGAACACTAGTTATATGTCCAGATTAAATATTTTCTAAAATCCCACACCATGCCTCTGCTCTTTATGCATAATTTCGGCATAGTACCGTTTAGTACCACCACATGGTAAATGTGGAAATGGCTGTGGCGACAAAACGAAGGATTCATTAACTCTTGCAATTGTATTGTATTGTCATGAAATTATGACGAACTTGTAAAGAAGTATTTGTGTGCATTGCATTGATCAGTTTCATTAATTTGGATGGTATAAATTTTGCTCTAAATTTATCCAATATGGCGCTACTTCTTGTGTTTTTTTAATCGAAAAATATAATATAACGCTCCTTACGCTAATGTTTAATTATGACACGAAGTTTGTTAGTCTGGTCTAAGCAATTTATTTGCTTGTTTAATGCTGAGTAAATGTTCCATGTACTATAGTCTTTTGTTTATTATAATACTTAGTCACAACCTTATTAATAGAGTTCAGCAGGGTAATGCACCCCAGTCATCGCAATTTGTCAAATCGTTTTTTTTGCCAATCTTATGTTTCTACCTGTAGTCCATGTATTAAATAACTGTTCATATGTTAAATTTCTGCGGACGTAGAAGGGGTTTTCTGGCGGATTTCTAAGGCGATGTTCTCCCAGTGCCTTGTTTCCTTGGAGTTTTAAAATAGCATCTTAGAAGTCTTAAGTATTTAGGTCCTAATTCTAATACATATTCAGTTTCAGCATCTCTATATATTAGCTGAAGTAATGACCCATCAGATGATAAGAACCACTTTAATTTTTAATTGTAGGTATGTAAAATTTTTTTTATAAAAATTACTCATATTAATGACACAATTATGTTATCATAAAATAAATAATTTTTCGTTTTTTTTAATGACACTCATTTTCAAACTTATTACTGTCCTTTCTATTGTTGCGATTTTACGTAAAACAGAAAAAAAATAAAATTCAAGCTTTTAAAAATCCCCAATTATTAGTAGTAAAATAAAAATTTTAATCCTTTTCACATCACATACTGAAAACCCTAACTTTTATTTATAGTTCTACATCCTGCATACATATACATCACAGGAGAATTCTATATAGTGAGAGTTAATGAGCAACTTGCAAATTTTTGTACTTGGGTTTTGGTTTTATAATTTTTTTTTTGTTTTTAGCTGCCAGTTAAATTGAGTCAAATGAATCGGTTTTAAAAGAATGTTAATCCCGTTGAAATTAGTTTGTACACAAGGGCAAGTATGTAACTAAAATAAAGAAATACGCTTTTTCTATCATTCATTTATTAATATAAAGCCGAAAAGATCAGTTGTCTACCTATTTACATAGATCAGTGGAAAGTTTAAGTGGATAGAAAAATTAAAATTAAAACCAAAAGAGTTTAAATTAAAGTGAAAAGCTTCAAAAGTTAAATTTAAATCTCACCACTTTTGAAACTTATTAACAGGAAAGGTAAATGTAATTATTAATTTAAATAAGCATTTGAAAAAAAATGTTCCATATATTCTCCTAGAAATTTGGTGAAAGTCACCACATGGTTCCAATTCATTCTCCCTAACCTTTCAATGAAAATTACTGGATTTAGTGTATATTGCAAATCAAGAAGGGACACTAAACTTACAACCCAACGTTTCTTTACAAAATTACTTGAAGGTGTTCATAAAGTGATATCATCATTACCCTACTTGATGAAGAAAGTTCTGTCAGGGTAACGAATCCATGTGATCCTGGCCTCGTAGCCAGAAATCATACTAAAGGCTAACTAAAACGAAATATGACGTAACTATTTAAATATTAAAAATTTTTCTTAAAACATTTAAAAGAAAAAACTAATGTGTCTTATAAACTTATTTCTTATTTAACCTATATATAATAATTTTCGTTTATTTTGCTATAACGTAATATCGTGAATTAAAACTTAAATATATACAAAAAGTGAATATTAAATTCAATTGAAAATTACAAATGGTATAAAATTGAAAATGGGTAAAGACTTATATCGTAAATAAATTTATTAAAATCTGAAATTAAAAAAAATTAAAACAAAAACATTAATTTATATCCTCAAAGTTAGTCCATAGTTTTCAACTTATTTAATTTTCTACATTAACGATGACACACTATTAATAATTTATATTTTCTTGTATAAAAAAAAAAAAAAAATTTAAATTCATTAAATTAAATTAAATTAAATTTCATAAATTATAAAAAGCAAAAAAATGTAGAAGAGTAGAAAAAGAAATTAAATTTATATCTAGTTTTTTTTTCAAAAAAAGATAAAAAAAACCCAAACAAAAATCTTGTTCGATAACCCTAACATTTTATTCTTTATTTTTTTTTGTTTTGTATAAATATGTATCTTAAGTAGAGAGTAATACAACTATTTTTTAAATATAAGATTCTTTCCAAATATAGAAATTTTCGTTCCATTCCTGTGCTGGGCCCAACTAAGGAACTGAGCAGCTGTTAAACAACAACACGATTTCTGTAAGTTACCTTTTTCGTTAATTATCAATGATAATTTATTATTCTCTGCTTTGATATTATAAATCATATTTCTTCAATTCATTCGTTCCAAATTATCAATAATATAAAAACAAATAATGTAAATTTCTTCTTCGGTATTTCCTTTCTCACTTACATATATTCGCGGTTGTAAAATTTTACTTCTCAATGTGAGAATTGATCTCTTCTTTTGTTTTTGTTTTGTTTTATGAATTACTTTAATAAACAATAGTATTTTTATTTTTTTTTTCTCTTACATTCTTTACAAACGTTTATATACATATATATATGTACATATATAGATATATAATTTTTTTATACTATTTAAATTTTTTTCCAGTTTCTATTTTAAGTACTCATATTTAGTTTATAAATAAAAATGTTACGTTTGAGATTGTTAAGAATGAATCTTTAAATTTTTTGTGTTATTTTCTTGGGAATGACAGGATTTGGAGATCGTAATGTAGGGTAATGTAAGTCTGATTATAAAAAAGGGACAATCAGGAAAATAACATGGTACTTTGATTGTCATTGGCGTATTTATTTTCGTGAAGGGAGGGAACAATTGTACCTTGATGACATTACATCTTGTCATATATATTACTCTGTTGCATATATTAATACAAGTATATTTTATTCTACTTCTGGTTTCTGTACGTGGCATGAAAGTAGAATTTTATATGTTTACGCGCCTAGAAATTCGGGTCAAGAATCACACAACCAGTATTCCAACAGCTAGCTGGGAAAACAATACCTTTCATGTCCTTTGACTACGTTTCTTTAGGGATTATTTTGGCTTTCATATAAAATTAAGTTTGTTTTGTTTTATAATCTAGGCGGCGCGTAACACTATCTCTCTGTTATATTAGATAAATTGAGTAGTTTTTTTAAAATTAATTATAAACAACATCACACCTGAATAAATACATGGGCGTTTTCCATGCAA
This sequence comes from Phyto melanocephala, assembly GCA_941918925.1. Lineage (NCBI taxonomy): Eukaryota > Metazoa > Arthropoda > Insecta > Diptera > Rhinophoridae > Phyto > Phyto melanocephala. The sequence continues at coordinate 109,379,878 of OW799235.1, read as the reverse complement.
TATACAAGCACATACAAGTACGTATTTAAATACGTACAGAAATTGAAAATATAACAATTCCTCATAAATAGACGTACCCGTTTCCGGTGCTGCAGTAACAACCAACTACTCTTCTAAATAAATTAATTCGTATATAACAAAATAATAAATAATAATGTAAAAAGGAATAAAAAAACACAACAAAAACAATATAGTTTATCTAAAACCACAAACTATTTACAGAAACAAACATTAATACTGTCTGCTTCGACACAAATACCACAATAACGTCGACCAAAATAAAGCAGTGGTACACTATCACGTACATTGTTTATACGAAATCTGGCATATTTTAACCAAAACACACACAGATAAACAAACACAAATATAATGAAACAATTTTAAATTAAAACTAAAAAAAAACATGATTAAATTAAAATATAAATATAGAGACAACAACGGAAAAAATCATGACACAATATGAGAACAAAATATTATTCATGGATATTAAATTTAATAAAAAAAAAAAAACAAAAACATTATACGTAGAAAATTGTTAAATGTATATTAGCTGATAAAATACACCAACCAAAAATAAAACATTGAAAGTGCCTGAAGTTTGTGCTAGTATAAGATTAAAAATCTTAAAAATTTGAGAAAAAAATATATCGGACAAATATTTGTTTTTAATTATTTGCGATACATTTATCTTTTTTGTAACCAAGCATACTACTAAATGTCTGAATGAAGTTAAGAGAAATAACTTGTCACGATATAAAATAAAAAACCTCTATCGACTTTTCTGATTCTATCTTTATATTTAAGAATAAATTAAAATCAAATACCGCTCGCAAGTAATCTTATCTTAGGAAATGCTGCATGGATTTTTCTAATTTGTATAGAGAAAGGGACCTAAGGGTAAAAACAGGTTTTGTTCAGGAGAGCGATTTTAAAGATTAAATGATTTTATTATTTTTCTAAATTGTTTTTAAGGAAAAATAAAAATAAATTTTTTGTAGTTTCGTAAAATCAAGTTATTTTGTTAATTTAGTAGGGGAAAAAATTAAAATAAATAAATTTTACCGTTAGGTTCCTTTTTATTTGCTCTTAGAATCGTCGACTTCACTTTTATAAAATGCGCATATCACTGGGAGGGAACAATTTTGGGGCATGTGATCCCTTTCTCTATGCGCTGTCACATATATATATTGGTCATTCCTTTAAAATTTCTTCAATATTCGTTTGCGACCGCAAGAAGTGTATATATTTTGAAAGCATATGACTAGGGAAGCCGATTGAACATTGTCCGCCTATATGCTGAAATCAGTTTTTTGTAGCCCGCTGACATCCCTTAGATTCGGGAGTGATATTAAAATATAATAAATATTTTTGAGAAGATCGGCATTGAAATCAAAAAGAAAAATCAATCCATAAACAACTGAGGGAAAAAGAAGGACCATCCCGTTTTTTCACAGAACATCCATACAAACGTGGTATATTGGTTAGAGCGAAGTTGGTTTCGAATACCAGCTAAATTTATTTTTATTATTATTAAGACGTACATACATTAACTTATTTTATAATTTTATAATGAAATACTTTAAGCGGATAAACTCATTATAAAGAATAATAAAACTTCACTAAAACTTCATATTAATGAGTAGAAAATTGTGTTAAGATTTAACCCCCATAATAATGGTGTCAAATCAAAGGACTTGACTAGCAGAATATACAAAACTATGAAATAGTAAAAAATCAAGGACGAATCCTTAACAATATTGCAAATAACTTTTTTTCAAAAACCCATCAATATCGGTATCAAACAGTACAGTTAAAATGGAGTCGGAAATAATAAAGAAAATCGTGTATAATATGAAATCTGAAATCTGAAATCTAGGATTAGCTGCGATGTGGTGATAATTACATATGCTCATAATGGTAAAGAATATTACAAGAATGTAGCACCAAAGACAATACACTATATTCTATTGTCTTTGGTAGCACTCTTGCTTGTTTTAAAATATTATTTTGTAGACCTCTAAATTCACCACGTCCAATTTTAAAACGATTTTTTTTATTTATCTATAATCGGAGAAAGGCTAACTGATTTGTCAATTTGTTTTTAAATAATTTATGAAATATTGAACAAAATTAATAAAAATATAAGGAAAAAATTTTCTAAAAATAATATTTAATAAAAAAGAAAAGATTTTTATTTAAATATTAGAATTAAATAATTTTTTTTGGACCTAGAGCCTCTTTATGACAAGAAAATAATAGTTTAATTTATGAAACTCAAGAAAGGTTTTTACAGGTGGTATGGCACCACCTTCTATACGAGAGTTATTGACGCATATCCAGAGTACTCCAATACCCAAAGTCTTAAAAATTTGGCCGTGACCCCTTCTGTATAAATAAAATATATTTTATGAGATATCTGGAAAACTCATAAAATGTATTTTAACTTATTTTAAGCAAAAATCTATATGAGCAGAACAGCAAAAGTAATACCTCCATACAAAAACTCATTGTATAATTTATTTTAGGAACAATAAATGTTAGAGTTTTTAAACTTGGTATTAGGAATTTCAATAAAAATTGTTCAATTTATTCCAATAATAAGACAGGATAAAATGTTGGTGGCATGGTACCTCTCATATAAGGAAAAATATTTAATGACATATCTACAGCACAATAAATGTTATAGTTTTTAAGTTCTGTATAATAGTCCAAGATATCAGGCGCACAATCGATAGGATCAGATAAGAACACGTAATGCTTCATCCCTATGTTAACAAATATATTTGATGTACTTAATGGATGACTGTATTTAGTACGAACATTTTTTGATAACGATTTCATAATTTAAAACAAAATTGTAAGGGTCTAAGAAGCGGAAGTGATACAGCTAATAGTGAAAATACCATTTATTGCATAGCTAATAAATAGGAGCAGATAATTTCAAATTACATCTCCTTATGAATACAATACAAAATTTTTGTGAGGCCTAGCAAAGCGGTCCGCGTTCTCGTAGTAATAGGCTTGAATTGATATTTTTTTAAAGTCTTGCCTAAGATCAGGTTTATATATTTTTGAAACTCGGCTTTTCCTACAAATTAAATCGTTTACTTTTATTTTATTAATTAATAAATATATATTTTTATGACAATATTTCCTACTATTAAATATTAGATAATCAATATATTATATACGGGCTCATCAAGCAAACACTAGTTAGGTTAGGTTGGGTTAAAAAGGAGAGGCACTAAAAGCCCAATACACTTATAACCATATAAAGAAAGCACTAACTTATTGTATTTATTTTACTCTTTAAATTGAATTCAAGTGATTTCTACTTAACTTGTTCTGTTAATTATTTTATTTTTATTTGACGTCAATCTTTTTGTCGTCCGTTAAAGAAACAACATTCAATAAACGTACGAACATAAGAAGGTAGCGTGTTTCTTTTATTTTCACTCACATTTACATTTGGTTATAGATTAATATTTTTTGCTACTTAATATTAGATCATTCCATTATGTTTGCCGTTTGATAAAAATTTTATTCGTTTTGTTCTTATCACTTAAATGCATATAATACAGATGAAATAATTTATGCCAAAATTGTAGCGCATTCCTTGTCAAAATTATTTAATTTAATTTTCTAAAATCTACAACATCATCTTATAAGATGTAAATTTATATTTTTTTCTTCAACTATTATATTATTTGTATCCAATTAATGTAAACATATGTACATGTCAATCAAAATATAATTATAACTAACATACTGTGTGTGACATCAATAAGTAAAGAAGTAAATAAAATATTTATGAAACAAAAAAATAAATTGTATATTAAATTTTAAATTTAGGCTATAAGTTAAATGCAATACCGACAAGAATATCAAGGAAAAATTAGTCATCCGATACTAGCTGAGCGGAATGCATTTTCGAAACCAGCTACGGTTTCATCATCAGCACTCTTTTGATCAGAACTAAAGGTGTTGTGTGTAAATATCAACTATTTTACTCAGTATGTATTGAAAATTGAAACATAGAATTATTTGTCATTTCAAATACATATCATTGAGTTAGTACGAAATTTACCAACATCTGTTTTTCCTGTATTCTTTTTTGCACGTCATTACCAAAACATTTCTGTTCTTTATGGACACAAAATCAAAATACATTTCGTGCACTTCGGAATTCTTGTGGTCAACATAATCGTTCAAATTCATCCACAATCGGGAGAATTGTGAAAAATATTTAAATTTCAGCAAAACAGGTCTGTATGAATTGTGAAAACATCTTTAAATTCCTTTTTGGTTCGTTAAATGGAAAACATTGCTGTTTTTCGCGATAATGTGGCAAAAGAGCAGTCAACCTCGACTCATCATCGTACCCAACAATTGAACATCAATATTGGTAGTGAAAATTTGGACCATCGGTTGGAGGTGTGCCGCCGAGATCGCGGCCATACCAATATTAATATTATCATTATAAAAAGAAATGACAACAATTTCCTAAATAATTTGTATTTTATTCGAAATTAACATCTACCTAAAACTTAAAAAATTTAAAAGGAAAGTACAATTGTAGTATTTTTTTCTTAATAAACAAATTTTTTTTAAGACGGGATTACTAACACCAAAACTACACGCAAAGAATAACCATGGTTACGACATGATTACAACGGTAATTTTTTAGTTTCCATAACAATATTTAGTTATCAACTGTTCTTTCTCTTGCTGAATAAATTTTATTATTTTAAATAACTATAACTATAACTAATAGCAAAAAAGCGATCATTTTCGTTAGGAAATAGTGAAGACTTTTTACTTCATTTACAGCCATTATACGATAATTGCATTAACTGCATTATTATGATTTACGTTTGAACCGTTTTACCACAATCATACAGTTTAATCGTTTGCTATGATTACATCAACCATGTTTTTTTCAAAGCATGTGCAAATCTTAGTTTTAGAATTTTATCTAGAGAGCATGATTGATATGAAATTCATTGACATATAATCACTAAAATATTACTGCCTCGATATTTTTTTAAAATTACAATTGAAAATCTATTTCTTGTAGCTTCATGATTGACTCATTGAACTTTGCCATTGAAAACATCAAGAACTTGACTAGTAAAACACAATTAAGCTTTAAAAAAAATTTAAATTCAAGATCACATCTTTTAGTAAAGGTGGATTACGTTTAATAAATATAACAATATGGATTGGCAAAACACTGTTAACAATTTCTATATAAAAGATGGCATGTCAAACATAATGGCGGATTATATATTTTTCTAAAACATTTAAAATACCTAAAATATGTAATACAATGAGACATTATAATCTAACAGTTTTCTAGAAAAAATTTATTTTAACTATATTGAAAGTGCCACGCCTACTTTTGTTTTCTAGATCATCTTTATCTCAGCTATGCAAATTATTGTTATAATATCCCGCACTTATTTTGAAGAATTGAGATATTACAGTACTCTTGCTTTTGTATGAAAGGTGCCACGCTCACATTTAGAAGAATAAAAGTTTGTAAGAACCATCCTTAAGCTTAATAGATCATTTTAAGAAACAAATTAGCAAAATTAATGCAGCTGTTCTCCGATAAATAGCTTAGCAACGGATATATTATTTCATATTAATTTATAGCATTTTCAGTTAAAAAAAACCTTTTTCAAATTAAGCGAAACTTTATTCCAAACAAACGAAACTTTATGCAAATACATTCAAGCATTTTTCAAATTAAATTTAACCATTATAAAGTTTTGTTTGTTTTGAATAACATTTCGTTTATTTTGAATTAAGTTTTATTTATTTTGAATAATGTTTCGCTAATTTGGAGAAGGTTTTATTTAAACTGGAAATGCTATATATGGAAAATTAGACAAATCGGTTCCGTAAAATAATTAAGTTAGATTTTTAAGAGTATTTATAAAAAGCCTAAGATAAATCTAATTTTAGATATATTAGATATATTTAGAGAAATTAATAAAAGTGGGAGTGGTCAATTCTTCTTTCCCTTAAAGCCTAACCAATCAACGACATTCGATATTTATTTATAAAGATTTCGAGCATTTTCTTAAAATCGAAGTGTTGTTTAGTAAAGCACCTTTCTATGCGAAATTCTGAAAGTTTTAAAAAAATTATAATAAAAAAATAAGAAAAAAATTTTGTTAACAAAAAATAACATTTAAAAATAATATTTTTGCAAAAACTTCTACGGCAGCAATAACTTTTTTCCTTTAATTAATTATTAAGCAAGTCAGAATTATTAAAAAAGGAACAAAAATCGTTTACTCCCCTTTTTGCTTTCATACTATAGATAATGATATGAGTTTATTAGAAACCCCCAAAGATGTATTGCAGGGTCTGATTAAAGACAAACAGAGATAATTAACGTATCATGTTACTAATAAAACTGCCACGTTAATAGATATTCTTGCAAAACAAATACAGCGCAACGCATAAACAAACAACAAGCTAATAAAAAGGTATTATTTTACAACAAATTGAATTGATTTCAATACATAAAAACATACATACTTTCCTTAACAGCGCCTTATGTTTAAATAAGCCATGGAGACCGACCCAGGACAGATACAGCAACACATAAATATAGCAACCACCTTCACGACGTTAAAATGTTCGTATAGTGTGTGAACATTTGTTGACATCATTGTTTGTCAAAAAAAAAAAAAACAAAATTTTTTTAATGATATTCATGATCTATTTTTATTAACGATGAATAGCAAAAGGGAGTAAAGTAAACAAGCCAAAGAGACCTGCAGTAAATAAAGTGGCATGAAGAAAATATTAAATTTCAAAATCTACATTATTTTTCACATCAAGTAACTGGTAAAATATTATGATTAAACGCACATTTAATATGCATCAATATAACAAATAAGAAAAACATAAGATGTAAAAAATAAAAAGTAAAAAATAAAAGCTTGTCAAGTAAAACAAATTAAATTTTTTTTATTTTCTTTCATTGCCATTTAAAATATAAATAATGTTCTTTAAATACAATTTTAAGCAAAAATAATTTAAGCAATTTGCCTTCAATTTAGTAAATATTAACAAGTAAAAGCGCTATATTTGGCAGTTCCGAATTTTTGATACCCACCACCTATTTTCGGTAGTACTAAAGCACAAAAGTTATTATTTTGATATTAACAGTAATAGCTATGGAATAAACTCTTTATACTAAAATATGTTTTACTTTCTTTGTATAACTTCGATTTGCTATTAATTTATTTTCTAAAATTTAGTCTTGCAATGAAACGGTAATTTTTTCTACATAACCGAGTGATACTACTTATAGTTTTCTAATGCTATGTTAAAAAATATTGGCTTTGAGTGGACTTTATTCTTTTACAATCATTGTCTATAGAGAAATGATATGAATCTAATATAAAAAGTTATATGGGAGGTGGGCGATAAAGTGTTATATATGCGAAATTTCATTATCACTCTGTCGCTTTTATAAGATTTTAAAATTAGTAAAATATGTGAGAAATGAGCGTTAAAAAAGGCCTAACGAAGTTGTTTCTCCTAATGAATTCAACTTACATATTTTATTATAGAGTCTTTTAATCTTCTAATCTCTTTGTCCATAGAGAATATATTCGAAATTGTGATAAAGCGTTATATGGAGGGTTGACGTAAAAGTTGTTGTGTCACCTTACTATATAATTAATAATAAACAAAAAAATAGTTAATTTTTAAATGCAGGCATAACTCTTGGCCCACCCTTTATTATTATTATTATATGGGATTCTTTTATGGTACTTTAATATAACAAAACATTACTTTTTTGTTTTAATCACAAAAAAAAATATCTAAAATAAAAATTAAAAAAAAGTTTTACACAAATTTTAAACACTATTTGGCATTAAAAAGCCTTGCAATTTCCTCTCCAACTTAATAAAATTTTACAAATACAAATACAACAACAACAACAAAAAAAAAAAAGGAAAAGAAAGCAAAATATACAAGGAATATATTGCTCAAGGTTACATTAAAGAAATAAAACAATTATTTTGTTGTCTATTGTTAAATTTTGAATTAAAATTTTAAAGGAGACAATAAATAGAACAAAAGAAAAATGAAAGCTAAACGTTTATATTTGCAGCATTTTTTTCTTCTTTGTCCAATAAGATTCCTTGTTGTCTTAAACTGTTAAACGGTTGGTTGACTTTCGGTTTGACTGATATTTAAGCAATTTGCTAACGAGAAAAGGGAAAACAAAACAATGCAAAAAAAGGATAAATCCAATAAAAGAAAAACTAACTGCGTTTCGCATTTATATCAAAGAAAATACTTGTTTAGTTGGTGGAGTGTTTAAGCATTTTTGTACAGTGTAGGCAAAAATACATTCAGGTTTAAACAAATAAATACAAAAAGATATCCTAGAAATGGACATTTAGCCTAAAGGTTAAAGTAAGAAGGTAGGTTTTTTTGAAATGCAATAGATTTATAGCAGACCGTCCAAGTATCCAGATCAATAGGTTTGAATTTTATTTACGAGTTTCTTTATGTAAGCAAAGTAAATATTTGTTTTTATTAAAGTGAACAAATTATATATTAATTTTTTTTTAAACTTGGAATAAAATTTTTTTCCAAATAAATGTTTATAAAATTTTCGTTTTATCCATAATGAAAATTTTTTAAACAAGAACTATGGGTTATTTATTTATTTAGAAAAATTTGATAAGTAAAATAAAATAAAATAAAAAATTTTATGAAGAAGTATTTTATGAGGATTGTTTTAAAATAAAAAATAATATATAGAACAACAGTGATCTATATATAGGATCTCTTTGCGGCATTTCCATTTTTTATGACACTAAATTAAGAGTTTCTAGATGCCTTAGACCTATGAATATTCATATAGAAAGCCCACTGACAAAAACTGGAAAATATATTCGAGGAACAGTGATTGGCTGTTTTATATGGGTGTTAAATTAGTTCAGTATGTTGGAATTCACTCACCCGTTCGATGTAGATCAAAACAATTCCCTTAAAGGCATTATGTGTCACGTTGAAGTGGCTACCTAATTATCTTATGGACGGTCTTGAATATGGCAACCATATTATTACAGATGTGCTGAAACTTGAATGTCGTTCTAATGTTCCAGGAAATATACAATATTGCACCCCAATTCCTTTTTTAACTTCTCTTTAAGATTCTCTGCATCAATCATCGGATCAACATCAGTCGATGAAGAGGGTGGCTTTCTAAAGGTTTATGCTGATCGTAATCTGCTCTTAATAGCTCATTTTGACATAAAGTTGCATGTTAAGCTGCCGGATTACTGTAGCATTTACTGGCTCAAATATTGACGATCAGAAAGGCAGTAAACTGGATGAAATACTACAGGGTTCTTTTGAGATTTGAAAGACACCCAGGGTATTATTAAGTCCATTTAAAATTTACCATTCCAGGCACCTTTAAATGAGATCGCGTGACATTTCACTGGTGAGCTCAAATGAGTACCTGCCTAGTGTTAGGAAACCACATTGATTATAGACTGGAATATTGTGAAACCTTTCTCCATATGGGGGAGATTGACATATTTACAGCTTCAGTATTTCTATTCCGTAAGGCACTGGTCAAAGAGAAATTATACAGATTCGTATTGACTGCTGGGATTGTTACTTGTGAAATAGTAAGACAAGCTTGGCCGAAAATGGACTACCGTTTAACGAGGACATTTATGAAACTCTGTTGCTCCTGAGTCAGGGATATTATTTGTGCACTGTATCTTGGGAGCTCATTCCAGGATATAAAATATTTATTCTTATGATTTCTGCAGAAGTTGTCACGACACGGTGAGACTTTGAACCCGGCATCTAGGGGAAATATTTTTGTTCATGTTCTTCCAAGTGAGAAGAAGATGCTCATTTTTTCGTGCGTCGGGTTGATTACTGATTGGAGGAAAAATGGAGAATACTTTGTTATCATAAGTATGAAGTATCACAAATTATTCAATTAGAGTGATGGTTCTCAGATCATCAGCACTTTTTACTTTTCCTAACATAGTTAATCTTTCTTCCATTCAAATAAATACTGTGTAGGTAGTAGCATCATATGAGAACAACTCGCTATCGCTATCTATCTATATAAATAAAAATAAGTAAGTGGGGTATAATAAATTTAAAGGAAACACATTTTATATACAATTATTAGAGGATCACTTGAGAATAGATGAACGATTTTTATTTGAATTACCAGGATAAGGGTTAATTAAAAAAAACCGAAACTTTTATAGGAACAGCAAAATTTGACTTTATTTGAGAAAAGAACAGAGGCAGTATTGTTTTTTTCTCACACTTTAGCTCATAATGTAACCACATTATTGATTGTCAGTAACACAATTTTCGAAAGCATATCTAATAAATTGGTATCTAAGAGTGTGAAGTATAAGTGGGAACATTAAAAGATTGATTTGAATATAGACACGGACAGACGGAAAAATGTACAGACCTACTTTGCTAAATCAATTCCACTATTTATTAGGGCTCAAGGTATAAATTACAAAATTAACTATACCCTTTTAGACTTTTGTATGAAAGGTATAAAAACATCATTAAAATAGGGCATGATAGCGCCAATACAAAGAATATTGGAAACTATAAACATATTTGAAGGACAATTATTTATATTTATGACATTTACATTTACAGGAATATTTAGGAAAAGATACATCTTATATATCAAGGCCAGGCGATTTTTTGTATTTGTAAATGTCTGTAATTAGTATTAGAGAATTTTACCCGAATGAAACCGGGTTGTCTCTTTACTCTGTTTTTAGAAATATAATATAGAAATAAAAGATTTATTAAACTTCTCATAGTTTCAACAACCACATCTTAATGTAAATTAAAGTTTTTTTCTTTACAAGTTTAATGCATCTTATTGTTTTTCTTTTCCTTTTTATAATTATTTTATTTGTGAGTGTTTTTTTTTTCTTTTTGTTTATTTTAAATTTTATTTTTGTTTTCTTTACTATTATGCCAATTATGACTACTAAAAACAAAACAAACTCTCTTCCGTAAGGTTTGTATCTATTTTTAATACAACCAAGACAGACAGAAAAACAATGCAAAATACCAAAATTCGACATTTTTTGTATCAAGGGTACTGAAATTCGTTTATGCTTGTGGCTGAGCGAACAGAAGAAAAACAACAATGTCAAAGATGAAAACAATATTTTCCCAAGGGAATATTTTCGAATACACTAAAGACAAAATGGTGTAACAAACAACGACAACAACAGGCATATAATAAACCAGAAAAGTGGTTTGATCATCTTATTTTCCTTGTATTTATGCTTTTATTTTTATCCTGTCTAAAAAAATGCTACCGGCATCTTTTTAATTTTTTCTTGCTCTCTAAAAAACAATCATTATATTTTTGTTTTATTTTAGGGATATTTATTTTATACACTTTGTTTTAAAGAAGCTCTATTTGGCATTTTTAAGTAAACGAAGTTTCTAAAAAGTTTTGTGTTTATTTATTTACTTTTTTTCTTCTTGTTTTTAAAGACGCACAAAAAAATAATTTAAAAAGAAATTTTATACCAACTTTTACTTTCATAATAAAAATTTAATACAGCTGAATGCTTTCGTTGCATTACTGGGGTTTTTCCTTATTGTTTTCAGGAAAATATTAAATAAAAAAGCTTAATAATTTAATAAAATATAAACAGAAAAATTAATGGTAGAAATAAACATATTTAAGTTATAATAGGTATATATAGGTATGAATTTATGTATATTTTAAGGGAGATGTTTCTGTAAGTCTAGAAAGTAAAAGATATTTCATTTATGGAAAGGATAAAAATACCTGTAAAAGATGCCACACCCTTTAATGCAATATAATATAATATTTATTTAAAAAGGTGGGCGAAAAGAAGTCATCTGATATTGTTTGGCTCTCATTTTTTTCTAAATGAAAAACTTCGATTTTGTTTTTTGATTATGTTTATTTAAAACTTTAGAATTTTTTTGGTCGAGTCGAGGTGATGATATCGGCCAAATGGGCGCCGTCATAATTGATTGCTATGCGGGCTCGTTTTAATGCATTTTTCATCACTTTGGCGTGAACTTCGGGACAGATTCCCGCACTCGTGTCGAATGTTGTCCTTGAGGGGTTCCAGGGTCTCGGACTTATTTACGTAAGCACCGGACTTTAAAAAACCCCACAAAAAATTCTGGAACTGTTAAATCGGGCGATATTGCAGGCCAACGAAAGTCGCCAAAATGAAAGATGAGGCGACCGGGGAACCCCGCCTTCAAAATATCGGTTGTGGCTAGCGCAGTGTGTACCGTTTCTCCGTCTTACTAGAACCACATACCCTCCAGTCCTAATTCGTTCAATTGCGTAAAAAAAACTCGACTAATAAAAATAGCCCGATGACTCCTCCAGCGTAAACAGCGCACCATGCAGTCATTTTGACTCCTCGTGCATTACTCGTAGATTTTCGGTACGTCAGAAGTGATAGTTTTGCTTGTTCACGTACCCGCTGAGGTGGAAATGAGCCTCATCGCTCATTATGATTTTGGTCAAAAAATCGTCTACTGCGTCCTCGACACGGTTATTCCACGTTCTTTGGGAGTGTATCGCTCCATAGCTAGTTCACTTGTATTCTACATCTGTCTAGTTCGCAAATATCAAAACGGCCGAAATTTGCAAAAAATAAGAGCATCTTGCAATAGGGTGATTTCTATTGGCCCACCTTATAGTAACTTTTATTCACATCATTCCATTTGATCACTCTTTATATATATGTATATGTAATTGACATCAATTAGAAAAAATATTTAAGTAGTTTTTGCGATTTTTAACATAGTTTGTTGTGACATAATAAAAAATATAATTGTGGCAAACATTCTGATGGCATACATTTGTTTACAGAACAAGAACACAATAATGATTATTGAAATTTAGCTTATTCCTTCTCACATAATTTTTGAAAATAAAATTTTGGATATCGGCTTCACTAAATTCTCTCATACGCACCATATTAACTTTTCTTTTATATGCACTCTCTTACCCAAATACATCGTTTTTTGAGTATTCGAAAGCAAATAAATAAAAACAATTGATCTTATTTTGCCAATAACGCTCGGTAGTGTGACCGTATTTTAATCATTATTGTCGCAATTGTGTTCTGACCGATGTGAGTCAAAAAAGATTGTCACAATATGCAACGATAATTCGATCGCTCAAAAATACATCGTGCAATTTACGGTTGTGTTACTTGCGCCGATATTGGAATCCCGGCATAAGTCAATTCAATCTCCAAAAATAACATTTCCGTATGAGATACAGACAAAATTTCATACTCATAACAAATTTTCAGTAACAATAACAATATAGAAATATTTTTTAATTAATTCAACAATAAAATATTTTATCTCAAAACAAACAATATATGACTTAGACCACTTTCATAATTAATTGAGGGATCATTTATATATCGCTGATCACATGTAGCAAGGTCTTAACTTAGATAATTGCAAGTTTACAGGAGAGTAAAAACTGTATTATCAGAACGAAACTTCTTTTGTATAATTGTACGTAAAACTTTTATATTTATACCCGCCACCAAAAAAATGGTGGGGGTTTATTCATTTTGTCATTCCGTTTCACATCAAAATATCCATTTAAGACCCCATAAAGTATATATAATTTGAATCGAGGTTTCATTTTATGACGATCTAGCTATGTCCGCCCGTCTGTCCGTCTGTTTAAAGCACCATAAAGGTCGCACCGAAAAAGTTAGGCGGCACAAATTTTGGCAGAATCTTTCTTATACACTAGGTTTGTTCAGTATTGGTATAAAATAGGCTAAATCGGAATATTAGAAAGAGAGTTATAGCTCGTAATGCAAGAGTATGTCGAAAAAACCGTGTCCTTCGAACATCGAATAAAATGGAATTGTGTCCAAACGCATTAACGTCGAGTCATGAAACTTCGAATATATATTTCCTGAGTAAAAGCAATATTTTTAAATGAAAATTGCTTAAATCTATATACTAGGTAAGGAGTTATAGATCAAAATGTACAAAAATTTATACCGCACAATGTATTTTTCCGTATATTTAAAAACCAAAACGTCATAAAGTCAACAAAATTGCATGTATGATTCTGAAATTTTGCAAACATTGCATCTTGGTCAAATGCTTTGTTCTAACGGAAAATAAATGTGACACGCCAACTTTAACGCCCACCTCCCATATAACGTTTTACCTCAAATTTATATAATTTCTCTATGAATAAAGATTTTGGAATAATAAAGGACTATATTAAAACATCTAACGCGCCTACTTTAATGCCCACTTTCATTAAAAGACTAAGGGCCATTATTACAACTTGCCGTTAGTTAAAGGCAGGATTTTGTCGGACCGATAAATGGCTTTGCGTTATAAAGCCCTCATTTATTATTTTTTTATCTATTAGATATTGTTATTGTTAACTATTATAATAACAAAAAATGGAAGTTTTAATAACGCTAAGCTATTTATCGGGCACAAAAAATCCTACCTTTAACTAAAGGCAAGTTGTAATAATGGCCCTAAATTTACGAAAACATTTTACTAGCATATCGATGTTATACAAAGAATGTGATACTTATTTTAGTATAAAGAGATTATTCCATAGCGATTATTGTTAAAAACAAACAAATACATTTTTTTTAACTTAATAAGTAAGATTCTGTGTTTTAATATTTTCCGAAAAAAAAAATTAATTAATTAAAAATAAATTACAATAACGGTAGTCACCCTTCCTAATCACCTAATGACTAAATCAACCGAAAAATATAATATCACAATTTTTTTGGCAAAAAATGCCATGTATGAAATTGAATTTGTGGAGATTTTAAATCCTGAGAGTAAAAGAATTGTGTATCTGTTGTGCAAATTTGTGTGACATTACTTGCACTAATTTTTAGTTGTGCATATTTGCTCAAGTGATGCAAATTGCAATTCAAAAGAATTGGTTTTTGTAGTAGTGCACAAGTTAAATTGTTTGCTAGACTTGCAAGGTTAGTTTGCATAAAAGAGTTACTTCCGCTATTGTTTATATTGAAATTGAATTCTTATGATTTTATTTTTGATCTCATAGCTAAAGTACATGTATTTTTCTTTTTGTACTCATATTTGATCTCTTATCTAGAGAATAATACGCAATGGACCTTATTGGTCTCCGAGTGTAGGTGTAGGAGGCAGATACTGCTTTCTGCACCCCCCCCCCTTTCCTACCTAGAGAATAATTTTTTTTTTCAATACAAAATATTTTTACTCAATTTATATATAAAATTCAAGTTTTTTTATTAACTTTTATAGTTTTGAAGTGTTTCTTTAACATTGTAAACTATTTTATGCTTTTTATTAGAAGTTTTTTATTAATTAAAAACAAATTTACTTTTTATTTGTTTTGCTGCGGGATCCTGGGAAATTCAAAAATAAATCTCACATTCCCGGGAAACAAAAAAATTTCAGAAAAAACCCCTAGCTATAAAAGTACGGAAAATTGGTGGTGGGTATAAAAGATTCGGCACAGCCGAATATTGTACTCTTACTTGTTAATATTATTGAGTTAAATTTATGTGCCGAGGTGTATTTGTATGAAATGTATTAGATTCACTGAAAAACTAAATTTTGTAAAAAAAAATAAGAGTTAGGGCCTTTCTATTTTATGACCATCAACATGTAGCTATGTGAAAAACTGTAACTAAACACACAATTTTCACTATATTCGCAAGACATTTTAAAAGCCAAAAAGGAATGTTCAGTGGTTGGTAAAAAAATTGTTTTTTTGTATATTTTTTTCCATTTTATTTTGTCACTATTAACCAAGTTTTTGTTTCCTTGTTAAAAAACTTCATCGACTTAATTTGCACTCCCTAAACGTTTCAACACTTTATTGCTTAAACAAAGTTAATGCTAAGACGAAAGTAAGAAAAACACTCTAACACAGATATAGAACTCAAGTGTAAAAAATTAAAATAAAATCTTTTGCAAACGATAAGAAAACAAACTACAACTACTAAACTCTTAAATAAATTCTTTGATATATAAAAAGAATTTTTATTTATACACTTTTTAAAAAACGTAACAAAAACAAGACACGACATTGGCCAGTGATGTAAACTATTTTGAAGCCAGCTAGAATACTTAAGCAGCAACACCATCCAAGAAGAAGATAACGCCGACAATAGACTATGAATACAGTTTGAGAGTGCATCATCATATAAATAGTTTTTACTATCTCTCTATTTGAAGAGGAATTTGAATAATTTTCATCTGCTGGTTTAAACTATTTTATCGTCTACTTTAGTTTTTAACTGATGCTGTCGTGAAATACTCTAAACTTTTGGGAGTTTTTCGTACATATACACCTACATAACACACGTATATATACCTCCACAGACAATCTGTAATGAAAAAGTACTTTAACGCCTTTTTCGTCCACACAAAGCATAAATGTCAGAAAAATATTTACTTTGTAATTGTAAACAGACGTTGGCCATCCATCGTCGACATTCCAAAAGAATGAAAGAAACACACACTCATAAAATTCATAATCTAAAGGTATAAAAATGTGTGAATGAATCTTAAGAGTGGTGGGCGTGCAGGGATTGCAAAGCAATGAAATAAAATTAAAACCAGAGACAACAAATTCTGTTAAACATTCTTTATCTTTCAACACTTCAAATCTGTTCAGGTCTAGAAAACATCTTCTTTAAATATTTATTTATTGTATTATGCATAGCACATTTTAAATGTTTTGACTGGGTGATACTTTTTTTTAGTGTTTTCTTAGAACGAAAACATGTATGAAAATTAATATGATTTTCAAGTTGTTGAACAAATCTTGGAGCGATTATTAAAAAATTTGTTACAAGTGTTTTAATCGTTTCTTTGATAATTGTGTTGAAAATAAGCATTTAATTCCAAGTTATGTGTATAATATACCGCAATAACGGTCGAGAAATTCTATTGAGTCAGACCCTTTAAAAAATTCTAAACATCTGTTAACCAATACAAATCTTCATTGCTAAAAAAGCGCTTATTGTATTGCTTAATTAGTGTTTACCTATTTTCAAAAGCGATTATAGAAAGCCCCTGTGCGCGAAATTCTCGTATGTTACAAAAATAAAATTTTACAGGAGAGCGTTTTTATTACTTTTAAATAAATAAAAACGTAAATAACACTGCTGCATACGATAAAATGTACACAGTTTTATCTCCATAACTAAAACAGTTTTATCAGCAGATGGATTAGTGGACATAGATAGAACCAATTAGCTTAAAAATTTCGCTTTCTTAATAAATGTAACATATGATGATTTCGCGCACAGTGGTCGACTTGTACCTTCTTTTCTACAGCTGAAATAATAACCAACAAAGAAGATATATTTTCCTTTGCTTTCTTACGCAAAAAAACTCTATAATTTTTATGTCTGCATTACAGTATGTGACAAAAGTGACAAACTGCAGAAATATATAGTTTTTATGTGGGTATATTTAAAAAAGAAAACACATTAAAATAAATATATTAAAAACTTAAAATTCACTTTTTTGTTTTAAATCAAGGTTACCGCTCGTCGACTAAAGTGGTAATTTGACCTTGTTTTGGCGGTCTGTGGAGGTATTTTTGTGAGACTTTTTTAATTTTGTTGTTACTTTTTCCCCTTTTTTTTGAAAACTTACCCAGAAAAACAAATTCTGTTTTAATCACATGGCAATATTCATTATTCTTAAAATTTTTTTAACAAAAACTTGTAAAAATGACGTACAGAGATCTAGGCTGGCATACTTATTAAAAAAGTATCTAACATTACAGTGTACAACAAAATCAATTTTTTTCTTAAAATTTCAAGGTCCGGCCTATAAATTTTTAATATAGGAGAAAAAAAAAACGTTTATAGGCGTCTTGAAAGTTTACATCTGAATTTCATTTGAGGGTGGGTTTAAATTTCCCAGCTCTGGCACATTCTTTCATTATTCGGCATTCAAGTGACCAAGACCAAGTGACCTTTACAGTTTAGGCATAGAATGTGTTTCACAAATTTGTGTAAAATATTACGGAACACATTTTTGTTTAATATATAAACCCTCTAACTTCTGAAGGTATGGCTCTTTTTTGTCCTTCTTTTAAAAAATATATAAAAACGCAAAATAGGGATTTAAGGGGTAAAAGTGTTTTGCAAAAATATCATCCGTGAAATTTTACTACAAGTCTCTGAATACACCAAAATGGAAAATTCAACCAGAAAGTCCGAAAAAAGACACAACAAAGGAGAGCTTAGGGTTAATTTCGTATCTATAAAAAATTTTATTTTAAAGTACCCTTCAAAATTGAGCACCAAAAAGAAAAATAGTTCAAATCTAACTAAAAATCACTAATATTTCTATTATTTTACCTTCAATAGAAAATTTGGATAGGAAGTATTCATTAATTACATTTTTTAGCTCTAGGCAACTCCACTTCATCATCATACAATCTCCAGTATATTACAGCGAAAAGCTGTAAAATAATCTAAATAATCTATAATCTAAAAAAAGCTTTAGATTAAATTTAATACAAACAAATAAGAGCACTATATTCGACTGTGCCGAATCTTTTACACCCACCACCAATTTTCCGTTCTTTTATAGCTAGGGTTTCTTTCAATTTCAATATAAACAATATACCTCTTTTATTTCCCGGGATCCCGAAAATTAATCCCGGGAAATCGGGAAGATTAAATAACTCAAATTCCCGGGAAATAACCCAATTTATAGCACAAAATGTATTTGTTTGTTTTTAACAATAATCGCTATGGAATAATCTCTTTATGCTAAAATATGTATCACTTTTTTTGTATAAATTCAAAGTGCTAGTAAAATGTTTTCGTAAATTTAGTCTTTCTATGATGGACAGACGGACGGAAATAGCTAGCAATTGGTGAAAGCATTTCGTCGAATAATATCCTGAATTCAGCACAGACGAAATTATTGCTCTTATTTGTTTATATTGTGTTATATTTCGCCCTGTATGATTTTTGTTAATTTTCTTGACACTGTAATAAAAATTGTTTAATTTACACTCCAGCTCATCCTATACTTTCGATGTCACTTATTTTAAGTTTTAGGCTTTTATATTCGAAATTACATCATTGTTTTCAATTGAATTATAGCTATAAGAATTCAAATTTCTTAAAAAAAATTTGGCAACTGCAGTTGTCTACAGAGTAGCACAAAATACACGCTGATGGGCTTTGGAGGGCTATACAAAAATTTGGTATTTAATTTAAACTGAAGACAAATTTTACAGTGGATACTATGCCGAACTTAGAATACCTGGGGAACTCGAACTGGATATCCATAAGGCGTTACATTGAGGGGACTGGGTTCTTGGACTAGTCCGTTATTTATGGAAAATTATGTTTATGGTTTTTGTTTGGGAATTCCGTTTTCCATAGGGAGCGCACAACATGCCAACTGGGTATAAGTGCATACCTGTCATGGGTTTGGGATTTTATACCCCTCCTTTTCAACCTAACCTAACCTTAACTGAAGACAAGTCGTCTGGTACCTGTAGAAGCCTTTAAACTTAACCCAAAATAATATATTAAAGTTAGCATTTGTTGCTTACCTAATTTTATGGTCGTAATTCAAACAATGCAATGTCTAGAGGTAATTTTAAGTTTGCAGTTTTTTTATTTAATTTTAATATTTTTCGTTTTTCTTTTTTTGGTTTTGATCGACCACTATCTCAGCTGGATATTCTATTAAACAACATTGTCAACGTCATCTGCACGACACAATTCTTGTTATCAAAACTTTTTCTTATTCAGTTTTCATTCTCTCTTTTTTTTTTGCTGTATTTCAGTTTAAACTCACAGGAAGAACAAAAACTTCCATCTTGTGTACGATAGTAAGTAAGTATGTTAAAGTCGTTAGTTCTATTCTTTTACTTTTACTTACATTTACTTTGGTTCTTTTGTTTTTGTTGTTTTTGCTGTCGGTGCTAGTTGTTTATCTTGTTGAACACATTTTCTTATTGCGACATGCTGCACTTGCATTCGGTAGCTGTTGAAAAACATCTATTTTCCCCTACTCAAGAAAAACTTTTCAAAAATATGAAGATTTTTGCAAATCTTGATGATTTAAAACAACAGATAAGAATATTTTTCATATGGGGTCTGTGTAGTTTAAGTTTTTCTCCTCTATCAAGTGGTAAGTAAATAAGTTAAACAGTATTTTAGAAACAAATAAAATTTGAAAAACCTGTCACCACAACTATGTAAAAAAATATAAAAAAAAAATGTATAAAAGAACTTATGTAAGTGTGTAAAATAAGACTAAAAATAAATTAAATATAAAAATTATATGGAAGTGATTGTGTGTTTATGTCACATTTCTTCACTTAAGTCCAATATTTAAATATTAAATTATACATGTCACCCTAAAACATTGCTTAGCCCATTTAACATAATCGTTTCATAAGAGCTCTTATTATTCGAGAAAATGTGGAAACGTTTTCGCACCACTTTTTATCTATTGAAGAACCAGCATCCACAAATATATCGAACAGCGTGTGCCGCAGAATCTGTTGCTGCTACACTGCATTATATCAAACATAATCGAAATGAGTCATTAGTTCTCATTCCTTCACAAAAGTTGTCAGACAGAATATAAGGCATTAGTTGTTACTATAAAAATATAATCACTGACTAATTTCTAGCGCCCGGGGCCATGTTGCCTTGACAAATGTATATTATCAGTGTATTGTCAGTATGGGTTATAGAGTTGTTACTAATACATCTGGCTGCTTGGAGCAATAAATTGGGAGAGCTTCAACTTTAGACAGAGAATGGTACCAGAAACCAATCTGATCCTACGGCAATCATTAAGACCCTAGAATTTGTAAATGGTCAACTATTGGTGAGGTCTTTTCGAAGAATGTTTGGCATGATTTGTTTCTACATTTGGCGTTGGTTTAATAATTGATGCATGCTATTGTGTCGGCTTTTTTTTTTTAATCACCAATGTTTGTGTTGATTGTCTTTTGACAGATGCTTTAAAATGTGCCGGACCTGCAGAATATTAGCCACCACTTACATCTCGGAGTACAGTTTGTTTTCAACAAAAGATAGTGATGTACTTGAACCCATAAACCACAAACCAATAATTCTTGAAAATACCATAAAAAATATTATGACTGAGGTATGAGCCCTTCTACTGCTAATCCGTGCTGTTATCATATACAAAAAATTATATAAAAACGTGACAGAGAATAATCATTGATAGAGACACCCCAACTAGTGCTTTATATCAGTTAAAGTTCCATAACAATTTCTGCTCATCGCATATATAATTTTATCGAACATTTTAGTGCAGCAATGCCAGCACCGAATTCTTAAAAAATCGGTGTCTTCAATCTCTTTTTATTATATAAGAGTGTAATAAAAAATATCGACTTTTAACATAAACAATAATTTTGATTATAAACAAAATTAAAATGTTTTATGTTTGTTTACAAACATATTACAATGAAAGTCAATGAACTAAGGAATGAAAAAAAAATTAAAATGTACATTCCCGATTTATAGGATGTTTTTAAAATTCCCAAATATTCAAGTTTAACATAAACAAAATTAAAAAGTCATCGATCTTATAAAACAGAATTGAAAAGCTCATGCCTTAACACAAAAATAATTATTTTTACTTGAACCTAACATAAACAAAATTTATTTAAACTGTCAATTTAGATAATTGAAACAAAAATGCAGAAGAGATATTCATCTTTCCATTCAAATAAGAAAAATGTTTAATTGAATTAAAAAAAAAAATTATACCCTGTTCTAGGGAAGATGTAAAACCGAAAAAGAGGAAATAAATTAACAGCAATTAAAAGACTAAAATAAATTTACAAAAGAATCGACATCATAATTCGTTGTGAGGTTCAAAAGATTTTTTTGTTTATTATTATTTTTTTTTTTTTTATTGAAGGGAAACAAGTACATGACCTCCAGAAAGACACGCAGTAAATAACACATGTTGATGAATGTGCATTAGAGGGGCATGTAAATAATGGATCATGTCAGATTAACCACAGAATTTTAAATAAAAATAAAATTAACCCAACGATTTATTCAAGAGAAATTGAAGTGCATTATATTTAGTACTAGCCAAACCCGGCGCGCGTTGCTACGCCCCTTAATGAATCGAATGATTAATGAATTGAATATCAAGTGCAAAAATCTAAAAATTATAATTTTTTTATGGGCGTGGCATTTCCCACTTTTCTAGTCACGAAATTGTAAAGTCATAACAGCTCAATATGTGTGCAAAGTTTCAGAAGAATCGGACCAGTGCAAGTATCCCAAAATTAAATTGGTTTTTATGGGCGTGGCCTTGCCCACTTTTCTAATCACGAAATTGTAAAGTCATAATAGATCAATATGTGTGCAAAGGTTTCAGAATAATCGGTCCAGTGCAAGTGCCTCAAAATGATACCTTTTTTTATGAGCGTGGCACTGCCCACTTTCCTAATCTTGAAATTATTTAGTCATGACAGCTCAATATGTGTGCAAAGTTTCAGAAAAATCGGTCTGATGCAAGTACCTCAAAATTATAGCCTTTTTTTATGGGCGTGGCCCCGCCCACTTTTTTAATCACAAAGTTATAAAGTCACGACAGCTTAATATGTGTGCAAAGTTTCAGAAAAATCGGTCCAGTGCAAGTACCTCAAAGTTAAAACTTTTTTAGGGGCGTGGCCCCGCCCACTTTTCTTATCACGAAATTATTTAGTCATGACAGCTCGATATGTGTGCAAAGTTTGAGAAAAATCGGTCAAGTGCAAGTAGCTAAAACTGATAACTAATTTTTTATGGGCGTGGCCCCGCCCACTTTTTTTCATCCATAAACACTCCCCGGTATGTGTACAACAACTTACCAAAGTTTGAGCCCGATCGGTTTTACAGTTTCAGAGTCTATAGCTAACACACACACACACACACACAGAGTTTCACTTTTATATATATAGATAAATCTGTTATTCAAAGTAATGGCGGAGATTTTTAAATTTCTTATTTATGTCACAGCTTGCTGTTTCATGCTGTTTTTAAATTCATCTCTCTAAATTTACAAAAACGTGTGTTGTTTTTGTATTTTGAGTATAAAAACGAAATGAAGTTTAAGGATTTTGAGTATGAAAACGAAATGAAGTTTAATGGAAGAATAAGATTTGTTTCGAGTATAAAACACAACAATATTTTTTATTTGTTTTAATAAAAGGGATGGTGTTTTGAATTCAATGGGAATATATAGTACAATTTTATTTGAATGGAGTAACAATAAGGGCGATCCGATATTAATAATATGCAGTGGCTAGGCTGCCTTGGCTGCATTAATCATGTTTTCACTACTATTAAGTTAATGATAACGACTTACTAACATACTTGACCGCAGCACTTTGAAGTTAAACACTTTACTCTTTACTTTACTTTAAAAGTTTTATTTGTTCGAAATAATGCTTTTTTGTCTTGTGCATATTTTAGAGCTTTTTAAGACCAACTTTCTAACATTTCGTAGACAAGTTTGGGTGCTTAACTAAATTTTCAAGCATTTTTAACAAATGTCGCCCTCACTAGAGAAGATTTAACTGATTTGTGGAATGATATTTATTAGCCATAGACAACATCATTTTTTAGAGAACGATTAAACATTATTAGAAAAGGCAACCAATTTTGGATAGGAAATCAATTATAGATGTTTCATTAAATGCCACTACATAACAAGACGCCAACATGACATGATTTAACACTTTGAAAAGGATTTTTTGGATCTATGATGAAATACGAATCTATGGTGGCGTTTCAGAATATTTTAATTCCTGGCAATACTAAACATCCAAACTACGCATTCAATTAATAAAAAAACCACAGCGCAACTTCATTCATTTGTGACATAAAATTTTTCGTTATAAAGAGTGAGTCAGAAAAACTTAAGCCGTTCAATATAAAAATTATCAAAAATACAATGATTTATTCAAATATTGTACAAATTCATTAAACATTAAATTATTGGAAAACTATTGGGTATTTCTAAATTTATCAAATTTTTCCGGAAATCCTCTCATTAAAGATTTCATAGTTTCTTCCACTACCTTTTTGGATGAGTTGATTGGGTAGATTCAAATCCCATGGAAGAAAATTCACCCTTATTCTTGAATATCATTTAAGAACCTTTTTTCCCCAATGGCATAATACCGAATTTAGCCAGAAATATAGAAAGAGTCTATGCTATTTTAAGAAAGATAAAATTTTTTTAGACATTCCGTAATACACATTTCTGTGTTTATCGCGGCTAATGTCACAAATGATCGACTATTTTGCCACCATTGCTAATAGCTTGCCACACAAGATGGCAAATTTTGAATGTTTTTTGTTCGGTTTTGTTCTTGAACACTACCTCGTCCATCAGTTCCATAAAAATCTTGATACAGGAGATGTGAAAATTCTACCATTACATAAGTTTTACCATCCATCGCAAAAAAGGTGAATTTTTTTATTAAAATCTGCCCTCAATTTATTCGCTCGTTTGTTTGCTTCTTTACCAAATTAGGACCTGAAATTTCTCTAAACTTTATACGACTTCATTGACATTATCTTTGACTCTGCGCACAATTGTATCAGAACATTTAACTTTACGAGTTGCTTTTCTGATACATTTGTTTGGTACTACTCAAAAAAGTTGTTTGACTTCTTTTGCCTTACCAATAACTTTTTTCCTTTTTAGTCCAGATTTAGGTCTTCTTCCAGTGCTCATGTCTCCTTATACTACCAGTGGCATTAAAAATAGCATAAAGATAAATCATCATATAGTAATTGGTCCAGATTAGATTTTTTAAAGTCTTAATTATTTTTTCACGTACTTTTTTTGCTGTCCATTTTGATAGAAATAACAGTTGAAAATGAATGATTTAGAAAAACTAATAACTGACATACGTTAAAACGCTAATGTGATGAAAACAATTATAATTAATTGGTTTAATTATAAGTGACTTTAAAGAATATTTCATTAACCAATAAGTTATTAAAGACGTTTAAGCTATGTAAGTACATCCCGCCACTAAAGAAATTTTAGTACCTTTTAGGTAGAGAAGATAAATATACAAATTAATACACTTGTTTACTTTTGCATAACTTTAATTTTCTTTTTTGGAAGATATTTGCCCATTGGGGTGAAACAGATCTAAGACCCTAACGGGAATCAGGCACTCAACAAGCTGATATACCAACCCACAATGCCAACCGATTAGTCAGTTTAACACTTAGTGCTAATACGTATTTACTTACATCGTATTGAAATTAAGAGTCTATTGGATACCTTTTCTCTAGATCATAGGTGCCCATTTCACCAAACAATTATTTTAAAGCCCCACCTCTTTTTTTTAAATACTCTTTAATTTAGTTGTCGATGATACGAGTGCACATGCTTAGCGGCTGTGTGCTTATTTTTTTTAATAAATAAATAATAAAAGAAAATGATGATGAAATTAGAAAAATATTTTATTTAAAATTTTTTAACTTAAAACAGTTAAATGTGATGAAAGCTGTCCATTTTACGAAGTAAAAAAATAATAAATTTAGTGTTTACTAAATTATTATTAATTTTTTATATCCAAAACAATTTCTTGTATTTAAATTTTAAAGTAAATCTTTATGTTAAATTTTTCGTAATACCAAAAAAAAAATTAAGATTAAGTGTGAACTGCAATACACACTTTTACAACCAAAACAGCTTTTTGTAACTAAATATTAAAAAAAAGCTTTAGGCTTCTTTATATTTTCCCTATGCCTAAACGTTATCTCATCAATATGGCTTCAAATTTTTTTTGGTCATCTATGCTCTAGATGTAATCTCCTATAGATAAATAATTAAACACATCCACTCAAATCTTATTTATAAATTAAATTTTTTCATTTTCTTTTTTTAATCATTAAATTTTTTTGATACTCGTTATTATATTCCACAGAAATCTCTCAGAATATTTGTGTTATCAAATCAATAAACTTAACAAAAAACAAAGACTCACACATTGTTAAATACGGATGCATGTAAGCATGAAAAAACAAGTGCTTTGCAGCACATGGTTGATGATGCATGTCGAATTATGCATCAGCATGTATTTTAAGGGCCGTATTCATAAAAAATATTTTAGGTTTATTGAAGGCTTATTTGACAAATTTCTCTACAACATCTGTCAAATAAGTCTTTAATAAACCTAAAATATTTTTTATGAATACGGCCCTAATATTTTTCATTATTAGTGAATATTGTAATGAATTTGTTTATATGTATATTCCCTTTACTTCATGACATGACATACATGAGTTGCTTATTTGGCAACTTTTTAATATTACCACAACTGTTTGAATGTAGTTACGACCAAAAATCAGATAGAGGTGAAGATGAATAAGTATATTATTTTTAATTATGTCCGACAAAGTTAGGGGCAAATGTTGGTGTGATGTGAAACAACATTATGCGAAAGCATATCTTTTTTGTATTTAAATATAATTTAAAACCGGTTTATATTTTTGTTTTTGATACTATGTGAAGACATTTTAAGACATTCTGCAAAATAGTTGACTTAACAAAATTATGCTAAATATTTTTTATTGCTAACTACGAAAAATACATTTCAGTTGTTATTTGAATTATACAAGAGATATTTTATCTCTCAAACTAACACAACAATATTTCTGTATCTTGTTTTCAGTGTAAACAAAATTATTTTATGGCTGCATAAATAGTGTGCTATGACCCCACAAAGATTTATTATACTTAATATAATGAATTATTTGACTGAGTATTTTTGTTCCCCCCCATACCAATTACACATCTGTTTAATTTTTTTTTTCGTTTTGTTGATATAAATACATCTGTTTTCGAAAAACATTACACGTACTATTAAATAACTTTTCAGATCAGTTATAATCTATATGAAACATTAAAAATAAGATTATTCATATTCAATTACGTAAAGGGAAATGAAATACTTGTTGTATTTAATGCAGCAATAATTGACTGTGGTGGAAGTTATACAAGAATATTGGCTTAGTGGTAAAAGATAATGTTTATTCAGTGAAGAAATATTCTTAGCAAATTTAAGTTTAAAATGGCGCAAGTTGAAATTTAGGGTTTTGAATAAATTTTTATCATTAAAACAAACTATAATGATAATTGAAATTTTTTTATAAAAAGTATGTATCATTTTCAATAAATAGTTTTTAGCGGGAAACTTGCGATCGAAAATTGTTTGGGATTTGAACCTAATAAAAGTTTCTTTTACTAGAAGGGGTACTTGTTTTTAAAAATGACTGACATGATAACCGAAGGTAAACATTTTTTGAACCAAATTTATTTTTAATAAAATGTATTTATTTAGAAAAATATATGTATGGTTCTTGTTGATATAGTTCTAGTTGGAATAGTACTATTCCAACCAGAACTGATAATTTTTTATTAAAGTTAAGTTGCAAAAAATGTCATATTATCGAATTTTCGACAGTACTTTATTAGTGGAGCTATACATCAAAAGAGGAAGCCACTGTTCAAATTTCACATCTTTGCGTTGAGGCTGTGCAATGACGAATCAGAAGGTTAAGTTACCTTTTTTTATATAGAAGTTAAGAAATTTTGGGAAATATTTAAAAATCTTTGTTTTTTTTTATATTCTAATTCTTGAGTTTTTTTTATACCAAAAATCTATTTTACAGGTACGTAATGATGAGCTCGTTCGTTAACTTAAACTTTTTACTATTTTGTACGTTTTATATAGAAGTTTAAGTAAACGAATGCAATCCAGTACAGTTTAGTAAAACATAGTCAGTAGTTTTAAGTAAACAAACGAGCATAATACAAGATATATACAAATTAATTTTCTTTTAAAAACATATTCTAATAAAGTTTAATTTTTTTTACCAGAATATTTTCAATAATTTATACGGAAGTTGTTTTGATGTATTTAATTAATTTTTATAAAAATTTTAATTATAAAATTTTAAACAAACTTTCTTTTCATGCAAACCAATCGGGTCTTATACTTTTTACAAAGAAAAGGCTTGAAAGTAATTTTATAATCTTATTAAAGGCCATTCTTTCGTAGTAAATAATTTAATACTGTAAACAAATATTGCTAAATACTTCTGATATTTAATTATATTTCAAAATTTACAGGTGTAAGAAAAACTTCTTTGTGTCTTACGTTGAATGCATCACATACCTTTAAGCCAACTCTGATACCTATTTTATTATACCCTTCACCTGTGGTGCACAAGGGTATATATAGCTTTGTCAATCCGTTTGTAATTTCTACAATTTTCATTTCCGACCCCATAAAGTTATATTTTCTGAAAGCTTATGAATAGAGGAGTCGATTAAGCCCTGACCGTCTGTCCGTCTGCCCGTCTGTCCGTGTGTTGGTTGAAATCAACTTTTAGAAGCAACTATATGTTCCTCAGATCTGTATATGGTATCAATCTCTTGGAAATATCCAGGAATGAATCGCTATTGAAATTCAGCACAATCGCCCCATAACTTTCTGAGATATGAGCAAAAAACCACGACAACCTCGTTTTTTTTCACAATTACAACAACAACATACATACATACATACATGTAAAAAACATACCAAACAAAAAAAATTACAAAAAAAAAAAAATATTAAAAATAAGAAAAAAATTTTAAAAAAATTTAAAAAAATTTTTTAAAAAAATTTAAAAAAAATATAAAAAAAAAATAATATATTAAATAAAATAAAATAAAATTTTTTTGGCTCAGCTGGGATTCGATGCCACATTTATTCTAATGTGTACGTATGCACGTATTTTATATGGGATGAATGGTGATACAAACAATTGTTATTGCATGACTACACGTTGTGAAGGGTATATAAGATTCGGCACGGCCGAATATAGCACTGTTACTTGTTTTGAATAGATTCGTCATCAGTTGTCCGTTTTAACCTAATTAAATATTCATTATTGTTTTTGTTTATTAAATCTCTATATGCAATCATTTCACAACATTATTTTACATTACTCATACTTGTGTTCGTATCTGGTATCGAATTTAAAATCATTTTTAAGTAAAAACGATTTATATTTTTATACTCAATTCGGTTTCTCTCATTGATTTATATGCTGTCATAATATCCTTAATTATTTTTTAAATATTAATTAGATGAATAAACTATTAGCAATACTAAGAAATTATATTATGGCATAAGAGAACCTCTATTGCTAAAATCGGACTTTCAGTGAATGACTGCAAAAATATCAATGAAAATGTATTGAATTACGTATGAAAAAGACACATATACATTATATATGTATGTAGGCAAGTATAGATTTATATGTAGATATGTATGTATGTATGTATGTATATGCTCAAAATTGATGATGTTATGGAGATGTTGCTGATGATATTGATATCATTTTATTCTACTGATGTTAAAAATTATAAAAAAAAGGAAAAACAATAAAACGTGATAATCAAGTTAGGTTCCATCAGTAAATGCGTAAATGGAGATGTGTATGGAAATGAAAGTAAATTGTGGTTCACAGTTAAGCCAGTGTAACCATTGGTACAATAAACTAATAATATGCATGCAGTAATTTAATATTTACTTTTATTTTGTCTACATAAATATACTCGTACATTTACACATGTACATAGAATTATACAAACTTGTAAACTAATATACTTGCACTAATGCCTTTTATTCCTACACATAAGCCCATTTATATGAATGGGAATATCTAAGCAAAAAGGATGCATTGGTTGTTTGGATATGAAATACGTAATTGTATATTCCTTGTAAAATAAGTAGGCAATAACATACAGAAACACACACACACATATATGCAGACATTTATAAGCATAGAAATAAAATGTGGCCGGTGCATTTGAAATAATGTTAAAAATTTTAGCATATTCTATTGTAATTTGTTTTAATATTTATATTTAAATAAATAAAATATATCCCGAACTTCTTAAGAAATATTTTAATAGACAGCGAATTGTTATTTTTCTATTTTTAAATTATTTCATAAGAAGACTGCAAAGTCTTAAAATAAATGATTTTCAAAAATTATCCATAATTTCTATGACCTGCTACAATTTTTATCAAATCTGTTTGATTGTGTGTAGTTGGCATAGAAGTAGTTATACCAACTATCTCCGCAGTGGTACTGAAATCGAATACATTTTATATGCTGAGTCAAATATTACACTAGTCAAACACATGCTAAGAGATTCATATGCATCTGTAGGAGTAAATATTCACACATATGAATTGTTAAGGATGGTAGCACATGCGGTTGTTATAATGTAGAATATACATACATAGGTTTATGGTTTTATTCAACAATATGTATAATGCAGAAATTCAAGCAAGTAAATACTCAAATACGCACACATCATTCCATGGCTATTCATGGACATATATTAACGAAAAAAAATATACGTAAATATATCACAGTGGTTTCAAGACTGAAACTGTGTAATTTCTTGAATTATAAGCTGACTAAAATATTTGTATCTATTTCACTACATTCGGTAATAGTTAGAATTTAGCAGCTTTTACGTTAACAAGGAAAACAGGTTCAGTGCTGGTAAATATTAACTTTTAAAAAAATTGGTCATCAATTCATGACCATATTTACTCTTTCGGATAATGCATATCCAAACCAAAACCGTACTTTCGTTTAAAAGAACCTACCGCTGATGTAGACGCAAGAGTGAAAATGGACTTCAATTTATCGATTCTACTACTGTCTCAGCAATTAGGTCATTTCATTTCTTGTCAAAACATTTGAAAGAGAATTAATTCTAACATGACGGCGAAACTTACCGCACAGCGCGTGAAACCTTCACTTTGTTAAACAAAACACATAGCAGCCGAATTATCTCAAGTGATGGACTTGTAAATTGGCCACAGTATTGGACTAATTTCTGTAAGGGTATATCAGAATTGTGCTTTCCGCTGATAAGCCACTTATAATTAAAAATTTAGAAGTCAACAATCGATGCACTGTTGATTAAAAAAGGGCGAGAATGCTTGGTGCAGGATATTCACCTTAAAAAAATATGCTTACAATTAGAAGCAGTTTCCTAGACTTATGTTATTCATACTTAAGGAAAGAAAGAAATGTGGATTAACCCGGATCAAAAACGCAAACTCAATCTTTTTGACTTAACACCTTTTTGTCTTTCATCAATTTTAATCATTTAATATATGATTAAAAATAATTAAATTAAATGAGAAGGGAAGGGAAACATTAATAATGAAATTCATGATATCTATATACATACATATATAAAACAGGATGTATGTAATGTACATATGTATGTAACGTATGGACTCCAAAACGGCTGGACCAATTTTGATGATTTTTGATTTTTGATTTTCGGTCTGTGGGCGGAGGGGCGTGGCTAAATCCAATTCTCATATTTCACCACCAATGACATACACATTTTTTTAATTTGTTTGCTTTTTTTATTTTTATTTTTTTGTTTTGAAAGCCGTTGTCATGTTTTTCAAAACAAAAAACCTATGTTAATAATGATCCAATATCAAAATTTTAAAACTTTCGAAATATTGCATTAAAAAATCTGAGTTTTCGGTTTATTTACAAAAATATTTACAGCTCAATGAGCAAATTCAATTGAAACTGCCCGACAAATTAATCAAATACAAATTGATCGACACAGTAATGGATGAAGAACAAGCCGTCAATTGTCCCACTGAATTATTGAATTCTCTGCAACCACCCGGAATGCCACCGCATGTACTAACATTAAAGGTTGGATCACCGGTAATTCTTAATCGCAACTAAAACGCACTAAAGTTATTCAACGGAACCAGATTGGCGATCAAAAACTGTTCAAATTTAATCGATGCAACAATCATCGGTGGCAGATTCAAAGCCGAAGACGTACTTATTCCACGAATTTCGATAATTTTCAACGATTTACCATTCCAATTCAAGCGGCTCCAATTCCCTTTGCGTCTTGCCTTTGCAATTACCATCAACAAAGCACAAAGCCAATCATTGACTATCGCTGGCTTAATTTTGGCAAATTCATGTTTTTCACACGGCAAAACACATTGTCTCTACGCTGGCTTTAAGATGAAGTAATAAATAAAAATAATTTCCAATTTACCTTAAATACATGCGTTTCTTTTTAGATTGAGCCCATACCTACACCATATGCAAGTTATTCTGTAAAAAAACTTTGTGACAGGTATTCCATGGTTTTTAGTTTGAAGGCCGTAAATTTCGTCAAAAGCTCAATTTAAATTGTGTGGCATTACAGCACTAATGTTTGCTTAGGGCCAGCAACACGGACCGGGTCAGCAACACGGACCGGGTCAGCTAGTTCATAATAAAATGTAAAAAAACAACTATTAAGCAAAAATTCTATAAAAGGGAAGGGAAGAGTTTTAAGTTTGAAGTGTGCGGGAAAGAAATAGTTTTATTTATTATAATGACACAATATAAACATAAACTATTATAAGTAGATTCTCTTGTATGCTTAAAGTTAAATTTCGTCAAGTATTTACCAAAGTTGATCATCTCAGTAAAACTTTTATATAAAAAAAAAAAAATTCTTCAAAACAGTAGATTTTTCAGAATTATTGAATTTGTTAAAAAAAACTTTCTCCATAAATGCCATAAAAAAATCTTAGAAATAAAAAATCTATAAACATCTATAACAATCTCTCATAAAATAAATTTTTTTTTCGTATTTCAAAAATTTAATATCTCACTTTATTAAATTGAGTGCAAAAAAGAAAACAACAAAATAATCTGCTTAAATTCCAAAACACTTGTTATCTAAGTGATGATTTTCCTCCTATTTCCTTCCTTGTTTGTTGTCTTTTTTTTTTTTTTTTGCTGTTAGTTATAGCTCGTGTCATACTTTTCCATGTTTTGCTCTCTCTCCGAGTGTCCCAATATTTTAATGCAATTAAATATTTGCCTCAATTTGTTGCATCTGTTGCATTATAAAATTACAACCTTAACATATTTACACCAACACACATACAATTGAATTTACTACATGTTAACTTGCATGCATAAACACAACTATACTACAGACAACTTTTTTGTCGTTGTTTTTGCTATTGCAGTGTTATGACAATGGGCCAATTCAAAGTGGTTGCATATCAGTCATATTTGTACTATTTCATATTATTTTATGCATGCATAAAATTTTTGTTAGTAATTTCCATACAAAGAAAATAATAAGACTTTACACATTTGTTTCCTATGTATAAGAAATTGTTTATGTTATACTTTTAACCATACTGTCTCTCAGAGAGAATTTCTTCGCTTCTCACCTCTCAGAGAGAATATTTTCTATTTTCTTCTTTCCTGTATACATACAATTTTTAACAGCGTCATCTCTTTGTCTTCTTTCTTGTATTAAATACATAATTTGTTAACAAAAGGTGTTCAAAGTCACTAGTCATATTAATATGAATTATATGACATAGTACAATATGAGCGTCTACTTTGAATTGGCCCTATATATTTAAATGTATGTATACATAACGTTCACTTTTATTACATGCAACATACATATTTTTCGCAACAGCACGGTTGTATATATTTTAAGTTATACTTTTCGCTTTTGTTACACGTAAGCACGTAAAGTGCAATGTAATTTTTATTTATTTATTTTTAGTTTTTTTTTCAAATTACTTTGTCGTTAAGTTAGGTTCTGCTGGCTTTTTTGTCTGGTTGTTAGATACGATTACAAGCACTGTTGGTTGCTACTATTTATAATTTGTTACATAAATGCATACTGTACGTACATATGAACGAATATGTGTTTACAAAATTAGCACAGCGGATAAATGGATGGATATTTTTATGAAAAAGTTATAATTCATTGAATTTGTTTAGATTTAGATTTTGTAGCCATACAAGTGTGTAATATAAAATAATTAAGGTTTATTATGATAAAACAACATTAATTAAAAAAAAATAACAAAAAAACATTGTATATTTTTTATGTTTCAATAAAAACAACATTATGCTTTTTTACCGCTATAGATTTTTCTTTTAAAAATACATGTGTCTTACTTTTGTTAATTGACATAAGCATAACAATGTGTTATTTTCAGTTTTAAAATTACTACTTTACAACTGAAAATGCGCTCATGCAATTTTAATTGATTTAGTGGAATGAAAAAAACATTTTCTCTAACCATAAGCGGTTTAATTTTGTGACAACCTTATATTATTACCTTAATGAATTGTTGGTGTATGACAAAACCAAAATAGGCCACATCATTGTTGGTTTTTTGAAAGTAGCGTTTTTAGTAATAACATAGTAAAGGTGCAATGAATTCATTCAATTCATGGAACAAATAAGAGAGTATTTCAGAATTTAGCAAACAATTAAATAATGTTCGGCTATTTTTATCTCTAAAAGTTGTTTTTAATTTTAAAATATATTAAACTTAAAGCATAAAATTTTTGTATTAACCATAGCAACTCTTTGTCCTTTAATTATTTAATATAATAAATAATAATATAAAAAAATGCATAAAATACAGCTCGGTTTAACAACAACAATGCACACAGTAGCAATAGAAATTTAATAATATTGATTTTTCATACAATATACAATACACTTGAAATTGGTCTTTCACTACACACACCCGAATGCCCTCTAGTTAAATTTCTTTTTAAGAAACATAAGAAATGGCAATCGCTATTGAACGATAAAACAGAATTTCACACACTCTTGAAAATTTAAAATTGTATGTACACATAAAAGTGTTTGACCCCACAGTACTACGGTTTTTAATGTATGAAAAAATTTAAGTTTGAGTTCATACCTTTTATTAATGAGGAAATTATTTAATATTTAATATTTAATATATAATATAAATATAAGAATACTTGCATTCCATAAAACTCGAAATCTTTTACTCTTAAGACTATTTCAGTAAGGAATTTGTGAGATATTAATCAGTGATTAGCCTATTATTCATACTCCTGCAATGATTTTTATTTTGAAAAAACAAATTTTTAGCATTATTTTTTCAAATTAAATAACATTTTGAAGAATTTTTCTCGAAAATTTTGTTCAAGCTAAAAATTGCTTTCATTATCTTCGTATGTCAAAATTTTGGTTAATTTTCCGCTTAAAGAAATTTTTTAGTTAACTATTTCATTAGAAAACAAGTAAGAGCACTATATTAGGCTGTGCCGAATCTTTTATACCCACCACCAATTTTGTGTACATTTAAAGCACAATATTTATTATTTTGTTAATCGCTATAGAATAATCTCTTTATAATAAAATATGTATCACTTTGTTTGTAGAGGGTGGTTAAATTATAATAGCCCATGTTGAAGGTGAACAACATCTAGTCCTTAAATTTGTTTTCTGCATTTCATTTGACATTTCTCAATCTCAAACTAACTCAATTTGATCCGTGGAAAGATACGCAAATGAGCAACGCTTTAAAGTTATTCAGGTTTTTTATAAAAATGGACTTTCAAATCAAAATGCATTTTGTGCACTTCGTGATTCTTTTGGTCAAAATAATCGTTCGAATTCGTCCACAATCGTGAGAATTGTAAAAAATATTTAAATGTCTGCAAAGCAGGTCTGTATGAAATGTGAAAACATCTGTGAATGCCATCTTAGTTCGTTGAATGGGAAACATTGCTGTTTTTCACGATAACGTGGCAAAAGAGCAATTGAGCATCAACAGTGTCATTGAAAATATGGACTATCGGATCGAGGTGTGCCGCCTAGGTTGGGGGGGCCATTTCGCCGATATTTTGTTCCATACATAATTGAAGCATACAAATATTATCATTATAAAAATAAATGATAATAATTTCATAATAATTTTATTCAAAATCAACATAGTCCCATAAAATGAAACCACCCATTATAACTTCGGTATGCTAGTAAAATGTTTTCGTAAATTAAGTCTTTCAATGAAAGTGGCCGTTAAAAAACGCGTTTCAATAAAGTTTCTGCTAATAAACATAACTTAGATATTTCAATATAGTCCTTTAGTATTCCAAAATCTTTATTCATAGAGAAATTACATGAATTTAAGAGGAAAGTTTTATCTACAAAATAGTGCTAATTTATGTTTGTTATCTTATGTTCTCCTGAAGTTATGCTCTATTAAAAATGGGAATTTAGGAAAATTTTGACCTTAGTCAAAAAAAATTATCTCTAAACATTATAAACAATTTATTTTCATGTACTGA
The DNA here is from genome assembly GCA_941918925.1 of Phyto melanocephala. Taxonomy (NCBI): domain Eukaryota; kingdom Metazoa; phylum Arthropoda; class Insecta; order Diptera; family Rhinophoridae; genus Phyto; species Phyto melanocephala. The sequence goes on along the minus strand of OW799235.1, from coordinate 109,343,540 downwards.
GAATGTATATTTTGAATCACCGTGTGATAATAATATAAAAATATGTATCACTTTCTTTGTAGAGGGTGGTTAAATTGTAAGGGTCACAGGGTGATTTAAGATATACATTCTCAGCATTTTTCTAAAACGGGAAATTTATTAGTAAGATTTTGATTTTTAAACTTCTATAACATTTTGCTTTTAAAAAATTTTCAAACGAAATAAGTTTTGTATAATTTTAAAATTTGTTAGCCATTAGTACATGGAAATAAATTGTTTATAATGTTTAGAGATAATTTTTTTTGACTAAGGTCAAAATGTTCCTAAATTCCCATTTTTAATAGAGCATAATTTCAGGAGAACATAAGCATAAGTTGTTAGCATGCCATCTAGTAGTTGCTAGTAGAGTCATCTATCTTATCATCTTTATCTTATATTTAGCTACAGTACAATAAATGGCGCAGTGTAAGATGAATAAATGCTAATATATATGACTAATATATTTTTATAAAAATTTAAAGAAAAAAGTGTGCGTGGCACATGTATTTTCCGTTATAACGAAGACTTTGACCAAAAAGACATGTTTGCAAAATTTCAAAATCGTACATATAGTTTTGTCAGTTTTATTACGTTTTAAATTTTAAATATACACTGTGCGGTATAATTTTTCGTACATTTTTATCTATAACTCTTTTCCTAATTCATAGATTTAAGCGATTTTCAGGGAAAAATATTCTTTTGACTCGATAAATATATATTTGAAGTTTCATGGCTCTACGTTTATGCGTCTGGACACAATTTAATTTTATTCGATGTGCGAAGGACACGGTTTTTTCGACCTACTCTTGCTTTACGAGCTATAACTCTCTTCCTAATATTCCGATGTAGCCCATTTTCAATACCAAACAAACCTTGTTTATAAGAAAGATTCTGGCTAAATTTGAGCCCCCTAGCTTTTTCGGTGCGACCTCTATCGTGCTTCCAACAGAAGGACAGACGGACAGATAATAATATAAATATATGTATCACTTTCTTTGTAGAGGGTCGTTAAATTTTAAGGGCCACAGGGTGATTCAAAAAATATATATTCTCAGCATTTTGCTAAAACGGGAAATTTATTAGTAAGATTTTGATTTTTAAACTTCTATAACATTTTGCTTTTAAAAGATTTTCAAACGAAATAAGTTTTGTATAATTTTAAAATTTGTTAGCCATTAGTAGATGAAAATAAATTGTTTATAATGTTTAGAGATAATTTTTTTTTACTTAGGTCAAAGTTTTCCTAAACTCCCATTTTTAATAGGCAATAACTTTATGAGAACATAAGATAACAAAAATAAACTAGCACTATTACGTAGATAAAACTTTCCTCTTAAATTCATGTAATTTCTCTATGAAAAAAGATTTTGGAATACTAAAGGTCTACATTGAAATATTTAAGTTAGGTTTATTAGCAGAAACTTTATTGAAACGCGTTTTTTAACGGCCACTTTCATTGAAAGACTTAATTTACGAAAACATTTTACTAGCATACCGAAGTTATAATGGGTGGTTTCATTTTATGGGACTATGTTGATTTTGAATAAAATTATTATGAAATTATTATCATTTATTTTTATAATGATAATATTTGTATGCTTCAATTATGTATGGAACAAAATATCGGCGAAATGGCCCCCCCCAACCTAGGCGGCACACCACGATCCGATAGTCCAAATTTTCAATGACACTGTTGATGCTCGATTGTTGGGCACGATGATGAGTCGAGGTTGCTTGCTCTTTTGCCACGTTATCGTGAAAACAGCAATGTTTCCCATTCAACGAACTAAGATGGCATTCACAGATGTTTTCACATTTCATACAGACCTGCTTTGCAGACATTTAAATATTTTTTAAAAATTTTCACGATTGTGGACGAATTCGAACGATTATGTTGACCAAAAGAATCGCGAAGTGCACAAAATGCATTTTGATTTGAAAGTCCATTTTTATAAAAAACCTGAATAACTTTAAAGCGTTGCTCATTTGCGTATCTTTCCACGGATCAAATTGAGTTAGTTTGAGATTGAGAAATGTCAAATGAAATGCAGAAAACAAATTTAAAGACTAGATGTATGTAGTTCACCTTCAACATGGGCTCTTATAATTTAACCACCCTCTACAAACAAAGTGATACATATTTTATTATAAAGAGATTATTCTATAGCGATTAACAAAATAATAAACATTGTGCTTTAAATGTACACAAAATTGGTGGTGGGTATAAAAGATTCGGCACAGCCTAATATAGTGCTCTTACTTGTTTCTGTCATAAATAGCAATATTCTCAAAAAATATATATAATTTAAATATAACAATATTAATTATTATATTTAAATTATTTACATTTTGCAAACCACAATCCCAGAATTAAATTATAAAGGGTCCGCCACCTAATGTTTTTTTTCAACTAGTGCTTATTTCGTAAATGGTAAAACTTAGCTCATGTCTGATTTGACAGATAATTAATTTTATCCTTTCGCTGAACGAATATGGTTGTGAATACGCTTAAAAACGCTGGGAAATATTGCGACATTACTTTGGCCGATTTTGCCAAAAAAAATCATCTTTTTACAGATGAAGCTCATTTTAATTTTGGCGGGTATGTAGACAAGAAAAATTGTCGCATTTGGGGCACAGAAAACCCGCACGCATACATTGTAAAGCCGATACACCCAAAACGAGTCACTGTTTGGTGCGGATTTTGGTCCAGAGGCATAATTGGGCCATTTTTCTTCGAAAATGAGCAAGGAATGGCTATAGACAATAGCAATAGTTATCGGGCCATGTTGAACGAATTTTTGTTCACAAAAATTTAAGAGGAAGATATTGGCAATATTTGGTTTCAAAAGGACGGCGCTACGTGCCACACAGTCAAAGCTACACTTTTTTTAATAGCATTTTCAAAAAAAAAGTTATTTGGCGGACCCTATATTTTAAATAGGTTTACTTATGTTAAGTCTATAAGACTTTAAAAAGTATTTAGGTTGCCATAAAAAAATTCTAAAAAAATCGTAAAAACTATGAACTGCATTCTTAAACTTATTTTAATTAAGATATACTAAAACGAAATCGTCATTTTTGCTATAAAAACTTCGTGGTCACATTACTTTTTAACTGCTTAAGAGGAATAAAAATAACGACAAAAAGTAGAAAAAGTAAATATTCCAAAAATAAACTAAAAGGAAGTGTAAACCAGAGCAAGGATAAAGGTCAGAATGTTAAATCACAATTGGCTTTCTTTTTGTTAAACTTACATTATTCACTTACTGCATAATGCAAACTTATGTACGTGTGTGTATTTACTTTTTTGTTTGTTTTTTTTTATAGTTTAAATACATTTGTTTGTGTCTTTGCTTGAGTCTGTTTGAGTCTTGGTAGCAAAATGGATTTGTTGAAGTTGAAGATGTTTGTCGGTGATGACCCAATAACAAAAGTTAGTGCAAGACAACATTTAGTTTAAGCCAACAACAAGGAAAATGTTTATGGATGGACAACATAAGAACATTTAAATTATTTACTCTTCATTGTCCATAAAATCTTCATCATCATGCACTCTACCACCTCCGACACCATCTTACACAACATCTTCTATACTGTCTTAAACAAAAAGATGAAAAAGCGTACTTATTTCAAAATCAGAAGAAAATTTTCTAACAGCAAGAAGTCCTTCATGTATACTTGAACATGAATATTTAACCATTCACAAGAAGAGAAAAGTATGCAAACATATATTGAAATATGTGAATAATACTTTAAAAATATGAAAAACAAAAGTTCTATATCAACAATAATAACTAGAGAAATGGAGAAGAATAAAATTGTGATAAGGAAATACATAGAATAATGTAGCAAAGTATTTGTATATGAATTTTGCAAAGTAAAGCAACAATTATTATTCTCTTGTATATTTATAAACTAATTTTTTTTATAAACAAATTTTTACCATAAAGCTCTAAAACTGTAATTGCCATATCTACAGTGCAACACATTTGTTCCGTTACGGTGATCGATTATTCGACTTTTTTAAGAAACCATTTTTTAAATAGTTTGAAATATAGTTATATAGTTAGAATTAACAAAAACCGGTTTTTATTTTGAAAATTAAGAAAAAACCGGGTAACCGGTTCGAATATATATAATATAAATATATAATATAAAAATTAAAAAATATTGTAAAAAAGATTATAATAAAAATTATATCTAAATATGAAATTTTTACAGTTAATATACGTTTGGCACCACACTTACGCAATAACTAACATGAATGCAGTTGACTTATTTGGTTTAAATTAGTTGAATTTAAGGACAAAAGGTACTGTTTACAGGAAAAATAAATAAATACAAGAAATTAATACATAAACAAAGAAGTCTTTTTACAAGACTGTTCTAAAGATGATTTCTGTAATTTAAAATACATTTTAAAGGCTAGGGAGAAAATCATTTCATTTCATTTTAATTTAAATTTCATTTTAAAAATTCTTTCTTATACCCCTGACAGACATACAAATATAGACATAAACTAGTTTGTTCGATGGTTTAACTGAAATTTAAGTTGACAGACACTCAATGCCATTAATTAAAATTAGGATCTGAAAGAAGAGATTATTGGTTTTTCTTTATTGTAACTACACTTTTCACCTTAAAGTGATCGATCAGCTAAATTTATACTTCAATTATCTTTAACTTTTTAGGTTTATATCCTATAAAAAGAAAATGCTTAAGCTCAATTATTTTTCTTATTTTTCTTTTGTTTTTTAAACAACAAATAAATTTCTTACAATATTGTGGAAAAATATTTAATAGTTTCTATTATCTGATTTTTGGAATCTTTTCGCGTACTAAATATAATATGGTACGTTTAGTTACACAGATATATGAAAATAAACTTAAAAAAAATAAAAAACCAGCTTTTTCGGATAAAAAAAAACCGGTGTATTCGACATTCGAAAAATTAACATTTAGAAAAAACCGCCAGCTGAAAGAGTAAAAAAACGGGTTTTCCACCGCTTGTAAAACTGATCACCCTTGTTCCGTATTGCCATATAATTTTCTAAAGTAAAAAGAATTAGGTAATGCAAATTGTTTTGCTTGGAAAATAAAATGTTTTTATATTATTCACTTGAGCCAAGGGTTTATATAGCTTTACTATTCTGATTGTAATATCCACAATACAAATTTTCGACCCCACATATTCTATAGGTCTGCATGTTGTATGAATCTTTTGAAAATATTTGGGAATGAATTTCTGTTGAAATCTACACGATTGCCTTATAACATTCTGATGTATTAGCAATTAAGTACGCCTACGTCTGATTTTTCTCATATTTTTGCCATAAAAATCAACCTCTTATGTATAATCTATCTTCATGCTTTTTAACATAATAATTAAATTTTTCAGCCCTGGAATATTTTATAAAAATGTTTGTCTGTAAGCAATTTTGATAAAGTAATTTTAATAAACGTATGTTTTTAATATTATAAAATTACTAAAGCTCCTTAGGAATTTTTGGCACATGAAATACAATTAATTACCAGCCGGTGTATAGAGAATTATTGCTGAAAAAATTAAAAAATAGACTATTAAAATATAAAGGATGTTTAAATTTTAGGAGCGGATGTTAAATGTGATCCACACTTAAACGTCAAGTTTTTTTCTATATTTCATTTAAAATATCTTAAATTCAACCATGGAAAAATACACAAGCGTTGCTCGATCGTTAAAGTTATTCCGGCTTATTATAAAAATGAGCGTTCAAATCAAAATGCATTTCGTGCACTTCGTGATTCTTTCGGTAAATACAATCGTTAAAATTCGTCCACAATCTGAGAATTGTGAAAAATATTTAAATTTCAGCAAAACAGGTCTGTATGAAATGTGAAAACATCTGTGAATGCCATCTTAGTTCGTTGAATGGGAACCATTGCTATTTTTCGCAATAGTGTGGCAAAAGAGCAGTCAACCTCGACTCATCATCGTGCCCAACAATTTACCATCAACACTGTCGTTGAAAATTTGGACCATCAGATGGAGATGTGCCGCCGAGTTCGCGGCCAATATTTTGTTCCATACATAATTGAAATGACAACAATTTCCTAAGTAATTTGTTTTTTTTTTTCAAAATTAACATCGGCCCTTAAATGTTAACCACCCTTTATTATATTATACAATTAAAAGTAATAAAAGTATATTATATACAATTAAAAGTCAAAAATCTATATTGGTTGCCTTTATAAAACTACGTAAAATAAGTTTGAATATGGGGCAAAACTATTATTTAAAAATATACGACTTCAGCGCCTTGAACATTGGTATCAATTAAAGGGCTTAAACTATGAACTAGTGTAAAAACCAAGCCCTTAAGGGAAAATGATTCTTACTGTAGTTGCCAAATTAAATAAATAAAGAACATATTAATTAAAAGCCAATTAGAAACTCACACTAAAACGTTTTGATGTAAAACCTTTTTGTCTAACGTCATAACTTATCCCCGAAAAAACAACAAATTTATAATGAAATTTTTTTTTTTGTTTTGAAAAATTTATTGCATCAAAAGTCAACATCATACTGGAAAATAATTTTTTTTAACTTTTTGATTAAATGAAATGTCACATTAAAAACCCTTTAATTTCTTTTAATTTAAAACCAACTGCCTTTCAGTTGATTTCTTCAATTTGTTGAGAAATTTATTTATTCCGTAGCTTTTTTTAATTTAATTTATTGAAGATGTGAACTTAAGAACTTACGGGTATTATAAAAACATACAATCATTTACTATTGAAAAATTATTATTAACATTTGTCGCAAACAATTACAGTCAAATAAATGTGTATTTTATTGCTGAACAACTCAAAAGTTGCACGAACATTGTTTTAAAGAGCGAAGAAAAAGAAATCAACAACAAAAAAAAAAAAGAATTTATTTTATGTTGGTTTTTCGTACAAGGAAATGAAAAATTTCCGCTTAATGAAAATTAAACCAAAGTCAAAACAAACAAAAAAAATGTGAATAAAAATGATTGTGTAAAAAAAACTGTCACCAAGTTTAGTTGAATGTAAAAAAAAAGTATATAAACGAAACGACCGAACACAAGTAGGAGCCATCTGCAGGCGCCTGCAAAATTTACAACAAATTACATTTTTTGATTTGTAGACATTTTACAACAACATAACAACAAAAATATAAGAAAGTAACAAAACTGAAGACAAGCAAAAAAAAGTTATGTAAAAAACTAAAAATGAAAATGACAAAAAAAAACCAAGCAAAAATATTTACTGTCCTGAGACCCGTAATACGAAGTAAAATGGATCTATAGAATACTGACTTTACAAGAGTACATATTCTAATTACTTATTCGGAGTTTTGTTGCAAAATTAGTAACAGTTGTATAAAAATCCATCTACACAGAAAAATGTAGGTAATGAAATGCTGTTACTGAACAAGACACCGGTCAATGACTATAATATATAGACTGTCTTACTAAGAAGTGTTTAAGTAAAGACTTGATATATAATGTGATACATAAGTATATATTTTCAGGAATTTGCATAAATAAAAGTACGCAGTACGCTATTTAATTCTTTGATTTTTTAGAAGCTTTCAAATAAATATTTATAATTCTAATTCATCCAACGCACTTAAAGTATAATTAACAAAGTTTATGGCTATAGCGCCCTAAAAAGATCTTAAGGACTTCCCGTTAGTCCTTAGTATAACGGATTGTTTAGTTTTTTAAAATCCAGTACTTATTAATTGCTATAAGATATAGTATTTATATAAGTCCCTGTTTGTAAGCGCGCGTGGTTAAAACTTGCTTTTAGTAACATCGCCGAGTAATGGATTAAAATAGCAATATCAAAATAACAAAGAAAATATTATAGTACCTTTAACTCACTTTATTTTGTAATGAGAGCTTTAACTGGGTACCGTTACTTTCGCTTAAGGTATACTGTCAGATAGCGTACTCTTTATCTACGAATTTCAATTTAATGATGAGCAAATTTTAACATAATAAGCCCGATTTTTCTTTATCTCATTTTTTTATCTCAGTGATCACTACTTGCCGCCTAAAAATCTGGGCATAAATTCGTGAATTATATACCTTAAATGGCGACCAAGTTTTCATATGAGGAAACAATCGTTTCTTTATCTACTATACAGTTCATTATGTTGGGACTGGTCTTTCACCCATGTCTTATATGGAAACTTGAAAGTATAAATGCAATATCAGAAATAAAATATTTTAATTGATATCTCATCCTTACTTACTCACAATAAAAGAATTTTTTTTGAAGAGCTAGATGTGTGGGGGATCAAAATTATGTAGATCATTACATATTTACCGCCAGACTGCAAAAAAAAAATCTAAAAAATATGATTTGAGTCCTTTAGCCTTTAGTGCATGATATGTACAAAATCGACATGCGCATGTAGCTATTGACTACATTCCTTTTTCTAGGTATTTTTTGTACACTCACATGCAATACACTTTTAGATATTTATCGCATAGAGTTTTCAAGGCACATGCTCGTTTACATGCCGAGTACTACATTGTTACATACCAATTTTTACATTTGCAATATGTTAACATGCCTAAAGCAGCTAATACACGGCATGTTTTTTACATATGACTTGACAAATTCCACACTAAACATGTCAACATTACTTTTGTAAAAAACATGTGTTGAGACATTTGAAAAAATTTCAATTAGAGCGCGCTCTATTTTCTTCTGTCAAAACATGTGACATCCGCCGTTGGCAGAATTCCCTGCTGCTGCAAAGCAGTCAGCGACGAATGCCTGTAAAAGTACAATTTGCACCGACATGTCAGATGTTAAAAACATGCCGTGTATTATAATAGCCTTAAAAAGTTATCGAAAAATATGTATGAAGTGAAGTAAAATTTTTGGCCCGCATGTGTAGTTTGTTGTGACTTTAGTAAATTGCTAATGACAATGAAGACAGCGGCAACACAATAACGGAAAATAAACCAGAGGATATGTCCTTTATTATCAGGTAATTTTGAGGCATTACGTCATTTTACATTTAGTTGTGTTACGTCAGTTTACGTTACCTTATATTACGCAGTGCTACTTCGGATTACGTAATGTTACGTTGTATATTTGTGTAAGAAAATTAACTAATTTGTTGTTACAATTTTGAAGTGCTTATTCGTCGCGCTGCGTAAGGCTACGTCCCATAACTTGTCGGTATGAAACTTATCCAATAAAAACAAGCTTTGTATTAATTTTTGTGACAGCTTTTGTCCACACCACCACATGTTTTCGTATACGCTACAGTTAGAGATGATTCAGACTTGAATTTTGGTATGACCCTAAAAGAATGTAGCCCACATTATGAACTAATAGTGACATTTATATGACATGCGCTATATCTTTCAAAATTTCTTGTACTACAGGCATTATACAAGCGATGAAACCAATATTTTTTAAAACGGCAACTGCACACTTTGTCACAAAGTTTAGAAAAAGTTTTACTCTTTGTCAATTTGAGCAACACACTTAAATCGAATAAAAAGTTTTTTATAGTCAGCTACAATGACACTTTTTGCTAATTTTTTTATGACATTATAATATTGTTTAAGCACGATTAGAATGATTTGAACATCTATGCAATACTTTGATCTCTTCATTTAGATATTATTTTATTTTTGTTTATTTTTATTTCGAAGTAGTTCTTAATAAGGCAAACAATTTATTAGTGAGTATTGGTATCATATAGTTTTTGTTTTCCAAAATGGATAATGAAGTCCTGCTCTAGTACATAGTAAGGTCTACTAAAAGTATGATTTTACATGAATGAATTCTATAAAATATTTAAACATAACTAATGGATCTGCACTGCAAATTATATTAAGTATTTAAAAGCTATTTTTAAAGGTTTCGACAATTAATATTTAAATCTTTATATAGTTTGCTGACTGTAGGGTACAAAAAATATATAAACAGATATTACTTAAGTGAAATACAAATGCAAAAAAGGTGGCAGGAACCAGCGGAAAGTAATAGAAAGTTTTCAAGTGTATGTGTAGTAGTTTTATTTTATTGTTGACATGCAGATTTTTTTCATAAAGTGTTAACATCTGTATATTATGACTTTAACCCATATTTGTTTCAGAACATTTAAGGTAGAATGGAGAAAGAGAACAAAATGTTATGTTAAACATAACTAGACAAATATTTATAACACCAGACACATGTTACTTCTCAGGACCCATAAACATAAAGGTGGAAATTGTAGTTTGTAAAACAAATATATTTTTCAAGTATAAACAAAGAATTTTCTAAGAGTATTTTTACACAAGTTGCAATTAATAAGCTTACTTTGCTGAGCAAATTAAAAAAAAAACAAATCCTTTAAATTTAAATTTGTCCTTAAACGTTAAATTAAATTCAAATAAGGATGTCCTATGCTAGAAATATTTCCATTAGCTTTATGTAAAAGATGTTTGTATAAAAACTCAAATACTATAAAAAAAACTTCTTTCTTAGCAAATTCATTGTATCTAGTTTATTTAAATCTATTTCAATTACCAGTTCTGCAATCAATATTTTCTTAGTTTCTATTTTTGTTTTCATTGCACAACTAGAAGATCCATAACAAAAACAGCTGATATCGATAATAAAAAGGCACAAACAACAACTGTAAAAACAAAACTGGGTATCAGAACAAAAACTAGGTTACCAGTATCATTATTTCCATATACACATTCATTCACTTATTCGTTTTTACACAAGCTTTTGTACTGGAACACAACCTACACAACCACAAAAAATAATTTTACGTTGCTTAAAAAAAAAACACATTCTATATAGTGCATGCTTACACATATGTATGTGTGCAACCAAAAAACTATCAGGACAATTTTGGTATAATTTGGAAGAATGTAACTGAGGTGGCACCAAATATGTGAAGAAATGTTAGAAAATTGTGTTGTTAGGAATTTATTATGTCGTCATGTGTCAAATCAATAATAAAATCAAGGGAAAGTCGATGTACAGCTTGACATTCGTAGGTTTGCGTTACTGCTTAAGTAAGCAGTTTAACTTTTTCTGATATTGACTTTAAATCTGTCTATGGTTTTGTGGCCAACAATTGAACAAATTAAGAATAAATACTGATGTACATACTTTTTTAACTTCCGGTTTTCATTAAATGTAAAAAAAATATACCATTATAAGTTTCATATTTAAAGCAATAATAAATAAAAAATTTCTAATACATTTTTGAAAATAATTTTTGTTAATTTTCTTAAGAGCAATAGATAAGTGTTTAGTAGAACCCTACAACACTACTGCCCAAATGATCTGGCTTTTACAATATTTTCTATTTCTTTTTAAAGCCTTTACCTGTTGTGCCAAGGTTATTTAAAGCATAGCTTTGAAAGAGAATTGAAGAGAATGAGACGCAGACTAGTCCAGAGTCTCTGGTGGGAATCGAACCCACTACCCCCAATCTAGCAAACCAGCACTGACTACTGACTAGTCCACCGGGGCACGTATCGGGTTAGTTCTAAAAATACACAACGAGTGCTCAGTAAGCAATTTCGACATAAACTAGTGGTGGAGGACGTGCAATGGGGCAGTTAGTCAAACTTACGACCAAAACGTTATTTGAATTCTTTAACATATGCAGTTCCACAGACCAGCAGTATACCATTGGTGGGTTAAAATATTTGATACCAAAATATTTCGAAGATACAAAATGTTTGTATTCAACAAGGGAAGATTTTGAGAACTATTGATATAAAAACTTTTATAAATCGTTTGTTGAAATTTTTATATACAAAACAATTATAGATTCGATTAATTCACACCTGCATTGCTGTATTTGAAAAAAGTTGAGCTTGTATCATATTTTGTATTTTTCGAAAGAAAAGTCTATTCCATTTTACACATTACATAACGTAGAACAATAATAATTATACATATATTTTCCTACTTTACATACATCCCACATATGTTTGTTAAAAAATATAACCGAACACCTAGTGATGGGACAAGGGTAAATACCCAAATGGTAAATTGGGTATTTATGTGTAAATACCCAGGTATTTACCCAAGCATTTGGGTTTTTACCCAAATGTGGGTGCTAAAAGAAAGTTCAGTAGCAGCTGAAATACAGGGAGCTGATTATTTGCTTAATTGCTGGCTTCCACAAATTCCATTCCACCAAGTTACTGGAAAAATTTCATCCAAACAGCTTGCTGGGAACAAATATTATAGAATGAATGAGCCAAATTCTTTTTATGCACCTGAGTCTCAAGCTTGGGTTTCGAAACTTTAATCTTTCTAGTTGCTTCAGCATTGTTGTTGCCATCGCTCCCACTCATTACTTTGGAATCCCATAAGCTCGCTGATTAGCGGTTCTTATTAAGAATTATTGTTGTGTTTGATGCAGTCTAAAACTGCCTTATCTGAGCAAAACGCATCAAGAAATACACTTAAAAAAAATATGTTAAAAATAAATTCGAAAATGTTCACATTTCTGTTACTCTACGTAACAACGAGTATTTGTTATTCAAATGAGTATTTACCCGAAATTAGATAAATACCCGGGTATAAAAATGGGTATAAATGGGTAAATACCCAGCGTTGGGTAAATACCCAAGTCTAAACCCATCTCTACGAAAACCTAAATTTCAAAACATACTAAACAATATTGCTTCCTTGCAAGTTTGAACACCTCTGCTCGCCATCTATAATACACAGCCGCAACCACTGAACTTCGACAATACCATAACTAAAGAAATAAAAATAGAACGAAATCATGGAGTAAAGGAAGCCAGTAACATTTCAATTTACTGTGCGATTCTCATAATTTATAAATATTGTTCATTCTTGTTGGTTTTTGTTTTTTTTCTGCACTTTTTTTGCACTCAACATTATTTGTTGACTTTTTGCTAAAAAAAAAAATTTAATGTTTAAAGTGAATGTTGTTGTGTATGTATGTTTGTGTAAAAAATAAAATAAAAATATACCCCACGATATACCATAGAAAGTGATTTGCAATGAAATGAAATTTCAACACTGTTTTCTCTATTTTTGTTGTTGCCATTGCTGTTGTAGTCGCATTTGTTATAGTGTTTGTTACAAACAATATTTGTTGTTATTGCCAGTGTTTTCTATTCTTCTGCTACTGCTTCTGTTGTGTTGTAATTGTGCATTTTTGTTCTATTTGTTAAATGATTTATCGCTGGAGTTTTTGCAACCAAATTCAACAAAACCGAAAACGTCTACGGTAGGTATTAGGAAACGTTGTTAAGTGAAAAAAAAAACTCAAAAACCACAAACAAAAAAACTAACAAACAATAGAAAAAAAATCCGAATAAAAAACTGTTAAAAAAATATAAAACATTGTGTTTTTTATTATTTTTTCGCGACATTCTTCACATGCCAATGATGACTAAATAGCGGGGTATGTTTTTGATTAGATTTTGTTTAGGCATTTTAAGTTACAATAATTGTTGGTAACTAAAACACTTTTAAAGTTCCTTAAACCTTGAGTAAAATATTAAACCGTACGTTAACACTCAACCTTCCTTTTTTATACCCTTCACACAGTGAAAAAGGGTATATATAGGTTTGTCATTCCGTGTGAAATTTTTACAATTTTCATTTCCGACCCCATAAAGTATAGATCGGTATTGAAAATCAGAAACATCGGTACATAAATAGTATGAGCAAAAACCCACAACCACCTCGGTTTTTTTCACAAAAACAACATACATACATACAAACGTGTATACTAGTAGAAAACGTGGCATCGAATCCCAGCTGAGCCAAAAAAAAATTTGTTTTTAATTTTTTTAAAATTTTTTTTAAAGTTTTTTTTTAATAATTTTTTTTTTATTTTTTATTTAATATATTATTTATATTTTTATTATTATTATTTTTTTAAATTTTTATTTTTTTTTTAATTTTTTTTTTATTTTTTTTTTGTTTTATATTTATTATATATATTTAGTTTTTTTTTTTTTTAATTTTTTTTTTTAATTTTTTTTTAAATTTTTTATTTATTTTTTTTTGTTTTTTTAACATACATACGTGAATTTATAATTTTACAATGGGATGTTTCATCATATGGGATGAATGGTGATACAAACTACTGTTATTGCATGACTACACGTTGTGAAGGGTATATAAGATTCGGCACGGCCGAATATAGCGCTCTTACTTGTTAATAAAATATCTTTGCCATTATTTAACAATATCTTTATAGCCATTATTTTGACACGAAAAACTTAACATACCCATAAGTTGAAATAAAATGCATAAAAACTGCACACTTAGACATAAATTTTGCGACGTATGAACTTTGACGGACACAATATTTATATCTAATAATATACAAGGTGGTCCAATCAAAACGCAAGATGTTAATTGTAAATAAAATAAAAGATTATCAGAGAACCATCTTAATATTTTTTTATTATAATAGAACAATATATGACAATTGTTGCTAAAACGATATATTGACCAAATGCTCGTCGCGGGGGTCATGGCTACTTGTATCCGATGGTCCATATTTTAAATGGCACTGAGACATAATAAGGGTTCAATATTGTTAATATAACGAATTATTTCATCCTTTAGCTCTGGAATTTTTCTCGGTTTATTGACATACATTTTTTTTAATAAAGATGGAAGTCCAACGGTGTCAAATCACATGATCGTGCGGCTTAATAACGTTGCTAAGACGTGAGGTAACGTTTTTATTGATTTTTTTCCGCGAAATATGCAATACTTCATTAGCTGTGTAGCAAGTGGTACCGTCCTGTTATAGCCAAATACCATCACGGTCTATAGCCTCTATTCCTGGCCACAATAAATTCGTAATCATTTCGTGATAGCGAACGCCATTCACGGTTAGTGCTTCGCCCGCTGACGCCACCAGCCTATAAGCAACATCAATAAGTTGATCTGATTTGCCTTAATTCGACAATTCCAGTTGGTAACAAATTCACCGAAGTTAAAGTGTGGCTCGGCGTTACTGATATTCTTTGTTAAGTCGTCATGCGTATAGACGACGCCTGACATTGTCAGAAAACTTTAGCTCTTGAGTCAATTTAACCTTGCAGGTATCTATATTAAAGTTGTAAAATTGTGAGCCACGACAAAAAGTCGAGGTTGGCGGCTCTTCTGCCACACTATCGCGAATAATAGCAATGTTTTCCGCAAAAACAAACAGAGTGAGCATTTACAGGTGTTTTGACATTTCTCCAGACTCTGTTCAGGTACAATTTTCCCGATCCTTGGGTCGATTATGCTGACCAAAAAAATTACGAAATGCATTTTGATTTGAACGCTCATTTTCATTAAAGGCTAATAAAAGACTATTGAGGTATAGTATAAAACGATTTCACCGGTAAAAGTTTGTACAAGGTTTGAGAGTGTGTAATGAAAAACATGTACAATAAAAGTGATTCAAAACTAATTTCATTAAAAATAATTAAAGTTTTTAAAATATTTAAAATATTGTTGTTAAAAACAATATAAATTGAAATACATTTATGTATTTAAATACACTGAAACATATTTTTGTTCAAACTTCATATAAAATCTGTAAATCTTGTTAAATTTTTATTTAGCAAAAAATATAGTATACACGGCTTAAAGTATTCCACTATGCTCCTTAAACTTCCTGTTATCCTCCTTCTTGTTAAATCATCTAAAAGAGCTGTATACTTAAATTTTGTCCTCAGAATCACAAAAAATTTAGAAAATTTTTCTTTATGGCTTTAATGATGCAACAAAGTTAAAATTGTATTTGCCTTCTATAAGCATTTGCTATTTTTCTCATTACAACTTCTTGTTATCAGTATTACAAAATTCTTTTTTTAGTTCGAATATTTTAAACAGTGGTTCCCTAAAGTTAACAATTGTTGAATCATTAACAAATTTCGAAAACAAACATTTAAATTTAAACAAATTATTAACATTAAATTTATATTTCCTGTAAAATTATCACCTAAAATAAAAACAAGTAACAGTGATATATTCGGCCGTGCCGAATCTTATATACCCTTCACAACGTGTAGTCATGCAATAACAATTGTTTGTATCACCATTCATCTAATATAAAATACGTACATACATGTTAAAAACATACAAAAAAAAAAAAATACAAAAAAAAATTATACTAAAAATAAAAAAAATTACAAAAAAAAATTAAAAAAAAAAAATATCAAAAAAATTTTTTTAAAAAAATTTTTAAAAAAAATTAAAAAAAAATATAAAAAAATAATAAAATATAAATAATATAATTTATTTGGTTGTTGGGTTTAAGCTGGTTTATATGCATTTCACTGGTGCTTATGCCAGATCAACAGTAAACCTTTTACCCAAATTATTGAAAAAGTTTAAAATGTTATAAGATATATTTTCAAATTCTCATTAACAAAATGAGAATTCAAAAATAAAACAAAAAACTATAAAAAACTTTTTCAAAAACCCAACCAACAATTTTTCCATATTATTTTATTTTATTTTTCTAATCCCTTTAACATCTGGCTAACCGTTGGTTAACACTAAATGTTTATAAAGGCAACCGAAAAATAAAATCTTTTATTTTTTAGTAATGCATATAAACCAGCTTAAACCCAACAACCAAAATAAATTACATTGAAAAATTAGTTGGGAGCATATCCCGAATAATCTAGTAAATTATATAAATAATATATTAAAAAAAATAAAATTTTTTTTACTCAGCTGAAATTCGATGCTACGTTTACTTTAACCAGTATGTATGTATCTCAGAAAGTTATGGGGCGATTGTGCTGAATTTCAATAGCGATTCATTCCTGGATATTTCCAAGAGATTGATACCATATAGAGATCTGAGGAACAGATAGTTGCTTCTAAAAGTTGATTTCAACCAACACACGGACAGACGGTTACGGCTTAATCGACTCCTCTATTCATAAGCTTTCAGAAAATATATACTTTATGGGGTCGGAAATCAAAATTGTAGAAATTACAAACGGAATGACAAAGCTATATATACCCTTGTGCACCACAGGTGAAGGGTATAAAAATCGTTGAGAGCAGTTTTAATAAGTACCCTGCAAAACAATTTTTCACTAGTTCAATGTGGGTAACATTTACTGCAAAAGGAGGCATAAGAAATGCCTTCTTCAAATCCAAAATAGTCAGCCTTTAATGATATGCTTTAAAATAATTACCTGCAAATGCATGCGAAAAATCTTTAGGAATTCGTGTAAACAAACATTATTAACACATGAAACATGGGGTTCTTTTCATTTACTCTGCATGCGTTCTACGCACTTAAGAGAATGAAGCGAATTTTATTAATATATTCATATAAACACATGCTCTCCAATAAAACGTTAATATAAAAATCATGTATGTTTAAACTTAATTGAACCACTTCATCATGGGTTGAACTCATGCATTCACTTTTTTTTTGCATGACTTTTTTTTCGCTGTGTACTAATTAGTTTTAATTCTATGGTTTTTTTTATATTGAATTACAATTATATATATATAAGTATTTGTATAAGCTAAAGCTGAATTTTTGAGTCCCAACCCTGAATTTAATTACTGTGAATTATTATATTTAACAAGTTGTAACTGACCAACGAGTCTTTTAGTCGAGATCGTAAAAAGATAAAATATTTTTGTTATTATTAACGTTGTAGCTCACAGTCAGGTCAGACGTCTCAACCAAAGGATTCGCTGTCTTAAACCCATATACAATTACCTTAATAAAATCAAATGTAAATTGTTTCATATGTGAATATTTATCAACTTTTATTTAACTCCCAAAAGACCAGGTAACCCCTCGTGTCATCGGATTAAAAATATTTTAGTTTAATATTCCCATTAAAACGGACTCCTATTTTCCTACGATGAATTTCCTTTTTAGAAAGTCTATTTCGAGTCAACAAAAAAATGATTGTATTCTAGAAATAGACTTTTATAAAATCATAATTCCTAATAATTTTTTAATTATTATTTTAAATTTGTAATTAATTTACAAATCAATTACTTGTAACTGTTTTTAAATCCCTAAACGATATTTTTAGTCTCCTTATAAAATCATAACTGAAAAATTTTTGATCACTCTGTTTGTATAGAAAATGTATGCAAAAAAATTCCAATACATTTTTTATAGCAAATTTTTAATAATTTATTTTTGTAATAAACTTGCGATAGATTATCTTATTATAGTATGAAATTATAATTTTTATAGGGGATATTTTTTAATGCTTGAGTTAATTTTGCTATTAAATTCTTTTTCTTATATTAAAAAATTCAGTATTTTATTTTTGATGATTTTTTTGTTTTTCAAAAACAAACCATTTTAGGCTCCAAGCCTGGACAGCACCTGAAGAAAGAAAGAGCAGTCGAACAGGACTGCGGCCATTATTGTCACTTTATCGTTTTGCATCAACTTGCGGCGAGCTGTATATAATAAGCCAATTGTCTGACTGCAGAGTATTTTTTAAAACAAGCTCTATTATTGGTGTGGAAATTTAGCGCAAAAAAATTGTGTCACATTGGTGCATTTACGGCAATCGTGTGATCTTAACTTAAGATATATGTAATGTAAATGTAGCGCCGTTAAACTGTTTATATCTACTGCCATGGTAAGCGATAACAATATTTACCACAACTTTTTGGTTTTTACTTTTTATACCCTTCATCTGTGGTGCCCAAGTGTATATATAGCTTTGTCATTCCGTTTGATATTTCTGCAATATCGATTTCCAACAGAACATAGTATATATTTTCTGAAAACTTGCGACTGGGGAAGTAGATTGAACAATGTCCGTCTACCCGTCTGTTCGTATGTTGGGTTAAATCAATTTTTGAAAACTCTCACATGTTACTCAGATCTGCATGTGGTGTCAATCCTTTGCAAATATCTGAGAATAAATTGCTATAGAAATCTAGTACGATCGCCCCGTAACTTTATGAGATATGAGCCACATGCTTGCCTCGTTGTTTTCCATATTTTTACTACAAAAATAAAAATATTTCACCACCAGGTTAATTTATAAAGACGTTTCTAGGTATGATATATGTATCCCTGGATATATTTTTACAAATTTTTGGATAAACCGGTTAGTAACCGACAAAGTTATAGGCAAAAATAATTTTGAAAAATATAATTTCTTTTAAATATATCAAATTAATGAAGCTTCTGAACAGTTTTTGAAGAAGCTATAGACACCAGAATAGAAATCGTAAGTTCAGAAAATGCTGCCGAGAAAATCTGACAAATCGGTTTATATTTACTAAGGTAT
Organism: Phyto melanocephala; assembly: GCA_941918925.1. Lineage (NCBI taxonomy): Eukaryota > Metazoa > Arthropoda > Insecta > Diptera > Rhinophoridae > Phyto > Phyto melanocephala. The sequence continues at coordinate 109,324,230 of OW799235.1, read as the reverse complement.
AAACACAAAAATACAAATGCTTTGTTTATTCTAAAGTTTACAAGCGAAAATCGATTTTTTCAGTTTCTAGACAACAGAGACGAACGCGATTGGTATCAAAGGAAAGGGATTAACAAGCAGCTTATTAAACACTATTAAGAGTTAAAAATTCAAGATGGCCGCCACCAGAGAATGGCGTATGATTAATTTGTATACTTCAACGAAGGGACTCTACCAGTGGAATAAAGTAAACACTGAAAAAGTTAAAATACAAGATGTCGTCTGAAACTAGATGGCGGATTTTTTTTAGGCTAAACTACGCTGTATACATGACGGTGAAGGGTATGATCGGATTCGACATGGCCGAATATAGCACTCATACTTGTTATTGTTGCTTTTAACCATTAGTCTGATAAAAATGAAAGTTTTGTTGCTGTACCCACACCTTATTAACTTATTAATAGGCTGTTTTTGTCTGTCCAGTTGTTGCTATTATTTTTTAAAGAAATTTTAAAAATTTACTGTAATTTTTATTAGATAAAGCGATATTAAATTTTTTTTGAAAAATGTTTAATACAAATTTGTCTCTATTTAAAACACTACATTTTGGTGGATACATTTTTAATGTTTATTATTCAATAAACTTTTTTCTTTAACTTTCTATAAAATTTTGTAGACAAATTTCTTTACCTTTTTTATATAATTTTTTTTTACAAAATTGTTGTAAAATATTTTTAATATAACTTTGTTATCTTTAGAATTATTGCTCAGTTTTTTTTAAAGAATATAAAAAAAATAATATAATCTCTTTGTAATAAATTTTGTTTTCAATATTTTCCCTTTTTAATCATTTTGAATAAAATTATTTTTATAATAAATTCTAATTAATTTTTTTTATTACAAAATTTTTGAACAATTAATATTTATTCATCAGGTAACTGAAGTTCAGAGCGAATTTTTTGTTTATATTTTTTATGTATGAAGTTTGACATTTGAAATAAATGAGCAAAAAGAGAAAATGTTTTTTTATCTATGGTGTTTGACAGCGTAAATTTAAAATAAGTAAAGAAAAAACAATTAGCTGACGAAACAAGCCTAATGAATAAATATGGTTGGTTTTTACATGATTTTATCTCTGTAAAAAGTGTTAATTTTTTTTTTAAATAGTAATAAAATGTAGAAAATTTAGAAAAAAACCTTATTTGCATTATTTTTTTTACAGATCTTTTTGACAAAAAAAAAAAAAAATTCCAACTGTTTTTTTCTGTTATAGGGAAATTTTATAGAAACTTTTAAATACCACTTTTATAAAATTTTCAGTAAATTTTTTAGCAGAAAAAAAACATTTGTTCTTTTTCACTAAAGGAAAAAAAATAAAAAATTAAGAATCGCTATTTTATAGTCCTCCACATTTCTTGTGTTCTAAGCAGGAAAATAATTCGCCAAGTCACGTAAAATTCTTATGCGATAGTTTTTTTTTCTACCACAAATTTTAAGCACGCTTTAGTACATAATTTTTCCTCTCAGCTTAAAAAAAAACGCAAAAGCAAAATCTTTTAAAATTAGTATGTCATCATATAGATTGAATCAAGAAATTGCTACTCTCTGTCGCTGTCTTCGTAGGGTGTATGCATATATGCAAGAAGTTTCATTGCATATTTTTCTGCAGAGAAAGAGAAAAAAGACACAAAAATTTTAAATAAATTCACGTACGAAAAATGAATTCGCTTAAATATTCCAAATACGTTTTTTGTACTTTCAGCACTCATTCTACATACATACGTTTACAATGTCAAGAGTTTGAGTTCAATTTCATGTTTTTTTTTGCACTATTTGTTCTAAAAATATTTATAACACTATTTGTGTACGTATTTAAATGTGGGATTTATACAGGTGTGTATGAGAGAAATTTTTATTTAATTTTTGTTAGTCGATTCTTCCTTATATTTTGGCAATTTCTGGATAATCAAATTACAAATTCTACAAGTGACCGTTGAAAAGTAAATATTTTTATTATTTCAATAAATTGCAAGCCAAATTAAAATTTAAAAGTCAGCTTGTTAAAAACCTAAAACGTTTTTGTGTTTAACGTTAGAAACGAAAATACTTGATATATGGGGGAGAGTTTATTCATATACAAAAACTTTCAGTTGACATTTTTAAGTAAAACTGTATATCACATTAACATATTGGGATGCTGTTACAGGCAAATTAAATGGACTTGTTAAAGGAAATAATTTAGAAAAACTTATAGGATATTATAAGAAATAAAAACCAATGTTCGATATAATTAATATGTAAGTTACATTAATATTAACTAAACAAATGAAATAAAAACCAAACTATACTAAATTTGTAGCACATAATTACATAATACCCGCTGAAGCCTGTTCCTTCCAAATAGGCACAAATTCATTTTTTTCGAAGTTGGTTAGTCGTTCACGATGTTTTACATTAATCTTAGATCTTGGGCTAGTAGGTTTTATTATTCTATAAACCACATCATTTGACCTTTTGGTCACTTTGTAAGGTTCATCCCACTGAAGAAGGCAATCATTTCTACCTCTATGGGGAACTAGCTGACCTTCTTTAAAACCTTCGGAATTTAGTGCACGATCATATCTGACCTTAATTTTATCGCTGGTCGTTTTTGTTTAGGCACTCACGAATTCAAAAGCTTTATTAAAATCTCTTTATACCTGCTATATATATATATGAAATATACTCCTGAAATGGTCGTCGACTTCTGCTTTTTCCGTTGGTTACAATGCATTTTGCGTAGTTCATTATCCAATCAGCTATATACTGTGTATATCCGCCTCAGTAACAAGGTTGTTTCATCTTATCTATAGTTTTTGTTACACTGAGATGACAACTGCTTGCACCAATATGGATCTCTTTAAATACTTCTTTAACTTTGGAGGACGACACCGCAATTAAACTTTTCAACATTTTGTTGTCTCCTCTTTCTTATCTAAGCTATAGGCATCCATTAATCACCTGCAGGCTACTCCACAGAGCGCAATATAATTTCGTTATTGAACTTCTGCTAATATTTGATAACGGGTGGGCTTTTTGTTTTGCCGGTATAATCTTTGCCAATATATGGTCGCTTCTTTACGCTACTGACTATTCGTCACTTATGTTTATATGCGTTTATTGGACATCAACAACTATTCGATGAATTTTTTAAGCTTATTGCTTTTGCCTAGCTAAAGGTTGATGCTACAAATTCTAAACGAACTTAGACTAAATATGTAAAAATAGGTGCCTAGAAGTGATGAGAAAACTCTTGAGCGAAATTATTTATGAAATATTTAATATCAAGAATCCCCACATTCCGAACACATGTGGCATAAATGTTTATACGAACAGAATGCCGATACAAAACAGAATCTAAAAATTCTGGTATACCATTCAGCAAATAGTTTATACGAGGCAAGTTGAGTTTAATTTCTAAAGGGTCCACCAAATAACTTCTTTTTTTTAAAAAGAAGTGTAGCTTCGACTGTGTGGCTCCTATTCAATTTTTCTAAACAAAAATTCGTTTAAAATGGCCCGATATCGATCGCCATTGACTACGGCCACTCCTTGCTCATTTTCGAAGAAAAATGACCCACTTATGCCCCTGGACCAAATCCGCACCAAACAGTGAATTTCACTAGTTGAAAAAAAACGTTAGATGGCGAACCTTTTATAAAGAAAATTACTTGATGCCACGTCAATTAAATTTTTTTCAATATAATTAAAATATATTTGGTTTTTAAATTATTATTATGAAATAAATCAATTTTAGTTATTCATTTGATCTTTATATAAAACCGAATTTAAGCAAGTTAGTAAGCCTACAACTTATTTATTATAAAGCATTACGAGACCTTTACATTTTGTTAGCCAAATAGGTCCTAAAATTTATACTTGAGCCAACAGATTTAATCCTTAATACCTAAACATATGTTTACATAAGAAATATGTCACTTTGTATTTTGAATTTACACAACCATTACGGAAGTTAAACAAACATTGCATACTGACCCTCGTCATTTTTAAGCGTTATTAAGGCCAACGATTTCTAGGAAGACGAAATTTTTAAGGATCCTTCTTTGCTTGTTTTTATATCTGTCACTATTTTCTTTGCTCTTCTTAACGATAAAGAAAAACTTTTATTCACACTCTTAGTGAGACATTGAAAGTTTTGTGGTCTGTAATTTTTAATGCTGACTTTTGATTAATGGCTCCTTGTTTGTATCAATCAATGTTGCTGATATGTGATACATATAAAGAAAAGGCAACAACAAACATGTATGCATGTAAACCCAAATATAAACACATACGAGATTATTATTAAACATAAAAATAGTTTAAACATAAAATCCATTTATCATTTGTAGGTGGAAGAAGAAAAAATATTTAAGTCAATTTTTCATATCTTTTTTCTTAATAAAATAGCTGTGGTCGCACGCAACTGTTTAAATGACAAGTGACTTAAGTGTTTTTTTGCTGCCTATTTGCGAAGAATTAATTAACTTAATGACATCTGTACTACTAAGTTATATTCAAAATTGTAAGAGAACTATTTAAAATCTTCCTTAGGTTTAGAGAAAATTATCAACGCCTTGGTGTTTTAACTTGGTAGAAGGGTGCTGCCAACACTTTTGGCGGGGTTGAATTCTGGACCTTGTACATGAAGAGGTTAGAGAGGCTAAGATGCCGATATAGCGCATGACTAGACTGAAGGTGGTTCGAGGGCTGCAAAGCACGCTCATGGTCGATTTTTCCATACACAATGAGGGCATAGGAGAATACTGGACCTTAAATTTAAATAGATTAGAAATGTCGATAGAACGCATAAGTTCAGTGAAGTTGGTCCAGCTAGTGCATCGCATGCTCACAGCGGTAGATTAATGCATAATGATTAATAACGTCATTAAGTCATAAGTATGTTTGCTGACGGGGGCTAAGAGAATCCTGAACCTTAAACTTAAAGAGGTTGTTGAGACTTATATGCTGATGTAGAGTATGAGTCTAATGTAGCTGGGCGAGAGGCTATATGACGGATTAATCCATGCACAATGAGATTATGGATAGTGTTATCAGTGTCTTTACTGATGGAGCAAAACAAAAACCTTGAAATCATACTTCAAGAAGTTAAGGAGACTCAAATCGCTGTAGAATAAGAATCACAGGTAGTGTAAATCGTATATGGGATCTCAGACTAACTAAGATATTGGCAATTAGAAAGATTAAAGGATAGTGTTCTAAAATTCATAAAATATTTAAATTTGTAATCACTTGTATAGTGAATTTTTTTCTTAAGAAATATAAAATGTTTAAGTTTGTAAGAATATTACACCACATGAAAGAACAATTAATTTTCTTTGTTGTGTATATTTGCAAGTTAGTTAAAATTTAGCGGATACGTTAAGAATATTTCCTATAATATACGGCCAGAATATTAATTTTTCTCTACTCGCTATAAAGAGAGAAAATTAAAAATATACGTAAAATGGAGATTTCTGTGCATCTATTAAAAAAAAAACAAGTAAGAGCACTATATTCGGCTGTGCCGAATCTTTTATACCCACCACCAATTTTGTGTACATTTAAAGCACAATATTTAATATTTTGTTAATCGCTATAGAATAATCTCTTTATAATAAAATATGTATCACTTTCTTTGTAGAGGGTGGTTAAATTTTAAGGGCCCATGTTGAAGGTGAACTACACCTAGTCTCTTAATTGGTTTTCTGCATTTCATTTGACATTTCTCAATCTCAAACTTACTCAATTTGATCCGTGGAAAGATACGCAAATGAGCAAAGCTTTAAAGTTATTCAGGTTTTTTTATAAAAATGGGCGTTCAAATCAAAATGCATTTTGTGCACTTCGTAATTCTTTTGATCAACATAATCATTCAAATTCGTCCACAATCAGTAGAATTGTAAAAAATATTTAAATTTCTGCAAAACAGGTCTGTATAAAATGTTAGAAAATCTGTGAATGCCTTCTTGGTTCGTTGAATGGAACCCACTGCTGCTTTTTGCGATATTGTGGCAAAAGAGCAGTCAACCTCGCCTCATCATCATGCCCAACAATTGAGCATCAACATTGTCATTGAAAATTTAGATCATCAGATAGAGGAGTGGCGCCAAGGATTGGGGGGCCATTTGGCCGATATTTTAGTAAATACATAATTGAACCATACAAATATTATAATTACAAAAATAAATGATAATAATATCCTAAATAATTTGTGTTTTATTTAAATTCAACATCGGTCCTTAAAATTTAACCACCCTTTATAACTTCGATATGCTACTAAAATGCTTTTGTAAATGTAGTCTTTCAATGAAAGTGGGCGTTTAAGAAGGCGTATCAATAAAGTTTCTGCTAATAAATACAACTTAGATATTTCAATATAGTCCTCTATTTTCCCAAAAACTTTGTCAATGGAGAAATTACATGAATTTAAGATAAACCGTTATATGGGAGGTAGGCGTTAAAGTGGGCGTGTCACATAAACTTTTTGGCACAACAATTACATTGATTAGAAGGATATACGTAGTAAATTTGATCATCATACCTCTAATATTGGCGGTTTTATGAGCTTTTAAATTTCATTAACGGTAGATAACGTGAAAAGTGGGCGTTAAAGTAGGCGTATCAAAGTTGTGTTTGCTAATGAGTATAACTTAGGTGTTTCAATATAGCCCTTTATTATTCCAAAATCTTTATTAGTAGAGAAATTATATGAATTTTAAAAAAAACGTTATATGGGAGGTGGGCGTAAAAGTGGGCGTGGCACCTTAATTTTCCGTTACAAAAAAGCGTCTCATCAAAAGCAAAGTGTGCAAAATTTCAGGGTCGTACATCAAATTTTGTTGCTTTTATGACATTTTTTTTTAAATATACCGAAAAATACACTGTGCGGTATAAATTTTCGTACATTTTGATCGATAACTCCTTTCCTAATGTATAGATGTAAGCAATTTTTGAGAATATATATTGTTTTGACTCGATAAATATATATTCGAAGTTTCATGAGTCTACGTTAATGCGTTTGGACACACTTCCATTTTATTCGATGTTCGAAGGACACGGTTTTTTCGACCTACTCTTGCTTTTCGAGCTATAAATCTCTTCCTAATATTCCGATTTAGAACATTTGCAATACCAAACAAACCTTGTCTATAAGAAGAAGAAGCTTTTTCGGTGCGACCTCTATCGTGCTTTCAACAGACGGACGGATAAAGCTAGATCGTCATCAAACCCTGATTCAGAATATATATACTTTATGGGGTCTTAAATGGATACTTCGATGTGTTACAAACGGAATGACAAAATGAATATACCCCCACCATTTTTTTGGTGGCGGGTATAACAAGATTTTAAAACTAGATAATAATGCTAGTTTTTAACAACCTTCAAATTTTTATAAAACTTAAATACGAAATATTATAAGTTCTTAATATTTATATTTTTCTATATATTCTTGAAATAGCTAGAAATTATTATACATGGAATTACAAGCTAAGATTGCTTTAAAATCCAATAAACAAATAACAGAAATTGAAATTGAATTTATATTTTTGGTGAACTTTTTTGTTTTTTAATCTTATATTTAAATTTTTAATCAGGCTTGAGTTCATATATTTAATATTCTTTATTTTTACAAAGAATTTTTTTAATTGTGATAAATGAAAGAATAATTCTGAAAAATTATATTTTTACCGACACTAATAAATAATTTTTTAGTATTAGAAAATTACCTTTAGCCAGAACAGTTGATTTACAATAAGTTCAAATAAAACGTTCGAATAAATATTAATTTGTAAATAATCTCAAATATAGTTTAGTGTATAATGAAGATCTTCAGGAAAAAGCTTTATCAAATGTAAATAATTGTGCAACAAATAAACGCCTTATAGTTACTATATGTGTGTTTCTAAAAGAAGTTGTATAAATAAACAATGCTGTCAAATTGTTTTAATAAAGTTTGCAATGAAAATGTTATAAAAACTTTTGAACGTAAACCATGTGAAAAATAAAATTTTTATTTAAAATGTATGCAAATTAATTCATTCTCTAAAATGAATAAGAGACACACGCTTGTAAGATTTTTAATATTTTATTTCGGTATGATTGGGACAGAAACTTCAAAATATTAATTTTATAACCCATTTTCCCAGCATTCATTACTTTTTTTAACAGGATTTTTTTTCTTTTTAACATAAAATTAAAAGTTAATTTACGAAGAAGAATTTGTGTTTTTTTAATTTTACAATATTCGACGATATAGTTCGTCAATAATAATTGTTTTTAATAATTCTGTAAGATTCAAATAGGCTGCTCGATAATCATTTTTTTTTAATTTTGGAAACGGAGTTATACTTCAATCATTATATGATTAGGATTAACTGATAGCAAATAAATACAAAACAAGTAAGAGCACTATATTCGGCTGTGCCGAATCTTTTATACCCACCACCAATTTTGTGTACATTTAAAGCACAATAATTATTATTTTGTTAATGGCTTGGAATAATCTCTTTATAATAAAATATACATCACTTTCTTTGTAGAGGGTGGTTAAATTTTAAGGGCCCATGTTGAAGGTGAACCACAGCTAGTCTTTAAATTTGTTTTCTGCATTTCACTTGACATTTCTCAATCTCAAACTTACTCAATTTGATCCGTGGAAAGATACGCAAATGAGCAACGCTTTAAAGTTATTCAGGTTTTTTTATAAAAATGGGCTTTCAAATCAAAATGCATTTTGTGCACTTCTACATTCTTTTGATCAACATAATCATTTAAATTCTTCCACAATCGGGAGAATTGTAACAAATATTTAAATTTCTGCAAAACAGGTCTGTAAAAAATGTTAGAAAATCTGTGAATGCCTTCTTAGTGCATTGAATGGGAACCACTGGTGGCTTTTGCGATAGTGTGGCAAAAGAGCAGTCAACCTCGACTCATCATCATGCCCAACAATTTAGCATCAACATTGTCATTGAAAATTTGGACCATCAGATAGAGGAGCGGTACCAAGGATTAGGGGGGGGGGGGCATTTGGCCGATATTTTATTAAATACATAATTGAACCATACATATATTATCATTTCAAAAAGAAATAATAATAATATCCTAAATAATTTGTGTTTTATTTAAATTCAACATCGGTCCTTAAAATTTAACCACCCTTTATAACTTCGATATGCTGCTAAAATGCTTTTGTAAATGTAGTCTTTTAGTAAAAGTGGGCGTTAAAGTAGGAGTGTCAATAAAGTTTCTGCTAATAAATACAACTTGGATATTTCAATATAGTCCTTTATTTTCCCAAAAACTTTGTCAATAGAGAAATTACATGATTTTAAGATAAACCGTTATATGGGAGGTTTCAATATAGCCCTTTATTATTCCAAAATCTTTATTAACAGAGAAATTATATGAATTTTAGGTAAAACGTTCTATGGGAGGTGGGCGTAAAAGTGGGCGTGGCACCTTAATTTTTTGGCACAGTAATGACATTGCCTAGGGGGATATACGTAGCAATTTTTATCATCATACCTCTAATTTTGGCGGTTTTATGAGCTTTTAAATTTCATTAACGGTAGATAACGTGAAAAGTGGGCGTTATAGTAGGCGTGTCAAAGTTATTTTTGCTAATGAGTACAACCTAGATGTTTCATTATAGTCCTTTATTATTCCAAAATCTATATAAATAGAGAAATTATATGAATTTTGGGTAATACGTTATATGGGAGGTGGGCGTAAAAGTAGGCGTGGCACATTTGTTTTTTGTTAGAAAAAAGCGCCCCACTAAAAAGCAAAGTGTGCAAAATTTCAGAGTCGTAGATCCAATTTTGTTGCTTTTATGACGTTTTTCTTTTTAAATATTCCGAAAAATACACTGTGCGGTATAAATTTTCGTACATTTTGATCGATAACTCCTCTCCTAATGCATAGATTTAGATAATTTTTAGGAAAAAATATTTTTTTTACTCAGGAAATATATATTCGAAGTTTCATGAGTCTACGTTAATGCGTTTGGACACAATTCCATTTTATTCGATGTTCGACGGACACGGTTTTTTCGACCTACTCTTGCTTTACGAGCTATAACTCTCTTCCTAACATTCCGATTTAGCCCATTTTCAATACCAAACAAACCTTGTCTATAAGAAAGATTCTGGCAAAATTTGAGCCCCCTAACTTTTTCGGTGCGACCTCTATCGTGCTTTCAACAGACGGACAGACGGACGGACATAGCTAGATCGTCATCAAATCAAACCCTGATTCAGAATATATATACTTTATGGGGTCTAAAATGGATATTTCGATGTGTTACAAACGGAATGACAAAATGAATATACCCCCACCATTTTTTTGGTGGCGGGTATAAAAAAATAAATTAAAATTTTTCTGAAGACGCATTTAAAAAAAGCAACTGAAAGCACTGAAACAGAATTGTTAAGAGGAGTAATGAAAGTTTAAGTGACAGTTGGAGAAATATACTGTCATTAATGACGACATCATGCCTACCACTATCACTGCTTGCACATTCATACAATAATAGCAAAAATAAACAAGACTGAAAACAATGGTTTTCATGTTTCTACAATATATTAAGAAAATATGTATAAATTATTTATTTTGCTCTCAACATGCAGTGGACACATTGAATTTTTGTTTAATGGAAAAAAGAGTTGCTGCAACTAACCGAGTATTAAAGAAAATCCAGTGAAGTCTCAAGAAAAATTATTTAATGTGAAATTGGTTAAAGTGTGTGCATGATATATTTCAATTTTAAGATTGAAGCAATTTTTTTTTGATTCGCACGGTTTGCGAAAAAATTCAATAAAAAGAGAAAATTTTATTTTTAAATATTTTAAGAAAATATAAGGTATTATAATGAACTAACAAAAAGTGAATTTTGTTAGCCTTATTATATATATATGTAGGTATGTATTTATTTATTATTATATACTAGAGCTATGCTCATATGTCTTAAGTTACTTATTTAGTTAAATGTATGTCTATTGCTTTGTTTTATATAATTTACTTTAAACTTCGACAAAGTTCAGCATTGAATAGCAGAAGTTTATTTATTGATCAAAGGCAAGCACAAATTAAGTATGGATGTTATGGTGGAGCTAAGTCTAAAGGCAATATTGGAAATTACAGAACACTGTGCTTCCGCCAGTTGCCAGTGATAAAATATTTTCTAGAAGTAGCACGTAGTAGCACTAGACTTTGTGTAGGGTCGGGTGAAATGTGGTTGTCAGGAAATGAAGAACCCGAAGTCAAACATCAAGACATCTGGGAAGATTAATTTATTATTATTGTATTCTTCTACAGAACAGAAAATATATAGAAAACTATTACGAAGAGTAATCTATTGATATTGTCTAGAAATATTGAAGAAATACTAATTTGTCTTAAATCTGCGTTTTCAAGCTAACAAAGTTCATTTGATTAAATTTTAATATGCAACAAAGAAATTTTGCTGTTAAAATAATAACTGAACTGAATTGATTGAGCGAAATTGTTCTCAGATCAAGATCATTTCTTGCCCTAATGTCTATCAAAATTGTATTGAAACCATTAAATTTTAAACGAATATTTCTTATTTAAATTTGGCAGCATTGATGTATTTGAAAAGATCTTTTTCGACCTACTATACTTTTAGGTGTTTTAAAGGCTATCAGAGTCTATCAAAGGCTATCTGTCTCACTAGGTAAAATCGTAGTATATCGTATACATTTATCATCACTGAGTAATTCGTTATCGCCCGCCTTTTCTCCATACTGATGTCTATCATAGTCTGGACACTTCTTGTGTGCCTGCCTATGCTTCTTAGCGTATTACCAGATGGTTCCTTAAATTTCTATACCACATTCTCTGCTGTCTTATTACAATCCTGGTGTATTCTGAAAATATCATCCTCTTTGAATTTGTTATTATTATTAGAGTCCTTTGAATACTTAGTTGTTCTCCTGTCAATGGGGGTCTTTAATAACAACATTAAACTATCTATGTATGTATATGCGGTTGCCGGCATTCACCATTTTCGGTTCATAGAATCAATATATTAAAAGACTTTTCCATGCACTATCAAATCCCCCAGAACAACATTGGGTTCTTGTTCCAAAAGTACAATCGCAGACCGTTTTTTAAACTTTCAAACCAGTTTATAGTCAACGATCGTTCGCCTTGTACGTTTGAGAACTAATTGGTAATCAGAAGTAATAAAGATTCTCCCTTGCTCTCGACTATACAACATATGCTCCAACGCTTTTAGCAACCCAAATATTTCTGAGTGGTACACGGATACTTAGGCTCAAATTGAGATAAAGGTTTAATTTAATTAAGTAGACCCCAGCTTTACATCTATAACAGCGTCATCAGCATATATAGTGTTGCATTCGCTATAAGCATGTGATATAATCTTTTAACTACTTTCGCATGCTCTACTGTCATCTAAGTCTTCCTAAAGTCGTTATACCTACGGTTCACAGTATTCATATACAATGTTACGTGGCATAATTTTCCATATGCAGTGTTGATATTTAAGCTTTTGAAGCAAATCTATCCTTGCCAGCGTTACTGTCATCGCACCAGATATATCACATAAGCATTCTGCTGAACCAAGCAACCACCAAACGACTAACGCGGAAGTGATTATCGATCTCAACATTGCCATGCAAATACAATTTGCAGTGTTTGGCGAGATTCCATCAACTAGGACTGTAGGCGCGGTTACATTAAAGCATATTTTTTATGATTTTTTTATCCTTTTATCAACATGATTATTCAAGTGTAGTTTCGTATCCAAGATTACTGTCCTGTAGTCGTTAATTTCAGACCCAAACCCATATGGGAGGAAGCAGATCAATATATTTTTTAGTGGTGATTTAAACCAACATATAAAATGCTTAAAGCAATACTGTTGCATATAAGATTGCAATTTTAAATATGAAACGACAGATGATGACAAACAAAAAAACAGTTTTAATTCAATTGTAAATTAATTTTTTTTTCAGTTCTACCCTCTGTTTAATCGAACAATTGAAATACTTTATAAGTCATTCATATTTATTGATTTGAAGATTTACAAAAGAATATAAGACAATTGTTTAATAGCACGTTTTAATTAAATTTTTTATTTATCATAAATATTTTTCTTCGTGCTCACAATGATATAAGAAAATAAGAGTTTTGATTTCTCTGCAGCACTTTCTGTTCCATTATTATATTATTTGCTTTTCATTTTTCTCATTTTTGCTTGATTTATTTTAAGTGGTCTTTTATTGGTTGAGCATGAGGAATTCTCATTGTTTTTTTTTTTTGTACTTCTACTATATTATTGCATGATATTTTTTATTTCGCCTCTTTTATTTTCTTCATATTTAATATTAATTTATTACCGCACAATAGGGTCCTGTCTTACTTGTCTAATATTCTATCCTCCTAAGTCTTTTCTCTCTAGTAAATGTTTTAAATGTACTGCGAACGGATGTATTTTTAAAGGTGGTAATCAGGTCTACTGTTGCACTGCGCACATTGATTGTGTTGGTGTTAAAAGTGGTATTGGTATAGCAATACCATTGAGGTGTAGACCTCAGTGTACAACACAGTAAATTAAATTTGCTTAAATCTTTTATATTTTTTATTTCATTAGAAAATTATAATTTAAATTAATAAGTTTTCTTCTGCACAGTTAGACCTCTATTTACAGGTTTTATTTTTTAGAATATTATACTTTTCTAGACAAAAATTAATTTAGTTTTAAAAAAAGTGTGCGACTAAAGTATTGTGTAGTTGGTTTGGAGTCTATTTTGTATGCCTACTATCAAATTTAAGTAGCACATCGAGTATATTTATATATCTTGCTTTCATTTTATGACGATCCGTTAAAAGCACGATAAAGATCGAACTTTAAAAGCTAGAGGATGAAAAAATAATCTATAAGTAAAAAATGTTTAGTTTTTGAAACTGAGCTAAATCGGTATTTTATCATGAGTAGATCATGGAAAACTGTTTTTCTGAAATCAAACAAAATTTGATTCCGTCTCAAAGCAATGACGTTTTGTAATCATATTTAACACATATATTTATATTGTTTTTCAACAAATTCTTTTAAGCAGTTCATTGAAAATCAAAATTAATTAGCTTTAGATCAAAATGTACAAATATTTTTCCGTTCAGTACCTTTTTTGTCTATTTGAAATGTCATAAAATTAAGAGAATTAGAATTACAATTTTGCTCATATAGGCTTTTGATTAATACAAGTATGGCTGTAATAACGTCCACCTTCTAGATAAGGATTGTCTTAAATTCTTTTAATATCCTGTCGAAAAATATTTTGAAATAATAAAGGACACACACCTAGTACGCCCACCTCTCAAATATTTTGCTAAGGATAAGTGGGTAAAAATTCTTCATTTTGAGACTAATTCCAAGAAAATAAATTGATAGCAAATTGGACTTAAGCAAGTTGCTTTTCATATTTCGATATTGGGCAACATAAATCTGCACTCTCGCAACTGATGTTCCTGCATTAAAGTTTGAGAGTTTTGACAATAAACGTACTCCGAAATTGGTAACGTACGAATGTCATTTGAGAACAGTACAGTAAAATTTTTTGCAGCCAAATAATGGAATTAAGTCGTGAAAATGTTCGTGCTGTTATTTTTTGCAACTTTCGACGTGTAAATCGATAACTAAATTCCATTCTTAGCTAAAAAGTAGTATTAAGGGTCAGTGTTTGTCGGTGGTTTATTGAACTCAATCGTTGCTTTAGTTCGCTCAACATTGATTTTTTGTAGCTCGTCAAAAACGGTTGTTGTCTACAAAAAGGATTGATGCACGAGATTGAAGCCACCTTAAACATTATTACATTTGGCTGTAAAAAGATCTATTCTCGTCTCAATTGGTCCCAAAAAATACTCTAAAAATACGATCGCCGTGGTTGCTAACATGTGTATGACATCGTAATAGGTGATTAACCTTGGATCTACGCATCTGAGTCCGAAAACTAACAGCAGTTCACTGTATGAATATTCCAATATGAGCAAAACCCTACGAAAATTATTCAAAGTCTCCCAAACACTGAATGAAAAAAGTGCTTCAAAAATTTGATTCAGACATATCTAAAAAAATATTCTTCTTCATGGAGAATATTTTAATAAGCAATAAAGCCATTTAAGATCATTGTTTTGCTCTTATCCCAAAGTACAAAATTCAACCCTGGTAATACATATTTTAGTATAAAGAAATTTTTCTTTAGTTATTAAAGTTATTAGTAAAATAATATATTTTATGGTATAAAAATACTACACAATATTGCTGGCTGGTTAAAAATTTTGCATAACAGAATATAGTGCTTTTAGTTATTTGTTCATCCTTCTGCCATTGGCAGTTCATTTGAAGTCGTTTGCTGCTAATGATTGTCCAAAAATTTACTGACCTTGCAATGAGGTCTTGATTTTATTCTCCGCTGAATAATGTAATTATTAATGAGCATATATAAATGAAAATAGATCACTTAAAATTCTTGTTAACAAAGAAACGGAAAATCTGCAAATAATTTTATATGACTCAGCAAAATGAGCACAGTATCTTCAGAGATGCCTACACAGTGCTGGATAACGCAGTATTTTAGAAAAAATATTTTGTTTCGTATCTTCTATTTACTTTTCTCACTAGAAAATCGAATAAAATAATATTGATGTGGTCACAAGTGCTGTGGGTTAGATTTTTCTTAATAGGACATTTTCAAATAACATATCTGCTGCGTTAAATCGGGCTTAACTGTACCGTTTTTTTTTTTACTTCTCATGATGTACTTTATCCATTTATATTGTGGTATGTCAGTATAATTTCTTTTTTTTTATTTAGCTTCATTTCCAGTTTAAATACTTAAAATATAGACTGATTAATGATGGCAAATGATTAATGGAGGAAACTATGAACCATTCTTTACAAGAAGGAAAAAAAATTATACAAGTTGGTGCTTTGCCTTTTTTCTTGCCGTTACTTTTTTCAAATTATCTTTTGTTTAACTAAGCGCTCATATTTTATTCAGTTATATTCCTTTCTGTTTTAAATATTTAAAACAAAATTATTTATGAGAACCAATATTCAATAATATCAACATTTTCAGTTGACAGCTTCAAGGGGTGGTTGATGCTACCAAATATTTACAATTTGTTTAGGCAAAAATGACAATATAATTGATTTTCAGTGTAGTGTTCGAAACCACAACCATTTAAATTGGATGATTAATAATTTTAACCCTCTCCGACCCCCTTTTTTTTGGTTGATGTTTATTTAATGTTGTTAATCTTAATGGATGAAGAAAACATAATGGGAGATTTTTAAATTTTCAATGAAAAGTTTAATTTTTTTTAATTTTCCTAAGTACATTGGTAAAGAAGACATAAAATTGTTTAAATATAATTAAGAAAAATGTAGCCCATCAAAGATTTTAATGGAACTTTTTATATAATTATCATTAAAGAGTTGAATGTATTTGGCTGTCAAATAGGTTATTATTTGAGTAAATGTTTGCTGTGTCCAGTAAAAGTAAATCATTAATCAAGTTCTAGTAGCAGTCAATTAACCGCGGTGGTATTTGTTTTTTTACTACATCATCTGATGGAAAAATAATCATATAGAAGGTTTTGTTTGCATACAAAGAAATGACAAAACAAAACCCATAAAAAATATAAGACTGTTTAAAAAATATGCATGGGTGAAAACAAATACGAAATGCCAAAAATTCCTGGAACAAAAAATGTTTAAAATATTAACTTTAGTAAGAACAAGTAAGAGCACTATATTCGGCTGTGCCGAATCTTTTATACCCACCACCAATTTTGTGTACATTTAAAGCACAATATTTATTATATTGTTAATCGCTATGGAATAATCTCTTTATAATAAAATATGTATCACTTTCCTTGTAAAGGGTGGTTAAATTTTAAGGACCAATGTTGAAGGTGAACTACACCTAGTCTTTAAATTTGTTTTCTGCATTTCACTTGGCATTTCTCAATCTCAAACTTACTCATGTCCATGTTGAAGGTCAACTACACCTAGTCTTTAAACTTGTTTTCTGCATTTCACTTGACATTTCTCAATCTCAAACTTACTCAATTTTGTCCGTGGAAAAATACGCAAATGAGCAACGCTTTAAAGTTATTCAGGTTTTTTATAAAAATGGGCGTGCAAATCAAAATGCATTTTGTGCAGTTCGTAATTCTTTTGATCAACATAATCGTTCAAATTCGTCCATAATCGGGAGAATTGTAAAAATTATTTAAATTTCTGCAAAACAGGTCTGTATAAAATGCTAGAAAATCTATGAATGCCTTCTTAGTTCGTTGAATGAGAACCATTGCTGTTTTTTGCGATAGTGTGGCAAAATAGCAGTCAATCTCGACTCATCATCATGCCCAACAATTGAGCATCAACATTGTCAGTGAAAATTTGGACCATCAGATAGAGGAGTGGTGCCAAGGATGGGGGGGCCATATGGCCGATATTTTGTTAAATACATAATTGAACCATACAAATGTTATAATTACAAAAAGAAATAATGATAATATCCTAAATAATTTGTGTTTTATTTAAATTTAACATCGGTCCTTAAAATTTAACCACCCTTTATAACTTCGATATGCTACTAAAATGCTTTTGTAAATGTAGTCTTTCAATTAAAGTGGGCGTTAAAGTAGGCGTGTTAATAAAGTTTCTGCTAATATATACAACTTAGATATTTCAATATAGTCCTTTATTATTCCAAAATGTTTATTAATAGAGAAATTATATGAATTGTAGGTAAAACGTTATATGGGATG
The DNA here is from genome assembly GCA_941918925.1 of Phyto melanocephala. Taxonomy (NCBI): domain Eukaryota; kingdom Metazoa; phylum Arthropoda; class Insecta; order Diptera; family Rhinophoridae; genus Phyto; species Phyto melanocephala. The sequence continues at coordinate 109,306,383 of OW799235.1, read as the reverse complement.
TGGGCGTAAAAAAAGGCGTGGCACCTTAATTTTCTGGCAAAGTAATGACATTGCCTAGGGGGATCTACGTAGTAAATTTTGTCATCATATCTCTAATTTTGGCGATTTATGAGCTTTTAAAATTTATTAACGGTAGATAACGTGAAAAGTGGGCGTTATAGTAGGCGTGTCAAAGTTATTTTTGCGAATGAGTACAACTTAGATCTTTCAATATAGCCCTTTATTATTCCAAAATCTTTATTAATAGAGAAATTATGTGAATTTTAGGTAAAACGTTATATGGGAGGTGGGCGTAAAAGGGGGCGTGGCACATTGATTTTCTGTTACAAAAAAGCGTCTCACCAAAAAGCAAAGTGTGCAAAATTTCAAAGTCGTATATTCAATTTTGTTGCTTTTATGACGTTTTTGTTTTTAAATATACCGAAAAATACACTGTGCGGTATAAATTTTCGTACATTTTGATCGATAACTCCTTTCCTAATGCATAGATTTAGACAATTTTCGGGGAAAAATATTTTTTTTACTCAGCAAATATATATTCGAAGTTTCATGAGTCTACGTTAATGCGTTTGGACACAATTCCATTTTATTCGATGTTTGAAGGACACGGTTTTTTCGACCTACTCGTGCTTTTCGAGCTATAACTCTCTTCCTAATATTCCGATTTAGTCCATTTTCAATACCAGACAAGCCTTGTCTATAGGAAAGATTCTGGCAAAATTTGAGCCCCCTAGCTTTTTCGGTGCGACCTCTATCGTGCTTTCAACAGACGGACAGACGGACGGACATAGCTAGATCGTCATCAAATCAAACCCTGATTCAGAATATATATACTTTATGGGGTCTAAAATGGATATTTCGATGTGTTACAAACGGAATGACAAAATGAATACACCCCCACCATTTTTTTGGTGGCGGGTATAAAAACATCCTTTATAAAATTTATACATATAATTATTTCTTTCAATAGCAAATTTATGGAAATATTTCTACGTCGTGTAATATTAGTCAAAGCTATTGCATTTAGGCAATCGTGTTGAAACGTCGTTAATTCATAAATATTATAGCCGTAGTGAATTGTGCGGCAAATTATGAAGCAGCACACCGATGTAACAAAATTGGACTTTTAAAATTAAATGCATCTCGTTCTGATATATTAACTGCCTAAAAAATAACACAAAGAAGATAAAACCCCAAAAAAATTAAATAATAAAATAAAAGTATTTGACGTAACTGCCGATGACTTAGTTATGGTTAAATAAAACATGATATTATCGTAAATTTACAAATTTATTTATTTTAACCAAATTTATGGGGAAATAACCAATTTAAACTAAACTTTGATTTGTTATGACTTTAAGGTTTTTCGGCAACATTTTTACTTTAAGTTACAGGCACAATTTTGTTTCAGCATTTAGTAAAAAATAATGTAAGGAAATGTGAACGCAGGACTACATTAGATCATTAAAATATACAACATATACAATATAGAACACTAAAAGAAAAGGAAGCATAGTTAGTGTGATTATAGGGTGCCCCGATGGACTAGTCAGCAGTGTGCTGTTCTGCTAGTTTGGGGGTTGCGGGTTCGATTCCCGCCGGAGACTCTGGACTTGTCTGCTTCCTTTCTATTCTTACTTTTCTATTCAGGTATCACAAAGGGATCAATATAATGGACCCAAGTGAGCTGCACAGCAGCTGCCTGTTCTACCTAACCTAGTGTGATTATATAATATTGAATTTTTTGATAGAAGTTAAAAATTTTAATGGATGTATGTAACAACTATAGGATCTGAAAAGCGTCAAGCAATTATTATATTAATCCTATTTAACCATATTTTGACAGTTCACGACCACAAAATAGCCTAAAATTATCATAAAATGGTTTCGATAAACCACAATGTATTCCATCAGGATCATACCACCCAGCTGAAAATAATCATATATGAACCATATATGTTAATATATTCAAATATATGATCATATAGATATGCATGTATGCCAATGTATAGAATCATATATGGAGACGTTTGTCATATATGATACTATGTATGAAGAATATTTATAATATGTAAATTCATATATGAGACCGTATATGTAATTTTTATACATATATGCCAATATATCATCATATATAAATACATATATCAATATATATGATATCAACTTTTTTAATTTTGAACTCATATATGCATATATATATAAAAAAAAATATCTGAATTCTTCTATGTATAACCGTAAAGACTTTGAATGAATATAAGAAAAAATATTTAATTTTAGTTATAAGTTTTTCTTTATTAAAGGTTTAAAAAAAAATACTTTTTTAAAAAATAGTGTTATATGTTTTAATTATTTTACAAATGTAATTTCCAACATGAATAACATGACTTATAGTAATTGACTCGTCATATTTTATAATGTAAAAGTTGTTAGTAGTTCTAATTGGAATAATATGCTTAACTTGCGACTTTGTGTGATTATGTACAAAATTGTTTGTTTTGATTATATCTAAGTTTTGAACTAACAAATAAATTTCGTTATTTTTTTTATAAAGCAATTAATTAGAAAATATTTTTTGACTGCATTACATATTAATTTAATAGTATAATTGTTAAATTTTGTTATTTTATACATAGTGGATGTAAATATAGTATTTTTTATTCGAGCTCTTTCGTAACACAAGTAGTTTTTTTTGTTAAAACCATTTACAGATAGAATATCTTGTTGAAGATTATTGGGATCAAAATCTTTTTGTTTTCCAAGCACTACAATTAAATTTAAGCACTTGAAATTTTTAGAATCAATACGATTTCTCATCACACTTGCACCTTGAGCTATTTTTATGTTATTTATTTTTTATGTTATAAATTTTCAAAAACATAATTCTAAATACATACATAGATATGTATGTCACATATGTGTATTTAACCCGCTAATTACCATAAGGCCATTACGATCGTTAATTAAACTCATTTTTTTAACTTGGGTTTTTAACAATACAAGAATGAAATTCTATACAAATTTAACACTTTGACGTTTCTCATTAAAAAAATGAATCATATATGGATGTTATTTAAACAAAAAAACAATTTGTTATGAAAAAGGAAAACTTGTGACACTCTTCTAGATTTTCTAAAAGCTTTGCAAATCAATTTAAAATGTTAAATGCTTTAATTTTAACGATATGAAACCCATCGTCATCAAATCGTCATCAAATCAAATTCAGAATATATATACTTTATGGGGTCTAAAATGGATATTTCGATGTGTTACAAACGGAATGACAAAATGAATATACCCCCACCATTTTTTTGGTGGCGGGTATAAAAATAATACTAAATTATTTATATATTTAGCATTTGTTTCATAAGTGTGTCTAATTAAATGTGTTTTTGTGGTCTTATAAAAACAAATTCTGCGCACTTCACTTGAAAATATAATTTTCATTAATAATAGTGTAATATTTTAAAAACTGATCATAAGTGATTGTTTCTGTCTCCAGCTGTGTTATATTTTTTTTTATATTTTAATGAGAAGAGCAGCATTAAACATTAAATTATGGTAGTTTTTAGAACAGCCTATTATGTACATCTTCTTGTGAATATTTACAGATAATTTATTTTCTACTACTTTTTATGAAATTTGTTTTTAAATATTAATTTTGCTTGTAAGCACGAATATGAGTTAAAGGTAAATTTAAAATAAAGTTATTCTAGAAATCTATTAGAGAGTAAAAGCAAAATTCAATTTCGTAATAAATAACAACCTAAAAATATTAAATAGAAAAAAATCTTAGGTTCACTTTCATGTTTGTATTTTTTTATAAACTTATTAAGGGTAGACAGTAAGAAGGTTTAAAAAATTGTAAACCCGACTTTACATCAAGGTAGGAGTAGTTGAAAAATTGTGTATGTAGCATAAAAAGAAAATTATTCCTTTAAAACAAATTCTTTTAAAAAGTCTTTTCTTTTCAGCAGAAGGGTTTGTTTCAATACCCATATCTTTTAATATGATAAAAGTTTGTTGACATCTTAATGAAATACTAAATATGTGTTTATGGATTTTTGTAAGTCTGTATCATTCTATTTTATATTAATGGTAATTTAATATTTAATAAAGAAAAAATATTTGGCAACAGGACATAAATTGAGAAGTCTAAAGTTTCTAAATTTAACCAAAACAATATTAAAAAGAAATGTAACAAAATTAATTATTGTTTTAATTTTTTTAAGTTAAAATAATTTATGCATTAAATAGTGTAGTCGTATTCGTTAAGAAATATAGAAAGAAGGTTATTCTATTTTTTCGCTCATGAAAGAATTATTAAAAAATTTATTTGCTAGTTGTATTGTACTAAACAATATTTTTTGGAAATAATCGAAGTTATAACTAGCTAGACTAGTTAAATATCACACAACTGACAAGTATAATGGAAAATATTTATGCCACAAGTAGTAAGTCCCTAAGTCAGATGCATAATTGTTACTTTACAAGAGAAGGTTGAATTCTAATAATATTATCATAATGCAAATTCTTCTGTTATTTTTTTGTCAAGATGTATTTGTGTGAAATGTATTGAAGTCCCTGATAAGCTCAATTTCATAAAAATACTTGTAAGGGCATTTCTACCTATGACCACCGATATTTATATATATATAAGTTAACGTAGTACATTATTGTTGTATACACACATCTGCAAAATTAAGCAAGACATTTTACATCATGGGAACAATAAGGGGACATGCACAAGCAGTGTGATAAAAGTTTAATTTAATTTGCTGGTGCGGCAAATTAAAGTTTTTTTTAAAAAGTTTCTTTTATTTCGTCAATTTGTATATTCTTGAGTCTTGATATATGTTCTTATACATACTTGCTCCCGACAGCAGTTTATTAACTACCTTCTTCCTCTCTTTTGTTGATAAAGCTGTCAATAAATTCAAGCTTCATCTAACTTTTTAAGACAATTTGATCTCTGTCGCTTTTTTAAATGCGTAATCTTACTTCTTTCTAAATACATTCTAAATGCTGCTCGTGCAATAAATTTAAAATCAAACTCAAACCTCTACACAGGAAAAGTACAAGTTTTTTATAACCCGTTTATATTAAATCCATACAAGTAGCAATAAACAGAACATCCTATATATGAGCATGAAGAAAGTTTATCACAGATTAAAGCTCAACGTAAATCGAACAAAAGTAGAACATTTTAGAAAACTGGATATGAAAAAAAAAATATTGTTTTAAAAATACCAAGATTTCAAATATTTGTACATTGTGCTATATAACTCCTTTCATAATACATAGACATTTTTCAGAGAAAAATGCTTCTTTTACTCAGAAAATACACTTACGTAAGATTATTGCTCTAAGACCTACTCTTTCTTTATGACCTATTCTTGCGTTACACGCTAAAACTCTCTTCCTAACTTACCAATTTGGTAAATTTTTAATACAAAACAAATATAATGAATAAGAATTGTTCTGCTAAAATTTTATCTCCTAACTTTTTTGGTTCGAGCTCTATCGTGCTTTCAACAGACGGACAGATGGACGAACATTCCTATACCGTCCTAAAATGGAACCAAGACTCAGAAAATATATACTTTATGGGTCCTTAAATAGATATTTCGATATGTTACAAACGGAATGTAAAAAATTTTTTTGGTGGCGGGTATAAACAATAATAAAAACCAGAAAATTTGCACTGGTTATAAATGTTGTGACGTTGAAAATTTTTCGCATTCGTATTTTGTTATTAACATGACAGTATAGTGACGAAATTTAAATTCGCTTAAGTTCGCTTGCAAATATGTATGCATAGGTACGTTGTCACTGTTTTAGTTGAGTTAGTTTTTAAAGTAACCTAAGTAAGCTATAATTCTCATTTAGTTAATATTCAGTTTTTAATAATTACATCAGTTTTATATACAGTCGGGGCGGTTGAGAATATGCCCAATAAACCTAGAAAATTATAATTATATTGCCTAAATAGATCCCACCGGATTTACTTAATATAAAATCAGTTGGCGAATACTTAAGCTGCAGTTAAGAATTAGCAATTAATATTTAGCTAAAAATTGGGAGACTAATAAATTTCCGTATTAACAGCCGCTTCGGCCGACTGTTCCCCACAGTGGCTTCGGCTGACTGTTCCGTACTGCAGTTGAAGTAGACGAAAAAAGATTTATAATCGCAGTGTGTAGAAACACCCTTAGGGCCGTATTCATAAAAAATATTTTAGGTTTATTAAAGACTTATTTGACAAATTTCTCTACAACATCTGTCAAATAAGCTTTTTATAAACCTACAATATTTTTTATGAATACGGAACTTACTCTATGAAGCATTAGACATATGTATATGTAGTAGATCCTTTAAAAAATCGTATTGAAATCTTGTTAACTAAATTTAAGTGAAACAAACATATAATTGTAAATTATTAGAAATATTGTAATTATTCTAAAGTAAAACATTTATGTAAAAGTTATTTTGGTTGACCTTTTGTTATGTTTGTAAATATTATCGGTTCTGCTAGTGGTCATTAATTGTTATAAATATATTTAAAAAAAATAGAACGATTGCATTTTCATTTTTAATTCATTTATTTTCAATTATTATTTCTTCCAATATTTCAATGAACTTCGTTGATCATCTTCAGGTAAAATATATATGAAATAAGCTACTACACATATTGTATTTATCGAAAAAATTTAATAAATAATGATTCATCACCCAATCATAAATTATAAGCCAACACCACCAGCCGATCCGTTTCGACATCTTCACCAGAAGGAATAAAATCTTGCGCTTACAATCGAGTGTTCAACGCTACTTAAAGTCGATTAAGTCCGTGCTAAGTATAATTTATATTTTGCTATTTGTAAATTCTAAAATTTAAAACTCAATAATGTAATTTTAACCCCATGTAAACAAAACAGTGTAACAATAAAAATCAAATGTAAGAACTATGACGATAAAAGTCGGCGCTCGTTTTTGTCGCCCATAAGCATTATCTTTATATCTACAATTATTGTTACGAAACTCTGTTGGAGAAGTTTATTTAATTAATTTGTATAATTATAAAATAGTTTTTGAATTTTAGTCTAAAGTATTTATATTAACGGTCAATAATGTTTGCTCAAGACTGGCATCATGCACATCCATTGCAGCATATCTTACTTAATGTGTCAAAATGTAAGCACACTACTATCAGTGTTTGTGTACACATGTGGCCGCTACAAAGGGCATACAAGGAGCAACAACAATGAAAATATCAGTCAGTTTGCAGCGCTTGCATCGGTAAGAACATTATTTTTGGTGGTATTTAGTTCGTAAATTGGAGAATTTGGTGGTGTCCCGCTGTCTTCTCTCTTTTACACCAAAAAGGTTAAAATTTGGGTTAGTGTTCCCATAGTGTCTCGTAGGTTCGCTAACAGGCATTCTCGTCTTAAGTCTCTCGTTGAACGTAGTAGTTATTCCCGTGGTGTCGAACGTAAGTGTGAGTGCTGTTCCCGTGGTGTCCCGCAGGTTCTTCAATACACTTTAGCGCCTTCTACGTTTTTCCACATCCGCGCATCGAATGCACTAGTTGCTCCCGTGGTATTCCGCAGGTTTGCTACTGCGCTTCGAACGGAAGTGTAATTGATATTCCCATGGTATCCCGCAGATTCCCGAATATACTTCAAAGCCATTCCTACCAGCCTCTCGTCTCGCGATAGACGCAATAGTTGCTCCCGTGATGTCTCGCAGGTTTGCCACTGCGGCTCCAACGGAAGTGTTGTTGTTGAGGTCAGGTTAAAGGTGCGTAAAGAATTAATAATAATCTGATATAGAGAAATAAAAAATAAAACGAGTTGTTAAACGGATTACTAAGAATATAACGTACTTCTTTTCGCAGCGGTCCAACAAACAAAAAATTTTTGACAAGGCCTTGGCACCGGTGAGTTTTAACTCAGCTAAAAGAAAGGTTCGTTACAGAACTTACATAACATAACATCTTATGAAAAGACCCCATATATTCGTTCCTTTAGTCAAAAGTTCGATATAAGTATGTTTGATAGAACAAGTAATAATTTTGTATCTTGTCAATACAGTTGTTTTTTAGAAGCTTTAAAATGGGAAACATAAATCCAGATAAACCAAATACAACAATTTTCTTTAAAAAATAAAACAAGAAATATAGAAAAATGAGAGTGAAAATGACTTGAAATATTATAGGATGTTGTTAAATACATAGATTTGTTTTTTTTTCACTCCTACTTTATTTTACTTTTTTGATAAGGGTAATGTGTCAAAAATATAAAGACATTCAGAAATGTATGCATGCTTATGATAACAAGTATTTATATTCCAATGTGTGTGAATGTGCCCTGCAGATAATATTGAAATATGTCGGCAAATGTAGCAGAAATGGACTAGTAACAACATAGTCCATGGTAGTGCCGTAAAAGACCAAGTGATTGTTAAACAAGAGTTTAATGTTAAGCGATAAGTGTTCTTGTTTTAACGACTTATTAATATTGTGAAAAACTGTATAATTATCGCTTAGGCACTACCTCTAACAGTAACAAAGTTACTCCGATTTAATGAAGTGTTCAGCCCTAGGATATCGCAATATTATATTGACCATGTTATCCCTATACTTTTGGTTGATCTTTTGCCTAGTTCATTATGGAGTATAATTTACATGTGTGTATGGATTAGTCGAGTTTCCTGCAGGGTGTCTATAAAAACCGAATATGTATGTGCTTAAATATAAATATATGAAAAATGTTTAAATATACGTGACTTATTAGAGAGGTTTTAATGGAACTGAATAAAAGAAGTAAATATTCTGTACAAAATTATTAATAGAAAATATCTGTAGTAAAACTTAAATTATTTAAAGAAAATTGTATATAAACATATGTGCATAAGTCAGATTTATTTATCAGGCTGTTTTAAATCGTCAGGTGATTTTATTTTTCTTTACTTTTTTTACACTTCAACTGTCAAATTTTGAAGTTAAAAAATATTTTTTCCCTCAATTATTTCAAACGACAAACTTCTCCCCTAACTGCGATTATCTGAAGAATAAATTTGACTGGATGTATGAAAATTTTCTTCATGTTGCAAGTTTTTTATTGGTTTAAAATTAATTTGATTATATTTTCGGCGCCAACCTAATTTTTCTAAATACTTGTGTGTAAATGTGCGAACTTGTTTATTGTTTATAATGCATAACAAAGCAAAAATTAATTTGTTACTTGTTGTTTTTATCTGTGTTATTGTTTTCATACATTCTTATTATAATTTTCTCATTTTTCCTGTTATTGAAATAATATAATCCAACATCTGGGGGGGAGATATTGTTATGTGAAACGCAGCAAGAAGTATTGCTTGTGTTATGGCAGTATTACAATTGTTGTTGTTAATTCTAAACACACCTTCAAGAACATAAACATTTCCTTTTCAGTTTACAGTAAATTACAGCGAAATAAAAAAAAAATTATCAGTCGTATTGCAGGATTATTTTTTGATTTTTTTATTATGATTTTATTGTTTTATCTCACTTTCTGCTGTTTCTTTTTGGCTTTTTTTTTCATAGATGAGCAATTACAATGGACAGTTTAAAGCTGTTAAGTTTATTAGAATTCTGAGAAAAATTGAAGTGGATGTTTGAAACCTTAGCAATCAATTCCTGGGGCGAATATTAAACAATTTTTTTTTAATAAAGAATTTGTATAGAAAATTAATTTTATAGTTAGTGTTTATAATATTTAAAGTGAAATTAATATCTGACGATGTTGTAAACACGTCAATTAGTTTAATTGATTTTTAAGCGTAAAAAAAGATGACAACACAAAATGCAGTATATTTTAATTCCTGGCAAATTATAAGAAGAATAAATGGACCTTTATATGATCATAGAGATTCTTAAATTAAAGAAAAAAAAAAAAAAAATAACCAAATTTAGATGACTTTAAAGAGTAGTTGAGCAACTCGTAATAAAAAATTATTAGTCTTTCTCAAAAGCAAACGTTTTGTAGCAGAAAATTGTAATCTGAGATATTATTTTTATAAGAATGGTTAAAAAAAATAGTATGAGCACTCAGAGTAATCCGCGACAAATGCATGTTCAGCTATCAGCTGTTCTTTAATAGGTCACAGACTTACCTTAGCATTGGTCAATTTAAATTCAAAGTCAAAAAGTTTATTAGAATAAACAAAAACAACTTTAGTTTCTTAGGCCAAACAGTGACCTACTTTTGATAGCGGTAAATTGAAATATTTATTTTCATTGAAAAAGAAGAAACAAAAACTCTTATTTAGTTTTCTTTATTTGAAATTATTTACAATTTTTTGTGAAAGTTAGAAAAGGGGCTCCAACATATATAAAGATCTTTAAACAATTTGATAGATACAAAAAGTAATAAGATTTCCCAAAAAATGAAAATCATAAAAATTGTTCTCTTAAAAACATTAGAAAAAAAATAGAAGTTTTAAAATTCTTATTAACAAAATGTTTCTGCCTAACAAGAGCGTGTTACCTTGGTGAAGAATAGAATACCACTTGTTGTAGCACAGGAGAATCTTGGTCATCGCACATATAGAGGATAGGGAGAATAAGATTTGTGTATGTATTTATTTATTGAATTTTTTTTTCCAAATATCTTATCATTATTTGAAATATAAAAAAAATTAATAAATTAGATGCTGATCGGGTGCCCCGGTAGACTAGTCAGTAGTGTGCTGGTCTGCTAGTTTGGGGTTTGTGGGTTCGATTCCTGCCATTTCTCTTATATTCTAACTATTTCTATTATAATTTTATTCTTCTCTTTATTTCTATATTAAGGCGTCACAATGGACCGTAATGGTCTCCGGGTGAGAGTGTGAGGGTAACTTTGCACCAGCCTTACCTACCTACCTACCTACTTACCTACATAGATAGATGCTGATCGACGGACATGACTAAAAAAAAATGTGGTCGAGGAGCATCATCGATGCTGGTATAGCATAGGAAAATCTTGGCCCTTATACTGAAAGGTGTTAGGTAGACTCAAAACGAAGTAGACTAGATATCACAGGTAGGAAAATATAAAGTGTAAATGCTATGAGAGACCTCAGTCTAACGAAGATACTGCCAATTACGAAATACTGTGTGACTTGGATAGTCGATAATGAAAAATTGTTTATTAGTTCTGAGAAAGCACATGTATTGGCGCGGTACTCTGTTGAGGCAGGCATGACAATTAAATCTCTGAGTTGCGAAGAGAGTCGCAAAGTGACCTGAAAGAGTTGCCGTCTGCTTCGATATACACATCTGATGATAATAACAAGTAATAGCGCTATATTCGGCCGTGCCGAATCTTATGTGCCCTTCACAACGTGTAGTCATGCAATAACAGTAGTTTGTATCACCATTCATCCCATATAAAATACGTACATACATATAAAAAACATACATATATAAAACATCTCATTGTAAAATTATAAATTTACGTATGTATGTTTAAAAAAAATAAAAGAAAAAAAATAAAAAAAAAATTTAAAAAAAATTTAAAAAAAAATTAAAAAAAAAAAATTTAAAAAAATAATTAAAATATATATAATAAATATAAAACAAAAAAAAAAAAAAAAAATTTAAAAAAAATTGAAAAAAAAATAAAAATATAAATAATATATTAAATAAAAAATAAAAAATAAAAAAAAAAATAAAAAAATATTTAAAAAAATATATAAAAAAATTTTTTTTAAGCTCAGCTGGGATTCAATGCCACGTTTTCTCTAACCAGTATACACGTTTGTATGTATGTATGTTGCTGTTGTAATGTTGTTTTTGTGAATAAAAAATCGAGGTGGTCGTTGGTTTTTGCTCAGGAAGTTGTGTCTGAATTTCGTAAAACTTGAAATTATTTACGAGAAATTGCTACGCACTTTTACAAATCACTTAGTTTCGTTTAGAACGCACTGAAAAAGACAAACGTTTGAGGTCTCTAAAATCCATTGCAAAATTTGTTACGTTGTCTAAATATCCAGAAAAAAAAACACTTAAGTTATCAAGACTAATAATCTGCCGAAGCTGAAAATTCTGTTAGCGCTTTAACAGTTGGCAACGCTTATTGAAGTCTATCTTCCATTAACGATCGCTGTAAAAGATCACTTAATGAGAAAAAAATTACGATCAGGTTACAATTAAAAAAAAAATACATTAATATGGAGTGATCGAACTAAGATTACTTTGTTCCCAAACGGCTCAGAAAATTGGAAAAACTACTTTTTCTAGGGGCCACAACATAAAATTTATTCGCTTTAATGTAGTGCCACAAAAAATACATTCAATTGAATTCACATGTAGCTGTGCATCGTCGGTGGTACAGGCACGATAATAAAAGTTAAGTGTGTACCGCCGGCGGTGCACAGGGCACTTAACGTGTTAAGAGGCCATAAGTATAAAGAATGCTATATAAGTTTTTCGAGAAAAAGATGTAAATCATGGTTACATTATAATAAATTTAGTGGGTGTACCTAATATTTTGATCCGCTGTGTATATACAAAAAAAAAACGACTGGATAACACTTAGTGACTCTTTAGTGTTGTTTGATATACTTGAGTTAATTTTTCAAAACTAAGATATAAAAAGTTTTTTTCACTTTTTTTTTTTTTTGCTGATAATAACTATAAAACAGAGCATTAAAACACAATTTCTGATTTTTTTATTAAAATTTTTTTTTAATAAGAAAAATAATAGAGTTTCATCACATAAATTACGTGAAAAGCAAACATACAGACATAAATAGAAGACAAGCCAAAAAACCAACAGAAAACATATATTTTTATCAAGGTTGCAACGAGCAATTACACATGATTTTCATTCAGCATGCACTTGCATTTATGCACCATTTCATGCATATACAGCCAACATTCTGACACGTTCTATAAAAGTTTATTGTTAATATACACAAACAGTGCCAAGAGAAAATTTTAAGTAACACAAGCATGACTCTAAGATACCCTAAATCAAGTTTAAGTCACTGATAGAAGGAATGGCTTGATTTTTATCTGCTATGAGCCTAATATAAACCAATTTTTTGCTATCTGGCATTTTTAGGATTCTCGAACTTTAACATTGGTACCAGGAATTTATACAGAATCAAAAACACCAGGACACTCAGATAACACCATTCACAACTTTCTTACTTTCTTGCTGTAGGAGATACAAATATACTCTCCCACATCCATAAATACATACGAATAAAATATATTTAATATAAAGAAAGACAGAAAAAAAAACAAAATTAAAAAAAAGAAGTTTAAGAAATACGAGATCATAAACAGCAGTCAGTGCAAGATAAAGAGAAAAAAATTAAATGAAAAAAAATATTTACGAGCTGTCAAATCCCAGTATACAACATGTGAGCTTATGGCACAACAACAACATAAAAAAAAGAATTTGCGAAAAAATAAAGGAAAATATTAAAGAGAAAACAAAAGTAACATACAGCAGACATGTTAATACGAATGACAAATCCAACCAAATAGATACAACATGTACGTAAAACGTACGCACAGGACTTTTAAAGTATATCATCCTTAAGAGGATTTTAAAATATATTTTTTTTTGTATTTAAAGAACGAATAACTTGAAGTACCTTGTAGGTATACATATATTTAAATAAATTTTTAAATCTGAGTAAAGATTTAAAAAAATTATATATGATGTTTTCCAAGTTTGAGATCAAATTTTTTGTTTTTTTTTATAAAAAATAATTTATTATTAACCAAAATTTCGCTACCAAATAATGGGTAGCTTCTTCAGGGTAATAAAACAAACAAAAAATCAATAAAATAGATCAAGAAATTTAGACGATAGATTTAAAAAAATTTAATTAATACTTGGTAACTCATCGTGGGGTTTGATTTATGATTTTTAATAAATCATATAAATTTGAAAGTAAAACTAAAACTTTTTTATGCCGTCTGCAATTGTTATCATATAAATGTTTGCCATTGCCATTTGTCTGAGGTAGTCCATTTTGAGGATTCAGATTTGGGCTAGAAGTTCAATCTTACGAATAACACGAGTAATGTTGTTTTCCAAAGCGTCAATCGTAGCCAGTTTATTTATAAAGACATTACATTTTTTATGACTTCAGAAAAAATAGTCCAAAAATGTGATATGACACGGTCTACTTAGGTGGCCACTTTACCAAAACAAATCATGAAATTACTCACCAAAATGACTTCACAACAAGTTCGTTGTTTCATGCGCTCTAGTGCTCTTAGCGCCGTCTTGTTAAAACCAGGACTCACTGATACTATGCGCTAAAATTTCAGAAAGCACATAGTCAAAAACTATAGTCCAATAAAGCTTACCGCTGATGGTAACATTCTAATTTGCTTAAAAATATGGACCATTGTTTCCACCAGACCAGAAACTAAACTATATAGTTGTTTTCGGGTTGTTCATCAGTCCAAATATACAAACATTGTTTATTAACGTTTCCACTGAGCCAGAAATATTGTTTATCTCTGGACGTATTTTTACAAGGGGTTATCAGTTTTTACAGAACGCTGCTTTTTGTTATAAAGCTGAACAATTTGGAGACTCTGTTGTGTTGCAAGTCTTTCCATGATAACATGCCAAACGATACTGAACAAAAAAAAAAAAAACAAAGCAGTTAAATATGAATCATAAGTGATATGAATTTCAAACCTCACGATGAATCACCCGCTAAAATAAAACTTCTAATAGCTACTGTTTTATATTCTTATACCCACCACCCAGAAAATGGGGAGGGATATATTAACTTCGTCATTCTGTTTGTAACACATCAAAATATTTATTCGAGACACCACAACGATTATTTTTCTGAATCCTTGTTTGTCTGTCCGCTAAAAGCATTAAAGACCTCAAACAAAACAAGGTAGAACGATGACGCTCTACAAGAAGGGTAGGTCATAAAGCAATTCCTTTCTGAAATAGCACATAATGCGATTGTGTCTAAACGCAACGATATAAGATAATGAAATGTAAAAGCTTGATACTAATAGGTATAAAGGCAGATCAAAATTCAAATCTTTATTCAAAGAGAAGTTATATCGATTTGAGATAAAGCGTGCGTAAAAGTGGGTGTGTCACATTTATTTTCCGTAAGTACAAAGCCTTTGACCAAAAAGCAATGTCTGTAAAATTTCATAATCATACATCAAATTTTGTCAGTTTTGTTACGTTTTTAACTTTGAATATACCGAAAAATACACTGTTCGGTATAGTTCTATAACTCTTTTCGTTACTCATAGAATTAAGCAATTTTCAAGGAAAAATATTTCTTTACTTAGTAAATTTACGTTTGAAATTTAATGGCTCTACGATAATGCGTTTTGACATACCTGTATTTTTTTGATGTTGGAGGGACCTAGTCTACCTAGTTATGAGTTATAATTCCTTCCCAGTATTTCCATTTAGTCCAGTTTTAATACCAGCTTTTTCGGTCCGATTTCTATCGTGCTTTCAACTGAAGGACAGATGGACGGATATAGCTAGATCGTCATAAAATCAAACCCCGATTCACATTATATATACTTTACGGGGTAAAAAATTGATACTTCGATGTGTTACAAACGGAATGATAAAACTAATATACCCCCACCATTTGTTTGTTGGCGGATATAAAAATATAGTGGTTATGATGGAAAAAAATTCCGTTTGTTTACACACTATTTTATAAGCTCACAAACTATTTTTTTTTAATACATACTTCTTTCTTTTATTTTGGTTGAATATAATAATTAATAACATATAACCTTAATAAAAATAGCTAATTTTTTTTTAATTTTCTAGTCAGCTATTTCCGATAAAAAAGTTTTTATTGAAGCCTTTTCGATCAGCTTTATATTAATAGTGTCTTTCAAAAGAGTTTTTTTCTTGGTAATAAATTTTTATTTATAAACTTGTATGCAAAGCGTTTTTTCCAGATATTTAAAAACTATTCTCTTTGGGGAAAGTTTTTAGTCATCAGCAAACATTTCCTTTATAAGAAAATGGCTTTAATTAACTTGTATGCAGAAAATAAAACATTTGTATTATTCAAAAATATTGGAATTTATTTTTGGATTATCTTATGCTATTTTGTGTAAATCTTTTATTAATAAAACTTTTTGACACATAATTTTATTATATCTTGTAGTAAATTCTTATGTTTATCAACAACTTTTGGTAAATTGGTAGGTAATCAAAAGTTGTTCTTTGTCTACAACATTATAAATAAGACTGGCCTAGTTAAACAAAATTTTGATTAACTATCTCCTAAAGTGTTATTCTTTTATCGACTGCTTTCAATAAATGTTCTAGGGAAAGTACAATAACCAAGTGACCACATTTATTTATTTTTTTATATTCAGAAATAAATCCAAGTAAAAAACAAATATACAATACTACCACAATCGCGTATTATATACTCTCACTCATATACAATTCGTTAAAATTTTTTTCATTTCACTTTATATTTCATATTGAATATGGTTGAAGTGGTTTTAACAAGTCCATTTTGAATATTATTTGGTAGCTTTTGCTATAGGAATTGTGAGAAAACAAGTTTCAAATTACTATATTTACGGACAATTTCATTAGCCTTATGTTAATAAACATTTCTTATTATTTGTTCTTTTACAGAAGTTTTACATCATATTTTTGTATATATTTGGAAATTTTAAGAGGAAATAAAATGTTTTTTATTTACTTTGTTCATTTACACGCCGCATGCTATCGCTTTGACTTCAGTCGCTTTAGATCGCATTTATTTATTACGAATTTTTTATAAATTTTTAATACTTATATATGTCATAATGTATGTGTACAGTTTTTACCAAACCAAATAACAACAAAAACCATAATAATAAATAAGTAATATGAAACTGCACAAAATTTGTAGACAAATATCAAAAATTTTAACAATAGTATTGTATATGTAATAATATATGAAAAAACCCAAAAGAACAACAGCATCACCATCAGAAAAAAAAATTAAACATTACATTCATATATTGTATAGCGAAAAAAACATATTATTAATATTTGCGTATTGTTTAAATATGTGTTAATGTCAGTTGTTTCAGTAAAATAATAAAAAACAAAAAAAATTAACAAACGGATGAATTTCGTGCTCTTGTTTTAATTTTGATATTAAGTCTTTTGTTAGCTGGCTACAAAAAAAAAATGTAAAAATATTTAAATAAAATAAAATCAACTAGACAGTAGGAAGTATAATTACCTTCTAGTCATTTATATTGGCATAAAATACAGACAATATATATTAAAAGATTCAAGTATTGTAGTACACCAGTAAACGTCCATTAAATTGTATGAAGTTGCACATTCATTCAATGGCGAATGGTAGCGTATGATTAATATTTATTTTTATACATGAATTCATATAAATCATAGGGGCAGTATGATAGGAAAAATATCAAAATAAAGGATAAATTAGCTTAAAATTTATGTGCTCGGAATTCTACATTTGTAGTTATTTTAATTAAAACTAAGCGAATAATAATTTTAAGTCAATAAATGCATTTAAGTATTTCGGTAGCTTCCTGAAATCTCGTTTTAAGCAGATTTAAGTGTTCATTATGTAAAAATAATTATTTCCCAGGAGTCAAAGCCATGTTTTTTAAAATGACTATCTCATGGCGGGTGGTCTACACTTGTTGTCACTATGAGATTTGAATGCAAAAAAAACCTTATTTTTTACTGATTGCGTTTATGTTTACCTGTTCACCTGTTGACAAGTAAAACAAACACACAACTAGATCAAACAAGTTTTTTGTATAACGAGTATGCCGATGGCTCGTAATAGAGCAGCTCGACTACTGAAAGATAAAACAGCACCACTCTTAAGCACCTGAAATCAAATTAATGAAAATCTTTTAAGATATTATAAGCCATGTGGAGAAATAACAGTGGATAAACAATTTTTTGCATATCGTGGACGAACAAAATTTACCCAATACATACCTTCAAAGCCTGCAAAAAATTGTATTACAGTTTGGTTTGCTTGTGATACAAAAACATTTTATTTTGTCAATAGGAAAATTTACCTAGGAAAGAGCCCTAAGACATCTGCAAATGTTTAAGAGAATAAGGTTAGAAAACTGGAACTAGAACAATAGTTTGCGAAAATTTGTTAAGGTCATCAAATTTGGGTGGCTATTTATATCTTATTCTATAGGTCTTGCGATTTTCGGTACAGTTCACCAAAATAAAACCTTTGTACCATTTGAAACGAATGCTGATCGTAAACGTGCAGATTATTCGTCAGTTTTTGGTTTATTTGATTCAGAGTTTTCACTGACGTGTGCTAAAATAGGGAAAATCAGTTGTAGTATTATCTAGTACAATTCTGACTAATGCTGTTATGCCAGAGAAAAATACAAGCAGCAGTATGTACTTTAATATAACGCAAGCAAAGGTGGCATTGATGCAAAGGAAAACAGCTGCCGATACATCCTGTGCGATGTCAAGATTGTATAATGAGAATGCGCACAAACCCGCGAAAGGCCTGTAGTTGGTGTAAGAAGCTAGTATGTGATGCACATTCTACGACTTGCATATTCCAAAAATGCTGCTGTACCAAAGAAACTTAACCTTTACCAAAGTTTTGTTCAACTTTTTATAAAAATAAAATCAAAATATAATTATATAACAATATATTTCTTGTTTATAGAGACAAAGTAGTACAAAAATAATCTTACTACAAATGTGATCATCCGACCGACCACGTAAGTTTTCCATCCCGAGCACATTAAGGGTAACTCTGCTGTTATATTAAAAAAAAAAAAACAACTGCATCCTGGATTAAGAGACCATTTGGTCCATATACATATCTATATATATAAAAGTGAAACTCTGTGTGTGTGTGGCAGGTTATTGTACACATTCCAGGGAGTAATTATGGGTGAAAAAAATGGGCGGGGCTGCGCCCATAAAAAATTAGTTATCATTTTTAGCTACTTGCACTTGGCCGATTTTTCTGAAACTTTGCACTCGAATTGAGCTGTTATGACTTTACAATTTCGTGATTAGAAAAGTGGGCAGTGCCACGCCCATAAAAAATATAATTTTTAGGATTTTGCACTTGATATTCAATTAAAATTCAGAATACATTTTGATTCATTAAGGGGCGTAGCAACGCGCGCCGGGTTTGGTCAAAAAGTAAAGTCACATGAGCCTACTCTTTAAAAAAATATTAAGTGCTGTTTAAAAGTTATTGAAATACCAAGAAAAAATATTAAGATTGATAAACATACAGATACAGAGTTTAAACCTACACAACAACAGACGGACAGACGGATATTGCCGAATCAAATACTCTATTCATAAGATTTCAGAAAATGTATACAGTGTGGGGTCGGAAATCAATATTTTAGAAATAACAAACATATACCTTTGGGCACCACAGGTGAAAGGTATAAACGGAGTGAGTAGTATAGGAAATACTTAAATTTTTACTGTAAGACTAAATTTAAGAAAATTAATTTTTATTAAATCGGAGATACACAAAGAAAGTAAAACATATTTCAGTTTAAGAGATTATTCAAGAGCGATTAATGCTAATAAAAAATAAGTTTTTTGATGTAAAGGTACATCAAATCGGTGGTGGGTATCAAAAATGCGACACAGAAAAATATAGTGCTCCCTGTTTTATTTATTGACGTATCCAGTCAAACAAAACTGAGCTTCATGGCTAAATAAAATTCAACGACAATCCTGTTTTTGGCTCCTTCACCGAAACTACTCCTTGCTTTTTGTCACGGTTAAGATTCTATAATTATGCAAACCCAGATCTTTCCACAAAATCTTATTTATCATAAAGTGAAAGACTAAATATTCAATTTGTATACAGGATATTGGATGGACTGATTTGGGGTTTCCTCTACACTATGCACTACAGTAGCAATTACTTCTTCTGTACGCACTGTACGACATTTCTTTGGATTTGTATTTTCATTTAGAATAAACGTAGCGAGAAAACGGTCCATAATTAATCGAATTAATTGCTCTAATAGACGATTATTTATATAGACATAGTAAGCGATACGTGTTTTGAACAGTACTATCATTTTAAAAATAATTTTACACAATTTAGAAACGTTATTCAGACATATTTTCATGTGGAATACAAACACAAACTAAACATAAATTACTTGACAGCTGAATAAATAGCATCCAGTTAAAAATGTGTTGGCAACTTAAAGTTCGATACTACTATAAACACCCCCGGTATAATAAATACAATTACAATGATTAGCTGACTAGACCTTTGAATATTAAACAATTGATTGCTTCTTAATTTGATAAGCGTTTTGAGAAAATTGTAATCAATTTCGCCATATGAGAAATATTTTTTTAAAATATTTTTAAATAAAAATTTGAAATCTTACACAAGAACTTTAAATAAATTCACAATTTATAAAGCATCGTTGCGCAAAAATCTTCTTATGAATAATTATGAATGAATAATTGGCCCCTCGGTAAAAACAATTTGGTCACCTAAACATGCTGCAAATTATTTTAGGCCTACAAAAGTAATTTGGAAATATTTATGTTCATTTATTTTTAATATCTTCAATTTATAGTAATTCTCTTTTCTCACTAACAAGATTTTTTCTAACTACCTACATCCTTCTTAAAACTCAAAGGCTCACATAGATTTATACAATTATTGTACAGGCAAATAATAAACATTTTACCTAGATTTTCATATTACCACCATTCTCCATTTCATTTTCTTTAGGCTTTATTATTCTTGTAGACAGAATTATATTGCATTTTGTTTGCTGTCTGCTGAATTTCATAAAATTGTTTTTTATAAAAATTAAATAATATTCGTAAATTTAAAAGTATGACATGCCAGCGATTACATTTATTATTATATACGCGGCACTAAACGACAAAAGTAGAACATGAATTTAAAGTTAAAATTTTCTCTAACACTGACGTGAACTTAGTGCAAACAGATATGTACATGAATGTCACGACATACTGCCACACAAAACCAAATACACAAATATATTTAAATGTTAATGTGGATGTTTGCCCGTAAGTACATGTATGTTATTACTTTTTGCTTAAGACATACAACGTTTGTCTGTCTGTAAGACAGAATTTAATGAAATATCGTTGTCGTTTCATGTCACATTAAATACAGTTTGTTTGACTTTAAAACGTTGTGTTGTTGGGTGTAATGTTAGTATGCATGCGAGAATCGTAATAAAGACATGAGTTAAGTTGTTTGAATTTCTTGCGAGATAAACTTTTGAACTGTTTGGGGAATTAGGTGAAAGGGTTCAAGTAATACTTAGTCCTTTAATTTTATTTAAAGCCTAATAAATATTTATAATTTTTTTGGTTTTATTTGTAGTCTCCTTGCAGTTGTAAGTTGGCACTGCTTAATAATTCGTAAATAAAATTTGACAATTTAAAAGTCTTTTAGTGTTTTATTCGCTCAATTTTACAAAATTTATAGAATTTTTTGTTTTTAATAACACACTTGAACATGAACATATGTCTTTTGATTATTCAACAAAAAGTTTAAGAAATAGTTATGTAACTGCTGTTTTTAGCGTTATAAGCATTTGGCCATATAGCCAGTAACAATATAAAATATTTTAGGATATTTTCTTATAAACTATATTGCCGTTATGTCGGTTTGTATAAAAAAATTGATACTGGTAAGTAACAGAAAATAAAAACGAAAAAAGGCATGTCTCTTTTTGGGTCCCATGGCTCATAAAGTTTTTGTTTTTTATGCTTAACCCTTAGATGCCCCACATGGTCTGGCCAGATCATATTTGACTTTCATATGCAATATTTTTTTTTGTAACAAAATTGTTAAGAAATGAAGAATTAATAATTAAATTGTACTGAATCGAATAAAACAAATTTAAAATTAAAATTATTTATTTAAAATTATTATTCCACAAGAAAAAGTTCGCTAAGTGCACCTCATGGTCTGAGTGGATCATAGGCTACTTTTTATAATTATTGCTTTTTAACTGACAAAAATTACTTTGCTTATTTGTTAAAAGTGGTTTTTGCTCGAGAGAGGTGTTTTTGGAGTGGCATTGTTTTTGTTCTCAAACATTTAAATGAAAATCTTTGCGAGTATGGCTCGAAAAGTTTGTGCACTATTTCTCTCCCTCTCAAAGTGACTATTGCTTTTGCACTAAATTTTGCTATAACACTATAAAAATCATAAGCATTTTTATCATTAACAAGATATATTCAAGAAACTGATGCTGATAGTAGTGACACATTTTCCAGCAAAGTAGGAAGAATACCTGTAGCTATGAAAAGCGGACCATATCGAAAGTTTCTACCAAACCCGCTACAAATTGTTAAGGAAGTTTTTACACCAGACATGGTTAATATAATTATGCGGGAAACAAGTTGCATAGTACAGGAAATGTATCTGAGCCAATCAAAAAAACCCAAAAAACAAAAACTCGTGGAGAGGGAGCTCACAAATTAAAATGAAATTTATGCCTTCTTTGGATTGTTTTTTTTCTGGCTTCTTTAAATATTCAACGCAACCTGTCAAGGAACTATTGGCGCCTTATCACCATGATATATACAAGGGCACAATGTCAACATAACGATTTAAACTTTTGCTACGATTTATTCGTTTCGAAAACACAAATACCCGCTAAGTTCGTAAAAAAAACTTTCGTGGATATGTGACGCCAGATCAAATTATCTCTTAAGACGTTAAATTTATACAGGACCGAAATTCCAACCTGTAATCGTAGCATTTACATTCTCATTTAGTTCAGCTAATTACCGTCTGTTGTGCGTTATATGCGAAACTACAACCAAAACTCAGAGAAAAGCTCGTTTTTGCTGCGGTAACTTCAACAGAGCTATGTGTCTTCAACATGGCAAATAAACAAAACCGATTACAATGATTGCTGCAAAGATTAATTTAAATGTTTTACAATACTTATTTATTTTAAATAAAGACAAAATAAGTACAAAATATCGTTTATTTTACTTATTTGGGTGGGTTTTTCTTTTGTGGTCTGGCCAGACCATATGGTGCATTTAGTGACTCTAAGGTTATAGCACATCGAAGGGTTAAATAGAAAATCACTTAAGAATTTTTTCTAACAACTCTTGTATTAAAAAGATTATTTAGGAATGTAGAGGATACTTCAAATTGTATACATAAAGTCTCAATAACTTTAAACGTTATAACTACTTCCATATAATTTATTTTTATGACTATTTATTTTAAAAGTGTGATTTTTTAATGTTGGAAGGTCACTAAAATAACTTATATTGAAGCAAATAAGTAATATTTAAAATGGAATATTATTTCTTATGAAATAAATTCAAATAAAGGTTTTAACAAAATTTCTAACACCACCAATAAGAAACATATGTTTCAATAACTCGTAAACTTATAGTTTCTGTTTAACAACTTATCGTCAAATATGTCAGTAGAATTAAATGATTAAAACAGTAGTCATGTGATGTAGTACTTAATATACAATTGTCTTAATATTATTATATTATAAGGACCTGTGAACTTCAAGGAGGCTACAACTAGGTTATATCTTATATATTATTATGCGGGTCTGTTTTTTGAAATACAATTTACGCTCACATTCTATTATTTTAATGAACAATATACGATTTACATGTAGCTATTTTAAGCGTTTAAACTTACAAGTATTTTATGGTATAAATCTTTTTAAAATATCCGGGAAGGAATCGCTATTAAAATTATGCCCCAAAACATTCGAAGATGTTAACAAATAAATACGACTTCTTCTGTTTTTTGTCATAACTTTACCACAAATCTTCAACATCTTTTAACGCTACGATTATACATAGACAAGTTTGCTGCTTGTGGTGTATATTTCTCTAGAGCTATTTGTAAATAATTTTGTATAAATCGGTCACTAGTAGGATAAGTTGTAGATATAAATATTTTTCTATAACATAAATATTTGAAAAAGAAAAATTGTCTAATATTCAGGATATTATCTCAAAACCTTTTCAAAGATTAAAGTAATTGGTTGCTAACTTTCAAATGTTATATTTGCATATCACTGGTGCTTATACCAGAAAAACAGTATAACTTTAGACCAAAAAATGTATGCAGAAAATTAATATTTTTTTTTTTAAATTCCCTCTAAAGGGAAAAGAACTTAAAATAAACAGTATAAGAATTTTAAATGAAACAAAAATCTTTTAAAACCCAACTCTCATATTTAAGTCTCATTTTATTTATGAGAATAAAAGTTGGCGTCATATATAATAATACAAAATGGCGTCTAATAACAATATGAAAGCAAGGCTAATTTACGATATAGTCGCTAGAATTTCTTTACTCTCACTTTTAGTGAGAGGTTCTGTCAGCTTCGGTTCAGTCGAACAGAGAATTCTTACCAGTTGTGTTTTAAATTTTATGTAAACAGTTAATTAGATTTACTTCCAAATTAAGGATTATTTGTTGTCTAACATAAGAGCAAAGAGGACCGGTTTCACCCAGTCAATAGAAGTTAGTCTACGAAATTTTAAAAAACTATTAAAATATTAAAAGTGTCCTAAAATGAACTTTAGATTTAAATATCCTGAATTCTTTTAAGCAAAAAAGACATTTTTGTGGGGAATATTTAGTCAAGCTTTAATACCAATTAGCACGAGATAACCAGACAGGCTCATTGATAAAAAAAATCTATGAACAACTGTGAGAATGTATGGACCAAAGGTCTTGTATTTTGTTCAAGATATGATCAAAATATTAAACAGTTATAAATGTGAAATATCGAAGCTGACCACTACTATTTCGGGTTCCATTTTGATCTCCTTAATTCAAGGCTACGAATCGGTATCTCTGCCTTTACTAATTTCTGCACCGGCATTTAGTCTTGACTAGAAAAAGATTTCACACTGTCTAATGATAATTGCCGACAATCAACGACAACGGACAGTCCTTTTTAATCGCCAGCATCTCCTCATTATGACGTCTCGCCTAGAATTCACACTTAGTATGTACTTACTCGTGATGCTCACTATTTGACTTGCCAGTGCTGGACATTCGCACACTAAATGTGATGCTGTCGCAGTAACCTCCAGACACATTCTACAATTATCATCATCCTCGATCTGCGTCTTCTGAAATAGATATTTAAAATTTTCATATACTATAAACAAAGCAGTTACTCAGCTCATTCTACCGCGATCAAGTCCGAGTACCTTAACTGCACTCCTATAAGAAGGTTCTTAGAGCTCCATATAAGCCTTGTAACAAGAAGTTTCCTCCATCCTTTGTAGGTATATAAAATTTCCCCCTTGAAAGACACTTTAACCTAACTTCAATAACTGCAAAAAGGATGTGAGGATATATGCTAAAAAAATTAATGATGCTTAAAGTAGTAGTAGTTTAAAAAAACAAGCTGTTAACAAGTGTGAAAATCGCAGAAGCCCAACAATGCTGTAGTCGTATTAAAAATTTTACATTTTAAAAAGCTCTCCACGAATCTTATGTAAACTATGTCCTTCTACTGACAGAGTTCAAATAGTATACGAATTGAAACCTTATGACCACATAGAGCGAATGGTTATTCTAGAAACTTTCAAGCATAGCTGCATCAGCTATAACGCATACGGGTTTACAAAGTCTCGCCGTTTGTTGCAAATCTTAGTCTAAAGGCATCATTTGTCAATAAAACTTTATTCAAATATATTTTTAAAAATGAAATAACTTAAATAAAAAAATTCTATTATGGCCCTGTTGGAAATAACAAATATTCTTCTTATTATAAAACTCAGGAAGCAGTTACTTTTTCTATATGTTCAGTTATCTAAGATTGGGTTGAATACATAACCATTTAAGTCGCAGTTCGAATGCAGCCATATGACACTTTAAAGTGGGATTACCGAGTTTTGAAGGTAAAAAAGCGATTGTTTGATGAATTAACCAAATATTGTTCAGACTCCATTTTTGCTCACAAAAAGTTCGGAATTTTGGCCCTGTTAGGCAAGTTATTCTTTTCAGCAACTACTTTTTAAAATGAAGTACGGGTTTTCCAAATCAAAGACACGTAAATTTCTTTATTCCTTTGATGACATCACATCGTCAGAAAAGAGAAATTTTCTGTTCGATATAAACATAGAAATTTTAACGAAGTAGATGTTCATTTGCCTTTAACTTTAAGTTAGTTGGTCCCTGTAAAAGAATAATCGAAGATCTTTGTGCACAACTCTCATCATGCTGGTATATAAAATATCGAGTTTTTTAGATTTATTTTGATTTCATGGCCTTAGACTAAGTTGCATACTTAGGCAGCCACATTCTTGAATATACGACAAAGGGGACCATAGGTTTCCTCAACTTGGCTAACTCGAACATGCGCGAATTACTATATTTGGAATTTGTTTGACAAAATGCAATGTCACAGCTTGGTCAGTTTAGCACTGTAATTAGATATTAAATTTTAAAATTGTCCAGCATTGTTCAAGTGTTTATTGACTCATTTTCCTAAGGGAAGGTATGACACTATTTACCTGTTTACGATTCGACAAGAGAATCTATCATTGTCATAAAAGCGTATGATTTGGAAAAACACTTTTAAGTAATATCAATCCTGTACTTTGTTAAAAGTGATCCTCACTGATGATTGATATCGGTGTTCTTCTATCTCAAATAAATGTTAAATAAGAGATATATGGTTTCAGCTCAAAAACTTCGTATGCCAAAAAAAATATGTTAAATATATTATTACCTGTACGATGTATTCTCAACTATTCTCCCCTCGTAATTGGAACCTCCGATATATCATTGGACTAATTTTGTAGAGAAGACTTAGTTTGATGCTTCAAAGGATGAAATTTAATGCTACAACAACGAAATTCGATACCATTTATGTTTAGTATCATAATATATAATTTTCGCAGAGCAAGTTTTTTTGCCGGCAATTTGTTAAGATTTCTTCCGTATAACATCTACAAGATATTATTTATTTATAGTTTTTTTTTGCTGTTTGTTTCTTTTTTTAGATACTATTATGAATTATATTCCAAATTTTATAAACCACACAAAATAACGAAAAGCATTTGTCTGTTTTATTTAATGTAACGACTGAATAGACTGGACTCTCTGTGGTGAATCGAAATCAATCTGTCAGACCAGCGCAAGATTGCCTAGCCTACCACTGTACTGTAATGTAAATTTGCCATTAAGTTTGGCACTCTCTGTGATTAAGCACATCCCATGAGCTTTACAAAATTCAATGTATATTTTTTGTAATTTTGCATATGTTTTAGAGAATCTTTTAACTAATACAAAGCTGTAAAAGAAACAAAAATTAGAGCCACTAGAATCTTAAATAAGTTTTGTGTTAAGTTCAAAAACACTTTTAACTTGGAAAAGTTGTTGTAGTTTCAAACAATTTTCTATTACCTAAATCTTAAATGGGATAAGTTTTTTGCCAAAATGATACAATAATGTACGAAATTGTTTAAATTCAAAATCAAGTTTTTGAATAAAATTTTGCTTAAACAGAGAAAAAATTTACATTAAATACCTCCACTTGCAATTGTATTAAATGTAAAAACTGTTATTTGTAAATTTTTTTCTTTTAAATTTATCAAAATCAAAATTACAAAATTTTAAAGATGTTACTATGTTTATGGCAACACCGCTTAAAATTTCCAATGTATTAAATGTTAGTTCCTTTATTAAGGAAAACCTAAGTTAGCCCTTAGTACTGGGTTGTAAAATCCTGGTAGGGTTTCGTACCGGCTTAAGAAAGTCGCAAACAAATTTTACTTATTTAACTATGCTATTATTTAAGTAAAATTTATGTGATACTAAAATCCTAATAAGACTTTGTGTGTCAATTTACTCTTGAAAATTTCTTATATGTGTTTTGTACACTTGCAAATATCTTTTATACTTATATTTGAATGCGTGTAACGACTTACTGAAAACCTATTAAAATGGAAATATACATGTAAGCGTAACTACAGAATGTAGTCAAACAAAACAAAATGTACTTATACGCAGTTACCCAAATTGACAACAGCTAAAAAAAAAACAATGGTGGATAATAAACCTTAACTGAAAAATGCTTTAGACAACGAAGATTTTAATAACCTACCAAAACGATTTTTGTGGGTTTTTTAGTAGAATTCTAGAAATATGTCTAATCTACCAACTACTATACGTAGAGACATTACATCTTAAACACTTGTTTTTGATAATTTTCACAGCTTCACATACTTATATACCGTTAATTATGAAAGTGGTCTAAGTCATTAATAATTTGTTTTAAAATATTTAGAGTTTTACTTTTAGCTTAATTAAAAAATATTTATATATTGTCTAACATTTAAATTTTAAATTAAAAAAAATCCCGTTTAATAAAAATTAGTTACCAATGTATAACTTTGTATGTATCTCATATGGAAGCTTATAAGTTATAGAAATTTAAGTTAATTTTTTCATTCTATTTTAATAGGAAATTTTTTTGAATATTTGTTTTATTAAAACTATTAGTTGTTATTAAATTAATAGAATCGTTTTAGCATTTGGAGCAATATAAATTAAATTTTCGTCTAATAATACTCATTTTTTATTGAAATCTAAACTTACTTCTTCTGTGTTAGTATTGAAAATATTGCAAACATTACTTCGAAATAACTGAAATGAATGAACTAAAATCAAAAAAAAACTAATAAAAACATGTGCAACATTACTAAGGGCCGTTAACAATAAAAAAATTAACCTACAGTTAACACTAAACTCAAAATTTAAACCTTGGTTAGCCGAAACCCATTAAAACAAGGTTCAGTTATCTTATAACTTTTAGATTATTTTGCCAAATTTCAGTTTAATTTACCCGACTACTATTCGGCGTTTAAGTTCTTAACTTGAAGAAAATATTTAATGTTTGAATATAAATACATTATATTTTTGCTATTTTTAAACAATTGAAAGATGCCTCTGCGATTAAAAAGATTTACACATTCGTATAATTTATATAAAGTGAATATTTCTTATGGTATGAAATGAAAATATAACCACAGAGGTCAAATGGATCATTCTAATTTCCCTGATGCAGAGTTTTTCATGAGATATCGTTTATCTAAGAGAATTGTTAAATTAATAGCAAAAAATATTTCAAAATACAATCAATTTTTAATAATTTATTAGCAGGTGGGTGCATATTAAGAATTTATATTTATGAATTTTCTTCTTCTTTTTAAAATTCATTCATAATAATTTTTAACTACAAGTTAACTAACTCTTGCCTAATGTTAACGAACATTTTTAAATTATAGTTAAAACTTTAGTTTAAGCTTACTGAAAGTTAGTAAACTTTTACGTTAAATTTATTTAACTAAATATTATGTTAATAAGCCTAAAGGTGTTTTTTTTAGGTAAAAAGGAATAATCCAAAGATCAATTTTTTAAACTGACTTTATTGAAAGGAAATAATAATAATTTTAGTAATTTTTGTGAATTAAGACTAAAAGTGGATGTACCGAAAATTGGATTTGGCAACAGCAACGATGGTAACACCAGCAGAAGACTTATAATCCTTATTTAATTTAATACTAAATTAGCTGCACAAATAACTGGAATTGAATTTGATTTAATCTACCGAATCAAAGTTATTATTAAAGTAATATTAAGCGGTAACAAAATTCAGTTGCACAAACTTAGACACTGCCTTACTTTAATTTACCCTATATCCCTGGCATCCTATGACACCTACAATGCATGATGCAACTGTACAATGCATGAGGCATTCTTGCCTATTGAGCTTTTGTCAAAATAAACGGCGGAGGTGCGAAACAAACATTTCCGGCTTTACAGGCAGAACTTCGCTAGAGAGTTTTCAAGGGTACACAACAGCATAAACATTTATAAAAGACTTTTGCTCAGTTCCGACTGATTACTAGCATAAGGCCAACTCCAAAAAAACTCATTATCCTTTTAAAAAGAAATTCTTTCATGGTTTCACCTGTACTTGACTCTGAAGAGAATTCAGATTCGGAAGAGGTCTTTGAATATTATTATTTCTATTACAAATAAGTTAAATAAAAAAAAAAAATATTTTGTGGTAATTAGCAAAAAAAAAAAAGAAACAAAAAAATTTGTTTAAAGAGTCGTCCATTTGTTAGAATGGGGGGATACCATCATTTATCCATAAACTTATGCTGACGATAAAAGATGCATTTGCTAAACAAAAGTATAGGAAAACTTAAAAAAATATAATTTTTCAGAGGTAGGATTAGTTCTTCTTAGGTATAATTTTTTCTCCTTGATCTGATTTTTCCTTTTTTCAAGCTTTACCATCCTATGCCTATAACACATATTTATACTAAGTTTCACTGATCTAGCTGGACTCAATAACTTGTGAGAAGCAATATAAGCTAAAAAAAAAGTTATGTCTGGCCCCTATGTGCAGCATAGACAACTTTATATATCCCCACAGAGAATAGTCTAAAGGAGTTACATCGACCTTGGAGGCTAATTTAACAATCCGAAAAGTGAAACTCTGCAGTTACCAAACGCTCCTTTAATAAAACAACTATAGTACGAGCTATGTGCCATATTGCACCGTCATGTTGAAACCATAGCAAGTACACGACATGGTTGTTCATTGTAAAATTCTGACCAGCATTGTTTTAAAGAAATACGGACCAATGATTACACCAGCCCATAAAGCAGACCAATTTTTAAATTTTTCTAGGTGTAACGATGTCTTGAAATACACATGAGAATTATTATAACTTTAGCGTTAAAATATCAACAATTCATTAATGATTATTTTTAACACATCGAACTTACTTTGCTCCAAATGGAAGTGAAGGAACTGATAATTTTGTGATTATAATTTTATTTATTATTATTAATTTTTTTTTTGACTTAGACCACTTTTATCAAGTTTGGTATAAAACTTGGTTGACTAAAAACTTAAAAATAACAGCATATAAATAAGCTGTCAGACTTGAGAATAATTATATAAAAAAACTAAAATTTTTTGTTGGTTGTAATAGTGAAGCACCTAAAAAGAAAAGAAAACAATATGTGTAAGGAAACAGAAACCACACTTATACGTTTACCCAGAAAGAGTTTTAAAAGATATTTTTTCTTTCTTTAATTACAAAACAAAGACTAACAAAAAGAAAGTCATAAACAAGAATGATAATTTAAGCTGTAAAACGACAGGTACGTCCATATTAATGAAAAGCAACCCATAGTTGCTTTAAATTTTTAACAGGAGCTTCATGTTATTTTGTATATCGCCGTCAGATAAATATATATTTAAAGTTTAAATCTTATCGTTTTTGTGTATTATACATTGCAAATATTTACTTAAAACATAACTGCTTACAAATTTTAAAATCCGTAAAAGGAAGTAAGGAACTATATTTGCCAGTGCCGAATTTTTGAAACTCATCACCAATGTTAATAAAAGGCTACAAATTTTGAAAGATGTTATGAAAAATAGTCTTAAGTGAATCAATCCATCATTGCGAAGCTACAAAAGGGTTTCATTTTAATGATATTATTATGATTATTATGATATTATTATATGATATATATTTAAAAATCGGAAAAAAATATATAAATACAAAAGTTACTAAAGTTTTGGTCCACCCAGTGTATTTCAGTCAGGTCGACTATTAAGGCTTAACTTGTTTTTATATCGAGCTACATACGCAAGACAAGTTGTAACTGCATATAAAAAAGTTATAGTTAAACACATATGATATAAGTTTTATAATAAAAAGAAAATTATAAAAAAAAAATTTGCCAAAATATTTTTAACAACAAAATTTTTCCTATAGATTTGTAAACTACCTTAATATTTGTATTACAAAACCAAATGTCTTTTTAAATTCATAAATCAGATTTTGTTATTTACAAATGGATTTTCTTATTTATACTTTTGTCTGGCTTAAACTTATTTCTGTTCGTAAATCTTTAATTCCTTTAACAATTTTAATTCTCAGACGTATACATGAACTTAACACTTGTTAAATTTCATACTTATGAAATTAAAAACAAAAAATAAAAAGATTTCGTTTTAACAAGATCATATCAGTCAAAATCTCACTTACAAATACATATACACACATTAAATTATTACCATTTTTGTTGTTGTTATTATAAAGTATGTAATCCTTTGTAACAACAGTTATATTCACATGCATAATAACACACATAAATATATGGGGAATTGTCTTATTTTACACTTCAAATGTAAAATACATACATACATTCATACACACATTACAAACGAACCACGACAATGATATACATAAACAATTTTATTATGAAATGTTTCTGTTATTATGATTGTGGGTTACAAAAACATCAACAACATAATAATCAACGTAATGCCATTTGACAAATCATATATGACATTCATCACATAACATTTGGATGACATGAGAGTGTAAAACTGATTTTGTAAGGATATGTAATACAAATCATAAGCTACTAAACAATAACAAAAACAAAACAAAATTCATCAACATTATTATCAGATTCATTTATTATACAAGTAATCATTTAATAATAATCATTGCCACATTTAACTCGTATGTATTTTATTTAGCTGACACATGCACTAACATTTTCGTATTAAATATTTGAGAAGGAAAAATGTAACTTGAAGTTTTAGGGCCATTATTAAAACTTTCCGTTAGTTAAAGGTAGGATTTTGTACTTTTTATAATTATTTTTTTTCATTTCATTTCATTTTTTTTTAAACGACAACCGTTCTGAGCATGTCGTAACCACGACGTTTATTTGTGTTAATAAGAGTGTATGTTACTAGATTCAACCCGTCAAACTATATGACTCTTTCTTGTTTGCAGTTCTGTTTTTAATTTAATGCCTTAAAAATAACTCACTAACCGGTTTTGTAAAAATTAAAAACAATCTTAAATCGGATAACATATTTGTTGAAAAAAAGTTCAGATAAAATATTTGTTAAAATAAAAAGCTTACTGGAAACCAAAAGAATTTACATCTACAGAAAGTAAGAATTTAGTTGCGCAGAAATTCGTCAAATAAGCGTTCAATAAACCTAAAATAATTTCTATGAACACGGCGGTATATCTATGAATTTTCCTTTTTCCTCATTAACTTTTTGAAAATGTTTCTTTGTATGCCATTCTTGAGTGGAATGAACATGGTACTCAGATTCGTTGGTTGGGCTTCAGTAATTTAACCCAATGGTATATATATGACAGTTTTTAAAGAAGAATAATCTAGAAAAAAACACACAGCGTCTAATATTGTTACAATAAACGTAAGACTATCTAGTACATTAACGCTGACAATTATATATAAAGCAAACTTTATTTGTTAAGCTGCAAAAATTTTTAAAATATTTTTTTAATTTTTATGTTCATCACCATAAAATTAATCGAAACCTACAATAAGAAATGAAACAATTTTCATCCGGAAATGATGTTTTTTAGAAACCGTTGACGTATTCTTTAATTATACTGGCAACACTTTTTGACACTCAATGTAATATGTAGAAAATTATTTAAGAGTAGAGTATGAAATTTAAACTTGTTTAAACTAACCAGTATTAGTATAAATTAATAATATTAATACTAAAAATACGGAATCGAGTACTAAAACCAATTGATAAATTATCATACATTACAACTTCCAATGTAACTAATCATATTGATAAAGATCGAGGACTTTGCTTTACATAAGAACAGTACGACCATACTCGTTCAGCAGAAGGATAAAACTAACTATCTGTCAAATCAGGCATGAGCTAGGTGTTACCATTAACGAAATAAGCACTAGTTGAAAAAAAAAACGTTAGACGGCGGACCCTTTATTTAAAAATTACTCATTTATAATGCACAATGGCAGGTGTAGCAGGTCTAAATTTTAAACAAGGAATTTTCTCATAATTAACGTGTTCGTTTGTTAGTCCTAGTAAGGGAGATTAGACAGAACCAAGTTATTTTATATTTTATTTCCATATGTGAGAAACTTTCACAATTCACTTATTATTTAAGTAGGCGCAAATATAAGGGATTATGTTGTAATGAAAAAGGTCTACTATGTTAAGGCTAAACTTAACATTTTGCTAAAACGTATGAAAACTTGTTAAATATTATTTTATAATTTAATACGAAAAAAAAAAATTCTCAGAGAAAAGGGAGCTAGTGTGTGAAAATGAAGTTTTGAGAAAAACGCATTTAAATTTTCATAACGCATTATCACTGTGAACACACCTTCAGTTGGGAGATGCGATTTGATATGCACGCAAAGAAAAAATATGGTTGTGCTAACCATAATCGAAGAGCAACATACTATGATTGAATTGTATGATTATGATTAAAAATAATAATGGTTACCAGTTATCATTATTATGTTTAATTTAAGCATCAATCAATAATCATATATATGACTACAATTAAAATCGACAATCTTTGCTTTTTTACGGCAAATTATTGTCTTTTGCTGTAACATACACATATTTATTGTACTTACCAATTTAATTGCAATTTTTAACCAATATTTTTTTACATTTTCTCGTTTATTTTTAAATTTTCTTAAATTTTTCAAAATTTTTGTTCCTTTTTTTGACATCTCAAACTTTTAAAATAATAAAAATTTATTCAGCAAGAAGAAGAACACTTGAAAGCAAATTATTATTAAAAAAATCATAGCTTGATTTTTTTGTAATCATTCTGTTGTCTCACTTATTATTTAATGATTATTTTTAATTTATAATGCTTTTGAATATAATGTTATTTTTGTCAAATTAATTTTTTTAAATCATACTATTTTTAAATGATAACCATTTTGAAATTTTTACGAAAAGTAATCATTAAATGATACAATTCAAACAAATGCTTGATAATCGTGACAAAATATATGATAAAATGAAACAAAAATAACTATTACTTGTTTTCGACAACCAAATATTGTTTTAGAAAAAATAATATGACCGTCGTGATCATGTCGTAACCATGGTTTTTCTTTGCGTGTGGTTAGTTATGATTAAGTGCCGACTTTGGTGACGTCATGCCTATGTGGTGACGTTTTTTTTTCGCTTTTAGTGTGACAATACCTATACTATTGCTGCGCTGTTTGTTATGATTTCGATTTTTATAGATTTTTCCAAGTTCGTTTTGTACGTTTTTATGGGGTAAATGAACTTGTATCTGAAATCTAACTCATTTAATCTTATTCTACAC
Organism: Phyto melanocephala; assembly: GCA_941918925.1. Lineage (NCBI taxonomy): Eukaryota > Metazoa > Arthropoda > Insecta > Diptera > Rhinophoridae > Phyto > Phyto melanocephala. The sequence goes on along the minus strand of OW799235.1, from coordinate 109,271,134 downwards.
TCCTTTAGGTACCAGAATCCACTATTAAGTCAAAGCCCGTATTTCGACACACTAGGTCCTATCTCACTTTTCTCGGAGAGAGTCACACATTGTATTTTTAAATTTACCATAAATTTTTTAATAAAACTTATAAATTTTAAATATTATAACACGTTCAATTAAAGGTTTATAAATAAAATTTCCATAGAAGAATCCGTTTTATAAACCCTTTATAAACCTTTAAGAACTCTTGTGAATAAAGCAGTTAATAGTTACTCACCTCCTCTAACATTATATTTTATTGTCAAAAATAAATGCGTTTCAACATTCATTTATACTTATGTTATGCAAATGATATTACATCTTTGATGTGTGGCCATTGAAGTTGCCCATAAAATGTTAATGTTTATATCGGTTTATATGCTCTTCCATATAAAACTAATTTGTTGATTAAATTATCTTTAATCTTTTGCACTATATACAAACATTGCAGTAATAAATGACCAAAGACAGGACACACACTTTCTTATATCCCATGGCGATCATTTTGTGCCGATTATCCTTAATAAATTCAATATATAATAAGGTTTACAGTAAAAAATGTCTTATTAATTGATTTATATGCGACAAATACTAACAGATGCTCTCTCTTATCCCCACGAAAACTTAACATTTTGTTCATAATATACTTTAATTTGTGTACAAGTACTTATGTGATTGCATGTATCTTTTATGTATTTTGAGTTTTTGTATTGATGTGTTGGTTTATTTGTTAAGGATGTTACCACCATCATCAACCACTGCAGACCAATGACTACCAGAACACAAGTCAACAGACAGCGATGGACTTTACTCAACAACAAGGACCATAACTACCAAAGACATTGCAGCATTCTGAAAAAACTTTAAACATTTATAGAATTGTAAGGCATGCATTGATGCATAAATTCTAAAGGAAATTAAATTAAAGGACAATTATGTAAAAAACGACCAACTATTAAAAGTTAATAAGCAAGTAAATTAATTTATGGTCATGCACTTTCGAAGAGCTAGGGCTGATATTATAAAAGAACAAGTATGAGCACTATATTCGGCTGTGCCGAATCTTTTATACCCATCACCAATTTTGTGTGCATTTAAAGCACAATATTTTTTATTTTGTTAATCATTATGGAATAATCTCTTTATAATAAAATATGTATCACTTTCTTTGTAGAGGGTGGTTCAATTTTAAGGGCCCATGTTGAAGGTGAACTACACCTGGTCTTTAAATTTGTTTTCTGCATTTCACTTGACATTTCTCAATCTTAAACTTACTCAATTTGATCCGTGGAAAGATACGCAAGTGAGCAACGCTTTAAAGTTATTCAGGTTTTTTGAAAAATGGGCGTTCAAATTAAAATGCATTTTGTGCACTTCGTGATTCTTTTGATCAACATAATCGTTCAAATTCGTTCACAATCGGGAGAATTGTAAAAAATATTGAAATTTCTGCAAAACAGGTCTGTATAAAATGTGAGAAAATCTGTGAATGCCTTCTTAGTTCGTTGAATGGGAACCACTGCTGGTTTTTGCGATAGTGTGGCAAAAGAGCAGTCAACCTACCCAACAATTTAGCATCAACATTGTCATTGAAAATTTTGACCATCAGATAGAGGAGTGTCGCCAAGGATGGGAGGGTCATTTGGCCAATATTTTGTTAAATACATAATTGAACCATACAAATATTATAACTACAAAAAGAAACAATAATAATATCCTAAATAATGTGTGTTTTATTTAAATTCAACATAAAATTTAACCTTTCTTTATAACTTCGATATGCTACTAAAATGCTTTTGTAAATGTAGTCTTTCAATGAAAGTGGGCGTTAAAGTAGGCGTGTCAATAAAGTTTCTGCTAATAATATAATAATAATAATATAGTCCTTTATTTTCCCAAAAGCTTTGTCAATAGAGAAATTACATGAATTTAAGATAAACCGTTATATACGAGGTAGGCGTATATCATACCTCCAATTTTGTCGGTTTTATGAGCTTTTAAATTTCATTAACTGTAGATAACGTGAAAAGTGGGCGTTATAGTAGGCACGTCAAAGTTATTTTTGCGAATGAGTACAACTTAGGTGTTTTAATATATCCCTTTATTATTCCTAAATCTTTATTAATAGAGAAATTTTATGAATGTTAAGTAAAACGTTATATGGGAGGTGGGCGTAAAAGTGGTCGTGACATATTGACGTAACAAAAAAGCGTCTCACCAAAAAGCAAAGTGTGCAAAATTTCAGAGTCTTACATCTGGTTTTGTTCCTTTTATGACGTTTTTGTTTTTAAGTATACCGAAAAATACACTGTGCGGTATAAATTTTCGTACATTTTGATCGATGACTCCTCTCCTAATGCATAAGTTTAGATAATTTTCGGGGGTAATATTGTTTTTACTCAGGAAATATATATTCGAAGTTTCATGAGTCTACGTTAATGCGTTTGGACACAATTCCATTTTATTCGATGTCCGAAGGACACGGTTTTTTCGACCTACTCTTGCTTTTCGAGCTATAACTCTCTTCCTAATAATCCGATTTAGCCCATTTTCAATACCAAACCTTGTCCGTAAGATAGATTCTGGCAAAATTTGAGCCCCTTAGCTTTTTCGGTTCGACCTCTATCGTGCTTTCAACAGACGGACAGACGGACGGACATAGCTAGATCGTCATAAAATCAAACCCCGATTCAGAATATATATACTTTATGGGGTCTAAAATGGATATTTCGATGTGTTGCAAACGGAATGACAAAATGAATATACCCCCACCATTTTTATGATGGCGGGTATAAAAAAAAATATTATAACAGTATCTTAAGGTCAATTCATAACGTTGCATGCAAAACTATAACATCACTGTAACATATAAGTGGAGGTAGAAAAAAAATTAATAAAAATCTCAAAAAGTTGTAAATAAATATCTACGAGCGGATTTATTAAATAACCGCAAATTTTTAGAAAAAAAGACAATAATATACAAAAGATCTTAAATTTTTAAAATATTTGTAAATTAAAATTTTGTCGCAATAAGTTCTTAATCAATTCTGCTTTTATCAAAAACTTATGAAAGACTTTATTTTAATATATGTATATATAAGAATATTCATATAAAAGTTTTCTATATTTAGTTTTTATAGAACAAAAAAATTAATTAAAAAATTCGTAAAATTAAAACAGTTGCTAAAAAGTCCTTTAACGCTTCCCTTAAAATATTCTCATGCTATGTAGTAAATATATTAACTTCATTAAATATGTAGGCCATACAAGCATAAATACATATTGCAGACACATTATAAACTATTCAACACATGCACATATTTAATCGAACTAAAACAACTAGAACAGAACAATAATTGAAGAGTGATTTTTATTCCATTCTTTGTTTTTTTTTTTTTTTTTTTAATTAAAATAATGAAGTTGCATATGCTCACAACAACTACAACAATAATGGCAATATCCCCAACATTAATGCAAGGATATAACACTGAGCGTCACAGTTATGCACCACTTACTCAACATTGACAATTAAAAGCCTAAACACAAATAGCAACACTAGCAGCAGCAACAGTATCAGCAACATGTGCAAAGGGACGGAAGGTAAATCACACACTAGTATTAAACACATGTACCTATTGCTACTACAAGTATTAGAGTAGCAGTTGTGTGTGTGTGTGTGTGTGTGTGTGTGATATGATATTTTAGAATTGAACAGTAAGGGATGATAAAAATGTCATCGTTATGGTGTAAATTTATTGCATTTGGCATCTTAACTAAACTAATGGTTGACAATAATAATGAAAATGCTAAGACACTTAGGCCCATAAATGTAGGTATATCCATTAGGGTAGTTGTTTTATGTCAAGACAAATAGCTTTGAGCCAAATACGCACAATGACATAATACACTTAGATGAAAATGTTGACTTAATTCTAGTTCAGATATAGTTTTTCAATTACCCATAAGGCACACTCTTTAGATCAGCTCAGAAATTTCATATGCAAATTATCATTAAAATATATTGCTTAGTTTTTTATATTATAATTAGGGTGCCAGTAGTCAGTAGTATGCTGGTCTACTAGTTTGGGGGTTGCGGGTTGGATTTCCGCCAAAGAGACTTTGGTGTTGTCTGCTTCTCTTCTCTCTTTTCTATTCTATTCTTACTTTTCTATTTAGGTGTCACAATGGGATCAATAAAATAACCCCTGTACAACAGCTGCCTGTTCTACAATAATTTATTTATTTTAAATAACATACACTTAATTTTTTCTGACATTTTAAAATTTTTTGTTGAGCTACTTTTCGAAATTTCAAAGCACAAACTCAAACCCTTCCACTTGATATAGACTCTACACTATTTTGCACCATTTAAAAACTGTAAGGGTTCAATTGTAACTTCAAAGATTTCGTATGAAGAAAAATTAATAAAACAATTTTATTAAGTACTAGCCAATCCCGGCGTGCGTTGCTACGCCCCTTAATGAATCGAAATGCATTCTGAATTTTAATTGAATATCAAGTGAAAAAAATTAAAAATTATAATTTTTTTATGAGCGTGGCACTGCCCACTTTTCTAATTACGAAACTGTATAGTCATGACAGCTCAATAAGTGTGCAAAGTTTCAGAAAAGTCGGTCCAGTGAAAGTACCTTAAAATTAAAACTTTTTTAATGGGCCAAGCCCTGCCCACTTTTCTAATCACGAAATTATATAGTCATGACAGCTCAATATGTGTGCAAAGTGTCAGAAAAATCGGTCCAGTGCAAGTAACTCAAAATAATACCTTTTTTATGGGCGTGGCACTGCCCACTTTTCTAAATACGAAACTGTATAGTCATGACAACTCAATATGTGTGCAAAGTTTCAGAAAAATCGGTCCAGTGCAAGTACCTCAAAATGATACCTTTTTTAATGGGCGTGGCACTGCCCACTTTTCTAATGACGAAAGTGTAAAGTCATGATAGCTCACTATGTTTGCAAAGTTTCAGAAAATTCGGTCCAGTGCAAGTAGCTAAAACTAATAACTAATTTTTTATGGGCGTGGCCCCGCCCACTTTTTTAATCACGAAATTATAAAGTCACGACAGCTTAATATGTGTGCAGAGTTTCAGAAAAATCGGTCCAGTGCAAGTACCTCAAAATTAAAACTTTTTTAGGGGCGTGGCCCCGCCCACTTTTCTTATCACGAAATTATTAAGTCGTGACAGCTCGATATGTGTGCAAAGTTTCAGAAAAATCGGTCAGGTGGAAGTAGCTAAAACTGATAACTAATTTTTTATGGGCGTGGCCCCGCCCACTTTTTTTCACCCATAAACACTCCCTGGTATGTGTACAACAACTTACCAAAGTTTGAGCCCGATCGGTTTTACAGTTTCAGAGTCTATAGCTAACACACACACACACACACACAGAGTTTCACTTTTATATATATAGATTAGCATTTTTATAGCAAAATCCGAATACTTATTGCATTTGTTTGAGAGAAACACATGAAATAGTAAGTACACCTCAAAAAGATCAAATCCATTACCAATCGAATGACTTGGTTTTTGCCTTTGATCGACTTACAGAAGATGCCAATTTTGCCAAAAAAAAAATCATCTTTTCAGGTGAAGCTCATTTTGATCTTGGCGGGTATGTAAACAAGCAAAATGGTCGCATTTGTGGCACACAAAACCCGCACTCATGCATTGAAAAGCCGATACACCCAAAACGAGTCACTGTTTGGTGCGGAATTAGGCCATTTTTCTTCGAAAATGAGTAAGGAGTGGCCGTTACAGTCAATGGCGATCGTTATCGAGCCGTGTTGAACGAATTTTTGTTCACAAAAATTGAAGAGGAGGATATTGGCAACATTTGTTTTCAATAGAACGGCGCTAAGTTGCACACAGTCGAAGCTACACTCGATGTTTTGCTTCCTTTTTTTGAAGATCGCATTAAAATCCGCAAAGCGGATGTCGTTTAGCCACCTTGGAGCTGCGATTTGACACATTGGGTGCCGTCAAAGGTAAGTGTTATGCCAACAAGCCAGAGACAATTGACGCTTTAAAGGATAAAATTCGTAAAGCCATTGGTAAAATACAGCTGCACACAATCGAAAATGTGCTTAAAAATTGGACCGATGGTGTAGGCTACTGCATGGCCAGCCGAGGCAGCCATTTGAATGAAATTATTTTCCATTATTAACCGGAAGGATTGTACTTTCAAATAAAATAAAAAATTTAAGAAAATATTCAGTAGATTTTTTTAAAGCATTTTCAAAAAAAAGGTATTTGGCGAACCCTGTATTATTTTTTGGTTATAAAAATTCTATTGCAGTAGTAATAATTTCTTGGTTCTAAATACATGCTTAGATTTTAAAACGAAATTCTGTAGATACAACAATAAAATTCTTCTATCACAACCAAACTATACGATAGTCAACAATTATGGCATGTACTTACAACCGATACTATTTTCTTTGTGTATGTAAAATTGTATCCACTCCTTCAATTTTCGTTGTAAAATTTTTCAGTTCGCGGAGGGTTAATGGAGAACAAAAATAACACGAAGCTGCATTATTTATTTATACTGAGTTCTAATATCCCGGAGTTAAATGCAAAAATTTTTATTTAGCAATAATAAAAAAAACAATCATAATTTATACCAATTTTATATGCATAAGTATACTTTAGGCACATATTTAAGCCAAAATGTATGTGTATATGTTTCATGAATGCATTTTGCACATACAAGTACATACATGTATGTAAACCAACGTTTATAGTACATAAATAAATACACAGAAAATAAACAACATACATCTGCTACCATTTAGGGTATAGCAGACATGACCATCATCGCATCAATTATGCATGTGGCTTAGTGCATTTAACGGGATAAGCCATTGCAAAATATTTAAGATCATCACAGCATACAAACTCGCATAAAAATTAAAGAAAACCGACAATAGCCCTATGGGCAAACATTTTCATCCAAATACTTGTGCTTGCACATACATTTTATTCACAACCTCTTCTAAATACACACATGCACACACGCGAAAATTTTATGAAATTATTATGAAAACATGAAACATACTTTTGAAAATATTCCAACAAAAATAAAAAATAACAATAATATTTTCTATACTGCTAACACAACACACTTGTTCGTAAGAATGTTTCGAGGCACATCTTGCATTTTATGGTGCTGCTTTTGTGTTTCGTGGCATCGTTAGTAATGTTGAGTGCGTCACCAACATCCGACTCGTACCAAGATAGATTGCTTTTAATGCCGGAAATCAGTTATAATCAACTCATAAGCTTTTACCATTATGAAGTATAAAGATAACTAAACAAATAATGAAAGGAATAACAGACAACAACCGCAGACCAATTTTGAAAAATTAAATATTTATTTACGTTCCAGGCAACAATATTACACGTACAATGTACTTCAATACATTACAAATTAGCGGTTGGCTAAGATCAGAGCTTCCCAATTAATTTATTATTATGAAAAATTAATTTATTTTATGTTTACAAGATTTTCTATGAATTACGAACTTTTACCTAGAGTTAACGGTCTAATTCATAAAAACTAAAAGAGCTTTATAAGATGTTTAAAAGTCAAATTTTCATAGAAAATCAGTATAGTAAACCCTTAATAAACCTTTAATAACTTTTATAAATAAGGCAGTTATAATTTTATTCAAAATATTTGAAAGTGTTACAAAATTTATATACATATATTAAATAGTACTATATGTCTACAATTTTATCTCTGTAGTTATCGGGATAAATAGAACTCTACTCTTAAACATACAGTGTTATCTATCAATCTTTATGTAAATTCGAGTTCGAGCTATTGGATGCATAACCTAAAAATGCGTGATTCGTAACAGATGGTGAATTTTTAATAATTTATATGACATTTTGATAGATACATGTCTGTAATCTGTTCAAATTTATTTATAATCACTTTAGTATAAAACAATGTTGAGTTTTTTGCAAACAAAGCCATATGCAGCAAGTTTTGCTTTACTTCTACAGTTAAAAAAAGTGCCGCTAACGCAAACCAATTGCTTACGGAAGCTGACTGTGATTTTACTCCAGTTTCAAAATGGGATTACACGGTTTAGAAATGGCCAAGTTAATATTAATTCAAAGATCGCCTAGGTCAACCAACATAGGTTGTATAGTCCATAAATATTATTGAAAAACTCAGCAAGAGCTTTTCAGTTCTTTGGGAGCTATTCAAGAAGTAAGTTCAATTGGGAACCTTACGAACTAAAGACTACAGACAGCCTCAAAATATGATTTTGTATGTACGAAATGTTGCTTTAGCGCTATTCAATTATTCTATCATGATAATTTTAAGCGTATCAGATCATAAGTTAAGCCCGACTAACCGTCTGAATCAAAGTTAAAGCCAAATATGAATGATAGCATTATTGCCTTGTATTTGTGGTGACCGAAGGAGTTCTATCTATTATAAAATTTTAATATCTGACCAGACTATTACACGGAACCTCTATCGAATACAATTGATTTGTTTGAAGCGAGCATTAACCCAAAACCAGACATGAAAATATACTATTCCTTTATGACCATGCTCGGATAAATGTTACAGTACATGCAAAAAAAGACCAATTTTAAATGTGAGGTTGGGATGGTTTTCCATATAAAATAAAGTAATTATGTAGTACATTATAAATCAACTCTTTACTGAAATACTTCTTAGTAGTACAGACGATACTTAGTTATAGTCATTAAAAATTATGTTGTTTATTAAAAGCAAATCATTACCTAGTTTTTGCTGGGTAATCTGACGTTTTGCAGAAGCTCGTTTGCCGCTAGCTAGACTATTTCCTATGTGGCCCAGTTACTGGAAGACAACACTGCATTGCACAATTTGGAGCTGACAATTAGTATAAAAAATTTTTTATTGTTGGAGTACTAAAAGTAATGGTATTTTAAAAATATAATGAATTGTTACGGACTTCTTAAATAATTCTTATAATTGAATAATATAACGTGGTATATTGTAGTATTTCCTTGCAAATTAGAAGCATATGGTCTTGAGAGCATATTTTCCAAGTTGTAAGTAAAGGGTCCGCCAAATAACTTTTTTTTTTGACAATGCTATAAAAAAAGTGTAGCTTCGGCTGTGTGGCACGTAGCGCCATCCTGTTGAAACCAAATGTTGCCAATATCCTCCTTTTCAATTTTTGTGAACAAAAATACGTTCAACATGACCCGATAATGGTCGACATTGACTACGGCCACTTCTTGCTCATTTTCGAAGAAAAATGGCCCAATTATGTCTCTGGAAAAAATCCTTACAAAACGGTGACTCGTTTTGGGTGTATCAGCTTTTCAATGTATGCGTGCGGGTTATCTGTGCCCCAAATGTGACAGTTTTGCTTGTTTACATACCCGCCTAGTTCAAAATGAGCTTCATTGAATAGATGAATTTTTTGGCAAAATCGGCCAAAGTAATGTCGAAATATTTCCCAGCGTTGTTCAAGCGTATACACAACCATATTCGCTCAGCGGAAGGATAAAACTAATTGTCTGTCAAATCAGACATGAGCTAAGTGTTACCATTCACGAAATAAGCACTAGTTGAAAAAAAACGTTAGATGGCGGACCCTTTATGTGTTTTTCAAAAAGTATTATTTAGTACATTATTATAACTTCGATAACCCAGCAAAGCGAATTATTGTATTTTCAAAATGTCGATTTTCAGTAAAGCTTGCACCTATAATATACTTATATTTCCTTCTTTTATTTTTCTGCTAAAGCAATCTATTTCATTGAATTTAACTTTTTTTAGATGAATTTTGTAAAAATTCTCTTCTAGATTAAATAAAAGTTGTAGTGCTTTCTTGGTCAAAGGAGTCAAATTTTAATTAATGGTTTGGCAATCTATAATGAATAAATTCTAACATTTAAGTTTGCTCAGTGATGAGACATACTTATGGTTTAACAGAATTGTCGCATCTTGAGCGATAATAATCCTAATGCTTTTGTCGTAAAAGTGTGACTACGTATGGTGTACGTTAAGGTTTGGTACAATCATTTATTGCCACATATATCAAAGGTTATAGTCATTGGTTATGCAAGCTTACTGATATTCTTTTTTGCCTCGCTTTGATACTAAATAACACAATGTAACCAAATCAACAAATTTTACTGAGAGAAACATTTGATAGACGAAAAATTTTTAAGAAACAAACTTGCTAACTGGACGTAGTTATAATAACGTAGTTATTTCAATTTAACTTTTTGACTAGTGATTGGGTGTAAGTAAATACCGAAAGCGATTTAGCACTTACGTTGACAAAATATAACCTGACTAATAGTAAAGATTATGTGAAATATATACTTGTAAATTACGCTATAAATGTAAACGCTACCTACGGAGCGCGTATTTCAAATGGAAAAATTAAGCATCAGAGGCATAAAATTATTTATTATAATCAATTAAAGTGAACTGGAATCAATTTTTTTTCCTATTTAAAAAAAACAGTTTTTAAAGTAATTATCTTTTTTTTTATAAATACGGATATATAGAATTATTATTATTATTGTGTTTAATAAAAATATTTTTAATACAATAACAAAATTTTTGGAATTTTATTCTATATCCGTAAATTCCACTTGGCCACTTTATTGAGGTTTTACTGTATAGTTGTGCTTAGCCGTTGTAGTTACAATTATAGAGTATTGATAAAAATCTTATAATTAGTATTTCCTACCCACTCAACAAACTCATGATAATACATAAGGGTTAAATGCCATGCTATACATTTTAAATGGGAATCTTTTGCATATTGATATGTAATAAATACAGGGTGACCTTAAAGTCACCATGTGGCTTAAAAATTTAATAACTTTTTACACCCTTCACCTGTGGTGCACCAGAGTATATATAGCTTTGTCATTCCGTAATTGTAATTTCTACAATTTTCATGTCCGACCCCATAAAGTATATATTTTCTGAAAGCTTATGAATAGAGAAGTCGATTAAGCCATTCCCTTCTGTCCGTCTGTCCGTTTGTTGGTTAAAATAAACTTTTAGAAGCAACCAAAAGTTCCTCAGACCAGCGTATAGTATCAATCTTTTGGAAATATCCGGGAATGAATCGCTATTGAAATTCACTAAAATCGCCTTTTAACTTTCTGAGATATGAGCTAATAAGCGCGACTGCCTCTGTTTTTTTCCATATTTTTACCACCAAAATTAAAATTTGTCAGCCATAAAATAATTTATAGGCACCTTTGCTGCTATTTGTAGATATAATATGCCTCTAGAGATATTCTTGAAAAATTTTGGATAAAGCGGGCTCTAATTGGTAAAGTTATAGGCAAAAATTTTTTTTTTTTGAAAAATATATATTCCAAAACTTTACAAACGAAAATCAAATTTTTTTCAGCTTCTAGACAACCGAGGGAGTCAATATTGGTACTGAAAGGACTTGACTAGCGCAATATAAAGCACTATGAAAAAAATTAAAATTCGTGATTGTCGCCACTACAAAATTGCGGATAATAATCTGGTATTTTAAAATGTAACTTATCAACCCCCACAATATTAGTCTCAAATAAAAGGTCTTGACTCTATTATATTCTACAATAAGCCTATAACGCTCTAATTTAGGATTAGGATTTCATCTTCGCTTAGAAGAAAACAGTGAAATTTTCGGATATATTGTCACACCTAATGCGAGAAAGACTTTTGTATTTTCAGAATCACAGAACCCACAGTTCTGCTTACTAACAAAGCCATTCAAATGAAAATAAATGTTATCACTTATTAACAACTTTTGAAAAAAAATTGGCTTAATTTTGGGCTAACTGTGGGGATTTTAATTTTTGCGCCACTTGCACTTATCTACAGAGCGAATTAGACATGGTCTGCCAGTTCGAGGCAAATCGCTTAAGGTTTCTTGTTTGTGGTGACGATGAACTATGCAATTATTGAATTAATCATCTGTTTTTTGCCCTTAAAGTTTTATCGGTTATTTAGATAATAAAATTCTTTTGCTCTATTCCCTTATTTATTTTCCAGGCTTTAATTAAAATTAGTAGAAAAAAGTCGAATGCTTGAACCTTGTTATGTGATTTTAATATTTAGACTTTTGTGTTCTTTTCAAATCTGTTCACAAATTTTAAGATAAATTTATAGAAATAAAATACTGATATTGGAACATTAAATACGTTGTTATTTTAGGAAAAGTAAAAAATCTTACATGTAAATGACTTTAATTGAATAACCTAAAATCTTAAATGAATTTTAGTATCAATATTACATTTAAAATTAATGCTTCACGATTAATTTCCTAGCAGAAATCAGCTAACATTTCTGGAGACTACCGTCATATATTTTTTACATGTGCAGAATCTTTCACAATCCTCATCTATGTTCTAATTAATTTGGTTCGACGAAATTTTACAATAAATGTATGTTGTGGTTTTGTACCTGAACCGGGAAATGCAAGTATGTTGGACAAATTGTAAGATGTGTTACATAATGTTTGTCAAAGTAGGTACCTGCACTAAATTGTGAAAAAAACTCTACATTTGTGGTTTTTTTAAGACGAAAAAGAATTTTTTTATTGAAAAAATTTGTTTTTTCTTAAAAATATTTTTTTCGACACAAATTTCTGAATAACTCCGAAACAGTTGAAAATGGGAAACAATTGTGCAAGGTTGACTTAAAAGCAATTTTATTCCGCATCTTCTGATGTTTTAATTATTCAATTCGAACAAGATGTTAAGGAAATAAGTTAGGTCGTCTTGTTTGTACGTGATAGGCGAAAACAGAAAGCGGATTTGAATTTAACGAGTTGAGATTCCACATATTAATATTCGGTGAAAAATTTTTTTTGCAGTGTTATATATACTGAACAGGAAAAAGTTTTTGTAAAAAGTTTTTACATTTTCAAGACCCATGGTGACCTTTTGCCCACCCTGTATATGTATTTATTTTAAGAACCCTGCAACTGCCTCTCATTCTATACACTACATACGAACAATATTAAATTTATTTAGCTTTAGCGGTTGTACATCAACGAGCATATTTATTATTTCAAATTCTATGGTCTTTGCTTTGAAATGTTGTTTGTTGTATTTCATTGTTATTTTAAGTTGTTGCTTCTTTAACTTGCATTCTCGTGCCATTATTTTCCTTGTCTTCAATCGTAGATTGTTATCATCAACTGTATAAATAGAGTTCTATTATCTAGACGAGTATTTAGCATGAAAATTGAGTAATCATATATAAAATGGAAAACGAAACGGAATAAATGAATGTTAAAAAAAATCTAAGAATAAAATAAATCTTAAAGGGCAAATTATTGCCAAGTGGTTTGCTCTTTTGTGGTTTGGCAAATGATTGTAAAAAATTAGCATAAAAGTTAATATTCAATTTCAAATTTTCGTGTTTTTTTTCTAAAATTATTCAAAGGAAAAAAATATAAAGAAATGAATTAAGCATAAAAATCATAATCATGAAAAGGAGTGAGAGGATTTTTAATTTATTTTTTAAACATTTATTTAATAGAAATGAAATCTTTTAATTTTTTTTTTCATTTTGAGATTAATTTTATGCCACCAGACGCCAATTACCATAGTCTTAATAACTTTGTCTTAACTTTTATCTCAAGTCTAAAGTGCATTAGGAGTTTTAAAGTGCTCTGACACTTTACTTTGGACACAATTTTACTTTTAATAATTGAACTAAATTTGTAAAAAAGAATTTTCTTTGCAAGAATTGTGAATATTTTGCCAAAAAAAAAATATGACAACAGTAATTTCTATTTAGCCAACAACAAATATATATAATATTCAACAAACTTTGATTACTGCATTGTGCCGTAATGTTCTTTTAAAAATTAAAGGAAATGCATAAAAGTTTTCTTTCCATATTTCTGTATTATAAAATATAGGTTGCCTTACTTTTTGCTGTTTTCGTAAAACAAAACTTTTGTATGAAAAAAAATGAAATGAATTTCTTTCTGTCTCTTTGCTGTAGTGCATGTGTCCCAATATTGTATTTGACCAAAGTTTTGTGCAATTATGTTATAAAAAATAATTTTATTTATAAACAAGTAAGGAAAATTTATTCAACTGTGCAGCACCACTTGTCTTAAATTTTTTTTAATTTTGAGAGTGTAGTGCACTAGTTTGCCAGTTTGGGTGTAGCAAGTTTACTTACGGCCGCTGAATCTGACCTGATACACTTTTACTTCAATAAATTGGTTAATAAATTAAATAAAGTTCATTCTTAATTACTAAATTTCTATATCGAGCAACGCTTCCTGCAGTTTCATCATTTTTTCACTTATTTTGTTTCCACTGCAAGATCAATTTATATTAAAATTATTTTGAAATTTTTCGCAATTTATTTTAATAACTTAAAAAATAATTTTTATTAAAGTTATATTAAAGAGTTATTGAAATAATTCGTACAACATGTCTTTGCTTTCTCACGAAACCTATTAACTCTAACTAGTTTTGAAATCCCACCCATCCTGTTTTTAAACATAAATAATTATTATTATAAAAACGACACTTTATCATTCAAATTATAAAATAAACGTTTTTCTGCGCATTGGGATAATATAAAATATGGACATTTTAGCACTTTAGTTATATTGAATTCAAAATTTTTTAAAATGTATTGCCCATTCCAATTCAATTTTCTGAAGTTAAATTAAATTTTTTTTTGAAAGTTTATTTAAACTTACACATTGGTTTTAATACCACTGGAAAGACAGAGAGACCGTATTTCATTTCAAATTTTTCTCTAGTCAAACACCTATACCAAAACATAGGGACCAGTGCTTTCTATCAGTCAAAATTTGTCATGATCATATAAAGTATAATATAGTAAATAGGGCTATGAAATATCAAAATCTTACTTCGACAGTTCGTTAAGATCAAACAAACCATTATTTTTGTTATTGTTGCGTCAAGTGTATATAAACGTTTTTATTTCGATTGTAATTTCTACAATCTATATATCCTACCCCATAAAGTATATTTTCTTAAAACTTATTTGGAGCCACACATGTTGCACTAACCTGTATGTGATCTTTCGGAAAAAATTGATATTTAAATTCATCATAATATCTCCAAGACTATCTGAGATATTCGGTAGTCAAGTTGACTGCCTGTTTTTCTTATATTTTAACTAAAAAAATTTGTTTCGAATTATATATTTGAGATATATTAAAATTTTATTTAATTTTTTTTTTTAATGAAAGAAATAATTTTTTTCAGTGAATTTTAATTCAATTTTCAATAATAATAATTCAGGTTCAAGTTAAAAATTATTATATGACGGTCAGGTGAGTGCTCCACTGGCTCGGCAGGCTCCCATTTTTTTACCAAAATTTTCAAGCACGTTTCTCAATAAAATGTTGTCAATGTTTGTTAACTGTTCGATAATATTTTTTTTAAGCTCTTAAAGTGTTTTGGGATTTTTGCTGTACACTAGAGGGACCAGGTCTCATATAGGGGAGAAGAACTGTTAGAAACTGGTTTGTCCGGACCCCACAAAACATTATCCCTTTCATTAAAATAAAGCGAATGTGGTTCTTCAAAATTTATTTTCAAAACATAATTGTTGTTATTTAAGCCAAACAGAGTTACAACGGTCTTTGACACCAAAAACATGACCTGGTACCACCAAGTGCCCCTATATTATTAAAAAAGTGTTATGCGGCTATTTCGGTCATACCTGAATAGAGTTGTGACATATCCAGTTAAAGCTCTTAATGAGTAGATTACAAAACTAAAGAGGGTATATTAAGTTCATTTTTTGGAGCAGCGCTAGCAGGAATATGTTAAAATGCGCCTCTACTACTTAAAATATTTTAAGTGTTATGAGGGCTATTCGGACATATCTAAATGGAGTTGTGACATATCGGATTGAAGCCCTTGATAAATAGATTGAAAAACTAAAGTGGGGGATATAAAGTTCTTTTTCTACAACTAAATCATCGAATACCCGCCAGAAAGAGATTCGAATCATCCTGCCGTAATAATTTCCATTGGCCGTTGATATTTTAATATATATGCCTCTAGGATAATTCGTAAATATTTTTTGGATAAATCAATAACTAACTGGCAAAGTGATGGGCAAAAATGCATTCTGCATTCTAAGATATATTCTGCATTCTGAGATACATTTTTAAGATACATTTGTATGTCAAATGTTGTCAAGTATGAGTTTCGTCTTATCATTAAGCAAAAATTTTAACTTTATTATTTAAGAAACGTTGATGTTAATCGATATGGAGTAAGTTTTTGATAAAAATTGAACCCTTTCAACAAAATACGTACATACAAATCTTTTGTAAATATTAAGGCATATTTTTGATGGTATGGCCACATAAATGTTGAACCAGGAGTTCGTAGACACCATTTGCAGAATCTTACTTTTTTCCTTATATAAATTACTACTCATAACAGAAAACGATATAAATTTTTTTTTGAACATTGAACAACCTTTATTTTCCCCTTTTTATGTATCTCAAGAAAAATCTAATTTATATTTCATTTTCATTGACTTTTATTTTCTTTTATAAAAGATTAACTAATTTGACTTTGTTTAATGTTATCTTTCTTTGTGTTATTTCTTGTTGTTAATTTCAATTTGCGTACTATACTACTTTAACTTTAAAGGCTAATGTTCATTTAACTGACTTTTGAGCAGAAAGAACCTGAAGGGAAAATTGAAAACAAAAAATATTAACTAAATACCCGGAATATGACAGCGCTTTGATCATAAACGACGTCGAGTTAAAAAAAAAAATTCAAAAAACATAAATGCAAACACAAACACATATAAACAAAATAAATCCTTAATATTTTTTTCTTAAATTTTTCCATTAATTGTATTTTTGGAATGTAATACACGCAGTGAAAAGGAACAGGGCGAACTGTGTATATGGAGGTTAGTGTGTATGAACTTTGTGTTTGTGTTTTATGCAGGTGTTTTATTTGTTTGTATTGCTTTGTTGGTTGGTAATTTGGTAATATACATAAATACAGACATAAATAATCACCTAAACATATTTACAACCAAGGACGAGAGTAAATTACAAAGACGGGCACGTCTGGTCATTAAGCCAAATAAAAACCAAAATAAGATTTATATTTCTAAGCACGAGGTTGTAAAAGTATTTCGTTTCAAAATTTGTCCTAGTATTTTTGTACGAGGGTATACCAAAAATGTACCTTTGAAAAGGTTGCTTAGCATAAATAGATACACTTTTAGGCCATTTGAAAATTTTAAAAGTCTAACTAAAGTCTAAAATTTTTAAAGTAACATTTAGTTCTGGAGCATACTACTGGTGTGGAAGAGAGTATAATTTTTGTGTTCCGTGCTCATTCAACGCTTTGTTGAAAACCAAACACACAAATTGGCATACTCCACAAAGTCAAATTATAACAATAATAATGGAATGTTAGCCGTGTAAACGTAAATAAAAAAGCAATAAAGAATTCTTGATTTTTTTCTTTCAAATGTTGGCCCTTCTAAACTAAGCCAAAGTTTAAGTGCTAAACTTGCTATTATCGTTTCCAAGAAACATTTACGTCTATC
This sequence comes from Phyto melanocephala, assembly GCA_941918925.1. Lineage (NCBI taxonomy): Eukaryota > Metazoa > Arthropoda > Insecta > Diptera > Rhinophoridae > Phyto > Phyto melanocephala. The sequence goes on along the minus strand of OW799235.1, from coordinate 109,253,512 downwards.
TTCGTAAATTTTTTTGTTCTACATTTTGTTTTGCATAGAAGTTCTGTAATTAGGTGAAAGTAAAATAAGGGAAATTAAATTTTATTTTGTTTTTCAAAGGCATTTTTTTCCTTTTGTGCGATTATTAATTTTGTTTTTGTTGTGGCTGCTACTGCTGATGTTACTTTTGTATTAGACATAAAAGTTCTGACCGGAACGAAGAGTTTAAATAAAGAAACCCAACGACCTGTTGGTTTTGTGGAAATATAATATAGAATTCAGTTATTTAAGTTAATAAGTAACAAACACAAAAAAAAATTAAACAACCACAACAACAACAACAACAACTATATACACAAAGTTATCAATTTAAATTTGCCATGCCATAATCTACATCTATGTTTATGTTTGTATATATGTATGAGACTGAGTAGAACATAAAAGCAATTGCTAGGACACTACTTAATATCAGTTAAAGGATAATATAATCTAAAAGATATATAAACAAAATATAAAGAATAAAGGAAAAAAGGATGTTCGTATTATCACAGTAGAGCTTTTTAATATAAGAAATTATGTGAAAATATAATAAATTACTTTACGTTTGTTGTATGTAGGTAATTAAGTTATTTTATTATTATAATTAAGAATAGAAGATAAATAGTTAAATTAGATGTACCGTCCTTTAAAGAAAAGAAATTACCATGTCGAAATAAACATAATTAAGATATTTATTATCAAGAGGACAACCAGGTTCATAAGTAAGCAGTATATCGTAATATAACATTATTTAAAGGATTTAAAAAAAGATTAAGGCGTAAATCAAATGAAAATTAAACCACCTGAGATTAATAGCCTGTTTAACGATGTCGAAATAAAGCCTAAGCTAAAGAAAGCTTGTCACTCACTTTCAAATAAATGTGAGTTTAACTATTTCGCAGGTTTTCATTTGCTTAAATTAATGTTTAACAATTTTTTTATTAAATAATTACAAGTATGCAGGATTAAAATATGTGAACTTTTCTAATGATTTTTATTTAAAGTGATAGAAAAATGACAAAATTGTTTGTAGAAAAATTCAACCTTCTCATGTAGTGTTCGGTGGTATATGAGAAGTGAGCAAAAGCAACAAAACGATTAAAAAAGTAGTCAATACTCTATGTATAGATGTGCGTGTCTGTCCTTTCGGCGAGAGAGTATTCGACAATGATATAAGTTAACTACAAAGTAATACAGTTGCCCAAATTTAAAGCATACATAAGAGTGGTTGGTTTTTTTTCCCTTTTATTTTTATTGTTCTTTAAGAAGAGATTAAAGACTTCAGCATCAAACGTGTAAGTGCATCCCCGCCTGGTGCCAAGGTTATATATAGCTTTGTCATTCCTTTAATAGTTTCTACAATACTCATTTCCAATCCCATAAAGAATATATTTTCTGCAAGGGGAGTCGGATGCGTAATGTCCAACTGTCCGTGTGTTGGTTGTAATCAACTTTTATTATCCCTCATATGTTGTATATTTTGCCGAACTTTTTCAAATATCAAGAATAAATTATGGACACGATTGCTTCAAATTAACGACATGATATACCTCTAGGACTATTATTTAAACAATTTTGGAAACACCGGTTACTAATTAGCAAAGTTATATGTAAAAATACTTTTGTATTTAAATGTATTAATACATGTATTTAAATGTATTAAACAAAATTTTCGGACACGCAAAAAAAGACTATAAGCCGTATTCTCGAAAATTATTTCTTAGAAAAAAACTGACAAACCGGTTTGAAATTAGCCAAGATATATGTAAGCTTTTTTTAGCTTCTGTACAACAGGGAGGAGAGATATGTGTATCAAAAGAAAGAATTGAGTAGTAAACAATAATATGTACAATATAAACAAATTAAAATTCACGTTGGCCATTTATACAAAACGGCATATAATAAATTTAGATTTGGTCAAATTTAGTTATTAAAAATTTACCCAATTCAACGCCCTTTAATATTTTTACCAATTTGGTATGAAATGAAATAACAATATAGATATCAAATGAAAGGGCCTGACTTATAAAAAGCATCTATGTGAAAAATCAAAATCAAATCAAATTTGTGGTCGAAGATATTTAAGAACTATGGCATATACTATTATATCAGAAGTCTAGGCTAAGGTATAGATTGGTGTATATACGTATGTACAAGATAGTGTGGATATTATCAGATTCAGTTAGACCGAATACAGGATTTATTCACATAACATTTAATGATAAGTTTTAGTAATTACTGCAATGGAATATAATGGTTTCTTTGTGATTGCAGTACACTCTCGCTAACGTGAACTAATTACAACCAAAGCAGCTCATGTTAGCGAAATTGTTCACGTTAGCAATTCTTGAGTTTCATAAGAGATATATAAATTTTTGCAATATTAACCTGTGTTTTACATAATTGAACGTGAAATTATTTTATTATTTTCATTATTAAAATATAAATCTAAAATTATTATTTAGAATTCATTACAAGATCACGAGATTCCTTTTTGCAAACTATTTATAAAGACTGCCTTTTCTTTTAACTCCACACATTAAGATTTTTTAACTTTCATGATGACTAATTCTCCGCTTCGCATAAGAAAAGGACTTCATATTTCGATGCCATACATACAAAAAAAGTTTGGAGGATACAGAGAGGGGATTCCCTAAATTTTAAAAATCGAAATTGATATATTTCAGTAATGTCTTAAACAACATTTGCAGTGAAAAAAACAATTGTTCAAGTTATAGAGCTTTCTAAATTTGTTCATATTACACAGTAGTCAACGTAGTCAAAAGCTTGTTCAGGTTAGGCGGTGTTCACGTTACCGCAAGTGCACTGTGATACTGTTGTCAGAATAGCTTTGAAAATCGTACTATGTATTTTAAAAGAGAACCATATCGAAAATTTTATGAAAATGCAAACGTATTGTAACATGTTAAATTAAATGATAACAGAAAATAAGAATAACAATTTATTATGACTGTTGCGATCATGTCGTAACCATGTACGTGCAGGCAAAAGACATAAGACAGAATACTAATGTTAAAGTCATAGTTGATTATCTAAATACAACTTAATAATAAAAAATGGTTCTGTTTAAACGAGTGTTTTCCAAGATTTTTTTATAGAAATTACCTTTTGTTGGTTTAGACCAGTTATATATTTTCAAGAATGTATTGATTTAACACAACAATTTTAATATTATTTAATTATTCATCAAATACTCACATATAATTGATACTCGTATTATAAAGCAATTTTTTAAAATTTTAAAAGATCTGAAAAAGTGTATAGGAAATAAAATATTTTCCACTTAATTTTAAAAGGTGCACAAAAAAAATAACACTATTATATTTTACAAATCTATAGAAGAAACCAAAAAATTAGGAAAATATATATGCAAATAAAAAATGTTTTTCTAATATATTTTTGCTTTTTCTTTACCCTCGAACAGAAATACATCAAGTATAAAAGATGAAAATTGCTGCTTGAAAATTTGAAGTAAAATATCAAACAAGAGAAAGAATTCAAGGAAATGAAACAGAAGAAAAATAAGTGTGTGTTTGTATATGTGTATGTAGCACATATATTTATGTAACTGTTTTTGAAAACAAGAACAAAAACTAAATGCTGCAGCAATCCTTAAAGATATTGAGCAAAAATGATACTTTACATTAAGTATAAATGCTGGGTAATTTTATGCAAGATTACATGCAATTCGTATCAAAAGAAATATATATGCTCTGTAGAAAAGTACAAAGTGCATACATATCGACAGCCAAAACGAAAAAAGTCCAAGCCGATATTTTTTGGTATTGTGTTTATTGAAAATGTAAATTAAAATCGTATGCGCATATAATATTTTGATTTAATATATATCAGATTTAATATATATCGTATTTTCCTATTGTTATAATTTTTAAAAACTTAAAAATTTGTTACAATCTATAATACAGTACTTTTGGGACATTTTTACAATACGACACTTGAGACTTCTTGTCAATATACCGCTTTAACACATTTCTTAATTTAAAGAGTGGTTAAATTTTAAGGGTCAATTTTTTTTCTGCATTTCATTTGACATTTCTCAATTTCAGACTAGCTCAATTTAAACCATGGAAAGCTACACAATCGAGCAAAGCGTTAAAGTTATTTAGGCTTATTACGAAAATGGGTACTCAAATCAAAATGTATTTCGTTCACTTTGTGATTCTTTTGGTCAGCATAATCGTTTAAATTCGTACGTTAATTAATTTAAATTTGTTAGTTAATTCTCAACTCACTTCTTGCAGAGTGCTAACTTCAATTTAAATTGTTTCATTTGTCGAGCATTTTGTTAAAAAATTGGGAGCTGGTTCTTGTCAACCAAAACTTTTTATATGCCTTACGCGTACTCAGTATATTTTTTCGGTCGATGTTCGAACTTTATCCTTGTCTTGCTCCTGGTATTGATTTTGAAGCATAATATAATTGCATGTATTCAGAAAATTGCTATCACATTCTTTCACAACTTAGTCCTTGAAGTTTTTGTAATACTATTTTAATTTTTAAGCAACTTATAGATCTTAAAAATCAGTATAATCTGATGACTGATATTAAATTTGACATTCATTGAAGATCCATTTTTATAACTTGCCAATACCTAAAGTGACTATAACAGGTATCACACAGATAACTAGTCTTTCATTATTATAACTGCATTTTAACCTAAAAGTATCCAATAAGCTAAAAGGAAGCTCATTTTACCTTAAACTTGTAAGGAAAGGTTCATGAATTAAATTTATAATTTTGTATATATGTATGTTAATAAAAAATGTTGAACTGCGTTTGATGATTTTTACTTTTCTGCTGAGATACAGTCAAATCCCGATAATTCGTACCCCGATAAATCGTAATTCCCGATAATTCGTAATAAACTGTCGTTCCCTTGAAAAATCTCGTTAATTTGTAAAATTTCCATACACTGTGGTCCCCTCGCTAATTCGTAATTTTTTGTATTCAAATAAAATCTTCTTTACCTCTTATAAATCGTAATTTTTTGCCAACTACCACTTATAATTCGTAATAAAAACAACAGAAACATGGAAAGAATGCTAAAAGCTAACAATATAAAAAGTTATGACGACAACGAAGTTCCCTTAATGACAAATAAAATTAAGATTTTATGTCTCCGATCATGCTGTAGACGAAGAAATTTTTAATTCCTTAATAAAAATAGAAAATACATTCGACAACCTCCGTGAGAAAAGTCTGAAACAAATGCAAATCACTCATTTTTTTAAAAAATTAATGAATTTATCAGTTTTATTTTTATTTTATTGTTTTTTGTTTGGTATTAAAATTACACGTATTTTACGCTAAATAAATAAATTTGCTAATTTTTATGTAAATATTTTATTATTTTGTATTTTATTTTTAACAATTGTTTTTTATGTTTATTTTTATCGTTTTTTGAAAAACCCCGTTAATTCGTATTTATTTGATTTAAACCCCGTTAAATCGAAACCAAGCGAAATCGAAAACCCCTATGATTCGTAAGAAATGGCCGGTCCCTTTCGATAACGAATTATCGGGATTTGACTGTATTATAAATTGTTTAGTAACAGTTTTAATATTTTTTACACGAATTAAAATGTAAAAAGCCACAATATAAAAATATTTTGTTTTGTAAAATTGTGAAAGATAAAGGTGATCTACAGTTAAAGTAAAAATTTCACAAAATGGTATGACACTCGAAAGTTTGGATAATTTAATGTATAAATAATGAGTTATATACACAAACTTAATTCAGTGAAAGGCACTTAAATAGTTAGAAATAAAGGCAAAAGTATCGCCACTTTGTTAAAAACTCACCATGTCGCTAAGCTCGAAATTCAGTCTGCATTAGCACTAAAAAAATCGTCACGCGATACCTGACAGTCCTGGGTATTCGATCATAATCGAAATTTTACTCAAACGATCGAGTTCGCTGTGCTTTAGATATAAAGATTATAATAAGAATTTTCAAATTTCGATCACGTTCGAATGCCGTTAAGAACGTTAAGAACGCGCATTTAACCTTCGAATAAGAAGTATCCTTGAAAACGCAAAAACAATTTATTTATTTTTTTGCTTTTTACATTCTTCGTTATACCATTAGTATTTACAGTCAAATGGTAAAGTGTAATATATCGTTAACTTTGTCAATAAAAAAAATTAAAAAATTCGAAATTGTCTTGGTTTTTTTTTCAGTACGGGCCTATTACTCATAATCCACCTCTATTGATCAGAAACAATAACTAATATTTTATTAAAATCTAGTATAAAGAATATTTGCTATAATTAAAAAGAGGTGGTCGGTCGGTCGTTTTTTTTTTTTTTGTATTAAGTGATTTACAAAAATTGTTTTATTAAAAATTTAAATAACTTAGAAATTAACCAATTACTCCTATAAACTGAAAAAATTACTGCAACTTTTTTCTATAAACAGGAAATTAGCTGATGTCTTTCAAAATCCAAGTTAAATTAACCCGACCTTAACTACATTTAAAAAAATTTCAAAATCTTAAAAATATTCTTTACCAACCTCATCCTATTCAAATGGTATCATAGTGTATTTTTTTACCACAAAAATAAATTTGATGAAATGTTTAAATAATGCTTGTGTATAATAAAGTAAAACTATTATACGGGTCCTGAAGTGTACTGAAATTGTAAAATTTATTTTTTTTAAATATTTTTTTTTTGTTTTAATTTTTGCTAACTTCTCAGCCATGATGCAAATCTTTTTTCGTTTCTCATTCATTTTATTTCATTTAGTACTGAATGTCTTTTCTTCTGTTCATGTGTTTCGGAGCTGATTTTTATTATTTTTTCTATGCTTTTTTATCTGGTTTACTGCTCAGTTTTTTTTAATAAATTAAAAAACTAAAAAGGGATTGTATATATAAGATGTAATGAAAGGTTAAATCATATAGGAGTGTGTTTGATTATAGAACATTTTGCAGACATACAAAAACACACGCAAAAGCTGTAGAAAACATGAAAAGAAGCAAAAAAAAGCCGTGAGAAAAAAATATTATTTGTATGTAGGGACGTGTGTAAATGTAATTTTAACAAACGAAAGAAAAGAATTTGGTAAAAGAATATTTTAAAGTAAAAATAAAATATATTATTTGGCAGCGCTTTAAGACATTAAGACAAAAATTGAAGACAGTAGCGGCATCTTATTCAGTTGTGGCGAATTTTTGATACCCACCAACAAATATCTGTATAACTTTTATGTCATAAAATTTATTATTTTATTATTAAGAGTAATCAATTTGGAATAATCTCTTTATAATAAAATATGTATTACGTTCTTTGTGTAACTTCGTTTTTTTTTTAATTAATTTTCTTAAATTTAGTCATTCAATTGAACCTTAAATATTTCTACATTAGAAGAGTTACTAACTACTCAATTGTTGTGTTTTTTCGTAACCTGAAGTGTTTGTGACTTGGTAGCTAGAGGTAGTTAAAAAATAATATTAATTAAATTATATTACATCATTTCCAATTATATTTGAGACAATTCCAATTTTATTTCAGAAATTTCTAATTATATTTCAGAAATTTTCATTTATTTAAGAAGTTTCTAATTACATTTCAGCAATTTCTATTTGTATTTCAGAAATTTTCAATTGTATTTTTGAATATCTTTTTGATTTACATATTTCTTTCCTTATCTAATAAAATTTGTATAGAAAGTCACGCCATAACCGCAAAAAAAGCTCAAGCGACAGGTTTTTCAAATATCGTTTTTTTTAATAAATGGCCTCATTGGCACCATTGGCATCATGTGTAAAAATTTCAGGGTCATACTATGAACCGTTATGAAAATATAACAAAAATAATTTTAGCTTAAGCGCCCTTCAAAAATTTGTTTGTTTTTTTGTGACAGCGACTTCTCGGTTAAGCTAAAATTTTCTTTATAAAAAATCAAATGAATATATTGTTTTGAAAGTTATAATAAAATAATACAGTTTAATTATCCCTCATTGAGAATACAATTCTTTTATTGTTCAAGAGGAAACATATAACTTTAAAAAAAAAATTAACAATTATTTATTTCTCAATTAAGGTATAAGTTACAAAAAAAAAGAATAATATAAAAATAATTTTAAAAATATAAAAAATTTTCTAAATAAATGAAAAAGATTTTACTTCACTATACATTTTTGGTAGCCTAGATTTGTGTAAGTTACGAAAATTTTGACAGGAATGTTAAATTTTATGGGACATATAGTCATTAAGTGCTTTTTTGAAACTGTTTTTCCTCATTATGATTTTTACATGTGTCGGTAAAGAGTTCCATAAATTAATAGCGTTAACGAAAAATAGTCTGCTTGTATTAAGGTAGGTATGTCTGGGCAGAATTAGGGTCATACATCTAGAAGATCTGCCAAAAACTTACTTTTATAGCTCGTAATGCAAGAGTAGGTCGAGAAAACCTTGTCCTTCCAACATCGAATAAAATACAATTGTGTCCAAACACATTAACGTAGATTTACGAAACTTCAAATATATATTTACTGGATAAGAATAAGGGAAAACCCTGAAAATTGCTTAAATCTATCGGTTAGAATAGAAGGTATACATCAAAATGTACGAAAATTTATACCGCACAGAGTATTTTTCGGTACATTAAAAATTTAAAAGCTAATAAAACTGACAAACTAGATTTACGACACTAAAATTTTGCAAACATTACTTTTTGATCAAAGGCTTTGTTCTAACGGAAAATAAATGTGACAGGCCCACCTCCCATATAACGCTTAACCTCAAATTCATATAATTTCTCCATTAATAAAGATTTTGGAAAAATAGAGGACTATATTGAAATATCTAAGTTGTATTTATTAGCAGAAATAACTTCGATACGCCTACTATAACGCCCTCTTTTCACGTTGTCTACCCTTAATGAAATTTAAAAGCTCATAAAACCGACAAAATTAGAGGTCTGGTGATGAAATTTTGTACGTATAGCTTTCTAGTAAATTTCACTGTTATGCCAGAAGATGACACGCCCTTTTTAACTCCTACCACCTATATAACCCTTTATCTTAAGTTCATATTTTTTCTTTATGAATAAAGATTTTGGAAGAATAAAGGACTATATTAAAATATCTAGTCCCACTTTCATTAGAAGACGAAATTTACGAAAATAATATTTAATAGCACATCGAAGTTATACAAAGAAAGTGATACACAGTTTAGTATAAAGAGATTATTCCATAGCGATTAAAGTTGGTGGGCTTAAATGATTCGGCACAGCCGAATATTGTGCCCTTCCTTGTTTTTTTCTTTTTGCAAATGAAGGAAAGTTAAGTTTTAATATAACTTTTTTTATTACTTTTTTGTTTATTTTATTATTTTTTTTTATTTATGTATACTATCTGAATGGTTTTTCGTACTATTGGACATTTACGGTATTGATTACATAAATATTTAATTTCTAGTACAAATTAAAAGATTTATATATGTATTTAAACGAAATAAATTACAAAAAATATGGTTTTGTAAATGAAAAAAAAAACCTTTTTTATCTTAACCGACACATTTTTTTTCAGTAGTTCATCAGAATGACAGCAAAAATAGCTTAACCGCCAAAAATTACTGTTATTCTGCTAATATGAGAAAGCAATTAGATTAATTTTATGTATTGAAACGAAATGTGTCTTCATACAAAAATTTGTTGCTCTAACTCAATTTAAACACGAAATAAATAATTAAAACCTTCTACTGTATAATTTCATTTTTGCCGCTTGAGCTTTTTGTGCGGTTATGGCTCGAAGTATACGACTTAGTAGACCCCTATATATTGAGTTTTAACTGGCTTTTATTTTCTTCTTTAAGTGTTAGAAACTTATTTTAAAGTAAACGTTAAATATTTCTCTTTTGGGTCTTAATAAAGTCTCCGACATCTATGTACTTACGCTACAAACTTAAAATAAAATAATATTATAATATTTTTCTAATAATGAAAAATAATTTTTAAGTAAACAATAATTAATTACTGAGTAATGTTAGTAATAAAAACAAATAAATAAAAATACAGATATGCTTAACAAAATTAAAACAGATAAATGAGGATTTATTATTGAAACTTTAATATAAAACTTTCAATACTTTATTGTCCAACAGGAATATTTTCAAGTCTTATGTTCCTTTGAAGGGCAAAAAATTTAAAGTGGTTTTCATACCAATATGTCGCAACTTTAAATAACACTGATCATGTTTAACTATATAATGCTTAATCTAATAAACCTAAAATTGTACTATTGCAAAAAAACATTAATTTAATACATTACAATATTCTCCTCTCGCAATTTACAATATTCATCTTAGTTTTATTATTTGTAATTTAAATTAAGTAATAACGTTTGCAATCAATCCTTAAAACAAATAAATATTTCCGTTTCATGTTCAGAAATACAAATGGAAATTTCTGAAATATGAATGGAAATTTCTGAAATACAACTGGAAATTTTTTAAATACAATTTGAAATGGTGTAGTAATGTTTGAATTCAACTTAATTCTAAACATTTTGTTCTGTTGAAGGTGGATGTTAAAGTACGCTTCTCACATTTATTTTCTGGCTATATAATAAAATTAAACAAAAAGCTATTTATGCGAAATTTCGTCATGATGCTTCTAATTTTGAATTTTACTGATAGTGAAATATGTGAGAAGTGGGCGTTAAAGTGGGTGTGTTAAAGTAATTTGTCCTAATGAACTTAACTTAGATATCTCAATATAAAGTCCCGTACTATTCAAGAACCTTTGTCCATAGAGAATATATATGAATTTAGGAAAAGGGTTATATGACAGGTGGTCGTTCAATATGGTACGTCGTCTCCATTTTCTAGCATTGTGACAATAATTGGGCTATACATGTGAAACTTCGTGGTCATATATCTTACTCTGCGGGTTTGTGAGCTTTTTAATTTAATCTATATACATAAAAGTGAAACTCTGTGTGTGTGTGTTAGCTATAGACTCCGAGACTGTAAAACCGATAAGACTCAAACTTTGGCAAGTTGTTGTACACATTATGGGTGAAAAAAAGTGGGCGGGGACACGCCCATAAAAGTTATAATTTTAAGCTACTTGCACTGGACTGATTATTCTGAAACTTTGCACACATATTGAGCTGTCATGACTTTACAATTTCGTGATTAGAAAAGTGGGCAGTACCACGCCCATAAAAAAAGTTATCTTATTCAGCTGCTTAAACTTCACCAATTTTTCTAAAATTTTTCACACACATATTAAGGTCTCATGATTATACAATTTCGTGATTAGAAAAGTAGGCAGGGCCACGCCCATAAAAAAAGTTATAATTTTGAGGTACTTGCTCTGGATCGATTTTTGTGAAACTTTGCACACTTATTGATATGTTATTATACCCTTCACACAGTGAAAAAGGGTATATATAGGTTTGTCATTCCGTGTGAAATTTCTACAATTTTCATTTCCGACCCCATAAAGTATATATTTTCTGAAAGCTTATGAATAGAGGAGTCGATTAAGCCCTGACCGTCTGTCCGTCTGTCCGTCTGTCCGTCTGTCCGTCTGACCGTCTGTCCGTGTGTATGTTGAAATCAACTTTTTGAAGCCCCCCGACATAGGTTGGACCCGGGTAAGGTATTAAAATATCAGAAATATTCGGGAGTAGATCGGTATTGAAAATCAGAAACATCGGTACATAAACAACTGAGATATGAGCAAAAACCCACGACCACCTCGATTTTCTTTTCATAAAAACAACATTACAACAACAACATACATACATACAAACGTGTATACTGGTTAGAGAAAACGTGGCATCGAATCCCAGCTGAGGCAAAAAAATTTTTTTTTAAATTTTTTTAAAATTTTTTTTTTTAATTTTTTTTTTATTTTTTTTTTATTTTTTATTTAATATATTATATATATTTTTATTATTATTTTTTTTATTTTTTTTTTTTTAATTTTTTTTTTATTTTTTTTTTGTTTTATATATATTATATATGTATATAATAATTTTTTTTTTTTTAATTTTTTTTTAAAATTTTTTTTTTTTAAATTTTTTTTTTTTTTTTTATTTTTTTTTTGTTTTTTTTAACATACATACGTGAATATACTGTTATTGCATGACTACACGTTGTGAAGGGTATATAAGATTCGGCACGGCCGAATATAGCGCTTTTACTTGTTTTTATTTATTTATTTATTTATTTAGGTCTATGGATTCAAGATCCTTACAGACTTTTAGACAGTAAAAATAGTTACATAATTTCAGTTATTCAAAATAAAAATTATTTTAGACTTTACAATATTAACATTAAAAAAAATCAACATATTGATAGTATTTATTAAATTCAGTACAAATTTTTAAAAACGGATCAGAGTTGGCATAATTTTTTCTGAAGACTTTGACAGATAGTGGATAAAAAAAACGTGTAGAGCGAGATGGTACATTAAAAGAGATATTGGAAATCAAGAAATCAAAGCATATATTTCCCTTTATTAAGTTGAGAACAAACGTGACATTTAGCATCGTTCTTCGACTTTTTAGCGTCGGCAGCTTAATAAGAGCAAGACTATTTGTGTAATGCGGCATGTTTAACGGATTCCAGTTTAGGCCTCGAAAACAAAATAACAGGAATTGTTTTTGTACAGATTCAATGCTATTGTTGTAAACATTACACGTTGGATCCCAAATTATTGAACCATACTCAAGAATAGGCCTGACCAGGGAACTATATAATTGTTTTGTTATGTATGGGTCCTTAAACTCCTTCGACCAGCGTTTCATAAATCCAAGTACTGCACGTGATTTGTTAACAGTAACACAGATATTTTGAATAAAATTTAGTTTAAAATTCCATGACTATACAATTTCTTGATTAGAAAAGTGGGCAGTGCCACGCCCATTAAAAAATTTTAAATTTTTAGCTTTTTGCACTTGATATTCAATTTAAATTCAGAATGCATTTTTATTCATTAAGGGGCGTAGCAACGCGCGCCGGGCTTTTCTAGTATGTTATAAAAAACAATATAAAAATAAGTACTACTATTAATAATATGCCCTTCACCAAAGGGGAAACTATGCAACTTTAAACATAAAAATACATACATCCGTACATATAAATAAGCATACAAAATATACTTATAACAACAACAACGTTTCTTTTAACATCAAATCATATCGCATTGTTTTTTTATATATAGAATTATGTTGATTTATGGTCATATCTTATTCACTATTGGGTCGAAATTGCTGATTTTCAATACTAAAACTTTCGCAAGTATTTTTAATAAATTGAAACTACACACACGGGCACGGGATATATGGCAGCTTAAAAAATTGATTTCAACGCTCAACTAGATTCAAAATATATATACTTTAGTGGATTGCAGATAAATATTGTAGAAATTGCAAACGGTATGACTTAATTAAATATATATACCCTTTAAAACTTTCGTGTAATATTATCTATGGAGCACACATATATCTTATGTATGTGAAAAAAATTTCCAACAAAAATTATTTTATAAAAAAAATCTATTCTTTAAAAAAATAATTTCTTTAAAAAATTACTCTTAAAATAAAATAAATTAAATAGCGAATAATTAAAGCTAACCCCAATCTTTTAACCATTTCCTCTGAAGAGAAAAAATAAAAAAATTATTTTCTAATTTTTACAACAAAGTTTTTTTTTTTAATTAAAAAAAATTTAACATGGAAAACCTATCTTTTATGCATTTTTATAGATTTTTTTTTTAAATCATACTACCTACCGACCGTATAGACTGCTTTTTCGTAGCAGCTTTCGGCAATTACAATCTGCATGCAAAAAAATAGCTAAATCGTATGCTAAATAATCACTGTAGTCTTAATTTAAGAAATAGTAATGTGAGTGTGTACTTGTGTATGTCAAATAACAAAAGATGGTTAAAAAAGAAAGTAATCTTTAAAGGAAATAAAAAAAAGAAAAAAAATTAACGAGTAAGTAGTGCAATTTAACGTTTAAATTAATTTTAAATTATGCATAAGCGAACAGCAAATGACTGAATGAATGGATGGTTGAATAAGATTTTGTATATGCTTGTGTGTGTGTGTGTCTTAATACAAAATCATCATTTCGTGAGTAAGACTACAATTCATTTGTTGGCTTATGTGAGTGAGTCTATTTCGTTGTTTACGTAGGTAGGTGTATATTTTAAGTCAAATATGTGGGAATATGTGTATGTAATGGTTAAGTTCCTTGGTTGTTTGCTTTGTGTTTACCTAACTGGCAGGTAGGACAATTCGGTATAAACTTCCTGCTTTGTAACAACTACTTCCACTTACATTGCTACATCTCATGCCATTGCTGCCACTAACATACACCGTAACCATAACCTCGACTTTTATTCATGCTTATCAGACAATGGCATGTAAAACGTTGGAATTTTACTTAACAATTCACCTTTTGAGCACAATGCAAGAACCATATAGTCAATTTTGTTCTTGACTACAATTCTCTAGAGTCGCGACCTTAAAACAACAATAACAAGAATCGCTGTATGTAAACTGTTATGACTATAGCACGGGATTTACTTGCAAACATTAAGCTGTGTATATACAGATGTACAACATCAAATCTTCAATGAATATAGCCTTTGAAAGAATTGAATAGATTGCTGTTTTTTTTTTTTTATTATTACAATTTACTTTTTTTTGTTTGCTTGTTTTCTTAGCTTTAATTTAAATTTTTTTTCTTACTTGTTAAGGTAATTTATGCACAAAGAAAAGTAACGTTCACTAAGAGTTTTTCTTTAATTTAAAAAAAAAACAAAGTTTTTTTCTTAAGCTTGTGTGTAATAGAAAATATATTTTCCCGACGTGGTTGAGTATAACTTTGCTACCTCATCGATTTGCTGCCTAATTAACATGTCATAAAAACGATTGTTATGTAAATTAAATTAAAATTTATATTAGTGCTTTAGAACCCCATAAACAAATTATTTTAAAGGAATATTATGGCAAGTGTGTAATATACGTAAGGGGTGGTTTTATTTATATATTTTTATTAACTTTGCGAATGGTGAAAAGTTAAAGCTTACTTCAAAAGATTTTTAGAATTATTGAATGTCATTCAATAATAATGTTATAGGTAAAAATAAAATAAACCATCTTTGCTGTTTTCTAAAGCAAATTATTATTTTTTTTTGCTCTCAGTGACATTGATAAAACTTTTTTGTTACGATTTTTTACAGTCATATTTTTTACATTTCATCGTTAGTTTTCATAATTTTCAAAATATTTTTCACATGTTAAGTTCTAAATAAGTAAACTTCATTCAATAAGAAAATATAGTTTAAAACTATTTACTATTCAAAAATTCATCTGTTGTTTCACCTAACAAGAATTGCCTCGGGATTATTCAATAAACTATTTTCTTTATATAAGCCCCAAAGAAAATCATCTAGTGAAGGGAGTGGCCATTTAATTGTAAAATTTCTGGAAAATATTCGCTGTCCAAAAAATTTACTTAAAAGTTTTTCTCATGTAAGCAATTTTATTTTATTAACCGATACCGCTTACCATTAACGGTTGCAGCACTTCGAT
This sequence comes from Phyto melanocephala, assembly GCA_941918925.1. Taxonomy (NCBI): domain Eukaryota; kingdom Metazoa; phylum Arthropoda; class Insecta; order Diptera; family Rhinophoridae; genus Phyto; species Phyto melanocephala. The sequence continues at coordinate 109,237,886 of OW799235.1, read as the reverse complement.
CTTTAAATTCAAAAAAGTAAGATCAAGTTATATATTCAAATGTAATATTAAGGTATACTGTATACCTCATAGGGTGAAATTGGCGTTCAGAACTCCAGAACCTATAGTTATGCCAATCAGAAAAGCCATTCAAATTAAATAGAGCTTTATTTTTAATAAAGTTGATTTTATTTTTTTTTAAATTTAACTTAAAAATGTAGACGCTGCCCATGAGCTTAGGGTTTTAACTGTTACACTAATTGACCCTTATATGGGAATAACAGTAAGTCTAGCTTAGCAGGACTGCTTCTGATAATTATTTCAGGTGTTGCGTTAACCCTTTTCTCTACACGTTCAATTTTTTCCACGTTGTTTAATAGTTCGAAGCTAATCTATTATGGTTCCATGTTGGTGATGACGCTAAACTAAGCAACAAGTCTTACTTTAGAGAGCCAAATTCTAACATTAAAATATCGACGTCATGCTCTTTGGGTTAAAATAATTTATCGCTGATTTAAGTATTTAAATTCTACTTTTCTGTTTCTTTGTTCATTTCACTTTTTCATTACTTATTCTCTAAAAAAGTATAAAAATATATAAATAAAAATATTATCAAAGTTTTTAACCAATTTATTTGCCTAATTCACAACCTATAGTATCTACGACTTCTACGGCAGGTTGTGAATTGATCAACTATTATTTTTATAACAATAATTTTGTACACCATACAATTTTTTGAATTTATGAAAAGTAAACATAAAATTATAAAAGTTAAACCATCGCATGATTATAGTGACAAAATAAAAGATAAACAAAACTAAAACAACTATTTTATGTTTTCGATAACTAAATATTCTTCTGTTCTGTATCTTTTAAAAATTTTCCACGATAACCAATGGCTTTGGCAAAATCTTTAATACTTACTTCCTCAAAATATTTTTGTTTTCAAAACAATCTATTGCAAAATAAAATGTTTCAAGTATTTCAACTCCTTTCATCAAATGGCCAAAATAAATTTGTTTTATAAGAAACTTTTGTTAAGAAAGAAATAAAGCCCATAAACATTAACATGCTCTTTGATTTTCTATATTAATGTAAATATTTGTGTCATGTTTATTTTGTTGCTGCACAATTTTCAAAGAACCATTATAAACGAGTGAAAGCTTAGTACTTTCGTGTTTTTTCTCTGCATTTTTATTTCATCTTTTTACAATTCTAATTTTTATTGTGTTGCTTTATGCTTTTATGCATATTGTGCACATATATATAAACATATTACGTCCGTATTGATATTTTTCAATACAGTAATGTGTAATTTAAAAGCTGTTGAAAATTTTCACCAACATTAATTATCGTTTAAATGTTGTTTAGAAATAATTGAAGAAATATTTCAATTAAGTTATAAATTAGCAGAATATTAACAAAAAAGGCAGTGTCTTGATAATCACCAAATCCAAGAAGCTTAAGCAATTAATAAAAGCAGAGAATTAGAGAAATTAAGAAATATTCATTATTTATGCATGTTTTTAAGTAAATAAAAAATACATATATCGGTAGTAGCATTTTATTTTTAAATATAAAAGCAAATATTAGCTGACTATATTATAATTCGCTGGCTATTATATTATATTATTTTTATTTTTTTTATTTTCATATTATTTTTTCATAATTTCACTTGGTAGCATAGGGCTTCATTAATCTTTTCTTGTTTTCACATCTAATAAGAAAATAAATACCCTGTGCCAGAGTGAAGCGGCTTCCATCTGTTGGTTCCTTAAAGCAACATCTGTATATGATTTTGTAAATAGCAGTGCAAATACTAGCTATTTTATGTGGAGTCTTGTCTAAAAACTTTATATAGGCTGTAGGAAACGCTTGCTGACCGTCTATGTATTACTAACCTTTCTCTGATGCCACTCTTCCACTTTTATTTTTGTTGGCCGATTTATCTGAATTTTCTTCTCATATACCCACAACTACAATGGACAGGCTTACTTAATTTAATGTGAGTGGCAGCAAACGGAAAGTTTCAACGAAATCTGAAAGTTATATGAGAATGCTTCGGGCACCCCAAACAAAGTAATTACTTTCCCTATGTCTGCAGAACTACAATAGTGAAGAACAGTAAATTTGATGTAGTTAACTCTTAAAACAATCTGAATGTTTCAACAAAATTGTTGAAATATAAGATGGAATACAGTTATATTTTTCATATATCTCCAGAGTTCTTGTAGTGCAGCATACAAAATTTGATATAAGAAACTTTGACGGGTATCTTTTATATAAAATAACTATTAATTAATAAAAATTATTTTTCATTCCCGCAAGCTCTTGCCGAATTTCCTGCAATTGAGTGATTTTGGGTACGGATTAGGTAAAACTTTACTCATGCGTGACTCATTCATGGCTCACGCGTAACAAAGCACAACGTTTGTGCATCTCTACTTTAAACCTATAAAACAATGACAACAACAACAGCAGCAATAAAAGTGTTAGCAGAAGTCGCAAAGCATTTTTTGTTTATGAACTCAATTCGTGAGATAATTATTAATTCGTACAAAGCTTGTGAGGCGCACCGATAAATATTTTTTTTTTAAATATAATTAAAATCTCTGCTTAGTTGAGCCTTATTAATTTATTATTATTTCTACTAAAACTGAGAAACATTTTTGGCATTTCGAATATACACATTAACATCCAAGCACTTTCACAAATAATTTTTATTGCAGCCTGAGCTTTATGATTACATGGTTTGATTTTCTATTCTTCTAAATTACTTAAGGTAAATAATATTTATTTACAAAAATTTTTTGGCTACTTTCTGCTTATTAATCCAGTTTTCGCTTACAATGTTTAAATTCAACGGGTTACAATAAAGGCACCGTTACCTATTTGACATCTATTTTTTTGCCCAGTGACGTAGAATTTTATGCACTTTAAGATAGTACTTATAGTCTACACGATACTTAAACTTCTTTTTTAAATTAATCCGTAAAATGAACGCTTCTGGCCCCTATATGAGATGGATGGAAAACGTAATGGTGTATATCTATTACATGAACTAGATTATATGTAGATATATTAATTTACCAGTGTAAGAATACTGTTTTTCTAGCTAATAATATACAAATTTTAAGAGTCATTAAATGGTTAAAATTCAGAGTAAGTTCCATTTTATATTTCTATGGACAGTCAATTGATTATCAGAACCTTATGGAATGAAGAGGTTAAATCTCAGAATTTCTTAAAATGCATAATCGAGAGAAACTCGTACTAAATTTTTATACAACATGACACAATCCGATACAGAAAATTCGAAACTGAATCTTTTTTGAACACCATCATTTCCTTCCGGAAGAAGAACACTTCAGGAATTAGAAAACGTTGGGCGATGGAGGAACATGTCAGAAAATGGCAAAGCACTCAAAAGAGATTCTGAGACTAATTAGACCTAGACTTAGGAAACTAACCAGTGTGATTACAGGTCATACGGAGTTGACAACTCATCTAGCTCGCATGAGATTATCTGAGGAGACAACATGTAGAGCATGCGAGGAAGAGGTTGAGACTTTGGTACACTATCTCTGTCATTGTCCTGCGTTTGGGCATATTAGGTGCGAAAACTTTACAGTGGATACTATGCCGAACTTAGAATACCTGGGGATCTCGAACTGGAGATCCATAAGGCGTTACATTGAGGGGACTGGGTTCTTGGACTAGTCCGTCATTTATGGGAAATTATATTTATGGTTTTTGTTTGGGTATTCCGTTTTCCATATGGAGCGCACAACATGCCAACTGGGCATAAGTGCATACCTGTCATGGGTTTGGGCTTTTATACCCCTCCTTTTCAACCTAACCTAACCTAGAAAAATTATTTCGTCGAAAATCTTATTGGTACGCTAGAGAAAAAATTGTATCTAGAAATTCTAAAATATTAATGTTAGCACTTAGCAGCTTAACTAGTGAGGTAAAGGATTATGCATATTCGAACAATTTTAACTATCATCGAACTGTTTGAAAACAGAATGCTTTGCCATTGCATAGAACACTACACTGAAAATATTCTGTGTTTGTCAGTGTTATAGACTGGGGCTTCAGTTTGAAAATTCCTATGAAATAGCATTAAGGGGATTAGGGTATTGGCCTAATAAAAATTTTTCTTTTCTTATGACGTAGGAGAACTTCGTTTCATAGATCGAACAACATGCCACAATAAGCGTGAGTTTATAACCCCTGCCATACGTAGAGGCTTATAGAGTACCAATCTGTTTTACCATATCTGACATTTTGGCAAATATGTTTAATAATATTTTTATTTTATTCTTATTTCCACTGTTTCTATTTCACAAAGAAATATGAAAAACTAAATAGTACAAAACATGGTAAATCAACAATTTAACTTTGCACGCTATTGTATTGTACCTTTGTAAGTTTGTGCATGTTTTTATATTAGACAACATGCATATATGCCAGTATACATAATGTTAATGGTGCAATATAAAATTGTGTGTAGAACACACACAAGTGTTTGTGTTAGTGTACGCGTATTGTATATTGACAGCATTTTAATGCATTCACCGTTCAGATGTCTTTGTATGACCTCTTATAGTTGATGCTGTCGTGGTAGTGGTTATGTTTTGTTGTTGTTTTTGCATTATTTTACAATAGATTTTATTGTATTTTATTGTCCTTTTGCTCATACCGAGTAATAATAGCAACAAGAAAAGCATAGAAGCAAGAAAAAAACACAAAAATCATATAAAGCTTTTATGCAGTAAAAAGTAAGTACTTACTTGTGTATTATATAGCGAAGATTCAATTAAACCCGCCATCGCTGAATGTGCAAAAGTCTTTTGTGAAATGATATGCTCACTCCCTCCTACAACACTTTAGACACATTCACACACACACAAAGATACCATCAGCAGATCAGATAGAAATTAAATTTCGTGATATATTTTGCATTGATGCATTCGCAGAGTGCTTAAGTGAACATTTTGCAAAGCAGTCATTGATTTTGTTTGATGTCAAAGGAAAAATGAATTAAAGAATTTACAATACAAAAGCCAGCAAAGTGAACACAGGTAGGTTTGAAAAACTCTTTAACCGAAGGCCAAGCTATAATTAATTCATGGGACAATAGAAAAGAAATCAAAGCAAAAAGGCATAGAAGAAGAAAATAAGAAATGTTAATGGTTGCTTACAAATCATAAAATTTGTTTTCTTTGTACGCCCTTCACCTCAGGTTCTTAGGGTATATATAGCTTTGTCATCGCCTTTGTAATTCCGACAATATTAATTTCTGTTCTTGTAAAGTATAAATATAAAAATAGCGGAGTCGATATAGATTTGTCAATCTATCCGTTTGTCAGATTAATTCAACACTTAGAAGACTACTTATGTTGCAAAAATCTGACCAGTATCAATGCTCTGTAAATAATCGGCAATGAGTCGCTAGTATTATCCAGCAGAGTCGCTTCCTTCGTTTTTGAGAAATGTGGCAGTCGTGTCCTTTTTTTCTAACATTTTTACCAGGATAATTTATAGTCACTTTTATTAATATTAATTGAAATGATATGCTTCCAGCACTATTCGTTAAATATTTTCGACATATTAGTTACTAATTGGCAATGTTATAGGCAAAACTAATTTTAAAAAATATATATTTTTTTAAAATATATCAAATTACTAAAACTTCTACTTAGTTCGTGGATACGCAAAAAAACACCAAATTACAGGCTGTAGTCTTGAAAATTATTTCTGACAAAAACTGTCAAATCAGTTTGACACCAACTGAGATATAAATACCCAACAACAAATACTTCGGTGTTTTTCCCAAAATTTACACACGAAATGCAAGTTTTTCAGCTTTAAGACAATTAATAGGGTCGATATGGGTACCAAATAAAAGGGCTGGAATAACAAAATATTATACATTTTAAATAATTTAAGATACATCACGGCCGGCACTACAAAATGACGTGCAATAAATTTATATAAAAATGTTTATCTTAACCTCGTAAATATTGGTAATAGATGAAAGGGCTTGACTAGTAGAATATATTAAACTATGAAACTGCATAAAATCCAAGATGTCGTTCGAAATAAAATGGCTGATGTTACTTTTAAGAACCCGTCAATAGATGTATCAAATTAAAAGGATTGACTAGTAGAAAGCAGCTAACTATGTAAAAAATTGTAGACAAGAATGGTGAAAATTTGGCCAAGCTGCGATAAAGTCATTTTATGTACATAATGGTGAAAGGTATTATCAGATTCGACACGGCTGAACTGGTTTAATTTATTAGAATTTTAAAATAAAAATACTTCCAAGAAGCGAGAAGTACTAATAACAATTTAGAAAAGTTTTTAGATGCCTTTAATGAAGTTAAATTTTTTTATTTGCTTTAAGCAAGAGAGCGATTTTCTTTGACTCACCAGTTTGCTACAGCACGATTTATCAACTTTGAGTTATTTTTTAATAACTGCTATCTTATGAAACGCATTTGTAAAAATCGGATATTAACTTTATAAATTTAAAAAACTGTTTTTTTTTATTATGCAGTTGATTTGGCTGCAAATATCTTATAGAAAGCTGGAAATCCCCAATCACTTTAAAAATTTACATTTTTTCTATTTATTGGCCTCTACCAATATTATGGTGGATCATGTATATTATTCTTTTCTGCTTAATAATTTAAATGGCCTTCACCATTGTTCTTATATATTGACTTTAAATGGTTTTCCCCCAGTAATTCAATTGAATATGACAATGACACTCAGCTTAGTACAAGTCTTATATATCGCCAGGTTATTCCTTTAAAATACTTCAGTATCCAATGTATTAAAAATTTTTTTTATTAACTCCATTCATTTACATTTCAATACGAAAAAATAAAACTTACGTATATGATTGAATATATTACACGTCATCCCCAGCGGTAAAAAGTAGAGAAAAGTGGGCCTTTAAAAGGCCATATTTAGACTTATTTTGCGGACATAAGGACTCCGGTTCCCATTGCGTACATATTTATTTTTTGCACTCGTTGGGATATAGAGCAAACGCTTCCACACTTACTTGCTGATGAACACTCTTTTTGAATCCTTTGCATTAAAACCTGTTAAAAGGTTTGCTAGTTTTTAAAATTTAACAAAATTGTTGCTTTTTTAGTATTATAAAATGCTTTAAATATGTTGCATAAACATCTTAATTATTTTCCTTGATGTTTTGAATTCAGCAATGTTTAACTCACTCTTCAGAAGACTGACCCACAACCTGATAGAATCATGCTTATTTTTTATAGGTTTTGCAGTTTTTGTTTGATTTCTTATAATTTTATCCAGTTAAGGTTTCAGCCAAGGCACATTTATTCATCAGGTAATCTTGTTTTGTCAGCTGATTATTTTTTCATCACTTATTTTAAATTGCAGCTGTCAAACATTAGAGATAAAAAACTATTTTCTCTCCTCTCTCATTAATTTCAAATCTCAAATTCGTTTATAAAAAATATTAACTAAAAAATTCTCTCCGAACTGCAATTACCTGATGGATTAATGTGCCTTGGATTTCAGCATTTCCTTGTTATTGCTGTGATTACAAAAAAAAAAAAAAATACACACGAAAATGTCCACTTTTTTAACTTTCTTAGAGAAGAAAAGTTAGAAGGATTTTCGGATCTTTGCAAGGAAATTAATGGTCCTTCTTAAAGGGGTTTAAAATTAGGCTTTCCGAAAGCCAGAAATATAAAGCCCTGTTAACTTCTAGTTTTTATAACTAAAAAAACAAAAGCAGTTATGCAAATCATGAATGTTTTATATGTTATGTAAATTCTCTCTGAAAAGAAAACCGATAAATACCTAATATTAATATAAATTAACTGGAATTATTAAGTTTACTTAACTACACTTTAGAGAACAATATAAGTACTAAACGCATTTAGACTTAATCCCATAATACAATTAGGAAATTTTTATTACATGCAGTTTTGATAAGCTGATCCTTATTTTAAAATCTTAACCAAATCAATAGAAGTAGGCTATTTCCTGTAGATTCATTGCAATAGACGGTTTGAGAGTCAACAACTTAAAACTTAAATATTGTCTGTACTTTCATTACAGCTTAATTTTTTTGGATGTCATCAGATAGGTTTTTTAAGGACCTCTGCATTGCTGCAATAATCTCGCTTGAGTGGCTACTCCCGAACCAGTCAAGTCAAGTTCTAAATTTCAAGGTGAGGTTCTAAATTACATAGCTTTTGTGTAGTTAATGTCGGCCAGTCCATAATTCTGTTACAAATTTACACTGCTTCAACATACCCGATAATGATTCCGCCTTCTTGATGAGTACCGAAGAAAAACCCAATTTATTTGCATTACTAATGTCAAGGTATTTTTATTAATTTTTTTTACTGATAGCGACATGAACTAATCGAATTGTCTCAAATATGATCGACATTTTTCTAGGCGAAATAAAGTTGTTACTTCAAATTACAAAGCACTTGAAAAAAGCCATCACTTTTCACACAATAGCGACCATTACAAGTTTATTATCCAATATTAAGATTTCAATGTAAAATTGTTCAAGCCCAGAATTTAATAAAATTCAAAAATATTTAATTACTTAGCCAACTGTAAGACAAATTAACTTATTTTTTTTAATATCTAAGAAATCAACCGACACCCCATGACCCATCTCATCAGCCAAACACTTAATTTCCTCTTGTCGTTAATTCCTAAATTCCACATCTTTTTATATTTTTTTGGGTTTGTTAACAATAAATAAAACTTCAAAATTAATATAATTCCAAAATTTTTATTACGCCCTTAAGGATATAAGAGAAAATCTTTTTTATATTAATTTTAAGTATTTGGACTTTTGTTGGTCATCATTTTGTTATGAAATACAAATAAATTTATAATATTAACACCTCATAAAATTCATAATTTTATTCGTTTTTGCTTTCAATTGTGGCTGTTATTTTGTCTGTCTTTTTTTTTCTATTTATAAATAATTTTCCATCTTATTTGCATTTTAATTTTTGTTTGTTTTTTTTTCTTTTTCAGTTGTTTTTTAATGTTTTGTTGGCTGTTAAAAGAGCATCAAATTATAGAGGAAGAGGTTGTGTTGCTTTTTAGGCCATAGAGTGCTGCCATTGTAAATATATGTATGTATGAAATGCTAGAAGGTAGTGTCCTTTAGACTTACTTAAAACATATTCATAGTAGTGAGAGTGGAAAATTCTCGTATTATGGATATACTACTACCACATACAAATTTAATACTGAATATTGTAAGATAGATGCATATATGTGGCAAACGGTGAAATCCTGAGCCACCAAATTTGGTATAAATATGTTTACTTTATTCTTCAAAATTATTATTTAAATTGCTTACAATGCCTACCCTATGGAAGTAATTAGCAAAACTTATCAAAAAAATTCTTTCTTGTACAATTTTTGCCGAAGAGATAAAGCTGAGCCAGCTCTTTGACAAACAATGCACTTGCGGGAAAGTCAGGAGAGTTCGATCCAATTTTTAATGTATTGCTTGACCAGGTAAAATAAAATTGACCATTACTTTATACCTCCAACTGGAACCAGCATGTAGAATACAGAATGAGCTGGTTTTTTTTTGTGTCTCAGGCTAAAACGATTTATCGATTGTTACTGTAAATAAAGTGAATCACCTCCTTACAAAAACAAAAAAATATTTGCTTGTCAGCACATGGGATGAAAGATATTTTTATAGCTATTCTAAAACTAAAAGAATATTCTGCAACGACTTAAAATATAGTTCACTCACTTTATAGTCTATTTTGGTATATTGTATAACATTTGTAATGACATGGATACAACGTCAATTTTGTTGTTGGTGAGCTTTTAATTCGTAGCCAGATTCAAAATATAACTCCTACTATTTTGAATCGTTCCCCATAATTACCAATTTTTTCCAGCAGCAGCCCATTTACATCTATGTAATTTACCCATTTCCCATTTATATTTATGTCATTTTGGCAGTCAAAGTAGTTTCATTTTGCCGCACCAACACTACCATCCATGTTGTTTTCTATGAATAGTGTAATCAGTTGAGGTCCCAACACAACATGTTGCATATTATTGTTAAAGGCTTGACTACACCTTCATTTGTATCTCAGTTCATTTCTTATATGAAGCTGATATTATTGATAATATTTTGAAACTTGAAAAATATAGTAGGTTAATTTTTCTACTAAAAGACCTGAGTCTGTCGCATACCGACATAATCGTCTAATAGCGTGTCTGTCATACTTCATACAAAAATTCATTCAAATTTTTGCCGCTGCTGTGTGCATATCGCAAATTTAAAAAAAATTCTCTCTAATATTATTTTCTGGAAAGAGTTTATTGAGAAATATAAAAGCTTCCCACAATTGTGGCAAATAAAATCAAATCTGTACCACAACAAACAATTGAAAATTAATGCATACAATGCATTAAAAGAAAAATGAAGTGAAATAGAAAAAAATTAAACTATTGACAACTTTCCGCTTCATTGCCATGTTTTCGCTTCAAAAATTTCTGTGTAATGAAGTATGCCGTCAGCGTTCGACAGTGTAATAGCTAAACCCAAAGTATGCCATACACATGCCCTAAGACAAGTATGCGTGTCTAATAGGCCTTTAAAATATTTAAAGAAAAAACTGTGATAAGTACAATTCAATACCGATATTTGAAGAATTAATCCGGGTTTCGTGGCGTGAAAAGTGAAAGTGGTATTTATCGGTTGGCCAGGACCTTCAAATTTAATACCACGATCGTCAAATTGAATACCAGGACCGTCAACTCTAATTCCATGATCGTTAACCTTAATAATAACGAAGGTCAGCTTTTGTAAGCAGCGCAATAATTCTTAAATAATCACCGTCAAACTTAGTTAATGATCGATTTTTTGTTAATGGATATATGGAAATTTGGTTATGGCCAACCATCTCTTCTCGACTTCGTCCAGCTCGAATTGTATTTCTTCTGCTGACTGTTCCATAAAAATATAAAAAAAACTTTCAAAACAAAGGAGCCAATTTAGCGTAAGATGTTAGTATTGGTTCTTTGGAGGATTGATTGAAGGATCTTTCACCGTTGTCGAATTGAGCAAATAGTTAAGCAATTACTGCTTTTGTATTGAATTCGAAAATTGGCAGAATCGCCATGTAAAGGTTTTTGTTATCAAACATAGATTAATTCTTTATTTAAATTTTTGGTTCTTATAAACTAACATTGAGAATTTTGCTTAAAGTCTAATATTGAGTGATTTCTAAATCACGGGCGCTAACTATAGGTAGCAATACCCTTTGATAGAAGGGTCCAATACGGTGTGGTTCGTTAAGATATCCTCAAAATTCGAAATTTTTCTAAATGGTAAGATGCTTTAAGGGTAGCTTTTTTTAGATATTTTAACTTTTAAAAATATTTACTTTTAACTTTTTAAAATTAATACAAAAAACTTCTTCCTTCATCTTGTGCCTTGAAGCATTTCGTTATTCTAAAGTATGACAATTATTATTCGCTAAATCTTTACAATACTTCAAAAACATTTCTGGCAACACTGATGCCATGTCTATTTACGTACTCATGCTACACCAACAATAATAAATATTAAACAGTAATAAAAAATTAATAAAGCAACGATTAGAAATAAAAGAAAACCACTCCATTATCCTCCCCCTAAAATCCTAAAGGAATTTTAGCATGATGAAGGACACTGAAATAACGAAAAACATCTTTCTACACCCTCATTTGAATTTATTTAATCCATATTTAAGGGTCTCATATTCTGCTATTTAACATTTATTGCTTTGTTGTTGCTGTTTCTATTTTCATCTTCAACTCACTTGTTGTGCTTTTCGTTTGTGGTTGCAGAAAATAGGTTGATGCTTTTTTCTTCCTTGGGATTTGAAAATAATTTCAAATTCAATTTTCAACAATGGCACGCAAAGGACCCACTTAAGACGTTTTTATACCCGCCACCAAAAAAATGGTGGGGGTATATTCATTTTGTCATTCCGTTTGTAACACATCGAAATATCCATTTTAGACCCCATAAAGTATATATATCCTGAATCGGGGTTTGATTTGATGACGATCTAGCTATGTCCGTCCGTCTGTCCGTCTGTCCGTCTGTTGAAAGCACGATAGAGGTCGCACCGAAACAGCTAGGAGGCTCAAATTTTGCCAGAATCTTTCTTATAGACAAGGTTTGTTTGGTATTGAAAATGGGCTAAATCGGAATATTAGGAAGAGAGTTATAGCTCGAAAAGCAAGAGTAGGTCGAAAAAACCGTGTCCTTCAAACATCGAAAAAAATGGAATTGTGTCCAAACGCATTAACGTAGACTCATGAAACTTCGAATATTTATTTCCTGGGTAAAAACAATATTTTTCCCCAAAAATTATCTAAATCTATTTATTAGGAGAAGAGTAATCGATCAAAATGTACGAAAATTTATACCGCACAGTGTATTTTTCGGTATATTTAAAAACAAAAACGTCATAAAAGCAACAAAATTATATGTACGACTCTGAAATTTTGCACACTTTGCTTTTTGGTGAGACGCTTTTTTGTAACGGAAAATCAATGTGCCACGCCCACTTTTACGCCCACCTCCCATATAACGTTTTACCTAAAATTCATATAATTTCTCTATTAATAAAGATTTTGGAATAACAAAGAGCTATATTGAAACACCTAAGTTGTACTCATTCGCAAAAATAACTTTGACACGCCTACTATAACGCCCACTTTTCACGTTATCTACCGTTAATGAAATTTAAAAGCTCATAAAACCGCCAAAATGAAAGTTATGATGATAAAATTCGCTACGTCTATCTCCCTAGGCAATGTCATTATTGTGCCAGAAAATTAAGGTGCCACGCCCACTTTTACGCCCACCTCCCATATAACGTTTTACCTAAAATTCATATAATTTCTCTATTAATAAAGATTTTGGAATAATAAAGGGCTATATTGAAACACTTAAGTTGTACTCATTTGCAAAAATAACTTTGACACGTCTACTATAACGCCCACTTTTAACGTTATCTACCGTTAATGAAATTTAAAAGCTCATAAAACCGCCAAAAGGAGAGTTATGATGATAAAATTTGCCACGTATATCCCCCTAGGCAATGTCATTACTGTGTCAGAAAATTGAGGTGCCACGCCCACTTTTACGCCCACCTCCCATATAACGTTTTACCTAAAATTCATATAATTTCTCTATTAATAAAGATTTTGGAATAATAAAGGGCTATAATGAAACATCTAAGTTGTACTCATTGGCAAAAAAAACTTTGACACGGTACTATAACGCCCACTTTTCACGTTATCTACCGTTAATAAAATTTAAAAACTCATAAACACGCCTACTATAACGCCCACTTTTTACGTTATCTACGGTTAATGAAATTTAAAAGCTCATAAAACCGCCAATATTAGAGGTATGGTGATAAAATTTGCTACGTATATCCTTCTAATCAATGTAATTATTGTGCCAAGAAGTTAGGGTGACGCGCTCACTTTAACGCCTACCTCCCAACGGTTTATTTTACATTCATGTAATTTCTCTATTGACAAAGTTTTTGGGAAAATAAAGGACTATATTGAAATATTTAAGTTGTATTTATTAGCAGAAACGTTATTGACACGCCTACTTTAACGCCCATTTTCATTGAAAGACTACATTTACAAAAGCATTTTAGTAGCATATCGAAGTTATAAAGGGTGGTTAAATTTTAAGGACCGATGTTGAATTTAAATAAAACACAAATTATTTAGGATATTATTATTATTTCTTTTCGTAATTATAATATTTGTATGGTGCAAGTATGTATTTAACAAAATATCGGCCAAATGGCCCCCCATTCTTCTATGTGATGGTCCAAATTTTTAATGACAATGTTGATGCTCAATTGTTAGGCATGATGATGAGGCGAGGTTGACTGCTCTTTTGCCACACTATCGCAAAAAACAGCAATGGTTCCCATTCAACGAACTAAGAAGGCATTCACAGATTTTCTAACATTTTATACAGACCTGTTTTGCAGAAATTTAAATATTTTTTACAATTTTCCCGATTGTGGACGAATTTGAACGATTATGTTGATCAAAAGAATTATGCACAAAATGCATTTTGACTTGAACGCCCATTTTTATAAAAAACCTGAATAACTGTAAGGCGTTGCTCATTTGCGTATCTTTTCACGGATCAAATTGAGTAAGTTTGAGGTTGAGAAATGTCAAGTGAAATGCAGAAAACAAATTTAAAGACTAGGTGTAGTTCACCTTCAACATGGGCCCTTAAAATTTAACCACCCTCCTCAAAGAAAGTGATACATATTTAATTATAAAGAGATTATTCCATAGCGATTAACAAAATAATAAATATTGTGCTTTATATGTACACAAAATTGGTGGTGGGTATAAAAGATTCGGCACAGCCGAATATAGTGCTCTTACTTGTTTGTTTTGGTTTTGTTTTGCACAAATAAGACAGCAAAAAGTTTGTACCCAAAAATGTTTATAAAACTAGAGCACACAACAAAAATATACAAAAGAAAACATTTAACCTTAAAGAGTTTATGTTAAGAAAATTGTTGTGGTTTCGCATACATACACAAATACAAAGTAAAAGAAAAGCATCTCAAGTAAATTTCCATACAGACATTATCCTTACTGTTGCTGTGCAGTTTTGTGTCTACTCATATATGAAGAGCAAACGTTAATTGTGTTGGTTGACTGGCTGGCAAAGAAGTTTAAATGTGTGAACTTTGTTTAGTAGACTTTATCAATTTCTTTGTACTACACCCCTATGTATTGGATTAGTTTTTTGGAAAATATCATATTTTTAATTTTTCGTTTATATTTTAAACTTTTAAATAGTATTTAGTCTTAATTCTAGGATTTTGTTAATAGTTAGGAATATCATAGGAATACACTTAAAATTTTTTTTGAGGTGACCATTTACTTAGTTATTTATTAAAAATAATATTCTTCACAAAGTATTCATTTATGTGTGTAAGTCATTTTATTGGTATTACTGACTGTAAAAATTAAATAAAAATAAAGCAAATAATTTATCTAAAGCCTTACCGTTATTTTAATACTTTATTACAAATTTCGAAAAATTCTCTATTTTTAGAAAATCGTCAAGTATTTTTTTTTTTTTAGAAAAGCTTTAATAATTATTTACCAACAGCAGTCTCTATTATGTTATTTTAGTTAAATAAAAGATTTTCTTCGTCGAATTTATGAGGTTTATTCATAAAACATCTCTAAATTATAAAACAAAAATAAAAACAAAAGTCCCAATGGGGTATAAAAATTTATTTTTTCAGATTGTAGAATATGCAAAATATTAATTCTTTTACTAAAAGTATGACAAAAATTTCACTTAAATGACAACAATTTTCAGCTTCGCATTGATGTGCTTGCTTTAGAGCATTTTGCAAAATATCTTTCAAAATTTGTATTTTTAGCACTCAAAATTCTGCAACAATGTTTTCGTTGAATTTAAATATTGTCTTGAACCTGCTAAAATATGTATCATCATCCTTTTTCGAACAAGGAAATCAACTTATATGTTCATATGTAATGCCACACCATAATGTACAAAATTGTTGTTGATGAATGGCTCGTGGAACCTACAGTTCTGCTTATTAGCAATGCCATTCAAATGGAAATGTACTTTATCTCCCATAATCAGATTTTCAATACAGATGAATTTAATTTTGGTCATCTATTGAAATTTTACTGCAAAATTTAGTTGTTTCCGATAATCTGCGGGTTTATATTCTTACACATCATATATAAGAATAACAGTAAATTATTTATTAAATGTGGCGTAGTTACGTACGCACCATTCCTAGCTGAGCGGTTCAGGACAAATCATAAACGGTGCCCTGTTGCGGCGAAATTCTGACTATAAAATGTTAACGATGTGCTCTTTGCGCTCAAATATTGCTGATATACAATAAATAATAAAATCAATTATTTTAAAAAATGTATAAATATACATACATATACAATAAATATGTATATATGTATATGTAAAGGAAAATGTTATTTAATCTCATATTGATATTTGGCCCACCCTATAGAAAAGATATAGCATCCACTATTCTAAAAAATGTTGCCAAGACTTGAGCATGAGTCCATTATAGTGCCACCACAAATCAGGAGTATAACACTATTTACGTTTGGTAAAGCGTTGATTGTTATATTATTATTGTTCGTTGTAAAGTTTTTGAAAACATTAAAATATTTTGGCAATATGACATTACCTCACAACTGTCATAAATTTGATAAAACAAATATTTTGTTTTCAAATTAAATTTAATATTGAAATCAAGTCATATTTATTCATCAGGTAATTGCAGTTCGGAGAGAATTTTTTGTTTATATATTTTATATATGAAGTTTGGCATTTGAAATAAATTAGAAAAGAGAGAAAATTGTGTTTTATTTATGCATTTTGACATCTGAAATTTAAAATAATTGAAGAAAAAAATAATCAGCTGACGAATTAAGAGTACCTGATGAATAAATATGCCTTGATTTTATATATGAAGTTTGACATTTGAAATAAATTAGAAAAGAGAAAACATTTTTTTTTATTTATGCATTTTGACAGCTGAAATTTAAAATAAGTGTTGAAAAAAATAATCAGAAGACGAATCAAGAGTACCTGATGAATAAATATGCCTTGATTGAAACATTAAAAAAAAATATTTTTTATAATTCTTGAACTAAATTTTATTGTTTACAGAAAATGGAATTTGTTTTACGTAAGAGTCATATGATATGACACACTATCAGTTCCTAAGTTCACAAAAATTTTTCGAAATTCTCTCGAAACTAAAGTAAATTTTTTAATAAATTTTCTTCCTATAAACATGGTCCTCCTATGCCCACTAACACATTCAGGCAAATTCTGTAGACATGCCAAAAGTTTTCCCTAACATGTTTTTCAAATAAAAGCTTTAAATACATTATGCTTTTAGGTGAATCTTCTCAGGCGAAAAATATTTAGATTTTGATTATTTAAAACTTTTGAAAAGCCAAAGAAATAAGAAAGCCAGTGATCCCTCGGCCAACCCGTATGAACTTTACGTCTATACCTATTAATGTATGTTTGTGTGCATTAATCTTTGTATGTTATATATTTATAAATATATATGTATGAAATTGTTTTTAAAGCAAAGATTGGAAATTTATTATAAATATATTTGATACAAAGGATCTTAAACATAAACAATACATGAAAACTCTATAGTGAAGTGTTAAGAATATTTAGCATTCTAGACCTCATATAAAATATGAAAAAAAATTTTAAAGATTAGAAAATTTATGAATTTATATATTTATTAGTTAAAAAAAAATGAAAATAGTCAGCCAAAGTTATAAAATATTTTTTAGGGGACGTCCACGAAATTTTATAAATTATCGAACAACATTTTTTACCATCTACATAAAAAGCCAATATAGAGGGAAAAGCTTGTTTTTTTGTCAAAAATGTTTCGGATAGCATATTTTTGCTATTTTTTTTTTAAATATCTTTCTTAATATATTTCTTTACTTACATATCAGTTTGATAAAATTGTCTTAATTTAAAATTCTTCAATACTATCATTTATATCATAGTCTCTACCAAGGCTTATTTATTTATCAGTCTTTGATTCTACAGCTGATTATTTTTAAACTCAGCTGTTAAAGTCCATACTTAAAAAAGAATTATTTCTTTTTTCGCATTTATTTAAAATGTCGAACTTCATTTATTAAAATTATATACAAAAAAACTCTGCGGCTACTTCATGAAGGGAAAGGCCTGGTCTCTACAAAATTATTTCATTAAGCTTTATATATAAAAAAACAAAGCCTTGAAAAATTTTTATAAAGAAATTTTAATATATATTATTTTATTGAAAAAAAAAAATCTGATAAAAATAATTTTAAAACTTCTCTATACTTATTTATTTGTAAAAATTTAATTTTTAATTACTTGCAAATAAACATTAACCATCCATTTCCCAACCTTATGCGATGTCAGTATTATCAAGTAAGAACTCTATATTCGGCTGTGCCGAATTTTTTATACCCACCACCAATTCCGCGTACTTTTATAGCACAAAATGTATTATTTTGTTATTAAGCGTAATCGCTATGGAATAATCTCTTTATACTTAAATATGTATAACTTTCTATGTATAACTTCGATATGCTTGTAAAATATTTTCATAAATATATAATCTTTTGTTGAAAGTGGGCGTAAAAGTATGACACGCTTAGTATATAAAGTTTCTGCTAGTAAATAAAACTGCGATATTTCAATATATTCCTTTATTCTTCCAAAAACTTTGTTCATAGAGAACTAATATGTATTTAAGATAAACCGTTATATGGGAGGTAGGCGTTTAAATGGGCGTGTCACCTGGCATAACAATCATTTTGACTAGGAAAATATATGTAGCAAATTTCATCATAATACCTCTAATTTTGCCGGTTTTATGAGCTTTTTAATTTCATTAACGTTAGATAACGTGAAAAGTGGGCGTTATAGTAGGCGTGTCAAAGTTGTTTCTGCTAATGAATACAACTAAGATATTTCAATATAGTCCTTTATTATTCCAAAATCTTTATTCATAGAGAAATTATATGAATTTGAGGTAAAACGTCATATGGGTGGTAGGCGTAAAAGTAAGCGTGTCACATTTATTTTCCCTTAGAACAAACCCTTTGACCAAAAAGTAATTTCTGCAAAATTTCAGAATCGTACATTTTATTTTGCCAGTTTTATAAAGTTTCAAATTTTAAATATACCGAAAAATTCAATGTTCGGTATAAATTTTCGGACATTTTGATCTATAACTACTTTTCTAATGCATAGATTTAAGCAGTTTTAAGGAAAAAGGAAATATGTATTCGAAGTTTCATGACTCTACGTTAATGCGTTTGGATACAATTTCATTTTATTCGATGTTAGAAGGACACGGTTGTACTCTTTTATTACGAGCTTTTATTCTCTTCGTAATATTCCGATTTAGCCGATTTTCCATACCAAACAAGCCTTGTGTATTAAAAATATTCAGGCAAAATTTGAGCCCCTAGCATTTTCGGTGCGACCTCTATCGTGCTTTCAACAGATGGACAGACAGACGGATATAGCTAGATCGTCATAAAATCAAACCCCGATTCAGAATACATATACTTTGTAGGGTCTAAAATGGATATTTCGATGTGTTACCAACGGAATGACAAATGAATATACCCCCACCATTATTTTATAAAAATATTCACATATTGTCTTATTGCAGAAGCTAAAACCTTAACAGCAGACAGCAATAACAAAAGCACTTACAACTATCAATTGTATTATAAGGGAAGCAATACTGAATTGTTGTAAAAACAATTATAAAATAAATATTTTTATCGACCAAACTGTCAGTAGTAAGTAACCAGAAAAACCAATAAAAATTGAACAAAACAATGAAGAGGTCAAGGGTGAATCTCTTACAAAAATCTGAACAATAGAGAGACAATAAAAACCAGTCAAAACACACTACACAGAGATGCTGTAAGAGCACAGACAGTACATTTTACAACCGTATGAATACTTCTCGCCTTAAAATTGTGCAAGCACTTTGTTTTTTTTTTCGAGGGTTGATACTTTACCAATAAAGTAAACAGATCATATTATATTAAGATAATAATCCTTAACACACATATAAACAAAAATATTCCAAACCTTGTGTTATTATTGCTTTCATGTGCATGTGTGCATATTTATCGGTTATTGTTCTATCTTTCAGGATACTCCCCTCTTATTGGATTTTATTACATAAATAAGGAGAGATTGGAAAAAAAAATTGCATAAATATTGCTTGAATGCAATTTTGTGCAACATATTGTAGTGATTGTATTTATATAAATATACGTTTTTCACTTTGTAATATTAAAATTTATTCATACTTATACGTTTATACGTTTTTCACTTTGTAATATTAAAATTTATTCATACTTATATACGAAAACATATTTAAATATAAATACAGCAAACAATATTTTATTCAGAGTAGACTTTAGAATAGTAGTGTAAAACTAACTTAAAAATATATTTCATGAGCCATTTACTTTGTCTATTAAAATATTTTCACTCTGTAACCTTTGAGCAAAAATCGATAAAGAAAATATTTCCTTACAATGGTGTCTCCAAAATCTAAACGTATAAGATGCTTTAGTTTTTCATTCCGTTTAGTGGATTCTATACTGCCTTTGTTAAACCCAAATGGAATAAATAATTCACTGCCTCATATTAACTGGAAAACCTTTTGTGTGTTTTGAATTAAACTTTTACTTAAGCTACCAAATATTTCGTTCAATATAATTAAGGGAAACATTAAACAAAGGCACAATCGTAGACGCACACTGATACTCTCACTATCATTTGTATATTTAATAACACTGTCAAAATAAGCATAAACAAACAAATAGACAGACATGCCGCCACCCACACAATTAAATCCTACAAACACCAAAACAAATAATGTCTGAGATGGTTTTTGTCCAAACAAATTCGTGTCGTACAAAGCAGGACATTAAGGGATTTTTAAACAAACAAAAAACTCCTCTATTATTTTAGTCTAAGCTGGTATTAGGCAGATACAATATTTGGTTTAAGGGTTTAAGATTTTTTTTCTAAATGAGTTTTTTTTGGTGTGAGTACATAAAGATAAGCAAATTATAAAGCTAAGCTACCTCAGGTTTTTTCCATATTTGTTATGGTTTTTGTAGTAGTGACTAACGTTAGTGCGATTGCGATTTTTGGTGTAAACTTTTACATAGAACTAAATTAAACATTATACGAACTTAATAAAAGTTATTATTTTATTATTACTCTATAGCAAAAATCCTAAGAACTTTGGATAAAATTAGTTTATAAGCCAAACCCGCTCATATATATATAACAATATAAATTCTTAACAATATGGCCAAAGATTTTTTAAATCAAAAATTTCAAATAATGTAATAATTTAATTAGGCGAATGTATGTTATGTATGCCTATGTATGTTATGTTGGCCTATTCACAAGACCCCGTAAAGAAAAAAATACAAAAAAATCAGGGGGCTATATATGGCTGTAACAAATTGTGTTTTTTAGATAATTTCGCTTACATTTTTGTTCTTATGTAAATATATTTATGTTTTTGTTTTTATACCCGCCACCAAAAAAATGGTGGGGGTATATTCATTTTGTCATTCCGATTGTAACACATCGAAATATCCATTTTAGACCCCATAAAGTATATATATCCTGAATCGGGGTTTAATTTGATGACGATCTAGCTATGTCCGTCCGTCTGTCCGTCTGTCCGTCTGTTGAAAGCACGATAGAGGTCGCACCGAAACAGCTAGGAGGCTCAAATTTTGCCAGAATCTTTCTTATAGACAAGGTTTGTTTGGTATTGAAAATGGGCTAAATCGGAATATTAGGAAGAGAGTTATAGCTCGAAAAGCAAGAGTAGGTCGAAAAAACCGTGTCCTTCAAACATCGAAAAAAATGGAATTGTGTCCAAACGCATTAACGTAGACTCATGAAACTTCGAATATATATTTCCTGGTTAAAAGCAATATTTTTCCCCAAAAATTATCTAAATCTATTTATTAGGAGAGGAGTAATCGATCAAAATGTATGAAAATTTATACCGCACAGTGTATTTTTCGGTATATTTAAAAACAAAAACGTCATAAAAGCAACAAAATTATATGTACGACTCTGAAATTTTGCACACTTTGCTTTTTGGTGAGACGCTTTTTTGTAACGGAAAATCAATGTGCCACGCCCACTTTTACGCCCACCTCCCATATAACGTTTTACCTAAAATTCATATAATTTCTCTATTAATAAAGATTTTGGAATAACAAAGAGCTATATTGAAACACCTAAGTTGTACTCATTCGCAAAAATAACTTTGACACGCCTACTATAACGCCCACTTTTCACGTTATCTACCGTTAATGAAATTTAAAAGCTCATAAAACCGCCAAAATGAAAGGTATGATGATAAAATTCGCTACGTCTATCTCCCTAGGCAATGTCATTATTGTGCCAGAAAATTAAGGTGCCACGCCCACTTCTACGCCCACCTCCCATATAACGTTTTATCTAAAATTCATATAATTTTTCTATTAATAAAGATTTTGGAATAATAAAGGGCTATATTGAAACACTTAAGTTGTACTCATTTGCAAAAATAACTTTGACACGCCTACTATAACGCCCACTTCTAACGTTATCTACCGTTAATGAAATTTAAAAGCTCATAAAACCGCCAAAAGGAGAGGTATGATGATAAAATTTGCCACGTATATCCCCCTAGGCAATGTCATTACTGTGTCAGAAAATTGAGGTGCCACGCCCACTTTTACGCCCACCTCCCATATAACGTTTTACCTAAAATTCATATAATTTCTCTATTAATAAAGATTTTGGAATAATAAAGGGCTATAATGAAACATCTAAGTTGTACTCATTGGCAAAAATAACTTTGACACGGTACTATAACGCCCACTTTTCACGTTATCTACCGTTAATAAAATTTAAAAGCTCATAAACACGCCTACTATAACGCCCACTTTTTACGTTATCTACGGTTAATGAAATTTAAAAGCTCATAAAACCGCCAATATTAGAGGTATGATGATAAAATTTGCTACGTATATCCTTCTAATCAATGTAATTACTGTGCCAAGAAGTTAGGGTGACGCGCTCACTTTAACGCCTACCTCCCAACGGTTTATTTTACATTCATGTAATTTCTCTATTGACAAAGTTTTTGGGAAAATAAAGGACTATATTGAAATATTTAAGTTGTATTTATTAGCAGAAACGTTATTGACACGCCTACTTTAATGCCCATTTTCATTGAAAGACTACGGGCCGTATTCATAAAAAATATTTTAGGTTTATTGAAGGCTTATTTGACAAATTTCTCTACAACATCTGTCAAATAAGCCTTTAATAAACCTAAAATATTTTTTATGAATACGGCCCTAAATTTACAAAAGCATTTTAGTAGCATATCGAAGTTATAAAGGGTGGTTAAATTTTAAGGACCGATGTTGAATTTAAATAAAACACAAATTATTTAGGATATTATTATTATTTCTTTTCGTAATTATAATATTTGTATGGTGCAAGTATGTATTTAACAAAATATCGGCCAAATGGCCCCCCCATTCTTCTATGTGATGGTCCAAATTTTCAATGACAATGTTGATGCTCAATTGTTAGGCATGATGATGAGGCGAGGTTGACTGCTCTTTTGCCACACTATCGCAAAAAAACGCCACTGGTGCCCATTCAACGAACTAAGAAGGCATTCACAGATTTTCTAACATTTTATACAGACCTGTTTTGCAGAGATTTAAATATTTTTTACAATTTTCCCAATTGTGGACGAATTTGAACGATTATGTTGATCAAAAGAATTATGCACAAAATGCATTTTGACTTGAACGCCCATTCTTATAAAAAACCTGAATAACTGTAAGGCGTTGCTCATTTGCGTATCTTTTCACGGATCAAATTGAGTAAGTTTGAGATTGAGAAATGTCAAGTGAAATGCAGAAAACAAATTTAAAGACTAGGTGTAGTTCACCTTCAACATGGGCCCTTAAAATTTAACCACCCTCTACAAAGAAAGTGATACATATTTAATTATAAAGAGATTATTCCATAGCGATTAACAAAATAATAAATATTGTGCTTTATATGTACACAAAATTGGTGGTGGGTATAAAAGATTCGGCACAGCCGAATATAGTGCTCTTACTTGTTATTTTTAATACCATATTTTTTGTAAGCAAAATCAATAAAAATTACTAAATAAATTTTTAACAAAAAAAGATTGCGATATTCGGAATCTTATAAAGATAAAAAAATGAAAAAAAAAAAAAAAATAATAGTATAAATAAATTCTTTTTGGCTCAGCTGGGATTCGATGCCACGTTTACTCTGACCAGTATATCAGGTTTGTATGTATGTTGTTGTTGTGAAAAAAAACATGGTGGTCGTGGTTTTTCCTTATATGTTTGTTGTTTATGTACTAATTCTGCTCGGGCCTAAATTTTTATGAACAACTAAAAAATAATATGGTGACAATTTTTTTGAATTATATTGAATTTTAAAAAAATTGTTAAATAAGTATTGTTGACCTTTTTTGTTGTTTATATATGTTGTTAGAGATTTTTGTTTGGCTTTAGGTTATAAAAATTAAATTTTGTCGTTTTATTTTTAAAGAAAAGATTTTAAATTTCTTTATTTATTTTATTCCAATATTTCGACCTATTTCGTAGATCATTATCAGGGATATTCAAAGATATTTTAGATATAATTTAATATCGAGTTGAAAAAGTCTTATTTATTTATGAGTTAATTAACTTATAATTATTTTATAAGTTAATTATTTATTAGTTAATTAACTTATAAATCTGATAATATCATGAAAGATACAATTTTTAAATAGATAAACATTTTTAGAAAAAGGATAATCCTTGAGATTTATGTATTCTTTATATGGGGAGTGTAAAATATCCAAAAATTATCATATTATGAAAGGCAAGATTTATATGATTGGAAAGGCAAGAAAACGAGTATGCATAGTCACAATAATTTCCAAAAGACTTCACCAATATTGAAAGGTTTTCAAAAAATGGTTTTACCTGCTTATATCAAAACAGTTACGTATTAAATTTGGAAAGAATAGCTTCAGAACTAATACGTTCACTAAGAATGACGTATCCCTATATATCTATCTATCTATCTATCTATCTATCTATCTATCTATCTATCTATCTATCTATCTATCTATCTATCCGTATCACTAAATCTAAATACTCTAAAAACATAACATTAAGCATGTGTATATGCTCTGTGAGTTAAAGAAATATTTAAAAATATTAAAATATATAATATAATTACATATAAAAATATGTTTTCTTATATAAAATTTTAGTTTGCCATGTTGTTTTTATATAACGTCTTCCAAAAACTTCACACGGACCTTATATTTATTTATTTCCCCTTCTTTTACTTTTATTGATCCCAAAATAGTTAAAAACATGTTTAAATAAAATACATCTGCCCTAGCTAAGTTTTGCTTAAAATAGGATTATTATAAAAATATGTATAATGATATCCACTTTTAAATCCCTGCTTCTTAAACTCATTAATTTTTTGTTTCTTCTGGTATTTCTAAAACTTTAAATTGAAAGAAGAAAACGTTCAACGTGCATGGTTTCTAAAGAAATCGTACTCTTATCGACATGCGGCTATAACGGAACGTGTTACCAAAATTCCGAGATATTTAGGCTACTGCACCACAACCCTCTTCAAAAACTATCGCTGTATCAGTCACTGGATCGACATCGCTCGACAAAAAGTATTACCATCTGGTTTTTAGGAAATGTGTCGTCCCCTTTGCTTTCAAATGGCGAGATATTCCACGGTTAAGTACAAATGGGCACGTAGTAACTAGGGAGTGTCAGGAAACTGCATTGAGGACGGGCTAGTATCCAAAACATTCACTGATTTTCCACTTCTATCTTTCACGACACTAGTCTAATAGGTTTTATGCAAACCCGCAAAGACTAGACGATCTGCTGAAATTTTCGCACACAATTCCGGAGTCTTGTTGGTGCTCTAACTGGCAACAGTTTCTTGTTTCTTCTTCACTACGAAAAAGAGGTGGATACTATGCAACATCCTCAATATCATTGCCTACCTCTAAGAAGAGTTAACGGCATCCAGTGGAAGATTTTTTTACAATCTGGCGCAACTTTCCAATAATGTAGTTGTACACACAAAGAAAAAATATGGTTGTGGTAATCACAATCGAAGAGCAACATACTATGATTGCATTGTATGACTATTGTTAAAATATATAATGGTTACCAGTTATCATTATTATGTTTAGTTAAAGTATCTTTCAATAAATATATATATCGATGCCTTACTTCCTCAACCTCGTATCTTAAAAAATACGGTTTTCACTTTTTCATATCAAACGATTGTTTTATGCTTTAACTAAAAAGGAATAGTATATTATTACTACTAATATACATAAATACAATCAATTCCTTAATAATTGCATTTAAACTTTTAACCAAACACCGAAGTATAAAAAGATGAACCGTTTTTTGTTTTGTATCTCCTGAAAAATTTTATTTTTTAAGATACGAGGTTGAGGAAGTAAAGCATCGATATGCTACAATTGAAATCGACAATCTTTGCTTTTTTACGGCAAATTATTGTCTTTTGCTGTAACATACACATATTGATTGAACTTACCAATTTAATTGCAATTTTTATATTAATATTTTCTTACATTTTTTCGCTTATTTTTAAATTTATTTAATTTTTCAAAATTTTTGTTCATTTTTTTGACATCTCAAACTTTTAAAATAAAAAAAAATTTAAAACATAAAAATGCTACTTAAAAAAATTTTAAGTTTTCTGCAAATTTTACATAAGTAAAGCAAGAATAAAACTTTGCATGTTTTATTAAATTACTAAGGAACATTTTTAAACAAATAGGGTAGTAAAGAAACTTTTCCATAAATATTATACAAAATGAATAGCTAATAGAGGAATACTTTTTTTATTGTCAACTAATATTGCACTATCATTTATCGCTTCAATGTCGTAATTGGTTGTACGTGGTTTGGCATGTGCAGACTTATATTGGTTTGTAATATAATTATATTAATAACAACAACAAAAAACAAAATTAAAAGTTTTTACAAAAGCTTAGAAAATTAATAGAATTTTCGTATTGTTGTAAGTAAGTAGTTTGGGTAGTAAAACATGTAGTGAGTCATGATATTTTAACTTTTAATATTAATTTCATAATGCTGGCAGACAAGATCTATAGATTTTTCTACACATACATACATATTTATGTGTACGTTTTCACATAAAATTTATATGTATATGTGTGAATTTAAATTACTATGTGCAAGTAACGAGTTTTGGAATAGGAGCTACTTTATTATTGCCAGCATAACAAAAAGTCTGCAATGGGAAACCTGAAGCATTTACAATGTAAAAAACGGTTGATAGTTTGTATTCTGCAATATTTAGAAAAATTATAAACAACTTTCTAGAAACTTTTTTGCTGTCGTACAGTATTTATTTTGATATAACAGCTCTTAAGTAAGTAATAGATCAATTAAAAGCAATTACATAAGTAATAGGAAACGATAATGAAATTATAAAATCAACGATTTATAAATTAAAAGTTGAATGTGGTGGATTCACTATTTAAATACCACCTACCAAAGATTTAAGACTATAGGAAACTCAATATTGGTCTCAAGTAGATAAGGAAGAAAGGTGTAAAATGTCGAATTGCAAAGGCCAGACAGAGATCTTTTAGAATAAGCGTAAACCAACTTTATGTCTTATGATGGAAGAGAACTGTTTTCTGAATTATCATAACAGCATGATAAATATTTATTGAGACGATTTATTAAAAGTGAACTCAATATTTTTTTATTTTCACCTAAAATAACAATTTATGGCACTAACAGTTTAGAAATGGTATCATGTGAATGTTAGCCACAACTACGTATGAGGTGATTTATTCAAAATGTTTAATAATCATGTTTAATGTCGAGAGTAATGTTGGCTTCCAAAGCGTCAATTGTGACTGACGCATTCCCAAAGACTTTAGATATTCTCAGAGGAAAAGTCTAAAGGTGTGATATCACATGACCTCAGTGGCCAATTTACAAAAACAAAACATTATACTAAATGCTTACCAAAAAGATTTCTCAACAAGTCGATTGTGACTCTTGCTGTCTAGCTCATAACGCCGTCTTGTTGAAACCAGAGCTCACCGAAAACATGTGCTTAAATCTGAGGTTTTCATATGCAACCGCGTATGCTATAAGAAATCATGTCTTTAGTGGGATAAAAAACTATTTTTTTACTCATGATCGATACTGTTTTCCCTGTTATATACAAGACTTACGAAAACTATTTTTTTCTTCTTTAAGTCATTGTTCCTCTTAAGTATTTTTCTCTATACGGTGAGTGCATAGTGTGTATTAAAACTATAATCAGTGTTTTACTCATAAAATTAACGAAACTGAAAAATATTAACCTTTTAACTCCTAAGCATTTGAGAAATTCTTTATCCATTTAAAGGTAAACATATTAACATGTTTATTAATTAACTTATATTTGTTCTGCATGAATAATATTTAAGGAATCAATTAGTCAATTACTTAAAAACTACCCAGCAAAATAACACATTACATTATAATGACTTGAAAGTACTAAAAAAAATTTGTTCACTACTTACAATTTGGCATCTAAACCCATTATTTTAACACGGCGATGTCATTGGAGGCAAGTACTTACCACACTCGCTTACAAATAGGGACTCGTATAAGTACTTATTACGGTCGCTCATAAATAGGGACTTAAATAAGTACTTACTCCTATAGCAATATATAAGTACTTGATTTTAATAACCTAAATAACCCATTACTATTTATGGACTTACAGAAGTCGTTCGGTTCTTCTAAGGACTAAAACTCGGTTAGATTATTCTGCGACACGTTAATTTGAAATTTAACAATCAGTGAAAATCTATAAGTCATCACTTTGTTAATGAAGTGCTTTGCCGCTGTTTTCAAAATAATTATTACTTATACCCTAAGCGCGTTAAACTAAATGAGAATTTTAAAAAGTTATGTATTTGAATGGTTTCTAGTAAATTTCGCAGTAAGAAATTGTATTGTGTGTGTATCTAAGCAAATGTCTGAAATCAAGTACTTACGTAACACATTATAAATCAAGTCATTACTAAAATACTTCTTAGTAAGACAGACGATATGTAGTAGTCATTGAAAAGTATGTTGTTTAGTAAGAGCAAGTCATTACCTAGTTTTTGCTGGGTAGTTTTATTAATAAGAAATCTTTGAAGTAATTTTTGTAAAAGTAAAAAAAGATAACTGAAATAAAGATTGATTTTTATATAACACAAACTTCTTTCAAGTAGTAAACTTAAAGGTGTTAACAGAGAAATAAAAAGTTAGAGTGCTATAATCGGCCGCGCCGAATCTGATAATGCCCTTTCAGTTGATATCCATTTTGATGGGGTAAAGAAAAAAAATTTCTACCATTTTGTTTTAGACGTCATCTTTGATTTTTACCTTTTCATAGTTTACTGTAATTTACAGGTCAAACCCTTTCATTTAATATCAATATCGGAGGAGTTCAAGGAGTTACATTTAAAAATATCAGCTATGACCCATATATAAATAAATTTAACGCAATTTTGTAGTGTAAACCATCTTGAATTTTATTTTTTATAGTGCCTTATATTGTGCTAGTCAAGTCCTTTCAGATGATATCAATATTGACTGTCTCTGTTTTCCAGAATTTGAAAAAAATGTATTTTCGTTTGTAAACTTTTGGGATATATTATATTCTTAAAAAAAAATTTTTTTTTGCCTATAAATTTACCGATTAGTGCCCGATTTATTCAAAATTTGTTAACGACTATATGTAGGGGCATACAGGACAACACGGACAAACAGACAGATGTTCAAACGGACAGTCAGACAGTCGGACAGACGGATATGGCTTAATCGACTCCTCTATTCATAAGCCTTAAGAGATATGAACTTTATGGGGTCGAAAATAAATATATTACCCTTGTGCACCACAGGTGAAGGCTATAAAGAGAGAGTATTACAGAGGCCACATTCATAATCTGTTTTAAATCTAATTTTATTCAGTATTTAGTAAATAGTTATTTCTAACAACAATTAAATTTCTGAGAATATTTTTAATATATTTTTCAAATAAATGTTGCCTTACCCTGTTATATTCCTGTGATATATTTTTTATATTATAACGAAAGTATAGTTAGTTTATTTTAACAATACCATTAGTTCTTTTCATTTGGTATGCAAAATATTGTATAAGTAAATGTGAATGGAAATAATTTACAAAAAAAAAAACAGAAAAAACTGGCAACTGTTGGCGTCTCTAACCGATTAGTTGTACTCCCCCTATAGACTGCAGCAACAACTACAATAATTATAGTTGGCGGCAAATAAAAAGTTTATAACTCTTTTTTTGTTGCCAGTGTTGTTGCTATTACAATACTTGTTACATTTACATAAATATATATAACGTATACATACCTGCATACATATATATGTATATACCCAGCAAACAAATTGTTAAACAACATTTGTCATGACCTCTAAAGCAATTGTGCATGAGAACGCATTGTTCATGTCTCCTTAAATTCAAATAAGGTTGTCATAAATGATGTACCTCAAAGGCCATGCAAATGCATGCGAAATATCTGAAGCTATTCATGTAAACAAACAAAATCAGCTCCTAAAACTTTTGTTGCTTTGCAACTATTGGGCATGTGTTCCATGTACTTATTGGAAGTTAGTGAAGTTTATTTGTATACTCATATAAACACATGATATCCATTATCACCTTAATAATAAAGTCATGCATATTTCATTTAAATTTATTCACATTATCATGGGTTGAATCCATGCATTTCTTTTTTCGCTGGGTTCATAGTTTATTTAAAGGCTGATAAAAATAAAGGCAATATCATGCAAACTCATGCACTTTACTAAAAAGCATTTTGTAATTACAACAAAAAGGCAATAATATATGACTATTAAAATAGCAGGAGAATAATATTAAAAATAAGGAAAAAAATTCAACTGAAAACAATGAAATCGCAAGAAAAAAACTACAGGTATATGGTAAATGGATACACAACTGTCCTTTGGAATGAAAAGTAAAAGACCAATTTGAGAAAAGTTTACAATGGGCAGGTTATGAATGAATTAGAGGAACATGTTACAGTGGGACTGATTAAAAATATAGAAAAGATATACTAGGACTAAATGTTAAGGTTAAAGGAATACAAAATAATTTCAGTGTTTCAATTTTCCCTAATAATTTATAAAATTTTTTAATTTTAATTTTTTTGATTATCTTCTCTCTGTTTTCAAATAATTTATATCAAAAATGTATCTAAATTTCTTTGAGGAAATATTACTTAATATTTTAAATATAAATATAATAGGACCACCTAAAAAGAAATTTACTCTTCCAAGCATGTTGTTTTGTCACAACACTATACATAGGTACATCAAGTAAGGGCCGTGCCAAGTTTTTTTCTTTGTATATTGGTTTTTAAAACAAAAAATATTGAATAAAAATTAGTTGTTCTTTAAATTGTGTGGTGTTTGCTCTTTCATAAGGAACTTTTGGACACCCCTGATATAAACCATCAAGGTAACGTGGCAATATCTAGAAGAAACAAGCAAGAGTGCTATATTTGGCAGTGCCGAATCTTACATACACTTCACAACGTGTAGTCATGCAATAACAATTGTTTGTATCACCATTCATCTCATATGAAATACGTACATATATATAAAAAACATACATACATATTAGGGTGATCGACTCGGTTTTACAACCGGTGAAAAACCCGGTTTTTCCTCTTTCAGCTGGCGATTTTTTCTAAATGTTGATTTTTCAAATATCGAATACACCGGTTTTTTTATCCGAAAAAGCCGGTTTTTTATTTTTTTAAGTTTATTTTCATATATCTTTGTAACCAATTGTAATATAGTATATTTAGTACGCGAAAAGTTTAAAAAAATCAGAAAATAAAAACTATTAAATATTCTTCCATAATATTGTAAGAAATTTATTTGTTGTTTAAAAAACAAATGTAAAATAAGAAAAATAATTGAGCTTAAATATTATTTTTTTATAAGACATAAACCTAAGGTTAAAAGTTAAAGATAATTGAAGCATAAACTTAGCTGATCGATCACTTTAATGTAGAAAGTGTAGTTACAATAAAGAAAAACCAATAATCTCCCCTTCCAGATCTTAATTTTAAGTAATGGCATTAAGTGTCTGTCAACTTAAATTTCAATTAAACTATCGGACAAACTAGTTTATGCGTATATTTGTATGTCTGTCAGGGGTATAATAAAGAATTTTCAAAATGAAATTTTTGTTCTCCCTAGCCTGTGTTTCAAATTACAGAAATCATTTCAAGCAAAATACTTTAGTGCATATTAGTTTAAAAGATCTGTTTAGCATTTTAAAAATGTACAGAAGGAGATACAAAAATTTATATATATATGTATTTATGTATTTTACTTGTACAAAAGGTACTTTGTCCTCAAATTCAACTAATAAAAACCAAATGGTTCAACTGCATTCATGTCAGTTATTGCGTAATTGCTCAGCCAAACGTATATAAACTGTAAAAATTTCATATTTTGATATAATTTTTTGTATAATTTTTTTTTACAATATTTTTTAATTTTTAAACCGGTTAACCGGCTTTTTTTTATCAATTTTCAAAATAGCAACCGGTTTTTTAAAAGTCGAATAATCGATCACCCTAATATATATATAAAAGCATACCCATTAAATGTCCTTAAATTCAACTAACTAAAACCAAATGATTCAACTGCATTCATGTCAGTTATTGCGTAATTGCTCAGCCAAACGTATATAAACTGTGAAAATTTCATATTTAGATACAATTTTTATTATAATCTTTTTTTTACAATATTTTTTAATTTTGAAACCGGTTAACCGGTTTTTTTAATCAATTTTCAAAATAGCAACCGGTTTTTTTTTAAATTCTAAATTTCAAACTATTTGAAAACCGGTGTTTTTTAAAAGTCGAAAAATCGATCACCCTAATATATATATAAAAGCATCCCATTGTAAAATTTTAAATTGAGTTTACGTATGTATTTAAAAAAAAAAAAAACTTTAAAAAAAATATAAAAATTAAATAAAAATATAAAAAATATTAAAAAAAAGAAAAAACCATATAAAAAAATTAAAAAAAAATAAAAAAGTAATAAAAAATATAATAAAGTAAAAATAATATATAAAATGATAAATAATAATAACACTTTTTTGTCTTAGCTGGTGGATTCGATGCCACGTTCACTCCAACCAGTATACCACGTTTGTATACTGGTCGGTCGTAGTTTTTTCCACATGTCTAATTGTTAAAGTGCTGATTGTTGTTGATGTTTCTGATTTTCAATACCGATCTGCTTCCGAATATTTCCAATATTTTAATACTTCACGCGGGTCCAGGCGATGTCGGGGTGCTTAAAAAAATTGATTTCAACATACACACGAACAGACGGTCAGGCGGACATACGGACACACTAAAAAACTTACAGACTAATAGAGCTTAATCGACTTCCTATTCATAAGCTTTCAGAAAATATATACTTTATGGGATCAGAAATGAAAATTGTAGAAATTTCACACGGATTAACAAACCTATACATATATACCCTTTTTCACTGTGTAAATTGTATAAAAATTGAAAGATGCATGTCTTTACTCTTTTAACATATGCCTAATGACTTCAACTTCCGTTTTTAAAATTATTTTTGATTCTGTCACTGCCATTACACTGACCTCTAATAAGTTTTTCGATAACACCGGTTAATATTTAATATATTTTTTATTTCTAAAACACACTTTAGAAGTTCAGTTTAATTGCAAATTTCACCATATATCAACATTTTAAAATGTTGGAGGTATGTATAATTTTCTTATAATTTTTGTTTTATGGAAATGGTTTTTAAGTACAACTTAAAGCAAATAAAGACATTAACTGTAAATGTAAATAATTTAATTTGTTAATTTTGTGTGTTTCACCTTCATGCTGCCGTTTACATTTTCACTTTTAAACACTTTCATTTGAGTTGATTTTTCTTAAATAAATTTTAAGCATGCAATAAATATTATGAAGTTTTAAATCCATATAAAAATGTGTATACATGAAGTGTAGATGTATTTGTGAACTCGCATGATAGTAAAAGGTACATAATAATGTGTCATGTAATTTGACAAAGGTAAGTTAGAGAGAAAAAAAAAACATGAACATTCTGCACAGACCAAACAGTCAGTTTTATTCCTTTTCTTTTCATTTTGTATGTAAATATTTTCAAAATCAGATGGTAAAGAAAGTCGGCTAGAGTCGAGCCAAAGCAAATGCTAAAAATAATTTATTATATGAAAATATGTTGCAGAATTTATGAAATTTAAAAAAAAAGGAGAGCAATTAATATAATTTTAAAAAACTAGTGAATTTTCTTAAATTTATTTATAAAATTGGTTTTTATGTAATTTATAAAAAAAAATTACTGATCGAAAAAATTTTTGTATTGCCTATAATGTTGGTAAGCTTTTTCAAAAAATTTAATATAAATTTTTTGAATTTAAAAATATCAATTTAAATAAATATCCAGCCGCAGACAATGATGCAGGTATGCCAACACTTATGCAACATACAGGTTTAAAAAATTTCTGTCACTTGTTTTCATTACACTTATTCCTCTCCGTCCAGTTTGTTCTGCGAAAAGCATTGTTGTTTGCGATAGTGTTGCAGAAGATTCGTCAATTTCGGGTCCCCGTCGCTCCCATTAATTGAACATCCCACGAATATCACTGATGCTAATTTTTATTAAAGTTTTGAATTAACATTCGTACCGGGTCCAGTTGATGCAAGAGCTGAAGCCTGATAGCCATTTCAAGCATCAATACTCCGAATGATTTGTCGAACTCACAGAAGTAAATGGTAACTTTACAAAAACAAACATCTTCATCGAAGAAGCGCACTTTAACCTAAGTGGATTCGGTAAAATTTTAAGCTGAGTTTATTTTATATGTGTACTAAATGCAAATAGTTAATTTTTTTAATTTCTGGTGCAGCATTTCACCCTACAGAATATTCTAGTTATAGCCATGGAGGCCGGACAATCAGTTATCGTGAATGGTTGCCAGAAATTGATGATATGGATCTGGATGAAATTTGAAAGGCATGGTGCCACTTTCCACACAGCTTACGAAACAATGGCTCTTTTGCACTAGAAATTCAATAACTGTGTTATGTCACGTCGTGGCGATGTTGATTGGCCGCCACGATCATGGGGCTTGACACCGTTGGACATCTTTTTTTAGGGATATTTAATATAAAAACTGTACGCCAATCAGCCGAGAAAAATTTAATTTAATTTCGGCATATTACGATATTAAAGCTCAAATATATCTAAGTGTCATTGAAAATATGGATAATCGGCGAGCAACTCAGGGATATAATTCTCATAATAAAAAATATATGAATATATATCGGAAAACGTTTCGTTTTGTTTAAAATAAACATCCTGTCATGCGTTTTGATTGGACCGACCTAATGGACATATTTGTTTATCTTTGTCATTTTTCTATTAATTAAAAATTTTTATGAAAATTGCTTGACTATCGCCACCAAAATAGTTTCAATACACTTACTATTAATTCAATAATTTTGCATTTCGTCGGCTTTATATAAAAACCTGCTGAATACGTTTCTTAAGTAAACTGAGATTTTGATGTCATGTGGTAGAAAAAGATACGCGTCGTCGACCAGCATGTAGTTTTTCTTCACTTTAAGTCTTGAAGTGTGTAAAAAGGTTTGATAAGAAAAACTACTAAATCCAGTACATTATTAGCCCGGTGCTTATTACTAACTCCAATTTGTATTTTTTTGTAGATTGTAGTCATGCATGAAGAATACCATAAAATAAACCAACTAGTATATTTTTGGTTTTCCTGTCAAGGTAAAATATGAAATATATATATTTTTTCTCCTGTAAAATTTTCTGAAAGGGAGTTAGCAGGTTTGCCATCGATCTGTCAAATATTAATAGGACCCTAGAAAATTATTATCATATTTTTGTATCTACAGTATTGGAGCGGCACAGGCTTATCTTAAACAAAATATTACAAAACTGAAGCAATTTTTAGGTTGTAGAATTTTTACAAATACAACAATAAAAATCATTGAATATTTGAATTTTTATAACTATGATGTATCTGTGGTTTTGTTTTAATATAACATGTTTTGAGGAGTCGAAATATTGCGTTTGTCAACGTAATTTCTAGAGCAAACTTCATTAATTAAAAAAAAAAAATAAAATAAATTTTTACATTTATTGATTTCAATCGTTGTTTTAACATAAAGCTTCCTAGTTGGCTTGATGGCTTACAAAAAGCGCTCAACATTATCCGGACTTATTCTAGAGAGGTGCGTAAATGTTGTAATTTCTGCCACAGCGCAAAAAAAAAATAAAAAATTTTTAAAAATTAAAAATAAAAATTTGCCAAAAATTAGAAGAATTAGAAAATATTTTTTTTTAACTTTTTCATAATAAGAAGTACATCAGTTGTTAAAATTTTTTCTTAAATCTTATTCTCTAATATTATATATTTTTTTTAAAATACGCTTTATAAATATTTTCTACACAAGCAAATAACATATTTCACATAAATATTATAGACGGTTACCTATATTTAACCTTCGTATGGTAGAGTTCTTCAAAACCTATTGAAAATTAATATCAAAAAAAAAAACCTATTGCTACATGCTACTGGTTGGCAGATTGAAAATGCGTGAAAATACTTTCCTGCGTATAACATGACTTGCTGATTTTATTATTCTACTGTTATTTCTCTTCCGGATGTCTTGTAGAAAATTGAAATAAAGCAATAATAAAAAGAACAAAACAAAATATTAAATCAGCAAAAAAGGAAAAAAAAAACAAAACATGACAAATACGAAAAGTGTCTTATCATTTTGCTACGAAACAAAAAACTGAATTATAGAACTCGGGGGCGTAATACCATAACACACAACAACACAGAGATAATATTTTAATAAATTTTCTAAAAGGAAACAAATCATAAGTCTAATATTTTTTAAGGTGATATGATTTGCCCTACTTAAGTAGGAGCTTTGTCGAGTATACTGTCACGTGCGTTACGTACATTATTATTTTTTCGGTGTCGCTGGTATTTTGCGGTGATAAACTTAAACTTTTCAAATAGAAACATAACGCAAACAAATAAAATCTCTAGCTTAAAATTTATGAGGAGCATAATAAATATGACTTATCATTATTTAATTATGGAAATCCAAAACATTTTCGAGATTTGTGAAAATCCTCCCCGAACAAAATGTACAACACAAATAAAAATAAGATGTTGAATGATACAATTTCTCAAATCTGTTAGGGATAACTTTAAAAGTGTATAAAAATTTCTATTGGTGTCTTTTGAAAAAAATATTTTTAAGGATTCATTGGTGTATTATTGTTTGTTTAATTTTAAAATTTTTTTTGGATTTTTGTTTGAGACAAAAAATATTATACCCACATTTTTTAGTCGTACAAAGTTTCTTTTTTACTGTTGTTATAAAAGCAACGGAAGTAACTCTTATAAAAAATGAATTAAAATGGTTAAATTTTGAGGGAAGATGTTGATTTTGAATAAAACACAAATTATTTAGGTATTTATTGTCATTTATTTTTATTATGATAATATTTGTATGGTTTAATTATGTATGGAACAAAATATTTGATGACGCTGAAGCATAATTGGGGTTCTTTGCCATTAATGTGCCAAATTATCTCATCCATTAGCTCTTGAATTGTTGCTGACTTATTGAAGTACGCCTTTTTTTTTTCCAATAATCCCAAAGAAAAAAGTCAAATCGCATGATCTTGGCGGCCAACTGATATCACTAACAAGTGAGATAACCATTGAATTTGTCGCGCAAAAGGGCCATTATTTCGTTAACTGTGTGGCAAATGGCACCGTTTTCTTGAAACAACATATCGTCCATATCCATATCTTTTAATTTGGGTCATAAAAAGCTCATTATTATCTCACGATAGCGAACGCCATACACAGTAAATGCCTGACCGGCCTTATTTTGGAAAAAATACGGCCCGGTGATGCCACCAGCCCATTAACCGCACCAAACAGTCACTCTTTGTGGTTGCATTGCTTTTCCCACAATCATTCTTGGATTATTATTCGCCCAAATGCGGCAATTATGACAAATACACTGAGGTGAAAATGTCCCTCATCACTGAAGATAATTTTCTTCAAAAATTCATCATCCACAGTTGCCATTTCTTGCCACCATTCTGACCATTGACGACGTTAGGAATGGTTAATGGTCGGAGACAAATTGAATTGTTCGCAGTTGCCCTTGTAAATAGTATTGCTTATAACAATAATTCTACGAAAATTCACAACCATTAAGTTTCTTTAAGAACACAAATTAGAGGCATACTTAAGAAATTTAGAAACTACTAAAACTCGTCACCTTCTTCTTAATGTCAAAGCTATAATTGCAGTTCCTTTAAATTTTACATTAAACAGCAATCAAATGCTGACTGTTTACAATTAAAAAAAACAATTTATTGTGCTCTTTTAATTAATATTTTTAAAGAAACGAAAGTTTGGCATTTTCAGTTTAAAACTTTCGTTGGTGGAAATATTGTTTTATTGTGCTACCTGTGTAGAGGTTTATAAAAAGTTCAGTGAGATTGCCAAGTCGTAATAGTGTTAGTGGTAAAAGTTTAGAATACAAAATTTAAGGAGTCCTTAACAGAGTTCGCCCACTAAATATCTGAGCTGAGAAAGGAAGCAGTGTACCAGTAGAAGGAAACAATAAGGCGTAGGTGTCTCTGAAGTAGACGTAAATCTCTCAGAGCAAGTGGTATGGCCGAAACGAAAAGAATAACGTAAGAATAACATAAACAGGGACATTATGCATAAGATTATAGGGTTCTGTATGCATAGTACAACATCCCAGAAGAAAGGCTAAGACTTCAGGAGATACCCCAAACACCGCTATTTACGCAGCAAAATTGGAAGATGCCTCATGCAAACTAAAAGAAAACTAGGCTTCCGCCCAGGCGAAGTGATAAAAGAAGTAGTGCTGAAAAAAACAAAAATGGTGCTTCAAATATTCAATTGTTATCTATAAGAGGAGTTATTTTCTGCCGCGTGGTCGAAACAAAAACTTGTCCTTATAAGTAAAGGGAAGGGAATTCTAGACTTTTTGTCAGTTTCGTTGGCGCTACAGGCTATGTAAAGCTTACGATGGCGCAGATGGCCTTTTAGATATGCAACCTATGTTTAGGGCCCGAATATTTGCAGTAGGTGCCTTAGGAAATATGGTCAGTATTGTTAAAAGGAAACATAGCGAAGTACACTAGAAGAGAAAAATGCCACTGGTTGTAAAAATATAAACAAAAAAACATACATATAGTTCTTATAATGAAAACACTTTCCCTTAATGAAATTACTATTTATAGTTCTACAGAATGTATGAGAATTGTGCAGTTTTCATGGATAAGCACAATGGCAGATATCTTTAAGAACATCAGGAAGTCTTACAGACTTTGTGATAATTGTACTGTTTGTAGGAGAAGATAATGGCCACCTCTAGGGCAACGGATATCATAAAGAAACCGAAAGGACGTTAATCTTTACGTCAGCAGTCATGAAAGTTCTTGTTGCTGGATATATAGGCTTCATCATATTCATATTGTGTTAGCTACCAGGGCATAAAAGAATATTCGGCGATGAAATTGGAGACAAATTAATACGCAATACATCGGCATAGAGTCAATATAAAAAGGTCATAGTAAGGTCGAATTATGGATTCGATATCAGACAGGATAGATATGGCATGGAAAAACAGAAATGACTGCAGAGTACAACGCTATACTCTTTAGTGTGGATTAAAGACCAGAGACATCATTGGACCATAGTTATTTAAAAACAGGATTGGTCATGTAGTGATTTTCACTTTTTTCCGATATTGCCACATGATAACATAGTTGTCTGTATAGATAATATGTAGATGATATGTGATTTCCAGTGTAAGGTCCCATATGCCATACAGTCCTGAGACAACTCTAATAGTGCATGAGAGATGTAAAGACCTCTCTCGTTTTGATGAATGAAATTAGCTCCTTGAACATGAGACTTAACATTTTCTGGTTATAAGACAAATTAAAATCAGTTGGGTATGGAAACAAGACCGCAACCA
This sequence comes from Phyto melanocephala, assembly GCA_941918925.1. NCBI lineage: Eukaryota > Metazoa > Arthropoda > Insecta > Diptera > Rhinophoridae > Phyto > Phyto melanocephala. The sequence continues at coordinate 109,197,870 of OW799235.1, read as the reverse complement.
CCTGTAAAAGCTTAAAAAATTCAAAGCTATATAACAATATATTCTGACTATTTAAATTCGTTAAATTAATTACTTAAAAATTATTAAATTATTATAAATTTTAATTCATAATTCTTTTCCTAAAAGAGCTACCAAATATGGTTGTCACACATTGTATTATAACAAAATAATTTTTAAATAAAAAAGTTTATCTCATTCGCGTATATTAGGACGACGAGTTGATTGAAAAAAATCCATAAAATTATATACACACTAGAAAAATTTCATTACCAATAACGCTTTTTGAACCGCTTACTTAGTACCTACCTGCTTCCCAAAGCGCTATTAGAAGGCATGACTCCTATATTCGATGTCCCACATTGTAGGGTTTTTTGCAATTAAAAGGCAATTATTAAAAAGGAAAATAATTTGCTATTGTTTCTACTAGGAACAGCTTAATCTTGTTTCCTTACGCACTGCTAAAAAAGGTAACAGCCCGTAAGGAAGAAATATATAAAAAATTACTCTAAAATAAATTTGTCTCCTTTTTTCTAGTGCTAAACTAATAAGCATTTCTATGAATGCATTACGGTAAGGAAATAAGTGCTTATAAAATTCGAAAACAAGATTGTTTATGGGTAGTTTTATAAACTAAAACGTGTTTATGCTTATAAGCCCCCTAATCGGCTATATCTTTTATTTTTTACTTTCTTTTATAAAAAAGATTCTGAATTCTTAAAGGTGAAAAGCTAGCTTTAACAAAATCGCCTAAATCGATATTTAAAAAAAAATTTTTTTTTAATTAATATTTTCCCTTTTTTATACACTGGCGCTTAGAAAGAATTTAAATTCCATTAAACACTGCTATAAGTTTTAAAAAAAATTTTCAGTTAATTTAAGTAATAACGTCGCTCAATTGAAAAAGTTTAAAAATTAAAATAATAAGTAAAACAATTTTGATATTTCCTTTCTATTTTGGCGGCATTTAATACAAAATATAAGAACGAAACAGCTAGAAATTTACAAAAATTGGTTGTTGAAACTTTTTTACTTATAATGTTTTTTTTTTAAACTTAAAACAATAAAATATAAATAACAAAGTCAAAATTTCGCCTAAAACTTTCCTTTATTCAAACACACACACACAAAAGATATTGGTGTAACCTTTTTTGAATATAATGGAAAACTGACGAAAAAAAAAGAATAACAACAAAAAACTAAATTTAAAAAAGGCAAAGAAAAAGTTTAATTATTTATTTAGTCTACTTAATAAGAAGCAAAACAAAGTCCAACAACATCAAAAAATTTTAACAAGAGCAACTTTTTTTCTCTTGTTGTGGGTATTTGTTAAAGTAAAACATTTTTTTTTGGCATTTAGTTTTTTTTGTTGTAGCTTTTTGGATATTGTTAAAGGTTAGTAGAGTCTTAACCTAAAAATAAAAAGAGCAATAACAAGTTTAACAAAGAAGAAAAAAATATTATATATAAACAAAATGTTAACAAATTGTAAATTAATTTTTTTTTTTTTTGTTTCTTCTGGGTAAAAGGTTAAATGTTAAAGGAAATTAAACCAAACGAGGCCTATTATCCTTTAAAGTTATTTGTTTTAGCTTAATGTTTTTGTTGTTGTCCCCATGTTGCCTGTCTATTTGCTTTTGTGTTGCAAATAAAAATAATTTAAAAGAATTTGGAGTCTATAGGGGTTTACTGAGACATTGACTCAAGTTGATTCTTTAAATTTCAATTTATACAAGTAAGTAATTTTCACTATGAGAGATGTGAGTTCTTGTTAGATTAACACCAAAACGTATCAGTAAATATTAAAAACTTAAAACTAAAATCTTATATAAGCGTCCTGTTCTTTGAACGTTCTGTTCAAAAGCAAGGTAAGTTAATAACATTTAACATTTTTTTTAATTTATTGTGTTGCTGGTTAGTTATATATTAGGAGGAAGATGGTGCCAGAGATAAATTGTTGATATGAAAAATTTATTACAAGAAGCACATTTTCGAAATCTTGAAGTTCTTGTTCTTAATAACAAAGTTAATGTTATCTTGTTATTGAAATATTATTATAATTTTATGCAAAAATATTAATTTATTGAACTTAAAATAGCCAAATGACGTTTAACATTAAATCTGAAATCTAGTCTAAGTTACGCTGTGGCCATCATGTCTATGGACATGATGATGAACGGTATAATCAGACTCAGCATGGTCGAATATAGCACTCTTACTTGTTAATAATAATTTCGTACTTAAAGATAAGAGTGTTTATTTTTAAACCCTTCACAATGAGTGTAAGGGTATATATAGGTTCGTCATTTTGTGTAAAATTTCGAAAATTTTCATTTTATATGTTTTTGAAAGCTTATGAATAGGGGCGTCAATTAAGCATTGTTCGTCTGTCAGACTGTCCGTGTGTATGTTGAAATCAATGTTTTGTAGCCCCCAGACATTTCCTAGACCCATGTAATGTACCAAAATATCAGAAATATTCAGGAGCAGATCGGTATAAAAATCAGAAAAATTGCTCAATAAACTACTGAGATATGATGAAAAAACCTACACACCTCGTTGTTTCATACCTATAAAAAAGTGGATGAACGTAAGTTCGAATCTTAGTTAAGACGAAACAAAATAATTTTTTTTTTAACTTATAATTTTTGATTTTACAATGGGATGTTTTTAAGCGGATAAAGTTATTTTGAAGATAATAAAACATACATATATGTTTGTACGTATTTCAAATTAATGAGATGAAAGGCGATACAAACACTTCTTATTGCATAACTACACGCTGTGAAGGGTATATAAGAATCGGCACGGCCTAACAGCACTCTTATATGTTTTTACTGTGACATTGATGCTCTTTTGGATTTTTGTTCAGATTTCAACCACAACATCTTTTGGAATGTGGTGAAATCAAAAATTTTTTTTAGACTATGCAACCTTTGCCATGATTTCGCTGGCGTGGAAAAAGGGCGTAAAGAAGACATGATTTGTACGAATATTTAAAAAAAAAGTTCAAAAGAGAGCTGACGACTGCGGCATACTTTCTGTAGCTAGGTTGCGAATAAATAATCTCATTAACTCTCTTTTACAAGCCAGCAAAAGCAGTAACTTCGGTTAGACAACAGTTTCTAAACCTGTCGCGTCGATATAATAATAAATTTTTCCTAAATATTTCAAAAACAAAAAAACTTGGCGACCGCAGTTTAAAAATATCTTACAAATATGATCGGAAAAATGCTTAAACTTCGTCAACTGTTGAGAGATTTATTAAAAAAATCTAGAAAGACTAGATTGCTTGGACAACCCAAACATACGATCGTCAAAAACAAGGAATTAAAAAGAACAATCCAGAAACGTCAATTCGGCATCGTGGACAATAATAGCAAATATCAAGAAGCTTTCTTTAGTGAATACTCACTAAGGGCCATTATTGCAACTTGCCGTTAGTTAAAGGCAGAATTTTGTCGGACCGATAAATAGCTTTGCATTATAAAGCCCTTATTTATTATTTTTTTTTTTCTATTAAATATTATTATTGTTAACAATAGTTACAATAAAAATTGGAAGTTGTTATAATGCTAAGCTATTTATTGGGCACAAAAAATCCTTACTTTAACTAAAGGCAAATGACGACAAATTGAAATCTTGAGTTAATTTTGGAAGACCCCGTATAGATATAAACGTTAAAACTATCAATTCAAATTTAATCATAATATTTTTTTTTAATTTTTTTTTCTTTAAACTTAACTTCATACCACAGGTTATCACAGATTTAAAAAAAGGTGTTTATTAGGAAGAAATTGTAATTTCTATTTATTTCATTTAAAATCATCTTTATTTTTATGTTCTTCAAAAGAAATACCATATTTAGGTCATTTCATTTTAACAATAGTTTTCAAAAACAAACGTATGAAAAGAGTATATTTAAAAGCATTTAGAAATTTCTGAGTTCCCATTACGTATGAATGTTTGGTTGAGCCAAGTCATTTAAGGAAAAAAAAAATAATAATAATAAAAAATCTAGAAAAGAAATCTTATTAAGGATTTGTTTTCTTAACTAATTTTATTTGATTGTTGTTTTGGTTTTCATCACCAATTTTCCTTCTCATTTTGTTTTTCTTATCAGTTATTTACAAAGTTTTTTTTTCTTTTTGCTGCATCTTCCAGTTGTGTGCCAACAATTAACAGAAGAAATGCCTCAAATTAAAAATAATATGAAAAAGGAAAAAAAATTCGGCAAAGTTTAATCGTGATAATTGTTAAGTTGAAGTGTGTTTAAGTGAAAGTGTGGAAAGTGAAAACGAAAGATTGTAAGTACTATTTGCAGATTGTTTTTATTTGAACAAAAATGATTTTTTTTTTTGTTTCTGTTTGCTTTTTATTGTTTTTCGTAGTCTTCTGTTGCAAAATTTAATCAACACCTAATTTTAATTTAATTATTTAACTTGTTTGTTTTTATTGTATGTCGCATTGTATGGAGGCTTTTAATGAAAATTAAATTTTAATATTAAAGCAATTATTTTTGCACAAACTTACCTGGCAGTTTATTTTGTAATTGTTTTAAATTTCTGAAAAAAAAGAAAAACACATATTACGAATAAATAAAACTATTCATTAATACATTCAACACTTACCATCCCGATCAAAGAGCGATGGTGATGAAACCGCAGCTGGTTTTAAAAATGCATTCCCCTCGGCTGGTATTGGGAAATAACCTACTTTTTCCGTGTCTTCTTTCATTATCACATAAAGAAAAAATTTTAATCCATCGTTTAAAAATAAATCAACTCAAGCCAGAAATAAATAAATATTGTTTTTAAAACCATTCAATTCTATAAAAGTTCATTGCTTTTTATCTTCAAAAACTGACTACAAGCTCGGCCGTTTCGTCTCTAATAATCCCCTTGGCAGTTAAGTACATAAGTATACATCTAAGCCTTAATTTAAGATTAATTGTTCTACGCCGTTTTTCTTTATTAATCCTGAACCCATCTTTGATTTTTAAATCTTATTTAGTAAACTAAATTCTATTTATTTTATTATTTTATTTATGCCTGTCACTTTGTTTTAGATGCCATCTTGAAGCTTAAAAATTTTCATTCTTGCATAGCTAACTGTGTTCTACTAGTCAAGACCATACATGCAATACCAATATTGTGTGTGTTGAAGTCCTTAAATTTAAAAACGCAACTTAAAGTTTTGCCTAATCTAGTCTCTTATATTAAAATATCATTATGAATATTTAAGGAACAATTTTAATTTATCATAATTCTGTATATAATTGAATAAGAATAGAAACTTAAAATCTATATAAACTGTGAAAAATGGCATTTATAATCAAAACAAGCTGGTGCTAAAATTAAAAAAAAAAAAAAAATAATAAAAGCAACATTAAAAGGTTTAAAAACAAACATACATATATAAAATAATATTTTTATAGTTTGAAAGTCATTCAGCCGGCAATTGTTAAAAATCACTAAAGAGTTTTAATTTAAATCTTCATTTTAAAAATCATTTTGTGCTAAAGTGCAGACCCGTAAAACGTTTATCGAAGCACAAAGAGATTATAACATTTAAATGGCATTACACACATAAATATGGATTCGTATAATTAAACTTATAGCATACACCAAAAAGTCAAATCAACGTTACAAAAACAAACAAAAAAAACACACACACACAAATGCATAAAAGGAAATCTGTTAAAGGTATAAAATGTAAAACAAAAACAGACAAACAGAAAAGCTTAAACCGAGCAAATATTATTCATAATATTTCCAATAGCAATAACAACGGCAACAATAACAACAGCAGCAAAAACAAAGAATGAGTGGATCATCAATACTACACTCACACATACTACGTACATACATTTGTAGGTAAACATACAAAAGCAATAAGCCATATCCGATTTTACGTCTCATTTGCTAAAGTCAATGAACAAAGTAATAAAGTTTTAATAAAAGTGAAAAACAATTGTATTTTAATTCGATTTTTTGTCTGTTTGACTGTCTGTATGTCTATATGCATTAACATTTTGTTGGATCTAAAAAATATTTCTGTTGCTGTAGATGTTGTTTTTGCTACTCAGCGATTATAATCTTTAACTACATTTTTCTCTTTTGTGTTTTTCGCAGAATAAGTATTTAAAAAAAGTTTTACTATTCTTATTAATTTTTCCATGGTAGATAGATAGTTGAATTAAAATATTCTTACATTAATGCATTTTTTGCAGTTCAAAGATTTTTTTATGATTTTTAGCAAAATCAACATAAAAATTGGTAAAAAGTTATGTGGGTAATTATTAGAGCAATAAATATCGGGCAGATAATACAAACCAAATTTTTAATAACTTAAAAAACTAAAATGTATTCAAATTGATTTAAATTTTTTACACGTAAAACCGGTTTGTATAACCGGTTTTTATGCAATATTTTAATTAATATAAAAAATAAAAAACATTTAATTTAGTTTATGTGTTAATTACTTAAAATTGAGAAGAATTTAAAAACTCAGTTGTTAGATTTTAAATTATTCATACTAAGAACTTTTTAAAAAAAACTCATATAGCAGATTTTATACGCGATTTTACTTTATTATTTTCGACGTCATCTCTGATTTCGAATTTTTACATAGCTTACTATTCTACTTGTCAAATACTTTTATTCGATACCCATATTGATGAAGTTAAGAAAAAAATATCCTTTTTTTTCGTACGCAATCTTTTACACTTTTTCATGATTTACTGTATTCTATTGATCTTTTCATTTGATTAAGGCTCTTGAGCCTTTATATTTGTAAATACAAGACCTGAAAGTTACATAAATTTTCTGCACGCCATATTTAGTAGCATCCATTACGAATCTTAAATTTGTTCTTATATACCGCCAGCCACGTCCTCTTATTTACAACACTCTCTCGGTTGTCTATGTAGGAGCTAAATCAATTCGATTATTTTAAGTTAATTTTAGAAAAAACTCCAAGGTAGTTTTAAATTGGAGTTTATATTAGTAGTTTCTAAAGCTACGGCTTGCAATTCGGTGTTACTTGCGTAGACTACCTACCAGCGGCAGGCACACGTATTATGGTATTATGTAAAAAAACAACCAAATTTGTTGATTATTCGAAAGCCAGTTTTGACATCTTTAATAACAATTTTAGTAAAACCAAAGTTAAGTTAAGATAACAAAATATTATACACATATTATTATTATATTATTGTTAAGAATTTTAAATTAAAATTAAATTTAAGAAAATATAGACTTTCGATAATAAATAATAAGAGCACCCCCAAATATTTTCACCAAAAAATAAATGTATATGTATATATACATATATGAGACACACCTGCAAAACGAATGGTATTTAACATCGTAACAGTACCGAATTAATATTATTTGTGGGCATTTTTTTTTTCATAAAATTGTTAACTATCCTGCAATGAAGTTAGTATGCCTAAGACCTTCAAACTTGTTGCATTAATGCTTATGACATATTAAAAAAATCCATCTCACAATATATAAAAATATGAGAAATCCATATGATACTACTTGGATATGTAGACCTAAAATAAATAAAAAGGTGTGTTAAAGAAATAAAAAAAAAATATTAAGAAAATTTAAAAAAATGGACACCATAAATAGGTGTTTAAAATGAGCAGGCGCGCGTTGCTCCGCCCCCCAATGAATAAAAATGCAATCTGAATTTTAATTGAATATCATGTGCAAAAATCTAAAAATTAAAACTTTTTTTTATGAGCGTGGAACTGCCCACTTTTTTAATCGCGAAATTAGATAGACATGACAGCTCAATAAGTGTGCAAAGTTGCAGAGAAATCGATCCACTGCAAGTACCTCCTAACTTTTTTTATGGGCGTGACTCTGCCCACTTTTCTAATCACGAAATTAGATAGTCATAACAGCTCAATATGTGTGCAAAGTTTCAGAAAAATCGATCTAGTGCAAGTATCTAAAATAGATAACTAATTTTTTATGGGCGTGGCCACACCCACTTTATATAACCCATAAACACTCCTTGGAGTGTGTACAAAAACATGCCAAAGTTTGAGGCCAATCGGATTTACGGCTTCGGAGTCTATATATATATGTATATAAATAACTTTTAAGACTACATGTAGCTTAGCTCAAAAGTTAGCTTTATATCTCTACAACACATTATATTTGCAAAAGTTATTCATTAACACATTTTGTTTTATGTCCTATATATGTATTCCCAAATAACCTTTTCTTTAAATAATACATTTATCAAATAAGCCGATTTATTTATTAATAATAAAAAATATTAAGTTACTGTCAGTTGTAAAAAATATTTTCACATGAAAGGGAAAGAAAGCAAAAAGTAGGTGTCACAAAAATCAGCAATATTTGTTTAATTAAATTTGAAAATAAATAAAAATGCAAGTAGAAATAAAAATATGTGTCATTGCAATAAAATTTTTATTTACAAAAATGTATGCAGTATCCGAAATTAAATAAATAGAGTGTTTCTATAAAAGTATAAAACTCCTTTTAAAAAGAAATTACTATAAATAAAATGGAGTGACAAAGTGGCTTTGTTAGCTTAAAAATTATATGGCCCATACAATTTTAAAACAATATCTGAAGACTTATGAACGCCATGCTGGCGGTCAAATTTTACTCCACTTTTTCGAGCATGCCCGGTGTTATTTCGTCAATAGAGCATCGAATGTTGGCTTCTTAATGGAATGTTGGCTGGTGAGCAGACCAAAAATTTTACTTTCAGGGAAAAAAAGTTGTCCAAAGGTGTCAAAACACACAAACGAAGTGGGGCGGTCCGGTCCATTTCTAGATAACATTCGGCCCAACAAAACAATGGTTTCACGTGCTACGGCATACATTTCTGTCTTGACATGAGAAAAAAAACTTAAGAATCATTTGCCTGCAATGTTTACTATTTAAGGTTTTGTTTACACTGGTTTGGAAACTAGAGACAAATAGATCGATAACGCCATTGGCACTTAAGCCGCTCCAAACATTGACTTTTTAGAAGCAATAGAGTCTTAAGACCCTCACAAGGATTGTGTTCTCTCCAAAAACAATAATTCTTGTTTAAATAAGTTCACGTGGGGCCAAAAATGAGTCTCATCGATGAAGATAATTTGACAATAAAAAATTTTGCTAAACTTCATAACAACAGTAGTTTGGAAATAAATTTTCAAGATTTAGAAACCTTATGCAGGTGGTTACTTGCAAGAGTGTTCTAACAAAAAGTCAAGCAGCACTTTATTATTACGAAAGCTAGCTCTACTTATACCTCGAAAAAAACACTTAATATATACTTATTAAATTGTAAGAAATGCCATTGGATTTGCTAGTCTATAACATAATTTTAAGATTATTGTTCTTAATTTATTTTGGGTGGAGTTTTTTTTTCAATTTACTGGATTCGAATTTATCCATCCAATACAGTGTTTAGCGTCTCGGTCTCTGCCCGTGTTAAGGAATGATTTTTTCCTATATCCATATAAGATGCGATTGGTGAAACAATTAAAGCCAGCTGACTATCAGCAGCTTCGTGTTTTTGGTAAATGGACTGATAATCAACTGGAACTTAAATGAAATATCTATAGTTAAATTAAGATAGCACTGCAAGCTACACAGCTCCTGAAACCACTGCTTTGTTCAGTCAGATGTTTGGTGACCGAATTGTTCGTGTTACTTCACACCTTTGGCCAACACCCGACGTACTATTAACAAAGTATGACCGGGTATGCTGGAAAAATTTATGCAAAATTGTACCAACAGGATGACAGTCATGGAAGCCAGATATAAGATGTCAGAAATTGTTTTTAAAAATGAATGCCATAAAATTTTTAAGCCATTAAAATCGAAATTTATATTATTGCATTGAGTTTGTTGTGTCTTATTTTTAAAATAGTTTCTTAGGCTCTAATATATTTCAGACAGGTATTGAGAATAATTATGGAAGCATTCAAATTTCCGTAAACCTGTAATAACAAATATTCCAGCAAGTAGGCAACAATTTTTTGTTTTTAATTTTTATGCTTTAATACAGATCATAAAATATTTTTTTACACCCTTCACCTGTGGTGCAAAAGAGTAAATATAGCTTTGTCATTCCGTTTGTGTTTTCTACAGTTTTCATTTCCGACCCCATAAAGTATACACTTTCTGAAAGCTTATGAATAGAGAAGTCGATTAAGCCCTGACTGTCTGTATAAATACGACTGCCTCTGTCTTTTCCCATATTTCTACTACCAAAATTACAATTTAGCCATAGAATAATTTATAGGTACCATTGCTACTATTTGCAGATATAATATGTCTCTAGAGATATTCGTGAAAAATTTTGGATAAAAAGGGCTCGATTCGGTAAAGCTTTAGACAAAAATTTTGTTTTGAAAATATATATTCCAAAAATTAACAAACTAAAATCAAGTCTGTTCAGCTTCTAGACAACTGATACAGTCAATATTGGTATCATAAAAGGACATGCCTAGCGCATTATAAAAGCGCACTATAAAGAAATTAACTTCATGTTGGCTGCTACTACAAAATGGCAGACAATAAATTTATATATTTGACCCATATACTGGTATCTGGTATTTTAAAATGTAACTTCTTGAACCCCCTCAATATTGGTATCAAATTAAAGGGCTTAACTAGTAGAATATATTTAACTACGTAAAAATTTAAAATCAAGGATGGAGTCGGAAATAATAAGGAAAAATGGCGTATAACATGAAATATAGGTCAAGCTACAATGTGGGGTCATACCTATGTACTTGTTGGTGAAGGGTATTATCATATTCGGCACGGCCGAATATAGCACTTTTACTTGTTTTTTTTTTATTTTTGACATAAACAAATACAAAAATTAAGAAGGAATTATTATAAAATAGTTATGAAAAATTAATTTATATACACTTTTTTCTATACTTAATGTGCAACATAAAACACTATTACATTGTACGCTTAATCTTTTGATAGTTTCTATGTATGATTTCAATAGCACTGAAAAACTGCTATTTAAAGACAATAAAAATAATTAGTTGTTAAAAGCTTAAGCATGTTACCTTTTTGATTTTTATTAAAACTAAAACTTTTTTAGAATCGCATGTGCCACTTTAAACTAATGAAAACATTTAAACTCCATCCACGTAAAAATACTTATGGTTCACTCCATAATAAAAAAAAACAACTACGTTGCAAAAGTAAAATAACAAAATTCTTTAAATACTTTCCTCATTCGTAACCCTTAACTGGATACCTAATTAAGGGGGCACAAATTGACACCTGGTCCTAGCTGGGACCGCTAGTATTTACAATAAAAATTTACAATAGGCTGTTAAACTACTTAAACAAACAATTTCATAAAATATATGTTAGCTTATAGAAATAACTTAAAGTAACGTTACATATCGAAAAAAAATCAATTTCGTTGAAAAAAACATGTTAAAAAAACTTAAATAACTTTAAAAGTTTATATGACTAGTTAGATTTTTGAACATTTCATTTGTTACTTATTTACTCATCAAATAAATATTTGAAATGTGATATTTTCTAACTGTCATAATTATTGGTTTAATTTGTCTTTGGATGTAAAGGTGAACAAGTTGCTCACAAAAAAAATTAATTCACGCACCCTCTTTATTTTTCATAGAAATATTTTCATCAAGTGTAATATAACTTCCTAAGACCATTATTTCGTCCATGTTATAAAAAAATGCCTAAGTCCAGCGATTTGATCCACGTTTTGTTGTTAATTTTGTTAGCATTTAATCCTTTACAACTACACAAGACTTTGTTTCATTATAGTTTAGCCTTACCTCAGGTTCTTTTTTTTCCTTACTTCAGGGACAGATGTGAGAGTGTCATAAAGCAACGGTTGATAATAAAAACCCGGCTTTATCTTTCTTTGCGAAGTAACAACAATTGCAACATTATCCTTACATCCAAATTCACTAGGGAACACTTGTCTTTAATAGTTTTTCATTTTCAAAGCAATCCATCGTTTGTTACTCCTAATATTTAGTTTAGCCTTCAGTTAAGCCTTAAGCATAAACCAAATTTTATTATTTTCCTCCAAGGGAATCTAAAATCTCGCATCACATGCTTACCAAAACTTGATACCGTATCTAGCTGGCGTAGAAGGAACTTCGTTCTTCCTCTGAATTAAGAAGTTTGTTATCGACTGTAATGTTTTCGTATGGTTTTAAATTAGTTAAAAATTTAGCAAATGCCGATGTGTTTGCATTTATTTTTAGAGGAAATTTGACTGGGCCTAGTCGGGTCCAGTTGGTATAAATATGAGCAAAATCTCATTTTAGCTATTTACCACTACCATAAAACCATGGTCATAAAATTTACACTTATTATTAATTTTCGTGTAAAAAATACCTTCATTGAGAAATACCTAAAGTTTCACTGAAATATTTGCAATATTAATACAAAAATCATTACAGAACATCCAAAAATGCCTGGCCAGGCACAGGTAGCCTCTTAAGGGTTAAACAAAAAATTAAAATTGTTATTAAAGAAACATATAAAAAACATTGTCATAGAACGACTAAAAATTTAAAAATATTTAAAATATTCAAAAACTAAAGAAAACAGAATTTATTTTAAAGTCAGTTGTAAATTCCAATACACCTAGTCTATTTGCAGGTGCTGAAAATTATTTTTTTAATTTTTAGTTTCTAAATATATGTATATGACATTTAAACATTTCCCCAGATCTTACTTTAGCATGTACTGCACCATATCTACTTATATGTTTGTTTTTACTTTAATATTTTCATTAATTAAAATGAATACATAATATTTCTATTAAAAGTGTTTTTTTTTTCAACAACCATTAAGGGAAAACATGCCCACGCTTTTAGTTTAAACTCGTTATGAATTAAGAGCAACAACAGTTTTGCCATAAGCAAACCTTAACAAATATGAAAATAAAATATGAAAATATGTATGTAAATAACAGAATTCGCAGAGGAAAAAGTAGAATTTTTATTTATGGCATTAAAAATAATTATATGTCACTATTATGGCTAATGAATAAAATAACCAATTTTATTTAAAATACGTATAATATGGCTCATAATATTGCAGAGTATTATTGTTCGATTCTAAAAAAAATTAATCATTTTTGCAATAGCAAAATTGTCAATATGACAATGAACACATTAACACTTTTAATCGAAATTAAAATACTGTAAGCGATGGACCGGCAAATGAGATGTTGACATTATTATGGTAATAACTGAAGTATTTATTAATGTTTCTATAATGGGAATCTTTCACTGCTTGATACACATTAAATATTTCTGGGGAATTGTTTTATTTTATAACTACAAATATACTATTTATATTTAAGTTAACATAACAAAGTAGTTAAACATTATTTAATTTTATGGCTAATTAATATTTTTGACAACTGAGTCTTTGCATAAAACTTTTTTAATTTATGGTATGCCATCAGCAGCGGACACTATAGTCGTAGATAAATATTTGAAGAAATTTGTGTTAAAAAAAGAGGCATAATACACATTTTAAGAAATTTAGAAAATGTTAAATGGAAAATACCGGTGGCAAGCCTGTTTTAAAGTCGCATCACAAAATAGACTTTGCAAAAAATACATGCAGTGATCAACTGAGTGGGACAATGTTGAGTTTCCCGGCGAAAAAATTCAACTTAGATGGTCCATACTCTAGCAGTTGTTATGGGCATGATTTGCGAACAATGACATGCGTATGCCAAAAATAAACCTTTATGTTGGCAGCGTTATAGGACACTTTTATAAAACTGGGATCAACTTTGCCTTTAAGTACTTTCAACTTTAACTTTTGTAACAACGAACTAAGAAGTTCGTATTGCATTCTGTTTCGAAGGCGAGCTTTAGTGGAGTTTATTATTAAAAATAATCTTTAAATTTTTGACTGAACATGTATACATACATTTATGTATGCACATTAGAGGTCTGCATATGTGCGATTAAACGACACATGAATTCACATATCAAGCCAGCAAGTAGTGTGTTGTGTGTGATTTTAGAATCACACACAATTAATTGTGTGTGAGTAATAGCCTATGTGTGCAAAGCGTTCAATTATTTATGTGAGTGTTGTGAGAGAAATATTTGATTCAGGTGTAAATAACAAATTTGCTCTTTAATTCGAGTAAATACACTTGTGTGTCGATGTACATATTGTGTTTTATCAACAGAACATGTGTTTTGTGTTTTAAATTTTTTTTATCGTATTGAAAACAAAATATTAGTAAAAAAATGTTGCATTAAAAAGTGATACAAACTTTTTAGAAGCAAAAAGTAGTAGTTTTAAATATATTTTTTAACAAATGGAATTTTTATTAATTTGTTATTAATTTAGCACTCTTACTTGTTTTTTTAAATTATGTCACACAGTTGACATTAATCACTATAGCTACCGAATTTAATCATAAACAAGTTAAAAAATTTTACAACTGGCTACTTTTGTATACTTTGGCAGATTTTTAATTATAAATTAAAATAATTATTATTTAAACAAATTAAATGTGTTTTCAATAAATAAAGTTAAAATAAAAATAAATTCAACACATTGACAATAATGGTAAGGAACTAGGTACCTATGTATATCAGACTTTTTTTTATAAAAGACGGAATAATATTAAATTAAATATTAAATGAAGAAAATATATATCTCATGAGGAAAACATATAAATTATTTTTGTAAAATATCATGAGTCATGAAAATAAACATTTATTCCGTTTATGCACTAATTTCAGTTTTAAATTCATGCTTTGGAATATTATAATGCAAAAACATAATTTTATTTACACTGTCATCATTTGATGCAATACTGCATCTTTTTTCTGTGATTAAATTGCGTGCTGCCGAAAATACCCTTTCGGAAGCTGCACTGCTTGCAGGCGTACCTAATATTTTACAGCTGAGTTTATGTAGCAATAGAAATTGTTGTTTGTTAGCTTCCCACCATTTCAGAATGTTGAAGTCGTCATAAAAATTGATAGTTAAAGTTTCGTACTTCAATATTTCTGTTTCCACAACATCCATACTGTTGTTTAATTGGGCTGGTGGCAAAAAATCGCAAATTAGCTCTATGTTTTCATTAGATACTTCTGACGTGCCCCCGCTTTGAGTTTGAGGTTCAACAACTTCTTCCAAAAACTTTCTCATTGTACGTTTACACTCATTTCTGATTTCGGTCTGCTCGTCTTCACTAAATTGAACCATTTTATTCAAAGGTGGGAAGAGAAATAGCCCAATTTTGTGAAATATAGTCAAGTTGTTTAATACGACATTTTCCAAATAATACAGCAATTTCTCCTTAAAATGTTTTGTAATTTCTATATCTGAATTATCGACGGCACATTTTTTTTAAGCGGTAAATGTAAATGTAGACATATATTATTTATATTTTTATTATTTTTTTTTTAATTTTTTTAAATATTTTTTTTTAATTTTTTTCTGCAATTTTTGTTTGTTTTTAATACATTTGTTTTTATTTTTTTTAAATTTTTATTTTAGAAACTAACATACGTAAACTCAATTATAATTTTACAATGGTATGTTTTTATATGTATGTTTTTTACATGCATGTACGTATTTTATATGAGATGAATGGTGATACAAACAATTGTTATTGCATGACTACACGTTGTGAAAGGTATATAAGATTCGGCACGGCCAAATATAGCTCTGTTACATGTTTTTTTTGTTATTGTTTTGTTTATTTTATTAAATGTTATCAACGTTTTTGAGAAACATAAAAATAAAACAAACAAAAAAGCGGTTAGTCGCTGAATTTGCCATAAACCGCTGATTCAGCAACACTTTTAATATTTTAAGCTTAAAATGTCAATTTTAAGTTGAACAATTTTACTATTTTTTTTTACATTTTTTACTGTTTGTTTCTATCAATTCTATACATATCATCAATGAATAAAAATATAGTGTAGTAAGTGCTTAAGAATTATTGCCTTTGTATACTGGTTTTGTCATATTGTAAATTTTTTTTTATAATATTATTGTTATTGTTTTTTGGATACAAAAAATACATTTATTACAACCATTTCATTTGATTACTTTTTTTGTTAAAATTTTAATTTTCCTATTCACTTAACAAAATAAGAAAGTCAAGAAACACACGAATGATTAGTGTGATTTTTAACTTCGCTCAGGTTTTTTTATTGTAATATGTATGAATTTGAGTTCATCAAACAATAAACAATAATAGAGAAACACACACAATTAGTGTAAGTGTGTGTGGCTTACTTTTTAATGAACGGTGTTGTGTTGATCTCTCATTTAATATGATTGAGTGTGAATGACTCGCTCCCATTTTTTTTACACATTTGATAATAATATCAAATACACACACAGCATTCATTTGGCTACCAAATCATTTGTGCAGACCTCTAATGCACATTCACTGGAATGCAGAGTACGAAAACAAACAAAAGAAAATGTTTCCAATAGTTTTGTTTCGATCATTTCAGAGAGGGAAAACAAAACGAAACAAAACCCAGGATAACGGTACATGCATTTTGTTTTGTATTGTTTTGTACTATGAGTGCAAACAAAACCAGAATCGAAAAGTACTCAGCTTCAACATGCAAAACAATACAGTACAATACTTTCTGCAAACGTTTCAAAACGTTTGCTGATTGATTTGCTCTTTACATGAAAAAATCTACATGTTTATTGCTGCTTGTTGTTGAGAATTTTTTAACATTTTACCTACCTACATTAATTTTATGATCCTAATAACGATATGAAGTCACTAACTATAGTTTGCGAATTGGTAATGGTGCATTGTTATTATGATTGTTATAATCTTTTTGTTCTGCAAACGTTTGCAAACGTTTCATTCTTGTTTCGTACTCAAACGAAACATACCGTCAAAGCAAAGCCTAAGTACAAAACCCGAATTGTTTTGTTTATGCTCTTTTGCATTGAAAAGTTTGTGGTTTTGTTTTGCTCGCAAACAAAACGATTCATGAAAATTGAAAAGTTTCTGACATAGATGATTTGTACTGTGTTTCGTTTCGTTTCGTTTCTTTTCGTTCACTGCTGGAATGTCATAACAAAAAAAAAAAACAAAATTGGAAGGGAGCTAATAAAATTAATAATAGACGATAAACTAAAATGTTCTTTACTTTTAATCTAAACGAGCCACGAATTTGTTCGGTCATATTGTATATTAAAAAAAAATTAAGACGCTAAACAAATTTAATGTCACCATATTTTGCAAGATATCGCCAAATTGATATTCCTGCCTAATAGCCTTTTTACACTTGCTCACATCTTTCATCAAATCAACAAGATGTTAATATCTTCCCATATGTGTTTGTGTGTCAACATTTCTCAACATCTTTTAAAGATGTTCCTAACTCATTTTGTTCCACTCAACATCTTTCGATTATTTTAGTGTCTTCACTAGAAATAAAAAAAATTGTTGCAAAAATTTACATGGCATCACTAGAAAAAAATTACAAGTGCCAAAAAAGAATAAATACATACAACGAATAGGCTTGAAATATCTAATTATCTTCATCCTCTAACAAAATCTGCATATTGTAATAAGAAAATAAATTTATTGTCCGCCATTTTGTAGTGGCGGCCAACATGAATTTCAATTTTTTTCAGTGCTTATGTTGCGCTAGTCAAGTGCCTTCAGATGATATTATTATTATTGACTCTCTCTGTTGTCTAGAAGCTGAAAAAATTTTTGTTTTTGTTTTTAAATTTTTGGAGTATATAGTTTAAAAAAAAAAATTTTTACCTATAACTTAACCGCTTAAAGCCTAATTTATTTAAAATTTTTAACTATAAAGGCATATTATATCTTTAAATAGTAGCAAAAGTACCTATAAATTATTCTATGACTGAAAAATTTTAATTTTGGTGATAAAAATATTGAAAAAAAAGAGAGGCAGTCGCGTTTTTTGCTCAAATCTCAGAAAGTTATAGGGAGATTGTGCTGAACTTCAATAGCAAGAGATTGATACCATAGGCAGATCTGAGGATCATATAGTTCTAAAAGTTGATTTCAAACAACACACGTACAGACGGACAGGCGGACAGACCGTCAGGGCTTAGTCGACTCCCCTTTTCATAAGCTTTTA
Organism: Phyto melanocephala; assembly: GCA_941918925.1. Classification (NCBI taxonomy): domain Eukaryota; kingdom Metazoa; phylum Arthropoda; class Insecta; order Diptera; family Rhinophoridae; genus Phyto; species Phyto melanocephala. The sequence continues at coordinate 109,179,725 of OW799235.1, read as the reverse complement.
GAAAATATATACTTTATGGGGTCGGAAATGAAAATTGTAGAAATTACAAACGGAATGACAAAGCTATACATATATACCCTTATGCACCACAGTTGAAGGGTATAAAAATAATATATTAAAACTAATGTCAAAAAAATTTTAACTAATTTTTTAACATTAAATATTTAACTTTAACATTTAGCATAGATATTTTTTTATTCAAAATTGAGATTTTTATATCTTATAAAGGCCATGACTCTCAGAATCAGTTGTTTGATATGTCAAAAATTGTATGTGCGTTCAGAAAATGTAATAGTGTGAACAAAAATTTTGAAAGATTTTTTGAAGAGTGTGTCCGATTTGAAAATCTTTTGAAAATATTTATAAAATAATTGTTTCTGTGCGATCAGAGTTGTTTTTTGTAAACAAGTATGACAGTGTGGCAAGCAATCACACATTTTGTTGCAATTTTCTTATGTAGGTCAGAAAACATTTATATTTTTATTTGACATAATCGCACGACTTTGTAGGATAGTCAGTCAAGGTCTTTAGCTAGAACTGCTAGTAAAAATAGGACATAAGTTTAAAAAGCAAAGGCGTGATATAAAAACAATCTATACAAATAGTAAAACTTTAATAAATATCTTTTAAAATAAGGTTTTAAAATAATTTATATTTTAATTAAATTTAAAAAAATCTTTAATATTAATACTTGAGTATTTAATAAAAAATTATGACCTAGAAAGCCTGATTAAGAGAAACTTAAAAACAAAATTATATATTTTTATTTTTTTTTTGTCTTGTATACCTTAAAACTGCTTTTAAAAATTGATTTGTAAACAAAGATTTGGCACCCTTTAATGATCATCAAAATTGATGGCCAATAATATTATAATCTTTCCAATTCCCAATAACTATTTTATTGACATAATTAAAACTTTTTACAACCGCTACAAAAATACCCTTTTAAAGATGCATAATAAAACAGGTCTTTAAAATTTACTGTCTCATGAATCTCTAACTACTTGAAGTAACTAAAATATATATAAGAGTTGTCTAAAATAGTAAAATAACTTATTTCGTATAATTTCTTTTATATTGTCTGTTTTAAATGGTTATTGTTATGCCGAATACTAACTACCAGTAAAAGTTTTTATTTAAGTTGAAACATAAAAAAAAACATTTTCATATGTCTGTCATTTTTGCCTTTGAATGTGTTACAGTTAAAAATTTTGTTATATTTTTTGGTTGCATGTAGTATCTATGTTTTTCATTCCCCAAGGCTGCATAACGGGTACTGTAATTAAAGTTAATTACCAAAACTTTTTGGCACTGTGTAATAAAAAACAACCAATTTTTTGTATATTTTCAGTTTTTTTTTAGTAATTTTTCGCTTCTCCTTTATACTCTTCATAATTTTTAACATACTTAAAATGAACAGCAACAGCATCGACAGCAGCAGCTGTAGTTAAAGTAGCATTAAGTTAAAAAAAAACAATTTTTACAAACATGCGTTCTTTATACATTATTTAGTTGAAAAATGTGATTATGTACATGTTGTAGGCGTTAGTATACTTCTTGTGTGGGTGCATGTATGAGATGTTGCATGATGTGTAGTATCTCATCATTTCTTTTCTTAATGTTTCTGTAAAAAAGGAAACAAAAACAAGTTCAAACTAAAAGTTCTACAAAATGAAAAACAAACTTAAAAAGTTAATTTGGCAGAGGTCTTAAACTATTCAAGCTTGCAACAAAAATTAATGTTACCACCTCTCTACTGACGAATACCAAAAATAGGGAAAGTTTACACTAAGTGCATTATTACTACCGAATGTGTTACACATGTACAAACAGCCCCAGCAAAAAAAAAAAGAATGACAAAGAAATTATTTTGCAGGGATTCAACTGATGACTAAATTGAAACAATAAAGGGAAAACAAAAATGATTTTTACGTTAGTGTGTCAATGAAAGCACGTCTTTATACATATAGATCAAACAACGGCAATCCTTTAAAAGTGCACAGAACTAGGTCAAAAAAAACGAATTTTCTAGGAGTAATTGATGTTTCTGTATGTAAATTGTAAAGCATATTAAGGCCTTTTAACATTACAGCTGCTAACAGCTGATTGGCTAGAAGTTTAATTATATCAAGTATTAACTTCTAAAAGATTTATTGAAAATAAAATTAATTTTTCATAGAAATAAGTGTAGTTTTTGCAGTACTTTTAAATATTTTTGTAATAATATTTTTTTGACACACTGTATTCAGCTGCTTGTTTGTAATAAACAAGTAAGAGCATTATATTCGGCTGTGCCGAATCTTTTATACCCACCACCAATTTTGTGTACATTTAAAGCACAATATTTATTATTTTGTTAATCGCTATAGAATAATCTCTTTATAATAAAACCACCCATTATAACTTCGGTATGCTAGTAAAATGTTTTCGTAAATTTAGTCTTTCAATGAAAGTGGCCGTTAAAATACGCGTGTCAATAAAGTTTCTGCTAATAAACATAACTAAGATATTTCAATATAGTCCTTTAGTATTCCAAAATCTTTATTCATAGAGAATTTACATGAATTTAAGAGGAAAGTTTTATCTAAAAAATAGTGCTAATTTATTTTTGTTATCTTATGTTCTCCTGAAGTTATGCTCTATTAAAAATGGGAATTTAGGAAAATTTTGACCTAAGTAAAAAAAAATTATCTCTAAACATTATAAACAATTTATTTTCATGTATTAAGAATGTATATTTTGAATTATAAAAATATGTATCACTTTCTTTGTAGAGGGTGGTTAAATTGTAAGGGCCACAGGGTGATTCAAAATATACATTCTCAGAATTTTTCTAAAACGGGAAATTTATTAGTAAGATTTTGATTTTAAACTTCTATAACATTTTGCTTTTAAAAGATTTTCAAACGAAATAAGTTTTGTATAATTTTAAAATTTGTTAGCGCACAACATGCCAACTGGGCATAAGTGCATACCTGTCATGGGCTTGGGCTTTTATACCCCTTCTCCTTTCAACCTAATATTTGTTAGCCATTAGTACATGAAAATAAATTATTTATAATGTTTAGAGATAATTTTTTTTGACTTAGGTCAAAATTTTCCTAAATTCCCATTTTTAATAGAGCATAACTTTAGGAGAACATAAGCATAAGTTGTTAGCATGCCATCTAGTAGTTCCTAGTAGAGTCATCTATCTTATCATCTTTATCTTATATTTAGCTACAGTACAATAAATGTCGCAGTGTAAGATGAATAAATGCTAATATATATGACTAATATATTTTTATAAAAATTTAAAGAAAAAAGTATGCATGGCACATCTATTTTCCGTTATAACGAAGACTTTGACCAAAAAGCCATGTTTGCAAAATTTCAGAATCGAACATATAAGGTTTTTTCGACGTACGTTACCGCGGGAACCCGCGGGCTCCCAATTTTACCGAAAAGCGTTTCTTGTGTTGAAAATTGGGTAAATTGGGTAAATGAGAACGTTCAAGAGAGAGTAACATGTGTTTCTCTTTTTACCAGACTTTACCTGTACTTTTTTTGCGTGTAAAATGGGAAAACTGTCAGATCACTAAATCAGCTGTTTTCAAATTGCAAAAATATAAAAGGTTGAAAAGATTTTTTATTTTTGTAAACAATGGAATATACTTTGTCTGAGAATATAAATAGAGTTTTTGTAATTTGAATAATTTTAATCTATCTATCTATCTTCTATCTATCTATCTATCTATCTATCTATCTATCTATCTATCTATCTATCTATCTATCTATATATATAAAAGTGAAACTCTGTGTGTGTGTGTGTGTGTGTGTGTGTGTGTGTGTTAGCTATAGACTCTGAAACTGCAAAACCGATCGGGCTCAAACTTTGGTAAGTTGTTGTACACATACCGGGGAGTGTTTATGGATGAAAAAAAAGTGGGCGGGGCCACGCCCATAAAAAATTAGTTATCAGTTTTAGCTACTTGCACTTGACCGATTTTTCTGAAACTTTGCACACATATCGAGCTGTCATGACTAAATAATTTCGTGATAAGAAAAGTGGGCGGGACCACGCCCCTAAAAAAGTTTTAATTTTGAGGTACTTGCACTGGACCGATTTTTCTGAAACTTTGCACACATATTAAGCTGTCGAGACTTTATGATTTTGTGATTAAAAAAGTGGGCGGGGCCACGCCCATAAAAAAAGGGTACAATTTTGAGGTACTTGCACCAGACCGATTTTTCTGAAACTTTGCACACATATTGAGCTGTCATGACGAAATAATTTTGTGATTAGAAAAGTGGGCAGTGCCACGCCTATAAAAAAAAGGTGTAATTTTGAGGTACTTGCACTTGACCGATTATTCTGAAACTTTGCACACATATTGAACTGTTATGACTTTACAATTTCGTGATTAGAAAAGTGGGCAGGGCCACGCCCATAAAAAAAATTTTAATTTTGAGGTACTTGCACTGGTCCGATTCTTCTGAAACTTTGCACACATATTGAGCTGTTATGACTTTACAATTTCGTGACTAGAAAAGTGGGCAATGCCACGCCCATAAAAAAATTATAATTTTTAGGTTTTTGCACTTGATATTCAATTAAAATGCAGAATGCATTTCGATTCATTAAGGGGCGTAGCAACGCGCGCCGGGTTTGGCTAGTATATATATAAAAGTGAAACTCTGTGTGTGTGTGTGTGTGTTAGCTATAGACTCCGAAACTGTAAAACCGATCGGACTCAAACTTTGGCAAGTTGTTGTACACATACCAGGGAGTGTTTATGGGTGGAAAAAAGTGGGCGGGGCCACGCCCATAAAAATTAGTTATCAGTTTTAGCTACTTGCACTTGACCGATTTTTCTGAAACTTTGCACACATATTGTGCTACCATGACTGAATAATTTTGTGATAAGAAAAGTGGGCGGGGCCACGCCCCTAAAAAATTTTCAATTTTGTGGTACTTGAACTGGACCGATTTTTCTGAAACTTTGCACATATACTAAGCTGTCATAACCATATAATTTCGTGATTAGAAACGTGGGCAGGGCCACGCCCATAAAAAAATGTTATAATTTTGAGGTACTTGCACCAGACCGATTTTTCTAAAACTTTGCACACATATCGAGCTGTCATGACTTAATAATTTCGTGATTAGAAAAGTGGGCAGTGCCACGCCCATAAGAAATAGGTATCATTTTGGGGTACTTGCACTTGCACGCCCATAAAAAATTATAATATTTAGGCTTTTGCACTTGATATTCAATTAAAGTTCAGAATGCATTTCGATTCATTAAGGGGCGTAGCAACGCGCGCCGGGTTTGGCTAGTAACTAATAAAACATATGCATTTCACTCTAGTGTTTATTTGGACATACTTTAACAAACATTAAACTTAAAAACTAAAAATTTGTTGTACAATTTTTTTTAGCAATAGCAGAGGTCCAAGCTGTTGGTAGAAAAACGGCGTGGTGGCGGCTAAGTGCAAAAATTACCGGCGGTAGATTAGAGCTGGTTTAAGAAATTATTAAAATACAAAAAACCGAAAATAAGTGTTTTAACGAAATAAGTAGGTTTTGCGTTAATCATATTGTGCAGTCATATCTTTACGATTACAAAAACTTAGCATTCCACTATTTTTATAACAAGAGTATTGATCCAGGATATATTTTAGTAAAACTCAATATATTAAATTTTAATGCAAATCATTTTTATTTTGGCTTAAGTTTATTTATTCTTTATTTAATTTTATAATTCAAATTAAATTAAATTGTAACCATTTTTAGGAATATATAAAGAATATGAACATGTTGAATAAAGAATTTTCATTTGATAGGTGAAGTAAAAAATTCAACAAAAATTTGAAAAATAATACTAAGATTCACTAATTCAAATTTCATTGAATTGTAACATAAATAAAAATTTTCAATAACATAGTAGTATACCGATAAAGAGCGCTGATGATGAAATCGTAGCTGATTTCGAAAATGCATTCCACTCGGCTAATATCGGAAATAATTTTAGAAAGAATACTCCTAAAAATGGTTACAATTTAATTTAATTTGGATTATAAAATTAAATAAAAAAATAAATAAACTCAAGCCAAAATAAAAATGATTCACATTAAAATTTAATATATAGTAAAAAGTTCGAAAAAATATATACATAAAACTCAATATAATTTTCTATATCAAACCTAATAATGATTAAACTATTTTAACGTTATCATACAGAAACTTCTGTTTTTTTTTATAATAGAAAATTAAATTGATTTCGTATTACCATATATGCACGAATGAAAGCGAGTTGAAAAAACAACGATATATGTGAATATGTTTTTCTTGTAATTTTTAGTACAGCCGTAATATATATACATATACTCTATTGTTTGATTGTGGACATAACAGAGTTATTTTAAATCTTTTTCATTAAAACTTAGTGCTAAGTCCCCTTTTACAATAGAGAAACTCTTAAGCAGTTCGTTATACGATCTAAACACCATACGACAGCGAAAAAAAATTAGAAAAATAAATTTCTTAATTGTAAAAATTTTAGGAAGTTTTAAAAGAGTATGAGAAAAATATATGCCTCTCATTTCTAGTTTGTAAAAAGCATTTAACGTCATCAGTCGAGATAGCCTGATGCGGTTCATCCGAACAAAATAATTCGGCGACGGCGGTTAGCCGGCTGGGGGCATATCAACCTAGATCTCTAAACAACAGCCGTACAATTTTGACGTTTTTTTCGGGCTTGAAATGTGGTTTTTTGCGTTCCAGCAAATTTTGGTAAATTTATCGTTTTCTGAGAGAATTTTTTGTTTTGTCAGTTTTCTTACGTTTTAAATTTGAAATATACACTGTGCGGTATGAATTTTCGTACATTTTTATCTATAACTCTTTTCCTAATTCATAGATTTAAGCGATTTTCAGAGAAAAATATTCTTTTGACTCGATAAATATATATTCGAAGTTTCATGACTCTACGTTTATTCGTCTGGACACATTTCAATTTTATTCGATGTGCGAAGGACACGGTTTTTTCGACCTACTCTTGCCTTATGAGCTATAACTCTGTTCCTAATATTCCGATTTAGCCCTTTTTCAATACCAAACAAACCTTGTCTATAAGAAAGATTCTGGCAAAATTTGAGCCCCCTAGCTTTTTCGGTGCGACCTCTATCGTGCTTCCAACATACGGACAGACGGACAGATGGACGGACATAACTAGATCGTCAGCAAATCAAACCCTGATTCAGAATATATATACTTTATGGGGTCTGAAATGGATATGTCGATGTGTTACAAACGGAATGACAAAATGAATATACCCCCACCATTTTTTTGGTGGCGGGTATAAAAACTAAGTCACTGTAAAACCGCTCCAAAACATAATTTATTTTTTTATTTCTTGTAAATTAATTTTTTAAAATTATGGAGCTACTTTTCTTATATTTTTCTGTTTTAAGTGTTGTTTTGATTTTGTATTAAAATTTTTAACTTGTCAAAAAAATTTTAATGGGCGCCATCTAACAGTATTTTTTTAAATCTTTCTAACTTGGTAGCACTGAATTAGCTAAACCGAAAACAAGGTTATATCTCATAAAACCTATTTAAAAAGGGTTAAAAAATGGTTATAAAAAAATTATTTCTTATGCTGAAACCAGGTTTTAATAATTGCTTTTATCATTAAAGTTAAATTTGTGTTAGCAACTTAAGTTTTATTAGATATTGTGCACGTTTTTGCATTAAGTTAAAAGTACATTATTCATGAAAAATAATTTTTTATTTAAAGAGATATTTATGATAAATCCTAATATACTACTTGTTTAAAAGTCAATGTTATATACTTTGCACTACTTTAAAATGTTTTTGCTGGGATGTATAAAAAAAATTTCAATCTTTGAACTTAAATAATTGTTAACTTAGAGAAATTATGAATTTTTGTGTTAAGGCCATTCGATATTAGTTACATATTTTTGCAAATATTCGATGAACTCAAAACTCTCATAAAAATTGGTTTAATAATTTGATTTTAGTTTTCGTCTGATATCTTACCAACACACAGTGAAGCTAATTGTTAGAATGAAACAAAAATTTTAATTTTTTTTCCTTTTCCTAAAAATTATTAAAAAATAGATTAAGACTATAAAAACAAGAAGAAAAAAAAATAGGTCCAATTAGATTAAATACAAACTACAACAAAATCAAAACTTGGCCAAATTAACAAATAATAAGAAGCTAAATAGCTGCCGTTCTGTTTATATCAGAGTAAGAATATATAGGAAAATAACAAAAAACAATATTTTCATTCCTTCTTTGTACTCTATATCCCAAGGGCATATCGAAGCAGATCACAGTTATTTTTGATTCCTTTTCGATCATGTTCGCTGCCCAGTGAATTTATGGCTACTAAACAGCACCAGTTTAGGTAATTTCTCTAGACTAGAAAGCATTTTCATATTTTCGAATGGTGATTACCGACAGTCAAAATCACATAGCTTTTCATCAAACTGAGGTTGCAAACAAAATTTACACTTAATGTCTGCCTACTGGTGATCCATAGATTACCGCGACCTTAGTCTCTCTAAGTACGAGGTCCAGGATTCTGATATGCCCCATCAGTAAAGATATTCATGTCGGTATCCATGCTCTTATTGTGCCTGAATTACTCTGCTCATACGTAAAATCGACACTGGAGTCTCAGTAATCTATTTTGGGTTTACTCGACTCATGCACTTCATCGGAATCAGAGTCTCCATAGTCTCTTTGAGTTCAAGGTTAAAGGTTCTAATATGCCCCATTAGTTAAGTTACAAATATAACAATCTATATCTTTATTGTGCATAGATCTCTCCGCTATGAGCATGCAAGTAGTCTCTCGATTACATGCCCTCCATTGGCGCCTGAGGTGCTCGTAATACCTCTATGCCCCGGACAAGAAAACACCAATGCTTGGATGCTTCACCCCGGGGGATTTAAAAGGCTAAAGAAGTACTTACTGTTAATAATAAAAAAATCTCCTTGATTTAATGGACTAACATAAGGCTTTCACTCTTTGTGATAGCTAAAATTCGATTTTATTATTCTGCAATATATATAAAATATAAGATATTAAAGCGTAATATTTTAAGAGCTATAAAATTCAGAAAAAATCATGAAATCTTTATTTAAATCGATAGTACGGTCCATATAATTTAATGTTTGAAGATTATTTCAAGCATATGTTTGCCGTGACTGCGCCTCAAATGGTCCATCCGCCTAGTCAAATTTTGTTATACTCTTTCCAACACTTCGGCGGGTATCTCATGAATAAATGCTTCAATGTTGTCTTCCAATGCGTCAATTGAAGCGGGTATGTGTGTATAGACATGAGCTTTAACATAGCTCCACAAAAAATAGTCTTAAGGCGTTAAATCGCACGATCTAAGTGGCAAATTGACCTGTCCCGAACGTGAAATAAGATGTTCACCGAACTCGCCTCTCAATAAGCGTGCTGTGTGGCATGTGGCACCGTCTTGTTGAAACCACATGTCATGCAAGTCAAGCTCTTGCATTTTGGGCAAAAAAAAGTTGGATATCATCTCACGGTAGTGCTCATCATTCACAATCCTGCTTATTAACGTACCCATTGAGCCAAAAATGAGCTTCGTCGCTGAACACAATTTTTCGAAAAGAATCGCGCGATGAACTTTCTTAACAGAGCACGCATTTAGATAATTAAATTCAATAATGTAAGCGTTTTTCGTTTGTAAGACGATTCGTGGTTAAATTATAGACCAACCTGAAGACGTTTGACAGTGAAACAAAACACGAAACGTGCGTCAGCTGTTTAAATCAGTGTTGCCAAAAAGATAATAGCTAAAAAATCATCCTTTTTATCAAAAACAAAATAAGCATACTTTTTCCACTTGTAGTCTTGCTTAATGTTAATATTATCAGAATAATACAACAAACAAAATATAATCACATAAAATAATCAATCATGAACATAAAAAGTCGAATATTATTATAATATAATTTTAGATAGTGATAATACTACCTCAAGCTATAACATCCTTATTGACTACTGAACAGATAAATTTGATGGCTCGTGAAAACATTTAATTGAAACAGTAAAAGTTTCTAAAAACAAGTTTTATACAAAATATATTATGACAGTGACGAACGTAAAGTAACCAAGACTTTTCCTACGTGTCAGAGCACCTGGTTTAGCTTAATAAAGTTTAATTGCTGCTTATATAGATTTGATTTCGGGTATATTGATGAAGTATTAACAAGTGATATTTAGTTTAAATGCTGTTATGCTTTTACTCGTTTGCTGTTATGGGCTTAATTACCTAAAATGTTATCTCTTGTTATTGTTTAAACAATGCACAAAAATTCACATCAATAACAAATTTCATAAAAATATAACCAGCAAACAATTTGTAACTAGTTCAATGTGAATAACATTTTTATGACTTCTAATTCATAAGTGCAAAAGGAGGCATATAGAATGCATTCTGCAAATATAAAATAGTTATCTATTATTGATGTGCTTCAAAATACATCCGAAATATCTTAAGCAATTTATCTAAACAAACATTATTAACATATGAAGTATGGGTTTCTATTCATCTACTATACATGCATTCTATGCAAGTGAACTTTTTTATTATATTCATATAATCACATGTTCTCTAATGACACGTTAGTATTAAAACGAAGTATGTTTCACTTAAATTGAACCACTTCATCATGCCTTGAACTCAAGCATTTACTATTTCTAAATTAACTTTCGATAATTATATCTCTGTTGATTATCATAATGTTTGTGACAAAACTTCATCATCAATTCGAATATAAAAATGGCTTAAAAAAATATGTGAAGAAAATTTAAAAATTGTAAAAAACAAATAAAAATTCCGCCAATCCTTTACAATACAGTTTTAATTTCATATGAAAATAAAAGTCAATAAATTCACCACTTACATATATTTTATATATTGCAAGTAGTTCATATTCAATTTAAAACAAAAGTAAAAGAACAAGTGTAGTAGTCTATATAGTAAAATTTCTTAAATTTAAAATGCACTAAGAATGACATAGTTCATTCGCATTTGAGAACGCGCAAAAAGACGATTTAAATAAAAAGAAATAAAGAAAACAGCAACAACAAATATTATATAAATTCATGAACTAGTTTTCTACAGTCGTTTGACTTTTAAAATATGTGACGACTGTGTCTCCACAAAACGACTAAAAACTGAACAATAAAACATTTTGCAAATGGAAAATTTGTACACAATAATATTTTTTTTTTTTGGCTTAAGAAAATTGGAGCAAAAAAGTGATTTTAGTGCGGGCGTATAAAAAAAACTAACAGACTGATTTAAAATGTAGAAAATGTGAAAAGAGTTTATTAAGAATTTTTTAAATTAAGCATAGAAAGAGTGAGAAATTTAAGAAAACTTAATAAATTTTTGGCAAGTGACTGACAACTATTTGAAGTTATTAAGTTAATATGAATAATTTAATTCACAGTTGTAATCTAGCACTGTCATAACTAGGGTTTGGGAATGAACCACTTAATATTCCCGGAAAAATTTTGCTCTTATTTCCGGGAAAACGGGAAATAAAAATTATGTAATATATTATACACATGTAGGGGGAATATCGATAATATATATATATTAATTAATATATATATTTTCGATTAATATATTAGGAAATATGTTTAATTTTATATTAATTTCTTATCTGTTTTGGTAAATTTAAAGAATATTTGAATAAAAAGCAAGGCTTTTAATTTGTTAGCGTTTTTTGTTTGTTAGGTATTTGCAACTTTTCTCAAATACGAATATGGAAAAGAAAAACAAACATCGTCGGTCAAAAATATTTCACGCCAAAGTTAACGATTTTCTGTAATGATTTTTAATAAGTGCTAATAAATCTCAAGTGAATTAATTATATAATACATAATTAAATGTTTTCTTGTATATAAATGTTTTTATAAGAACCGTAAAACCAGCAGTAGTTTCCGTGGTTCATTTTTAGAAATATAATCGTATGTACAAATTGTTTTTAAAAGTGGTCACAGAATTTGTAAGTATAATTTTTTTTGTTTATGATTGAATTTTTCTAATAATACTTTTTTTTTTAAATTCACTTTGTTTAGAAGCAAAATGTCTGAAGTGTGGAACTATTTTAAAAAAGTAGACAACGCAGCACAATGTAATATTTTCCGGAAAAGGTTAATGTTCAAGGGCGGTAGTACTAGTGGTCTCATACGGCACCTTCTTTTGGTTCATAAAATAAAATTTGAAAACGATTCTTCAACACCTGCACGAAATAAAAAAAAAATTCTACCATTAAAAGTTTTTTAGACACCCAAACATTACCAGAAATTGTTTCAAAATTGGCAGCAGTCGATGGAATATCTATTCTTACAATTACACAAAGTGCTTTTATTCGTCAAAGTTTTTTCAGTAAAAATATGACGTTACCAAAATGAAACTGATGTTAAAAACATTGTAGTAAAATATTACAACGCCGTTAAAAATACGATGGTGAAAGCAATATCGAGTCAAATTTGCGATAATTTGAGGTTTGCTCTTGTATTAGACGAGTAGAGTAGTGATGCCCAAAAAAAATATCTGCTTACATGGCAATAATTATTTTTATAATTTGGGTTAAGTTTATATTTTCGGAATACAATAAAGACTCTAATGGAAAATAAACTACTACTAAAACAATGAATTATTAAACAAATCGTGATTTTAAAGTTAGCAAACATTATTTATTTTAAAAGAAATATTATTTTCGGGAATCCCAGGAATTCCCGGGAAGACGATTTTTTAATTCCCGTTTCCCGGGAAAATAAAAAGACCGCGAAATCCCAAACCCTAATCATAACCAAACATTAATAAATTAAAATTTCTATTCCAGAAATCAGTAAATCAAAATATATTTAGTAAATGTGTGATATCTGATTACAAAAATTGCCTTTATTTTTTAATACTAAACACTTTTTGTTTCTCTTGTAAATTAGTAAAATTCTTATTTACGTGGTTTTGCATTTAACTGACGATATAAAGAACAACAATTTTTCAATTAGTTTTATATATTTCTTCAAAGTTAAATTTAATGCAAATAAGATTAAAATAAATTATAATTATTAATTAAAAATAAGACTACTAATAGAGGTGAGCGTAGTATCACTATCGGCTAATACTATTCAAAAATTCAATACCAACTATGAGTTAATTAAACTCAATACAAACATATATGGTCTAGTTTAAATTTTCAAGCAAAGAGTATGTAGTTACGTGCTTTTGGTTTATGTTGTACTTACTTCCACTTGTAGTTACGTGCTTTCGATTTTCGCTAATACTATGTCCTATTTTTATTATATGAGAATAAAAATTGGAGAGGACATGGAGTTCGTTCTTGTGCATCTTATTTAGTCAGAAAGCCACTTTTGCATTTTTTGTAACTTTTGCATTTCAGCTAACGATATGTACATAAAACAGTTTAAAAATACTTTTTAAACAAGCTTGTATTTAATGCTCGGCGCACAATTAGGACGAACGACGAATTTCGCCCAACACGACGAACTCTTCGGTAAAAATTATGATCACTTAATAAACTTAACCATTTGCAAAAACACAAATAAAAACAAATTTTTGTACTTAACTTTTTTATACTTTTTTTAAATGTTTTAAAATAAAAAATGAAAAAATTTTTAAAGTAAAAACTAACTTTATTTTCTTAAAAAGTTGAGAAGTAAACCTTGGTCACCTTGTATCAATTTGTTCGTCGTTCGCCGGCGTAAGAAATATAAATAAATCTAATGCGGACTGACGCCATAATTGTACACATTCTCATAAACACAAGTGTGTTTTATTTTTGATGACGAATATTCGCGAGGAAAAATTTGTCTTTCGTCCCAATTGTGCGCCTAGCATAATTCATTTAAAGTTTAATGTATTAAAAATTATTTTTTTAAACAATTTACTTCATTTTAGCTTTTGATTTTTTGCAATGAACGAGAAAAAGCTGTATACAAAACAGTGATTGGAATTAACACTTTTCAAATGGTGACTTTTGTGAAGAAAAAATACCTAATGGTATCATAATAATATTTTCTGTATGATGTATGTATATAAATATATATTATTTATTATGTATTTAATGTTTTTGAAATCTATTTAAAGAAAATTTAGTATGAACAATTTTAAATAAAATACATTCAAAACTCTTTTACAATTTTATAAATATGGGAGTAAAAAAAATATCAAATTATTGCTTATACACATACGTATATGTGCATACACAATAATACAATTTAATACAATTTAAATTCTTATAAATTTCTCATCTATATAATTTACATTGTATTAGTTTATCATATCCCTGCAGATAACGCGACTTCTCCTCATACGCATGTGAAGTATACTCCGTAATCGACTAGGACTATTCCAAAGGTCAACCAAATATGTGGATAAAACACGATAAGTTATATGGTCCTAGGCCTGGACCATATAACTTATCGGAGTAGTCTCAAAAAAAACATTTGCCACTTCTGGCTGAAGCACCTACATGACTATTATACATCTCTTGGCAACACTATGCATAATGGTTAAAACACTAACACTTGCTGTTTAACTACAAACTTTTGTTTAAAAATGATATGGTGCATGACTGCGTTACAAAGGACCATATTTTAATTAACCCATTTCAGCTTTAATGGTCTTCGTAGACAAGTATCATCTGCAGGGATACATTTAAACTTCTATATGTATATACATATGTTCGTATTATTTTAAGTACTTTCGGCAAAAGTCCACAGATATTATTTTAAAAGGTACCAGAAAAACGAGCTGAAATATCCTCAACTCATAATATAAACAAGAAGCTCTTCACTGGCCTACAAATATCATGTAAGGAAATTCTATTTTATACAGAGCAAGGCGAATGCAAACAGGTGAAATTATCAGCCCAGCTGATGGGAAAAACCTTTTTTTCAAAATTGCTTGAATTTGCCTTGATTTTATTTATTAATGCAGGGAAGAAAAATGTGATTTTGGCTTCGGTATTAAGCTGTTAATTTAACTGTACTTTTTTATAATAAATGTAACACAAAACATCCCCACAAAAGTTACTTTGTTGTAACAATTCGCCTTTGCATATACCTAAATGAATATGTCTTGATACATGAGGAGCCGCAGAACAAAAGGTGCTTTTTCGCTCATTTCAAATTTTTGGGAAATCGAGATTTATTTTTTTCGCTCCTTTAAAAAACTGCAAGAACATGAAAATGCTTAAAAGTTTTTTAATTATCTACAGATGCATCTTACTGTCATAAGTCAACCCATGAAATGTTAAGAATATTTGAAATAATTTAATTCTTATTTCGGAAAAAGCACCTTTTGCAAAAAAGAAAGCAAAAAACCACCTTTTGTTAAGAAAAAAAGTAAAAAAACACCTTTTGTTAAAAAAAGTAAAACAGCACGTTATGTTAATAGAAGGAAAAAGTACATTTTGTAATGCGAATACACATATATGACGATAAAATTTTGACTGAATGTTGTTAAACTTGATCTAATATATTAAAAAATGTTAAGTTAAGTATATTATTTTTGTGGTTTTATTAAATAAAATTGCAACCTAAACATTTCTTTCTTAGCTTTAAATTAAATACATATGAAATTTGTTAAATAGTTAAACTCTTGTTCCAACATCTTCTTCTAGACAAGAGCATCCAATATTTTTGTCTATTGAATCCTCCATACCTTTATCCTGGTTATACAAAATGTCCTTGTACCAAAATAATGACTGATTTTCATTCCAGTCTTTACCAAACTGTTTTATTAAAAGACTTTCCACAAAGACTTTAACATCTGATTAATTTTACTTTAACTGTAGTTTGGTTTGATCATTAAAGTAAAAAGTGAAACTACACAAAGATTATGGGAAAAGAACCTTTTGTTAAAAAATAAACAAAAAAGCACCTTTTGATAAAAAATAATCAAAAAAGCACCTTTTGTTAAGCATAAATTTTTTAGAACCCATTTACTTTGTAAAAAAAAATAATAATAATGCAAACTTGATTGCTTCTACAAGATTTCAACCTAAATATTATAAAAATACCAAAAAAACAATTTTTCGCGAAATGCGAAAAAGCACCTTTTGTTCTGCGGCTCCTCACATAATGATACGTTACAATTGCGGTAAGTTAAAACTCAGTAAGCTTTTTCATTGTTCCTCATATGCCAAAGACAAGCAGCTAATACATTTCATTACAGATTAGCTTCGCTAATTAAGCCTTGAGAATATCATTCACGACTTGTATGCTAATGCCCTTTATTTTATAGATCATCAAAGAAAAGTGACAGGTGTTAGATCTTGGAGATCAGCTAAAATCGTGCGCACGTAAAATAATGCAGTTGCCGAATATTTCTTTCACAAAAGCTATTGAGGTATCTGTAGTGTGTGATGAGGCTCCATCTTATTAAAGGCATAAAAATTCCAAAACAATTTTCAACATTGTCTGATATTTGTATACTGCTGAAAGAGATTAAAACCCAAATAATTCAATTCATGAAATCGCCGTAGTTCATCTCCTGACTAATTTCTTAGCCATTTAGTGGGAAATTGCAGTATTCCCTCAAAATAAAATTTTAAATATTCTTCGGATTTTATTCTGATTCACAAAAATTCAGAAAAATCAAAGAGCAACATACAATGATTGAATTGTATGATTCTGGCTTAAACATATAATGGTTGTTAGTTAACATTATTGTGTTTAATTAAAGTATCATGCAAAATTCATATTTCAACTACAAATAATATGAACAATCTTTGTTCTTTGTACAGGAAAATTACTATTTTATGCAATAATTAATATTGATTGAACTTACGTTTTAAATTACAATCTTTTCACATCAATAGTTCCTCATATTTTATTGCCTTTTTATTTTTATGGTTTATTGAATATTTTTAAAGTTTGTGTATATTATTCTTCACATGTCCAGCTTTTGAAATAATAAAAAATTATTCACTAAGAAGAAACCTTTGAAAAAAAATTATTATTGCAATACATTCCGTGCGGGGTTAGATAGACCCTCAATCGGGACTCTACCATGCGTTGAATTGGGAATGCTTAAAATATCCCTTTAAGGGCCCCACGGGTACTATGGAAATGAATAACCTACGGGCGACCAAAATCTATCACGTTGACGCACCCGTAACCTTGAAAACTGGCATGAAAATGGAACGAGAAAATGACAGCCAGATATACAAAAATATCTGCCTAAAAAGGGAAGCAGGGAGCTAAACTACTACTTATCCATATGAAGACTGGTCACGGACATTTCAAGAAATACCTTTTTACATATTGCTTGTAAAAAGAGGGAGACATAATCGAAGATGCTGAACTCAACTTTTTCGAGTGTTGTTAATGGATTGAGTTGAGATGGGAATTAGAAAACTGTGTGGGCGAGACAAATGTAGCTCATCAGCTGCTCTATAATATTTTAATTTTATAAAAAACAAGTTTTTAATTTTAAATTTCTAGGTTGGTTAAGTAGCAAAAGAATTATGTAAAATGGTTGTTTTATTATTATTTTAGCGCAAATTTAATTAAATCATCATTTCACTGACACTCACACATGGGGTTTATTAACTCCATTTATTAGGGAGATAACTTTTTAAGAACTATTTAGTTTTAAGTCGCGAATATGATTTCCGGCCCGTTTCTCATATTTTAAAGGATTAAAAATACATATATACTAATGATGATCTTTTAATTATTATCGAAAAATTACACGTAATGTTTTGTAGCGTGATATTATGATACTAGTGCAGGATGTCTGTGAACAGTAAAACTTGTTTCTAATTATCTCGGTTTTAACTACCACTATTAGGAATGATTCGCATAGTCAAAGGTGACATACTTTTGCCTTATTAGCAAAATAATTCACATACCCTGGAAATCAAAGTAACTATTCATAATTACTACATCCCTAATGTTTGTATGTATTATTTACACATACAAATATTTAAAAGTACGTACCTACATATATGTAGGCTTAAATATTACTGAGTGTTTATGTTTTGACATAAAGCATTCAGTTCTTTGACGTTGTTTGTAAAATTTTATTTCTTTATGCTTGCATATCTATACACACTCACACATACGCGCACATATTTATGTCATATGTAATTTTAAATATTTGATTTGTAAACAAAATATGCACACAGAAACACAAAGTTCGTCAAAGAAACTTATATATAAAGAAATTATATAAAAAAAAATATCGACAGAGACTTCTAACGAAACTATTTGACTTTAGAATTTATAAACAAAAATGATTTCAGCAAAAACATAACGATGTTGATGTGCTTGCATGTATTTTTAAAAATTGTGTAGAAATTAAATATGCGTATAATTATATTTAACAAAAGAGAGAAACGAGTAGAAGGGCCCTAACTCGTATTTATTACGAAAAAGGGTTTTTCAGTGATTCCAATATATTTCACACAAATACACCTCCAGATAAAAATTCCATGAATTAGTATTGTAATTGTGACTTATACAAGCAATTTTTCAAAGATATTACAACACGATTATACAGTTTATATAATGTTTTTGCCTTCTCCTCTAAAGTAACAATTATTTGACTTATGGCAATTTTAACTGTGACCAACGATATATATGGCCAATTCCCAACCTGTCGTAGGAGTCGTAGGTTGTAACACTTCTCCATATTGAAGAAAAACGGCCATAGTTATTATTTTCTAGCTAAGACGTATATATAAGACTTATAGAATGTCATACATAAGTCAAATTGTTGTAAGTGTTGTACAAACAATAAATGTAAAAATTATCAACAACTACTACGATATACAGCATCTACTACAGCTTGTGAATTGAGCAATAGTTTTATACTTATTTATGTATATATATATAAAAATGTTTATATAATATTTGATACGCATATATATATAAGACATACAACTATCAACGCTAAAGCTTTGTTAAAAACTCAGTATTGTTATTTTAACAGTCTAAGACAAGGCGAATTTAATCAGATGATCTCTTCGCTACAAAATCACTAAACTACATGTATTTTTTTTTTTTGTATATTTGAACCAAACTGTCAAAATATTTTTGACCAAACGCAATCAAACACCCGTTTGTATACATTTTGTGCAAACATAAAAAACACAAATTTCGACACTTTGGTCTTAAACTTCGTCCACAGCTGATGAACAGCTGGTCTAAAGAGTTCACCTGATGTGAGTTCGCCTTGGTCTAAGAGTTTCGCGGTTTCGTTTCTGTCAAAGACTGCTTTATTTAAACAATGATGATCTTAGTTACTTTTTACAGTGAATGAAAAATAAACATGTTTTGTTGATTATTGTGATAGTTAACAACGCGCAAAGTGTCAAGTGGAGTCTGTATTATGCAATTTTGATAAGATCACATCACCGACTAGAATTGGTTGTGTTGTTTGGGCAATATTTAATACAGCTCGTATCTGTAACGTATCTCAGTAGATCGTTAGGTCTGACCTAAGATATCTTAAAGAGGCCATACAGCATATGTTTTTCTAGGATTTATACAAAAATTGGCAGATAGGAAAGGACTTCACTGAGATGGTGGAAAAACGATTATTCTTTCCAAATTTTTTAAGCAGCTGCGACAAAGGTCGTTTAAGAGAAGTTTTAGTTTTACCGTCAATACTACCAGCAGTCTTGAGATATACTTCTGACCTTGGCTTGATATTAGAAGAGGGACACGTAACCTTGACCAATCTAAATGTTCCTTATCTTGCTATATATTTTCGGTTTTCTCAGTAAATTGAAACATAACTGTTTGTAAAAACGACAAATACATATAAAATTTATGATTTTTTAAAGCAAGTATCCTACTAATATAATAAATGTGAATGTTTGTATGTTTGGATATTTGTTGCTCAATCACGCAAAAACTAAATGAAATTCGGCACATAGATAGACAACAATCTAGATTAACACATAGACTACATTTTATCGCGATAACCAGGCGAAGTCGTTTGCAAACTCATCACCACACAGCCTATACGGGTTGTTTGTGTTGTAAAATTTTTATTTTTGTTTTGACTTTTCTTTTATATTTTCAAATTCAAATTTTTTAATTAATAATCCTACTAATAGGTATGATAAATATAAATGTTTTTGTGCTTGGATAAATTTGACAAACATATAAATAACAATCGAGGTTAATACTAAGCCTTCCTTTTATCCCTATAACTACGCAGACGAAGTCGCGGATACAAGCTAGTATTTAATATTTATGAGCCGGAAAATAAAGTACAAGTAAGTCTGTTTTAAATTAATAAAAACTTTTTGATTTGAATCTTCTATATATAATAAATACTCAAACACTAAAAGAGAAGTTATTCAATAAAAAAAAACTAGTTTAGGGACTTGAAATACATTCTTAACCTTAAGCAAGTTAACTGAGAAAAATTATTTTTTTTTTAATTGGCAAATTATATTCTCAAGATACAGGATACATAGTAATTTGATTTATAAAAGAATATTAAAAAAGTAGAGATACTTTTAGATACAAGATCAAAAATAAAATCATTAGAATTTAGAGATCTACTGATGATCATGACTATTTAAGTAATTGATTGGTTTATTGATGATACGGCATAAACATCAAAGAAATACATATAGACCAGCTTAAACCCAAAATCCAAATTAAAATTGATATATTTTTAATGTAAAAATCTTTTATACAACAATTATTGTAAGCAACAACAAAATAGAAAACATAATATTTGACACCAAAGCGAATTGGTTTCACAACTAATTCCAGCTTGAATAAATTTGAACTCTCGGAAGAAACCCAAGCCGTGACGAGAATACAATGAAACAGTTTAATTTTATTAAAATATAATTTATTAGGTAATTTCTAATAATTCAAAATAAAAAAAATTATTTTGATAAAAATTTCTTTACTTTTCTACTTATCAATTCTCCTATAAAAAATGTATTAGATTTATTTAATAAAACAATTTCAATTGGTCGCTTAGAATTATAACACCAGCTGTTAATCAATGCATATCCTAGTATTGCATTTGTTATGCTTTCAACTCAGGATGTTTATATTTAATATAAATATACCTATGTACCAAAAAAATTATGAGTTTATTCATTTCGCTCTCTACTCACATTTAAAATGCTTTTGTATTGCTTTTTAAGCATCTATAGGTATATGTATTAATGGTATCATTGACTTTCTCTTTCTTTTTAAATGCTGCAAGCGAAAATAGACAAAAGCAAGTAAGAGCGCTATATTCGGCAGTATTGAATCTGATAATACCTTTCAGCGTCATATAGAGATGTATAATGACCACATCGTAGCTTAGTCTAGATTTTAGATTTCATGTTATAAGCCGTTACTTTTATTCCTCCTGAATATTTCTTATATTTTCATAACTTACACGAGTCTTGGCGATATTAAGGGGCTTCAAAATTTTTATTTCAACATATACACGGATAATCTGATAGACGTTTAATTTAATCGACTCCCCTATTCATAAGCTTTCAGAAAGTATATCCTTTGTTGGATCGGAAATGAATATTTCACACGGATTAACAAACCTATATATACCTTTTTACACTGCCGTGTGAAGGGTGTAAAAATCGTACTGTTGTTTGACTTTTTTCTATAGTATTCAAATAACTCACAAAAGCATGATGACGAACCTATAAAAATATATGCTTTCATACATTTTTAAAAGTTGCGATAAATTAGCAACTGAAATTTGTTTTTATAAATTTAAACTTAATGAATTTAGAAGTAACAAGAAAAGTGAAAAATAGTTTTTTAATAAGTGTTCAAAGCAATCATAGTGATTCATATAAATAAACACACATTACAAGCAGTGTCGTGCATATATGAACAAAAGTATCGATAATATGAATCATGCATTAATATCATTAATTAATATTATGCCGTTTGACTTGTAATCAAACAGGTCTTTGATATGTACATACACATGCTGTAGGGCAAACGTAAGCCCTATTAACTTAACTTAATTTTAAAAGCACAATTTTTTTTTTCCTTTAGGCAACATTCCGTAGGATATGTTTTCTGTTGCAGGCAGGAATTTAAATATTAATTATTATAACAACTGTTAAGGGAAGAGTCTATTAGGCTCTTTAAAAAATTTTTGTGACAAGTACTTAAAAAGTGTAGAAAGTGCTTAATGATAATGTTAGAAAAAGATAAAAAAAAATTTATGTCAGTTACAAAAACTTATAGCAATTAAAATGTTTTGCTGAAAGTGGAACTAACCTTGTTAAATGTGGTTTGCTACCCATATCCAAAAAAGTTAAACAGAAATTTCGAGAGATTTATACAATTTGGGGGGATTTGAACGGTATGATATCAAGTTATATTGTCATAATGTGATAATATTTTGTACTACTTTAAAAAAATTGTTGTTGTACTTTAAAGAAAAAATTCCAAAAATTTTAAAACTTTTTGTTCTATGTTTATTGTTTTGTCATAAATTTCAAATAGAAATCCGAGTCGAACGGCCGGAACTCTTTTGTTATTGATATGTAATGTATGTGTGCAATATGTTTGTCAGTATGCCTTAACCGTGTCCTATTGTTAGTTGTCTTACTCGAAACTTGTAGTCACATATTGACGGTTTCTCGAAAAAAAAATAGCTCGTGATCTTCGACAGGTGCTTCAGATAAACTTATAACTGAGCTATTTATATACCCAATGCACCCTGGCGTTTCTCGCTAATCGATAAAGTCGTTTTTTAACTGAACATCTATTGGAAGCTGTAATGTTTTCGAGTATGTATCAAATACATCATCGCCTAAATCCATTATATACAGAAATTCTTCCGGTCAAACCCGAGCGATCTGATTAAATCAATTGACACTTCTGCGATTAGTAAGCAAACTAGCACCGTTTATTAAAAAAATTTCATTAGCTTATATTTCTTCTTCTTCATCACCTACAAAAAGGTTCATTTAAATTTAAGAAGACGCAATTTTGTTTGTACTTGAGCCAGCCATTGCAATGTCCAAATTATAATTTTCGCGCAAAGTACGCTTTACCTACAACAGCACACTAAATTTGAGGGGTTATTCACAGAAGTCATATCTTTTCGTGATACTATATTAAACACATAGATTTATGACAGCTATTTGAATGACCCAAATATAAAAGGATTTATCAATGATAAAGAATTTTTGATATTATTTATAAAATACTGTCTTAAACAGGTTAGCATCCATACATAAAAACAAATTCTGTATAAAATTTGTGTTTTTTTTTTCTAGTAAAGAAATAAATAAAAAGTTCATTTAAACTTCTCCTTCCTACACAGACAAAATAATTTTTTTTTAATATTTAAATTGAGAAAATTAAATAAAATGTTATTTTAATTTTATTTTAGAAAATAATGAAAAATTATAAAAATAATATAAATATTTATTAGAAGAGAATTAAATTTTAGGTCAATGATTGTTTGAAAACATTTTAACATTAATTTTTCTGTGTAAAGAAATCCAACTATGGCAATCAATTAATTTAAATAAGTTGTATCGTTTTCCTCACTTTACGTATAAAGAATTATTTTACACCAAAAGTAAATTAAATTAATGTATAAACAATTATATTGTCATAGTTTTTGCATAACATGATTTTACTCAAAAATTATCACAGTCACCAAAGTCTGTGAAAATAAAATTTTAGAGTAAAAGTTTGCTTTTAAAAAACAAAAATTTTTTAACTGCTTTATTCATAATTGTGACAGCTAAATTAAACACTTTTGTTTGCATTTTGAATGAAATGTTTGTTTTTTTTTGCTTTCTTGAATCTCAAAATCAAAACCATTGACATGCTGTTAAAAGCATTTTTGAGTGTTTGTCATGTGCTTTTAAAAAAGGCTTCATGCGAGTAACAGCAGAGCACAAGTGCAGTACTATTATGGTACTACTATATGTATGTATGTATTAGTATTTATAGTATAGTACTGCTAACTAGTTGTACTTATATTATAAGAGTTTATTTTTTTTAACATTATTGTGATTAAAATACTTTAGTATTTGTAAATATTTTCCACTTAGACTTTCAGGCATTTAGTTGAACAGGATAGAAGTGCGTATGCACGTATGCGTGTGTGTGTTGAATGTAAAAGTTTTCTGCTTTTTAATTGCCAACAACATTTTTTAGTTTGTTTGTTTTTTTTGCTACAATGCATCATAATATTATTTAAATAAACCCTTAAAGGCATATTAGGGTGGTCTTGAATATTTTGCATTTTTACAAATTATCAATATGAGAAGAAAATCAACAAAAATACTTTTCATGATTTTATTTAATTTTAGTTAATAGAGTTTTTATTAAATTGATTAAATCCTTCGATCCACAGCAAAGTGCTTGGCTTTATACTTTTAGAAATCAATACAATAAGGACTTAAAAACCTATGTCGTTAAATAAAAAAAATCACTAGATCTGAATTGTGAGCAACACTAATCAAAAGCAAGACTTTAGTCAGGTGAACTGGTCAGTAGTGTGCTTGCCTGCTAGTTTGGGGGTTGTGGTTTTGATTCCCGCTAAAGACTTTGGACTAGTCTGCTTCTCTTTCTCTTCTATTATCTTTTCTTTTTGTATGGGGCGCATAACATGCCAAATTCAAATTTTAAATATAGAACAACAATTTATTCTTATGTTGCTTTATAAAAAAAGAAAAATTTGAAAATGTTTGAGTGTCGATTTGTTAAAAAGTATTTACTACAACTTCTACCATGGCCAGTATTATAATAATGTATCCAAGTATCTTTAGCTAAATTTTTAACTAGTTATATTGTGAACCAGTGATACAACTAGTTCTAACGAGACATAAGCAAAAGTGCTAGCCGTTATATACATTGACTAAAAATAAAAAAAACTTATCATTCGGTCAAATCAAAATTTCAGAATTTTTTTTTTTAAACAAAAATTTTATTAATAATAACTTAAGCCTTCGTCTGATATATGACGCTGGCCAGACCTTTTTCAATTTGAGTTGTTATTTTAACATAATAAGCACTGAGACAGACACTTGAAATTTAACGTAACATCCTAAAATTAAATTAGCTATAAACACTTTAAAAACACAACCTGGAAAGGATATTGAAGGAAACTCATTCGAACACTATACAGCACACATCACATTTATTACACATACAGTTTAGCTAGAGCGATATGTATTTTTTAATGAAAATGCTATATTATTAAATTTCTTTTGGTATTTTCTATTAGCTTTTGTTCAAATATTTTTGATTTTTTTTAATTGAGAAATGATGCTAGGCTGATACTCTGAGAAAGAGATGTTTTTCGAATTAATTATATTTATAATTGAGTGGGTCTGCCAAGACTCATGTGTTGCGAATGTGAAAATCAAAACATGTGTAAGACGAAGGGTTAAAATAATAGTGTGTTGGTGCATCGTACAACTCTTTTAGTTTTGGCAGAAATATTTTATAGCGCTTGATGCTTTGTAGTTTTTTTTAGTGTATGTAAGGTAAGTACACTTACTCACCACTATCCAACAATAACTAGTACTTAATCTAGTTTAAAACTATATTAAATATTATGTATATAAATTCTGAATGCGGTCTTCTGTATACACAGAGAAAAATATATGGTAATAACTTGAACACGGCGCTCAAACTATATTCTCTTCAATTATAATTAAGTATTGAAAGTAGGTTATAGTGTTAATATTTTCCGCAAGCTTATGGTTAGGGAAGCCGACTTGGCATTGTACATGTTTCTGTATGTTGCTTGAAGTCAATTCTTATAAACCTCCAAATATTGAATAGACCCAAATATGCTATCAGAAATGAATCGGTATTGAAGTTCAGATCTATCCTGCAATAACTTGTAAGATATGAGCAAATAAACATGACTGTCTTCGTTTTTTCTCATAAAGGGTCCGCCAAATATTTTTAAATACTATAAAAAAAAGTGTAGCTTCGGCTGTGTAGCACATAGAGCCATCCTGTGGAAACCAAATATTGCCAATATCCTCCTCTTCAATTTTTGTGAGCAAAAATTCGTTCAACATAGCCCGATAACGATCGCCATTGACTGCGGCCACTTCTTGCTCATTTTCGAAGAAAAATGGCCCAATTATGGCTCTGGACCAAAATCCGCACCAAACAGTGACTCGTTTTGGGTGCATTGGCTTTTCAATGTATGCGTGCGGTTTTTCTGTTCCCCAAATTCCACAATTTTGCTTGTTTATATACCCGCCAAGATCAAAATGAGGTTCATCTGTAAAGATGATTTTTTTTATGCGAAATCGCCCAAAGTAATGTCGCAATATTTCCCAGCGTTGTTCAAGCGTATACAAAAGCATATTCGTTCAGCAGAAGGATAAAACTAGTTATCTGCCAAATTAGACATGAGCTAAGTGTTACCATTCACGAAATAAGCACTAGTTGAAAGAAAAACGTTAGATGGCGAACCTTTTATTTATATTAAAAAAAATTAAAATGTAAACCCGAGCAAATAAACATATATTTACTATTTATAAATAGTGGTATGTTCTGCGGTCAACTAATTTAAACCTTTTCTATTTGTAAATAAATTTCTAAATTAAAGTTAAGGAACTGTGAACACCACTAGGGTATTGTTATAATTTAAACTCACGTTAAAATTTAGCTTTTTCTTATGTGCTGTTTTTACAAGCCGATTGAGTGATTGTCTTAGACGATTTATGTGTAAAAACAGCACATAAGAAAAAGCTAAATTTTAACGTGAGTTTAAATTATAACAATATCCTAGTAGTACACTCTATTAATTTTAATTTTAATTCCACATCATACCATACCATGTACATAAACCATTATTCAAAAATAACTTGTATCAACACTGCACATATTTGAAAGGTTTGCGCATATGTAAGTAGTAATTTTTTCACTTATAACTCCAAAAGTACTGAACTAATTTTAATAGTAAAGGACTGTGTACTGCTGCAGGAAAATACTTTTCAAGTTTTTTATATCTTATAGATAAGTAAGCGTAAAATGCACAGTAAGAAATTCACTTGCCTTTTATTGTATAAACAAAGTAAACATTTTTTTAATTGTTTGCGAAAGTAAAAATTTTTTATTGAAAATCTCATACTCCTAAATAATTGTCTGAAACACAAGCTTAAAAATTTTTCCTAAGAAAATCAAAGAAGGCCATTATAAATGTATATATAAAAATATATATAAAATAATTTCGCTGTTTTTCATAAAATTAACAGACGAAAATCAGTAAAAATATTAAATAAAAGAACTTCACTAGCATAATATAAACAACTACAATTCAATTTTTGCTACAACAAAATTGCGTACAATAAATCTATATACGGTTTGAATCTAGGAATGAAAAATTTAACCGCTACAACCCCCTCGATATTGCTGTTAAATGAAAGAACTGGACCAGTACTATACAATTTATGAAAAAGAAAAAATCCAAAACGGCTTCCTCGATACAATGGCAGATAAATATTTTCTTAATGCCGTCAATATGGGTATAAAACAAAAAGGTTTGCCAGTTGACCCTAAATAATAAAAATTAGTAGTAAAATTATATTTTACATGGACACACATTAAGTGATTAATAGCTATCTTAACAGAAGTTGCAAACTTAAAAGTAATCAGGTTGTAGAACAAACAATTCAGAAATACAAATGGTATTTAAATCTTTATTCATGACTGATTTCTTTTAAATTAAATTTTTATAATGAAAGAATTTACAGAAAAATTTATTTTGTCGACACTAGTAGTGTTTGATTGTTAGTTAAGTGTTTCGATTCGTATCCTTACGGATAGCCAATCAGTGATTAAGACATCGAGAAAGGAGAAAGTTGAATCCCGGAACGTTTTGCAATGCAAGAGCGAGATAAACTCGTACGCAGATTGTGAACATCTGGAGATAATATGGATACCAAGCCATCACGGGCTAAATTATCCAAAATGGGAGCTCTTCTGAGTACTATAACTTTGGAGAATGCCAAACCCCTTAAACGATTTAAGGATGAACTTAAACGTTGGGCGATGGAGGAACATGTCAGAAAATGGCAAAGCACTGATGTCGGTAATGTGACAAGAACACTATGGGGTGACCCAAGTCTCAAAGGAGATTCTGAGACTAAGTAGACCTACACTTAGGAAACTAACCAGTGTAATTACAGGTCATACGGAGTTGAGAACTCATCTAGCTCGCATGAGATTATCTGAGGAGACAACATGTAGAGCATACGAGGAAGAAAATGATACTTTGGTACACTACCTCTGTCATTGTCCTGCGTTTGGGCATATTAGGCGCGAAAACTTTACAGTGGATACTATGCCGAACTTAGAATACCTGGGGAACTCGAACTGGAGTTCCATAAGGCGTTACATTGAGGGGACTGGGTTCTTGGACTAGTCCGTTATTTTTGGGAAAATATGTTTATGGTTTTTGTTTGGGAATTCCGTTTTCCATATGGAGCGCACAACATGCCAACTGGGCATAAGTGCATACCTGTCATGGGTTTGGGCTTTTATACCCCTCCTTTTTAACCTAACCTAACCTAGTTAAGTGTTGTAAAAATCATGCATTTTATCTCCAGGTTTTTAAGTTTATTGACTTCGATAACTGACGTTATTTCTATTTTCATATTTTTTTACCACAACGATTAAATATAAAATTTACCAACAAAAGGTTTTTCGACAAAAAATTAAATCCTTAATACAGAATAAAATTCATAAAAAAATTATCATCTTATTGGACTCCTAATTTTTAAAATAAGTTGAAATATTGCAGTACAACAAGAAACAAGAAACATATTGACTTTTTAGGATGTTTAAGATTAACCAAGCTGAAATACTGCACGATTCACCATTCGGAATCTGCTTAACCCATTTCTCTCCGAAATTATTTTTTTATTTATTTATTATAAAAAAAAGTTGCTTTTTAGGGTAATTAGGACCCACTGATTTCACAAATCTAGTCAAAAAAATTTTCCTATTTTCCATTTTCCAAGAAAAGCCTGTTCGAAATTTCGAACACTGGCGCTTAGTCTATATGTCAGCTTTGTATACAAGTAAAAGTTTTGGATTGATTTGCTATTTTATTAAGTTATTTTTTTTTGCTTCAAATCAAATGGTACAAAAATGGTTCAATTTAGCAGAAAATAATATTTTTAATGTTAAAAAATCGAAAAATAGAAGGTAATAACCGAAACAAAAATAACACATATAAATTGTTGGCTTTTCACATCCCAACAACGCTGATGTTTCCCCTCTTTATTTCTGATTATAACATATTTTACCACAATTTTTTTAAGATTTGCTGTTAGATATTCCTTATCGTCGACATCATCATCGATAGTTTCTTTCCTCTCAGTTAAAAGAGGAGCTTCCGTCACAAAAATTTTGAAATCTTTTTGACTCATCGGTTTCTCATATTTTGGAATCAAACAATGTAATTTCCAAGCATTTATAACTGCCGAATTTAAAGTACTGCAACACAAAGGCCAATACCATTTCTTTCCACGTATATTTATTCTGTAGTTCTGAACTGCATTGTCGTGTAAATCCACACCTCCCATGCCCTTGTTATAATTGTGTAACATTGCCCATACATATATGTACATATATTTACCAGCTTCGGGGTTGGTTTTTGATGTCGACATTGTGTAAATGCAACATTTGATCAAAATTTTTTGCCATGGTGACCTCTTTATTGTCTTGCCATCTGCATAGCAAGATTTTTTGTGTGACATCAAATGCATAATCATAATCATCCCTTGGCAATTTTTTACCGGTTTTTAATTTAGCGGATCCACCAGCCAGTCGATTTTAACGCACGGTTCCCGAAGCACAAAACCCTTTATCAGACAACGAAAATGATATCCAACTAAGAGGCTTGTATTCGAATCGAGGCTTCTTCGATGTTGAAGGTCCCACATCTTCGCCAAATAAAGGATAGCCACTGTCTTCTATTTCATTTCTATCAGTTTCAATTTCAACAAAACCAGCAAACTCGTTCAAAGGATTCGGTTTTATATTCAAGGCTATTTCATCGTCATTAATTATTTCTTCATCTAAACATTCGTCGACTCGGAGAAAATATATTCAAAAAATTAATATCCCTGTCATCATCAAACCAACTGGCTATTATTTGGTCCATACTTACAAATGCAAGGCACAAAAAAACACTACATAAAACCCACAAAACTCTCGAAAATCACTATTATTTAGTATAAAACACATGAAATATTTACCTTTTATTAAAAAAATTTATTATAAGAAGTTACAATAATCGATAAACCAAGAATATAACCCAGAGGCATCTGTTTATATCTAATGCGCGTCATATAATACATTAATAATAAGAAATGTCAGTCAAGTAACATCGTCGGTCAGTAGCTATAGGATAAGCGCCAGCGTTCGAAATTTCGAACAGTCAAGTTTAAACATAAATGGAGTCAAACATATGAATACAACACTTTTGTTTTAAAGTTTATAAAATACCTACCTATAATGGCAATAATTCCTTATCAATTTTTTTTAATTTTATTTTTTTTTTAGTATTTTTAAAAATTAATTAAAAAAGTGCCTAAAAATATGGGTTACGGAAATTTACCCCTAGCATCGGGGAGGGAGGGGTTGGTCATAAGGAGAAATTTTTTTTTATGTGCTAGGATATAAGACTTAACACTAGTATCAAGATTAACACGAGATTTAAACTTTTTCATACATAATATTTTTTGGAAAAAATATGATTTTTACTGTTCGAAAAATCGAACAGCGGAGCGAAATGGGTTAATTTTTTGACAATAATTAGACAATACCACCTTTTAAATTGTCATTTAGTATTTGTTGCCGAAAAAACTAATTTTTGAGACAACAGTGAGTTAGAAATAAATATATATCAATAATATTAAGAAAAAAACTTTAACTTTTTTTATTTATTATTAATTTCAAAAAGACTGTTAATTAATTATATGTATATCATAGTAATTTTTTTTTTTGTAAAAAATATTCAAGGTCCAAAAATATTTTCAACATATTTTTATAAACTAAAAATTAATCTCCACAACCGCTTGCAGCCTAACATTTTTACTTACTTTAAAATATATTATAAAAATTTATGAATTTTTTTAATTTATTTCTATTTTTCTCTATTTTAATAATTAACTTGTTTGTCATTTCCACATATATTTATTCAATAACAGATCCTTTCTTTTCATACATATTATTATTTACTCTTTTCCCATTACTGTTAAATTTTGTTTTAAATATTTTGTTGGAAATATTTTAAAAATAATTTTTTTAAATGCAAACAAATTGGCTATTGACACAATTAAAATTAATTTCTGTTTAAAGCAAATCATAAAAAAAACAATTTAGAATTGTGGTTAAAACTTGTATCAATAATTTATACTTTTTTATAGTAATTAAATTTATGAATATTTTTAAACACATACAAAGGTACGTATGTGTATTGCAGTTTTTATTTATTTTTCTTCCATCGCAATAACAGTTCATTAAATAAAAATATTAATATTTCTGTGAATTCTGTGTTAAAAGCAAACAAAATTTATAAAGCTTGTTTTGAATAAATAATATAAATCACATTAAATAAACATTAATTATTTAGTTGTTAATTAATATTTAACTATACAAAAAAAAATTTATAATATATAATGATGAGTAGCAAAAACTTACTAAAAATATAAGTTGGGAAAAACAAACGAATGGCATTCCACTTTATAATAGAAATAAGTTTAAAAAAATTTTGCTACAATTTCCTTTTTTTCCTTATTTTCAAACTGGTCCATTACAGAAATAAAAGTAAATTTCGAAAAGCTAGAAAGAAAGCCTTAAGACTGAAAGAGTGACTTAGAGCAATACTGTATAATATTCTCCTTTCTTAATCACGTTTGCTTTAAAAAATCCTTAAATTCGTATTAAAAAGAAATCAAAACCAAAATCTAAAACTTGTTATCCAAACGAAAACCATTTAGTATCCATTTCTTTACACTTTTGTCCAGACGCACAGAAAACAAAAATTTCCAATTAAATGAGGTCATCTGTTAAAAATAAATAAACAAGAAAAAGACATTAAAAAAAACATTTTCTTTAGTAAACTCAAGGAAGTCATAAATTCAACTCACGATTTTTAATTTTCTTTCCCTCGCAAATAAAAATACTTGCAATAAAGAAAACAAACATATTCACACTTTACTGGCCTTAAATTTACACTACCAGCTGTTTGTATTGCTTGAAACAATTTCTTTTTTCGTGCTTTTCCATGTACGTAACTAGTTAAGTTTTCAAAAGTACTCAATATTTCAACATAAATGACGACATAAAATTGGAATACTTTTCTACACACAAAAATAAATATGCCGACAGACAGAGATATCAAATATATACACACACACGCAGACACAAATACCTTAATGTGTTTTTAAAATAACACCAAAAGGAAATAGACGCATGTACACACACGCTTTCACTGTTTTGTATTCATGTATTTAAGAACTTCAAAATTAACTTGAATTGTGGCAATAGCAAAATATTTTAACTTATACAAAATAATTGTTTTTTGTCCTTGTTACCGTTTTTCCTTTTTTTTTTTTGTTTTTAAATAAATGAATACTTTAACCAATAAATTAAAATAAAATTTTGTTTGGGTATAAAACAAGAAAAAAACTTAACTGAACACTTGCTTAAATTATAAGATTTAATTTAAGTAAACCCTGTAATACATTTGAAATTAATATAGGGTAATCTTTTAGCATGGAGAAATACATAAAAGTTTAAAATGATTTAAAATAGATCACAGGACGTATGAGTTACATTTTGGTTTAATAATAATTAAATATTAAGTATACGAAAGGGTGGCCGATATAACCATCGTCATCTTGGTGCTTTTAGCATCAGCATTACATCTTTGATCTTTTTTAGGCATTTTATAATATTTAAAAAATTCGAATAAAAAATTATTTAAATTAAGTTGCTTGTAATGCAATAAATCGACGCAAACATAAAGGCTTAATGGTAAAAACGCAGCAGCAGTGTTTTTTTGCCTTTTTATTTTGCTTCCAAATTACATTTGTAAACTTCTAAAATTAGTTACTACAAATTTTTTTTGTATTTTGTGTACGGTTCCGGTACATGTCTGTTTGTGTTTACCATGTATCTGTTATTTGGATTAAAAAGTAGTTACTGTGAATTTTTTATGTAATCTTGGAAATTTTGTATATAGCTTCGATACATGTTGAATGAATAGCTTTTGCTGTGAATTGATTATTTAGGTTTACTGGATTTTGGTTATCAATACAAATAAAAGTCATAAGCAACAAAAACTGCAAAGTAAATAAAAAAATATCACCAAAAACTTTGCAAAGATTGGACTAGTTATCAAAAATTTTAAGAATAGGCAAGCAAATGCAAAAATCCAGAAAAGTCATTCTGCAAATATTTTTGAGAGGTGGTCGTTAAAGCTGATAATACATTTTTCTTACATATTGCATTATAGAGTCTATTGTTCATACGAAATCTACGTCACATACAAATATTCTGATTTTAAGATAAAGCGTTTTGTAGGACGATGGCGATTATTTGGGCACGTTATCTTTATTTTTTACTCTTATAAACCCATTAAACAGAAAGTATCATTCGCAAAATTAAAGCATAGTTCATCAGTTCCTGTCATCTGTATTACCCTTCAAAGTTTATTTGTACAAGACTACATCATATATTAGAGGCAGGCATTAAAGTAGGCGTCTTAAAATGATTTCTGATAATGATTTCCACTTTTATGTTAAATAAAGAGAACGTCGTTATATGAACTTAAGAAAAAGCGTTAAATGAAAAAAAAAATTTAAATTTAAAACGCACATAAAAAGCAAAAATATCTGTTGTAATAAATCTTTTGCACACCAAAACATATTTATAACTTAATAACAGGAGTCATTATTCTGTACATAGTTCAATTACGTCAATACATATTTTGCGATGAGTCTGCAAAAATCAATTTGATTGTCTGTCATTCAAATTGCATAGAACCAAAAGATATAAATATTACCGAAACTTTTAATGCTAACTCAGGAAATAATTTTATAATCACATTTCAAGTCCTTGTCTTTTTAGTTACGCGGTAACGCGTTTAAATACAACATTCCTTTGTATTCAAACTAATTTTTCATTTTAAAACTATTTTAAGGAATGCTTTTTGAATAAACCATTGTCACTTGTATACTCTAAGTAAGAATGTAAGAAAGAATACCTCTTTAAACTAAAAGTTGACGGTTTTTGGAAAAATCTCTTTTGAAATTTCGAACCTCTTTTTAGCCTTCTTTTATTTTTCAGTCTTTTTTGTATAGAATTTAACCTTTATTTGATCACCAAGAACTGGATACACTGTCAAGCATTATTATTAGTGCTTTTTAAAATTTTTCTTCCAGTCAGCGCTTGATGTGTTTTTAAATAATTCTTTACTCTGTTTTCTTTTTAAATTTAAAAACGGAAATGCTACAGTATTTTTTCCTTAATTAGTTATCTGGTTCCTTCGAAATTTATATTTATTTTCTAGGAACTACTGATTACGACAAAAATTCGAAACAAATTGTGTTGAATATATTCCCACAATAACTAGAGGGGCGTCACGTTGTTTACTTCAATTAAGTCATATTTGTTTTTTATAGCCAACCAATAACAAATCAAGTATAATGACTACACTAAATCCACTTATATGCTATAAATAAATTATTTTTATTAAAACCAAACAAATTAAAGAAAACCCAGCATATAAAGATAAAGATATATTACCATAATTCAGACAAAAAATTTACAATATATAAAAGAAAAAGTCAACAAACCTCTAACAAATGAAACACAAACATAGAAAACAAAAATTAAAATAAAAAAATTAAAAAACAATTTAATAAATAAGTGCCACATACTACGTTTAGTATTTAACATGTATTTACATACTTAAAACCCAAACCCTTTTATAAATTTTTAAACCCCAAATAAAATTTAAAGAAAAATTAAAAAAAGGACCAACAACAACGGAAACGCCAACAAAAGCATGTAGTCTGATATTATAAAAAGATATTTTAGGAAACCAATCACGTACTTAAAGTTCATTAGTGGGGTGCTATACATTGACAGACAGAAATACTTAGAAGAGGAAATGACAAAAGGCGGACCGGTAGCCAAACATTTCTTATACTGGTAGATAAGTACCAGTACCAGTGTAGAATAAGAGCAACAATTCTAATAAAATAAAAGAAAAAAAAAAATTATTCAATAAAAAACATCTGGTTAGGTTGTTTTTGTGAAAGAGGTAAGTTGAAATTATAGGCAAATAAGTCGTAAATTTCGGCGGTAAAAGACCTATGATTTAAAATGTACAAGTTTTTACTGCAAATAAAATTAAGTTATAAACAGAATAAGTAAGACCTTTTTTGGATAAATACTTACAGCAAATCATTTAGTATGAAAATTAATAGCAGTTATTGGCAGTAAACGCTTGTTAAATAAAAAATATATAGACGAATATAAAACAGAAAAAGGAAAATTTTTTTTATTGATTTAAACCCGTTTTTATACAAAAACCAAGATGAGTTCTTTTTAAGGGTGACCGTTGTTATTTCAATTTTATTATAAAGATATGAGGTAGTTGGTCAACGTAAGATATGTTTTAAAAATAATTTATTTATTTTAAAAACGTTTCGATAGTAAAACAACCCAAATAGAAGGTTCCATAAGTTATAAAAAAACGCTAGTGTTTAATTTTAATGCAAAAACCCTGCTCCGACATCGCAAAATAAAAAGAAAATAGGATGGTTTTAAATTTCCAATTAATACTTAGTAAAATATTTTGATAATCTATATATATAGAAGTGAAACTCTGTGTGTGTGTGTGTGTGTTAGCTATAGACTCCGAAACTGTAAAACCGATCGGGCTGAAACTTTGGTAAGTTGTTGTACACATACCAGGGAGTGTTTATGGGTGAAAAAAGTGGGCGGGGCCACGCCCATAAAAAATTAGTTATCATTTTAAGCTACTTGCACATGACCGATTTTTCTGAAACTTTGCACACATATCGAGCTGTCATGACTTAATAATTTCGTGATAAGAAAAGTGGGCGGGGCCACGCCCCTAAAAAGTTTTAATTTTGAGGTACTTGCACTGGACCGATTTTTCTGAAACTTTGCACAGATATTGAGCTGTCATGACCTTATAATTTCGTGATTAAAAAAGTGGGCGGGGCTACGCCCATAAAAAAAAGTTATAATTTTGAGGTACTTGCACTGGACCGATTTTCCTGAAACTTTGCACACGTATTGAGCTGTCATGACTAAATAATTTCGTGGATAGAAAAGTGGGCAGGGCCACGCCCATAAAAAAAGTTATAATTTTGAGGAACTTGCTCTGTACCGATTTTCGTGAAACTTTGCACACGTATTGGACTGTTATGACTATACAATTTCAGGATTAGAAAAGTGGGCAGGGCCACGCCCATTAAAACAATTATAATTTTGAGGTACTTGCACTGGTCCGATTCTTCTGAAATTTTGCACACATATTGAGCTGTTATGACTTTACAATTTCGTGACTAGAAAAGTGGGCAGGGCCACGCCCATAAAAAAATTATAATTTTTAGGTTTTTGCACTTGATATTCAATTAAAATTCAGAATGCATTTCGATTCATTAAGGGGCGTAGCAACGTGCGCCGGGTTTGGCTAGTGTATTATAAGAGAAAAATAAAAACTATAAATAACAGGCTTCAAATCCATGCAAATTTGCAAATAAAAAAATTTATTAAAACATTAAAATTACTTTATATTAAATGAAACTAATAATATTTATTACGTCATACTAAACATTGGAATACAAAAATTAAAAGAAGTGCAAAGTAAATTATATTTTTAAGACTTCTAAACCAATAGTGCGGTAGTACTTGTTCTAAATGACCCTCTATATGCGAAATAAATTGAAATAAATCATGTGTTTCAAAATGAATGCAATATCATGATCTCTAATGAAGTGCTAATGTTTAAATTATTAGTATTTTTAACAAATAAAATCACTTTGTCCCCCGTTGAACCCCTGC
Organism: Phyto melanocephala; assembly: GCA_941918925.1. Classification (NCBI taxonomy): domain Eukaryota; kingdom Metazoa; phylum Arthropoda; class Insecta; order Diptera; family Rhinophoridae; genus Phyto; species Phyto melanocephala. The sequence goes on along the minus strand of OW799235.1, from coordinate 109,142,569 downwards.
AAAATCACTTTTTTGTAATAGTTTTATTTTCTGGGTATTCAGAAAATTTTATATTTTCATTTTTACATATGCGTCGTTGACTCACAATTTTTAAATTTTATGCATATGGCCCAGCACCTGGTTTGCAATATTCCATATCAGAAAATATACTCAAGAGTATTTTGTCCAAAAAAATTTGTGAATCGACAGGAAATACGACTTAAATTTCACCATGTAGGCCGCACCAAACAGTGATTTTTTTTCGAAACAAAATTAATTTTTAAGTCTTGCTTACATACCTTTTAGGCAAGAAATTAACCTCATAGCTTAATATGATTTGACGTTATAAATATGGACCAACTTTCAGTTGATTCTGAGTCAATTCACCAGACAGTCGACCCAAATGACTTCACGTTTGATTTAATTGTTGCACGAGCTGAACCCTAAATAAATTTTAGCTAAGATTATTCCGCAAATTAGGGGACTGTTAAAAATCGAGATGCTGAGCATGAAGTTGGATCGATAAATTCATAATCGTTCTCACAGCAGCAATGCTTTGCTCTGAACGCACAGTTTATTTATGATCACCGTAAACTTAAAAAAATGCTCTATAAATTTTACTAAAAATAGCGAATTTGGAATTAAATTTCCATGATTTGTAGAGGTAGATCTGGTATACTGAAAGCCAATTTTAAAAGTCTTTAAAAACTTCCCTTATATTTGTAAATTAAATGCACTTGAATAGTTTGTAAACATTTAATTTTTAAGAAAAAAATATATACCTAATAGAAAACTGAAAGTATGTTTTTAAATTATTTTTTACATATCGTCACTTTAAAGACGAAATAACCTATCTCCAGTTTTTAAAAGTTTACAGAAGAGGGAAAAAACGTTATAAAATTAGAACTATTTACAATAGTGAAACAAAAATTACATATATTTTGTTTAAAATTAAACCAGAAATATATATATATTTATATCGGTTAAGAAAATTTTGTTTTTTTTAAACACAGCTTATGTCGTGTCACTAAGGTTATTTGTAATTGTACAAATCTAAAATCACATAACCTATCAGCAATACTAATTAGTATGAATAAATAATAATTTCTTTGTACATATGAATATTATATAAATTAATAAATAATATTTATAGTTTATTTTACTGGTTTAAGCAACAAAAAAAGTACTTAATGCTTGTTTAAGCTACACCATGCAACAAAATTTAACTATTATCGTGATTTGCGATGTTTTATTTTTCTCTTTTTTTAATGCGTAACGGTCCTTAATGCACAAAAACTGTTATTGTAATGTTAATAATTAGTTATTTTTCCTAAACTAAAAAATAAATAAATTAGAATAACAGTTACTTAGGTTATTTAGTTTCAGAATATTGTCCACTTAATGATAGGAAGGGGTTTTTCCCGTAGTTTTCTGTTGTCCGGGAATGCGAGATTTATTTTTTTATTTCCCGGGCTCACGGGATCCCGCAGCAAAATAAATAAGAAGTAAATTTATTTTGAATTAATGAAAAACCAAAATACTTAGTCTTTAATGTAAAAAAACACTTCAAAACTATAAAAATTAATAAAGAAACTTGAATTTAAAATATAAATAAAAATCAATGTGTGTTTGTATGTTTGTTTGTGCTTTATAGACGGTTAAACGGCTGGACCGATTTTCTTGAAATTTTCACAGAATCTTTCTGTATGTCTGGAAGGCTATACTTTGGTTTGAAATTGTAAGTAGGCGGGGTGCCACGCCCTATTAAAGAATAAGTATTAAATATTATATATCGCGAAAGTTAATGCAGCTAGGGTTTTCAAATTAAGTACGGCAAACTTTGACATCTATTAACACGAACTTTTGGGTAAAAAATGTGCGAAATTTCATTAGTAGGCGTGGCCACATGAATTAAATACTAAAATTCGTATATTTGGAAAACGACATCGATTAGAGTAGTAAAATTTTGCAGGAGCAACTTTGACACCCCAGTTAATATTTAGGTAAGAAATGGGTGCATTATCAATAGTGGGCGTGGCACCTACCATATGAATTAAATACTAAAATTCTTATATTTGGAAAACGAGTAGTAAACTTTTGCAAAAGCAACTTTGATATTCAAATAAACATATATGGAAAAAATTGGTGCATTAACAATAGCGGGCGTGGCACCTGCCATATGAGTAAAATACTAAAATTTGGGGTGGCGAAGCACACCGGGTATTAGCTAGTTTAAAATATAAATTAAGTAAAAATATTTTTTATTGAAAAAAATATTATTCTCTAGATACGAGATCAAATATTAGCACAAAAATACGGGTACTGCAGCTATGAGATCAAAAATAAAATAATTTGAATTCAATTTCAAAAACATGTAAATCCAATGTAAAATAAAAGCAAATATAACGTAATTTTTAAATAAAATAATCTTTTAATACGCTCAAAGCGTTAAGTGACTGGTCAGAAAGTCTATTGCTTTTTTATTAACAAATTTTACTGTTACAGAAGACACTGTTTCACCTTCTACCGATGTTAGACGAATAGTTACAAGTGCATTTAACAAATATACAATATTTTGAGTTTCTTGACCACTTCCCTCAAAAAATTGTAAGTCTGTCTTTATGAAAATTTTGAAGTATTGGTAACATGGGCTGAGTTTTTTTTAATTTTTAACGGCAGTGCTTTCTGATTTTTCATATCATCCAACTTTTTCTCCCAGATTGCTTTGTGCAATCATCTTAAATGGCGCATTAATCCGCTGGTGCTTTGGCCTTTACATGAAATTATCTTTGCACATAAAGAGCATACAGCAGTGTAATCACACTTGTTTTCAGAAAAACTTCCATATTATTGAACTTTCCTTCTAAAAAATTTCTTTTCTTTTAATACAGAAAAAGCTTATAAAATTAACAACACATTACCTCATAAAAATATGTAAAAATATTTTTAAGCATATAGTTGAAAAAAACCTTGAAGAAAATATTTTTATGAAAAAAAAATGTCACAATATGAACATATGCTTTCGAGTCGTAGCCACTTTTTTCATTTCCCTGGATCCCGAAAAATAATCCCGGGAAAACGAGAAGATTAAATAACCCGTCCCGGGAATTCCCGGGAAAAACCCCTACTAATAGGGTATTTGGTAATAACTTGGTCACTCGTTATATAAGATGTGCACAATTTTGCACACATATGCGTTATTATATAAAAAATAATAATTCAAAATAAGCTCAATTTTGAAATTTCTGCTGCCATTTTATTAGGTCTTTAAGATGACAAAATAAATAGAATAAAAGGTTGTAAAAGTAAGAGCTATGAATTAAATTTTTAAAAATATATTAAACAAATATTTTTTTTCCTTTTTCGTTTGTATTAAAAAACTGTGAAAATATTCTGAATTTTATTGTGTTCTATACTTTAATAATTGTAATTACTATATTTTAGTGTAAATGTAAGAAACAAAGCAAACACCGTAAAGCATTACTCTCACTAAAACAAATCAATCATCAAGTTTTTCTCCAACGCTTCTTTTCTGTCTGTGTTTACAAACAAAGTAGAATATCAAAACAAAACACCACAATAAAATAAAAAATTTTAAATAATAGCCGTAGCGCTAGTAAATAATTACATTAAAGGCAAATTAAAGAGAAAATAATTTCTAATAAGCGATGTTTTTTAGTACATGAAAACTTTCTTTTTTACAGAACATTTAAAGCTTAAGTATTTATCCCAGTTTTTGTTGGTGTAGCTCTATTTTCAAAACATTCAAACATGTTTTGAAAGTTCTATCACAGTTTTTCAGCGTGGTTTTATTTTTTAGTTCTCTTGTATTTTTCAATGTTTTCATCGTTTGACAAAACACATATTTTTGGAAATCTGTTTTTTATAATGAGAGAGAAAAATACACACACAATTTAAAATTTGATGAGATTGCTTGTAAAACAGTTTTCTTATACTTGTGCATATCTTTAGTTTGTTTGTTAGTTTGAGCTTCGTGTATATCAATATGCTTCATATCAATAAACTTATATTTTAACACGAAAAGCTTAACCTAAACACGACACTCTATGTTAATATTTTCTTAATTGTCTTGATTAGCAAACAAGTTTTCAAATATCCTTTGATATGCAGTACATTATTACACACTTTTAAATATATAAATTTATATAGTAAACTTTATATACAAACTAAACATAGCGTACCAATTTACATACAAAAAATTTTAAAACTAAAAATTTGCAAACTTTTTTAATAATTAATATTCATTAGTGAAAGAGAAAGCCAAAATTGTAAAACTTTGACTCTCTGAATAGCTTGTCATACATATGTATGTACATGTTAACTCCTTTTTTTGCACAGCTGCATAATTACTGAGCTTTGTCTAGGGGATAAAATGTTTGTTAATATGTATGTATGTATATACCAAAACTATGGACAATTTTTAAAATATTTAATTTATTTTAAATTTTGTAATTTTGTACTCACATGACATCAAGAAGTACTTTCAAAATAAATGGATACACTTTTTACGACACCAAGGACCCCAGAGATAGATCTTGTGGTGGGTCAGCAATCTTGATCAAATCCAGAATAAAACACCATTTATTGGCTGGTCTTTCTGAAAGTCATCTACAGGCAACAAAAATCTGTGTAGTTGACTTTGGCCAAAATCTAATAATATCGTCAGTGTATTCTCCTCCAAGGTTAGCAATAACGAAAAGTCAATATATAGAGTTTTATAAGTCACTCGGTGCTCGGTTCATAGCAGCTGGCGATTACAACGCAAAGCATACTTTTTTGGGTTCACGACTTATTAGTCCCAGAGGCCGCAATTTATATGATTCCATTTCTGAATTGAGACTTAACGTTATTTCAACCGGACAGCCTACTTATTGGCCTACTGATGCTCGTAAAGTCCCTGACCTTATTGATTTCGGCGTTATGAAAGGAATAAACTCTGAACTTATTGAGGCGGAAGCATCGCTGGAGCTTTCGTCGGATCACTCACCAACCATTGTCACTATCTGCAATCCTCACCAAAGGTTAACGGAGAAACTATTTTCCACACGAGTTAATTGGTTAAAATATAAAAAGTACATCAGCACACATTGTACAGAAAATTTGCTTCTAAGAACTACAGCAGACATCGACTCATGTATTGGCAACCTCAAAGAGCAAATGAAAAGTGCCGCGGAACATGCTTCCTATACTTTTCGTCAGCCCAGGTACACTCGTATTTATTCTTCAGATGTACAAGAACTTTTGTCTGAAAAGAGAAGAGTCAGAAGAGAATGGCAGCAACACAGATCGCCCCAACTTAAAATTACTTTAAGAGAATGTACAAAAAAGCTTAGGAAACTGCTAGAATCACAAAGAGAAGCTTCTCTTAATAATTATCTGAAAGGTCTAGATGCAACTACTCAGTCCAATTATTCGTTATGGCGCGCAGCTAGTAAACTCAGGGGACCCGTGACCTCAAAACCCCCACTTCGCAATTTAAATGGCAGTTGGGCGAGAAATGACGAAGAAAAATGTAACCTTTTCGCAAGTCATTTAAAGAATGTATTCACTCCCAATGTAAGTACTGACATCAGTGAACTACCACCTGTTGTTGAAAGACCACCTGTAGAAATAAAATTTCAATACGTAGAGGTTGTTAAGGCTATTGACAACTTAAATATCAGAAAAGCTCCTGGCATTGACAAAATCAGTAATAAAATGCTTTTGCAGTTGCCTCGCACCGCAAAAAGAATTATTCTCTTTCTTTTTAACGCTATCGTTCGCCTTGATTACTACCCGTCAGAATGGAAAGTTGCATTGGTCAAGATGATCCCTAAGCCGGGTAAAGATCCCTCAAAAGTTGAGTCGTATAGGCCAATTAGTCTATTGCCAACAATGTCAAAATTGTTCGAAAAGTTGATAATAGCGAAATTGATACCGATATTGAATGTTAACAACTGCATTCCAGATCACCAGTTTGGCTTCAGAAAACGACATAGTACTATCGAACAAACTCACCGACTGGTACAAGTTATAAGAAAAGCCTTTGAAGAAAAGAAGTACTGTTCGGGTCTATTTATTGATGTTTCTCAAGCCTTCGACAAAGTTTGGCATGAAGGCCTCTTACATAAATTGAAGCATAACTTCCCAGTTAATGTTCTCAATCTTCTACAAACATACACTATCGGTCGCCAGTTTCTTATAAAAGAAGGAGACGTTGTTAGCTGCCCCCAACCAATCCTGGCTGGAGTACCGCAGGGGAGTATTTTAGGTCCAATGTTATATTTAATATATTCAGCAGACAGTTTAACCCATACTTCAACATTCGCTGACGACACGGCTTTTCTCAGCACTCATAAAGATCCAAAAGATGCCTCAAGCCAACTACAGCACCATATAACCGATGTTGAGAAGTGGGCTAAAAAATGGGGAATAAAAATAAATGAACTTAAATGTTCACATATAACATTCACTTTACGTCGGGAATCTTGTCCCCCCATTTTTATTAATAACCAGGTGGTGCCACAACACTCTCACGTTAAATACCTTGGTATTCACTTGGATCGCCGTCTCACATGGAAAAATCATATAGATGCAAAGTTGACCCAATTGAAATTAAGGACTGCTCAAATACATTGGCTTATAGGTCGAAATTCGATATTAAGGCTCGATTGCAAACTGTTGCTCTACAACTCAATTTTGAAGCCAATTTGGTGTTACGGTATTCAATTATGGGGAACTGCATCCTCCTCCAACATAGAAAAAATTCAACGACGTCAAAATAAAATACTACGAATGATAACCGTTGCCCCTTGGTACATAAAAAACAGCAATTTACATAAAGATCTTGATGTTCCGTTGATAAAAAGCGAAATCACTAGACACGTTGGCCGCTACTTAAAAAAGCTGGAAACTCATCCCAACCCACTTGGCCGAAACATCTTACAATATCGCGGACATGTTCGTTTGAGAAGAAGGGACACCATCTCTCTTAGATGAACTAAATAATCGCAATCTCTACAATTTATTTTAATTTCGAAAACCAGATTTTGTCTGGCATTGGCTGGACTTTCATCTACTAATTATAGATTTAAGATTTGATTACTTATTGTTAGTTCATAAACATATATGAAGATACAATAAATATTAGTTTGAAAAAAAAAAAAAAAAAAAAAAAAAATTTTGTATGAGCAAAGAAATTTGTAGCTAATATATTCGTACTTTGTCCAGTATACCAAAAATAAAAAACTTTTAGACATAAATTTTCGTTATAGCGTGGAATGGCATGGATTTTCGGTTTCTCTTTTTTTTTTTTTTTTGTTTATTTATTTTTTGACTTTTTTAAATTTATGTAGCATTTTTGTTTATAAATTTAAATAAATAATTCAAGTTAATAGGAATTAGGCTAGATTATAGCCGAGATCATGCAAATTACATCAATAATTTAACGTTATTTAAGAAAGAAATGAAGCTCTTATGAAGCATTGACCAGCAATAACTACCAAAATGCCCCTCTGAGTAAACAAAACTAAAAGAACTTTATATAGGCCCGTAGATACCAACCGAAAAACTTCTTTACCAAAAACCACTTCTTGAATCGCCTACTTAGTGCTTACCTGCTTTAGAAAACACTTCTAAAAGACATGATTTTTATATTCAATATCTTTCTTTGTTGATCTCTTTTTTTCAATTAAAAATTTCTAGTAATACCGAAAATATTACACTTGACATGCAACATGACACAACAAGTAACAGTGCTATATTCGGCCGTGCCGAATCTTATATACCCTTCACAACGTGTAGCATGCAATAACAATTGCTTGCATCACCATTCATCTCATATAAAATACGTACATACATGTGAAAAAAAATACTAAAAAAAATACAAAAAAAAATATATTAAAAATAAAACAAGTAAGAGTACTATATTCGGCTGTGCCGAATCTTTTATACCCACCACCAATTTTGTGTACATTTAAAGCACAATTTTTATTATTTTGTGAATCGCTATGGAATGATCACTTTATAATAAAATATGTATCACTTTCTTTGTAGAGGGTGGTTAAATTTTAAGGGCCCATGTTGAAGGTGAACTACACCTAGTCTTTTAATTTGTTTTCTGCATTTCACTTGACATTTCTCAATCTCAAACTTACTCATGTCCATGTTGAAGGTAAACTACACCTAGTCTTTAAATTTGTTTTCTGCATTTCACTTGACATTTCTCAATCTCAAACTTACTCAATTTGATCCGTGGAAAAATACGCAAATGAGCAACACTTTAAAGTTATTCAGGTTTTTTATGAAAATGGGCGTTCAAATCAAAATGCATTTTGTGCACTTCGTAATAATCGTTCAAATTCGTCCACAATCGGGAGAATTGTAAAAAATATTTAAATTTCTGCAAAACAGGTCTGTATAAAATGTTAAAAAATCTGTGAATGCCTTCTTAGTTCGTTGAATGAGAACCATTGCTGTTTTTTGCGATAGTGTGGCAAAATAGAAGTCAACCTCGACTCATCATCATGCCCAACAATTGAGCATCAACATTGTCAATAAAAATTTGGACCATCAGATAAAGGAGTTGGTCCAAGGATGGGGGGGCCATATGGCCGATATTTGTTAAATACATAATTGAACCATACAAATATTATAATTGCAAAAAGAAATAATAATAATATCCTAAATAATTTGTGTTTTATTTAAACTCAACATCGGTCCTTAAAATTTAACCACCCTTTATAACTTCGATATGCTGCTAAAATGCTTTTGTAAATGTAGTCTTTCAATTAAAGTGGGCGTTAAAGTAGGCGTGTCAATAAAGTTTCTGCTAATAAATACAACTTAGATCTTTCAATATAGTCCTTAATTATTCCAAAATCTTTATCAATAGAGAAATTATATGAATTGTAGGTAAAACGTTATATGGGAGGTGGGCGTAAAAGTAGGCGTGGTACCTTAATTTTCTGGCACAGTAATGACACTGCCTAGTGGGATATACATAGCAAACTTTATCATCATACCTCTAATTTCGGCGGTTTTATGAGCTTTTAAATTTCATTAACGGTAGATAACGTGAAAAGTGGGCGATATAGTAGGCGTGTCAAGGTTATTTTTGCGAATGAGTACAACTTAGGTGTTTCAATATAGCCCTTTATTATTCCAAAATCCTTATTAATAGAGACATTATACGAATTTTAGGTAAAACGTTATATGGGAGGTGGGCGTAAAAGTAGGCGTGGTACCCTAATTTTTTGACACAGTAATGACATTGCCTAGGGGGATATACGTAGCAAATTTTATCATCATATGTCTAATTTTGGCGGTTTTATGAGCTTTTAAATTTCATTAACGGTAGATAACGTGAAAAGTGGGCGTTATAGTAGGCGTGTCAAGGTTATTTTTGCGAATGAGTACAACTTAGGTGTTACAATATAGTCCTTTATTATTCCAAAATCTTTATTAATAGAGAAATTGTATGAATTTTAGGTAAAACGTTATATGGGAGGTGGGCGTAAAAGTGGGCGTGGCACCTTAATTTTCTGGCACAGTAATGATATTGCCTAGCGGGATATATGTAGCAAAGTTTTTCATCATACCTCTAATTTTGGCGGTTTTATGAGCTTTTATATTTCATTAACGGTAGATAACGTGAAAAGTGGGCGTTATAGTAGGCGTGTCAAAGTTATTTTTGCTAATGACTACAACTTAGATGTTTCAATATAGTCCTTTATTATTCCAAAATCTTTATTAAAAGAGAAATTATATGAATTGTAGGTAAAACGTTATATGGGAGGTGGGCGTAAAAGTGGGCGTGGCACATTGATTTTCCGTTGTAAAAAATCGTATCACCAAAAAGCAAAGTGTGCAAAATTTCAGAGTCGTACATCCAATTTTGTTGCTTTTATGACGTTTTTGTTTTTAAATATACCGAAAAATACACTGTGCGGTATAAATTTTGGTACATTTTGATCGATAACTCCTCTCCTAATGCATAGATTTCGTCAATTTTTTTTACTCAGGAAATATATATTCGAAGTTTCATGAGTCTACGTTAAAGCGTTTGGACACAATTCCATTTTATTCGATGTTCGAAGGACACGGTTTTTTCGACCTACTCTTGCTTTTCGAGCTATAACTCTCTTCCTAATATTCCGATTTAGCCCATTTTCAATATCAAACAAACCTTGTCTATAAGAAAGATTCTGGCAAAATTTGAGCCCCCTAACTTTTTCGGTGCGACCTCTATCGTGCTTTCAACAGACGGACAGACGGACAGACTGACGGACATAGCTAGATCGTCATCAAATCAAACCCTGATTCAGAATATATATACTTTATGGGGTCTAAAATGGATATTTCGATGTGTTACAAACGGAATGACAAAATGAATATACCCCCACCATTTTTTTGGTGGCGGGTATAAAAAAACAAAAAAAAATTAAAAAAAAATATTTAAAAAAAATTTTAAAAAATTTTTTAAAAATTAAAAAAAAAAATATAAAAAAAGATAATAAATTATAAATAATATACTAAATAAAATAAAATTTTTTTGGCTCAGCTGGTATTCGATGCCTCGTTTACTTTAACCAGTATGTATATAGGTTGTTGTTGTAATAATGAAAAAAACGAGGTGATCGTGGTGATCGTGGCGATTCATTCCCGGATATTTCCAAGAGATTGATACCATATACAGATCTGAGGAACATATACTTGCTTCTAAAAGTTGATTTCAACCAACACACGGACAGACGGGCAGACGGATAGACGGACAGACGGTCAGGGCTTAGTCGACTCCGCTATTCATAAGCTCTCAGAAAATATATACTTTATGGGGTCGTAAATGAAAATTGTAGAAATTACAAACGGATTGACAAAGCTATATATACCTGTTACCGACAATTTGACCCTACTAACCTTGGTTACAACCTTATTAATTTATTATCGTTTTTCAACACTGTATATATGTAATTACATTAAAAGAAAAATTGTTATACATACTAAATAACTTGCCACTACGAAGAAGTAAGAGGAAAATAAACCTAAAAACTAAGGTAAAATAATTTAAATATATTGTTAAAAATAAATAATAAAAAATTCTCGCTTTAGAATTTTAAAGCGACAAACTGCTGGATAAAAATTAGTTTGTTTTATTTTCAACAAATCTTTAAAATTCTTAATAAGTAATGGCTAAGAATATGACGGAAGAAAATCTCACCCTTGCTGCCAACTGCATCTTATGCAACGACCCGGATGATGGAAACATGATAACCTGTTCCAGATGCCTTCATTGTTTCCATAATAGCTGTTGTGATATTGACGACGATATTGACTTATTTACGTGGAGATGTCAAAATTGTCATGCTACCACACAAAAAGACCAACATAACCTCAAAGCACAAGGCGTTATGAACGATTCCCCTGTTGAGGTTAATGAGACATCAACCAGTCGATCTTCAAATAACACACAAGCCGTTCGGTCAGCTATTAGTGCTAAAAAACAGCTAGAACTGCAGCAGCTAGAGGAGGAGATGTTGCTAAAACAGGATTTTTTACGACGTAAGTACCAATTACTACGCCAAGAGGCTGATGAATGCCAAGAAATTGACACTGTGCGGCCAGTGGGTAATAGCAACAAAAATGCTACAATTGATGACCCACCGTGTGTACAAAATTGTCAACAAAATGGAAACATCAGACCCGAGATAAATACTTCCTTTGATATAAACAACACCGTCATGCGGCGAGTAGCGAACAATGATCACAATGTAGCACAGCCACAAACCATATTACCATACAGCACAATTGTTGCCAGCTCAACAACAAATTATAGAAATACAAATGACATCACTCAAAACAGAGATGTTACAGGCTGTCAACATATGTTTAACTCAAACGTAAACAACACACAAAACAACCCTCACAATGAAAATAATTCAAGTAATAGAAATAATTGTGAAGGTAATTTTTTTAATACAACGGCGACCCAATTAATGGCAAGGCAATATATTTGCAAAGATTTGCCATCCTTTAATGGAGACCCAAAGGAGTGGCCAATATTTATAAGCGCCTATGAACACAGCACTCAAGCTGCCGGCTATACAAATGAAGAGAACCTCATCAGACTACAAAACAGCTTACGTGGTAAAGCCCGGGATGCGGTAAGAAATTGTTTGATGCTCCCGGATATGGTTCCGGACATTATTAGAACCTTAAAAATGTACTACGGCAGACCCGAGTGCATAATAAAAAACTTGGTTGAGGAAGTGCGTACGTATACAATACAGCGGGGCAAACTAGAGACCCTAATAGAATTTTCGTTTGCAGTTAAAAATCTTTGTGCCACTATTCGTGTATCTCATTTAGAGGAATATTTAATTAATCCTACTCTTTTGCAGGAACTTGTAGACAAGTTGCCGGTGGACACAGTATTGCAATGGGCTTTACATTCTAAAGATATTCACCGTCCAAATTTATTACATTTTTCAGACTGGTTGTATATGATTGCAGAGGCAACTTGCAAAGTCACTGCTCCTGTATTCGACACCAATAACAACAAAAAGCCAATAAAAAAAGAGACACGTTTAAACACACACAAACCACAAAGTGTACGGCTGCAGTGTATAATTTGTAAAGACCCACATAAATTGACAGAGTGCGAAAAATTTAAGAAGCTATCTGTTAGTGAACGGTGGGACATTGTCAAGGCAAACAATTTGTGCCGTGTTTGCTTTGGAAAACACAGGCGTAGATGTTGGTTTCAAAAACAATGTGGGGTTGATGGGTGTTCTGTATTTCACAACCGATTATTGCATAATGAAGAGCAGCCATCAGGTGGCAAAGTAAATAATCATAGTTCTTCAATTGAAGATGAGCCCTTTTATCGAGTTTTACCAGTCACTCTTTATGGTGGTGACAAATCCGTTCAAATATATGCTCTTATGGACGATGGTTCGACGTTAACGCTTTAAGAAGATAAGGTAGCTAATTTATTAGGTGTTAAAGGCATTAACGACCCTATTTGCATCCGATGGACTGGTGACGTCACCCGATATGAAAATAATTCAAAAAAACTGAATTTAAAAATATCTTCAGCCAAACCCAACTCTAATATTTTTCCAATCAACAACGTGTACACCGTTAAAAAATTAAACTTGTCAAAAGAAACAATGAACGTTGAAGATATCAAAGCCAAATACACTTACCTAAAAGATATACCCCTTGACGGTTATATGAACGTAGTGCCATCAATGATAATTGGTGTAAATAATCCCAATTTAATTGCATCTATTAAAGTGCGTGAAGGCGGGTGGCATCAACCTGTGGCATCAAAAACAAGATTGGGATGGACTCTTTTTGGTGGTGGCTCTAAACCTGTTGGAAAACTTAATTTTCACAAATGCAACTGCGATGAAGTTCATGATCTTGTAAAGCAATTTTTTGCTGATGAAAGTGTTGGTATAACAGATGTGAAGTCAGTGCCTATGTCGAAGGACGATGAGCAGGCTATACAAATTTTAAATGACACCTGTGAACTTAAAGCCGGCAGATACGAGGTTGGACTTTTATGGAAAAACAACCCGCCAGAGTTGCCAGATAGTTTGCCAACTGCCATGAGACGTTTAAAGTGTATTAAACACAAAGCTGAGAGGGACCCTTATCTAGCCGAAATTTTAAAACAACAAATTGCTAATTTAGAAGAAAAAGGTTATGCTGAAAGATTACCACTAGAAGAACTACAGCAAAACAACACTAAAGCATGGTATTTACCCACCTTTATAGTAAAAAACCCACATAAACCAAATAAAATACGACTCGTGTGGGATGCTGCAGCTAAATCTGAGGGTTTTGCTCTCAATGACTTTTTATTGAAGGGCCCTGACTTGCTGATACCCCTTATTAATATTTTATTTAAATTTAGAATGGGAGCTATAGCTGTGTGCGGAGATATAGCCGAAATGTTTCATCGCATATGTGTTCGAAAAGAAGATGCAAGTGCGCAGCGTTTTTTGTGGTGGGATGAAAACAATTCCCTTCTAGTGTATCAACTTAATGTACTTACCTTTGGAGCATCATGCTCACCTTTCATTGCACATTTTGTTCGCGACAAAAACGCTAGACAATTTGGTAATGATAGGGCAATTGAGGCAATTACAAAACAACATTACGTTGATGATTTTATAGACTCTACAACAACCATCGAAGACGCAATTGAGCTGGCAATAAATGTACGAGACGTCCATGCTAAAGGAGGTTTTGTTATGCGTAATTGGTCATCAAACTCCATAGAAGTTCTGAAAGCTCTAGGGGAAACAAAAGACCCAGATCCAAAGGCCTTTGAAAATAGCGAAAAAATGATTCAATATGAAAAAATTCTTGGGCTTTACTGGGACCCTAAAAATGATGTTTTTAAAATGAATTTAAAATTTGTACGGCTTCGACGACCAATTCTATCTGAGGACTTAGTACCTACAAAGCGAGAGGTTTTACAAGTCTTGATGTCTGTTTTCGACCCTTTAGGGTTCGTGGCGTGTTTTATGTCATATTTAAAATCAATTCTGCAAGAAATTTGGCGAAGCGGTATAGACTGGGACCAGCCTCTTAATGATGACGTTTTTAATAAGTGGAAAAATTGGCTCACATTTTTGCCAACAATAACCAAAATATCCATACCACGCTGTTATTCACTCGCACTACAACAAAATTAATATTCTGCTGAATTACACACATTTGTCGATGCAAGTGAGGACGCTTATGCAGCCGTTTCATATTTTCGATTTTCAATTGGTGAAAAGGTGGAAATAAGACTCATTGCGGCAAAATCAAAGGTAGCCCCACTTCGACCCCTTTCAATACCACGGCTCGAATTACAAGCAGCAACTATTGGTGCCAGGCTTATGAAGACAATTACTTTGCACGATATAAAATTGCAGCGAAAGATAATGTGGACCGATTCAAAAACTGTTTTGACGTGGCTTACTGGAGACCCTAGAAAATACAAGCAGTTTGTAATGTTTCGGGTTGCTGAAATTTTAAAGCTTACAAATGTTTCCGAATGGCGATGGGTTCCAAGTACAATGAATGTAGCAGATTTTGCAACAAAGTTTAGACCAGCTACTGATAACTACAAAGAGTGGTTCGAAGGTCCATCTTGGCTGAAACTGCCTGAAAGTTTTTGGCCAAACAATCCCGCTACTATTGGACCCAATGTCGATATGACTGAAATTCGCCCTCGTTACCTGAACATACACTTTTGTAAGTCAATAATGATTTCAATTAATTATGAATATTTTTCTAGCTGGTACAGACTTAAACGAGCTGTGGCGAATTGGGTGTTGTATATTGAGAAAAAAGTAAACAAAATTAAGCAACAGAAATTAACTGAAAGACTTAATTCAGTGCATCTGGCTAAGGCAAAAAAGTTTATATTAAAGATGACACAAATGACAAGTTTTGGTGATGAATATGCTGCAATCCAAAGTGGTAGACCCAATATTAAACGTGGTGCTCTTGATAAACTTAATGTTTATATGGATAATGATAGCATAATCAGAGTAAGAAATAGGGCGCAGTATGCATCTGCAGCTTGTGGACCTCAAAGAGATTTAATAATATTATCAGGTAAACACCACGTTACAAGACTCATAATTATGGAATACCATAGGGCCTACCATCATTTAAATCACGAGACGGTTCTTAATGAAATCCGTCAAATTTATTTTATAATAAAATTAAGAGCAGTATATAAATCAGTTCGCAGAAGTTGCCAGCAATGTAAAATTGATGCTGCCAAACCCATACCACCTCAAATTGCTTCTCTGCCACCAGCACGTTTAGAAGCCTTTAAACGACCCTTTACGTTTGTTGGCGTCGACTATTTTGGTCCAATAACAGTAAGTTTTGGCAGAAAGTCATTAAAACGATGGGGAGTAATATTTACATGTCTTACTATAAGAGCCATCCATATTGAAATAGCACATACCCTCTCAACAGACTCTTTTTTAATGACCCTAAGAAATTTCGTAGCAAGACGCGGCACACCAGCTGAAATTTACAGCGATAATGGTACAAATTTTCGAGGGGCTGATCGCTTTCTTAAAGATGAGCTAAATAATATGGAGTTCAATAAAGTACAAACAGAGATGGCATACAAGGGCATATCATGGAAATTTAATCCACCAGCAGCTCCTCATATGGGGGGAGCTTGGGAAAGGTTAGTGAGATCGATTAAAACTATTTTATACAAAATATCTCCCACACAAAAATTCACCGATGAAAGCTTGAGAAGTGCCTTAATGGAGGTGGAATTAATAGTTAATTCGAGACCCCTTACACATGTGTCGCTTGAAGCTGAGGACCAAGAGGCCATCACCCCAAACCATTTTCTTCTTGGAAGCTCAAATGGTACGAAGCCATTTTGTTCATCCGCTGATATTGATTATAAAATGTGCCTACGACAGAGTGAGATATTTGCTAATATGTTTTGGCGGTGTTTTGTAAAAGAGATGTTACCAACATTGACACGGCGAGGTAAGTGGACCCAGCGATCTAAAGCAATTGAAGTAGGTGATGTTGTGCTTGTGGTTGATGAAAATGCCAATAGGAACACCTGGCAACGTGGAAAAGTTGTAGAAGTAACAAAGGCAAAGGATGGTCAAGTACGAAGAGCTAAATTGAAAACAATGAGTGGTATTATGGAGCGACCCGCAGTCAAGCTGGCAGTTTTGGACGTCGGCAATAGACTGGAGTAAGACTTACCGATGACTCATCTTACTGGGGGGAGAATTGTTACCGACAATTTGACCCTACTACCCTTGGTTACAACCTTATTAATTTATTATCGTTTTTCAACACTGTATATATGTAATTACATTAAAAGAAAAATTGTTATACATACTAAATAACTTGCCACTACGAAGAAGTAAGAGGAAAATAAACCTAAAAACTAAGGTAAAATAATTTAAATATATTGTTAAAAATAAATAATAAAAAATTCTCGCTTTAGAATTTTAAAGCGACAAACTGCTGGATAAAAATTAGTTTGTTTTATTTTCAACAATACCCTTGTGCACCACAGGTGAAGGGTATAATTAGCATGGCAAATGAGTTAAAATATTTTGTAATAAAAATATTTTATATTAATGGGTTTTTTGTTGTAGCGTATACGTGGGTACGTTATTCAGTTTTTAAAACACTCTTTTGATTTGTAGCTAGCGACAGTATTTTTTTAATAGTGCGCAAAGGGAAAAAAAAACTTGTATGTAAATTATCTGTATCCAGTTTGATTTTTATGCACTATTGTAAAATTAAGCTAGATCGAAATTAAAAGAGTATTTGCCAAACTAAATTAAACTAAATAAAGTTACGCACATATATATGCTACAACAAAAACTTCCTGAATATACAATATTCTAAATAAAAATATTTTTTTGATAAAATATTTTAATTTGCTTTATTTGTCATGCTAATTGTATCATGCTGCATGTCAAGTGTAATATTTTTGTTATCACTAGAAATTTTTGGACTTTAAAAATTAAAAAAGAATTTATATCCTGCCCCTTGGATAGACGAGTACGATGACTTAGTGATTAAAAATGCTTGAATTTATTTAACACAAAAGTTAGAATTTAGTTTTTGCTGCGGAATCTAATAAACGAAAAAGTTTTAATCAACATGGAAATTTAGATGAGTGGCAATTGCAATTAACCATAAAGTAAAACTTAGTTGTCGTTGTTGTTTTGAAAAAAATATATAGAATATGTAAATGATTTTGTATGTAAAAATTTTTGAAAAAAAAAATAATATGAAATCACAATTAACTCGTCAAATCTTTAGAGCTTATCGAACGCCTTTTAAAGGCTACAATTATGTTTAACGAGATCAGAAATTCTTAGAAAAAATTATTTTTTATAGTTATAAATTTCTATTTCTTAATTTCAAAATAAACTCTGTGGAAGGTATGTATACTAAACTCTTTAACTTTATATATGCTATTTCAAAATTTATCTTAAAAAAATAAAAACAAAAACTTCTCGTAGTTGTTTCTGCGTTTTTGAACTTAACACTCTTGCCTTTATTGCAATTACACCCTTATTTCATATTTAATTAAAATGACCTTAAGTATTCGCATTATACTTGCAAATTTTTGCTAATGTTACTTCTTTAATTACTGTCAAGATCTTTTATTCACCTTTAATTATAACCGCAAAAATAAGATGTTTACATATTCATATTCACAAATTAGGGTTGCACAAAACAGCATGATTTGAAAATTATAAAAGCTTCCAAATGCAGAACCAAGAATCACTAAGACCTTCATAATAAAAATTGTATCAGTTGACAAATCTTTAATATATCGAAGCAAGTCATTTTATTGTTACACAGTTGACGCTTGTATTATATAACCGATTTTAATATATTTTGATAGGAATTTTTTTTTATAGATTTGACAGTCTAGATCTAGAATAGTATTTCAAGAGTTAAAAAAGTTTAAAGCAAATCACGTGTATGCATGGTATAATCACATAAGTTGATAGTGCAGAGAGAGAACATTTTTTGTCTCTTATAAATATATGGAGTTGGACAAATTCTTGGACTCAAATAATTTTTTATATGAAATTTGACATATGGTGAGACTTAAAAAAAAGTCAGCTGGGCTGGCACCACTACCTGCATTGGTGTACCTTGCATATGATACATGATACAAACAATTTTTGTAAAAAGAGAGTGAAGTCACGACCTGGCTGCACTTATACAGGTGGCGGTGACAGCCCAGCTGATTATTTTTTGTGTGCCATGTTTGTCAATCTCTATATATAAAAAAGAGATTTCAGAGCCAAGAAGTGTTAAACTCTATATATAAAAAAAGAGAGCGAAAAATTGCTCTCCTTTGCAGTATAACCTTATGTAACTACACCATAGTCACGACTAATATTGTAAATAATGTAAAGCTTTGAATGAATAGAGCCCAAAAAACAAGTCAAAAAAATTTTCTAAGATTGTTGGTTATATAATAATACGACCCGTCATTATCTCAGCTTTTAAACATCAATTATGTCCGAATAGTTTCAAGTAACATTTCCTTTTTATCTACGAATGGTGTTTTTTTAATAAATATTTTTTGTAATAAATGACTGCAGTCATAAAATTGTAACATCCAAAATACTGCCGTAGACTTTATATAATAGCAGCATATTGAAATAAAATCTTGCATTCTGTAAGACTGCTATAAACAATGCAATAGCTTTTTTATCAAAAGCTTATAAGATGTTAAACGTAGCTAAGAATCTCCTGTCACTACTAAACAACCTTTTGTGTTAAATTATGCTCAGAGTAGTTTTATATATCGATATGGCAACTTTGGCAGACTTTCAATACAGCCACCCGACTGACTGTTTGAACTTTTTAATAAAAAAAGTTATATATATTATATTCGGATAATTATGGACATCATCGTTTATCCGAAATCCTTGTATTTGCTTTTTATCGCAATCTTGTAAGTAATATCCGACTACTTAGGAAATCTCAGTAGATAATTGGTATAAATGCACGGTAAACATTTTATGAAATATTTTAGGCAGATAATAATTTAACTATGTATTAAGCGCAGTATCAATTTACAAAATATTATCTCTTAGTACACCTGCCTTATCCGAGGTCTTATCCTATATGTTTTAGAACCGACAGATTTCTATATCTATCTGACGATATTTTTTGATATTATTTTAGCCCTGAAACCTCTTAGCCCGACGTTGCTCTAGCTCGGAAGCAAACTCATTAGAAAGAAGACAAGAAAGTTTACCACTTATATAAACCCTGAAGCTGCACCACAAATGGTTCCGATACTGTTAATTGGTAGGACGTAGAACAGTTTTTAAGACATGGCCTTCATGCCTAGGAATAAAAATCAGTGTTACCTTATTGAGCAGAACATCGTAAATCATCATCATGGGCTGTCCTACAAGATTATATGAGAAGATTCTTTGCGTTTCTTCTAATAGAATCTAAAGCATTGATACAGATATCATAAACTTTAGCTCAAAATTCATATCGAATGATATTTGTCAATAGGCCTTCATTTCTGCCATACATAGGTACAAATACTCCAACCAAAACTAATGATATTGAAGCACAAGACCAAACACTTAATTCGCTAAAATTTATTTCTAAATAAGATAGCATATCAGATATGCTTAAGTCTTCTGATACCCACTTACATTTTCACTTTTCGGACCCAAGGCAATATATACCTAAAACGTGATTTCTTCATAAGCATCTTAGAAAGAAACAAAAACAAAAAGATTTTAATTATTGCAAGACACCAATTGCCACCAACATGATACAGCCTCAATAATTGCCATGTGCAGTACCTAATAAGACAGATTTCAGACGTTTTTTTAGTATTAAATACATTGACATGTTGATAATAAAAACTAACGTTTTCTAGCTACTGATTATGGTTAGATGGTCTGTAAATAAAATATGGAACCTCCTTCCAATAACACACCACATAACAGATAATAAGTCTAAGATGAAATTTTTAAACCAAATGTCTACCCTCAGAAAACAAACAAGAAAAATCAAAATGTAAAAAACTAACGCCTTTATAGCAAGACTTTATTTAAAATTATTTGAAGATCAGTCTCCTAACACGCTTAATAACAACAACTTAAATAACCTTATGAAAATTTAAAAATCTTATGGTAATATTAATTAACAACATTACAACCATTAAAAGTCCAATTACGTTTCATGTAGTAATAAATTTCATTGCATAATTATCACAAAAAACAGCATAAAGTACGACGGTGTCCTAATGAAATGTATTATGTATAACAAGGCACAGGAAAAAGATTATTACGTGTTGGTAATAATTTTTCCTTTATACGTTACTCCTTTGTTTCAACTTTGCCTCTCTCTTGCGCCTACTCTCAATCCTGTACAATTATCTAATGACACACTTAACACGTACTTTCCTTTATTATATTTGAGTTTATTTGAAACAAGTACGAGTAATGACTGACGTTTCTTCTATTTTTTTTTTTCTAAATTAACCTTTAAGGTCAAAAGAGATTTACATTTTTCCAGGTCATGTTAAACACGAAGAGTAGTAGTATGACATATCACTATATCCAAGACTAATTAAATATAAAATTATTTAAATATTAAAATGTTATATTAGTACTTTATAATGACTATGCATGTCATCAAACTATTTAAGTTAGTAAAAGCATGTGAGAAAAAAAGAAAAATATGCATGTAAAACTGATAGAGAGGATATAGGAGAAAAAGGATTTTAGTACATAAATAATAAACAAACAGGAAAAGTTAGTTCAAAATAAAAACTAATTTAACTTTTAATTGCTATAAAAGACATAACAAATTTTCAAATAATTATTATAAGAGAATCCTGACATATGCTAGAAAGAAGGTCACCGACTGATGTCCATGGAGAAATTAGTAAAGGAAAATCAAAAATTATAATTATTTTAAAAATACACACACATTAAAGAGGTAAGAGAAATTTACAAAGGACAATATTTTATTTCTACATTTAAGAGAGAAGGACGCTTTGAAATATTGAAGCTAAATTTTACCTGTTCTTTTTTTTATGTCCATCTGTGTGTAATACAAAACTCGCTTTAAAAGTTATATTGTACCCTTTTATTTAAGAGTAATGGACAAAGAAATATTTTTCTGAATGGCAACTGAATTTAATTGTTTTAGCTCGTAGTGTTATCATATGTTTGGAAATCATTTTCATATTTCTAGAAAAATGAAAAGAAAAAGTTTGAAAAGAAGAAAATCTCATAATTAAAATTTTTATTTGCAGCAGAAACAGCTAAGGGACTGGAAAGGTAACTTATATAATATAACTGAATAAAAAGAACTAGAAATGACTAGAAGTAGGAGATTTTTTGACTTTTAACTTCTCAAAGCCAACTTCAGCTTGTGTTAAAGATAAATAGCACTTTAGCCTTTAACGTGCATAAAAGCCACCTATTGAAAAACGACAACTTCATTACAATTTTACTAAGAAATAAGAAAAAATGTGGGGTTTTTTTTATGTAAAACCGATTCAAATTTTGTGAAATTGTGAGATCATTAATTTTGGATACTGCATTTACAAATTACTTAATACTAAAATTTTTGTGTTTAAAGCTGTTAGCCTATAACTCTTAAAACTATGATAAACAAGACCATTTCTATTCTAAACATCTTAAACTTTTCTAAAAACAAGCGGTCTACTACAACTACAAAAAATTATCCTAAGGAAAAACTCTTACTTATCAGAATGTAAGCTTATGTGTAAACATGGTTGTGATAATCATAATCTAAGAACAACATACATTGATTGAATTGTGTGGTTGTGGTTAAACATTTAAAAGTTGTTAATTATCATTTTTATAATTACCTTAAGTATCATGCAATTATAATATTATGATTACAAATAAAATTTTCGCTCTTTCCAAAAGGAAGATATAGTCTGTGTGACTAAATTAAAAAAAATAATATATAAAAAATAAATTGCTAGGTTTCTCATTTATTAAAGATCTTAAATGTCCTAGCTAATTTATGTTGTTGTCGTAAAAGTATTCCTTAGTTCAATCACAACGCTGACAATATCCTCCTACAAAAAAAATATTAGAATGCTCTTGATGTATTCTTAGCCAAACTTAAATGAATCCTGTAAAGGGGAAATACTACCTGTGTTTCTTTAATTTCTAATTATACAATTAAGCTTTCGGTACAATGGAACGTTTCAACTTCTTTACATCCCTTCTGGATGTCTATTAAAGAAAATAAGATGTTAAATGCAAATATACCAAACTATTATCAAAACTTTTAAAACCATCTTGTGAAGTAATGATATTAAGACATGAAGAAACTAAACAAAGACATAAATATTTTGCAATGAATAGTTAAAATATAAAATGAAAAGCAAACAAAAATCCTAAAACAAATAACGTATGCTTCACCTTCTTAAGAACATAGAAAGGCATTCAATGCTAAGGACCCTATTCCTAAAGTAATGTACAGTATTAAACAAAAGTTTACGTATGATACAATTGCAAACATTTTCTAAAAAATTGTGGCAGCATTAAACTTTTAATTTTATAAAATACTGCAAAAAAAAATTAATTATAAATAATCTTTCTCTTTATTTATTTAATTTAATTATTTTATTATAAAACATTAACTAAGTTTGTTCGCGTAGAAGAGAATCGAAGACCATTTTCCTGTTTTGAAGTAAGAGAAGAAACTATCAAACTAGTCCACCGTCGCACCTGAATAATAATCTTTGTTTTAAGTATAAAAATTATTATTAAAATTTTCAAATATTCGCTTCTTTGAAAAGTCCGATATTATTCCAAAATATATATATAATAAAATCTTCTATACTTACATAGTTTTTCAGGATTTGAGAATACAATTTATTTCATTTTGTTAATGTAATGCGAATTTGATAAGAACATTAACGTAAGCTTACACTATTTTTTAAGAAACTTCTTAAATATAACATGAAACTAGTTAGTCACAAAACTGACCTAATGCGAAATGGTATTTTATGTTGACCTCCGCTAAAGTATGTATTTTCAAAATAATAACATTTCGTGCTAAAATATTTCGTTATTTAAGAAAAATATTTTTTTATATTCCTAAATCAAAAAAAAAAACATCAGTTACTTCTACACTTTAAATTGTATGCAAACTTTTGTTACCTGGTGTCTCTACACAATAAGAAAAAAAATGGAACAAAATATAATTTCATTGTCATTCCTTCTGTAAACAAACATGAACAATCTACACTTTTTTCATTCAATCGTTAACTTCATTTTTATGCTAAAATAACAAAATTTATTAAGTTTTGTCACGAACACCAACCAATAAAACCTCCAAAAACCACACCTATCCAGAGCAAGAACATAATGTACTTAACTAGCAAAAAAATAAAAATAAAAAAAAAACATACTCAAGCACTCACATATGGATTTGTATATCCAGAAGAGGAAATAAATTTTTGGCAATATGTAGATGGTAGTCAACTTGGTGCTTTCAGTGCTGTCTCTATTGATTTTTAAGACTTTCGACGTAAATTACATTATGTCAGTTTTCGGTTTTCTTTTATTTACAGTGGCAGCTAATCTTGAACTTTTATTTATTTATTTTTTTTAATAATAATATTTGAAATTGTATGCTTTTAATATAAAAAGTTAGGATTTAAATACGAAGACCGGTGTTGTAGTTTATAAGTACCGCTACTATAAACAGGTATGTTGTGCAGCCATTAGTCTAAAGGTAAAGTCTTTTATGAAGCCTTAACGAGGCAAAGAATTCGAAATGCCCACAGGCGTTATTACACTTTACTTTAGAAAACGTAATCAACTTGTACAAAGTTCCGAACAATTACAGAGGACATGCTCCACGGTCTCATCAGCTATATCGCAAAACTGCCACCTCAATACATTCAACCTGCCAGTTTTACTTAAATGATAACTGAGATTGAAACAAGCCATTGGTAAATGTTTTAAATAAATTTATTTAAATAATGGTTATTTGTTCAGTTTAATTATTTTTTTCTTAATAATAATTTAAGTTGATAAGATTAGCATCGGAATTATAGTGCATAATCTGCTCTGTTGGAAATTACCGAGTCTATAATAAACACAATAAATGGAGAAATAGCAAACACTCTGGAATTCCTGGATTTATCTAAAGCTTCTAATCGAATTAACCTTCCAAATTTCATAAATTCGTGTCTTCTTTCTTAATCCTACTTGACAAATAGAAGATAATATATATCATTCGGTAGTCGAAGTACATATCGATGAATTATAAAATTAGCTGTGGCTCAAGGCTTGGTCTTGGTACCGTTATTATTTTCTATATTTAAAAATTAAATGATTTATATCAACAAGTTGGAAAATTGTCCCGTTTATGTATATGGTATAGATATTCAATTACTAATTAATATCGAGAATTTTTGCGAAATGTTACAAAATTCATTAATAATGTTCTAGCTCAAGTAAACATGTGAATGGTTTCTAATTTTTAATAGTACATACGGCAAAAACTAAAATAATGACATACTTAGAGCTAATTAGGCATAATTTTTCTGCGCTACATATGTATAAGAAGATTGAATACTGAAATTGTAGATATGACGATATTAAGTTTTATATTCGATGACAAGCTTCCTTCTTCATATCATTTAAATAGCTTATACGCAATAATGTGTTTCAATCCAGGTCGAACTTATTCTCTTAATATTTTTTTGCTGTATCCTGTAAGATCAATTGTGTTTCATGCTTAAGTGATGTCCCAAGTTTTTTACTGTATGGAAATATATTTGTGAACAATACTTTGAATTATAAAAATGATCACTTTTTTAAAAACTAAAATTGTACGTTATTCCTTCGACATTACACTCTACACGCACGGTAAAAACATGGTTGTCGTAATCATAATTTAAATGCAACATGTTGTGATTAAATTGTATGATTATGGTTAAAGCATATAATAGATACACGTTATCATTATTATGATAATAATGAAACATAAAATTTTTGCTTTATTTTAAAACACATTTGATTTCAAAAAAAGAAATGTCTACACAAAATTCTAAGGATGTCTTTGCACACAAAAATCTCTCTTCACTGTCATCAGAAGCCAACCAGTAACCGATTCAACACAAATAACGCAAACACAAATGCTCATTGATATTTCAATTGAAATGAAGCAATCAGACGACACACAGTGGTTTAGCTTTATACGATTAGTGGAATTAAATATAAGAAAGCATCGCGGAGCTTTGAATTTTGGTATAGACTTAAATTTAGTTGTAGTAAAAAATACTGCAAATATAAAAAAATCCGAGCATAACCACGCCTACTTTTCATATAACACAAAAGTTAAAAATCATTGTAAAGTCACAATTTTTATTAACATAACAAACTCTCTACTTCATCTAAAAATTCCAATATATTCTTCTTGCACTGTTTACGGTATCAATTTATACATGGATCTGAAGACGCTAGTAAGATATGCTGACATCTTCATTGCATTATCAGTTTTTCGGAAGAAGCTTGGGCGATAACTTTTGTAATCTTTATTACGAGCTTCCCAAGCTATCTCCGACAACATGCCAAGTAGCAATATTGCTGCTGATACACTTTTACTCCCATGAATTAGAACTTTGTGTTCAGTAATAGGCATATAGTACCAGCTGTACAGTTGTATAGATCGCTATGTAAATAGTGTCAATTAACATTAAAATTTTCTGCATCTAATTCGGAATTACTATTCATAACAGTTGAAATTGTACTAAAGCGATGAATTAAATTTTCATCAACACCAATGTCGTTATGGAAGGATTTGCAAAAAATGTCTAGAAGTATTGATATCGTTCGTTGAGCCCATTCCTTGTTTAACCATGTCTACATTTATGCCTATAATCACTTTTAAATTTCTTTGTATTTCCACTTTTGCTTCTTCTCTTTCATGTTTTGTTTCTTTAGTTACTCTCCACTTTGAAAATTTTTAGCTAGGCTTAGCTTGACATATAAAACATACAGCCATTCCTGCTGTTTGTACGATTGTATTCGCAACCTTTTCATCAATCATAGTTAAAAAAAGGAGTATGAAAAATTTCTAAACTTTTGTCATAAATTTTAAAAGACATAACTAAATTAAGTATTATTTGTTTTCGATAATCAAATATTGCTATAGAGAATATAATATTGTTACGTTTATACCTTTTATTAACGTTGGATTATTTCCTTTAAATATACTTTGAGTTCTTTTATTGCAATCAAAAAGAGTTGAAATTCGTTATAAAAATTAGAGCACTTTATTTATTTAAACACACTCAGATATTGCTTTTATATCACTTTACTTATTACACTTATGGTTATACACTTTTATTATCAAACTCACTTTGATGCACACTTTACAAGCTCTACTGCTATACTCATTATGTTAGCTGTGTTGTTCGGCTATTTATAGTAACATAGTGGTGTTCGGTAACATTCGACAAAGTTCTCGTATGTACATTCTAGTACATTCGAAAACCGTTAAATTTAAATTAAGACGTTAAGTAATAGGTACGAATAATAGAAGTGCCTAAAAGTATGCTACACATAACAACAAACATCATGTTCGAACAACCAGCAAAATAAACTAATACAAATACAACTACAGTAACTTTAACTACTACAACTAAAATAAATTATAATGTAAATTAAGCTACTTAAAAATAAATCTGTAACAATATGATGATCATGATCATGGTCATAACCATGATATTTCTTTGCATGTTGGTATATATATATGTATTATAACATTTAACATTTAGATTCGTTTACATATAAAACTTAGCCTAGGGTTGCTAATAACTTTTTACATTTTATCAATTATAATATTTATTCGGCCATTTAAAGCTTTTTACTACATGTTATTTATTTTGTTTTTTTTTTAATGGAGTGGATGTATATTCATTTCGTCATTCCATTTGTAACACATCGAAATATCCACTTTAATAATATATTATTATATATTTTTGTTTTCAAATATGATATTTTCTCTATTCCGCTATTTTCGAATTTTCAATATTGACAACACTGATGATATAACATTTTTTTATGCTGTTTGTTATATTCTCTCTCTCTCTCGTCTTGTTTTCATGCCATTTTTATTTTTGCAAATGTAAGCAAATTTAACAGCTTGATTCACGCCACCATCACATACAATTTATGACAGACACTGGCAATAACAACAAATATTACAAAAATACCTGTATATTTATGAAATGTATAAGTATGTATGTAAGTATGTAGATGTACATAAACATGGGCATTTTTTCACATACTGGTTATTATTTTTAAGATTAAATTTTACAATTTATTAATATATTTTTAATACTTTAAAAATAAAAAAATAATATTTTAGTAAACTTCGCAATTAGGTGCGTCATTTAAAATTATAAATTGTGAATGACCAGTTGTATCATTCTTTTAAAGTAAATAACATTTACATACATATATCAGCCTCTCTTTTTTTGTAAATAGAAATTCATTAAGCGTGCAACGGTAGCATTGCCCATTCATTTTATATTTTAATTTTTTTTATATTTTAAAAGAAAAATATTTCAATGGTACCCAAAAAGAAAAAAGTTTTTATTTGTTGAAGGGGCATTGTTTTTTAATGCTAAATTTAGGCTTTTCTGAGCCACTAGTGCGGCGACATATAAATTGATTTTGAAATGGGTTTTTTGAGCGAGATCAATGGCCAAATACAAAACAACTTTCTGTCAATAAATTAATGCCATTCTCAGAGATGTTATTTACTAAAGCGGACAACTTGAAGTTATATCAAACAGAGATAAATTGTTTAAAATGGTTTCATAAATTGGATCATTCTATAGCATTTTTTGTAAAAGAAGATTTTGGAATTATTACTAACACAGCTAGCAGTTTCGTAACATAACTTAAAGGGCAATATTTGAACAGACTGTATTTCGGCAATAACGTGTCATTTTTGGTTTATCTGCATAGACCCGGAAGTTGCTATATCCCCAAAAAAATATTCTAGTGGTGCTAAAGCTGGTCAGTTAACAGTTTTATTTTGTAAAATTATTTCTTTGTCTAAAAATTTTCTCAGTAAATTGGCAACATTCTGCTGAAGTCATATGTATCCTCCAAAATATTTTTGAATTTTGTAGGCAGTGCTTACAAATACGCTCACCATATTTCATTGTATTGGGAAATAATGATTAAGGTATTTCTATTAGGGGTAAAATAAAGGTTTTTAATTAAAAAAAACTCAGAAGTTATACTTAACATAGGAAAATTATGTTACTTGTTGTAGCTCTCGGAAGCAGGTAAACACTCGGTAAGCGATTAAGGAAAAGCTTTTTGATAATAAAATGGCTCCGCGAGTAACATTCAAACTCATAAGACATTGAAATTTTTTCACTTTAAATGTGCCATTTTGCAAAAGGATTGCTTCATCACTACAAAAATTTTAAATTAATTTGCCGATCCAAAGCGATGTCCCTTCGGCACATTTACCAAAAAAATAAAAAAATCTAAATAACAAAATTCCCGGACAGCCCATTTAAACACTACCTTAAAAATGTTTTACAATATAAAATGGCCAAAACGTAACATGTTTCCATGCTATATATAAATAACTATAAATATAAAATCTTAACTGCTAATTGTGAAACCAAGACCTCTTCTTTCATTATATTCATGTTCAGTCAAAAATAAAACGTTTCAATTGGTTTATAAAAACAAAAACAGCAAAAAATATCCTGTAAACTTAAAAAAAAACAAAGTAAAATTAAGTTTTTTTCTGTAGTTTTTCATTTTAAACATTTCCTGTGCCACCAACATAGAAATTTTCGTAAATTATGCCACTATTAGCCAGACAATGGCACAAATAACATGTTGCCAATGTTGGTGCCAACAACAACTAACAACAAAACGTACGGAAAGACGATACAAAAAAACAAAAAATTTAGGCTTAAACCTCTGTGTGCCTTCATAATTACAATACAAAAGTCATTTAACCTAAATTATATGCAAAAAAAAAAAAAAAAAACACAGCAGACATAGAAAACTCTATCTATGTGGCATGTGACCTCCTCGCCAAGTCTGTGTATTTGTTTTATTTTCTGCAGATAAAAAAAAAACAGAAACTCTTTAGGAGTAATAAACAAAAGTAAGAAAACAAGAAACATTTTTGCACATGCCAAAAATATGGAGTCAAGTTTTTTTAAAAAAAAAAACTTAAATTGTTTGTTTGGTTTACTCATATTGACAATGTACGAAAGTACGTCATAAGAAAGATTGTGTACATATGTATGTAAGTAGATAGACGAACAGACAATATTCAAACAAGAAACATAAATTGTATGTTTCCTGGCAAATTGCTATTCATTTTTAAAAAGCCCTACAGGATTTTTTTATTTTTGTTTATTTTACTTCATGTCTTCCTTATTTGCAAAATATTAATATTAACATTAAGGGAGATGTCCTTTTCTGTTTTAACTGCAGTGAATTGTATTAATTCAGGGAAAACAGATTAAGGTGGAAGTGACAGAATAATTGTGCCTTAGGTTATTTAAAACTTATGTGGGAGATTATTACTGTTCTAACAAGGATATCGAATACATTGAGGTATTTGTTGAAAGCTACTTTTACTTGTCCAAAAAACGTGTAATTACAATCAAACGACATCACATGCACAATTGTCATGTCGAAAGCACCAAAAAGGAAAAGAGTATTTGCAGCCGATAAAATTAAATAGTATGAGACAGAGACACATATAAATTTGTAATTCTTTAAGTGATAAGAATGAAAGACTAATAATGGCTGTATACATTTCTGTATTAATTAATGTGAATTTTAAATCAATTTTTTTGCCAAATGTTGTTCTATTCAGTATTGAGTGCCAGGAGTTTCATAACATTTAATTAAAAGTAATTTTCATTTTTTTTTAAAAAAACATAATCAGAAAATGCTTTCACCAAAAAGAGAAAATTTCAATAAATTTTCAGTTCATAAAACATATTTGATACAATTTTTTTCTATAGAAAAATTTCTTATTTTTTTGTGTAATATTTACAAAATTCTTTTTATTTCTGTAAAACTTACATAAGCCTCCGCCATATGTAGAAGGGGTTTCTAGGTTCTTACCATAATCTCTAAAACATATAAAAATTTTGAAATTAAATCCAAAATCGCCTAAAAATCACAAAAATATGTTTAAAAAATATTTGTTCTTTTACAATAAAAAACCTAACATGTTTTTTGGAATTTTGAATCATCAAAAAAAAGATAATAAAAGAAGTGTAACGATGTTTAAATTTTCACTTTTACAAATAAAAAAATAAAGAAACATTGTTTTCCTATTTGAAATCGACGTCTATATTTTAAAATTCTATTAGAAATTAAACTTGTTTTTGAACTTTGAGAAAACCATTAATTAGCTTCGGGACTTAACGACCCGAACTAGAAATCCCAATGGTTAACTCTCTCGGCTTTTCATATCGATGCCTTACTTCCTCAACCTCGTATCTTATTAGGGATTGATTGTATTTATGTTTATTAGTAGTAATAATATATTAATCTTTTTTAGTCTAAGCAAGAAACAATCGTTTGATATGAAAAAGTCAAAACCGTATTTTTAAGTTACGAGGTTGAGGAAGTACGAGTAGGAACCCGCTTTTGACCGCAATTGAAGCAGAAAAGATTGCGGTTTTCTTCTGGAAAATATACATATGTACGAGTGCTCATACGATGAACAATTCCAGCAAAGTTTTCTGGAATAATCAGATTTACGCTTTAGTTGTAAGGGCCTTATTTAAGGGTCTATAACAGTATCATTATTTCCTTGATCTAACTCATTCTCAACTATATGACGCTGATTTGACGTTGGGGTAAATTGATTTCTATTTTCCCAAATAAGTTGTTCAGCTTCGCGAGCAGCTTTGCGAATATCCTCTAAATATGATTAATTTGAGTTAAATAAGATGTATCTAAATCCCGAATTAAAATTCTTTTTCAAAATGTCCATTATTGGCTATCAGGCATCGAGTTACCTAATCGATAGTTCATTGCGGTAATTGAAGAATGAAATTCTTCGCTTGCTTCTCTTGTAAACTGTTTCTAACAACGATGTAATGGTCCATGTCGAGTGTACCTAATTCTTTGGTTATGGAAAATTAAGAAATGAACACGTAGATTTCAAATACAAAAACATCAGTTTTTATAGTTTCTATTTTTTTATTTTTTTTTTAAAAAAAAATCTTACAGAAGTTTTAAATTAAATAGTAACAAAACTACATAATTTTAACAAATAATTAAAAAATCAAAGTGGTTAAAAATTTAAAAAATGGCCAGACCTTTATCGGCTTATTTTTTAAGTTGATTATAAACCTTTCAAATTTTTCGATATTATTTTTAGTTTAGCAGATATAAAGTTATCGGCTAGTTTTTTTTTTCCTTTTTTTACCTCCTTATAGTTTGAATTTAAAAAAAATCTCTTCTTAATAGAGCTGTACAGTTCAAATATCATATCACTACCTCTTTGTGTTTGGACTGTGCGATGATTAATAAGTCTGTCAGTCAGTAGGGTTTCTCTTTTATATGAATACATTTAAATACTTCCTTGTATGTAGCTATGAATTTTTATGTATTATTTTCTTATACATGACTCGTCTAGTGTAGAAAAAAATATACTTTTTCAGATTATTCTATCATTGTTACATTAAACTTCTCAAGCCTGAAGAAATTAAGACATTTTTAACAAAGTGTTAATTTTAACTATTGAAAGCGATTGTACAGAAAACTTCGATTTTTAACTTATGACGCAAAGCAAATAAATGGTATTGCTTATGCTATAATTTTTACATATATTCATATGTATGTGCATGTATTATAAATAAGTGCTTACATTTTACAAACATAAATACTAAAGCATGTGTTTTTATAATTATCGATCTCTGATTAATTCAAACTTGCAATGAGAATATATGGACAATGATGATACAAATGGTTGTTTAATACATAAAAGTCTAAAAACAAATATTTATAAAAATAGAAAAAAAAATAAACAAATATTACACTGGGAGAAACAAAACTATGAGAACTAAGGACAATTTTTTGCTTTGGTTGGTTGGAAAAATTTATTTTAAATTGTCTTAACAACGAAAAATTTATTAAGCCGACGTGCCTTCGACATTGAATTGAAAAAATTTTTTTTAGTTTTAAAGCACTAACAAAAATTTTGCTCCATGATTTAAAACATTTGAAGTTATTATTTATTACAGAAAATATATTGGTTGGAAAATGGCAAATACAATAAAAACAAAAGAAATAGTTTATTGCAACATAATTTATTATAAATGAAACAGATTTTTTTATATTTATAAATGAAAAAAAACTGCATTAGATATTGAATACTCATAACTAAATTATTTAATAGCTAAAATATATCGACCCCTGCGAGCAAAATTATCGTATGTTACATTTGTTAGAAATCGACTTTTTTATGCAAATTGGTTCTACATCTATTAATCTATCTGCTGATAAAATATAGCGATTATTGTTTTAGTTATGGAGATACCACTGTACACATTTTATCGTAGTAGCGCACACGGGTCGATATGTTCAAATCGCCTTTA
The DNA here is from genome assembly GCA_941918925.1 of Phyto melanocephala. Taxonomy (NCBI): domain Eukaryota; kingdom Metazoa; phylum Arthropoda; class Insecta; order Diptera; family Rhinophoridae; genus Phyto; species Phyto melanocephala. The sequence continues at coordinate 109,109,400 of OW799235.1, read as the reverse complement.
TCATAAATAAATTTAATTCCACGCCTTATAGTGGAATGATATTGATCTAAATAGTAAAAGATTCATCTGTATCAATGTATTTTAAAAAATATTATTTTTGCGGTTACTGTACATAATTATTATTTACTTGTATTATAATTTGATTACAACAAAATAATTCTAAGAGTAAATTATATTTTGTAGCTTACAACTTAAAAAATATTGTATGTAGTAATTTTTGGCTGTCTAATTGTTGTTTGTAAAAAAAGTATAGCTCAAGGCATCCTCTAACCAAATTTCAGCAAGTTTTTTGCATAAGTTTTTCAGCCCAATTAAGTTCAGAAAGGCAGACAAATAAAATTTCTAAAAAATAGTGCTTTACTTCATTCTGCCACAAAAATTTAATTAAAGTTTTTTTATTAACTTTCAAAATCAAAAACTGCGGCTTTTTTAATAAAATGTTTTCACAACTTTTTAGTTTTCCTAAAAAGTTAAAAAAAATTTTATTTATTTTTTGTGCAACGCAAAATTCGTATTAGAAATTTATTTTTGCTATCGACCGGTCGCTTTAGCTAGGCTTCTGTCCAGCATTGGCTTCTTTCTCATGTAATTCGAAACATATCCGACAAAGTCATATCTAACAAAAAATAAATTAAATTATATTTTTATATTATAAATAGAATTTAAATTCTAAATTTTTATTATAATGTTAATATGTTTTTCCTAAATAAAAATAAAGAAATAATTTAATATGAATAACATATAGTGATATAATTATTAATTCTATTCGATAAAAGATTTTTTAATAAAAGTTTTATTATTTTTTCAACAAAAGGTTTTCAAAAATTTAATATATTTAGAAGAACATAATTTTATAGCAAATATTACATACTTTTGTCTAAACAATTTTAAAAGCTAAATAAAATCTTTAAAAACCCTCTATAACTTAATATCCTGTTCCGTTATGCCTAAGGAGTTTTCTGCGTGTAACTGTAAGCAATTATACACAATGGCTTAATTAATGTTTTTACTGTTAGTCGCCAGTTTGTTGTTACTTGTGTTTTTACGGCAGTAATTACTATTATTACAACAAAACAATAGTTCTATTACATTTTTATTGTTGGTATGTGTTATACGAATATCCTTTTGTATCTATATATGTATGTGTAAAAGTGGTAAGAGTAAATGGGCCGTTATATTTCAGGCCTCTACAACTTCTTTTGGATATGCAATCTCCATTCTGTCTTACCTGCCCTTTAAATTCTACTCAAAAGAACACCCTTTTTAGTCTTAAAGGAATTTTGAAACAATTACTAAAACGAGATAAAGTCAAAATCATTAAAAATTAAAAAAGACATTGAAAAATAAACAAGTCTTTAACTTGTGTATTTAAAAACCATTTGAAGAGATAAAGTTTAAAAGCCTTGAAATCAAAACACCATTCAGGTAAAAATTAAAGATGTGTATAAAAAATATATATAGAGCGGTTAATATATCTATATATCTGTGGCTTGGAGCTAAATGCGTCAATGTCAATATTTACTTTTGGGAAAATTGGAATTGAACTTTAACTTTTATAGGTGCTTTCATAGTGACATTGGCCAGTATTTTATTTATGAAGCTGTTCTGGGTTAAGTATGACTTTAGCTGTTTTACCATAACGAAAGAAAGCAAGAAAACAAATCTAATGCAATGATTAACTCAAAAGAGCAAAAAAAGACATTGGCCCTTTTAGCTCCAAGCCACATATACATATATGTATGTATAAAAAGAAGTGTTCATTTACATGTCACCACAAACTGCGAAAATAGTTTCATCGATTTCAATTTCACGTTACGTTGGGAATGGTTTGCGTAAAGCTTGAACGAAATCGTTCTTGTGGTTTCAGAGATATGCATTTATATTTGTCTATATATTCCCAAACAAATATCAACAAAATATTCTTCACTTTTCATATTATGATTTTTTATTGTCACCAAACCATGTATCGTAATATCTTATATGTGCAATGACATTCTGTCTTTCTTACTGGTACTGGAAATTGGGAGAAGGGTGAGTGATACCCTATATGTAATAAATACAATGCAAAACATTTGTTGTGGCCAACAGAGCTGTAAAATTATAAAAATCAAAACTGTTATTCTAATTATAAAATAAGATAGTCTTTTCAACGGGTCTTCGCACAAAGATTTCCAAGCAACCCTTCTCAACAGGCTTTCTAGAAGCGATTGCTGAAGTTCTTACTCTATATTACAACGAGTTTAAAAACTAAATATGTATTGCAGTAGGAGCTGAAGTCTTTGTATTCGCAAAATTTGAATATACCAAGTTACTAAAGCTGCTTAATAATTTTAGGTCACGCTAAAGATACTAAAATTTCAAACGTAGTAGAAAGCTGACAAACCGGCTAAAAACGAACTGAGACATAAGCAAAAAAATTTTACTTTTTTGGTATTTTTTCTGTAATTAACAAATAAAAATCTTTCTACTTAGTTTAGATTTTATAAGATGTTAAAATTTTGACAAATTCTACGGAAAGGATCAATGAAAATTTTGATTTTTATACAATGAGGTCATATTCCTATTGAACAATTTTAAAATATATCTTACATTTAAAATTAGTCTATGGCCTTTAAGAGTTGGACATTTTATAAAAATCAAGCGTCTTTCATTAATGTTAAGCCTTTCTTTAGGTGTCTAACTCAAACTTCGAAGACAGGGAGGAGTGATAGTAAGGACTAACTAGCAAAATATAATACACTATAAAAAAAGTGGGACCTACAGTGGCCGCCATTACGAAATGGCATACAATAAATTTATAAATGAATCAATCCCAGTAATTAAAATTATACCAAACTTAACCCCGTCAATATTGGTATCAAACGAAATGGCTTGACCAGTAAAATACAATAAGCTATGAAAAAATTTAATTCAAAATGGAGTTAGAGATTAAAAATTGTGGATATGTTGCTCAAATAAAGATTACAATTTTACATCCTTAAAACCTACAATATTTATATAAAATATAAAGGCTTTTTAATTGAATATACAATGTAAAACTTAAAAAAAAATTAAAATCAAAGATAACATCAGAAATAATAAGGCAAAATCACACTTTAAAACTTGTGAGACATATGTAAATCTACATGTCTGTCAAAATTCTACTTTTGCAGGCAACCGTCGCAGCGGAGATTTCTGCCAACGGCTGAAGTCGCATGTTTTGACAGAAGAAAATAAAGCGCGCTCTAATTGAAATTTTGTCAGATGTCTTAATAGATGTTTTTTACAGAAGTAATGTTTTAAAGGTAACACACGAAATGTTCGTATTTATAAGTGTGTCATCAGTGTCAGATGTAAAAAACATGCCGTGTATAAAATTGTTTGTATAGTGTGAGCGTAAGCTTCGTAACAAAAAACCGGCTTGCTGATTATTATATAAGATTTTCCTATATTTGCTTTTTACTATTGTTTTTTTTCCTATGTAATATTATTATACTAGTCATTGATATTTGAAACCAACAATTGTGCCTTTAAACAGTTTATATGTTTCTACATAGATTCACTATTATTGTTTACATACATACATATGTATGTATAATGACAGCCTTAGATATATTCAATATAGAATTAAATTCTTTTAAATCACTGCATGTTTTATTTTATTATTCGTATTATCCTTATTCTTTTATATACAACAAGTGGTAAAATGTTAATAAATATTTATATGTCAAATATAAATAACTTTTACCCCGTTTCAACATATCTACACACACATACATATTGTCTATGTATAGACATTAGAGTTTCTTCGTTAGCGAATTCTTTAAAAATATTACGGAATAAATACACCTCATGATATGTAAGTGGAGTTTCCTTGATATTCTCTGTTATACTTACAAAATGTTTTTCTTTTCTAAAATATCAAATTTACCAATACAAACTAAATAGGGAGCTAAGTATTCCTTAAAGCCTGGGTATATGTTTTTATATGGAAAATTATTCTCCGTCGACTTAAAATTATTTTTATTGTTAAAATAATGCCCACAACTTAGAACATTGTTGATTATACTTTATAACACATAACATTTTGTCCTCAAGGATGCACTCAATTGATTTGGGTTGTAATCGTTCGTATCCGTAAACTGTGTCTGTCTGTCTCTCTACGTAAATCTTAAATGAATGAGTTTTTCATTTTTATACATTCAAGTCTATTGACAAATTCTCTGCAAAAAACTTAAAATGTAAATACGATCAAGTTTTTAAAAAATTAAGTTTTAAAAAGAAGCTACACAATTAGGATGTAGTATAATATCATGAGATAATAATAATAATAATATCTCTCTTTACTTTGTTAAGGTTTTTATAAGTTGTTAAAATATTGACAAGTACTTAATACGAAAAGGATCAAAGAAAATTTTTGGTTTTTAATCTGCTGAACACAAATTCTTAAGTCATGTTCCTAAGGCTTTTAAGAGTTAGAAATTAAATAAAAATCAAGCGTCTTTCATTAAAGGGAAGCCTTTTGTTAAATGACTAATTTAAACTTCGAAGACAGAAAAGCCAAAACTTTACTTGAAGAGGTTCAATAGCGTTTATATACACTTGGTATTGTGAATGCCATTTGATGTAATCGTATTTAATATGGACCTTACTAGTATTGTAAACAGCTTCTGTTATTGCTAGTCAATAATATATATGTGTGTCGTAAAGGCAAGAAAAACTTAAATGACAATAGAACGCAAGTCGAGTGCATGTAATCGAAGAGCTACATCGCACGCTAATAGAAAATGGATCCATGTATGGTGAGGACATGGATAGTAATATCAGTACCCTTACTGATGGTTCATAAAAGAGTCCTATACCTCGTACTGAAAGAGTTAAGGGAGACTCAGGGTGCCCCGATGGACTAGTCAGCAGGGTGCTGTTCTGCTAGTTTGGGGGTTGCGGGTTCGATTCCCGCCGGAGACTCTGGACTTGTCTGCTTCCTTTCTATTCTATTCTTACTTTTCTATTCAGGTATCACAAAGGGATCAATAAAATGGACCCAAGTGAGCTGCACAGCAGCTGTCTGTTCTACCTAATCTAACCTAAGGGAGACTCAGATCGCAGTAGACTAAGGAAGGTGGGCATACATAAATAATGTGTGAATGCAATGGAGGACCTCAGTCTAATAAAACTACTGGCGGTTATGAAGGACTTTGCGATTGGAGAAAACGTCTGTTGTAGCGTACGATTCAGTAAAGAAAGGAATTCCGATTGGTAGCCATGAATATACAGCGGAATGAACCTAAGAATTCCATAAACCAACGTTTAATGAATCCAAGTTCACCAATTTAATTTTTGAGTGTTTACGCATTATAAGTACGAAAATCAAATTTCCTATTTAGAAGAATAACAAAGTCATTAAATAATTTAACTTATTCATGATTTACGCCATTTGTCGAGTAACAGCCATTAAATATATCAGGTCTAATAAAAATCATATTTTTACACTTTTTAGCATTTAGTTGCATTCCATTAGCTTATTTTACTCCAAGTGGCTTTATTTTGTACATGGTAACGACATTATCGTGATCATCATGTTATATTCTCTAAACAACATTAGGTTATCGCAAATAAACTTAAGCTACAGTTTTCTTTTTAATATAAATTTTATCACGATAATCAAGTCTGTATTAGTCTGACTATTCATTTTTTATACGAACTTTATTTTAATTAAAGTTATTAACCATTAAATTTATAATTAGTTTTTATTAATAATGCACTAAAATTTTTAATTTTTAATTATTTTTCACACAGTTTTTTTATACATTATTTTTTATTAGAAATTAGTGGCATACAAGACCTTTCCAAACAGTTCAATAATACTTTTTTTAAATAAAATATACAAAAATAAACAATCTAGAACACAAAAAAAATATCTTATCAACAAGACTTTCAAAACGTATGTAATAGAAAATTTTAAGTAGTTCAACAAAATAGTGAGATAGAAAATTAAACTGTTTTGCATCCTTAAGCCTCACACTGCGATATCTTTTCTTTTACTAGTTATTTAATGACCGGGTAATAGCGTATTATCATTCTATGGATTTGAATTATAATAAATTAGTATGCTTTATGTTTATCTAAAGTCATAAAGTAAAAATCGTACGATAATTTATTTAAACATAATAATAACTTGCAATAATTATTTGTTCTTCATTATTTTTAAACGAAAAAAAAAATAGTAAAAATTCCCCCCTACTATCCTGGAAACTCTAATACGAATATTCATAAATGTGCACAGTGTACACACCGTTAAGTATTAGTGTTTTATTGTCTGTAAACATTCAGCGGATTTAAGAACACTAAAGTAACTAGTGGCGATACAAATATTTTTTTCTAAAATATAAATATAGCTGATAAAAATTTAAGACTACTTTAATTGTGTTTTAATTTTATCGCTTTTAGGAACAGAATCAAATCACATAAAAAATTTAAGAATTATCTAAATTAATACGCGGAATAATATCTTAAGTTTAATTAAAAATTATAGCTTACTTTAAAATGCAGTTATAAAGGGAATAAATACTAATTTTATAGCAGAATATGTTTTTCTAATTTTATTTACATGCACAATGCGGATATGTTATAAATATATAATTAAAATCTTTATAAAATTTTTAAAATCTTATTAAAATCTGAAAAATTTATTAAAATGTTTCCCTTATCCGAAACAACTATTTTTTATTTTTTTTTTTTGACAAATCTTGTTAAATCTTTTCTTTACTATATCAATTCTAAATCATATCGAATTATAAGATCAGATTGTATCAAGTTTATAAATGACACCAAATTTTCACGATTGTCATATTGATTTCATTAATTCATTTAGAAGTATTTGCATAAAGTCGCTATGAATTCCTCTTCAAACGGTGGTGATAGCTAAGATTATCTCTAGCTGATGACCAATAGAGTGAACTACTTGATCTTATTTAATTAAAGAAGGTGGCAAAAAATTATTACCTGATGCTTTTTGACTGTAACTTTTTTAACATATGAAAAACTTTAGTTTTGTTTTTGGATTGTGTTCATTTGATGTCTACATTTTATTTCATTTAGTAGAAAAATACGCCAGAATTAAGGATGATACGCTCCCGATCTGTAGGATTTTTTATTTTCCAGAACTTCTCGCAATCCTCACAGATATTCTTTTTAAGGACCTCAACAGTGTGACTTAGACCTATTGACTTATTGGTTTATCTTATCGGCCAAAGCAAGGAACCAAAACTAGACACAAGGCGAATTGGAATTACAGAATCTCGATTGTAGTTTATGCAGTATGTAATATTTCTTCATCCTCTTGTAACCATTTGTTTTACATGCCCAATTTGAATTAAGGAGAAAATCATTGAATAAGTGTTTATAATACATGTCGTTTACAATAGACATTTTACTCTTTAATCGAAGAGTTTTAAAAAAATAAGATCCGAAAATACCTAACCTTCCAGTAACTTTAAACGAGTTTAATGTCACTTCTTAAATTTTACGCGTACATTCGATGCTACAGAAATTATAATTATGCTTGTTCAAGACTCCACAGAAATGGCTACAGCCTTGTCTTTCTATAAAAAGTTATCTTTCCCGTGCCCGAGATTGACAATTGAAAGTCAAGAGTATGCAGCTGATGCATTGTCTGCATTTTGTAATGGAACATCAACAAGCCTCTCATCATCTTCAGCCGCTATATTTTTACTAAAATGGCTTCTAAGTTCTGCCTAAATCTGACATCTGACATCTCATATTGTTCTATACCTTCAGCTTATCGCCATAGAGTTTGTCCTGTTGATGTCGGACGAGCGGGGAATCTACGTCTAAATTCACGTTAGCCAACAACATCGGCAAATTGTTACACAAAATTATTATTGAAATAATTATTCCACAATATTGACGAGAATAGGGATGGGTGTCATATTGTCACAGCAGAACTTTCATATACCAGGGACCGTAATAATTATTCCTTTTTTCATAAAAGTCAGATGATAACAGTTATTTTTTGATTTTTATTTTTTTGAGCAAAAATAAAAGTTATTTTTTGATTTTTATTTTTTCGAGCAAAAATAAAAGTTATTTTTTGATTTTTATTTTTTCGAGCAAAAATAAAAGTTATTTTTTGATTTTTATTTTTTCGAGCAAAAATACAAGTTATTTTTTGATTTTTATTTTTTCGAGCAAAAATACAAGTTATTTTTTGATTTTTATTTTTTTGAGCAAAAATAAAAGTTATTTTTTGATTTTTATTTTTTCGAGCAACAAAAAAAAATTATTTTCTAACGAAATGTACGTGTTACAATAATTAAGTTAATATTAAATATTTATTTTAATGTGCATAAAAAATTCCCATGATGATCACATATTTTGTGATTTCTCACATTTTTGTATACTATGTATTCTATATCAATGGTGGGCGTTGGTTTGCCTGAGTTACGAAGTCGTTCAGGTATTTAGTTAATCATCCTACATGATTGCTAAAAAGTTTGTAAAACAACCTGAAAAATAACATACATATAAAAATTAAAATCACATTATAATTAATAATTAAAAACAATAGTTGATAACAAAGTTTGAAAAAGAAATAGTTGATAATTTGTAAATACTAAGCAAAACGAATTGATAAAAATGAGAGGAGTTATTAGGAGCTTTTAGAGTAGCATGTTACGATATTAAAGAATCACTGACAATAGATATGAGAAATTACAAATTCTAGTACAGTGTTATTATTATTTCCTTTATTATGAAAAACTCGTCTTTACCGTTACATTTAAATAATATTTAATATCAAAAAAATAAAAATCAAAAAATAACTTTTATTTTTGCTCGAAAAAATAAAAATCAAAAAATAACTTTTATTTTTGCTCGAAAAAATAAAAATCAAAAAATAACATTTTTTTTTTGCTCGAAAAAATCAAAATCAAAAAATAACTTTTATTTTTGCTCGAAAAAATAAAAATCTAAATTTTAAAAAGCAACATATTTTATGATAGACTAATGCATAAGGATCAATATGGTATACTTGAATCCGTTTTACGACATTTACTTCTATATGCTTTTTTTGTTTTAAAATTTCAAAATAACTGTTATTTTCGGTCCCTGTCATATACCGTTAGTTTAAAAAATTAGATCACATAATCATAGAATAATGATTTTTGTCCCATTGTCCGAATATTTAGTGCTTGTCAAGAATGCACCTCTGACTTTCAAATACAGCTATATCGATGTCTGTAGATCGATATATAATTAAGTTAAACTTAAAATGTTAAATCCTTTAAACATTAATTACATTTCTAGGCTTTATATCAAATTTTCGATTTAAATACATTAATCATTAGTTCAACTCTCACGTATTCTACAAGTGCCTAAAGTACATATTTATGTCACGTTCTTTTCTTATTATTCATAACCAACTTTACACTTTGACATCATCCACCTTAATTTACTAGTTCAATAACGAATGTACTCAAAACAAGGAATTGGTTAAATCTTTTTCCCTTTTAACTTTTCTAATTAACCCATTTTTCACCATACCATGAGATAATTTAACAACAGATTTAATAAGGCTGTAAGTTTGTTAATACTGATGATTAAATTGATTACTGCGTTGATTATGGATATAAAATCACATTTTTAAAGGAAGAATAGAAGGTGAATTAGATATTGTAACAAAACTAATTTATAATTCAGTTTTAATTAATTACTGGTAATATTATTATTTTATATGTTGAAATTAGATAATTTTTTTAAGTGTGAGTATTATAAAAGTGCTTTTGGTCAAGTGTGTTTATGCACAACTGCGATCCTGCCAATTATTTAATCAAATTATTTCTAGGTTATTAGGAAATATAGAGTAAATACCGATTTTGAATATTTCGACTCTCTTAAAATAAGTTAGAGGATATATTGCACTTATAATTATTAATAAGCTTTATATTAATAGTTTTATTAATTTAAATATAATTGTTTAAAAATATTTATTCGTCTAAAACTTTGAATTTTAATTCTAATTTTTTTATTTTTACTTTTTTGTGGAAATAGTTTCATTGAAAATTTTGTTTAATTTTTGTTAATCTTTTTTTTTGTAATTTGTTAAATTGTTAAATCTTAAATCATGCTCTTTTTTATTATTAACAACTTTATTGAATTTTGGTTTAATTGTTATTGTTATTATAATTGGGGTAATCAATTCTAATCTGAAAATCTATATTTTTTTCGACACGGCTTAGTGTTGATATCATTTTCGAAACCAGTTAATAATTCACTGTTGGCACCCTTTTAAAAATGATTTAGGGCCATTATTACAACTTGCCGTTAGCTAAAGGCAGGATTTTGTCGAACAGATAAATGGCTCTTAATTATAAATCCTTCATTTATTATTTTTTTATCCATTAAATATTATTAAGATTAATAATTATAACAATAAAAAAAGGAAGTTTTAATAATGCAAAGCAATTTATCGGGCAGACAAAAATTAACCTTTAACTAAAGGCAAGTTATAATAATGGCCCTTAGTGTTATATGCATATATACATTAGTTTATCTAAGACCCATCTTTTTATACCTTCCACCTGTATTGCCAAGGATTTGTCATTTCTTTTGTAATTTCCACAATATTTTAGTCCGACTCCACAAGGTATATATTTTCTGAAAGCTTATGACTAGGGTTGTTGATTCATTATTCAATCAATCCTTCTGTAAGACTGTTGTGCCTGTCCGTGTGTTGGCTTATACAATTTTTAACAGCCTCCACAAGTAGCACAGAATTGTATTTAGTATCAGTCCTTTAAAAAGTTCCGTGAATAAATCGCTTTTAAATATAAACAATAAGCGCCCTAAACTTTCTAAGATATGAGAAAATAAACACGACTGCCTTTGTTTTTTCCCATATTTTTACCATAAAAATCTATATTTTTCAACCCTATGATAACTTAAGGACACGTTTATTTAATATTTATTGATATTAAATGCTTAAAGGGATATTTGAAAAAAAATTTTGAAGAAAGCGATTTCTAATCGGCAAAGTTATAGGCACAACTAATTGTTAAAAGTACATATTTTAAATAAATCAAATTTCTTCAGCTCCTTACAAATTTTTGGACACGATAAAGACATTAAAATAAGCCTGTCTTTAAATAATTTCTCAGAAATTCTACAAATTTGGTTAGAGACTAACTGAGATATAAGCACAAAAATACAACTACATTGGTTTTTTTTCATAAATTTTAGAAATAGAAATCGTTTTTTCAGCTTCTGGACAAAGGAGAAGAGCGAGATGGGTATCAACAGATAAGAATTGACTAGCAAAATATATTTCAATACAACCACTTCAAAATGGCCAATGTTTATATATGGGACATATATAATAATTAAAAATGTACCTTCATCAACCCCCTAAATGTTCCTATCAAACAAAAGGGCTTGACCGATAAAATATAGTAAACTATAAAAAAGTTAAAATTCAAGATAGCGTACGAAATCAAACAAAGGTTATATGTGACAAATATAGTAAGCATGGCATCAACCCCTACAATATCAGTTTCAAATTAAATATCTTGACTAGTTAAATACATTTAATAAAAAAAATATTCAATCCAAAGATGGCGGCCTAGACAACATGACCCATTTATATATGTAACCAATAAAAGGCCGCGACTAGCAGAAATTTAAAATCAAAGATGGCGTATAGTATAGTAAATCTGAAATCTTGTACCCATGTACATGATGTTAAAGGGTATTATCAGATTTCTTACGGCAACCCTCATTAGTTAGCTAAATGAATTCAGTAACAATTACACTTTCTTTCTTTACCGTTTTTCCCATCAGCCAGAGAGCAACAAGGATATATGATTGTTTTACATTATTAGTTTTTAGTCACTTTATTTTTGTTTGGTTGGCATTCAATAAAACGTTGTATCGTGCCGTTGTGCCTTTAAAATTGCTAAACTTAAGATGTTTGTTTAAAACAGAAATTTCTACAATTAAAATTTATTTTTTTTTCGAAGAAAGTTGCTTCCTGGCATCACTATATTTCATATTTTTCTATGCTTACCAAGCTACTGACTTAAGCAACTGCTACGTTACATATGAAAAGTTGAAATTTAATCAGTTTTCTTAAAATCAGTGAAATTTGTTTTGCAAAATTGTGTTACATTTTCAGTCATAAAATTAGCGTAACAGTGGGCGCCTTACATTTACGTATATTCCATCTATTCGTTTAGTAATTGAAAACCAATGCAAAATATATTTAAATAAGGAAATATGCTTTTAATAGAAGGTGCTTACCAAGGTTAACGTAACAAAATAATTTCTACTGATATATACATCACGCAAAGAAAAAATATGATTGTGGTAATCATAATCTAAGAGCAAACATATTGCGATTGAATTGAATGATTATCGTTAATATATATAATGGTTGCCAATTATCATTATTATGTTTAATAAAAGTATCATGCCATAACCATATAAATGATTATAGATTTAATCGACAATCTTTGCTATTTAAAGGCAAATTATTGCATTTTGCTTTAAGTTAGATAAACTAATTGTACTACTATTTTAATTGCAATTTTTATACCAATATTTTTTTATATTTTTTCGTTTATTTGTAAATTTTCTTTAATTTTTCAAAATTTTTGTTAATTTTTTTTGACATCTCAAACTTTTAAATAATAAAAATTTATTCAGCAAGAAGAAGAACAGTTGAAATCAAAATATTATTATAAAAAATCATTGCTTGATTACTTTCTAATCGTGCTGTTGTCTCACCTATTATTTAATGATTAGTTGTAGTTTTTAATGCTTTTGAATATAATTTTATTTTTTTTTTCAAATTAATTATTTTTAAACGATAAACATATCGAAAAATAAACATTAAATGATACAATGCAAGCAAATGCTTGGTTATAGTGACAAAATATATGATGAAATAAAACAAGTTTAACTTGTTTTCGGCAACCAAACATAGTATAATGAAAATAATATGACCATCGTGATCATGTCGTAACCATGGTTTTTCTTTGCGTGAATTTAGATAATGAAACATATTATTTATCATTAATCATAATCCTGATAAAAAGTATATAAAGCTACAAAAAGTCTTATATGTTAAGTTGGCGTTTAAGTGCGTATAAGAAATTAATTTTAGCCTATTGGGGTAATATTCCATAGAAAGTGATATACACGAAATTTCCGCATTTCTCTTGGTCTTATAAGAATTTATTTTTTAAATAGACTAAAGAAACAGAGCAGATTTTCATATAGAAGGTTACACAAAAGTTGTTCCTCGATGTTTATTGACTGTAATTGATGGGTATAAAACAATACTTCAGTTGTCAAAATGGGTTAATTGAAGCTTCACATATGCCCAAATTAACGCGAACAACCGTGTATGATTAGAATATTTTGTACGAATGTAAGTGTGTGTGTATGTGTGTTATAGAAATAGCACTCAATTCAAAATGAAAATAAAGTTAAATTCAACATTACCAGGCAACGTACACGTGAGTATTAATTTGTAGCAACAACTTGAAAAAAAAAATCAAACTTTTCAACTTCATCAGCATGATTTCGGTTTAAGTTTAATAAAACCCTCATCATCATCATCACCACCAATATGCTGCTACGGACGACTACAATAATGGTGTTGGTGTTGTTGGTGATGATGATCTTGTTCATGTTCATGCAAACGATAAGTAAAGGAAACTGTAGCAACAATAATAACAACAGTTTAGTACTTTTAAAATTAGTTAATTTTACTCTTGCACACACATACTTTCTCACACTTGCTCATACACACATCATACATGTGTATAAGAACCTAATATGCATGTATGAGTAATAGTTTCAGTAGTGCAACATTTAAACAAAAAACAAGTAAGAGCGCTATATTCAGCCGTGCCGAATCTTATATACCCTTCACAACGTGTAGTCATGCAATAACAGTAGTTTGTATTACCATTCCATATGATATACGTACATACATATAAAAAACATATATATATAAAAACATCCCACTGTAAAATTATAAATTTACGTATGTATGTTAAAAAAAAATATAAAAAAAAAATTAAAAAAAAAAAAATTTAAAAAAAAAATTTAAAAAAAATATTAAAAAAAAAAATTAGAAAAAAATTTTTAAAAATTAATTAAAATATATATAATAAATATAAAAAAAAATAAACAAAAAATATTTAAAAAAAAAAATTTAAAAAAATATAATCAAAAAATATAAATAATATATTAAATAAGAAATAAAAAAAAAATTTTATAAAAAATAATATAAAAATAAATAAAAAAAAAAAATTTTTTTGGCTCAGCTGGGATTCGATGGCACGTTTTCTCTAACCAGAACCAGTATACACGTTTGTATGTATGTATGTTGTTGTTGTAATGTTGTTTTTGTGAAAAAAAAAATCGAGGTGGTCGTGGGTTTTTGCTCATATCTCAGTTGTTTATGTACCGATGTTTCCGAATTTCAATACCGAATATTTCTGATATTTTAATACCTCACCCGAGTCCAAGCGATGTCGGGGGGCTTCAAAAAGATGATTTCAACATACACACGGACAGACGGTCAGACGGACAGACTGACAGGGCTTAATCGACTCCCCTATTCAAAATTGAAGAAATTTCACACGGAATGACAAACCTATATATACCCTTTTTCACTGTGTGAAGGGTATAAAAAGTTGCAAAGCGGGCAAATAGTAGCAAAACTAAGAAAAAGTTTAAAAAATGTAAGTGTTAACATGTGTTCTTTTCGCCATAAACAAAAGTTAAATCTGCACGAGTTGGAGTTAACTTTAAGACACCGCTGTTTATACACACATATTTAAAATGAATGAGTGTGTTATTTTTTATGTTGCATAGTGGATAGTTAAAATAATTATGGGTTATTAGAGAGGGTAAAATATTTTTTAAAATTTAAGAAAAAAAATATTTTTATTTTAACATTTGTAGGAAATTTTTGATAAAATAATATATGTATAAATATTTATTAATATAAATTTAAAAAATTTTAGTTTAGCGATATTTATTTCTTAGGGATCTCTCTATCTGCAAAATTGACTAATTTACGTATATCAACACTTCGTAACTTTTTTTTATCCAAAAGGAATTTTTTAAATATTAAAAATATCAACTACAAATTATTTAGTTACAAGAATTATTTAAACAAAGTTTTAGAAATATCAAAACTACTTCATGGACTCTTTACCTAAAAATATAGGCTACTTTAAAATCACATAGGGTGGGCTTGGCTTCGAAGTTATTTATTTTGCATACACAATTTTGCTTTAAAAAATCGTCAGAAATTTATTTATCATTCGAATTTTTCACTTAAAAATGTCCTTAAAAAATTCGGTTATATGTGATGGTTATCTCCTATAGTTAAAGATTATATATATATCTTTAAAATAAACAAACTTAAAATTTTTTGGCTAATTTTTTTTTTGACTAACACTTGGCCGTATCATGCCCTGTTTTATATCGTAATTGCAAAATTTTAAACTTCTAGATAAGCCATCATATCGTTTAAATAGAGATGATAGTTTACAATTAATATGTATAGATCTGAAAAATCATATAAAAGTAGCGTTTGAAAAAAATCAATATTAATAAAAATTTCGCTCCATTAATAAAGGGAAAAACGGGAAAACATTACTACCAACTTGAAGACTTATAATTTATTAAAAACAATAATTTATTATTTAAAATTTTTTAAATTATTCTCAAAAAGAAATCTTTGGGGTTTTTTTTTGGCAAAGCACACAGATTTGGCTAAAACCCTTTTTGCGAACAGTTCACAAGGGAAATCGAGGGCTAACCAACTTTTGAAGCAACTAGCCGCGAAACTTAATACTTCTGGTCCACGAATAAAAGATGTAAAAATGTGGCGGAAAAATTGTTTTACTTTTAGTAATGATTTTTTTGTTTAGGTATACGCTGATCAAAAACAACATGTAAAAAAGAAGTTTTCTTTTAATAAATCTTCACTCAAGTAGAGGAACAAATTTTGGCTGCTGCTGGCATAGAAGTCGCTGTTTAGGGTTTGAAGACTGTTCAAAGCTTTGGATCAGTTTTGAAAACGCAAACAGAGCCAAAGTCAAACCTAAAGCCTTTAGGTGATTAATTAAGTGTATTAGCACCCGCAGATCACAATAATGACTTGCCATGCCAGACATAAAAAATCGCGTAAAGAAAAGGGAAACAAAAACTACTTTGCTAAAAAAAATATGATGACTACAGAGAACTACCAGAAGGAGATGCTAAAATGATTAAATTCCCTTATAGAAATAAAAAAACAAGACCTCGAATTAAAACAAAGGAATGTCGAACTGAATACTCAGTTAATTGAAATGAAAAAGAAAAATCTACAAATTAAGGAAGAGGAGCAATACTAAGACAAACAAATTAAAGAAATAGAGTAGGAAGAAGGAGTTAGAAACACTTAATATGGGTATCGAAATGCAATAAAAATAGCAATAAATCTCTATGTACATAAAATTTTCATAGGCTTTAATTTCTTTTAGTTTCAAAAAACATGAAAAAAATAAGTTTTTTACAACACTGAACTAAAAACTCGATTCGTTTCGTATCGAATAACATCATTAGAAAATTGTACGCTATCGAAATTAATTTCAATACGAGTTGTATTTCGATCACGAATGCGATAATTAGCCCCTAAAAGTTTGTGCGCTAAAAAAATGAAATGATTTATTGCACTGAACAATCGTTTGAGAATTTTTTTAAATGTGGCGTTGCAATAGTGTTATTATATCAATTCTTACTTAAGTAGACTTAAACACTTATTCCTTTTAGTCACAGATATATGCCATTGTGTACCCTAAAAGATCCATAGCTAGATGTTTAAACAAAAATATGTGGTAAAATGACTATAAAGAAAGGCAAATGACCAGAAAAATACAAGGAACCAATTTTAAGAAAAATACTTTAAATATCACATATGCTAGTTTTCTTTGCTCTATGACCTTTATGTATAATAAATTTTCAGACCTTAATGAAGAATAAAGAGGCCCAGTATAGGCTTTCCAATCTGATCTGCTCTCCCAATAATTTCAATTTGACAGAAAACCTTTTTGCTTTAGCTAGTTCTGGTTTTGCTATTTAATTTTCAGGTATGGGCTTGTCCGTACCTTCCTTAACTCTATTTTTATACTCTTAAGGTAGAACATAGAGTTCTAATATAGGTTTTTCAAAAATTTTAATTCGACACAGGTCATTTTATCTTAAGGTTATATCGCATTTTACCTTACAAGTATTAGCTGTTCTGCCTCTGCTTCAAATGCATAACAAGTAAGAGTGCTATATTCGGCCGTGCCGAATCTTATACACCCTTCACAAGGTGTAGTCATGCAATAACAATTGTTTGCATCACCATTCATCTCATATGAAATACGTACATACATACATATACAAAACATCCCATTGCAGAATTATAAATTGAGTTTACGTATGTATTTCCAAAAAAAAAAAAAAATATTAAAAAATATGTACTAAAAATAAAAAAAAACAATAAAAAAATATTAAAAAAAACTTTTTAACAAAATTAAAAAAAAATTTTTAAAAAAAATTAAAAAAAATATATAAAAAAAAAATAATAAAAATATAAATAATATATAATATAAAAAAAATGTTTTAGCTCAGCTGGGACAGTATATATGAATGTTGTTGTTGTAATTGTGAAAAAAAACAAGGTAGTCGTGTCCTGATTTTTGGCTTATATCTCAGAAAGTTATGGGGCGATTTTGCTGAATTTCAATAGCGATTCATTCCTGGACATTTCCAAAAGATTGATACCATACTCAAATCTGAGGAACATATAGTTGCTTCTTAAAGTTGATTTCAACCAACACACGGACAGACGGACAGACGGTCAGGGCTTAATCGACTCCTCTATTCATAAGCTTTCAGAAAATATATACTTTATGGGGTCGGAAATGAAAATTGTAGAAATTACAAACGGAATGACAAAGCTATATATACCCTTGTGCACCACAGGTGAAGGGTATAAAAAGGCTATAACTTGATTTTTAACGAAAAAGCGTTTGCCAACAGTCGATATACAAATATGTAACCTCTCAAAAAGTAAATCAAAAATGGTCGAAAATAACAGATTTAAAGCAACATAAAAAATCACTGTCCTATTTTATTCATATAAATTTTATTTTTCATTTCCTGTTTTGTGGAAAGTAACAACAAAAAGAGACAGGCCATTTTTATATTAAGCCATCGATACGAACTTTAACTTAATATTTGTATAAAGTTATATATGCGTTAGTCTATTTTTGTCTTCTTGT
The DNA here is from genome assembly GCA_941918925.1 of Phyto melanocephala. Taxonomy (NCBI): domain Eukaryota; kingdom Metazoa; phylum Arthropoda; class Insecta; order Diptera; family Rhinophoridae; genus Phyto; species Phyto melanocephala. The sequence goes on along the minus strand of OW799235.1, from coordinate 109,091,068 downwards.
TTCGTTGTGTGTATAAAAATGGTATTTATAGCAAAACTCATGATTCTAGCATTCATTAACAGCACACTTATTATAATTTTATAAACTTTTTCCTTCCAGCAAAAAAGAAATAAATTTAGAAATAGCAGAAAAATAGCTAAAAATTAAAAAACGAAACACACATGTTTGCCAAAAGTCATTAGCAAAATTAGTTGAATGATGAATGATGTAATTGTTATTTTTATTTGTGCTATTTTTAAAAATTAAGGTATAAAAACAGAACACGCTTATCGTCCTTGGTATAAGTTTGAAATTTCTGTTTTAAAGAAATATATAAAACTTTTTTCAACTGAAATCGTTATTTATAATTTGAGTTTAAAAACAAACGTTTTAAGTACAAATTGGTTTGATATTGAGGAAATAATTGGTAGTTATTTCTTATTTTAATACTTAATTAAATTGTTTTTCTTTTTTGAGAAGAATTTATATGATTTCTATGAACAGTAACATGTAATTTATTTAAAGGTTTTTTTATAAGTTATTTACAGTTCATGGGTAACTGATTTTCTATTATCTTCTTATTATTATTTAGTATTTTTTGAAAAGTAATCACAGAAATATTTATAGAGCCTAAATGTGTCAGCATAATTCAGCTGCACAAGGAAAGTCAGTTATTTGCGAAAAATTGTTTTTGCGTACTACATGCAACATTAGGTGTTCATTATTGAACTTCTCAGCTCACTTTTGTCAACATCACTTGCAAATTTGATTCTCAGAATGTATTAATGAATTAGACTACAACCAGTCTATAGCGAATAAAATAATTTAGTTTTAGTGGAGGGTGTATGTACTACACGCAAAGAAAAAACATGACTGTAGGAATCATAATATAAGAACAATGTATTATATTTGAATTATACGATTTTGGTAGCAACATTGAATGGTTGCAAGTTATCATTATTATGTTTAATTAAAGTGTTATAAAAAAATCATATTCTAACCACAAATGAAATAAACAATATGTGCTCTTATTGTTTCTGCTTTTATTTACATAGATTGTAGTTACCTTTATAATTAAAATTTTTTTAATCTTATATTTTGTCGTTCATTTTTCCTTATTTTTTTAAAAAATGTTTGATGTCAAACTTTTGTTTAATAAAAACGTATTCAACAAGAAGCAAAACAGTTTAAATCGAATTGCCATCAAACGATATAATAAATATATTGCTTTGTAATTATATTGTTGTTTCATAATATTTACTTGTTGCTTTTACCATAAATGCTGTTAAATATAAAGTTTTTGTAAATCATATTATTTTACAAGGAGAACCATAACATTTTTTTCATATAAAATAAAAATTATATTATTAAATTCAAACAAATGCTTACTTGTCTTTGCAAAATACATGTTAATTAAAAAAAATAAATTTTTTTTTGTTACCGATAACCAAATATTAATATGATCATCGTGATCATATGGGAACCATGGCTTTTCATTTTGTGTACTTGACGAAAGTTACCCCAGAGTCTTGCTTTAAAGGATCCAAATTGTATAGGACATGTAGTCATCAGATATGGGCTTAGGTTTTAAATTCAGTTAACACGTAACAGCTTTTTTTCAGTGCCGAGTTATATTTTTCAATACAATCCGCATACCACAGCATGATTATGTTTTTTCCCCTAAAGTCAGTGACATAGAGATCAAGAAAATAAATTTATTTTGTTGAGCTGCTCTTTTTGATATTTTTTCTCTGTTTTTTTTTTACTGATAATAAATCTCTGATTTAATACTTTGATCCCAATGACTTCGAACTCGAGAACTTCTCGAGTAGCAATACAAAAAAGGATTTTCGTAAATTATGGTTGTGGCAAAAGTTAAAGTATTATGACAAAGAAAATGCCTGGTCATAATAAATACTGTATTTTTTTATTAAACTTTCTTCAAAAACTTACAGATTTCTTAACAAAACATATGGTTAATGTGATAGGAATTTTCTGTCCAAATCAAACCAGATAAAATAGTTCTAAAACCAAAAGTTTCGAGGCATTACTTTATATCACACCAAGCAAGAGCTTACAAATTTATTGAGATCTACTCATTCACCAATTTTAAAATGTTTGCGAGCACCACGATTTATTTAAAATCAGAGAAGTTAGGTATCACACGAACTTAAGCAAAGAAACCTTTAAAAACATTTATTTATTTGGTTCGATTTAGGAGGTTCTTTTAGGAAAACACCTTACTTCAGAATAGGGTAACCAAAATGGTGGAATTAATTGGCCTCAAAAGATGAGCAGTTATTCTAAGGCAAAATCCATATGTTTTAAGAAAGATGATAAAAGGTCACTCGTAACAGTGGCGTCTACTTTGAGTAAATTCATATTAAAAAATGTTTTAAAATAAATTATAGAAATATTAAAAATTTCTATAAAATTTAAAATATCTGAAAGTCACCTATTTTACAAAATAAAAATTAATTCAATGCCAAATATTTGTTTGTCTTAAATGAATAGTTGTTTGGCAATAATTATATATATTTTTGTAAAGAAAAGTTGACAATACCAACTTTGTTGCAAGTATGAATTTCACCGCACTTCAAGACATGCGTGTTAACTCTCTTACGTACTGTTTTTCATCTTATATTTACGTGCACACGTGTTTGTTTAAGCAGCTAATAAACGACATATTTTATACACATTTTACTTGGTAAATTTGTAGTCATATCCAATTGTTTATGTCAGTAAAAATTGTTATTTAACATTCAACCGCCGCTGACTGTTTTTTGGCATCAGAGATTTGTGCCAACAGCTGATGTCAGGTGACTTGTCAAAACAAATTAGAGCACGCTGTAATTAAAATATTATCAGATGACTGAGCATATGTGTTTCACAGTAGTAATGTTTTTATGTTAACAAACGAGATGTACGTCTTTAGCAGTCAGATGTGAAAAACATACCGTGTATTAGCTGCTTTACTTAGCTGTCAATGTACTTAAATAGCTTCAATATATTTTAATGAAAATATTTATTTTTTGTTCCATTATCTCTTTACTTTGTTAATACGTTTCTGTTATTGTACTTACAAAAGTAATTGTTGTTGCTATTATTGTTAACCTTACTGTTTGAACTCATGAAATAAAACAAAAACTTATATAAGAAATAACAGAAAAAAACTTCCGGTTTATTAAAAAAGTTTTCCGAAACTGACCATCTTTAGAACATGGTTCTTATAAGCTAACAAACATAAAAATATGTAAACAGTAAACAGCAACAAAAAAAGAGGAAAATACTTAAAATATGCATGCTAAACACACACATACACAGATAGATAAAGAAATGAGAAGAAAATAAAAGTTTTTCAATGTATTTTCTTTTTCTTTATTTTTTTAGCTGACAAAGCGGAAAAAAAGACTTACAACTTTGAGATTGACCCAAAAAAACAACCATCAAAAGAAAATAATTTGATGTAAAATAAAATGGAAAAATTTTAAAAATTCATTTAAATAAATATATACTCAAAGGTTAAGAAACAGTGCTATAAAGGGTTTGTACAATAATAAAAATAAGTAAGTTCTCTAAGGACTTTTTATGAATTTTTTTTAACAGGGATCAATTGGTCAGTTATATGAAATATGATAATGCTGACTTTCAAATTTCAAACTTTCCATTTTAATAACTTTAAACTATCAGTTACTTTCATCAAATCAAAGTTAAAAGACTATAGACCAGCAAAAAATTTACATACATACTTATATTTCTATAAATAATAAATCTTTCCGATAACCCAAACCAAAAATGTACGTACTTATAATGACAGACAACATGCCTACAAACTAAAATGACTTCCTTCGGAAATATATATTTAAACACATTTATCATTTAGTTAACATTCATATTTTTAAAATAATTTTATTGAATTAAATTACCAGCAATTTTATTGTTCAGTAATACTTAGAGAGCAAATATGCCTTAAGAACTATTTATGCATTAAAACTTTTTTTAAACTTAAAAAAAGAAAAAAAAAACACAAATACTTTTAAAGGAATTTTTAAGTCTAATATGCTTTCAATTTAGCAATCACAACATGAATTCAATTAAAACATTTTTTTTTTAAACAAATAAATCAATAAACATATTAAGGATATTCACAGAAAACAACTGTCAAAAAATCAATGCAAAAATATTTTCTTCTAATAGAATTTAAAATTTAAAATAACTATAAAAATAGAAGTACTTATTTCATCGCAAGAAAATCAACTGGTCGTTAGGACACTAGAATATTCCTAAGGCCTTCAGTTCCTAGTGCACGGGTTAGGAAATAAAAAAAAATTAAGCATTTTAAATTATAACATTAAATTCTAGTACAGGGTAGCTTAAAATTCGCCATGGTGTTCAAAACAACTTTTTCGCTTATACACTTATATTTTTTTTATTGTTGTAGATTATATAAATAATACCTGAAGAAAAAATAATGGAGGGTTAAAAAACTAAGTAAACAACCATAATAAAAGACTGTTCATTTTTAAATCAGGGATTAATTATTTTAACGCAAGTAACATATCGTCAAAATTTTATCGTAAAAATTTCTACCTCTGAAGCAATAACTTATTGTCATCGTCACAAACAAAATAGCACAGGAAGAGATTTTTTCAAATCAGTTGAAAACGCTTAATTCACACGTTGAACAATTTTAAACTTGCAGAGCAAAGTGTAAAATAAGATTAGGTTAAATAAGAGGCGAATTAAAAGCCCAAACCCATGACATCTACACACGTATGCTCAATTGGGGCATAATGGGCGATTTATGCGAGAGCAAAGTGTTTACGAAACACCAAAAACATCTACCAGACGAAGTTCTATTCAGCTGGGAATGGCCTCCTTTCTACTTCTCTTGAAAATATACTTTAGGTGTGGTTTCAACAGAATGAAGCTACCGTCTACACTGTGCAAAACAAGTGGCATGAATTAACAGAAATTCAGAAATAAATTTGTGCGCTCAATAGATTTGCCAGCACCTGACTTTATTATTTGTAAACATATTAGTGCAAACAAAATTTATATTTTGTACATATTATAATCTGAAAAAGAACCCCTTAAAAAATAAAAAATATTAAATTTTTCACATGCTGACTCTTACACTGTACAAAAACAAATCGAAAGAAATTTTCGGAATGACTTGCTAATGTATTGAATTTTGACTTTTAATAATGAAACACAAAATAATATAAACATTCTCTTAGTCTGGCTAAGGAGTATCCATTCTATGAACTAAACAAATTTTTGTATTCTGAAGTTTATGGATGTTTACGCACTCTCTGAGTAATTGAAGTAATATTTTTAGTTTAACGCATACGAAAATGTACAAGGCATACATTTTCCTGAACTTGAATAATTTAAAAATAAACTAAAAGAAAAATTTCAAATATATAACTTACACGTTTTTTTCAAGTCCTAACATTATGTTTAATAGTACTTTGTACCATTTTCCAAATATCAAACATATAAACCTTATTTGCTGTACAAAAATAAATACCTTTTCTTTCAGAATTTAAAAAAGAACTGCTGGTTCAAACTTAAAGAAATAGAAGACCCACCCACGCTTTATTTCTACAATAGTTAAAACAAAAAAAGTTTTACAAATTTAATAATTCTTTGAAAAGGTTATCACCAAATCATGCCCATCACATTTTACCCCCACTTATAACTATTTAACCCAAATTTTCTTGACACCACTTCACTAAACTGTGTGTATCCCTCCTAATTGTATGCAGTCAATATTTGTTTTGTGTACGTGTGTATGTTGTGTGTGTATATGTTTTTTTTTTTCTACTTCTAAAGCAACAAATTTATCAATGGGAAAAATTGAGTAGAGGATTAAATAAAAATGCCATTTATATGATTTATTGCTAAAGTTTTAAATCAATGTTATTTGCCTTTTATGCTGTAATAAAAGAAGCAACAAACAACAACAACAAAACCAATATAAAATAACTAGACATACATAAAAACAAACCAATCTGCACACACATTCTCATATTTCAGTAAACAAAAATACACAAATACCCACACACACCACATACAAACAAACTTCCAAATACACTCTTACACGTTTCATTAAAAAAAACGTTTGTATAGATATCACACCCACACATAGGAAAATTAAAATTTAATAGTATAAAGTACAGTGCAGGATAAAAATACTAACAATTGTTTTTAATTTAAAATAAGAATTCTATTAAAGATATATGAAATTATTAAACCTTTTATAGACTAGAATTCCTTTTAGGTTGAATATAATTACACATAGATTTTAACTGTGTGCGGTTCTGGGTAAGAATTGTTTATATTTTGCTAGTTATATAGCGATGCTTTCAATTTAGAGCTGCAAAGTAGATTTTTGAGAAATATCTGGAAAGAAATTACTCTGTGGGACGCACTTCTCTCATTAGGAATTTCGACTAATACTATGTTCACACACGCGCCTCATTTGTCAATTTATAATATTCTCGCAATTAAAATTGGGAAATATATACTTTATTGTTTCACTTATTGTCAAAAAAAATGAAATACAACTCTTGAGAAGTATGTTCAGTGAGAAGAAAATTCTATAGGTGGCATTTTTAATGTCAAACAAATAAATATACAAAAAATAAAACGTAAGAAAATGGAAAATAGTCGATGGAAATTTTAATAAAATGTTTGTTTGAATAAATTGAAATACATACATACATATATATTTATATATATATATATAGAAATAATTGTAAATATATTTTATGAACAGGAAAAACACTGAAGAGAAGGTATTATTTAATTTGGTATAAATACATCGTAGTTTTACAGCTATCAAAGGCTAATGGAGTAAGATAAATTGAGTATTTGTGAACACTTATTTTAATTGCTCAACCAATACTAAATAGAAACAGTTAAAAATATCCATCTGAACAGGGTATAAAGTTTTTATTTAAGACAAATCAACAAATGAGTTTGTATTAATATCAGGATTTAAGCTGATGTCCTTTTATCACTTGTATTTAATATAATGTTCCACTTCTAATTAAAGATAAATTGACCTAGTAGATACTACTTTATATCTATACAAGTATATAATCAAGCTGACAACTACTCGAGCTTACTTAGAGGAATCGCGAATACAAAAAGGAAGAAATAAATAATATTTGCATATAAAATAAATAAGTAATAATCTTTCCGCCCATTAAAACAAACTATTCATATATTTTAATGACAAAAAATACCTCAGGTAGAAACATACAACTATTTATATTTAGTATATCATTTAGTTATTTTCTTGGAGATATTTTCACTACTAAGAATGAATTATAGAATATAAAGAAAATAACTAAAGCTGCGGCAAATGCTTTTACTTGCATATCAAGCTTTTAAGATTCACTCTCAACAGAATTAAAGATGTCAGGGTCACTCGTGAGACCGGCTTTGACTTACTATTGCTAAGCATGGAGTTTAAAGGTCAACAGCATTGTGCGACTGAAATCCTTTAAAGGAAAAATTCTACGAAAAATATTTGGTCCAAAAATATACGAGGATGGGTCGTATATAATAACATGGAATAGTCCAGCGGTTCGCCAGACTTTGGTATCATTGTTAAAGCTTAATGTTTTTAAGGGTTTTGGCATATTTCGCATGCCATCTGTTGCATTAAACAAAGGATTGCTAAAAAGATATGGAAAGACGTCATAGTATCAAATTTTGACTTCTGAATGTTTGTAACACTTACAGAAGATCGTAATAATTTGGGACGAATTGTCAAATTAGCATTGCCCTACAGTAATACTAAGAATAACTCAATCTGGTTCTCCTGGATGATAAGCAACACATAGTAACAAAGTAGATATTCACACATCTCTACCTTTTCACCATTTTTAAAGACAAAAAAAAAAACCAAAAAATAATCTGTCCTACATTAGGCCACTATTAATTTAATAAAGGATACATGTATTTTTATTACTTTTCTGAAAAGATCGAAATTGTCAAACGTTACTGGATGAGATTAATTTGCAGCTTCTAAGCAATTTTAGTTTACGGGATTACTAAATTGGACTTCGATATTACTATTTAATTCACATAGCCGTAAGTATATTGAGGTGCCTTCTAGTATAGCATTTACCACAGATCTTTTTCTTGATAGCTCTTCGGTTATAACCAGTGTTGCCAATTTAGCTATTTTATGGCTAGAATTAGCTATTTTTGAACACGCTTAGCTAGGAAAATCTGCTTTTAGCTATAAGCCTTTTTTTTAGCTATTCCTAGATATTTTTTAGCCTTTTTTTTAGCCATTTTTTGTTTTTAGCTTTTAAGTGTTGTTTCGTTTCCTTAATAGTGCAAAAAGCTTCTATAAAACAATGTTTTTTTTAACTACTAAAAATTGCAAACAAACAATCAATCAGTAAAAAAAACCAATCAAGCATGTGTACTTAATAAATAATTAAAAAAAAATTAAGAAAAATAAACAAAATTTCCCCAGAAAATTATAAAGGAATGGTTATTCCACCCAAAATTAAAAGAATGGATTACAGAAGTTAAAAAGTTTTTAAAATATTGTAAATGTGAAATTAATGCAAAATTATATGATTTAACCGTTCACTCTGAAACACATAAATGGTATCGGATATACATATTATCAAGACCAAGTCTTTACCTTTTAATCCAGTGAATTTTAAGCTACAACAGCAGGAGGATACATTAGCAATATGAAAGGGTTTTCAATAAGAGTGATATGATTTCTTTAAAAAAACACACTTATTGTTACGGAAATTCAAAAGTTTTTTAGTTAATGTTAAGTACAATCGATGCAATTAAGTTCTAAATAAAAACTCATTCAAATGGCCTCCACGACTTCTTCTGCAGGAACGCATTCGATGAACCCAATTTTCGAGCACTTTTTCCACTAACTCAAGTTGTATGTCACGAATGGCACGTCCAATATTGACTTATAAAGATTGAAGAGAGTTTGGTTTATTTCGAAAGACCAATATTTTATTTTTTCTATATTCTTTTTAAGATACGACTTAAAAAGTATTAATAAATGCTGTTATCAATATGAAGTAGCAAATAATTATTTTAAATTGATAGGATCTAAAGAAAGTTAAGATGACAATGACAATAATAGCGAGCTATGTGCTGATGATAATTGGTCCTTTTAATGCCACTATAACAATTCTTGTACTTTATAACTAGTCAAAGATATATTGAGTATATTACAAACGGTCTTAAGTTTTATTATTTTTCTTTTAAAATAAATTTTTCTTATTTTTTTATTAAAATATTTAAAACATTTAGCCATTTTTAGCTTTTCTTTTAGCTAGTTTCTAGCCATTTTTTTCCAGAATTTTTGCCATTTTTGCTAATCAAGTTCTGGCATCACTGGTTATAACAGTCAAATTTAAAGAAGTGCGGAGAAAAAGTAATTTTATACTGAAGAATTTTGTTTATACTGAACCTAATCTGCCAAAGTTTTATAAAAATCTCTATCAGTACATATTGTTGAATAAAAGGGACGTGTTTGCAGCTAATTGATATACTCAAAAACCATTTTAAATTTAATAAATTTTTATTTTAATTTTATAAATGACATCACAGTATATATATAGTGAAAATGAAGCAGTATCAATAGTTTCAGTTGTCTTTACGTTAAAAAAGGTTGAGCTTAATTAAATTTAAGTACTGCATAACCAATTATTATATTTTATTGTACTTAAATAATTTTATCAGTCAATTAAAAAGATTGAAAAAAAATGCGAAAAGAATGCAGCAAAAACAGATGTTGGTAAATTTCTCACTAACACAATGATATATGTTTCAATTTTCAATATATTACTGAGTTAAATAGTTGACATTTACGCTTGTAGTTTTGATCAAAAGAGAACTGGTGATGAAACCAAAGATGGTTTCGAAAATGCATTCCACTCAGCTAGTATCGGATAACTAAATTTTCTTAGATTAAAATTAAAACTTAAATTAAAATGTAAATACCATTTCAGTCAGTTAATAAAATGTATTAATGTACATATTTTAGGGAATTTGAAAATAATATCTGTGAAATTCTAAACGTAATTAAGAATTAGTTCAAGTATACTTTTGAAATACTAAAAACCTTTCAGTTAAGCTCTTCACTGTACTCCATCTCACATATCTGCATTTGTTTTTTCTACATGAAAAAAAGAATACTTTAACAATAATAACAATGCATAGTAAATATAAAAAACTAAACTAAATAAAATAATAAATATGATATATGAGATATATATAGCCATTGATAATTGATAACAATTCGAACACATTGACATTTGACCCACATAATATCTTAAAGGTTGTTTTCATTTTCGCTTGCAAAATTGTAAAATACTTACACAGCTGTATACATACATCATCTCTTCCACACCCTCTGTACACAAACCGACCACAGAAAAATTATGGTATATTGGTCTGTTAGCAAGAGTTTTTAAACATAAACTTACATCCTTTCAATTATTATGAACTAGAAGATGTTTAAAGAAATGATAAATATTGAAAAGATTGCAGGCGCCATACAAAGTTAAATTAAATTGAATCATTCAGAAAACTCACCAAAATATGGAATGAAAAAAATTAATCTTTAAGTACTAAGGAAAATTTAATATTATAAATATAAGCAAAGAGTGAAGAGAGAAAACACTGACACTAAGATATTTATTTAAGAAAAAAATTTACAGTTTTCGGATGTTGTAGGTTATTGTTAAATATTTTTCCAGAAAACTTATTAACGAAGAAATCAGTGTTTTCGACTCAACACTAACAAATTATTTACATGATTTGCTTAACCTCGCAGGTGTAGCAACTATTTTTTTTAATCAAACTCAAACATAAGTTTAAGCAGAACTATCAAACCGATATATTAGGGTTTACACAGCAACAATAATAATAACGAACACCCACATTTATTTATTTTAATAAAATAGTTTCTTTACTTCAATTAGCTCATGTTCTTTATAAAATTATTCTTTTATCTAATATCAATCTCCATATTACAAAGAAAAAAAACTTTATTATGCGAATGCTTCAATACAAACACAAACAGTCAAACATATACAAACATTGCATTGTTATCACAATCTAGCACGATTTAATCATCCTGTTCATACCTTGATGTGAAACTACATATGCGAAATGCTAAAAGTGCCTTCAGACTAGGTAAGAGCACACAGTGAAACAAAAAGTAAAATAATAATTTTTTCGCCTGTTGAATTTTATAACTTTTCTTTTATTGTCATAGAATTTCCAATTCATTACACTGTTCACTATTTTTAGCAACATCAACTCCATTCCAAAAGAAAGAAATCGAAATGACGCAAGCACATCAAATAGCGACAACTGCTGTTGTTGACTGATGTTCGTGAAATGGTTTGTTGTTGCCGTTGTTACTGTTACTGCTGGTGATGATAGCAACAGCATTCGTTGCCCGGGTTTTATAGCAGTTATTTTTTTTTAGCTGCTGGTTGTTGTCAGTGAGTGAATATGTCTATGTGCGTATTGTCAACACATTCACACAAACTCATACAATCTATACATGCCTGTGAGCGTCTGTGTGCTTAGCAATTTTACACAATGTGTAAATTTATGAAAGTGTGATAATTTTTGTTTTTCTTTCATTTTTTTATACTGTTTGTTTTACGAGAAAAAAAAAACAAAAAGAGAAACAAAATAAAAGAGCTGGTTGAACTGTGAGCCAGAAGCGTAACATATGTTCTCTAATTGAAAATATTAGCAATGGGCTGCATATTTCAAAGTGCATATTTGTTGTGGTTTTTATCAAGTGTTTAGGTTTTCGACAATTGTTTAGTTCTAGGAAATCAAATAAATAAAATTTTATTATGTGAATATATATAAATTTTTTTTATTTACTATATAGTACTTATGTGGAAAATTGACAAATTATTTTTTATTTATTATAGAACAAATAAAAATAATTGAATTGAAATTAAATTGAATTGAATTGAATTGAAATTGAATTGAATTGAAATTGAATTGAATAGAACAAAAAATGACAATTATATGACAAAAAAACATTTGAAATTTTTTAACCGCAAGTTTAACAAATAAACTCACAGACTGGTTGATATGAGAGCAACTTAAATATTTCTACTTTTTCTTCTTAAGGGCACATTGTTAATATAAGGCACAGGCTCAAATTAAGTATTGAGTCTAGAGCAGTCCAGCCCTCGGCCGGAATCTAGGGAAAGCCTCTACCACGGCTTATGCATGTAATAATATTATTTAATAATATTACCAGTATTGCTAATGAATAATAATATACAAATAAAGACATATCTAAGGAAATAATATATATAAAAAATTTACGCCCAGGAATTAAAATTTATGTTTCATAATGTAAATTTCCGTTAAGGATTGCCAAAATAATTTTAATAATAATAAGAAACTAACAGATCACGGAGAGAATAACTAAAACCATAATTATACATGATTATATTTTTGTGGCTTGGAGTTCAAAAGCGCCAATGTCACTTTTTGCTCTTTTGAGTTAATCATTGCATTAGATTTGTTTTCTTGCTCCATTTCATTATGGTAAAACAGCTAAAGTCATACTTAAGCCAGAACAGCTTTATAAATAAAATGCTGGCCAATGTCACTATGAAAGCCTTTATAAAAGTTAAAGTTCGATTACAATTTTCTCAATAGAAAATATTTTGACATTGGCCCTTTTAGCTCCAAGCAACAGATATGTGTGACCAAGGCGAATTGCTTATTTTATATAAGCGCAAACGAAATTTGTATTCTTATTGAACACAAACGTTTTAAAATTGTTTAGAAAAATATGCAGTAAGTGCTTAAAATAAAAAATGCATACTTAAGCTCTAAACACATAGACGAAAGCAGACAGCAAGCAGCAATATGTCAAAAATAAAATTCATGTGTTTAAATGAAAACGATTATTTTGACGTCAGCACAGCAGCAAAACTGCACAACAGCATTTGCTGCTGCTGGCAACTTAGGATATTTTCTATTTTGACGGGCAGCAATAAACAAATATAGTGTTGCCATTATATATATATTAAATTGGAAAAAAAGACCAAAAACTTATTTTTAATATTAAACATAAAAAATATTATTCCAAAAATTCAATAAAGAAATAAATATGTATATGTTTTTTATAGTTTTTCTTGATATTATTACATTTTTTATCAATAACTTTATTTTAATCATTATAAAATATATACGCGGCATCCCTGAAATTGGTATTGCTAAAATGCACATCAGCTGATTATTATGTTGTTTCTGTCTTCAAAATAATTATGAAGCGACTTCAGAGCAACATTTGAAGTTGGCGGCATTTGAAGCTGTGAAGTTGTGAAGTCTGTTGTCGTCTATGTGTTTAGAGCTTTATATAGCAAACAATTCTCAGCATTTGCCCATTTATGCGAGGACCAGTATTTGCCGATAAGTGTAGTAAGTACTTTCAACAAACAAACTTTTTTGCATTTTCCTATACTTTGAAATCACATTTTTACAACACAATTAATTACACATAAGTATTTTATATTTAGTTATACAAAAAATATTTTATTTATTGTTAATTGTTTTATTTGTTGTTATTTTTCTTTGCTTATTTTAAAATTTTGTATGTATTCTGAAGTCAGCTTTTTGATAACTAGCAAATATTTTTTACACAAAAAAAATGCATGTTGTTTTGTCAGCATATTTCTCTTAATCAAATCAATATTATCGCTCTTTATAGTTACAAAATTTTTTTTAATATAAAAAAAAATTATTCAAATATATGTTTAAAAAAAGAGTAATTTGGGTTTGTTCTTCAAGTGTTAATAATTAATAATTAGTCACTTTAGTTAATAAGTATATATCGAATTGGCATACAATTTGGGTGTTATTCTTGAAAATGTGCAGGACAACGCGAGGCGGTCGATTTTCGATTGGCCGACCCTGTAATAAAACCAAATTACCCAAAAACTTAAAGTTAACGGCTTATTTTAGTGTTTGAAAGTAGATCCCAATTGCGGGCGAAAAGGAAGAATTAAGTTGGCCACCAGGTCATTCAAGGCGTCAGTGGTATCCATTTATTGTAGAGCTTTCCAATATCATACGCCCATGCCAATAAGTCACAATAACAATTTCAATTAATACTTTAATAATAAAATTTATGTTTCTGGAACTTCGTAAACACTTTTCTCTATACGTTCCATATTTTCTGCAGTGCAAATTAGACGTGGTCTACCGAATCATGTAATATCTCTTACCGTGCCATGTTGTAGTTGAGGATGAACTAAGAAACGAAGCATTACTTCAAATGGTTAAGTTATAGGATTATGTTATCGACGACATGCTTTTTGTTATAAATTAAATAATAAAATTTTGTTCTTCTGGTTCCTTGTTTACATTTATATTTTTCTTTTTTTTTTTTGTTATTTATATAATCTGAAAAAAACAAGTTTTATCAACGAAGAAGTTATTACATTTTTAATTCCCATGGTGCCTGTATAATGGCTTAAAATATATATTTATCTTTATTTACCTTCTAAATTGCAATTTTGATACAGAGGTATTTTAACGCACCTGTACAATATCATTTGTTCTTTTAAAGTGTAAACGAGATTCGCTCAAATAAATCGTTGTATGACATGTGTTAATGATTTTATGTAACAAAATCAATTTTTAAAAGATGCACTAGAATCACGCTACAGAGTCTTCTCGAGTACTGAGAAATTTGTCATACTTTTCCCGATTGAATACATATCCCAATATAAGTAGAGTTGAAAGTTAATATGAGCTTTCTACAACTAAAAGATTTACAGTTTTCATACATATATTTCACATCCATAAAGTAAAGTTGATAAAAGATATTGTTACAGATTTATTTTAAATAGCTTAATTTACATTATAATTTTATTTTAGTTATTTTTACAGTAGTTTAAGATACAATAGTTTTGTTTGCATTAGTTTATGTACATTTAACATTTCGCTTGGTTCGCTGGTTGTTTGAACATGATGTTAAGTTATATGCAGCCGAGGTGAGTTATTTGTGCAGCATACTCTTAGGCACTTTTATTATTCATGCAAATTACTTAACATTAGCATTACGTCTTAATTTAAATGTAACGGTTTTCGAATGAACTTGTGTGTACATACGAGAACTTTGTCGAATGTTACAGAACACTACAATGTTACTATAAATAGCCGAACAACACAGCTAACATGATCAGTATTACAGTAGAGCTTGTAAAGTGCGTATCAAAGTGAGTTAGATCGTAAGTGAAATAAGTAAAGCGACATAAAAGCAATATCTGAGTGTATTTAAATAGATAAAGTGCTCTTGATTTTACAACTAATTTCAACTGTTTTATTTGCAATACGAAAAGAACTCAAGGTTTATTTAAAGGAAGAAAGCCAACGTTTATAAGAGGTATAAACCTAACAATATATTTTTGCAAGTAAGATAAGAATTTTGAGTGGAGTCATATATTATATTATATTCCATAATTCTCGTAACATTGGATACGTTGGATACGTTTTACCTCCAACAACGGTAATGTGATCTGACCGAGTAAGTAAACAATTAAAAACTATTCCTAGATCCTTTATTGTTTTTACAATATCGATTCTTTTACCACCAAGCATTATTATCACATGTATTAAATATTTTTGAACTATTGATTGTTTCATTACTAAATTATTAAAACAATTGTTGTAGCCCCTCTGTAGGTCACTCATCTGAACTAAAAACATAATAGTTATCGTCACACTTTTATTTGCATTAAACCAAACAGGAAGACATAACGAAAACTAAGACCTTTCTATTACAAGAATCAACAACTAGTCGGTGTCGCTAATTAATTGCCATCACGTTGAGAGCATTATTTTAAATTGTGTATTTATGCAAAACTGGTTCGTTGCCTTCTTTATGAAGCGAAATTTTACTTAATATTTGTGGTATTAACTAAACACACACACACACATATATACATTTTACGCTTTTCTACCCACCCCTGTTATCTGTACATTTTCACTTACTTCAAACAATTTTAACCAGCAACTGCCAACAGCAATGATCAGTATAATGTTGATAATGTTTTTAGTACATTTTAGCACAAAATACAGAAACAAAAAATTTTAAAAATTGTATACATGCAAATTTAGTGTTAAAAGTCCACACAAAGTCAAATAAAAAAACTAATAGTGTGTAAAAGGCCAACTACGAAAAAAGAAAACTAAACGCAAACATTGAAGATTAAAAAAAAAACTTCTAACAGGGGAAATAATACTTTAAATTTGGTAACCAAAGTTGAAGAAGCTTAGACGTATTTAGATTAAGGGCTGAATACCATAACTGTAAATTTCTAACAAAAGATTAACAAGTAAGAAAACTATATTCGGCTGTGCCGAATCTTTTATACCCACCACCAATTTTGTGTACATTTAAAGCACAATATTTATTATTTTGTTAATCGCTATAGAATAATCTCTTTATAATAAAATATGTATCACTTTCTTTGTAGAGGGTGGTTAAATTTTAAGGGCCCATGTTGAAGGTGAACCACACCTAAACTTCAACTTTTTTGCATTTCATTTGATATTTCTCAATCTCAGACTAACTCAATTTGAACCGTGGAAAGATACGCAATCCAGCAACGCTTTTAAATAATAAAGATTTTTATAAAAATGCATTTTGTGCACTTCGTGATTCTTTTGGTCAACATAATCGTTCGAATTCGTCCACAATCATGAGAATTGTAAAAAATATTTAAATGTCTACAAAGCAGGTCTGTATGAAATGTGAAAACATCTGTGAATGCCATCTTAGTTCTTTGAATGGGAAACATTGCTATTTTTCACGATAACGTGGCAAAAGAGCAAGCAACCTCGACTCATCATCGTGCCCAACAATTGAGCATCAACCATGTCATTGAAAATATGGACTATCGGATCGAGGTGTGCCGCATAGGTTGGGGGGGCCATTTGGCCGATATTTTGTTCCATTTATATTTTGTATATTTTGAATCACCGTGTGATAATAATATAAAAATATTAACCACTTTCTTTGTAGAGGGTAATTAAATTTTAAGGGCCACAGGGTGATTCAAAATATACATTCTCAGCATTTTTCTAAAACGGGAAATTTATTAGTAAGATTTTGATTTTTAAACTTCTATAACATTTTGCTTTTAAAAGATTTTCAAATGAAATAAGTTTTGTATAATTTTAAAATTTGTTAGCCATAAGTACATGAAAATAAATTGTTTATAATGTTTAGAGATAATTTTTTTTTACTTAGGTCAAAATTTTCCTAGATTCCCATTTTTAATAGAGCATAACTTCAGGAGAACATAAGCATAAGTTTTTGGCATGCCATCTAGTAGTTGCTAGTAGAGTCAAAATCTTATCATCTTTATCTTATATTTAGCTACGGTACAATAAATGGCGCAGTGTAAGATGAATAAATGCTAATATATATGACTAATATATTTTTATAAAAATTTAAAGAAAAAAGTGTGCGTGGCACACCTATTTTCCGTTATAACGAAGACTTTGACCAAAAAGCCATGTTTGCAAAATTTCAGAATCGTACATATAGTTTTGTCAGTTTTATTACGTTTTAAATTTGAAATGTACACTGTGCGGTATAAATTTTCGTACATTTTTATCTATAACTCTTTTCCTAATTCATAGATTTAAGCGATTTTCAGGGAAAAATATTCTTTTGGCTCGATAAATATATATTCGACTCATGACTCTACGTTTATGCGTCTGGACACAATTCAATTTTATTCGATGTGCGAAGGACACGGTTTTTTCGACCTACTCTTGCTTTACGAGCTATAACTCTCTTCCTAATATTCCGATTTAGCCCATTGTCAATACCTTATCTATAAGAAAGATTCTGGCAAAATTTTAGCCCCCTAGCTTTTTCGGTGCGACCTCTATCGTGCTTTCAACAGACGGACAGACGGACGGACATAGCTAGATCGTCATAAAATCAAACCCCGATTCAGAATATATATACTTTTTGGGGTCTAAAATGGATATTTTGATGAGTTACAAACGGAATGACAAAATGAATATACCCCCACCATTTTTTTGGTGGTTTGTTTACTTGCTTAGGGTTCATGTGCACGATTTTAAAAATTGTGCACAAATAATAAATTGTGCCTCTAGGAATTATGTTTGTATCTGCCTTTAAAGAAAAATTTAATAGTTAAAAATGTCCTTAAGTTAAACAGTTTTTTTATTTTTATTCTTGCAAAAAATGACTTTTGATAAAATTGCTTTTTATAAAATAGTTTTATTTTTATAGTCCTGTAACCCATTTCTTTCTCCAAGTTAATTTTTTTTCGTTTTAATCCTTGTTAAAAATAATAATAAATTATATTAAAAATAAATTTATATTTTATTTTTTTAATTCTTAAAAATAGTCCTACTAAGCCAGCAACATTATTGGCGTATATTCAGTGCAATTTAATGCTTGTTTATATGAAATATTAATGCATTCGTGTTCAACTCCCGTATTGTTTTCCTTCTATACAGCCAAAGCAAAAGTCATCAAACATTCAAGGTCTAAAGAAGTGAATTGTGAAAATTGCGATTAAAAGACAAATTTGTTATAAAAACATATTTTTAACAGTTTTCCCAAATGCAGTTTTTCGTAACCACAACTAAATAGAAAAAAAAAAATAATTTCAATTACGAAATTAATGTTATTAGTAAATCTTTTTTAATTTTGCTCTAACCATAAAAAAGATCCTATTAGTTAAATGAAAATAAATAATATAAATTAAAAAGGATGTATCAGTTAAAGAAGTGTTAAAGAGAAAAAGTTTTTATTATTTTTAAAAATTATTTGGATTAATAAAATCACGTCTATAATTAAAGCTTTAGAATAATTTTAATAAATAATTTATAAAATTGTTAATAAAATTACGTTAAAAATACATTTTGTTTACTTATTCTTAATATTTTCCAAAAAAAAAAAAATATTTTCTAATTTCATAAATGAAACAAATGACCTTAATGTATTATAATTCGAAATTGATGGCGTTATCTAGTGCAAAACCCACATAGATTGGGTAGAATCAACCACCTATATTAAAATTAAAAACGGATTTTTTTAAATTTTAAAGAATGGATCAAACTCCTTTCCAAAGA
Source organism: Phyto melanocephala (assembly GCA_941918925.1). Taxonomy (NCBI): domain Eukaryota; kingdom Metazoa; phylum Arthropoda; class Insecta; order Diptera; family Rhinophoridae; genus Phyto; species Phyto melanocephala. The sequence continues at coordinate 109,071,901 of OW799235.1, read as the reverse complement.
TGTGAAAGATGTTTTTCCGACTGAATCAAGAAGAGTCATTTACGTTCAGGATACAACTGCAAATACTTTTAATTATTGCTGCTTATTAGCACCTTGGATGATCTTAGTGGCCGACCAAGATACTGGTTTTTTAGCCATAAGATACTGGTTGTTATTGATCTACCGCCCTCAGAGAGATAATTTTCATTTTATTATTATTATTTCATTCAGATAACTACATTGCTTTCTTACGTACCTTTCCGCAAAAGAAAAAAAAAATGAACCGATACTTTTCATCCAAAATTGGGATCTACTTTTAAACACTAAAAATGCATTTAACTTTAAGCTCTTGGGATATTTGTTTTTTTACAGGTGTAAGCCAATCGAAAATCGACTGCCTCGGGTTTTCTGGACACTTTAAAAAAAGCGCCAATATTTTATACCAATCCGATATATTTATAGTTGATTGCTGTCCGATTTTTCGTTTTAAGGTCTACACTTAATTTTATCCACAAAAGTTGTAAAAATTTAATTTTTTTTTATTTTTTTTATATTAAAGTGACTAATTAACACAATTTTTTACATAATTTAAAAGCTTAATTTAAATTTATAAATAAATTTATTATTCAATTGATTTGTAAAATGTAAATGTTTGTATATTTAGATGTTTGTTAGTCAAACACGCAAAAACCAGCTGAATAGAAAATTAATGAAGTTTGGCATACAAATAGACAACAACCTTGATTGACACATAGGCTACCCTTTACATACAATAATCAGGCGAATTCGCAGAGTTTTTAAGTGACTCAACTAAATCTTCCACTAATAGACCTCGATACAAATCAAAAATATATTTTTTACATCCACCTTGAAAAAAAAAAGTTGAATTTTTAAAATATTGTTTCTATTCCATTTTTAACCTCTCCTGTCAAGTTACAAATCAAAACATTATAAGAGAAAAACCAGATATAAACAACTTTACTAATACAATTATTTGAGTTAGGTCCTTTCTACTTATGACCACCGATATTTGGATCAAATCTAGTATTATAAAATTCACCTCCTTTAATTGGTATCATATGAGACGGATTTACTAGTTGAATAAAGTAACCTATGAAAAATTTTCAAAATCCAAATGGCTTCCAAACTAAAATGGAGGACAATTTTATTTCTTATTTATTGCTATACTACAGTTAACTACGCACAAATTAAAAATCGATAATTTCTACTAAGCAACGATATGATTATTTTACCTACATACGTACATGATGGTAAAAAGTGCTACCGGAAATGGCACAGCCAAATAAAAAACTCTGGCTGGGTTTTTACTCTTCTGAAAAATTTAAAATCCCTAATAAGTGGTTTTGAAAATATTATGTTAATCTCTTCGATTTTTATACCCGCCACCAAAAAAATGGTGGGGGTATATTCATTTTGTCATTCCGTTTGTAACACATCGAAATATCCATTTTAGACCCCATAAAGTATATATATTCTGAATCAGGGTTTGATTTGATGACGATCTAGCTATGTCCGTCCGTCTGTCCGTCTGTCCGTCTGTTGAAAGCACGATAGAGGTCGCACCGAAAAAGCTAGGGGGCTCAAATTTTGCCAGAATCTTTCTTATAGACAAGGTTTGTTTGGTATTGAAAATGGGCTAAATCGGAACATTAGAAGGAGAGTTATAGCTCGTAAAGCAAGAGTAGGTCGAAAAAACCGGGTCCTTCAAACACCGAAGAAAATGGAATTGTGTCCAAACGCATTAACGTAGAGTCATGAAACTTAAAATATATATTTCTCGAGTCAAAACAATATTTCTTCCCAAAAATTATCAAAATCTATGCATTAGGAGAGGAGTTATCGATCAAAATGTACGAAAATTTATACCGCACAGTGTATTTTTCGGTATATTTAAAAACAAAAACGTCATAAAAGCAACAAAATTGGATGTACGACTCTAAAATTTTGCACACTTTGATTTTTGGTGAGTCGCTTTTTCGTAACGGAAATCAATGTGCCACGCCCACTTTTACGCCCACCTCCCATATAACGTTTTACCTAAAATTCATATAATTTCTCTATTAATAAAGATTTTGGAATAATAAAGGGCTATATTGAAACACCTAAGTTGTACTCATTAGCAAAAACAACTTTGACACGCCTACTATAACGCCCACTTTTCACTTTATCTACCGTTAATGAAATTTAAAAGCTCATAAAACCGCCAAAATTAGAAGTGTGATGATCAAATTTGCTACGTATATCCCCCTAGGCAATGTCATTACTGTGCCAGAAAATTAAGGTGCCACGCCTACTTTTACGCCCACCTCCCATATAACGTTTTACCTAAAGTTCATATAATTTCTCTATTAAAAATGATTTGGGAATAATAAAGGACTGTATTGAAACACCTAAGTTGTACTCATTCGCAAAAACAACTCTGACACGCCTACTATTTATAACGCCCACTTTTCACGTTGTCAACCGTTAATGAAATTTAAAAGCTCATAAAACCGCCAAAATTAGAGATATGATAAAATTTGCTAGGTATATCCCACTAGGCAATGTCATTACTGTGCCAAAAAAATTAAGGTGCCACGCCCACTTTTACGCTCACCTTCCATATAACGTTTTAACTAAAATTCATATAATTTTTCTATTAATAAAGATTTTGGAATAATAAAGGGTTGAAACACCTAAGTTGTACTCATTCGCAAAAACAATTTTGACATGCCTACCATAACGCCCACTTTTCACGTTATCTACCTTTAATGAAATTTAAAAGCTCATAAAACCGCCAAAATTAGAGGTATGATGATCAAATTTGCTACGAATATCCTTATAATCAATGTAATCGTTGTGCCAAAAAGTTAAGGTAACACACTCACTTTAACGCCCACCTGCCATAACGGTTTATATTAAATTCATGTAATTTCTCTATTGACAAAGTTTTTGGGAAAATAAAGGACTATATTGAAATATCTAAGTTGTATTTGTTAGCAGAAACTTTATTGACAAGCCTACTTTAACGCCCACTTTCATTGAAAGACTACATTTACAAAAGCATTTTAGTAGCATATCGAAGTTATAGAGGGTGGTTAAATTTTAAGGACCGATGTTGAATTTAAATAAAACACAAATTATTTAGGATATTATTATCATTTCTTTTTATAATGATAATATTTGTATGGGTTAATTATGTATTTAACAAAATATCTGCCAAATGGCCTCCCCATCCTTGGCGCCACTTCTCTATCTGATGGTCCAAATTTTCAATGACAATGTTGATGCTCAATTGTTGGGCATGATGATGAGGCGAGGTTGACTGCTCTTTTGCCACACTATCGCAAAAACCAGCAGTGGTTCCCATTCAGCGAACGAAGAAGGCATTCACAGATTTTCTAACATTTTATACAGACCTGTTTTGCAGAAATTTAAATAGTTTTTAAAATTCTCCCGATTGTGGACGAATTTGAACGATTATGTTGATTAAAAGAATTACGAAGTGCACAAGATGCGATTTGATTTGAACGCTCATTTTTATAAAAAACCCGAATAACTTTAAAGCGTTGCTCATTTGCATATCTTTTCACGGATCAAATTGAGTAAGTTTGAGATTGAGAAATGTCAAGTGAAGTGCAGAAAACAAATTTAAAGACTAGGTGTAGTTCACCTTCAACATGGGCCCTTAAAATTTAACCACCCTCTACAAAGAAAGTGATACATATTTTATTATAAAGAGATTATTCCATAGCGATAACCAAAATAATAAATATTTTGCTTTAAATGTACACAAAATTGGTGGTGGGTATAAAAGATTCGGCACAGCCGAATATAGTGCTCTTACTTGTTTTATATCAATTAGTTGTTTGTTTTATCTCTTTTATCTAAACAGCTTAATTTTCTTCCGATCTTTCGCTACCACATTGGGTAGCTATTAGGGAAAGTTTAAACAATTAATAACATTAAGCAATGCAAGGCTTTTAATTATTTAAAATTTCATAGAATAACCTACCCATTGCGATAGCGAAATATCGAAAAAAATAAATTAGTTTTATAAAAAAAAGATGTTGTTTTAAGTTATTTTATTATTTATTTTAACTTTAACTAGGAAATATCAATGTATATTAAACTAGCCTCAATTCATCGGCTGTTCATCCTATTTCCTATTGTTTATAATTGTCGAACTTTATATAAAAAAAATTTCGAAAAATTGCTTTTCGTATTGCTATCACCTTATATAATTACACCATGCAAAGAACTTTTTACAAGTTCTTCAAATAGTAATAGATCTGAGGACATTGTGAAAAGCTTAAGCTACAATTTTTAAAAATCAACTTTGAAATTTTTTAACTTTTTCTTAAAAATTATGCCTTTTTTGTTTCTATTAATGTTACATTAATAAGCTCAGTTGTAGCACTTATTAGAGGCAACAATTTCTTCAACTCTTTACTGTCACTAACTATACTAAACTAGTCAAATATTTGTTTTTACTTTAGCACATCTGCTCAGTTTTAGTTTAGCCGTCCAACTACTACCATAAACTTTTGCTGGCTGAGCCAACAAAAAATAATCTGTAAGACAAGTAGTGAGAAATATGCTTCTTTATCAACAACAACAACACTGAACTTATAATCAACATTGCCTTCATAAGTGCATACTTAACTAAAATGTATTTAGCAACACATTCAGAGAAAACTGCATGTATTTGTCATTTGATATCACTTAATTACACTAAAATAAATTCAAGAAAAAACAGCAAATTTTTAAATTGTGCAAAAAAAGGAATAATTTTGAATGAAACTTAAATTTTGGTGAAGAAAACTTTGTTTAAATAAAACATATTTCTAGTAAATTTTATTACGACTTTAAATTTTTAAGCAGTTTAATTAATTATCTTAATATTGTGAGCAGATTTTATATTGATGTTCAAAGCCTGATTAGAATTCGCTGGATAGATCTGTAGAGTAATAAAAGTGATCAATGTGATCTCAAGCCAAAAAAAAAACGAAATTATAAATATAGTATATATAGATTGTCAATTTGCATTGTCAATTTACTCAATATATTTTTAGAAACACAAAATCTTTTAAAAGTTACTCTATTACAAATAATTAACAGCAAAACTGCTTCAAAAGTTTAATCGATATATAAAAATTTACTACCATTGGCTAATTCACAAGTGTTTCCTAAGTGTCATATTGTCATAAAGTCATATATTCCAAAAAAAAAATTTTTAGTCTCCTTGCATTTTTTTTGGAATTAAAACCATATGACAATACAACACTTAGGACACTTTGTGAATTGACTATATCTGTCGATTGAAAAATCTTTCCCACCGTTGCTAATCGAATGTTCATAATCAGGGATACTTTTATAAACTAATTTGCTTAAATTAATTTGTGTGAATATTTATGAGTTTTCAAAATTTAAATAAACCACTTAAAATATATTTGAATGTCAAAAGATATGTTATGCTCTGAAAAAGTTCACTGCCATTTTGTCTCTTAGTATAATTTTAATTAAAATATTGCCATCGATCAAACTTTAGGTGAGCTATTCCGAAGTTTAAAATTTTTTTATCACTATTTCTAGCAGTCCCCTATCTGATGAGTTACTTGTATAATGTTTACTTCTAGATATGGAATCATATCCAAGTAGCTTCTTCACGAGATATATAACCCCAAAGAAAAAGAGTCAGAGGTGTAATACCACACAATCTAGGCGGCTTTTTAAGAGATATTGTACGCAAAATTAACCAATCATTAAAATACATTTAAAAAAGTCAACATTTTGCGTGAAAGCTATGATGTAGCACCGTCTTGATGTAAGAAAATGCCTTCGAAAAATGATTTTGAATTTCATGCAAAAATATTATTAATAATTGTGCAGTGTAGTATACTTTTCGGCTAAAGTTTACTCGGCCTAATGAAAAAAATTATCGATTATTACAAGTAAGCTAATCTCTTCAGGTTATTAATTAGCCTAAATGCGGCATTATGCTAGGCAAAAGTAGCCCAAACTCTGTGCCAAATAGTGAATATTTACATAACTGCTGCAGAATACATTTGTAAAAAATTCAGAAATTTAAGACTGAACTTAAGACAAGCGAGCGGCATTTTAGAAGCCAACTTGGTATAAACTAAAGGCCAATTTATTGTGCATTTTAGCTCACAATCTTCACTAACACTCTCTGCTGCAACCACAACATTCTTCTTACTGAGGATGTGGTCTATTTAGTCATGTGTATTGTAATAACGGGCTCCGAGATTTAAATTTGAGAAAAGTATAGGCAAAAGTGAGTTCATGCGGTACATTAGGTGAAATACCAAATATTGCTTAAAGTGCACCCGAAAATTGTTCATAAAACGCTCATTTTCGTAAAGTGCTAAATAATATTATGGCATTAATAAGATCGGGGTCTTTCCATTATGAATTCTCAAAAAATGCTTTATAAATATAAAATAAAAATAAGACATCAGTTTCACGTTTTCTGTGAAAAAAAACACATTCAAATAAAAACTTACATGTTGTAATGCATACCGATTAAACTAAGTAAAATATATTTTTCACATGCACTTTTTATGCAGACATTTGGAAAAACTGTTTCATCAAATTTATTTTGAAATAGAAGACGTGAAAAAAGTAAAGGAAAAACTACTATGCATTTTGAACGCATTTTAACTCATATCCGTTAGCGTAGACTCACAGTTGCAAAAACTTGAAACACACTGAGCTCTTCCTTATGTAAAAGGATTATGTTCTCCGTACATTTGTTTACAAACTAAAAACTCTTCAATTTCGACACTTTTCGTAATCTAACGAAAACACCTACACCACTCAAACAACTAAACGACTAAATTTTCTAAATGATGCAATAAGTTTCATTTAAATTCTATACATTACTGTAGGTATAAGATATGACAAAGTCATGGCTGTAGCATTTTTGTTTCATAAAATACATTTTTTATATCCTTTATCACTAAATTTTAAACTAAAGAAAGCGAAGATCCTTACTAACCTAAAGGATCTTTACTGTAACCATTAATTTTCTTTTATAAGGACTTTATAATTTTACTTTCAAGTTGCACAGTGGGTGGATTTGTGTGCATGCATAATAGTACTTATTATGTATATAGTTTTCGTATACCATAAGATCCACTTAGGCATACACATGTCTGTACATAAAATAACCGGCATATGCAAACTTGAATTATAAACCTGCTCGTACATTATAGCACAACTGTGTTTGTGTGTGGGGGTGGGGATGCGTAAAACCATATAAAATATTGCACTATTTACGTATTAAGTGTTTTGGGCGTAAATGTGTGATTGTATATGCATCAGTATATTGTGCTTATATGTTCGCGTGCATATCTGTTGGGAGCAGTTAGTGAATGAATATTCTTCCTTTTATTGTCATCTTAAGTTTCACTTAAGTGCAATTGTAGCCATGTCGCAACCATTTGTATATTTCATGCATCACACATGTTACTTGGCGTTTCTGGTTACAAGGATTTGAACGTCTTTAGTCTTGCAAAAGAGTACAAAATTGTTATTGCAATGAAAGTATAACAAATTTGCAAAGATTTTGTAACAGATTTTTTTGATAAATGTTTAAGACGTAAAAAAAATATAAAAAAACTTAATATGATGATAAACATACCTACGTGATTTACTAAACCTTAACTCGGTTTTAAGAAAATAAATCAAACATTAATTTTTATTAAACATTTTTAAGCAGATTTTTTACTAATGCCTTTTTATGTTATAATGCCTTTTCATGTTAATTTGTACTATTTTATGTTAAGCATATATTAGGTTACCGATTTTATTTATTTTTACCCTTTTTTACACCCTTAAAGTACGCACTTTCAGTTCAACTATTAAGTGAAAGGGGAAACCATTTTCTAAATTTCATGTCTCTAGCTCTTTGCGCTTGAATTGCGCGATGAATAAACATTCAGCCAGTCACGTCACCCTTTTAGATTATTAAATTATTGTGTTTTAAACCTTTCACACGAGATTTAAAAAGTTTGTCATTTCGTTTGAAATTTCAGCAGTATTAATTTTCGACCACATAAAAAATATATATTTTGAATTCTTATGGTAAAGAAGTAGATTTAGCTACATCCAACTGTCCATATATCCCTCCGTCTGTCAATGTGAACATTATATTCAACGTTTCGAATCACACGCCGGACTCGTATATAGTATCAATTTATTGAATATACTTAAGAAATTATTGGCTGAGATATCAACAAAAAAACCACCAAAGTATCTGTTTTACTGAATATAGTCACTTTATGAAGCTCCCAGATTATTTCCTTACACGTTCGTTGATTGTCAGTAGAATATATACATATAAAAACATTAGTGGCAAATATTGCTTTAATCAGTTCATTACCGGCAAAGATATTGCCAAAACTACCAACTTTATCATAAATGCATATATGCATATACATATCATAAATGTATCTTTATCTATTTATATACATACGTACATGATGATAGCAACCTTATAAGGGTATATAATATTCGGCACAACTAAAAATAACGCTTTTACTGGTTTTATGTAAATATTTCCGACTTATAAAAATATTTCTTTTTAATAAGCTTTAAATCGTTTGCTTAAGGAAACATAAAATTAGACACATATATCCCTGGAATATTCATTTATAAATATGTTATCTAAATACATACTTTGTAAGTCCATATATTTAAATTTTTCAGTAATTTATATGTTTTCTCTTTTTTTCAGAATCTTTTATTGTAAATTAAATCTTTAGCTACAATAAAAACTTTAATAAATATCCTTTTTTACAAAGTTGTCAAAAAATTTCTTCCAAAAGCTTTAACTTATGCATCAATTACTTCTAATATAAATAAGTTTTTAAATCACATTTTTTTAAACCCCAATTAAATAAATATTCTAAAATATCTAATTTTTTGGTTTAACAAAACTTCACCATTATTTCACTTACTTCTTCTAAAGTAATATTTAGCTTATAAAACTATAATATTTTAACATTTCTTACATTCACCCTCTCATGCTATATTTATTGCCCAACTTTTCAGAGAAAAAAACATTATTTTAATAATATATATTTCAAAATGATTTTATTTACATGCAAATACAGGGTTCGCTAAAAGTCACCTTGAGGTTCACCAAATAATAACTTTCTTTTTAGCATATATAATTCTTTCTTTTTTCAAATTATAAAGTATAAAAAATATAACTTCCTCTAGCACTTAGTATTGATAATAATGTCACTCAAGTGACTTCCGTTTTCATCTTTGTTATGATGGATTCGTTCTAGGGAATTCTCTATAACATTTTTAAAAATTTGTAGCGTTGTGTTCAAGAAATGTCTCGATCTTATTCACATATACTCGCTCCTGCAAATAACGCCAAAGCAAATTCTAGAATTTTGAGTAGCCAATCAATTTCATAATTTCTAGAATTGTTCACTCTCCAAAAATTCTACACAAAACTCCCATTAAGTTTCGGGCAATGTTTACAGTGTCTCTATCTTAGTTAAACCACTTCTCAGGTCTGCTCTTAAGAGCAGAACGTAAAATTTTTTTTCAAAAACCGATACCGCTAAACCCTAAAAAGTTCTATAACCCTATAATTTAAGAATGTAAAAAAAATTTTAATATACCGATACCGCTATCCATCTATAGTCAGATCTTACATTTTCACTTTAGACGAATTTTGTTATATATAACACACCATGTTGAAAACCCTATAAATTTAATCTGGAGTTGATGAATGGTTTTTGGATTTGCAGAGCCCCAGAAATTTAACTTTTGTTTAATAGCAAAGCCATTCAAATAAACATGAGCCTATTTAAATGTAAACAGATTTTCAATAAAGTTGATTTTTTTCTGACTAACGGTTAAAATTCAACTGCAAAATTTAAATGCTGGCGATGAGCTGCGGGCTTTAGTTCTTGCACCAGTTTTTTTTTCTCAAAAAATATACCGAAATGATCAATGAGCCTTTCGTAGCTGAGCAGGACACCTTCTTTAGATGTTTCTGGTGTTTCGATAATATTTTGCTTTACCCATTTAATATTTTCTGCAGTGCTAACTAAACTTGGTCTACTGGCTCTAAGCAAATCTCTTATAGTTCCATGTTGGTGTTTTAATTAACGAATCATCGCTTCTGACTACAAAGTTTCGACGATATGCTCTTTGCGTCCATATAATTATTCGCTGAATTCAATAATTAAATTCTTTTATATTGGTTCAGTTGTAAGACTCTCCATTATTTATTCCCCAGATGTTATTAATATAAGCTGGACAAAATAAAAGATATATATAAACGAAAAGGTTATTCAATTTTCAAATCCCATGGTAACTTTTGGTCCACCCTGCATTACAGAACATCATATTGTCTTCATCAAAAAGATATTCCACAAACATGAAAAATCGTTTCCTTAACTTATTTAACAAAGGCAGCAGTAGAGTGATAATAATAACAAAGTTTTCGTATGACAAAATACCCTGCAAAACACAGGGATACATAAACATACATACAGACATGCACAGGAATCTAATACAAACACTGTCATTGTATCAACATCAAAAATATGACATGAATACAAAGAATGAGTTTTATTATATAAATTTAAGTAGGTAGTTGTAGATATATATGTGTGTATGTGTGTGTGTGTGTGTGTGAATCTGTGTATATATTTATAAATAAATTTAATGTAGTAAAGGTAGATAAAATACTCATTGATGACAAACTTTCCCAACGTTGTTGACACATAAGATTTATAATATTTACAAACAGACAGACAGACACATCGACGAACAAAAAGATAGATAATATATAGAGTAGAATTTTCCTGATATATTTTCCTATATAATAAGAGTTATGAAAACAGAAACATAAAAAGGGCTGAGTTCGGTAAAATTAGAACAATTATAAAATGTTTTACATTGAATTTACTCTACTCGAGATTTTTTAAGTCAATACCTTTAAACCTTTTCCTTATTTTTAGGATCTGAACTGTATAGTCCCGTTGCAATAGGTTGCAAGCAGCACACAATCTTTTAACACTAACCAAGATAAACCAGTTGGTGGATCACACAATTTCCTTAAAGAATTGCATATAAGTAGTAATTTTCCCCTGTTCAAATATCTCTAACCCTTCCTGCACACATATACATATGTGTTTTCTTGTAACAATATAGAAACTTTTTAAAATGTTTATTCATTTCCTACTTCTTTCATTCTATACTTTTCGTCTTGTAAGCATACATCTATGCAAGTAAATAATATCGGAAGTTAGACCATACTTCAGGAAAACTCTTTACATATCCATAGAAAAAAAAAAACAAAATATACAACACGCAGAGGTAAAAAGGACACATTAAGGCTTTATTTTTGTATATCAAGTTCATTGACAAAATCCAATACAAGATCGTATACTGTAGAAAAATAAAGTAATAAATATAAATATTCACACGAAACTCCTGCTCTTAAACTGTAAAATCTCACAGATTTTATGATGACAAATGATTTCATTGACAACTACATTAACAAACCTATCCACACACGTAATATAACACATAGTGTGACTAACTTCTACAGGCATTTATATTCAACATACATATTTACATGTATAATCATATACTTATGTATAGGGTGGTCCAACCATAATCCACAATACTAATTGTGAGTCACGCCTCAACGTCAAGTTTTTTGCCCAACTAAATTTGACATTTCTTTGCTTCAGTGTTACACAAATTAAACGACGGAGAGTTAACAATTGAGCAGAGCGTTAAGATTCCTGAAGACTTCTACGAAAATAAGCGTTCAAATCTAAAAGAATTTCGTGCACTTCATCTTTAACGATGAGGCACATTTTCATTGACAAACAGAATTTCCGCATTTTATCAAGTTAGAACCAACTAAAGGTTTTTGAAAGGCCAATGCATCTACGGTACAGTACGGTACGGCTTATGGGCTGGCAGTGTCATCGGGCAGTACTTATTCGAAATTTAGGTCGGCCAAGCAGTTACCGTGCATGGTGTTCACTGTCGCGAGACTATAACGGACTCCTGCCAGCAATAACGAATGGACGATATGTTGTTCCAACAGAATGGTGCCACTTGCTATGCAGGCAACAAAAAATGCCTCTTTTGAGCGAGAAATTCAATGACTGTCATGATTACGTTATTTGATACCGTTTGGCTTCATTTTTTTATTGGGATATTTAAAAGAAAAAGTGTACGTCAATAAGCCAACAAAAATTCAGGAGCTTTATTTGTGACGCGACATGACGAAAGGGAACTTATCTTGTCAGGGGTCAAAATCGAATTTTTTTAACCAATGGATAAGACAAAATTCTGAACAAAATGACACCAAATCATGCAAAAAAAATAAGAGGTTTTTTTATCCGAAAAAGCTGGTTTTTTTATTTTTTAAGTTTATTTTCATATATCTTTGTAACTAATCGTACCATAGTATATTTAGTACGCGAAAAGTTTCCAAAAATCAAAAAATAAAAACTATTAAATATTAAATATTCTTGCATAATATTATAAGAAATTTATTTGTTGTTTAAAAAACAAATGTGAAATAAGAAAAATAATTGAGCTTAAATATTTTTTATAGGATATAAATCTAACGTTAAAAGTTAAAGATAGTTAAAGCATAAACTTAGCTGATCGATCAATTTAAGGTCAAAAGTGTGGTTACAATAAAGAAAAACCAATGATCTCTCCTTTCAGATCCTAATTTTAATTACTGGTATTGAGTGTCTGTCAATTTAAATTTCAATTAAACCATCGAACAAACTAGTTTATGCATACATTTGTGTGTCTGTCAGGGGTATAAGAAAGAATTTTTAAAATGAAATTTTAAAAATGTTCTCCCTAGCCTTTAAAATGTATTTCAAATTACAGAAATAGTAAATAGTTGCGTAATTGTGCAGTCAAACGTATGTATATAAACTGTAAAAATTTCATATTTAGATATAAATTTAATTATAATCTTTTTTACAATTATTTTTAATTTTTTCTTTATATATTATATTTTATATATTCGAACCGGTTAACCGGTTTTTTCTTAATTTTCAAAATAGCAACCGGTTTTTTCAAATTCTAAATTCAAAACTATTTGAAAACCGGTTTCTTAAAAAAGTCGAATAATTGATCACTCTAGTAGATACACGAAGAGATAAGTATGTAAGTAGCGTTATATGTCAAAAACATGAAATTTAGACTTTAATTCACGTTTTGGCCTTAACCAAAAATTTTTACTCTGGTGAGATAAGGTCCCTTTCGTCACGTCGCGTCACATTTATGTCCCAGTGTAGTTGAAAATATGTACTATTAGATTGAAATATGGCACCGCATCCGTGGGTAACAAACCGCCGATATTTTGTTTCACACATTTTTGTCATAGGTCGTTCTATTATAATAAAAGATATCAGGATAATTTTCTGAAAACTTTTTGTTTTGTTTTATTTATTTACAATTAAAATTGTGCGTTTTGATTTTTACACCCTTTGTATGCTCTGTAATTTGCTTATGTAAGTGTGCCAAATTCAACTCACTGTTAGGTATTATTAATTTATCCACTCACTCACACACTTCCTCAACCCACTCATTCTTTCATTGTTTATTCATTCATTCATTCAGTCAGTCAACCTTACATTGTGTCAACAAATTAATCAATGTTTATTTGTTAAGTAGATTTTCTTAATACAAACACATAAATTCACATGCAAACACAACAACTCTATCTATATATGGATATGGAGACGTGTGACTGTGAAATCAACCTGTTGTTGTTTTTCAATGACGATATTTTGTTGTTTCTTCTTTCGGTATTTAATGCTGCCATTTGTTTTAACAAACCCAGTGAACAAATTATTATTAAACGTGAGAACTTTTATATCTGTAACATTGTAAATATATAGAAAGAGAATTTTTCTTTTGTTCTAAAATTTTTAAAAATTTATTAATTTTTTTTTAACTTACCTACACAAAACTTAAATAAATATGTTAACTAAAGCGATTGTCTTAAGTTTTGTTTTGAGAGAAACAAAAAAAATCATTAAAAATATTTCCATTCGATTAACTTTTACATATTTATACCTTAATAACAACAATAAAAAAACTTTTTTTATATTTTGAATTTTTTTACAAATTTTTTTTTTTAAATTTTATAATTTTTATTTAAACAAATTTTTTAAAGCGGTATTTAAATGGAAAGGACTAACTCCAATTTTTGTTTATTTACAACTAGCCCGGTGTGCTTCGCCACCCCCATCATAATGAAATAAAAATTTTATAGTTAAAAAATATATTTATTTTGCAAGTGCCACGCCTACTATTACTAAATCAACCATTTCTTATTCAAATAATCATATAGACGTCAATATGTCTCTTGCAAAATTTGGGTACTCTAACTATTATCGCTTCCCCGATATACGAATTTTTGTATTTAATTCATATGACAGGTGCCACGCCCACTATTACTAAAGCATCCATTTCTTATCAAAATAGTCATATAGATGTCAAAGCTTCTCGTGCAAAATTTGGGTACTCTAACTGTTATCGCTTCCCGAATATACGAATTTTAGTATTCAATTGCTATGAGAGCTGCCACGCCCACTATTTCTAATGTACCCATTTTTCAAGAAATATTTATTTGGGTGTCAAAGTTGCTCTTGCAAAATTTTAGTACTCTAATCGATATCGTTTTCCAAATATACGAAATTTAGTATTTAATTCATGTGGCCACGCCCACTATTGAAAGTCCACCCATTTTTTACCCAAATGCTCGTGTAGATGTCAAAGTTTACTGTACTTAATTTGAAGACTCTAGCTGCATTAACTTTCGTGATATATAATATTTAATACTTATTCTTTAATAGGGCGTGGCACCCCGCCCACTTATAATTTCAAACCAAAGTATAGCCTATTATTCCTTCCAGACATACAGAAAGATTCTGTGAAAATTTCAAGGAAATCGGTCCAGCCGTTTAACCGTCTATAAAGCACAAACAAACATACAAACATACAAACTCACATTGATTTTTATATATTTACAATATATTAACATGTTAAATAAATGTAATACAAATCTTACTTAATAAGGTGCTAGCTTAAGTGCTAGATAAAGAGTGCTTATCTTTTACATACGACTACTACTATAACCTCGTTATTACAATGTAAATATTTATGAATTTAAATGAATTATTTGTAAAACTTTAAAATTAAATATCAATATTGAATTTACAGCATATTTAAAAATTAAAAAGTTTTTAAAATATAAACCTCAACTAAGACAGTGAAGAGCTAAATTAAAATTTTTAAAATATAAAATAAAAATTATTGAACTATATCATCTTATAATCTAGTAAGTTTCTACTGCTTCTACAGACAATTGAACAGAACATTAGAAAATCTTTTAAATTAATATAATAATCACAAACATATATCGGCAGCAGAACACTGAAAAAAAGTCCTACATGTGCTATAAAGACCGATATAGACAAAATACTGTTGAACTATGTTATACCAAATTATTTTATTTGAATTTAATCGTATCCATTAAATTTAAAATTTTTCAAGATAAAGATTAAGCCCAACATAACGAAATCTACGAATTTTTTGATTCTTTAATAAAATGACTACAATAAATTCTATCAACTAAATAAATTTCAGCTCGTTAAATTTACTATGAATCAATGTCCATTAGGGTGTAACTCAAAAAAAGTTTACTGTACATCACCGATAAATATTATATAAAATATTTTTTGTTGTATGTTCGGCATTTACAGTGTAACACAATGATGTTTTTGTCACAGGAGATCAATATTTTGCTTTAGTAGTCATTGTCCTCAAATATTCATTTCTAATACTTATTCACTAGATCTCAGTTCCTACCCCCCTAATAGACAACCCTAATATAAAAAATTTTGAGGTTAAGAAATCATTAAAATTTTGCAAAGGAAGTGTTTCGATAACTCCAACAATAATATTTGAAAATTTCTAAACCGTTTAATGTTCATATGTACATATTTTCAAACATAATTTGGGTATTCACGAAGTATACTATAATGTCAAATTAAATTTTAAATTAGGTTTGAAGCATTTTAAATTTGAATTTGACGATATTTTTATATAATAAATGTATAACATGACGGCATAGTTCGTGAGCACCACATTTAAATTATATATGAACATTGATTACAAATCCTATTAATAATTTATGATAACTGATACATATATACTCTATTGTATTTAATCACAAATACCAGCTTACAAATAATGGCCATTCTGCAAAGTAACTTACATTTTGCAACCATGATCGACTATATAATGGGTGGCATTATATTATAAATTCGTTTGTAATCAACACAATACATGTGATTAACTACTTGAAAATACATAAAATTACTGACAGAGTGTATTGTAATAAACACAAAGGCTAAAACTCAATTAACTGCGGTTTTAATTGGAACAAAAGCGAAATCAAGGTAAGAAAGTTCTCTTTAATTAAGAAGATTAAAAACCAAGATAAAAAAAACTTTTATTTTCCATATTTTGGAAATATTCTATTTAATTTTTTAATTTCTGGATTACAGCAAATCTCATAGAATATAAAAAAGTCTATATAAAACAAAATTCTCTACTATGATATTGCCTTCTAATAAGGAATGTATATGCTTTAAAAGGATGGAATAAAGCAATATTGATGCCATCGATTAACTGCAGTAAATTGTATATTTGTACACAACTTACGTGGCTAATTCACGATCAAACTCGCTACTAAATCATAGAAAATCCCATGTTTATTTTGAATGACGCTAAAGAGATGTTGGTTAATAAGCAATCACTTTAACAGACGCCGTCAAAATAATATGCCCCCTACAAACTGTAACACCTTTAAGCTTTTGTTAAGGGCAAAACCATTTTAAATTTTTTTTTAATGTCTTAACTTAACTGTTAGTTACTGCTAAATTAAAATAAGAAATATTTGAAAAACAAATAACAATACACTAGCATAGCCTATCGTAGGACTTGTACATCATTGGATTTATATAGCAACAGTTGCATATATCTTTTTGACAATTTCTCTACCATTGTTGTATACAACATACACAAATTTTCTTCTATGTCTATATAACATCGTCTAAATGCAACAAAGATATTAAAATGAGCACTATCTTCTTTTAATACAGAATAAGGTAAAATCACTAAATAATTTTTAAATTTTCGGAAATTATTCGATCCTTAAAAATTATACTTCAAAGTTTCATTATGTCGCTGCGAATGTGGACAGTAGCGCTATCCTGCGAGGTCACATCTCAGGTCTGTGTTAAAGAGCAGAACGTAAAATATCTTTTATCCAAAATTGATACCAGTCTCCATTTACGATTACAATACTTCATCTTCATTTTCGAATTAGTAAAGGCCTATGATATTTTCAGATGTAATGCCACACCAAATGGGATGCAATTAGCGGTAATGAATAGTTCTTAGATTTTTTTAGCTTCACAAGCTAAACTTCTGCTTACTAATAAAGCCGTTCAAATCATAATGAGCTTTATCACCCATAATCAGATTTTCAGTAAAGTTTTATTTTTATTTTTGGACAAGAGTTTAAATTTAACTGCAAATTTTAGTCGTTTCTGTGTGCGTTGATCTGTGGTTCTTAGTTCTTGGTCTAAGTGCAGTGTATATGGCAATAACCGTAAGTTTCTTTTTAAACTGCACCATAGTGACGCACAAGCCATTTATGGCTGAGGCAAACGCTTTCTAGTAGATGTTTCTGAAATTTCGTTAAGACTTTGCTCTACACGATTAACATTTTCGAATTAGACTTGGTCTACCGGTTTGAGGCAAATTTTCTACGATGGTTATTCTACGTAGTAACGAATAACCATATAACGAATCATTGATTTAAAAGGTGGAATTCTAAAGTTAAAACATCGACGTAATGATCCATGTGGTGAAATATTTGATTGCTAATTGAGATAATAAGGTTGTATATATTTAAGGTTCTGAGTTCCTGCTTTGTTATTAATCTACCCATTATTTATTCACTATGTATTATTTATGAAATATGAAAAAAAAATACAAGAATATAAACCAAAAGATTGAATGCTAGGCAATTTAAAATTTTTACTACAGAATAGTTAAACTTTGAAAGGGTATAAGGGGAATATTAAAATATTACTTCTGAGTTAGTGAGTTTTTAACGTAAACTGCAAGAGATTGACGTTGAAAATGTTCGAGATGAAAATGGCCTTTAGTTTAGTTTGTGCGTCAACTTGTGAAACAAGTTTCTCCAAATGGATCGTTATTAGATAAAGCAACCTGTGTACGTTCTCGTTCAGTGCGTTCAATCGAAAACATTGCTGCTTTGTCTCAGAATGTGCAAGAATATCAACCAATATCAAATCGTCATGGTTGTTAGGAACTGAACTCTTCTCACACTCTATTAAGAAAAATAATTGCGCATAAAAACCTCAGTATAAAGTCTTAAAAAAAACAATTAGTCCAGCAACTGATGCTTCATGACCATCCGATGCGTTTTCGCTTCACCCAAGAGAATTGAAGATTGTTTGGCAGTAGATAAAAACTTTTATCGAAAACTCGTGTTTTTAGCTTATTTTAATCTCGGTATGGATTTTGGTCTGGCAGCATGATTGTGGCCCTATTGCATCCATTGAGCGATGTTTTGTCTTATATTTAATTTATTATTTTTTTTATTTGCTTGTATGATTTTTTTAATTCTTTAAATTATATCCGTATCTATGTTTACTTTGTAAATAAATAAACAAAACTTACGTTTTATAAATTAAAATTTTTTTTATTTGTGGTACAATTTTTGGATTAAAATTTTTAACGATTTATGAGAAGCGGCAGGTGCTTCCTTCGAATACACATGTTACACATTTAACTCATTAAAAAAAAATTCCTAAGGCAAATCAAATATAAAAATTTATTTTTTTTTATGTTTTCTTTTTACTTAAAAAAATAATGATAACTTTTAGGAGGTCATATTCTTGGCCTGAATTGAACGAAATTTTACCGGAAAACGAAACATATTAAAACTAATGTCCTATTCAAAATTTGATTAAATCATCATCTTCTTCTCTCTGTTATCGTAATTTTGAATTTTTATATATTTTTTTTATTGAAACGATATGAAGCATTGGAATAAAAATGGCCAAATTTTAGGCTTGAAAATATTTTATCAATTAAAAAATATTTGTCAAGATTCTTAAATTTATGATTACTCCAACTATTGACGGCAACTCCTTATATGAAATCACGATACTGTGCGTCGTTACAGGGTCATGCTCAACAAATTTTTGTTTTCAAAAATTCAAGACTATAAGATGGGTGACATTTAGTTTCAACAAGACGCCAATGTAACTATCGATTTTAATGTACTGTTTTTGAAAATCAAATAATCAGCCGAAATTGTGATGCCAATTGGCCTCATCCGAGCTACGATTTGAGCCCTGTGGATTATTTTCTGTGGAGATCTATTAAGAATAATTGTTACGCTTAACATTCAGAGGCAACTGAAGAGTTGAAAAATGAAATCAAATTTGATATTGAAGGGATTCGAGCCTACACAATCGAAAATTTTCTTAAAAATTATGTTGATCGAATGAACTACTGCTGAGCCAGTCGTGGTAGTCATATAAATGATATTGTGTTTCATTTTTAAATGACAAAGTTCTTCAACCTTTCCAATAAAACCACAAATTGTATGAAAGTAATCAGTACTTTTTCTAGAGCAGTTTCAAATTTAAAATTTTAAATGGTTTACCCTGTATAATATATGTTTAACCATATGGTGTCTTTTGGCAAGCCGCGTGTTTTGAAGTAAACTTCATGCATCGTACAACTACTACGATAAGTTTTAATTTTGACAATAGAAATTTTTGTCAGCAGTTCAGTTATCATATCGTATCGTGGTAAGTACCAAGTATCTTAGAATGAACAACTAAATGACAACAAAAATGTTTTAATTTTAATAATAAGGTGACTTCAATTGAAAAATCTGGTGGTGTCTTCTTCAAGATAATTATTGAAGGCAAAAAAACGCAACGATATTTTTAAAAATTATAAATATCGAAGTAAAACAATTGGTGTAGCATAAAGGAAATCAAATATATTTCGCCAACTGTTTTCGAAATATCAGAACTTCAGAAATCATCATTATTTCTAGTAGAATACTGAATGCTAAATGTTATTGAAAAAATAACGGGACAAAAAACTGCAATAACTAACAAATATGACTTAAACATCGTTACCTGCAAAGAAAATTAATATTCTATTATTTAAAGGGTAAAAATTTAATATTAAATTTTTAAAAGTGTTTATGAAAATCTTTGTTTCATGATTAGGATTAGCTTTTCGAAGCAAAAATTTGTTCAAAATTGCTTGAAAAAATTTTTAACAAAAATTCTTTAAATTCCAGTAAACAACAATGGGAGTGCAGAGCATTAAAAAAACTGCATCACTTTTATATGTCTTTTTCAGGTATCTTGTCTTCATGTTGATAAAGAAATAACCTGAAAAAATTAAAAAGCAAAAAAAATAACAGAAATCATAGCAAACAAAAAAACCGGAAAGAAAAAGGATTGAAAGCATAAAATTATATGCAGGCTTATATAAAATGTATATTTTGACTGTTAAAACATGCATAAATACTCACGTAGACACGCACGTAAACATATATATTCGCCCACACTTGCACAAAGCATACATAAAGCAGAAACGAAATAAAGAGGCATAGAAATGAATACAAAAAATAACTTAAAAACACAAAGAAAAACGATCGCTATGCCTTTCATCTCCATCCTACGGTTGCTTAACTACCACATCTACAGCCTTAACAAACAACTACATTAACGTTGTTGTATGCTGTGGTTTTCGTGGATAATTTACATCACAAAGCATCTTCAATGGCTGACTGCTTGCTTGCTTGTGTATGAAATAATATAAAGAACATTATTCTGCCTCCATTTTTTTAGTTCTTTTGCTCAACTCAAGTTTATGAAATGCTCATTTTTTATACTTGAATTTTCTTTTGCATCTTGTCAGATTTTTGTTCTTATTTTCTTTTCTATTCGTTCATCTTTTAGTTATTTTCCTGTATAAATATGGAAAAAATGTCTTACGAAATTTTGCAGAGAGTTCATATTTTCAACACACATCGCTTTCGATTGTAAACACACACACACACAATCATAGTTTAAATGTTAAAATATGAATCTTTGTTTAATCTTAAATTGATTTGTAGAGAAATGCGCTGTCTTTCATCTGAAAACAATCGTATTTAAAAAGTCAGTAATGTAAAGCTTCGGAATTTCGTATTGGTTTATTGTTTCATATTTAATAAAGCCTGTTAAAGCAAGTGTATTTTCATTTTTAATTTAAATGTCACTAGTCACTAGTATATAAAAGTGTTGTGTTTTTTACCACATAATTTTTGTCTTTCTTTTTTTTCTAATTCAAGGATCACTTTTTATTCCAAATTAATTATAAGAAAGGAGTTTTCAATACTTACAAAACAATTAAATAGAACACTTGCATAGGAAGAGCTAACGAAATTTTATTTTGATTTTACAAATCAATAACTCTGATTTCATATATTTATGCAGGGATCGAAAATGAGATTTTCTTTACGGTACTGAAAAATTAACTTAAGTGTAATTTATAAATAATAATAATAAAAATATACTAAATTTATTTATCTTTGTTGTTTTATATCCTTAATTATGGGATTTACAAATATATATCCTGTTTAAAACCAAATTTCTTAAATGAAACAATTCGTGAGATTTTTCTATCCTGTTGACAGAAAACATTCTATAAAAAGTTTACTCTTGTATTAATTCGTCATAGCATATACCTGTATATGCCTTGTTTTTTACTGTAGGGTACAAAAAAGATTTTTCTAAATTTCAATAAATTTTAAAACATCTTTAGAGAAAAGAATTGTTTGCAAATATTAATTTTACACGGAACATCGAAATTGTGTTCTTTTAGGTTGTCTTGATTAAAAATTATTTATATGTATTAATATGCTGAAGAATGTGAAAGGACTATAACTTGTTGTGTAAACTTTTAAAGTATTGGAATCCTCACCATCTTAAATCAAAATTTTTTTTCTAAAAAGTTTGCAAAATTTCTTTACTTTCTATAAAAATTTACAAAAAATTTTTTATATTAACACTTGGGCTAATATTTGTTTTTTTTTAAACAAAAAAAGCTGAAGAATTCCTCCAGAATCCTGATAAAAAAATTACTGTTATTTTTTATAATTTTATTAGGGTTATCATATTTAAAAACCTATGTTCAAAATCAAAACTTTTTATTGGCTCACCTGCAAATTATTATAAAAATTAATGCAACTACTTAGTACTTAATTAGTTTGATTTTACCAAAGCTCGGATTTTAATATTAACAACAAATACGCCTCGTCATATTTTAAAAAAGTATCTTGTTCATATATTATCAAACAGTGTCTATAATTGAAACTAACTATATCGTAGATGTGCTGATTTATTAGCAGTTGTCTATTTTATATGTAACCAGTACTACTGTGTTGCAAAAGCTTAATTTTTTTAAAACAAATAAAGTAACTATGTTTTAAGAGTTTGTTAAAATGTGATTTATGAAGCAAAAAATATGGCAGGTCTGGTGGTAAGTACTTATTCGATGCCCTATTTATAGGAGAGCGTAGTGAGTACTTACTTCGCTCCTACTTGTATGCGAGCGAGGTAACTAGTTGCCACCAAAGATATCGTGTTTAGATGCTCCTTATGGGTTTAGATACCAAATTTTCAGTAGTGGAGAACTTTTTTATAGTACATTCAACTCATTATTCTGTTTTTAGAGTTTTTGCTGGGAAATTCAACAGAACATTAGCATTTGGTATTTGTAAATTAACCTTTTGATTAAAGAAAAACCTATTTAAATAGTTCAAAATTTTTTTTATTTAATTTTGTAATAATATTTGCTAAATATTTTTCACAAGCTTTAATTTTAAAAATTGATTTAAAAACAACTTATTGAAAGTTGGTAAAAAAAAAAATGCTAAGAAACTAAGTTGCTGTCAACTAAATGAGTTTGTGTTACATATAAATACTCATAAAAGCTAAAAATATACATTCACAAATTGATCGCCAATGTAACGAGCCATAAACAATACCACACATAGAAATGTACCTAAACTACTAACACACAAACGCCACATGATTTGATGCAGGTAGTTTCAAAGCTTAATAGAGTTTTTGTTAAATTTCAAACAGACAAATTTGACACAATTTTTATGTGGTGTAAAAATGTTGCAATTTTTGAGAACAAAAAAAAGTATCACATGTTGCTTGTTAACGAAATACTCAGTTAAAGTTTTTAAGTTTCTTAAGATATTTTGTTTCTTTCTTTCCTCTGTTTCTTAAAAGAGAACAAAAACTTTAGTAAATACTGTAAATTGGTTAGAAAAATTTAAACAATTTCTGTTTATTTTCTCTATGATTGCGCTTTGTCGTGTTCAGTTGATACTGATATAAAGTTAAATAGAAAACTCGTACGAAACCTTAAGTTGTGTTAAAAGAAAAATATAAATTGAAGTAAACAATCTTATCTTAACCAGACACACTTCAAATGAACCAATACATACGTTATTTTTAAGGAATGTGGTTGAAATTTATCAATTATATATATTTAAACTTCGGTTAAGTGTAATATAAATTGTATTTATTGAGCACAAAAATAATTTTTTGTGTCATCGCCCGTGCGTATACTTAACAATATTGGAAAAAAAAATTATATAAAAAATCATACGCCCGAATGAACTTTTTTTTTATCCTTTAAGTAAACATAAATTTTTGCTTAATTGACTGACATGTCATTTTACAATTCAACCTCAAAAAATATTGAAATACAAAATTTATACTCATAAAATATTTAAAACCACAAAATAATTTAAATTTTTTGCTTTCAATTTAGTTTAATATTGTAAAACTTCTGCCCATTTACCCTTAAACGAAAGCATAAACACTCTAATTGACCAAATCAGCCTACACAAATGTTGTATGGGGAAAAACATAAAGTCGTAAAAATCTGTGCCCAATTAACAATTGTAATGTTACTCATGTTATGTTTTTACCCTTCACACAGTGAAAAAGGGTATAAATAGGTTTGTCATTCCGTGTGAAGTTACTACAATTTTTATTTGCGACACCATTAAGTATATATTTTATGAAAGCTTATAAATAGGGGAGTCGATCAAGATCTGTCAGTCTGTCCGTCTGAACTTCAAATCAACTTTTTGAAGCCCCCCGACATCGCCTGGACCCGGGTAAGGTAATAAAATATCAGAAATGTTCAGAAGTAGATTGGTATTGAAACATCGATACATAAACAACTGAGATATGAGCAAAAAACCACGACCGCCTTGTTTTTTTTCACAACAACAACATTCAACAACAAATACATACCTACAAACGTGTTATACTGGTTAGAGTAAACGTGGCATCGAATCCCAGCTAAGCAAAAAAAAAATTTTTTTTATTTATTTTTTCAAACATATGATTTTTATCCAAGTTTGAGATCACTTTTTTGTTTTTTTATAAAAAAACGTAACCAATATTTCGCTACCAACCAATGTGTAGTTTCTTCAGGGCAAACATGTATACAAATTTTATAAAACTAACTAAATTTTTTCCTGAAGATGCTACACATTGTTTTGTAGCGAAATATTGGTTACGTTTTTTTTATAAAAAAACAAAAAAGTAATCTCAAACTTGGATAAAAATCATATATTATCAATAAAAAGATCAAGAAATTTAGACGATATATATATATATTTTTTTTTTTTGTGATTTTATATTTATTACTTTTTTTATTTTTTTTAACATACAGACGTAAATTTATAAAATTACTATGGGATGTTTTTATATATGTATGTTTTTTATATATGTATGTACGTATTTCATATGGGCTGAATGGTGATACAAACTAATGGTATTGCATCACTTCACGTTGTGAAGGGAATATAAGATTCGGCACGGCCGAATATAGCACTCTTACTTGTTTTCTATGTAGTAGTTAGTATAGATTTTAATTAACCCTAAAAATATCTGAAATTTTTGTATAAAGTTCAGTCTTACTTTTTTTCATTTGTTAATTTTTATTGTAAAATTTTTATTTACATATTTAACTAAAGGCTAAACAATATTTTTTAAAAAGTTACAGTTTTGTTGTCCTTTTTTTTTTTGATTATCATAAATTTTTTTATTTGCTTTTTCTTTTTTATAGAAGAACATTAAAATTACTAAAGGCTACCACAGTTACATTTGTACTTATAAAATAAATTTAGATCACGAGTATCCAAAAATAAGTCATGTGAATAAACAAGTCATTAAGTTTTTTATTTTACATAAAATTGTGAAAAAATATATGTGTACCTTTAGAAATTACTTTAAATAAATAAGCTTTCTATGAAATTAACTTTGAGGAAATACACTCCTAAAACATATAAAATAAATAAAATTTTTATTAGGAATGCAAAATAAAATTCCCTTGGACAATTAAATAATTAGCCCATTTTCTATTAAATTTCTAAAGCTGCTTCTAGACGGGATGAATTTTATTTATGACATACAAAGGATAGCACCAGGAAATTTTAAATTATACAAAATAGCTTGAAACATTTTACTTTTTTAATCTTAATTGTACTAAAACATATTTTTTTTAATTTACGTTATTTTTGTCTAGATTTATTTTAAACATATAAGAAAAGGGAACATTAAATTTCGTTTGTACTTTAATATAAACAACTTAGAGCTCTACATTCAGCTGTGCTGAATTTTTGATACCCACAATCAATTTTATGTCTTTTAGTAACAAAATTTAATATTTTTATATAACAAGAATCACCATGGTATAACCTCTTTATACTTAAAACTGTATCACTTTCTCTGATAACTTCGCTATGCTATAAAAATATTTTCGTAAATTAAGTCTTTGAACGAAAGCAGGCGTTAAAGTTGGCGTGCCAATATAGTTTCTGCTAATAAATATAACTCAGATATTTCAATATAGAGTCTCTTATTGTTCCATAATCTTTATTCATAGAGAAATTATATGCTTTTTAGGTAAGTCGTTATATGGGAGGTGGGCGTTAAAATAGGTGTATCAACTTTATCTTCCTTAAGTGCAAAGCTTTTGACCAGAAAACATTGTATGCAAAATTTTAGAATCATACATCTAAGTTTTATTAGTTATTAAATTTTGAATATACTGAAAAATACACTGTGCGGTATAAATTCTCGTACATTTTAATCAACAAATTTTTCCTAATGCATAGATTTAAGCAATTTTCAGAGAAAAATATTTTTTTACTCAGGAAATATACATTCGAAATTTCACGGCTCAACGTTAATACGTTTGGACACAATTGCATTTTATTCGAAGCTGGAAGGACACAATTTGTTCGGCCTACTCTTGCATTACAAGTTAAAACTCTCTTCCTAATATTCCGATTTAGCCCATTTTCAATACCAAACAAGCATTGTGTAGAAGGAATATTCTGGAAAAATTTGAGCCGCCTACCTTTTTCGGTTATAGCTATATTGAGCTTTAAACCAGGACTCAGAAAATATATACTTTATGGGAATGTGTAAGTAAATATTTCGATGTCGGAAGCTCTAGTCATCAAATAATAGTATTACTTTAAAAAAATTATTGGTTCTTATTGAAAGAATAATAAAAAAAATTTTTGTTATACTAGTATTGAAAAAAAATTAATTAAAATCTATTTTACTTTTAAAACATTAACCTTATAAGATGTTTTACACAAGTGCTTTAGATGTCTCTGAAGTCCACATTTAAGATCATTTATCTAAAAGAGGAAGACCAAAAATTTAAAGAAAAATTTTGATTATTTTCACTAAATACGACCAATAAAATGCGAAGAAAGTAAAAACATTACGTGTTTACTACCATAAATTCCCCCAGCTTTTCAAAATAAACCTAATGAATCTTACAACGATTTTAGCCTTCAAAAATAAGAATAGAATTTTTCATTTATTTAAAAAAAAAAATAATCTAAATCAGTTCAACCTCTGAAATTAATGTTTCTGTTTGGAACATAAAAAAAATTGCACATTAGTAAAGCTTTTATTAAATTTATAATTCATTAAATTTAAAATTCAAATATTGCACAATATAGAAACATTATTTTAAATAATTATTTAAGCGAAAAACATTTAATATCTTGAAACAAACCATGTATGACTTCGATCACTTTCATAATAAAGAGCATATATTAAAATAGAATAGCTTCGCATCCATTACAAAATCTATAGGGTGGGTAAATTTAAAGAGCCCCTGTTGAATGTAAACCACACCTAAATGTCAAGTTTTCTTCCTGCATTTCATTTGACATTTCTCAATCTCAGACTAACTCAATTTGAATCATGGAAATATACACAATCGACGACGCGTTAAAGTTATTCAAGTTTATTATGAAAATGGGCTTTCAAATCAAAATGCCCAACAATTGCAACTCTCTTACTCGTCGTTGATGAATATTATGCAAAAAGACTTGTATTTGCATATTTACAATGTGCAATTGACTCAATAACTAAAGCCTCTTCACCATTCCAAACATCGCCAATAGCCAAGAGCTAATGGATGAGATAATTCGGCACATTAACGGCATAGAACCTCAATTGCTTATGCCTCAGCGTCGTCAGAAATGTGGACCATAGGATGGAGGTGTGCTACCGAGTTCGCTGCGGCCATTTGGCTGATATTTTGTTCCATACATAATTGAATCTACATCGGCCCTAAAAATTTACCGCCATTTATAAACCTCGAGGTATGTACCAGATAAAGCTCGAAATCAGTTATTTTGTTAAAAGTTTATCGATATAAATAAAAAAAATGTTTTTATAGATTTTCTTATAGAAGAAAATATATTTAAAAATTCTAAAAAAAAAATAAGAAAAATTTAAATTTTTTTATAGAAATTAATTTTACGAACATCGTTAAGTGCTGATACGGTACTTAATTCATAAATATATTTTAATTCAGCTTTTTAATAATTAAACATTTACGAAGATTCTCTCAAATATGCCTTTGATTAATTATATTATTTATTAAATGTAAAATTTTAATCTCTTTGACTTTTGTTGTTGTGTCTAAAACATCTTTATTTTTTCCTATCATCCCTTATCCTCTTATCAACCTCTCTCTGTTTGTTATAAAATTATTTATGCAAATAAATAATTTGTACAATGTTTGTGTAAAAAGAAATGTCGGAACAAAATATTTTCATATAATAATTGATATTTTCCGATAGAGTAGGTAACCAAATTTTAAGACAACAATTTGTCTAAGAGTGTGTGGGTGTATGTTTTAAAAATATTTGTGTTGTACATAAAAGTCTGTTTATATATTTTACTAGCTAAACCCGGATTGCATACCCGAACACAGCAAAATTTGTTTAATCATTGGAAGCTAGATTTTAATATTGGTCCCAATTGTGTAATATTTCTACTTCCATATTTATGAAATTAACAAATTACTATTCCATAGCTTTTGTTCTGTTTTTTTTTAATAATACATTTTTCTAATAGCAAAGTGCCTGTATACCTTATAAATAACTTATCTGATACCAGTGCTACCTATTTTGTAATTATGAGTCGAATTATTCATTTTGTATTCCAAATTGTTGTTTTATCAAGTGCAAACAAACAAATAAAAAATAAAAATCAATATAAATTAAATACAAAAACTAAACGTACATACAAACAGCTATAATTATTCATGTATATACACATAAATATATAGACAAATTTTATTTGTTTAGTTGCTTTTATGACTTTAAAACTAAACACAAACAAAAATTCATGTATATAAATATGTATGCATAAATTATGTTAATAAAGCATAAATTCTTGTTTAAAATTAAGTTTATTTGTAATTATACAGTCAAATGAAATTTACGCATTACTACGCAAATCACATTTAAATATTTGAAATGACAATCAATCATAAATTATAAATTTACAATTGTTAAAGTCAAATATCTGCTTGTGTTTAATTTGACAAATAATTTGATATATAGCAATTAAAAAATTATTAAAAGAAACATTTTTTTTTATACCCTTCATCAAGGTATATAAAACGTTGTCGCGGCGTTTGTGATTTTTACTACAGTTATTTGCGACCCCGTTTCAGAAAGCTTGTGAATAGTGAAGCCGATTGTATAATAATATTGATAATAATAAAAATAATAAAAATCATAATAATAATAATAATAATAATAATAATAATAATAATAATAATAATAATAATAATAATAATAACAATAATAATAATAAAAATAATAATAATATCCTTCAGTCCTTTTATTGGTTGAAATTCACTTTTAAGAGTCCCCACATGATATAGAGATTTGCGTACGCAATCAATGTAATGAATGGCAATTAAAAACAAATACGACTGCCTCTATTCATTTTATATAATTTGCTTTAAATTTATCAAATTCATCATAAACAAATTTAAAATTCAAAATACAAGTCAAAACTACGTGTAATATTAAATCTAAAAAATATGGCACGTTCAATATTGACTTCCAAACCTTGATGAGACTAGTTTATTTCGAAAGATCAGTTGCATCAAATAAGCCTACAAGAAATAGTCTAATAGTGTTAAATCACTACTTCTTGCAAGACAGTCACTACAAAAATTTCTTGAAATAATACAATCTCCAAACTTTTCTCGAAATAATTCAAAAGTTGCATTTGCTCTGTGGCACGTAGTGCCGTCTTGTTGGAATCAAGAAGTTGCAATTTAACACCATAAGACTGTTTCTTGTTAGGTGGGAAAAGTTTTCGAAAATTGGGTTAATCAAATTCGTTCCTGCAGAAGAAGTCGTGGAGGCCATTAAATGATGTTTTATTTAGAACTTAGATGTATCCGTTGTTCTTTCCACAAAATAAAATAATATAAATTTCCTTAACAATAAGTGGGTTTTTTTTAATCATATAACCCTTCTTGGAAGATCTTTTATTTTTGTTTTTATTATAATCGTTTTTTTTTTTTTATTACGAACAAAGTCGGTTTCTTTCTATATATGATCTTACTTGAACTCTAGTCTGCTGATTAGCCACTATTATTTTAATACAGGGACTGTAATAATTATTCCTTTTTTCATAACAGATGATAACAGTTATTTTTTGTCTTGTAATTTTTCAAGCAATAATAAAAGTTATTTTTGTTTTTTATTTTTTCGAGCAACAATAATTTTTTTTCTAACGAAATATACGTGTTACAATAATTTTGTTAATATTAAATGTACATAAAAAATCCCAATGATGATCTCATTTTTTGTAATTTCTCACATTTTTGTATACTATTCTATTCTATTTAAATCAATGGTGGGCACTGGTTTGCCTGAGTCACTATACAGAAAAACGAATGGATGTCGATGAGGGCTTGATAAAATACTAGAACAGTAAGAAATATGTATTTCCCTGGCTACGTAGACTGGCTTTTGTTGTGCATTCTGTACCTGCAACACAAGTTAGTGTGGAGAGATCCCTTTCAGCCCTCAAACTGATTCTACTAGAGTTGCGGTACAATTTGCCAGTGGACAATTTGAAAGCTCTAATGATAGTAAAACTAAATTCTGATGTTAAAAATATACCTGATATTGGCTCGGAAAAATAAAAATCAAAAAATAACTTTTATTCTTGCTCGAAAAAATAAAAACCAAAATTTTAAAAAGGAACATATTTTATCATAGACTAATGCATAAGGATCAATATCGTTTACTTGAATCCGTCTTCCCACATTTACTTTTATATGCTTTTAATTATTTAAAATTTCAAAAAAAAACTTATACTTTCGGTCCCTGTTTTAATATTTACTTCTTTTTTTACGTAATTAATCAAAATTTTATTAAACTTATCCACAAAAATCAAATCTTGACCAAAAATAAATTTTTCAATACATTTAAGTGACAGAAATTTTAAGGCTTTTCAACAAAATATAATATTAATTAAAAGATATATTTAAAATCATAAAAAATATAATTTATACTTATAAATAAATCAATTTTTGATCTAATTTTAAGCAATAATTTTTTTTGTGTACCGTAATACCATGTTCAGACGGTAATGTAAACCACTAGGTTCATTCCCTGAATCACGACTTCGAGCCTTGGTTGCCAGACGATTATTCTTCTTTTATTGTTTCTACACTTTTAATTATTTTTCACTATTTTTTTTTTAATTTTTATTTCAATATACATACTTTTTATATGCTTAAAGTTTTTCTTTATATTTTTGCACACAAATTTTTGGTTTTTCTTTGTTTAAAAATTTGTTTAAGCTCGTTAAAATAAACTAGCGATGATTCGTTGTCAAAGTTGGAGATGATAGTAAATGTTAGCGCTTCGCAGCATGATTTTAAGTAAACCATGATGGTTCGCCCTCAAAATTTTGCATGGTTGAAACAAGATTCGGGCACGAACCTTAAATGATAAAACGATCCACGAATTTTGCTGTCCCTGTGAACATGGTATTAAAGTTAAATCTGTTGCGTTAGAAATAAAGAACTTTCTAAGCTTTTATAACGTATATTTTAATTGCTGTTATTATTATTTTTTTCTATTAAACAGACCCCGGTTTAGTTAACTAAATATTAAGTATCAAAAATTTTCCAGAAATTAAATTTTTTTAAAAAACTTAATTCTATTACTTATCATAACAAAGGTAAAATAACATAAACATCTCGCCATGTCAAATAATTAAAGTAACGTTTTTAACAAGATTAAATTTTTAATAACATTTTGCCTTAATAACTTTATTTACCTTTTAGGAAAATTTTTAGATTTTTATTATTATGCGAACCAACTTAAACATTATGAATTTATTTCAATACCATTAACCTCTTTAGACAAATTGATTTCGTTCTTAGTTATGCAAAATGTAGTTCATATTTCTAAGTATTTTTTTTTATTTATAGCATCTTGTAAATACCTGCATATAAACCATCTATAAATAACAGTAAAAAAAAAGTAATATAAAAACAAACATAGAAATTATCAAATGACATTTTGTAGCAGTTATAAATTTCTGACTTAAACGTCTAGACATTCGAACATAAAAATACTCACTCTACATGAGTTTGTAGAACAAAAAAGAAAAAATAGACAAATAAAAGTATTTAGAGCAGAGAATAGTAAAATAAAATGAAATGAAACGAAAAGTAATATGAAAATATCTAAATAGTTAAGTATGTGTATAATATGACTATAAAAGAATTCACACTACTACTAAAACATTCACAGAAATATCGAACACATAATTTGAAAAAAATGTTGTTGCACATCAATATGAATAAGATAAAAATAAAATCAAGAAAAAAAGCATATTTGTATCAGAATAACGTATGAATGAAGGACAGTGCTATATTAAATTTCAAAATTAATTTTAAATCTTTTAACATAAAAAATTAAAAAAATGTTTCTGGATATTCTTTTTAAAATCATCAAGAATCTTAACATACATAGAGCAAAAAGAATCGCAAACTTAATTTAAAAAGTAGCACATAACAGAAAATCTTTGTAGTAAAAAAGAAGCCATATGTTTTCTCTCTAAAAGCAGTTATTAAAAATTAACAAAAGACCGATAAAAATAATAGATTTCCAAAATTAATAATCATTAAATGGTTCGTAAAGTTTTGTTAAAAGAGATAGTGCTTCTAAAAGCTATGCTGTATTGCATAACAATAATAATAATAATAATAATAATAATAATAATAATAATTTAATTTAATTTAATTTAATTTAATTTAATTTAATTTAATTTAATTTAATTTAATTTAATTTAATTTAATTTAATTTAATTTAATTTAATTTAATTTAATTTAATTTAATTTAATTTAATTTAATTTAATTTAATTTAATTTAATTTAATTTAATTTAATTTAATTTAATTTAATTTAATTTAATTTAATTTAATTTAATTTAATTTAATTTAATTTAATTTAATTTAATTTAATTTAATTTAATTTAATTTAATTTAATTTAATTTAATTTAATTTAATTTAATTTAATTTAATTTAATTTAATTTAATTTAATTTAATTTAATTTAATTTAATTTAATTTAATTTAATTTAATTTAATTTAATTTAATTTAATTTAATTTAATTTAATTTAATTTAATTTAATTTAATTTAATTTAATTTAATTTAATTTAATTTAATTTAATTTAATTTAATTTAATTTAATTTAATTTAATTTAATTTAATTTAATTTAATTTAATTTAATTTAATTTAATTTAATTTAATTTAATTTATTGTCTATAGATAATAATCCTTACAGACTAAAGTATGTAAAATAACAAAACAAAATTAAGGTTATATATAAAATAATATTGTATAATAATTCAACGATTTAAATATAAAATGATATTTCTTTTAACAATTTCTTTACTTTCATTGAGGCCAATAAGGTGATAATAATTATTAAAGTTTTCACATATACGACGAAGAGGATCATTATTAGTTGGTTCTATAGTATTTTAAGTTAATAAAATGGAAATTTCGAGTTGGTCTGGTTGGAACATTAAAAGATATTAGCAGGAATTCTGAGTCGATATCGCCTTGAATTAGGCCCAGCACAAAAGAAAAACTCAGCATTGAACGACGACTTTTTAAAGTTGGTAATTTTATAAGACAGAGTCTGCTTTCGTATGAAGGTAGTAAAAACGAATTCCATCCAAGGCCACGAAGACAAAATATTAAAAACTTCTTTTGTACAGACTCGATACTATCAATATGAATATTATAGCAAGGATCCCAAATAATCGATCCATATTCAAGAATAGGTCGAACTAACGATGAATATAATTGTTTCGTAATATAAGGATCTAGAAATTCCTTGCACCACCTCTTCATAAATCCAAGTACACCATTTGCTTTGTTAACAATTAAAGAAATATAGTCACGAAAATTTAATTGGTGATCAAGCAAAATACCAAGATCAAGAAAATTCAGAACTTTATCAAGTTTACACTCATTTATGCAATAAAATAAATCCAATTTCTTAATTCTGAAAAAGGACATATGCTTGCATTTTTTTATATTCAGCTCCATTAAATTGATTTCACACCAATTTACCAATTTTGCAATATCTGATTGAAGGAAAAGTTGATCTTCGGGATTATTAGAAGAACGAAAAATTTTGACATCATCGGCATACATGAGTGCTGAATAACTGAAGGTAGATCGTTTATGAATAAGGTAAATAAAATAGGACCAAGGTGGCTACCTTGCGGAACACCAGAAGGAACTTTGATAGCATTAGACGTAGCACTTCCATACTTAACTTGTTGAGTTCTTAAAGACAAGTATGATCTATACCATTTTATTGTCATATCCGTAAATCCCATTAATGACAATTTGTAAATCAAGGAGATCATGGTTTACCTTATCAAAAGCTTTACTAAAATCTGTGTAGATAGCATCAGTTTGCATATTATTTATAAAACCATCATTTATTGTAGTAGTTAGCTCCAAAATATTAGTCGTTGTAGAGCGATGTTTACAAAAACCATGTTGGCACGGTGACAAAATCGAAGAAATTTGATAGTATAAATTATCAGTTAAAATTTTTTCAAAAAGTTTGGGAATATCACTCAGCTTAGCAATGCCACGATAATTTGATATCTCAATTTTGCTTCCATTTTCAAACAACGGAATTATATACGATAATTTCCAAATCAATGGTACGTATCCTAATTTAATGGATTTGTTAAAGATAGCAGTAAGCGGGTAACATAAATTTTCTGCACAATTTTTTAGAACGCAATTTGGTATTTCATCTGGACCAGCATTAAACGAATTATTTAGTGATAATAAATTTGAAAGAGTCGTTTTATAAGTAATAAAAGAGAATTGTACACCAGATGATTGAGGTATATTAAACGGGTAAGATGTTATGTTATTATATACTTTTTTAGAGTAGGTAGTTGAAAAAAAATCAGCAAACAAATTGGAAATAGAAACGTCATCATCAGCGTCATTTGATCCATATTTATAGTATTTAGGATTAACGGACGATCGCCGTTTAGAGTTCACAAATTTATAAAACGATTTAGGATTTGATCACATTTTCGACTTCATACGGATTATATAGTTGTCGTATGCAGATTTATTTGCCAAATTGTAGTAAGAACGAGCAATACAGTATTTGGTATATTCTATAGATGATCCGGTCCTTTTATATTTCTTATATAACATGTTTTTCCTGTTTTTAATAGTTCGGAGATACTTATTATTCCAGGGTGGCCCAATATTGTTGTTTATAATTGTCATTTTTGGGACAGTTTCAGAAATGCAGCGGCGTAATGTTGAATAGAAGAGAGAAACAACATCATCTAAGTTTTCGATAGAGATTATACTATTCCAGTTAACGTTTGATAGCAAAGAGTTAAGCCTCTGATAGTTTGCACGAGAAAAGCAAATAACTTTATTATTTTAAACCATCGTCGGTAACAGTCACTGCGTTTTCGGCCTTATTTTCATGAAAAAAAATGTCCAATCACGCCACTGTCTGAAAACAATTTACAACAGGTAGTTGCTCTTTGTGGGTACATGGATCACATCAATATATTCTGAGCGCCAAATTCGACAATTTCGTGTACTCACGAAGCCATTCAAATCGATATGTGCATCATCGGAGAAAACTTTCTCAAAAAATTTTAATTGACTTCATTTTGTTCCATTACCATACATAATAACCACAAAACTCTTTAATGCTATTTAGTATCAAATCGAATATTCAACATAAACTAATAAAAACTTTTTGACAAATTTTAACAACTCTGGCAAAATTGATTCATTTGTCCAAATAATCACAACTAAATACGGTTACATAACCAAAAACATTACACTGGCATTTAATTCCAAAACACAAATTTTATTTTGTTGTTAGTTCCATGTTAATTTTTTGCCAAAAATGTTACAGAAGTATTTTTTTTTTTTTTGTTCTCTACTCTACAATACAAGATTACATGGAATTACAATAAATGATTTATTTTATATAAATGATTTATTTGTCTTTGTCTGAGTGGGTATTTTGTGTTCTCTTTCTTTTCTTCCGTAACAGCATATCTATGATCCTACATGCATGAGTCTTTAAGAGACTATTTGGGTGATTAGAACAAACTGTGCCAAAACTAGCAGGCAATAAACATAAAATTTTATTTATTCATTTTTTTAATTTATTGATGTTTTTCTAATATAAAGATATACAAATGATAGTGTTGGTGTCCAAGTATGCGCAATTTAATAAGGGTTTATTGAAAGAAGGTATTTTTAAAAGACTGATTTATTTTACTAGCAGAACCGACAAACGCTAAATTTTTTTATTTTTATATTATCTATTATTATTTTTATAATTATTTTTTTATATTTTTTTCGTTCAATAAAAATAACTAACTTAGTCTAAGTACATAAAAAAAATCTAAACCATATGTGTTCTACGGTAAGCAGATCTATCTTAGTTTTAAATTTCATCGGAGTCATTACGTTTTTTCGGTGAGGCATAAATTGTCCCTCGGTGTGATTCACCCTTAATATTTAGGAGTATGAAAGTTCTCAATAAATTCCCCATTTTGTTGTTGCCAAACTACAACAAACTGATTATTATTTGAGTGACCAGTACAAAACAATAAAGATTACTTCGTTGTGCTGTAACTTTAATAAGATTCGCATCTTCATTGGAAAAAATTTTGGCCAAGAAACCACGGAACTCTGAGGCACCCAATTAAACACTGCTTCAAATAAAACAAAGCTAACATAGAAAAAAAATAAGCCTGTCATTACCTAATTTTACATTATTATTTAGTTTATTTTTTAAAATAAATATAAAAAGAAAGTTTTCTTAATTGTTTTATCTAAAATTTATTCTTTATATATACAGCAGCAGGTGCTTAGCCTATATTGCACGACAATTAAATGTATTTACATGTTGTGAACTTGAAACATGTTAAATATTTAGTAAAAAAAAACTATGGGGCTTAATAGGCAGACTCATTTCAATGACTAAAAAAATTAAAAATCAAAGTTATTTCCTATTTATTTAAAAGTTATAAAAGTGTGCTACTCTTGCATGTGGTACTTTATTCGGTTCCCACCATAAAAAAATGTTAACATCCGACCTAAATCAATAAATTTATACTGGTACATAAAAGATTTAAATTTCATCCAGACTGTGGCAAATAAAACCAGCCTTCACACAATCTTTCCTTCTCTCACTCATTTTTTTTTTTTAACATTTTTTTATACATAAAACTTTATGGGCCGTATTCATAAAAAATATTTTAGGTTTATAAAAAGCTTATTTGACAGATGTTGTAGAGAAATTTGTCAAATAAGTCTTTAATAAACCTAAAATATTTTTTATGAATACGGCCCTATATGTATAAAGAACTTTTAAATTTCATTTCATCAAAAATATTGATTTCTAAACATTTTTGTGCTTAGTAGCATTATTACGTCTATTTATGTTATGTTTTATTGTAGTTTGACGCCCTTGTATTTCCTTTGATGTTTAATATTCTAAAAATGTATTTACAATTGTTTGCCTTCCGTTTTACGCTTAACGAATTTCTGTATTTTATTGCAAAACGCTTGAAGCTTTTAATATCCAATTTTGCTTATAGTGATTTGTGTTTTACAAAAAACCCTTTAGTGAATATTGGGTGCTTTTAAAAAAATCATTATAATTATTAATCGTCAGTGAAGTATAAAATTTGCTTTTCAATGAATACACAAACAATGCTAAGACTAACAATACCATTAGTGTTTGAACACAAATTTTAAAAGAGTGAAGGACGAACGGAGAGAAAGCTTAAGTCCCAGCAAAAAAAGAGATGCAAAAGAAATTGTACAAGCATGAGTTCAACTCATGATAAAGTGGTTCAATTTAGTTGAAACATGCAAGATAATTACAATCCCACGACAAGTGTTAATAAGAAATTTCACTTTATTCTAATAAGCACATTGAACGCATGCATAGTAAATGAAATGAAACTCATGTTTGTTTACATAACAATCTTAAGATATTTGGCAGGCTTTTGCATGTTTTTCAAAGCACGTCAATAATGGCTAACCATTTTGTATTTAGAGATGGCATTCTTTATGCCTCCTTTTAAACTTATGAATTAGAAGTCATGAGAAATGTTATTCACATTGAACTAGTGAAAAATTCTTTTGCTGGGATACTATAGTTAAGTTTGGTGTTTTCGACAAAGTTTCTAAGAAATTATTAGGTATTTGTGGACTCAACAACACCTTTTTTAAATTAGAAAAAGTACATTTATCGTTGTCGTTAATAATTAAAAGAAAAAAAGGCGAATCACATATAAAAAACAGGTACAAAAATTATCTAAAAAAAACTTTCTTTTTGGTTAAAATTTTAGAATCAAAAATAAAATTATTTGTTAAATACACAGATATTTTTAATGGGTGGAGCAAATACGTTTAATTGGTTACTTTAATTTCGTTAAACATTCGACTTATGTGAATATTCTACAGTAGAAACTGTCTTTAAACAGGTAGCAACAAAATGTATGAAATAAGTAAGAACGCTATGTTGAAAATAGAAAGATATAATGAAAAAAAATCGTTATCTGCTTCACCATCTGTTTCAAGGAAAGATAAATTAGACGGCATCAATTTTTCCAAGACTGCACAAGCTCTGACTTGACTTTTTCACTAACGTAGAAATTTCAGCAAAACTTATGGATGTTACCTTCAACAGTCTGTCTAGACTACGAAAATTGTTGCTGGGATATATTATAATGTAGAACAGTGACACAGGAAGTGATATATAGTCTCCTTCTGTACTACTACCGAAACTATTACAAAGTTGTCCCACTTAGACAAAATACATTTCTGTAGCATCTTATTGAATCCTTTAAGATGCCATG
Source organism: Phyto melanocephala (assembly GCA_941918925.1). NCBI lineage: Eukaryota > Metazoa > Arthropoda > Insecta > Diptera > Rhinophoridae > Phyto > Phyto melanocephala. The sequence continues at coordinate 109,032,897 of OW799235.1, read as the reverse complement.
TGCACAAACGACCTATTCTCGACGTATTACACCCGGAATCATTTATCCATCTTGTCCGAGTCGATAACACTCTGCAACAAGCAAAAATTCCCAGAATAACCACTTTTTTTTTTGATCCGCTATAGTCACCTAACTACAAAAATCATCATAATTTCAAATTCTATGGTAAGGTTTTTTTTTAAAAAAAATGTTTTATAAAATTTGAGGTTTTTGAAGAGGCTGATCCATACATCTTGTCGTAACTTTAGAACAAAATACTCGATTTTGTTAAACAATCCATCTGAAAACTTAAAATTACGTCAGTTTTAAGTTTTTCTAATATCATTTTCTGACCTAGCCATTAGTTTCGAGGAAAGAAAAAACCATTTCTTTTGTAAAATTATAAAATTTTTTAAACTAAAAAATTTATAAAAAAATTAATTTTATTACATGAAAATCCATGGATAAGTTCGTGTCTTATTCCCGATAAACTGAAAGTAACTAGTTTTGATATTTTTTTTTATCACAAATTAGTGTAAAGCTAAAAATTTTGTATATTTTTTATTTTTTAATTAAAAATCAGTTTTAAATTATTTTCCGACACTAATTAAAAGTTCGAAAGATAAAGTTTTTAGCGGTTTTTGTCCCTTAGACTTTCGATTAAAAAAAAATGCCGGACACCTGTCAGCTTATTTTATTTATGCTTTTTGTTTAAAATTTAAAAAATCATCTTCCTATCCAATTGAAAACATAAAATAAAATACACCAACATTGTCATGGTGGCTTCGCTTCTCGGTCGTTTCTTATTTGGGCTAAGATTCTCGTCTTCCTTCATATTTCCCTCTAACGTAGAGAGGTTTGTGCCACACTGATGACGCACCCCCTTAGAAAAGCCATGACCAATGTGATATCTGAATGTATAGCAATCTAATTAAAGACGCCCTGAAGTGACGGAAGAATTGAAAGATTTAACGAGTAGGCAACAATCCTGGTGGCTGCTTAGCTTAATGCAAATTTTCGTTAGTAGATCCTTCACTGATAATTTCTACAAGAAAAAAAAAATTTTATAAAATTTCTACATGTAAGAGCATCACTTAAGAACAATTTTACTGATTTATTTTGTATTGTATTTTGAATTACCAGGGCAAGATTTGACTGAAAAAAGGCAACGAGAAAATAGAACGTACCTCCAATATAAAGAGAATAAGTTTTAAGTAATAATTGGACTTTAAATTGCAAATACACGTTGTCCGCCGGAAAGATAAACATTAGTCTTGACAGTTTACATTTGGCAGTCGTGAAGTAGATACTTGGCAAATTTAGTATGGAATAATATTCGGTAAACGAATGTGTTTTAATCGTTTAAACATTTTATCAATTTCAATCATCGATTACTATGACGATGAAAAAATTAAGTGAAATTTTTTGGAAACACAAAATGCCAACAAGACGCACTTTTATGGTATAGTGAATGATTTCGATTAAGAATAATCATCTGAAAACAATACTGCTGTTCAAAGAGTTATTTCAAGGAATGGTGATGTTAATGGGCCTTCACGGTCGCCTGCTTTGACTGCTCCGGACTTCTTTTTGTGGGGTTATCTGAAAATACACAACCAAACCAAAAACGATGGAGCATCTAAAACAAAATATTTGTGACAAAATTAATGAAAAACCGCGTGAAATGTGTGAGAATTTAATGAAAAATGTGCTCAGAAGGGCTCGCATTTGTAAGGCTAACAAAGGCGGATATTTATCATATACAGTATTCCATACATAATTGCCGACATTAAATAAAACAATTATCAATATAAGATCCATTCTCTTTCATTTAATCAAAAATTATAAGCAAACAAAGTAGTATACCTTTCCGGCGGACACTCTGCGTTTTAGTCTCTTATATGAAATTTACATTAAGAGGATATTTTAGAACACTACATTTATAAACTCCTTAATTAAGCGTTGATAAATTTTACCTGCTCTAAACCGGGTCAGGTAATGCTATAAAACTGTGCCTAAAGAATTTATTGATTAATTCCTATAACTATTTAAAATTTTTCAGAACTGTACGATAGAGAAATTATTACACTAAAAAAATCAATTAATCCTTAATCAAGAAGTAACGATGTCAGCAGTAAAGAATTTATTTCATTAAGAACAAATAACTTAATTTAGAGGCGAACTTCAACATCACATTTCTTAATTTAAGGACTATCTTAGCCCAAAAAAGAAGGATTTTCAGAATTTCTGCTGGACATAAGCCTTCAACTGCTTAGGAAAAAAAACCAGCCGATCGTCGCGTGCATTAGGCATCCACTAAAAGCTTTTACAATATAACTTGATTTAATAGCAAACTCTTACATTTTAGCTAACACTGTCTTTACTAGGTTTCATATATTTGTAACTATAATTTTGGGTAAATTTTAGAATTATATTTTTGAGAGACAATTTTCTTTTCAGGTATTAAATTTTTTTTAGACATTTTGTGTGGCTATATTATAATTTCTATATATTTCTATTGTTTTCATAAACTCTTTAGGAATTATTATCTTTGAATATAAAAATTATTTAAAATGTATTATAATTTCAAATATCTTTTACCTTAAACCTTAAAATTCTTTAAATAAAACTTTTTCCCTAGTATTTTCTTTCCACCTACCTACATACATCTAAAATGACCTTCTTACTGCTTAGCTTAATATTATCCTAAACATAGAAATAAACCTTGTTCACTCTCAATTCAAACTCCTAAAAAATCGTTAAAAATATAAAAGCCAACAATTTTTATTGTGACCCCATTTCAGTAAAAGTTTCTTCTATTAAATTTAAAAAAAGGCGCTAAACAAAAGGCTATAACGATTTATTATAAAACAACACATCAATACAAAACAATAAAAAAAAACCTAACAAAAGCCAATTCATCACTTAAATGCACCTCATTAATATTGTTTAAAAAAACTCACACACACGCGCCTACCTACACTAGCTTAGTTTTATGGCATTATCCTAAAGCCTTAATGATGACCGAAATATACCAACTGAAATATCAAATACTCGCACTTTAATTGAACAATAAATTTTATTTGATTTTCATTCTATTGTTGTTTTGGTTGTTTGCTGTTTTATATCATTGAAACTACCAATCCAACAATAATTTAACGCTACTTAACAATAAACTGTTTTTATTTGTTTTTTATTATTTCTTTTATTCATTTACATTTCCACACAAAAAGTTTGCATAGAGAGCATTATTAGTTGATCCTTCGATAAAACTGTAAAAGCAAACGAAAACAAAATAAAACAAACCATCCGGCCATTCATAATACAACGAAATTCTACTAATTAAAAACTTCATCATCGTCGTTATCATCGTTACTTATAATCATCATCTAGCAAAGAAATAAAAAAACATCTTTAAAAATATTTATTAAAAACATTAGCAGCGCTGCAAACAAAATTACTAAAAATATAATTTGGATTATAAATATTATGGGAATAAAAATAGTAATAAAAAAAACTTTAATGGGGATTTGTTTTGTGGACCAACTTTTTAAGTCTCCTTCTTAGTTTAACATAAAACATTGGCGAGAAACTTAAGGCGTTATTGCTCCAAAAAAAATTAAAAGATAGAAGAACGTTCGACCAAGCAAATTAATTTTCTATACTTCAAGTACTTGAAACAGCAAAAATAAGAAAAACGAAAAATAATATGCTTAAAAAGAAATCTATAATACAGCCTTAAGGCCAATTTAAATAACTAAGTACAAGTCCTTTAATTGCCATAAAGAAAACAAAATTATACCAAATATTTTCATCAACATTTATACAAATTAGTGTTCGTTTGAATCTATAGATATGAGGAATAATGAACAAAATTTGGTCTAAAGCAGTAAAGACTCATTAAATTAATGGTCATTTAACAGACAATAAAAATTAAACGTTTATTAAGCCAGTAATTTTTAATTTGAGAATCAATTGTAAAATAAACTGTGCGAATTATTTTGCTGTGAAGAAAAAAATATTTGCAAAATTATCTACTAACAAAAAATAATTGGAAACATCTTTAAATTTATTTTTTGAAAGCTTTAAACAATTCAAAAATGATTTTTTATTTAAGATAGTTAAATAGCATGTAAATGTGTCAAAAATACTTTTACTTAATTTTTATAAAAAGAAGATAAGTAAATATTTTTTCATATGAATTAAATTCATTTATGTAAGTCCACATTACACTTAAAGGAGTTAAAGCTTAGTGTAAGTTAAAATGTTAAACTACATTCACATTAGGCAAATATTTACCCAAAACTAGCGTAACCAATATATATAATAATTAATTGATATGACAATAGATTTTAATTAAGACAATTAAATCTGCTATACTCAGCCAGGCCGAATCTGATAATACCCTTTGCAAAGTAGCCTAAATGTCTTAATCTTATAGACCATTTTGTCTTATTATAACTAACTGTACTATATTAGACAAGCCTTTTCAGTTGATATTAATATTGTGGGAGTTTTAGTATATGTAATAATTTAAAAGCAATTGAAAAAAAAATATCACAAGGAGCCCACTGTATCATAACTGGGCTCGTACCAAACTTTAAAAAGGTGAGAGTGTTACAAGAAGAAAATAATTATTCTAATAGATACATGCTGGAAATGCTACACATAATGGACGTATCATCACAAAAGAGATTAAATTATAAGAGTGCCACAGAGAAATGTGCACAAAACATACATACATACACGCAAGAAAAAATATGGTTGTGGTAACCATAATCGAAGAGCAACATACTACGATTGAATTGTATGATTACCGTTAAAACATATAATGATTACCAGTTATCATTATTATGTTTAACTGAATTATCATTCAATAATCATATATATGACCACAATTGAAATCCACAATCTTTGCTTTATTTAACAATTGTGTTCTATATAAATTATTTTATTAGATCCCTGATGATCATCTACGAAGTAGGTCAAAATATTGGAAAAAAATAAATAAAAAAAATTTGAAATCTTTTTCTTAAAAATAAAACAGCGAAATTGAATATTTACGACCTAAAGCCAAACAAAGATCTACAACAAAATATATAAACAATAACAAAAAAATAGGTTAACAATACATTTTTAATAATTCAAATAATTTTAATTTATTTTATATAAAAATACTATATTTATTCAAAAAAATAAAATTAATGAAACAATCAGTAAAAAATATTAATTATTAGTTTCTTTGACCTTTTTCATAATATGCAATATATAATTGAAAATAAAAAAATAAAAAAAAAATTTTTAATCAAACTAATAAATAATAATAAAAAATATATAATAAAAACTCGTATCCTGATGATGCTAAACAAAGATGTAACGAAATAATAATCAAATAATATAAAATAAAAGCAAAAAGGTATTGTTATTTAAAAGCCCTTCAGCTTAAAAAAAAACTATTACATATAAAAAAATATCCTTAAAGTGTTTACAAAACAACTTCGAGTTGCACAAAAATATTTCAACTAAAAAAGTATAAAAATAATGACACTACAGGAGTTGAAGGGAACAAAGTGGTAATTACTGTATTTGACACATATATGTACACATGTGTAGTTTTTTAAGGGGCGTTGTTCAAAATAAACTGTTTTCTTCCTGTCAAGCCCTTTTATTTAATACTAGATTCAAGGGAGTTCCAGGAGGTTCATTTTTAAATACTAGATTTGACCTCTGCATCAATTTGTTGTACGCTATTTTTTAGTGGAGGCAATGCTGGCCAAGCTCTTTCATTCGATACAAATATTTATCCTCTGATTTGTCACAAAGCTTAAAACATATGGATTTTCGTTTGTAAAATTTAAAAAAAAAAAAAAATACCGAAGTAGTTGTACTTTAATTTTGGTCTCCAACTGAATTTTACCTTAGTCCCAGATATAATATTTTTAATTGAATTATTAATTTTTAAATTTTTTTTATGGGAGCTCTAAATATATATCGCATCCACAAATCTTAACAAACTTTTCCGTAAATTATTCGATCACTATTTGTGATAAAAATATGGAAAAAATCAGAAGCACTCCCGTTTATTTCCGTATAGCTCAGACACTTATGGGCAGATTGTGCTAGATATCAACTGCAATACGTTCCTAGAAATTTTCAAAAGGTTGATACTACATACAGATCTGTGCTTCCTGTGAGGGCTTCTAAAGGTTGAATTAAACCACCACACGGACTGACGGCCATTCCTCAATCGACTTTAATAGTCATAAGATTTCATAAAACATATACTTTATGAGTAAAATATATATTTAAATTTTATAAAAACTATGTTATTTTATAGGTTGTTATATTTCATTTATTATAGAATTTAAGTAACCACATAAACACAAGTACAATGGTATAAATCTCTATGATCCAGGACAATAATTCTGATCACCAAAACAAGAGTACATCACTAGAAAATATATAATTAATTTTAAAAAATTTCAGTAAGTGTAACGCATGCTATTTTCTTATTAATGACCTTATAACGCCGCCAGCCCATGGTTCGTACCAACACTTAAAGTATTATTTTTTACTACTTTGTTCACTGATTCTCAGATGTTTCAATTTTGATAATTAACAAAGTCATTAAGTTTAAAATTACATTTATCGTTTAAAAAATGTTACTCGAAAAACTTGAATTTTCATGTCAATATTTAGTAAGCCCTTTTTAAAACCCACCACAAAGCACGGTCATTAGACTTTACGACTCGTATCAATTTAAACTGCCATCGTAAAGTTTCTTTAAAATCTTTATTCGTATCCATGATCTCAATATATTGTCGTTTGTAAATTATTGTTTTCTATGTGACACATAAAACCTATACATTTAGAACACAATAATTTGCGAACGACGATATCATTCTGAATATTTTTTTACGTAATGCTTCAATATTGGTATTTAAACATTTAATTTTTTATCGATATTAAGTTAAGGCAAGGAGATAATGAATGGAAGTGCGACTTAATTTTACTCACTTAATGGTATTTAATAAAAAACTTATCATTATTGGTTAGCTCTCACAAAAACACGTCGTTATAAAAACAAAAACACGTCGTTATAAAAACAATTGTATTTAGTAAATTTAAGAAAAATATCCTTATCCTTAAGCAACAGATACAAACTGATTTGTAGCACTTACGTGAGTAAGAGTTATTTAACGCTAAATTATTAATACATACAAAATCAGATAAATATACTTATACCGTTACATCTATATTAAAGTACATTATAAACTTTACAAGATTATGTCTTTTTAATTACCAGTCATATACAAGCACTCTGTAATCGTTTAACATAAAAATCTTTAAAATTTCTGTAAGCGAAATTTATTAGACGTCGAAAAAAACCTTTATCCTTAAAAAAAGAGAATAATATTATTTATTGCCTTTTATTTGGCACTTGAAATGTTTAACCTAGAAAAACTGCATAATTTTTGTTTATTACATCTTGTCTCTTTATCCCTCCCATTCTCTTTCTTAACCATTTTATCTTATAACGTACTTTTTCTTTTAATGTTTTATATATCCTGGCCTTTTAATAAATAAGTTAGCAGTGAGTCCATGCTGCACAGAGTCCACCCACACAATAACGATCAATGACAGGGAAAACTTTTCAATTCATTTTATTTTAAAGTTTTTTTTACTGCTCTGATAGACACAAGTGCAGAACTGCAACTTTTATGACTTCTTTCTTTCTCTCTCTCTTTTTCCTTTTAACTTTTCTGTTGTGTTGTGGGAAAAAGTTAAAAACCATAATATTTGTCTTAACTTTTTGTGGTTTAACGAAAAAAAAAAAGATGAACAAGTACATAACAAGAAATTGAAAAACACTTTTGAGCCAACTATGAGAAAATTCTTTTTGCAATTTTTTATTTTTCTTATTGTATTGAAATTCAATGGGGAAATATGTTAGTCAAAGAAATCTGTGACTTAATAAAATATATAAAATTATTTGATTGACTATTTGATTGACAAGAAATTATAGATTTTTTTTAGATATAAAATAACTAGAATTAAAGCTTATGTTTTTAAAAGACGTTGGATGAATATCTTATTTATCTGCATTAAGTTTCATTTGTTGTTCAGATACTTTTTAGTCTCTTCATATTATCATGAAACAAGTTTTTATTTTGTTATTTTATAATTTAACTTTTGCTCGTTTTATTTAAATCTTTCCTTAAACATAACTTCTCCTATCCGACTTCGTTACACTTTTAAGGGCAACAACAATTATTTCTAAGAGTTAAAGTATGTTTAAATTTTTTTTTACTTTTATAAGGAAAATTACACAAAACGAAAAAAAAAAAAGATTTCTCTTGCATTTTATTTATTTCTTTAATAGATTAATAAACAAATACCAGACATGAAGAGTTTTGCACAGAGGCACAAGAATATACAAAAATGTTTACATATCGTTAAATTTATAAATGCTAAAATAAAAAATAAAAAAATTAAAAAAAAAATCTTTTAGACATTGGTTCCCATTCATTGGTTCGGCTTTATAAGGAATAGTTAACATTATTTATTATTTTTTTGGATCATTCTTCTTCATTTTCATTGACCCTTATATATTTTCTACCTTAAAAACTGAAAACATTGAGTTTATATCTCACCATATACCAGAACTACAGCAATATATATTAAAACTATATTGAATTTCAGATTCCACATTATCTACATGATATCTAGAGTCTCATTTATATCAAATCAACTTTAATGTCTTCGGTTGTCTTATACCATTCACTGTTATAGAACAGTAGCATTGCCTCTGTCTTTATCTGCGATTTGGTATGGGATTGAGATATATTTTGGTACCTCCCCCTATAATACCATTATCACCATGTTGGCATATAAGGCTCTGATTTTTATTGTTTTAATAACTAACGTCCCTTATTGCAGTTTCTTAGAATTAAAAAATTTGGTAAGCCTCCATATTTTGTAGATAAATTAAACATTGGAAAATCTAGAACAACTATTACTATGATATGTCAAAAACATTCTTCTTTACTATCTACTACTGTAGATATTTTGTAGTTTTAAAAAATTCATATTTTTTAATTATTAAGAATCATTTTATTTCTTGATTAATTATGTATTTTAGGCTTGTAGTTTATTGATATAAACTTATAATAAATAAATAAATAAATAAAAGATAATGAAGGGTGGGTGAGGCATAATTGAGGTTCTATGCCATTAATGTGCCGAATAATCTCATTCATTAGCTCTTTAATTGTAACTGGCTTATCAGTGTACACCTTTTCTTTAAAATAACCCCATAGAAAAAAGTCCACCGGTGTCAAATCACATGATATTAAGATAACACAGCCATTGAATTGTCGCGCAAAAGAGCCATTGTTTCGTTAGCTGTGTGGCAAGTGGCACCGTCCTCTTAAAACCACATATCGTCTACATCCATATCTTGAAACTCGCACTATAAAAAGTTTGTTATCATCTTACGATATCGAACACCTACAGTAACTGCCTGACCGGCCTTATTTTGGAAATAAAAAATACGGCCCGATGATACTCCCAACCCATAAATCGCACCAAACAGTCACTCCTTGGGGGTGCATTGGCTTTTCTACAATCACTTTTGGATTATCAGTCTCCCCAAATGCGGCAATTCTGCTTATTGACAAATTGCCTGAGGTGAAAATGTGCCTAATCACTGAAGATAAATTTCTTTAAAAATTCATCATCCATAGTTGCGATTTCTTGCCAACATTCTTACCATTGACGTTCGGTCAAGAGGCTTTAGTTCTTGAGTCAATTGCACTTTATAAGCATGAAAATGCAAGTCTTTATGCATAATGTTCATTAACGGCGAGCGTACAATTATTGGGCACGACAACGAGTTGAGATGGACGGCTCTTCAGCCAGGCTATTGCGAACAGCAGCAATATTTTCTGCAGAACGAGCTGTCTGAGCATGCACTGGTGTTCTCACATCTGCGCTACAGATCCAGTTTGCTTAAATTTTTGCACGATTTTGGACGTTTAAATTGACCTAGAAAATTAAAGATATGAATTTTGATTTGAACGCCCATTTTCATAATAAGCCTGAATAATTTTCACGAGTTGCTCGATTGTGTATCTTTCCATGGTTCAATTTGAGTTAGTCTGAAATTAAGAAATATCAAATGAAATGCAGAAAAAAAAACCTTGACGTTTAGGAGTGGTTCATATTCAACATCGGCCCTTAAAATTCAACCACCCTTTTTTCTAATATGCATGCGTTCTATGCACTTATTAGAATTAAATGAATTTAGTAATATATTCATATTAACGAATGCTCTCCAATAACACGCTAATGTTAAAATCATGCATGTTTGAACCACTTGAACCACTTTATCATGGGTTGAACTTATGCATTCACTATTTCCTTTGCATGTCCTTTTTGCTGGGTTATATTAATAAAAAAAAAAATGTTCTTAAAAGAAATATATTTTCTCTTTATTCAGCTTTAATATATTTTCTAATTTTATCAATTCATTTGACAGGCTTAACATGTGTTCCATAGTGGGAAACACTGGTATAGGATTTATGTTTTCATGCAAATAAATAAAGAAGATTTGTACTTAAATGTAGGACAACAAACATAAGTAAAGAAGGCCTTTCTGTACTTTCTTTAAAATTTTAATATTTGTGAAAAGAAATGTTTTATTTTACACTGAAAATATATTTTTAAAACTACACCTCATATTCTTGACTTAAATGCACGCAGAGAGCGAGAGATCCTTTTCGATTTTATTTTTGTAGACATAAAACTAAATTTTCTGAATACAAACAAAAAGGAATCACTGATCATTTGCGAGATTATATTTCATGAAAATTTTCCAAATTGGTCGAATTATTTTGCCAAAAGTTTGATATTTACAAATTATTTTTTTATTTATTTATATAAAAAATTTTACAATTCCTTAAAAAATGCTGATTTTCATCCAGCCTTTTATTTTTCAAAATTTCCTATAATATCCTTAAAAAAACACACACACACTCAACACCAGCAGCATTATTAACAGAAGCAATAACAAGGAAAGATGTTTATATATTGACTACCTTAGAAAAGTTTTAACATTCATTTGATTGCACTCTAATGTTGCACTTAAAATAGTACTCAAATACATACTCGAACATAAAAAAATAATAAAACACATATGCGCACACACTCCAGCCAGCATATGCACCAATATGCACTGTTGCAACTTACATAGAAATAAGTTTTTATAATATACACATGCAGACATATTCATCTTTGCGTGACTAACATCTTTTGAGAAGGCTCTTTGTTGAACGCAAACAGAATGAGTAAAATATAAAGAAAATGTTAGGGTTTTAAACAATATTAAGAATTATATTTTTTTTATATGTTTGTATGCGTGTAAACATTTTTACTCTAAAAACATTATTTCCTAAAGAAGATTAAATTGCACAGACTTGTGCACTCATTTGTTTACCCAGTCGTCTATTTGTTGATGTTGTATGAGTATAACTTTAAAGACTATGGAAGCGCTACTCGTGCTGCATAAGATTTTAATTTGTTTGTAAATAAATATTGCTTTGTCAATCATAAGGGGAACAAATATCAATTATTAAAAAGAACAATATTATTCTATTGAATTGTCCTAAAAGTTTTCCTGCGGGTGTATTTAATTCTTCAAAGTATTAAAATATTATTTATAAAAAGTTAGAAAAAATACTATCTAACTGTTTTTTTTTAGAATAATTCATATAAAATTAGATTACACTCCAAACCTTTAAAATATATCCGTAGGCCTTTGGCAAAACAACTTAAGTCGGTATAAAAAATGTTCAGCTTTTTTAGTCAAAATAGTATGATCTTTAAGAAGTTTTGTATGCGATGATCAACATGTTTTTATGGCAAATGAAATATCCAGCTTAAAAAATTAACCACAAAGATTTTTTTTTTAAATTATAAGTTTTTTTGTGCTTTCCTGAAAAATTTAAAGTTTATAAATCTGCGTCTGATGTTATAAAATTGTTTCTTCTAAAATATTGAAAAATGCATCAATACAAAATATCCGTTATTTTTAAAAGGATTGTGCTATTTTTAAATGCGAAATTTATCAAAGCTATGAATGACAGACAATTGTTAATACTTTTTCTTTTAAGCTCACTTATACACCTCACACGTATTAACTAAAAATAAACAAAAAAAGTCAGTCAGCTTTTAAGCAAACCGATAACGCTAACGCTTGTCTTTTAAATTGCTGTGAAAAATGTAAATTAAATTTTTTCAGCACATTGTGAGAGCAAAAGAGTGCAACTTACGTCTACAGTCGCAAAATGCATTGCTATGTTTTGCCTATCACTGCTCTATATATTTATACTTCGGCTGTATAGCTTTGTCTCCCCAACACTTTTCCATTTTTTTTTACCCGCCACCAAAATAATAGTGGGGGTATATTCATTTTGTCATTCCGTTTGTAACACATCGAAATATCCATTTTAGACCCCATTAAGTATATATATTCTGAATCAGGGTTTGATTTGATGACGATCTAGCTATGTCCGTCCGTCTGTCCGTCTGTTGAAAGCACGATAGAGGTCGCACCGAAAAAGCTAGAGGGCTCAAATTTTGCCAGAATCTTTCTTATAGACAAGGTTTGTTTGGTATTGAAAATGGGCTAAATCGGAATATTAGGAAGAGAGTTATAGCTCGTAAAGCAAGAGTAGGTCGAAAAAAACGTGTCCTTCGAACATCGAATAAAATGGAATTGTATTCAAACGCATTAACGTAGACCCATGAAATTCCGAATATATATTTTCTGAGTAAATACAAAATTTTGCCCCGAAAATCACCGAAATCTATGCATTAGAAAAGGAGTTATCGATCAAAATGTACGAAAATTTATACCGCACAGTGTATTTTTCGGTATATTTAAAAACAAAAATGTCATAAAAGCAACAAAATTGGATGTACGACTTTGAAATTTTGCACGCTTTGCTTTTTGGTGAGAGGCTTTTTTACAACGGAAAATCAATGTGCCACGCACACTTTAACGCCCACCTCCTATATAACGTTTTACCTAAAATTTATATAATTTCTCTATTAATGAAGATTTTGGAATAATAAAGGACAATATTGAAACACCTAAGTTGTACTAATTAGCAAGAGAAACTTTGACACGCCTACTATAACGCCCACTTTTCACGTTATCTACCGTTAATGAAATTTAAAAGCTCATAAAACCGCCAAACTTAGAGATATGATAATCAAATTTGCTACGTATATCCTTCTAGGCAATGTTATTACTGTGCCAGAAAATTAAGGTGCCACGCCTACTTTTACGCCCACCTCCCATATAACGTTTTAACTAAAATTCATATAATTTCTCTATTAATGAAGATTTTGGAATAATAAATGACTATATTGAAACACCTAAGTTGTACCTATTAGCAAGAACAACTTTGACACGCCTACTATAACGCCCACTTTTCACGTTATCTACCGTTAATGAAACTTAAAAGCTCATGAGACCGCCAAAATTAGAGGTATGATGATCAAATTTGCTACGTATATCCTTTTAGGCAATTTCATTATTGTGCCAGAAAATTAAGTGCCACGCCCACTTTTACGCCCACCTCCCATATAATGTTTTACCTAAAATTCATATAATATCTCTATTAATAAAGATTTTGGAATAGTAAAGGACTATATTGAAACACCTAAGTTGTACTTATTAGCAAGAACAACTTTGACACGCCTACTATAACGCCCACTTTTTACGTTATCTACCGTTAATTAAATTCAAAAGCTCATAAAACCGATAAAATTAGAGGTACGATGATGAAATTTGCTACATATATACCTATAATCAATGTCATTGTTGTGCTAAAAAGTTTAAGTGACAAACCCACTTGAACGCCTACTTCCTATATAACGGTTTATCTTAAATTCATGTAATTTCTCTATTGACAAAGTCTTTGGGAAAAAAAAGGACTATATTGAAATATCTAAGTTGTATTTATAAGCAGAAACTTTATTGACACGCCTACTTTAACGCCCACTTTCACTAAAAAACTAAATTAAAGAAAAAATTTTACTATCATGTCGAAGTTAAGTTAAAGGGTGGTTAAATTTTAAGGGCCGATGTTGATTTTAAATAAAACACAAATTATTTAAGAAATTATTAGTATTTCTTTTTATAATGATAATATTTGTACGGTTTAATTATATATTTAACAAAATATCGGCCAAATGGCCCTCGCCATCCTTAGCGCCACTCCTCTATCTGATAGTTCAAATTATCAATGTTAATGCTCAATTGTTGGGCATGATGATGAGTCGAGGTTGACTGCTCTTTTGCCACACTATCGCAAAAACCAGCAGTGATTCCCATTCAACGAACTAAGAAGGCATGCACAGATTTTCTAACATTTTATACAGACCTGTTTTGCAGAAATTTAAATATTTTTTACAATTCTCCCGATTGTGGATGAATTTGAACGATTATGTTGATCAAAAGAATCACGAAATGCACAAAATGCATTTTGATTTGAACGCCCATTTTAATAAAAACCCTGAATAATTTTAAAGCGTTGCTCATTTGCGTATCTTTCCACGGATCAAATTGAGTAAATTTGAGATTGAGAAATGTCAAATGAAATGCAGAAAACAAATTTAAAGACTAGGTGTAGTTCACCTTCAACATGGGCCCTTAAAATTTAACCACCCTCTACAAAGAAAGTGATACATATTTTATTATAAAGAGGTTTTTCCATAGCAATTAACAAAATAATAAATATTGTGCCTTAAATGTACACAAAATTGGTGGTGGGTATAAAAGATTCGGCACAGCCGAATATAGTGCTCTTACTTGTTATTTATTATACCCTTCACACAGTGAAAAAGGGTATATGTAGGTTTGTCATTCTGTGTGAAATTTCTACAATTTTTATTCCCGACCCCATAAAGTATATATTCTGTTGTAGATCCGTATAGAAAATCAGAAACATCGGTACATAAGCAACTTAGATATTAGCAAAAACCCACGACCACCTCGATTTTTTTTCACAAAAACAATATTGCAACAATAACATACATACACACAAACGTGTATACTGGTTAGAGTAATCGTGACATCGAATCCCAGCTAAGATAAAAAAAAAATTTCTTTTATTTTTTTTTATATTCTTTTTATTTTTTATTTTATATATTATTTATATTTGTATTATTTTTTTTAATTTTTTTTTTGTTTTATATTGTTTCTTTTTTATATTTA
Source organism: Phyto melanocephala (assembly GCA_941918925.1). Classification (NCBI taxonomy): domain Eukaryota; kingdom Metazoa; phylum Arthropoda; class Insecta; order Diptera; family Rhinophoridae; genus Phyto; species Phyto melanocephala. The sequence goes on along the minus strand of OW799235.1, from coordinate 109,017,632 downwards.
TTAGTTATAATTTATTTATTTTGTTAAAACTTTTTTTTTTAATATTAAAATTTTAAAAATTTTTTTTTTTAATTTTTTTTTTTTTTTTTTTAGCATACATACGTAAATTTATAATTTTACAATGGGATGTTTTTTTTGTTTTGGATGAATAGTGATATAAACTACTGTTATTGCATGTCTACACGTTGTAAAAGGTATATAAGATTCGGCGCGGCCGAATATAGCACTCTTACTTGTTTTTTTAATTAAATCAAGATAATAATATTTATGGTTGAGCAGTTTTTTTTTTTTTTTTTTTTTTTTAAAACAATAATTAAATAAATAAAGAAAGACATAAATAGCATTAGATGTAAGCTTGTGAATTGAAAAACATTATCAGCTTTCCTACAGCTACAGCATAAAAGTCGATGTGTATCACGGATTAAAGGTTATATAGTTTGATCGGTGAAATTTTATATATAACGTTCCATTATATCTGAGCTGCCTGTTAGGAACATTAAAGATATGTAGAATCAGAATAGCAAAAATTGCTTTTGGACTGATTCAAGTTTTTTAATATACACATCATATTGGGGATCCCAAATCACTGATCCATATTCCAGTAAAGGTCTTACCAAAAACATAAAAAAATTTTTGTCACATAAGGGTCATTAAATTCCTTAGCCCAACGCTTTATAAAACTTAATGCACCATTAGCTTTATTAACTGTCATTATTATACGTGAGATAAAATAAAGTTTTTTATCACAGAGAATTCCAAGCTTCAAAAATGAGTCAATAACATTAATTTTGAGCCATTAAGAGAGCAAACATTTCAAATCGATAAATATCTGCAGAATGTCAGAGATTTGCATTTTGTCAAATTCAATTCCATAAGATTTACCGTATACTAATTAAAGAAATTATTTAAATCAGTTTGGCGATAAAAGTTATCCTCAACATTTTTAATTAATAAATAAAGTTTGACATCATCAGCAAACATTAAAATATTGCTGCATTGAATAGCCTTTGGAAAATCATTTATAAGCAATGAAAATAAGATGGGGCTGAGATGACTTCCCTGTGAAAATTACTTCAATATGTTTTGATATACAACCATTATAAAAAACACATTGTCTCCGATCCTTTAAATAAGAACTAATCCATTTTAAAGGGTTAACCGGAAATCCTAAATAATTGAGCTTGTCTAACAATAAGTCATAAGTAACCTTGTCGATAGCTTTACTAAATTAAGTATAGCCTGCATCACTTTGCAATCGATCATAACTTACGTACAGTTATGAAATTATCCATTAACTAATAACGCTCTAAGTGAACGTTAAAAAATTTAGATTTTTCTACATTTATTAATAAAATTTCGTATTTCATCATAATTTGTTCAAATTTTCTAAAAATATAATTGTCAGTTGTGTTTTTATTTTAACCGGCACTGTATGTATGTGAATATGATTTTTTCCTTGATGTTTTTGTATATTTTCTCAAAAGTACCACTTATGAAAATTGTTTGGTACCAATAATAACAATGTACGTACAATATACATTCATGTTAGTTGTTTCTAAGTTTTTACATGTTGGCTGCATGTTAGTATGCGGTTTGTTTAGCTACAATCTTACAGGGCATTTAAGAAAATAATGTAAACAATTTTATTTTTCTGTAAATACCTGTTACCAGTAAGTCAACATATGCACACGTACATTTATGTATATTAGTAAGTATAGACATATAATCGTACTTTTGCTGTTGACTTCAGTAGTCGAGTTGATAAACGTAAGTGCAGTAAAAGTGTGTATTTGAATATCTAACTTGAGATTATGTTATTGTTGTTATACATCTGTATATCTTTACACATAAAAATAAAAATCTCAACAGATTATTATAATTAAAAAGTTGTTTGTTTCTTTTTTTGGTACAAAAGTTCTGTTAATTTTGTTTTACATTCATTGCAATTTTGAGATTGATTAACACTAAGAGAAATTAAAAAAAAATTTTCTAGTTTAAGAAAAAAATAATTTTTAATATAAACAAAAACTAAATATTTTATGTAAAATTAAATGAGCAAACATTTTATTTTATTTAATTTTTATTTGTTTTTATTTTAATATTTTATAAGGTTTTTCGAAATGTAGCGCCCAATATTGTAACCAGTTCACATTTTCTCTAAACTTTTGCATATACAACCAGTGTCTTTGTTACAATTGTTTAACTTAATAGTTGTATCTTAACTCAAGTAGAAATGTAAAATGGTACTGTATGCAAATGCACTTGTTACAAGGATGCTAAACGTAAATATTTTGTAGAAAAAAATAAAAACTTTAAAGGGCAAGAACAAATATTCATATGTATGAAGAAAAATCAACAAAAACTAGGTTTTGCTCCAAATACCAATTTAATATTACGAAAATGTGTACTATCATAAATAGAAAAAAGCCATGAAATGAAAATTCTTTAATATAACAATAACAATATTCAATACAAATAGAGAATAAAAATAACTTGATAATGTAGGAGCATCTGTTTGAAGTGCTAAACTTTTATCGAATATATGAAATATTATTTCGTAAACATTATTTCTATTGAAAATGAATCACAATATGACAATAGTATTTCTTTTATAGGTAAAACTAAAGTAAATCAAATTAAAAATATATTAAACATTGTCAAAAAAATAAAGAATTTGAAACAAAAAGTATTTTAAGCTTTTAAAAGTGTTCTCCAAAAAAATCATTACAAAATATAATTTCCAAATACATTCTATTAGAAGTGTATTAAATAGATCATTTAAAAATTTATAAACTAAAAATTTAATAAATAAAAGTAATTGAAAAAACAAACGCTAAGTTCAGGAAGCTAATGGCAACACTGTAAATAGCCTTTAAAGCTTATAGATTTTCAAGAACTTCCTGAATAAACCACTCATCTACTTACTTAATAGCCAAACCAATAAGCGAATATGCTAAATTTGTGGACTAGTCAGTAAAAGGACAAGTCAGTTGTTTGGGGGTTACGGGTTCGATTTCCGCCGGAGACTCTGGAATTGTCTGCTTCTCTTTCTCTTCTATCCTAAATATTTATATTCTTATTCTTTTCTTCTCTCTATTAAGGCGTCACAATGGACCGTAATGGTCTCCGAGTGAAGGTGTGAGGGTAACTTTGCACCAGCCTTACCTACCTACCTACCTACCTACCTACCATATGCTAAATTTGGGACGCATAAAATAATTATGTAGGCAGGTCCCAGAAATAGTCCACGACAGTTAGTTAAACCACTACTCTACCTCAGATCGATTAAAACTATAAAACAATTAAAAATTTTGGTATTTATATAGATAGTCCGATGAACAGCCATATTTGTACTCATTCAGTTCTCTTAAATTAAAGAAAAATGAAGAAGAATGATTTTTTCTATGTCATCATTATGTCACTAGTTTGGCGTTTATATAGATGGACCGATGAACAGCCATATTTTTACTCATTTATTTCCCTTAAATTTTAGAAAAATTAAGTTAAATGATTTTTTTAAGTCATCTGTAACTTTAATCGATTTCATATTATGGCTTAAAGCAAATGAAAAATTAAAACTCTGTAATAAAACAACAAAAAATCAGCATAATAATAATATTTCACGAGCGGAAAAATTTAAAAAAATTGCATTAAAGGTGACCAGCTTTCACCAGCGGGTCGTGCGACTTAAAAGTAAACCACTTACATCTCAGCTTTTATTCTGTTATTAAAATAAACAAGACTGTATTTATTTATATATTTTTGGAAGTTATATAATGTACGTTACGTAGCGTGCACAATGATGTTCACGTTTTTTTAATAAAAAACGGCAAGATTTTTTGGCTGCAAATAAATTATGTTTAGGATTGTCAAAACCGGTTTCTGAATAATTCTAAAAACCGATATTTTTAAATTTTTTCGGTTTGTTATACATTATACGTTACGTAGCGTTCACAATAATGTTCACGTTTTTTTATAAAAAACGACAAAATTTTTTGGTTGCAAATTATGTTTATATACGGCCTTATTCATAACAAAAAGTTGGCATAAAGTTAGCATTAAGTTTATTCATAACACTCATGCCAAACTCTGGCTAAACTCTTGTTAACGAGCTGCCAAACGTTTGCCAACTTGTGAAAGACAGCTTTTATGTGTTGTTGTTTTACATTACCAATATTTTTTTACCTACCTTTTCATCCTGTTCCCAATTTACAGATTGTTTGTGTTGCCTTTCCATTTTAATAAAAATTATATTGTTCGTTTATTTTTTAATTTATTTTTCAATTTTAAAAATTGTTAGTATCGATGGAAAAACAAAAATGTCAAAATTAGGGATTATATACAAAAAATTGTTGCATATTTTAGGGGTTTCATGCAATTTCAGAGTTGATTTATGAAAAGTTGGCAGACGGATAAAAGTTTCTTATGAATAAACTCTGTGCTAACGAGCTGCCAAGCTTAATCGGCATTCTAGTTAGCAGCTCGTTGTACGTAGTGTATAAACTGTGGCTAACTTTTTGTTATGAATATGGCCGATAATGTTTAGAATTGTAAAAACCGGCTTCTGAATAATTCTAAAAACCGATATTTTCATGTTTGTTCGGTTTGTTATATATGTCTGTTTTTGAGTTATTCGACTTTACGCAACTTTTCATTCATAGTCTTTGCATAGTGTAATTTGTTTTATACTCCATAAGATATATATTTTATAAAATCTTGTGCATAGGGGTGTCGATTGAGAAATATTTGTTCATCGGAGTTTTGGTTGAAATAATTTTTTAAAGCCCCCACCTGTTACACAGACATATCTGTAGTACAAATCTTTTAAAAAAATCGGGAATGAATCGTTATTGAAATCCAGCACAATCGCCCAATAAGTTTTTGAGAAATCAGCCTCTCTTTTTATCCCATTGCTTTATGACAAAAATTTTCATTATTTAGCCCTAAAATAATTTATCCACACGTTTGTTATACATCATATGTTACCACACAATTTTGGATAAATCAGTCTAAATAAATAATCAGCAAAGGTAGAGGTAAAAATTGTTTTGCAAAGCTATATACATATAAATATTGTTTAATAAATACATCAATTTTCTCAAGCTGCTTAATAATCCATAATGGCTGCCACTACAAAAAAAAACACAAAATAAATTTATAAAATATGCGCTACCAATATGTCATGTTATCGTAAGCACGGGTGTTATTAGATTCGTTGTACATGTATTTAATTCATGTGATAAGTTGATTTCAATTTTAAAGATTTTTTTTTAGCAATAAAAATTTTGAATAATAATATGAATAATATTGAAAGATTAGTTGGAAGTATAACCCAAATAATTTAATAAATTATTTACAAATGAAAAATATTATTTTTCGGTTGCCATTTTTACACATTTAATCTTAATCAGCGGTTAGCCAAATGTGAAATGAATAAGAAAATAAAATACTTTATAAAGAAATACAAATGTTGGTTGGGTTTTTGAAAATATTTTGAATGTTTTTTTTTTATTCTCATTTCGTTAGTAAGAACTTGAATATAAGTATATACTTATTTAAATTGTTTCAACAATTTGGGTTAAAAGTCTACTGACTATCTGGTATAAGCACCATTAAAATGCATATAGACCTGGTTAAAGTCAACAACCAAATAAATTATTTAATTTATATTTTTTGTCGAACTTTTAAGTATAAGCTAATATTTAAAATTGTAAACAGGCTAGAGTTTATTTTTAAATATTCTTATTTTTACAAAAATATTTTTTTGTGATAATGAACAAAAATCTGGAAAAGTTAGTTTTGCCAACCCTAGCCAAGTGGAATGTATTTTCGAAACCAGCTACGATTTTATCATAAGTGATCGGTGATTACGTGTTGGTTGTAAATATTATCTATTTAACTCCTAGGTTTTCAAGTCAATTGAATTCAGTAAGTAACTTGTTTCCTTTCATCATATTAACTTACCACGATGGCTTAGATCGAAACTTACCAAGAGCAACCCTTTTGCTTTTATTTATTACTAGCCAAACCCAGCGCGCGTTGATACGCCCCTTAATGAATCAAACTGCATTCTGAATTTTAATTGAATATCAAGTGCAAAAACCTAAAAATTATAACTTTTTTAATGGGCGTGGCACTGTCCACTTTTTTAATATCGGAACTGTGTAGTCATGACAACTTAATATGAGTGTGCAAAGTTTCAGAAAAATCTATCAAGTGCAAGTAGCTAAATAGGATAACTTATTTCTTATGGGCGTGGTACTGCCCACTTTTATAATCACGAAAGTTGCAAAGTTTCAGAAAAATCACTCCAGTGCAAGTACCTCAAATTTATAACTTTTTTTTATGGGCGTGGCCCTGCCCACTTTTCCAACCACGAAATTATACAGTCATGACAGCTCAATATGTGTGCAAAGTTCAAGGAAAATTCGGTCAAGTGCAAAATGATAACTTATTTTTATAGGTGGTTAGTCCTGCTCTAACCACCAGTTAAGTTAAGAACAGATGATTTTTTCTTAATTAGCAATCAAGGCTTATAATCATTTGTACAATTTTTTTTGTTGTTCGGCCAGTATTAAACAGAATTTCGGTTGAACAACAGTGCATGATTTTTTGCACTATGCCCTGTGATTTTCGAATTTATTTTTTTTATATTTATAAACTAATATTTAAATTTTAAACAGGCCTGAGTTCATTTTTAAACATTCCTGTTTTTACAAAAACTTTTTTTATTTAAATTTTTATAATGAAAGAATAATCTGGAAAAGTATGTTTTGCCGACAATAGCCGAGTCGAACGCATTTTCGATTTCATCATCAGCACTCAGCACCAACATGTAGATTGTAAATATCACATATTGGACTCTCAGGTTTTTAAGGTAATATGAAGCACATTTCAAAAGTATAATTGGCTGCTAAGTTAAAAAAAATTAAATTGTAAATTAATCTCTGACAATGGTAGTTAATATCTGAGTATAAAAAAGAGATAAGCAGATCTGCAGTGGAAAATCATAATACGAATTGATTCCTACAAGAAGAAGTCATCCCATCATGGCTCACGTTCGGCGATAGCTTTGAAGCCAGTCTTGACTTGATATAAAAATAGTTTTTTTGTTTAAGTACTATAACATTACAATATTCACTTCTTCACTTCACACTTAAATAAAATTTAAATGAAATACTTAAATAAAACTTATATGACCAACACTGTGCCGTTATGTTTTACGAATAAAAATTTGCTTTTATTTCGCAAAAGTAACCGACATATTTGCTTTAACAATGGAGTAGTTGAGATGAAAAACTTGTTTGATACAAAAATTTAAGAAGCTACCGAGTGGACTAGTAAGTAGTGTAAAAGTCTGCCAGTCTGGCGGTTGCGGATTCGATTCCCAACAGAGACTCTGGTCTGTTTCTCTACAACGGTCAAATGGTCTTCGTTACTCAGCTCGATTAACTAAATTTGAATATAATTTATAATTTGAATATAATTTGTAATATTATTGTAATAAAACTAAATAAATTACAAAATAAAAAATAATACACTATTATTCGGTTCTTTAAGAAGTTTTGATTTTACAAGTATTAAAGTTTTAATTATGTAAGAACCTATATTAAAATACAATCTTTATTTATATCAAATTTTTTTATTGCGTTTTAAAATACGAAATCAGAAATATGTTCATAATTCACTCCGCTCACCCTCCGTCATATGAACAGTAATTTAAAAATTAACTTATCCTTGTAGTTAGATTTACTAATGACATAAAATGTTTAAAAGAAAATACAAGGCCACAAAAATGTTTTTCTTAATACGAACTTAATATTAATTTCTTTTAAACATGTTTTGAACTTGAACAAAATTTGTTTTCTCTTGTGAAAGTTTTTATCTCCCAAAAATTACAAATTAATGTGTAATACAATTTTTAACATCAAATTACTCTTACAATATTTGATAATTAACTTAAATTGTTGTCTCGTTAGCGCAATTTTTTGAGTTTAAGTATTTAGTTTATTACATTTTTTAATGTTTCCATTTACATTGAAAAAAATTATTTTTTCTTGGCCAACTTAATAAAACAGCTCAAATAATTCTTCTTAAACCCTTCATACGGGAGCGCAAAATGGAATAAGTCTGTCATCCTAACTAATTCATGTTAAAAAAAATTTTGGCTTCGTATTACTTTGTATTACGAATTTTATAGAACAAGGATGCTATTAGACTTATTTTTTTGATTTCACTATCAACTACAAATTCAAATTGGAATGCTAATGTATCTACTGCTCGTATAAAAACGTAGATAACACAAATATGCAAACGTTTTGTTGCCTAAAAATTGTAAATGGATCATAGATGTTTTGGAACGCTGATTTCAAAACTTTACTAAAAATTCTTCTGCTATAGCTTAATTATCATTTATTCGCTTAATAGGAACCACATAAATTGTATGAAAATCTTATCATCAATTATTTCAATATTTATTTCTTTCCTTATTAAGGAGCAAAATTTATCAACATCTTGGTTTTTTTATAATAATCGGAAGTTTATTTTTAGCCTTTCAACTGTTTCTCATTTTCGCTTTGAAAAATCTTATCTTAAAAGTTATTACTTTATTTATAACGAATTTAATTTAAAAATTATTCAAAAAAAAAAACAATAAATTTTCTAACTAAAATTTCAAAAGACTTAAAACCGATTGAATTTAACAAAATCTTTAGTAAAGTTATGAAACTTAATAACTAAACTATAGTAAACACAACTGTAAACAGGCATAGGATCTTTAAAAGAACTTGCAAAGAATTAAAATTTGTTTTTGTATTTAATCATAATTTCTTTTCCTAATTTCATGAAATTGGGTCACATTTACACCAACAAAATTTCTTATGCAGATTCCCCTTTACAATTTATGAATTCTTCACTCAAGAAAACACGCACAGTTTACAAAAACGTATGTATTCGCTCACTCATATCATTTTCATAACAACTCACATTAAAGGCAACGCTCTCAAATATGCAGTTTCATCGAAATTAAGTTGTAAAAAATATTATTTAACATTCTTTCAAGTATCTTAGAACTTACCCAAATATAGGTATGGCTGTAGATTTCTACATGTGTGTATGCGGTGATGTTACTCGGGTTAAAACGTTAGAAATGAGGATGAACCTAAGTGATAAAGAAATAAAATGCTGGTAGTGTTGATAACCGAAAAATAAAAAAACTCAAAAAAAAAGGAAAAACTAAAACTTAAGTTTAGTTGAGATATTTTTATAAAAAAACGTGCTCAGCATAAATATTAAAGATAAATACAAAACTTTCATTTCATTTTCTTTCGTTTTTCATCATTTTTTTAATATGTCTTTGTCTTCTTCTTGTTGCTTTCTAACCGCAAAAGAGACAAACAAGAAAGTGGGTTACAAACGGTGTCAAGAAAATTGTCTTAAGACCACAAAAAAAAACAGACTAATTGTAATGTTTCTCCCACACATAAAGCAGTAAAAGAGATGAAAGCAAAAAGTTTTTGTAGGAAATTTTTATACATATTTGGTTAAATAAAATGTAGATTAAAGATATTTAAATTTTGAGGACTTAAACAACATTAAATTACCAAACATTTAGTTTAATTGTATCGTACAATAGTTATGACAACAGTAAATCGATGGGACCTTGTTTTATTTCTGAGAATTTCGACATGACAATGCCACTCAAAACTAAGACCAAATATACATATAAGCAAAATTTTAGTAAGAAATTCAAATATTTTTATTTAAAATAATATTATTTTAAAAATTTATTTTTAGGGTAACACATGAGTAAAACCCATTTAACTTTAGTACCAAAAAGAACTTCTTAAATCGCTTACTTACGCTTATCTGCTTCTAGAAGGCATGCTTTTTAACTGCGATATCTATTTGCGTAAGTCTCTTTTTGTCTCAATTAAAAAGCGATAATTTTGTCCAGCTTAAACATGCCTTCTCCTTACACACTGCAGAATCGAAAGAGAGAAATATAATGAAAAATTTACTACTGAATTAAATTTGTCTTATTTTTTCAAGTGCTATAATAATAAGCAATTCAAAAGACATACGTTGTTGTGATTTCGTTTGCAAACAATTCAATGGATGAAATACAGAAAGGGAATGAGCCTCGCACTCCTAACAAAATGCTTCAAAATGTTGATGGGATAAGATATGATAATATAATATTAAATATTAAATATCGAAGTTAAAATTATAAATTTAAAAAGGATACCCCCCAATGTTCAGCAACAAAATCTTCGAAATTGACTTGAAATAATTCAGACCAGTTAACAGTTCAGTTAACCTGCTTTAGTTATTGACTTACAAAGGGTCCGCCAAATAACTTCTTTTTTTTTTTTAAATGCTATAAAAAAATGTGTAGCTTCGGCTGTGTGGCACGTAGCGCCGTCCTGTTGAAACCAAATGTTGCCAATATCCTCCTCTTCAATTTTTGTAAACAAAAATTCTTTCAGCATGGCCAGATAACGATCGCCATTGACTACGGCCACTCCTTGCTGATATTCGAAAAAAATGGCCCAATTATGCTTCTGGACTAAAATCCGCACCAAACAGTAACTCATTTTGGGTGTATCGGATTTTCAATGTACGCGTGCGGGTTTTCTGTGCCCCAAATGCGACAATTTTGCTTATTTACCTACCTGCCAAGATCAAAACGAGCTTCAGCTGATAAGATGATTTTTTTTTGGCAAAATCGGCTAAAGTACTGTCGCAATATTTCCTAGCGTTTTTCAAGCGTATACACAACCATATTCGTTCAGCGGAAGAATGAAAGTAATTATCTGTCAAATCAGGCATGAGCTAAGTGTTACCATTCACAAAATAAGCACTAGGTGAAAAAAAAAATTTGATGGCGGACCCTTTTTTATGTGCCTAAACTGCTTTGAAGGTTTCTGGTAAAAGTTTGCAATATGTTATTTCCATATTACACTTTATTTCATAAACACTTTCAATATATTTTTGTAAGTCCTCGAGAGTGCTAAGTTTCACCACTTATGTTACGAACCGTTTGGCTCAGTAAGGATTCCGCCTAGCCTGTTCGTAGCGATAGCTCAGGCAGGTTGCAACCCTCTCACTGACCACGCATCCGCTCATAAAAAAAAACTGAAAATACAACAAAAACCACTACAGAAAATACTATGACAAACTCCACCACACGAAGAATTCACGAGAGTCACGAGAGGTGTTTATTCTCGTTGTTTAATGTTAGACATTGGTTTTATGTAACGCATTATTTAAAAAAAAAATTTTATGATTTTATTTTAAAATAAACTGGTTAAATAAACAATATAAATATGTAACTAAATAATAAACAACATTTTATAAAATGTTTTGTATGTATTTTAATATGCAAACTTCCTAAATATTTGTGTATATTCACACAATTTGTCCTATTTCCTTTAAAAAAATATTATACGTTTACATCAAAACCACTGTGAAATAACGATAATCTAATAAATATATAATTTGAAATTACTATTCCCATATTTTAAAATAATTTTTTTATATAAACATCCCTTTTTTCTAAATGATGATATTTTGCTGGGATACTTCCTAATAACAAAAGTCACTCTGTGTATTCCCTTAAATAAACCGTGAGAAATTTTGCACAATATTTTTTAAACGCCAATTCTAATTAACATGTATGTATGTGTCTGTAAGTAACATACATACAAACATAAATACAAAAATGTAAATATATCAAATAAAAAAGTATATAATTAAATACATGTTTAAATAATTGTATAAAAATTATAAACAAAAACAATAATTGTTACCTGACGAGTTTTTTTTTTCTTTTTGTTGATATGCAAACACACTCCATTTTATTTACTATTGCTGTAGAAATATCACAGAAAATTTAAAAATTTATTTTTGATATTGATGAAATATAAACTCGTTAATATGTATGCTTATACAAACACAACATAATTTGTATATGAGTAAATATGTCTATTTGAATAAATTTTTCAGTTTGATATAAAATTTTGTACAAGCTCCTCTTGTAGTTGTTGCTCTTTTTTTAATATTTTTTTTTTATATTCGTATTATTATTAATAACTTCCATCATCACATCATTCATATCTGGTTCCTATTTAAATATTACAGTATCCTGTTGCTTGTCACACATGACTACGAGTGCTTTCCTCTCTGCATGGATTATTTGTCAACAGACTACAAACTCACTCACACTAACTGACTCACTTGCTCTCCCGCAGTCAATCATATACACAAATTTATTCCTGCAGTTTTTGTGCTGCTAGCCAAATAAGAAATATTAAAGCAATTTTGTATAATAAATACTATTTAGTATTGTGGTCGACCTATTTGACCGTATTAGTAGTAGAAGGAGAAGAAATAAATTAGCCCATAAACACCGCTACCAAATATAGGTATTTTGTGCAAGCATTAGCTCGCCTATAGAACAAGGCTTTTAATGAAACCTAATACCTTCGAGGTAAAGAATTCGAAATGGTCAATAGAACTAACTACACTATAGAAAACCTAATCGTTTTGTGCAGAGTACAGGGAAACTGAAGAAAAAGTGCTACGCTGTCTCATCGTCCATATTGCAAAACCATCACGTCATTAATTCCGACTTGCCAGTTTTACTTAAATGGTATCTGAGATAACAATAGCCAGTCAGAAAACCTGATAATGTTTCTGTCCTGGAAGATAAGTCCAATAGATTTTGTTTTTGGGAGTAACACTAAGGTAAACGTATAGTACACTCTTAATATTACATTGAGTTACACCACAATAATAAACCGGACCAACCATTACACGGCTCGCCTCATAGTTTGAAAGATGGCTGGCACGTTCATTATCATAATGGCCCTCGTGACGCGAAATCCAAAGCAGTAAAGCACAATTTTGAATGCCAAGGCATCGTTAGCCATAAGGTATTTTAAAGTCTCTTGGCTATCCAAAAGGATATAAATTTCGACCGTAATCTACTTTTAAATGATTTTTTAAGCTAAAAATATAATTTTATTCTAGCAAATTATTTTTTTATCATTTATTTATTTCTAAAAAGAAAAAAATAAAATAACAGCGGGAGTTTAAATTATTTCCCTACACTCGTTTTGATCTTTTTTTATCAAACACATAAAGCACTCCTTCCAAAAACTATTTTTACCTTGTTGTTTTATTTTATGTTTTGTTACATACATATTGTTTGCGCATGTGCTAGTAGCAACTTGAATTGCTTAAAACTTCAAAAATAGCAATTTATTTAAAACGTAAAATTGTATTAAAATCGATCTTAAATTGTGACATAAACAGTGCAACAAAAAAATCGACCTGGGTGTTAAAATATCCAATATATTTTAAAATTATTTTCAATTATCTTTGTGCCCTTTAATTAATTTAATTTAGAAGTGCATCATTAAGTGTTAGTCAAAAGCTAAACCAGAGTTTCATCTATTTTTTGAACCTTGCTGATTTAGTATTCTAACACCGCCAGATTTAATTTCCTTGTTGCACAAATACCTAAGTAATAATAAGTAATAACCCTACAGATAATATTAGGCTACGTGGTCCATTTTAGATAAATGGACTACTTACAACATGGTCCTATGTTATGCAGTCATGGACCATTTCATTTTCAAACAAGAGATTGTAGTTAAACGACAAGTGTTCGTGTTTTAACGATTGCATATATTGTTGTTAAAATGTATAAAATGGTCGTGTAGGTGCTCCATCGAGTAGTGACAAAGAGTAGTTTTGAGACTACTTCGATGGGTTATATGGTCCAGCCCTAGGACATCGTAATGCTAAATCGACCATGTTTTCTCCATACATTTGGGTTACCTTTAGACTAGTCCTAGTCTATTATGGAGTACACTTTACATGCGTGTATGGACTACTCACGTTACTGCAGGGAATCGCCAGAATTGTTGGGATATTTGTGTGTGTATGTACATGTATCCTGTGTATCTTCGTACATTAAAGCTGTTATGAGCGAAAACTTGTATAGATGATTATGACGATGAAACTGTACAGATCGTATGTTGCATGTGTATGTATTATGATATGCTTGTATTATTTTGTTAGGGTAATATAGATTTCAAATAAACTGTAGAGAAATTATCAAGAAATATTTATAAAAATAGAATTGAAGGAAACTCTTTTATAGATAAAATACATGTCAAAATAACTCTTAACTAATGACATTTTTTTACAAACAGAAAAATGTTTATAAAAAATTTTTGTTTTAGTAAAAACAAAATTTGCAAAAAATAATAAAAAAAATTTTTTTTTAAATTTTTTTAATAATTTCAGGAAAATTTTTGGTATATTTAGAAAGAAATTTTTTTATATTTTCAAAATGTTGTGGAAAATTGTATAAAAAAATTGGCAAAAAATGTTCATAAGAAGAATTTATTAAAGAAAAATCTATAATATAGAAGAACATAACAAATGTCGTACGTGCATATAAAAATTTTTTTATATTTTTAAAATATTTATTTGGTTGTTGGGTTAAAGCTAGTCTATATGCATTTCACTGATGCTTATACCAGATCATCAGTAGACCTTTTTACCTAAATTCTTGAACCAAATAAGTATTGAAAGATAAATTGAGAGCATATCTTGAATAATTCAGTAAAATATTTTTAAAAATTGTAACATAAAAATTTATCTAAGATAAAAAATGAATATTTGTTGGCTTGTCCGTCAGATTTTTATTTATTTATTTAATCGTATTCTATGTGCAGTTAAATCGCCATTTTAATGCCTATTTAACTTTGCAAATCTATTCTCTATACCTGCGGAAAGACTATGATTTCCTTGAATATTTCATGGGGTTGTGACATTTCCCACTCAAGATAATTATTAGTAATTGATAATCTTGCTCAAATACACAATATGAAATTTAGTATTTTGTACTGGGTGGCCCACAATTACCTAAGGGGTTTGAATTGCTTTTAACTTTTTTATTAAAATTTTAATTTTTTTTTTTCAATATCTTGTAAAGAAGACTTGGGGAATTTAAAATAGAGCAGCACTTACTTGAACAACGTGCCAAAATTTTTTAGCTTTATTTTTCAAATCAACAATCCATTGTCTTCATAATTTAATTATGAGCGACGAAGCCCATTTCCAATTAAGTTGGTTCGTTAATAAGCAAAACTGCAGGATATAGTCTACGGAAAATCCGAGAGTAGTTCAACAGCAAGAATTATACCCATCTAAGTGTACGGTTTGGTGCGGTGTTTCATCAGAAAGGAGAATTGGTCTTTATTTCTTTGAAAATGAACACGGGTTTGCTGTTTCCGTCAATGGTGTCAGATATAGGAAAATTGGAAAATTTTTTAAAGCCAGCTATGGAAAGCCATCCACAAGTATGGTTCCAACAAGATGGAGCCACAGCGCATACTGCAGAAGACACAATGGTTGTTTTACGGGACATTTTTGGTGAACGATTTTTTTCGCGCACAAGTTGTTTTAATTGGCCTCCGCGTTCGCCGGACTTAACAGCTTCAGACTGTTTTCTTTGGGGTTATTTAAAAGGAAAAGTCTACATTAATAAGCCTAGAAGCATTCAGCAATTAAAAAACAATATACGCAACGAAATAAACAACATAACACCTGAAGTTTTGCGAAAGGTTGTGGAAAATGTTTTAGAAAAATCACGAATCTGCAAAGCAGAAAATGGCCACCACTTGCGATATATTATTTTTCATAACTAAACTAAAAATTTTCCCCATTTATATACTGTATTAAAGAATATTTAAAAATTATTTCTTAAATAAAAAGATAAAACGAATTTCGTTAATTTTGGGCCACACAGTACATAATCACTCGCCGTCAACAAAATCGTATAAGGTATTTTGTAGATAAATATTAGAATTAACTTATTAATCATTAAAATGCTAATTTCTTTTAAAATCATTTCACAAAATGAATTATATACAAATAAATATCACCCTAATACAAGAAGCAAAAAATTGTGGTGGCTTACATTCTTGACATCTTTTCACTTTATTATATTGAAGCGTCGGTTTATTTATGAATTGATGCAACTCTATACATAATAGGGACATATCTTTTTAAAAAAAAAAATTGCAAGGCATTCCGAAAATATTATTTTCAAAGTGAACAAAAGTTTTTTTTTAATTTTTAACAGAGGACTTTCAAAATCAAACGTAGTTTCTCTATTCATTCGCTTTTTCGTTACTTCACTTATCTATATTCATCATATATTACCACAATTTTTATTTTAAAAAAAATGTGCAGAAAAATATATTTCAATTAACTAATATAATATGTTACTAAGCAACCGAAGATTAAAAACTCTACCCAAATATCGATCAATTTAAATTTAGATATTTAGCCAGTAAAATATCTGATGAAATATACAAACACACCAGCATACGAAAAATGGGGCTAACAAGCATTTTTATTAAATTAAAAATCGCCTGTGCCTATTACACTTTTGTAATCAAACGCATACTTGCAAGTATAACAAAGCGGTAGATAAAAACTTCTCTAGTTATGATTGATTTATTTAGTTGATTTATTTTAGGTTGTAATGTTTGTTTCTGTTTTTAATATACATTTAAATAAGCTGCTTGGAAGTAATAAAAAATAAAATATATAACTTTCTGAACATTTTGTTCAGCACTTTAATGAATAGTTAATTTTTTCAAATTCTTCATTCCACCACAAAGAATGGTCGGTCTAATTACGCCCATGTGAAGACGTGCAAATGCATACGAGATATTGTCCACTTATAGGTTTTGTAAGTAAATATTTTACATGATTGGTTGTGGTTCTAATGCTAAAAAATATTTTTTATTACAATACTATTCTTCTCACTTTTAGATAATAACTGATGATCTGTAAAACTTAACAGTAGAAGATAAAATGTGACACATCCAGTTTTTTCAATCACAGTTTCACAGAACAAAAATTGACACCATAGTATATTCATGTTTTTATAATACTAAGTAAAACATAACTTAACGTTTTTAAAATTGTTATATTCTGAAAATTGCATAAAGTTATACCCTTAATATAAAACTGTGGTAAAATAAATCATTGACGTATTACGTTTGATGTTACGTTATTATTAAAATTAAAGTTATAGATATGAATATGCATATGTATATATGTTTATAGTATTGCTTATATATTTGTAAGAGACTACGAGCATATTTTTAAATAAATTCTACAATAAAAATTTTAAGTTTATATTATGGTTAACATAAGTAGATATAATATAGAAAAGTAATGGTATCAACTAAACCAAGTAAAATTTTAATACTCGAAGTCAGCGTACCATAAACATACATACTAAGGTAAATTTATTCATCAGCTAATCGCGATTCGAATAGAATTTTTTTGTTTAGGTTTTTTCATATGAATTTTGATATTTAAATATAAATCTGAGAAGAGAGAAAACTATTTTTTATATACTGAATTTGAAGAGTAACTAATTAAGTTATAAGTAACATGCAGCTAAGTATTCACTGGCTCGCATGAAACTGTGGAACGGAAGTACATTTGCCAATGTCCTGCATTTAAAAAAAATTTATGACAAGTTCAGGAACCAAAAACAATTATGTAAAACAGCTATGTTGTTAACAAAAAGAATACGTTATTCAATTTTATTATGAGTGTTTTTTTTTTAATTTTGTGGTATTAACATATTTCGTAAAAATTAAATTTAACCAAAAAAACCTAAGTCCAAAAGATTTTGAATAGAGCAAAATGGAAAAAAATCGTGTAAAAAATTTGATTTTTGTTTATTTTCAAACCGTGTTAAATCAAAACCGCGTAAAAAAAGACCGTGTAAAAACAGGATTAGGTGTAAATTTTTTTCCATTTCTTTGCTTTTAAAATAAAACCCATAAAGAAATTGAATTCTCTTTTTTTACTTATACAGGTAGGCGAAAATCAACTCTTCGTGTAAAAATTTAATTTTTTATAATTCGGACTACCACTTTCAATTTTCATACGCAGGCGTGACTTCTGACAAGTCTTTAGCATAAAATTGTTTAAAAAAACATGCCAACCTACATAAATTTATACTTTTATTATTATTTTATTATTTTATTATTTTTTTATTTTAATCAACAAAATTTGTAAAACAAATATGCTTGTTTTTTAATTGATACACAAAAACTGAAAAAAACTGTTTGGAGTAAAACTGAATTCATTCACTCATCATACACATACGTACGAAGATAAAATGCTAATGAGAGAATATTTTTATCATTGATTATATTTGTTGGTGTGTGTTTGTATTAATTTTGTTTTTATTACTGCATGATTTGATTTATTTGCATTTTATAATTTATTAAAAAACAATACACATAAAGCGTACAAGCAAACATGCAAAAAAAACATGAAATAACAATTGCTAAAGGCGTTGAAAATTACCCCAAAACATATCAGTTAATGTACAAGGCTTTTGCTGTTGAAAAGGTATATAATAAATAGTTTCATTTAAAAAAAAAAATATAAAATATTTCAATAAGAGAAAAAATCTTATTCAGATTTAAGAAATTTTTGGACTTTCTTTAAAATCCTTACAAATTGAAAATTGTGAGTTTGAGAACATTTTCAAAAGAAATATTTTTTATCTTGGAAGTGAAAGACCTTTTATTTTGGCAGCAACTATTAAAGTTACTGTTTATTACTATATAAGGCAGTGAATTAAATGTCTGTAATCTTCGTGAACGATACGAAAATCTTTAAATAACTTATAAATACGTGAGTCTTTAAAATCAAAAAATAATTTCGCTCATACCTTACACATAGCTTACTTGCATACTATATTTTCTACTAGAGTTTATTTAAATCTAAGGCTGCTAAAAAGTATACATATACTGTGTCCTAATGCTTAGTTTGTCTTGGTTAATATTTTACAAATTATACAGCAGCGGTAAAACATTGATGTAAATTAAAAAATATAAATTAATTTAATTTTAAGTCACTATAAATTCAACTGTTTGTTGTTTGTTAACTTCGAAAATATTTGTTTAGAGTGATAGTACATAATAATCCTCTTTATTTAGAAAGTTAAATCGAAAAACTGTTTAAAATCTTATCTTCTGTAACGAAAGCATATTTTTTTTTTTAATAAAAGCAGCAGCATGCTAAAAAGGGTTAACGCTGTTATTAATTAAGCTCTTATGCTTGATTTGATTTACCTTTTTAATTTATCATCTATACAATTCATATTCTAGATCAGTTTTCTTAGCTAAAGCCAAACAATAGTTTCTCAATCCAGTAACTTTTTGTAAATATAACAAGTAAGAGCACTATATTCGGCTGTGCCGAATCTTTTATACCCACCACCAATTTTGTGTACATTTAAAGCACAATATTTATTATTTTGTTAATCGCTATAGAATAATCTCTTTATAATAAAATATGTATCACTTTCTTTGTAGAGGGTGGTTAAATTTTAAGGGCCCATGTTTAAGGTGAACCACATATAAACTTCAACTTTTTTCTTGCATTTCATTTGACATTTCTCAATCTCAGACTAACTCAATTTGAACCGTGGAAAGATACGCAATCGAGAGACGCTTTTAAATATTAAAGATTTTTATAAAAATGGGCGTTCAAATCAAAATGCATTTTGTGCACTTCGTGATTATTTTGGTCAACATAATCGTTCGAATTCGTCCACAATCGTGAGAATTGTAAAAAATATTTAAATGTCTGCAAAGCAGGTCTGTATGAAATGTGAAAGCATCTGTGAATGCCATCTTAGTTCGTTAAATGGGAAACATTGCTGTTTTTCACGATAACGTGGCAAAAGAGCAAGCAACCTCGACTCATCAACGTGCCCAACAATTGAGCATCAACAGTGTCATTGAAAATATGGACTTTTGGATCGAGGTGTGCCGCCTAGGTTGGGGGGGCCATTTAGCCGATATTTTGTTCCATACATAATTGAAGCATACAAATATTATTGTTATAAAAATAAACGATAATTCATAATAATTTTTTTCAAAACTTCGGTATGCTAGAAAAATGTTTTCGTAAATTTAATCTTTCAATGAAAGTGGCCGTTAAAATACGCGTGTCAATAAAGTTTCTGCTAATAAACATAACTTAGATATTTCAATATAGTCCTTTAGTATTCCAAAATCTTTATTCATAGAGAATTTACATGAATTTAAGAGGAAAGTTTTATCTACGAAATAGTGCTAAGTTATATTTGTTATCTTATGTTCTCCTGAAGTTATGCTCTATTAAAAATGGGAATTTAGGAAAATTTTGACATAAGTAAAAATAAATTATCTCTAAACATTATAAACAATTTATATTCATGTACTAATGGCTAACAAATTTTTTAATTATACAAAACTTATTTCGTTTGAAAATCTTTTAAAAGCAAAATGTTATAGAAGTTTAAATATCAAAATCTTACTAATAAATTTCCCGTTTTAGCAAAATGCTGGGAATGTATATTTTGAATCACCGTGTGATAATAATATAAAAATATGTATCACTTTCTTTGTAGAGGGTGGCTTAATTGTAAGGCCCAATTTTAGAAAGTCTGTGAATGCCTTCTTAGTTCATTGAATGGGAACCACTGCTGGTTTTTGCGATAGTGTGGCAAAAGAGCAGTCAACCTCTACTCATCATCATGCCCAACAATTGAGCATCAACATTGTCATTGAAAATTTGGACTATCAGATAGAGGAGTGGCGCCAAGGATGGGAGGGGCTATTTGGCCGATATTTTGTTAAATGCATAATTGAACCATACAAATATTATCATTATAAAAAGAAATGATAATAATTTCTTAAATAATTTGTGTTTTATTCAAAAACAACATCAGCCCTTAAAATTTAACCACCCTTTATAACTTCGATATGCTACTAAAATGCTTTTGTCAATGTAGTCTTTCAATGAAAGTGGGCGTTAAAGTAGGCGTTACAATAAAGATTCTGCTAATAAATACAACTTAAATATTTCAATATAGCCCTTTATTTTCCCAAAAACTTTGTCAATAGAGAAATTACATGAATTTAAGATAAACCGTTATATGGGAGGTAGGCGTTAAAGTGGGCGTGTCAGCTTAACTTTTTGGCACAACAATTACATTGATTAGAAGAATATACGTAGCAAATTTGATCATCATACCTCTAATTTTAACGGTTTTATGAGCTTTTAAATTACATTAACGGTAGATAACGTGAAAAGTGGGCGTTATAGTAGGCATGTCAAAGTTATTTTTGCGAATGAGTTTAACTTAGGTGTTTCAACATAGCCCTTTATTATTCCAAAATCTATATTAATAGAGAAATTATATGAATTTTTGGTAAAACGTTATATGGGAGGTGGGCGTAAAAGTGGGCGTGGCACCTTAATTTTCTGGCACAGTAATAACATTGCCTAGAGGGATATACGTAGCAAATTTTATCATCATACCTCTAATTTTGCCGGTTTTATGAGCTTTTAAATTTCATTAACGGTAGATAACGTGAAAAGTGGGCGTTATAGTAGGCGTGTCAAAGTTATTTTTGCGAATGAGTACAACTTAGGTGTTTCAATATAGCCCTTTATTATTCCAAAATCTTTATTAATAGAGAAATTATATGAATTTTAGGTAAAACGTTATATGGGAGGTGGGCGTAAAAGTGGGCGTGGCACATTGATTTTCCGTTACAAAAAAGCGTCTCACTAAAAACCAAAGTGTGCAAAATTTCAGAGTCGTACATCAAATTTTGTTGCTTTTATGACGTTTTTGTTATTAAGTATACCGAAAAATACACTGTGCGGTATAAATTTTCGTACATTTTGATCGATAACTCCTCTCCTAATACATAGATTTAGATGATTTTTGGGGGACAATATTGTTTTTACTCAGGAAATATATATTCGAAGTTTCATGAGTCTACGTTAATGCATTTGGACACAATTCCGTTTTATTCGATGTTTGAAGGACGCGGTTTTTTCGACCTACTCTTGCTTTTCGAGCTATAACTCTCTTCCTAATATTCCGATTTAGCCCATTTTCAATACCAAACAAACCTTGTCTATAAGAAAGATTCTGGCAAAATTTGAGTCCCCTAGCTTTTTCGGTGCGACCTCTATCGTGCTTTCAACAGACGGACAGACGGACAGACGGACAGACGGACGGACATAGCTAGATCGTCATCAAATCAAACCCTGATTCAGAATATATATACTTTATGGGGTCTAAAATGGATATTTCGATGTGTTACAAACGGAATGACAAAATGAATATACCCCCACCATTTTTTTGGTGGCGGGTATAAAAAGAGTAACTGCACCACCTTTTTTATTACACATTTTTTAAGTACAAAAAAAATTTCAATTCAAAGCAGATTTCCTCTCAATTTCAACGTTATATAAATTATTTTCATTTAAAACAAAAGTTTCGAATATTTTACAAAATTTCCTTAGTCATCGTTTATTACAAAACTATTTTTTCCCAAAAATTACCTTAAAACCCTTAAGTTAATTTGAGTTCATTACAAGTTTCGATTTACATATTTTTGTTAAATTAAATTATTCCGATTTCCATTTTTTTACATTTTTAATGTTGATACACTTGTGTAAATAGTAATCATGATTTAAAAATATAAAAAAAAAATCCACGTCAAACAAACAGATTTTTATACAATTTCCTCATTTATGTAAATAAATAAGTAAAATGTACAGGTTGTGAATATTATGTTGTATGTCTGGGGAAATTATGCCCTTAAGCATTTTATTTAATTTTTGTCGTATTTTATGCACTTTTTTTTGTTGCAATTTTTGCAAAAATATTAAACTGGGCGTATGAGTTTAAATGGCTGGAAAGTACGTCTTTCAACAAATTTGCATATAATTTTTAGGGGAAAAAATTTAAAAAGAAAACAAAATGCAAATAAAAATAAAAATAAATACTTAAAAACTTATTATAAAAGTAAATAAATGCAAATAAATACACATGTATTGTAAGCATGTTCTGTGTAAGTTGCTGGAGTATTATTCTGAATCGCAGCACGTATGAGTAATATTAATTAAATAAATATTAATCATACCACCGAGTGGTAAAAGAACTCTCCATATAAAATTTCTTATTAAAAAAAACAGTAAGAGAATAATAGGAGCTTGGTTAAACTCACCAACGACTTTTTAAAGTTGGTAATTTTATAATATAGAGCTTTCGTATGAAAGTAGTAAAAACGAATTCCATACAATAACACTGGTGAAGGACATGTTAACCAACTGAACAATTTTATTATTTTAAACCCATTGTTATTTAGCTTTATTTTGCAAATTATAAACAAACCACAAATATACTATATATACTCCTATATTTTTTTAGTTGCTCCGTAAAACCGACATAAAAAATATAATCATTTTCATATTGTTTGGTTTGGGTTCTTGTTACTTTTTATATAAATCGGACTCCTACACGAAGAGTACTTAGGATTTTCTATAAATTTTATTGGCGTTCCATATAATTCCTTCAGTCTAAATATCTTTTTAACTCTAGGACGTAACCTGCACATGTAAGCATATTTTCTACATATGCGGCTATTCTAAAGTGAAGATGTTTTTAAAGGATTTTTTTAGTTGTGATCAACTCATTTTCAATTTCACCACAGCGTTATTGGACTCTAAAGCAAATAAGATACAACTCAATAATTTCCATATAACCGCATTTTGAAAAAAGATTCAAAATATAAAATTGATTTATATAAAATGTATGTTCCATCATAATTTCATTTCTTAACATAAAATATTACTGTGGAAAATACATTAAATCATACTAAAGCAAATAAGATACAACTCAATAATTTCCATATAACCGCATTTTGAAAAAAGATTCAAAATATAAAATTGATTTATATAAAATGTATGTTCCATCATAATTTCATTTCTTAACATAAAATATTACTGTGGAAAATACATTAAATCATACTTATAAACCACTTAATAAACAAAGCTTTTACGGCAAGATATAAAAGTTACAGATATATCTTTCGAAGGATCAACAATTTTTATATTATAATCTAAAAATGCATATGATTGCTATATTTGACAATGTTGACTTACATATGTGGCATTACAAATAGACAGTTATTTTAAAAACGTTGACATAATATTATTTTGTAAATCAACTACGAGCATTTTGCAAATGGGTTAGTTAAGACACAATATTTCCGAATGGTAGGTAAAATCTATGACTTGATTAGACCTGTTAAGGATTTAAAAAAAAATATGAAAAATGTAAGCCACCGATAAATTGGTGGAACAGACGACGATCGATATTCGTACGTATCAACCAAAACGAAAACACAGCACGCATTGCAGCTCGCAACTGTCTGGGTTTTCGAAGAAAATTTAGATCTCCGGCTCGAATAGACACTTGAACTTAATGAGGATTATAATATGACTAATGTAGGGTGGTAAATGTTAGAGCTATAAGTAACATAGAACATTTTTAAAAACATTTTGATTATGCCTTCCTACAATTTTTAAACCTAACTTCTTTTCAATCATAAATATTAGTTAATAATCTTTCGATGTGACTGCAGCATTTGATCTTTAGCAAATTGTAATCTGGTCTAGGGATATCCGGCATTATCATACAGAATTAAAGAGTGGACCATTTAAAACTTCTAATTTAATAATGCAATAATTAAAAAGGGTTTGTAATTCCATCAAATTTATTTATTTTTATTTTTTTATTTGCAAAGTACAATTTTTCTAGCTGGAAATGAAATATTATTTCATTTATAAGGCTTACGTGGCTGGCCCCACATTACCCGTTTCAATGGCATGATATTATGGGTTTCAAAACCTTAATTATCCCTGGTTTGTGTTCATAATACTTATATTTAGCAGCGCCCTTACAGAAAATTTTCCAACGATGTCAAATTGCAGTTTCTTGCCGGCAAATTGACATCATACTTTTGACTAATTAAGTGGCCATCAAACGCCATTAATCGATTGCAGCATGAGATGTGTGGCACATTGAACCATCTTGTTAAAATCAATTATCGTTCGCATCGATAACATGAAGAGCGGGAACAAAGAAATTGGTTATTATGGTACCTACATTGATATTAATGGTTGCACCGTCCTCACGCTCAAAGAAATATTTGCCAATGATGCCTTAACTCCAAACAGTCACTCACAGTGGATGCATTGGCTTCTGTAAGATCATACCTGGTTTTTCTGAGTCAGGATAAAAATTATCATCCACAGAAAATATTATTTCTTTTGTACGACATTTTCGTGCAATTTCCGATACAGTGCTATTTTATAAATAAGTTTCCAACCAATCTCAACACGTAAATCGATCTATTTCCTCCAGTAAAGATAATACACTAAATTTTGTGACAAAATAAATTGACATAAATATTGTCATATTCGAAATTGTTGCTGGTTCAAATTTAAACCGATAGATGGCCAAATTTTTAAAAGTATTTGGACATGCTTGGATTTCGATAAAAGTCAAACACTGATATTTGCACATGTCGATGTAGTATATTGCGGTATAAAAAACAATATTTTATTCTGCTAGCATCTTTTAAGAATCTGCAAATTTTTCTGTACGACCGCTACCTGTTTCGAACTATGAATCCTACCAATATAATAAATGTAAACCCTAAATATTTGGTTTGTGTTGTAAACATTTTTATTTTTAATTAATAATCCTACTAATCCTACTATCCTTCTAATATAATAAATGCGAATGTTTGTATGTTTGGATACTTGTAACTCAATCACGCAAAAACGGTTGAATGGAGCTAAATTAAGTTTGACAAACATATAAATAACAACCTTGGTTTATACCTACCTTTTATCCCGATAACTACGCAGACGAAGTCACGGGCACAAGCTAGTAAAATATATTCCGTAAAAAGAAAAAATATTTTTCTAAAATTTTTGTAATCTATTTTTGATAAATCTAAATTTGTAGAATTTATGTAAAAAACTTTAAACACCTTTAATTTTATAAAAATTAAACACTACCTTCTTTCCCTGCCATAATTACCTATGCAGTTGCTGTATTTTCTTAAGTTCAACTGATTATATTAAAAAGACAAAACAAAAGAATAAAAAAAATTTGACATGAGCAGACAACAACAGATTGTAAAATTGAAAAAAGAAACAACTGAACAACAATGGCGCAAACAAGTGTTACAACAATAGAAAATTCACAACATGAAGAGATGTAGATGAAAAATAATATTTAAAAGAAACAAGATTAACAACAGCCATACAACAAAAGAAACGGCAAATATTTTACAAACTACAATTTCTGGTATGAAAAGAAAAAAGAATTTCTTCTTGTTAAGCTTTCAGTAGACACATACAGTGTAAACGTTGTATAAAGCAACGACAAAAACAACAATAGCACAATAAACCGCAAATAGAAAGTGCGAAAAATGACACATTAAGACAAACTGAGAAACTATTGCTTTAAAATATTAAGTATTAAATCAATTTTTCTTTTAATAAATTACTGTAATTTGTTTAACTATGAAACGTATACATGGCAGAGATATATTTTTAAAATTATTTTATTTAAATATTAATATTTTTTTTTTTTTTTGCAACATAACTAAGTGTTTAAAATTAATCTAGACCTATTTTTATACTTTTATATTTCACAATCTTTAAAGCTGTTCTTAAACATTTCCTTTAAGAAAAACATCCTTTTTTACAGAAAGGATGTATCTGTGCATTTATTTTTCATAAACTTAATATCTTGTTGTGTTTACTTCAACATTTATTTTATAAACATTTTTTTTATTTTTTCTATGACATTTTCTCTTTTGTTGTACATGTTTCTGATAAGATTTTCTTTGTAACAACAAAACGATTACATGGCCGGGGACCCTTTTATGTGTACGTTTTCTTAGATATTTATTTAATATTTTATATGCTATAAAAATAAGAAACCAACCCATCACCAAGGGATACTATTAGAGAAAAAATAAATATCAGGAAATTTTCATAAAAATTCAAAACAGTACTTAGAAACTATAGGAGGTAGTTTTTTCAAAGCTTAGTATAAAAAGAAAAAGCTAAAAATAAACAAGTAAGAGCACTATATTCGGCTGTGCCGAATCTTATATACCCTTCACAATGTGTAGTCATGCAATAACAATTGTTTGTATCACAATTCATCTCATTAGAAACACGTACATACATATAAAACATACAAACATATATAAAAACATCCCATTGCAGAATTATAAATTTAGTTTACGTATGTATGTTCTCAAAAAAAATTACAAAAAAAAATGTATTAAAACAAAAAAAAAACAATAAAAAATTACGAAAAAAATTTCAAAAAAAAATATAAAAAAAATAATAAAAATATAATTAATAAAAAAAACTTAAAGAAAAAAAAAATTTGTTGGCTCAGCTGGGATTCGATGCCACATTTACTCTTACCAGTATATATGTATCTTGTTGTTATAATTGTGAAAAAAAAACGAGGTGGTCGTGATTTTTTGCTCATATCTCAGAAAGTTATTGGGCGATTGTGCTGAATTTCAATAGCGATTCATTCCCGGATATTTCCAAAAGATTGATACCATACTCAGATCTAAAAACATATAGTTGTTTTAAAAGATGTTTTCAACCAACACATGGACAAACGGGCAGACGGACAGACGATCAGGGCTTAATCTACTCCTCTATTCATAAGCTTTCAGAAAATATATACTTTATGGGGTCGGAAATGAAAATTTTAGAAATTACAAACGGAATGACAAAGCTATATATACCCTTGTGCACCACAGGTGAAGGGTATAAAAAGGCACAAAGGTAAATGTATGGCCGCGAGTCGTTTGCTTTTCAAATTAGTCTTGTAGACAAGAATAATTCAAGTTATCCAATTATCTGCTGTAAGATTTATTAAAAGGTTTATTGAGATGAAGTTTCTAGACAAACTCAAACTCTAATCACATTTCTGTTAGATTTTTAACAGAATACCCCTGTATATTTTAAACAATTAAAAACTATTTATAATTATTATAAATACCTATGTAATAAATAGAAAGTAGAGATATTTTAATTTAGCCTGTTGTAAAGCCCAATAGCTTTTCTATAAAGATATAAGCCTTAAGCGCTAATTCCTTCTTTTTACTTGGGTTTTTAAATTTATTTCATTTTTATTTCTAATCCAAAGTTACTATTGTAAACCAAAAGTTGTGTTATGTTGAAAGGGTAAAATAAAAGATAAACCACCTGTATATTATTTAATACAGCCAACTTGCTAGAAATATTAATTTTAAATAAAATTTAAACGTTAGTTGCAGGTACCGTTCCATTGAGTTATAATAAACACAACGATATCCAATTCTATTTTACGTGTTTTACTTAAAATTAACAAAAATTAAACAACCATACTATATTATTAAAAAAAAAGTTTTTTTAAAAACTTGTAAAACATTCTATTGTATCTTATTTCTAAGGACTAATTGTAATGTAATTCTTATTAATTATTATGTTTTAAAAAATATTTTTTATACTCTTTTCACAAGAGAGTATAAATTGTTATGTATACAGTATTACTGCGATCCCATAATGTATTTATATATTCTGAATTCTTATAGATATAGAAGTCGAATAAGTTATATCCTTCTATCCATCTACCCTACCGTGTGAGCATTGATATCAATTTTATAAGCCCCCACATACCCCAGGAACTTGCATGTTCTATCAGTTTATTTAATACGCTTTAGAAAATGTCGCTATTGAAAATCGTCAATCTCAACCCTTGAGCGACATTTATGTGAGCCAAACAATACGTTTGCCTCTGTTTAACTAAAAAAATTTAATTTTTGCAGCTCCAAGATAACTTCTTCATCCGTTTATTGAACTTAACTTTAAAATATAATTATACGAACATTTATAGAAAAAATGGGTTCAGTCGGTTTTAAGACCAATAATATTTGCAAAAAATTTAACTTTTTATTGAGCTACAACAAAATTTGATTGAAAAAACAACAATAACAAAAGTTCCCTTATGCTCATGCACACTTAATAACATACCCAGCAAAAACAGATTGGAAGCAAAGGTTAGTAACAATTTAAAGACTTCTAATCAACAGCGCAAAAGCATTCATTCTTAATGACTGTCTAAAAACAAAATAATTTGTTATAACTGATGTGTTTAAAATCAATGCAACATCATGCAAAATGTATTAAACAATTTATATAAACAAACATCTTTACTCATGAAACAACGAATGCTTTTCAACGAATATTAATTTTATTGTCTATATTAATGTAAGCACATAATCTTCGGTGACACATTAAAACCTTAATTTATTCATTTCATCTCCAATTGAACCCCTGCAAATCGCTTATGTGTCATCGGTTTTCTCTAGGTAAAGGATGGTATTGAGAGGGTTATTTTTTATACTTATTCATGTGTACAAATGTAAATAATACAGACTTCGTCAGCCACATAGCTGAAATTAAAAAGTTTAACTCACTTTACGTGATAAACTTCGCATGAAACTATTTATTTTTTGGGGCAATGATTTCAAGAACAAATTACCTTAAGAGACTCCGACATCAGCTGGCCATCGCCTTGTGATTTCTATACTTGGGCTTATTATTAAAGCCCACGAGTTTACACGAATAAAACAAAAACAAATACTGAGCTCAAATCAAAGATCAAACATCTCACCGGTAAGATAAAATTCATGAAGATTTAAATCATCTGTCATCGAAACCTTGGATCCATTTGACAACTTTATTTTTCTGTACTAAATCGGAACATGTTTTTTTTTTTCGAATCCAGTAACAAAATCTCAGCCGTCTCTTAACCATACTCCTTCTATTTCGATATAGTGTTTTTTCAAAGGGGTATAAAATTTTTTTAAAAACAATATACAGCAGTATTAGCCTAAATTTTATACATTCTAAATCACAAATTATATGGCATTTAATATTTTAAAATAATTTCTGACATATGACTTTCCTTACTGGACAATGTGAACTCTAACTTGGCGGTGCAATTTTTTGAGTATATCCGGTATTTTTTCGTTAAAAGTGTATCGAAAGTTATGTTTGCTATGTTTTCAACATAGAACAGATGTAGGACGTACCCCTCCAACAAGTAGTCCAAAAGTGTTAAGTATCTATTTCTTAAGCTAATTCCGTTACCAAACTTTAATCAACAAAGTAAGCTGTATGGTACCTTGCGCTATCTTTTCGGAACCATTTTTCCTCCAAAAACTCACAAATAACGAGACCGAGTTGCTGAGGAAAGTTTCGAAACGATAAATTCGAGTCGTCTGCCATACTTGCATCTATAACAGAAACGGTTTATTCTGTGCACATGGTACGGGCCTTATTTGAACAAATATTATCCATAATAGTAAATTGGGTAATAAAAAGATCCATATTATTGCATGTTATTACTCAAATGGACAGACCACAAAATTCAAAAACAAATTTCTTCGATTAGTAACCTTTTTTGGTGTAATTATTTTCCAAATCATACTGAATAGAAATCAAACACACTTTATTACTGCAACAGCTAAATTTTCTGTCATCCCTATCGGAAGTTCTAAGTTTTTAAAAAAAATCACTCTATATTTAGAATTTCCTATTTGTATTTAATATATAATGTCAGTGAAGACAAGCACAAATAAATCATAAATATTTATAAGAAAATTAAAAAGAAAACAAACAACATAAAGAAATCCTTTTTTTCTATTTAATATCCTGTATGATTAAAAACACTACATAAAGCAATCCTAGAAAATAATTCTTTGAGATGAAAAAGTCAATTTCAGTTTACAGAAAGTATAGTTTTGTTGAAAACGAAAGAAATAATATTTTCAATACTTGCAAACATATAATAAAAAATTATTTTATTAAGATCCTCTTGCAGCAGTAAAATACTGGAACTTTTTACTACAACACCTATTATTTGCAAGCATTGTAATAAATATTTTATAAAACTAGTTTAGTCTGCAGCACCAATAAACTTCCTAAGTTTAAGTGCAAGTAATAGTCCAGTGAAATTTTTCAATTTAAACTTATTAAGTGTCCTGCACTGGCCTTAAGAGGGCCATAAGTTTATGAGTTTTTTTATTGTCTGCTATTTGTTAAACAGAAATGAGTGGAATGAATTCCTTTAGAATTTAGCCAAATATCACAATATTAAATAAAACACGTAAGAGCACTATACTCGGATGTGCCGAATCTTTTATACCCACCACCAATTTTGTGTACATTTAAAGCACAATATTTATTATTTTGTTAATCGCTATAGAATAATCTCTTTATAATAAAATATGTATCACTTTCTTTGTAGAGGGTGGTTAAATTTTAAGGGCCCATGTTGAAGGTGAACCACACCTAAACTTCAACTTTTTTCTTGCATTTCATTTGACATTTCTCAATCTCAGACTAACTTAATTTGAACCGTGGAAAGATACGCAATCAAGCAACGCTTTTAAATATTAAAGATTTTTATAAAAATGGGCGTTCAAATCAAAACGCATTTTGTGCACTTCGTGATTCTTTTGGTCAACATAATCGTTCGAATGCGTCCACAATCGTGAGAATTGTAAAAAATATTTAAATGTCTGCAAAGCAGGTCTGTATGAAATGTGAAAACATCTGTGAATGCCATCTTAGTTCGTTCAATGGGAAACATTGCTGTTTTTCACGATAACGTGGCAAAAGAGGAAGCAACCTCGACTCATCATCGTGCCCAACAATCGAGCATCAACAGTGTCATTGAAAATTTGGACTATCGGATCGTGGTGTGCCGGCCATTTGGCCGATATTTTGTTCCATACATAATTGAAGCATACAAATATTATCATTATAAAAATAAATGATAATAATTTCATAATAATTTTATTCAAAATCAACATAGTCCCTTAAAATTAAACCACCCATTATAACTTCGGTATGCTAGTAAAATGTTTTCGTAAATTTAGTCTTTCAATGAAAGTGGCCGTTAAAATACGCGTGTCAATAAAGTTTCTGCTAATCAACATAACTTAGATATTTCAATATAGTCCTTTAGTATTCCAAAATCTTTGTTCATAGATAATTTACATGAATTTAAGAGGAAAGTGTTATCTACGCTAATTTATTTTTGTTATCTTATGTTCTCCTGAAGTTATGCTCTATTAAAAATGGGAATTTAGGAAAATTTTGACCTAAGTAAAAAAAATTATCTCAACATTATAAACAATTTATTTTCATGTACTAATGGCTAACAAATTTTAAAATTATACAAAACTTATTTCGTTTGAAAATCAATTAAAAGCAAAATGTTATAGAAGTTTAAAAATCAAAATCTTACTAATAAATTTCCCGTTTTAGCAAAATGCTGAGAATGTATATTTCGAATCAGCCTGTGGCCCTTAAAATTTAACCACCCTTTACAAAAGAATAGATAGATAAAAATATAATTTGACTAAAAAATGTATTTTAAATATTCAAATACATATTTTAAATCTACTGATGCACATTTTTTTATATTTTTAATTCTATAACCTCATAAAACTGTGGGAACAAATATGTATGTTTAGAGTTGGGCACAAATTGTTACTCTAGCTAATTTTTTGTCAACAACCTCGGTCATTTTCGTTTTCACGAACCCTCATTAAAAATCCTTTGTGGAATGAAAAAGGTTGTTAGCATACCACCCAGTAGTTGCTAGTAGAGTCATCTATCTTATCATCTTTATCTTATATTTAGCTACAGTACAATAAATGGCGCAGTGTAAGATGAATAAATGCTAATATATATGACTAATATATGACTCTTCATGACTCTACGTTTATGCGTCTGGACACAATTCAATTTTATTCGATGTGCGAAGGACACGGTTTTTTCGACCTACTTTTGCTTTACGAGCTATAACTCTCTTCCTAATATTCCGATTCGGCCCATTTCCAATACAAACAAACCTTGTCTATAAGAAAAATTCTGGCAAAATTTTAGCCCCCTAGCTTTTTCGGTGCGACCTATATCGTGCTTTCAACAGACGGACAGACGGACGGACATAGCTAGATCGTCATCAAATCAAACCCCGATTCAGAATATATATACTTTATGGGGCTAAAATGGATATTTCGATGTGTTACAAAGGAATGACAAAATGAATATACCCCCACCATACAGGAATTGGCCAAAAAAAATAGAGTTTAAAAAAGTCTAATAATTTGAAAGAAAACAAGTAAGAGCGCTATATTCGGCCGTGCCGAATCTTATATACCCTTCACAACGTGTAGTCATGCAATAACAGTAGTTTGTATCACAATTCATCCCATATAAAATACGTACATACATATAAAAAACATACATATATAAAAACATCCCATTGAAAAATTACAAATTTACGTATGTATGTTTAAAAAAAAATAAAAAAAAAAATAAAAAAAAAAATTAAAAAAAAATTAAAAAAAAATTAAAAAAAAAATTTTTTAAAAAAAATTAAAAAAAAAAATTTTCAAAAAATAATTAAAATATATATAACAAATATAAAACAAAAAAAAAATAAAAAAAAATTTAAAAAAAAAAATTAAAAAAAAAATAATAAAAATATAAATAATATATTAAATAAAAAATAAATAATAAAAAAAAAAAATAAAAAAAAATTTAAAAAATATAAAAAAAAAAATTTTTTTTGGCTCAGCTGGGATTCGATGCCACGTTTTCTCTAACCAGTATACACGTTTGTATGTATGTATGTTGTTGTTGTAATGTTGTTTTTGTGAATAAAAAATCGAGGTGGTCGTGGGTTTTTGCTCATATCTCAGTTGTTTATGTACCGATGTTTCTGATTTTCAATACCGTTCTACTCCCGAATATTTCTGATATTTTAATACCTCACCCGGGTCTAAGCTTCAAAAAGTTGATTTCAACATACACACGGACAGACGGTCAGACGGACAGACGGACAGACCGACAGAGCTTAATCGACTCCCCTATTCATAAGCTTTCAGAAAATATATACTTTATGGGGTCGGAAATGAAAATTGTAGAAATTTCACACGGAATGACAAACCTATATATACCCTCTTTCACTGTGTGAAGGGTATAAAAACGGAAAAAATGTTCTTATTTGTAAGCAAAAACACAAAAATTTTTTTTTAATTCCAAGAAATATCATAAAAAAGCCCTTTTTTGTTTTATGTAAAGAAGTGGTAAAACTATATTTTTTTTTTTAAAAGAGATCTAGATAGTAAGCTTGAACTTCGTTTCCAAAGAACAACAAAACTTGTAAAGGGTGTTTTTTTAAGCCCGATAGAACTTGAAATTGTAAAAAATAACACAAAAAATTAAATTGTAATCAATTTTTTTTTTTTATTCGAAAGATCAATACGTGACATTAACATTTGAAAATGATTTCGGGCATATGGGCACCGCGGCTGTTCTTGACGAAGCGCTTTCTGGACGTCCAATTTTATTGCAAAATTGTGTTCAGCCATGAGGCACATTTTTGGCTTAACGGGTTTGTTAATAAGCAAAATTGCCGCATATGGAGCGAGACCAATCCACAAGAGACCCTACAGACTCCATTACATCCAGAAAAATGCACCGTTTGGTGCGGTTTTCACGCTGGTGGCATCATCGGACCTTATTTCTTCAAAAATGAGGCCGGAGCTCGCGTTACGGTCAATGGAGATCGTTACCGCACCATGATCAATGATTTTTTGTTTGAAAATATGGATGACATTGATCCGGAGGAGATGTGGTTTCAACAGGATGGCGCTACGTGCCATACGGCGAACGCAACCATCGACTTATTGAAATCAAAATTTGGCGATAAGTTGATTTCGAGAAATGGACCTGTCAATTGGCCTCCAAGGTCGTGCGATTTGACACCTCTCGATTATTTCCTGTGGGGCTACGTGAAGTCACTGGTTTATGCTGATAAACCAGCAACAATTGACGCCTTGGATGCCAGCATTGTTCGTGTTATTCGTGACATACGGCCAGCAGTGCTCGAAAAAGTGGCCCAAAATTGGACGTCCAGAATGCGCTTCGTCAAGAATAGCCGCGGTGCCCATATGCCCGAAATCATTTTCAAATGTTAATGTCACGTATTGATCTTTCGAATAAAAAAAAAATTTTGATTACAATTTAATTTTTTGTGTTATTTTTTACAATTTCAAGTTCTATCGGGCTTAAAAAAACACCCTTTATATCCTGCATGTAATCCAGTTAACTACAACTTTCAGTTGAGTACACATGATCCATGTACTGTAAATATTTAATTTTATCTAGTTATAACTTTATATTTGCTTAGTTTTCTTTCATGAGTGTCACATGTGCCTGTAGAACTGATAAAATTTATTCCCATTGTGCAGTAAAACGGCTTTTAAGCTATTTTTGGATGAGTCCATAAATAATTTCCACTCCTTAGATTTTTCTGTGAAACCCAGTTTGCGTAAAAGTCCCTCGGCATCATCACGAAACACTTAATCACTATCTTTTCTCAAAAAGGCCAGAAATTCTTATTGCAAATATTAAACCTTCTTGTTCCTATCCAACAAATTTCATTGCTGTAATCTTTATGCAAGAGTTTTACACTTCGATTTTGAGAGTCCCAAATCTCGAACAAGATCACTCAGGTCAGAATTAAATACTATAGCAACACAGACCTCTTAATAACTAAAGAACACTTTTGTCTGAGAATTTAGAGCAGTTGAAGAAATGTAAAGTTCTTTACAAACAGCCAATAATATTAGTTGTACAGTGTATAAGTGTTTAAGCTTAAGAAAACGTAGTTGCAATCGCTGGATTCAGCATTAAATCAAATATAATACCTTTCGTAATTTTAAAGGAAATATATTTCATATATTAAATAAATAAGTTATAAAAAATATCTTTGCATTTTTAACTCATATCTAAATCAAGGACACGAATGTAGCAATTATCAACAGTTAAATATATAAAATATATTATAAAATTCACTCTACCATTTATTTCGATTATTATTAATATGTTATTGATACCAAAGAAATACTTTACATTTTGTATCCCTTAAACATGTATGTCGTACAATAAGGTAAAAGATCAAACAAAACTAAGTGCGCAGTTTAAGTACATTTCATCTTGAAACAAATAGATAAATAATTCTGTTACACTGCGATACGTTTCAAAAAAAATTTTTCCCTTCTTCAGCAGTTTTTAAAATAATTCCTTTGAAATCATCACACCCACTGCTACACCGAATTCCTGTCCGACAATTTCCTTAGTACTGCATATCAACTGTTAATTTTAATGTTCAGATTTTCTTACGAAAATCTCTTTTTATAAAAAAGTCTTCCGTTAATAGATTATAAAATAAATATATATTTTTTTAAATTTTAGTTTAGTATTAAAAATTTTTAAATTTCATATTTAACAGAGCTCGTTCTTCACTTGCTCTCACTCACATGACCATATACATCAGCTGACACCAATGCACAATATTTTAATATACATTAATATAAAAGGCTGCAATACAGTAAATACAAACATACAGGTGTTACAATGATGTATCGTTGGTACCTTTATATCCTTGTGTATTTGCTGCAAAATGTATAGCAATATTAATTTGCTAATGTTGCAACTGTATACAACTTTATGGCTGTACACCTCATACGATCGTACATGACATACATTGAAAACAAATATATAAGTCGAAATGTGTCAGTGTTTGCCAGAGTGTGTGTGTGTGTCTGTTTTAACACACATAAAAATGTTTCAGTGTAGATGTATTAAATATTTTATAATATAGAATGGTATACGAATATCGTTATAATGTATTGTTATTATGTGTTGTTGCACTAGTACAACTGTATTGTCTGTCTGTATGTCTGTCTGTCTATATACTTGATATGTATGTCGACAAGTTATAACGAAGTTTCTGGCAAAAGTTGCAATAAGAATAGTTTGTTTATTGAATAGCTGCTTTTACAAGTATGCCTGTTAGCTTGTATGTCTGGCTTTTTAATGTATGTTCTTGTATTGGTATGTGTGTGAAAATAAAATAGTGCACATGCGTGTGTGTGCGCATATGTGGTACAATAACACTACTAACAATTTGCAATGGCGTATATTGTTTATTCTGGAAATATGAAATATATTTTAAGAATTAAAAATACCACACATATTTCTAGTTCTCACGAGTACATTCATACATACTTACATAGATATGTGACTGCTAAACAAATAACTCTATATCAATTTACTTTTTTTAGAGTCTTAAAACAATATTGTCCACATAGGGAGCAGCCATTATTGGCAAGGAGAGGAAACGCAAAAGCATTTTCTTCCGCAGAAATATTAATTTACTTTCACGGTATTAAAATAAAGTTTATGTTAGAAGAGAAAAGTTATTGTAAGAAAGCGTAGTTTCTTTTAAAATACTTAAGAAACTTATGTTTAAATTGTAATTTAAAACGAATTTATTATAAAGTAATGCGATTTAATGCAGTGAATTACACCAATTTAAAAACACTTTAAATTTAACTTTAATATTTGTTGTCCTGGCTTGCACTCCGTGTTGGTAAAAAAAAGGTCTTAAATTTTATTTGTAAACTCAGCAATAAAAGACATGCTCTATGCTCCAGTGGGAGTTAGAGGAACATATAAAGGGTGTTTTTTTAAGCCCGATAGAACTTGAAATTGTAAAAAATAACACAAAAAATTAAATTGTAATCAATTTTTTTTTTTTATTCGAAAGATCAATACGTGACATTAACATTTGAAAATGATTTCGGGCATATGGGCACCGCGGCTGTTCTTGACGAAGCGCTTTCTGGACGTCCAATTTTATTGCAAAATTGTGTTCAGCCATGAGGCACATTTTTGGCTTAACGGGTTTGTTAATAAGCAAAATTGCCGCATATGGAGCGAGACCAATCCACAAGAGACCCTACAGACTCCATTACATCCAGAAAAATGCACCGTTTGGTGCGGTTTTCACGCTGGTGGCATCATCGGACCTTATTTCTTCAAAAATGAGGCCGGAGCTCGCGTTACGGTCAATGGAGATCGTTACCGCACCATGATCAATGATTTTTTGTTTGAAAATATGGATGACATTGATCCGGAGGAGATGTGGTTTCAACAGGATGGCGCTACGTGCCATACGGCGAACGCAACCATCGACTTATTGAAATCAAAATTTGGCGATAAGTTGATTTCGAGAAATGGACCTGTCAATTGGCCTCCAAGGTCGTGCGATTTGACACCTCTCGATTATTTCCTGTGGGGCTACGTGAAGTCACTGGTTTATGCTGATAAACCAGCAACAATTGACGCCTTGGATGCCAGCATTGTTCGTGTTATTCGTGACATACGGCCAGCAGTGCTCGAAAAAGTGGCCCAAAATTGGACGTCCAGAATGCGCTTCGTCAAGAATAGCCGCGGTGCCCATATGCCCGAAATCATTTTCAAATGTTAATGTCACGTATTGATCTTTCGAATAAAAAAAAAATTTTGATTACAATTTAATTTTTTGTGTTATTTTTTACAATTTCAAGTTCTATCGGGCTTAAAAAAACACCCTTTATAAAATAAAAAGTGAATGCATGTCTTCAACCCATGATTAAGTAGTTTTATTTAGGTGAAAAGTGCGTGATTTCAATAAAGTAGATGAAAAGAAACCCATATTTCATGATTAAGTAATGTTTGTTTTTATAAATAGCTTCAGATTTTACATGTTTTTGTATTCTAAATCACATAATTTTTGACAAAATATTTTAGAATTAGAGAGCCATGAGGAATGCCTTTTTTACATTATTGACTAAAAATTAATGAAAAATATCATTCTGGAACTAGTGAAACATAGTGAAACATATCATATAAATCGGATTATTTTATTATACCAAAATATAAATTATTGTCTAAAATATATTTCTAAAACAAGTAAAATAAATTCTAAATGAAGTAAATAGTTGCCATTCATTGTTACTACAAGGCGATTTAGTGCGCCCACTCTGACGTTGTTTGCTGCATTACAAATATTTGGTCAATATTGGGTACCTGCGGTAAATTGACAATAAAATTTAAATTTTTTAACCGATTTTTAGGGTTTATAACTTTTTGTATATTTAAGATAAGTGGCTCTCAGAAAAAAGTACAGAATGTTGAATGTTTGCTTTATATTATCTTTAATTATATTTTTAAATTAGAAAATATTACGAATTATGCACGAAAAAATTTTTTTTCTACATTAATTTCTGAATAACTACAAAATGGTAAGAGATATAGAAAAATTTTATTCGACTTAAATAACTACAATTTTGTTACACATCTTCTAGAGTTTTATTTATGAAAATCGGATGACTGGTTCTCGAGTTAGGATGAAATATGTCTCCGTACCTGACTAATTTAGGGGGGGAAATTTGCCACGCCCATAAAAAAAATCTCGATGTGATGGAAGAAAACCAACAACGGATTTGAGTTCAGCGCATCAAGATCCATATAGTCTACATAGTTTTATTTAATGGAGTTTTTTGCTGCTGAGCGGTGTAATTTCTTTAAATAAATAAATACTTCTTCTACCTAGATAACTTCTATTGTGATATTTTTAACTTCGTTCTATCATGTTTGCATGTTTGTCACCTCGACTGCCCTGAGGGTTCCACTCAATAGCGATTGTATTAATTTCCATCTGTATAGCGTTATTATCGAAAGAAGCTGCATTTCACTTTCAACAATAGCTGAAAGTATTTATTTTTAAATCAGAGGAGAAAATGAACAAGTTCTATATCTAATTAAGTTGATCATAGACTTGCGTCACTTTTTTTATGAGGTTGGCAATATCTGCACTTGAGCCGCCATAATTGTAATAATAGCGCCAAAGTAACAGAATAATTCAGTCTCCTCATTATTAATTTTAAACTTGTGTATGCTGTTTTCATTTATTACTTTACTTTAGCATTATTTTAGTTTTGCTACTATTAATCTTAAGACTTGTGTTCTTAGCCATCTTCGAGAGACGTTGCTATTTTCTCTTAATATCAGAGTTCCGATGAGAAAGAAGGCAGATGTCATCAGCATGTTCTTTATACTTCAGATCAATTAGCCAATTCTGACATAGCGAACATAGCATGGGTCACAACAATGTAAAGTTCAAAGTTCAATAAAAGTGGCAAGATCATGTAACCATGTCGTACTTCAGTATCAACCTTAGTTTTTCAGCTCAACTTGTCTACGTATAAAATGTGACAGCCTGTGTTAGCATACACTCTGCTAATGAGCTAAATTATTTTGTATAGAACGGTTTTACATCGAAGTGCTTTACAAGTTAACTTATGATTGAGAATGTCAAATTTTTTGCCGAAATTGTTAAATATAAATGCTGATGCATAAAAATTGAAACAACATTATATTTAAGAGGTTTAAAAATCATATTAATATTAAATTTATAAATCTTTAATAATTTTTAGGAATAAAACAGTAAGAATAGAGGAGAAGTTCACTTTTCTAACTGTTCCTAAAATATTATCATTGCATTGACATGAATACATGATTTCTTTGTACAAAAACTAGCTTTCAGACTTCTCGGTTGTGGCCTAATAAAATAATACTGCCTTTTTGTTGTAATGTTTCTATTTATTTCGTTTTACTATGGTAAGTAACGTGATACCTTACCAGTTGTTACGGCTGTTTAAGTTACCATTTTCGGTAAGTTTAGTATTATGTTTTCGCTAAATTTTTAGGGTACACTTTCATTTATCTATAAGTCTTCTATTAATGGCAAAAAGTTTTTTGTACATTTTACTATGGGTACATATTAAAAAGTTCGGGTAAGATATTATTATTTCCTGGGTTTCTGTTGTTTTTTAGCGTCAACAACGTAGGTGATGTTGTGACATACCGGTTGCTCGTTGCTTGAATCTCAATCAGCCTATTAATCAAACTGTTTATCTTTTGATGTAAAGAGTGTAAAGACGTCAATTTTGCAATACAATATTAATATAAATGTTAACATAAATGTTTATAAGTAAGTTTTAATTTACCGATATCCTGGTGTGCATCTGCCGGTTAAAATTTTTTTATATTAAGCTTTAAGCTATTCCAAAGCTCTATTTGCTTCAAACATATCAAATTATTTAAGCAATTTTCATTATTTCAAATTAGACAAATGAAGCACTTTTAATATTTTTTACTATACTAACTAATCAATAATTTGCTAACAATCTATCAACAAAATGTAGAAAGAAACGTGAAATAACAAAATGCAAGTGCATCACATAAATTTCCAAAATAATTAAACAAAAACTCGACATTTGTATAAAGAAAAATTATTTTGAACATTTTACTAGCTGACCCAGCAAACTCAGCTTTTCCTTATAAATTATTTTAGTAAATATAGTGGTAGTCAAATATAAAATAACTTACTGATTGTAAGTATGTGGGAACAAGGTATATGACTGTAAGAGAAATGGAGCACCGTGCACTTTTACTGATGTGCAACATAACTTGGCTGGATCATTTTTGAATTTAAGCGCCTTGTAATGCGGATGTTCTTTGCCCATATTATTAATACCCACTTTTGATGAGATTCATATTTAACTTCAATCTCATACTCGAATGTTAGACAAAAAAAAATTAATCGGATGTAAATGTTCCATGTACATATTGGCATTATTAGTCTTTTACTCTGTTTGTTAAATATGAATCGACGCACTTTTCTTTGTTTGAATTGTCTGTATTAACTTTGTTCAGTTCATACCTTTTGTAATTTTCATTGACGTAATAACCCCATATTAACAACCACATCTTCTTATCAAGTTGGATTTGTTCATCTTTTCTGTAGGCTCTTTTATTTTCCATGTCAATAGCTTTAGTTGACGGCCCAAATCAACTGCTTTGCATCTTATTGTCATTGTTTATTATACCAAGCATACAAGCAAATAATCCTGGAAAGCCCGACAATAAAATTTACATTTAATTAACATTAAATGATGTTTGCAGAGGTAGAATGTGCAAAGTTTCATATAAATCGGTTACTTGGATGTGGTTTAAAATAATATTTACTAACTTAGTATGGGCCGAACTTCCCCACAAGACTGCTAAAGTTTCATGACCATTTGATAGGACAAATATTAATTTCTTTATGTAAACATTTTGTGGTGGAAGTATGATAAATGGTTTACGTCCTATTTACAGACGTACTAAATATACATACGAAATTTCTAAAGAATCGGTGAACCGTTTCAAAGTCATTTTGTTAAAAACACAAAAATTTTATATATTATAAAAAAATTTTATATATAAAAATGTATTTAATCCTGCTTGTAGGTTTGGGCCATTTTGGTCAATATTTTTTTTTTCTTTTTGCTTTAACTTTGCAACTGTTCAAGATATCAACATTAAACTTTAGCTCACGTGGTATTTTTTTTTGTTGTTTCTAACAAATTTTGAATTATCTATGATAAGTGAAAGATAAAAAAAAATAAAAAGTTACAAATATAGGGTTTGGGACCATATTGGTCCACCCATATTTATTGTTTTATTCAAATGAAAAAACTTACAGAAATGGTGGATAACTCGTTAAAAATTCTCAATACATGATAAGCAAATTATTTTTCGTTGTAGTTTGCATAAAAATTTATTGCACATGATGCACTTATTATCACATTTGGATCTACAGCAGCCGCAGATACCACGTTTTATAGTACACAATCAGAAGTTGACGTTCTAATTTCAGTCACAACCTCTGCTCATGATTTTTTTTAGGTAAGTGGGATCTTTTCAACATGTGCTCTT
The DNA here is from genome assembly GCA_941918925.1 of Phyto melanocephala. Lineage (NCBI taxonomy): Eukaryota > Metazoa > Arthropoda > Insecta > Diptera > Rhinophoridae > Phyto > Phyto melanocephala. The sequence goes on along the minus strand of OW799235.1, from coordinate 108,974,891 downwards.
GAGCAAAGTATAAACTTAGCTGGCGTAGAAATTGTGGTCTCCTACGATTTGGATCAATTGGTGCCCACAAAACATCGATATCTAAAAATAATATAAATGCATTCAATGCAGATATATCAATGATATTCCAAAATACGGCAATCTATTTGTCATTCGTTTTGTACTGTAGCAGCCAATCATTTGTTCGACAGTATCTATACCTCCTGAAAAAGTTCTAAAACGACGCTCTCGCCTTGATTTTTTTCAGGCGGTTCATTTTTTGATTTTCAAAAATATAGTTGCATTTTCCATACATATCACGATTTGGAATCGACAGCCATACTTAGCAGTTTTTGAGGGCATATATTGTTTAAAAGAACATCGTCCTCGGAAAGCTACTAACTGTTCATCAATAGTCACATTTTCGTGACATTTGTAAAACATTGGACGACTAACTTTTCACCGGTCCCACAAATTACGAATAGGAGCGAATTTATGACTATTTTGTCGCTATTTTTAGGCCATAGTATCATCGAAACGGAGAGCACGTGAAAATATTAGAAAATTATCCTCGTTCATTATTGCCCGGAAAATAGGGCGACCAAAACGTGCGTCAAACAAACTATGCAAATCTTTTTTCCGCGATAAAGACCGGCAAGAATAAGCACAGCAATAAATGCACGCAAAGTAGAAGTTAAAGTAGAAGTTTCTAAATCTAAAATTTACCGAATTTTCCATTTCGTACTTTTGTATTTTCGCACTTGTTTGTATTTTCAACTATTATTTTTTCTAACGTTGGCGAAAAAAATAACAAAACATATCGTGGCATCTGGATACGGTAAATCGAAATGGAAGTGACATTCTCATCTAAAGTTCCAACGCTTCGGTCATAAAGGAGCTGCGCTTCATTGCATTTTATTTTTTTGCAATATACATAAAATCTATATCACAGACTCCTGCAGCATCTTCTTCGTTTTCTGACTCAAAATCATTTTTCAGAGTGCTTTCACATCTAAAAGGTTCACCCAAAATACTAGAAATGGAAATATTGATGTCACTTTCATCTAGAATTTGAACAAAATCACTGCCATCTAAATATCACCGATATTTATGTTTTAGTTATATGGCGATATAGATAAGAAAACACAGAAATATCTCAAACTCAATATGAAGCGGCAAGACGTCATTATGGCAAAGGCTTACCAATAAAATTATTATACCAGTGGTCAAAGTTTAACCATTATTATATTTTGCTTATTTTTTAAACTAAACTCTATTTTAAATAAAACTAAACCCTATTTGTTTGCGGATTATTATAAATAGTCAAAAACCGCGTTTTAGTGCATTTATTATATGAAAAATGGTATGGACCAAAATGGTCCTATACCTAATATTTTTATGTTTTTTTTTAACTGCCAGCAGGGTTAAAGAAAAAATATTTCTAAAAAATTATCAAAAAAATTTCTTGAAAATCTTCAGTAAAAAAAATTTTTTTTTCTAACTAAAATTACCTTAAATAAAAAAATTATCAAAAATATCCTTCAATAATAATTATAATAATAATAATAAACTCACCAAAAATTTTACTTTATTTATAATAATGATTGAAATGAAAGTATACATTTCTTGTAAATATTCCTCGTTGCATGTAACAATAATCTGATAACTAACAATTCAACTTTATTTATAATAAAGATTGAAATGAAAATAGAGTGTGGAAATTATTATTACTTTTTGTGTGAATAATAATAAAAAAGAAAGAATGCGGCAACAATGTTGAGTAGATCAAAGCAGACATGCATTTAAACTCATACGTATACATTTAAACATACGCGTGCCACATCTAACGGACATAAAATATATATGAATGCAACATGGCTGGTCATACTCATAAATCATTTTATAATCAATTTTCAGTTGGCATATTTGGTTCGCATATACAAACATACACCGATGAGTACTTATTCAGTGGCATGCATCAAACACAGAATTTCAATGGATAAAACAGGGTGACGACTCTCAGTACAAAATAAAATAAATTTAAGATAAAAATTTAAGTTTTAAAATAAAAATTGTATTTCTTTACAAGCTAGCCGAAAATTGGACAAGTTTTTTGAACCCATCCTAGTGTTAAACAATTATGTGTAAATAATATTAATTTTAAAACAACCAAATAGGTTACCCTTTAATCTTCCTTTAACTTTGGTCATACCAATACAACTCATCTCGACGTAAACGTTCAACTTGTTGTTACAAGTACCCACAGCATCATTTTCCAAGTGTTAATAAATGAAAAATATACTGCACTTCAATGTGTGCCACCAAAAAAAAAGTGAGCTAAAAGATAAAAAAGCATCACACATTGGAAAAAGATAGTTAAAAGTTAAACAAAAATAAAAATGTACAAAAACGAATATATATGAACACCTGCACTCGTAAAAAAATAAAAAAATTATAACACTGAATTCAAAATAAACTTGTCTGAAACGCTAGTCTATTGTTACTTATGGCACCCTATGGAGCCTTAAAAATATATTATTGTATTAATTTTCGAAAAAATTTGTAAGTTTTATGATTATATTTTTTTCGTTTCATTTACTTTTTAGAAAATAAGTAATAATATTTTTTGATTGAAAATTTTATTTTTATCGAAATTTCTATGTAATTTTAAACCCACCACCAAAAAAAATTTTGGGGGTATATTATTTTTGTCATTCCGTTTGTAACACGTCGAAATATCCATTTTAGATCCCATAAAGTATATATATTCTGAATCGGGGTTTGATTTTATGACGATCTAGCTATGACGTCCGTCTGTCCGTCTGTTGACAGCACGATAGAGGTCGCACCGAAAAAGCTAGGGGGCTCAAATTTTGCCAGAATATTTCCTAAGCACAAGGTTTGTATGGTATTAAAAATTGGCTAAATCGGAAAAGATTTATAGCTCGTAATTTAGTAGGTTAAAAAATCATGTCCTTCCAACATCGAAAAAAAATTCAATTATGTCTAAAGTTAAGACTCTAAACGCATTAACTTAGCGCAATGAAAGTTTTAAACGTATTTTTCCTAAGTAAAAAAAATATCTTTCCCTGGAAATTGTTTAAATCTATGCATTCGGCAAGGTGTTATAGATCAAAATCTACAAAAATTTATACCGCACAGTGTATTTTTCGGTATATTCAAAATTCAAAACCTAATAATAAAATTTAAAACCTAATAAAACTGACAAAATTAGATGTACGATTCTGAAATTTTTTTTGTGACGCGCCAACCTGACATATAACGCTTTATATCAAATTCCTATAATTTCTCTATGAATTAAGATTTTGGAAGAACAAAGGACTATATTGAAATATCTAAGATGTGTTTATTAGCAGAAACTATATTGGCACGCATCCTCTCATTTGAAGACTAAGTTTACCAACATATTTTATTAGTACACCGAAGTTGTATAAAGAGATTAAAGAAATTATTCCACAGCGTTTCCTGTTAATAACAAAATGATAAATTTTTTTCTATAAAAGAACATCAAATTGGTGGTGAGTCTAAAAGATTCGGCACGGCTCTAACGTGTTTTTGACTTCTATTTCTACTATTTTTTGTTATATCTGTTGTTTTTAAATTTTGTTGGTCGATTATTCTAAATAAAAAATAATTCTACTCCACTTGGATAGTTTTTCATATATTTCTTCAACAAATTTCGCATATATCAAAAATTTTTTCTGAGGACCATACTAGCTTTACTTATTTCTTTCTAGAGATTTTATGACAGTAAAGAAACATAGAGAGGCTTTTAGTCTGATTATTATAAATATTTTCATAAATAAGAGCAGAAAAAATTAACAATTGTTTAGGAATGAGAACAAAATTGTACAAAAATATCACTAGAGATTAAAATATCAATAGAGATTTAAAAATATACACGTTTTTTTGCTCAAAGCGCTGCTTAAGACCTGAAGGATGTAAAACATTTCCTAAGAAGAAAATCAACAACCAAAATTTCACACTTATTTGGGAATGAATAACATGAAAAATGACGATGAGTTTTCTTAGCGTAGGTGTCTTATATTTAATTTCTTTTCTTAAGCAAAGGATATGCTATAGAGATTGTTTTATATTAGCTATTGAAAAAAGTGAGCTAGAAATAGTACTCTAATATACATGTAGAAACAAACTCAGTTTGTTAAAATTTTTTTAACTTTTCAGGCGTTCTTTCAAATAAAGAAAAAATTTTCCAAGGATTACAATTAACAACAGAACAATACCTGCAGCAAAAGGCAACTTCTTATGGAAGTTTTTACTTAAAGCATTTCAAACCAATTTTTTATCAGATCAGGTTTTCATACTAACAGTTTAAGCAACTATGGCCTATATTTTGATGTCTTAAACGTGCCCAACAATTAATTAGGGGCCTAAGTAACTTGATATAACTGACAAATATATATTTATGATAATTTTTGCCTATAACATTGCTTATTAGTCACTGATTAGTCCAAAAAATTTAATAAATAGCCCTAAACATATATCATATCTACAAAAAGTAGCAACCTCCTCTAAGAGTTTTCTTAGAACTGAAGAGTTTTGATATTTATGGTAAAAATATGACAAAAACCAAAATTAGTCGCGTTTATTTGCTCATATCTTAGAAAGATATTATAATGGAATTCAAATGCAAAATATTGATACTACACACAAATATGAGCTACATGTGGACAATTTTTAAAGTTGATTTCAATCAACACACGGACAAAAAAGAAGATAGGAAGACAGTCAAACTAATATTTAATGGAATTTACTAGCCATAGGTTTTAAGAAAATATATATCTAAATGGGGCCAAATTAATATTGTAGAAATTAAAATGGAATGCCAAAGCAAAATATTCCCATGGGCACCATATGTGAAGAGTATAAAAATATTAAACTACGTGTCAAGAAATTATCACAGAACTAAAAAATGTTGATTTTGTAGTAAACTCAATGGAAAAACTAGGGCCGTTATATTTATCTACTTCTATTTTACAAAATTTCGGGCAACTAAATTGAATTTGAATAGCATTTTATACCAGAATATTACCAAACGATTTATACCTCATACAGATCTGTGCAACATGTTGGAGCCTTTAAGTTCATTTTAACTAACAGATATGTACTTTGTGGGGTCGGAAATGAATATTTTGGAAATAACAAATGAACCGACAAAGCTTTATATGATCCAACGGTGAGGGGTATTAAAATATATTCTAGGTTAGGTTAGGTTAAATAGAGTGTGAAGAATTATAAACTTTTTTTTCACCTACACGCAAAGAAAAAATATGGTTGTGGTAACCATAATCGAAGAACAACATACTATGATTGAATTGTATGATTATGTTCAAAATAATAATGGTTACCAGTTATCATTATTATGTTTAATAATCATATATATGACTACAATTGAAATCGACAATCTTTGCTTTTTACGGCAAATTATCGTCTTTTGCTGTAACATACACATGTTGATTGTGCTTACCAATTTAATTGCAATTTTTTTACCAATATTTTTTACATTTTCTCGTTTATTTTTAAATTTTCTTTAATTTTTCAAAATTTTTGTTTATTTTTTTACATCTCAAACTTTTCAAATAATGAAAATTTATTCAGCAAGAAGAAGAACAGTTGAAATCATATTATTATTAAATAAAAATCATAGCTTGATTATTTTGGAATCATACTGTTTTCTCACCTATTATTTAATGATTATTTTTAATTTTTAATGATTTTAAATATAATGTTATTTTTTTCAAATTAATTTTTTTAAATCATACTATTTTTAAATGATAACCATTTTGAAATTTTTACGAAAAGTAAACAGTAGATGATTCAATTCAAACAAATGCTTGATTATCGTGACAAAATATATGATGAAATGAAACAAAAATAACTATTACTTGTTTTCGACAAACAAATATTGTTTTAGAAAAAATAATATGACCGTCGTGATCATGTCGTAACCATGGTTTTTCTTTGCGTGTACTCACAGAGGCATATATACTTTATCGTGTATCTCTTTAAAAGAGGAAAGGAAGCTAGAGAGCGAACAAAAATTTTTAAAACAAGTTTAGAATGAGAAAAAAAGATCATAGCCAATGTTTCAAAAAACCTACCACCAAGCCCCAAATTATCTGTGTCCCCAGGTATTATTTAATTCATTGCGGAATATTCAACCAAAGTATCTTTATTTAGTGGATGGTTCTCTAAGTATGGACTGCAACAGAAAACTTGTTTAACTGTTTCAATCTCACAATCTAACAAACTACAGTAATGTGGTATATTTAGATCCCATCTCATGATCCCAACACTTACCATAGTCCATAATGAATGTTTCAAAATGTTTTATAAAAAAATTTTTTTAAATATATTTTTTCAAATAAATGTTTTTTAAATTGTTCAAACTTGGTAAATATTCCTTGTATTTTCCAAAAATGTTTACAGAATTTGCTTCATAAATAACCTCGGTATCCAAACATTGAGTAATAAAATTTAATTTCCCAACTAAAGCTTAATAGAAATATCTTGTAACTCCTCTAGTGTATTATAATTTTATTATGAAATTTTCATTGAACTAATATTTGTAACACATGTTGGATCCATAATCTGAGGGTAACAAATATGTGCATTTTGCCAGCATAACCGTCAGCACTTCTTTTATAGTTCTTTTTTAAATATGATGAAAGTTGAACAAAAAAAAACAGATTTGTTTTTATTGCAAAAGCAGGCTGTTGTTTGAACGGAAATTGGTAAAACATATTTTGACACACCAATGCAATTGTTCAATACAACTACAATTTATATGACATTTATGTGAGTGAACAAGTGTAAAGACATTCCTTCATGGGCAAAAACACACTGTACAGTACAAGATAAAGTTGTGAGAACTTTTAGTTTTACAGAAATTTCGCAAAATAAACACTGCTTGTTTAGTATGAGAGGACGTATGATTAATCGTAATTATTTAATGATAAATATTACGTGTAAAATAAGCTCTAAGATGAATGTTTTTAAAAATTATTTTTTTTATAAATTTCTAGATGACTACAGCTTTTACATTCATATGCATACAGAATAATACGATTGCACTACTTTAAATCAGATCTTAGTTTCGCGTTAGATTCCTGCCTAAAATATTAACTACAATTTTTAAAAAATTAAATTAAAACAATTTTCTCAATTAAAATTTTTTATTTTTTTATTTTAAGACACTTAAATATTTTTGACTAATTTTTATTGCAAAAAACATCGGAATTCGTAGGGTGTGCAGACAGCTTGAATAATAATGCAATCGTATTCAAGATTTGCCATCATATATTCCAATGTTACATGACAATACTGTTGACATTCAGCCTTATAAATGTTAGTTTATTGTAGTGCAAGTGTTGGTCATGTGGCTGACAGCATCAACTTTTTGAACGATATACACGTACATACAAATATACAATCGCACTGGCAGTAGTTGCCACAGCACCCTGCAAACAATTTTTAAATAGAAAGACATTAAAACTAGTAAAAATTATATAACGACTGTTAAAAATATGATTTAAAGGGAAAGCCAAAAGTCATCATTGGCCTTAGAGATCTTTAAAATGTTTTATTTATATATATGCTTTCAGATTATACAATATAATTTGTAATATAAATTAAAAATAAGTAAATAGCCCACGTTTTCAGCCTTGCAATAACAGGCTCCTTTTAGAGAACTTTTCACAATATCTTTCAAAGTTTGTGGCGTAAAGCTTGAATTTCTGAAATAATGTTTGTCTTTAGTTCAATTCTTATCTAGAGCTTATTTCTCCCAAAAAACTCCTTAAGAAAATAGTAAGATACTGGTAGATGTAAACAACGAGCCTAACACTCAATTTCGGAATTTTTGAAAATCACTTGCTATTTTTACTCACAAGTGTCTCTGTCCTAAGCAGAGCGAGCTAACTGGGCGGAGCTATACACAGCTCCACTCTACTAAACTACATCTCATATCTATTTACAAAAGCACGATGAAAAAAATATTCTATCATTAATCGATACTGTTGTACGTTACAGTACATTCTTTTTCAAAAAGTTATAGCTCAATGGTATTCTCAAGTTTAAAACCACATTGTCCTGCCCATACTATATATCTAATGGGATGCAATGATAATAAAAGTAAATAATTTTATGAAATGCGCGCGTAGTGACATTGAAGCCATTCATTACTGAACTAATCGCCTTCTAATCGATAATACTTCTTCCTCTAAACGCAGTGCAAATTTAATGTGCTCCAACGATCAAAGACAAATCTGAAACAGTACCACGTTTATTGTAGAAAAACACTAAGAAATGAAACATTGCTTTTTACAATTTTGGGCAAGTAAATTTAATAAGACCGAATCGTAAATTATTTAAGAGCAAATTCCACAATTAATCAATAGTAGTGACGATTTAAACACTAGTATCTTAAAGTAAATTTTCATTTGTTGCCAGGACTTTGCTCTTTATTTTAATGTTTATATTTGTACACATAAACATATAAACTCAGCAAGTAAAAAAATGACTTAAAGTTGATTTTGAAAAGACTCAGTAAGTTGTAAAGTGTTCATCAGAGGTGAAAACATCAATGATTTTCATATTTGGGCTTCAATAGAGATCATGTCTTTAAATGAATATGTAAATGAACTGCTTGTTATTCCTACAATTTCATAGAATCCATGCATATTGAGTTAAAAGAGACCGACCTTTTCTGAACTAGTGGAGATTGCTTATTTAATTTGTTTAGAGTACTTTGCTTTTTTAGAATGAACCTCTTTGCACTAACTATTAGGAAGTCCTAAAAATTTTATTCACTACTTTCGAGTTTGTGTGGGCGGGTATGAGTGAGTTTTGTGCGGGTTTGTGGAAATATTGTACTTTAATTTAAGCAAAAGTTTATGCCGACAAATATGGAGTACTGTTTTTCTCTATTTTTTTTTCATCTACTATTGCTGCTTGCTGTTTTCTATTCATGATTAAAGCTATCAGCTAAAAAACACAAACAATTACATAAACACACACAAACGCGTTTATAGATATACACGTAGCCAAACAAAAAAAAATTGTATTGAAATCTTTTCAATTCCAAGTGCTCACTAAGCTTTGGCTTAAAGAATACCAATGCACTTTCACAAATTTTTCTGTTTTAAATTTACTAATAAAAACTACACCATTAACATCTACCCTTTTTCAACTATGAACTTAGTAATAGTACTTACAGATTTGATGCCAACCAGACATTCATTCAAATATATTTTTTTCTGTTTTTGCAATTTCATTTAACTGTAATAAATATTTTAGTGGAATATTTTAAAGTCATTTTAATGAACAGCCAATCTTAATATTAGATAGATAGTTACTTTCATATATAGTGAATAAATGGTAGTTATATCAAAAGATCTACGGATGAAGGTCATAAATAAAATTCATTAGTTGATATTAAAAAAAATTTAATGTTATAGGGTTTTCTCGTTTTTGATAAATTTTCAATAAAAAATTATTAAATAGTTTCTTTGATCCGTCCTAACCAATATATTGTATTTTATAAAAATATATTTATTATTTATATTTTAATTATTTTTTTTTTAATTTTTTTAAAAATTTTTTTTTATTTTATTTTTTTTTTTACCATCGGTAAATTTTTAATTTTACAATGGGATGTTTTTATATACGTATATTTTTTTAATATGTATGTACGTATGAGATGAATGGTGATACAAACTACTGTTATTGCATGACTACACGTTGTGAAGGGTATATAAGATTCGGCACAGCCCAATATAGTGCTCTTACTTGTTTTTTTTTACTTTAGCTGGTATTTTAAATAAAACAAGTAAGAGCACTATATTCGGCTGTGCCGAATCTTTTATACCCACCACCAATTCTGTGTACATTTAAAGCACAATATTTATTATTTTGTTAATCGCTTGGAATAATCTCTAAAATAAACATCACTTTCTTTGTAGAAGGTGGTTAAATTTTAAATTTAAAACAGGTCTGTATAAAATGTTAGAATATCTATGAATGCCTTTTTAATTCGTGAAATGAGAAGCATTCCTGTTTTTCACGATAGTGTGGCAAAAAAACAGTCAACTTCGACTCATCATCGTGCCAAACAATTGAGCATCAGCAATGTTATTGAAAATTTGGACTATCGGATCGAGGTGTGCCGTTGAGGTCGCGGGGGCCATTTGGCCGATATTTTGTTCCACACATAATTGAACCATACAAACATTATCATTAAAAAAGAAATGATAATAATTTCCTAAATAATTTGTGTTTTATTCAAAATCATCAATCGGCCCTTAAAATTAACCCACCCTTTATAACTTCGATATGCTGGTAAAATGTTTTCGTAAATTAAGTGTTTCAGTGAAAATGGGCGTTAAAGTAAGCGTGTTTATAAAATTTCTGCTAATAAATACAACTTAGATATTTCAATATAGTCCGTAATTCTTCCAAAATATTTATTCATTGAGAAATTATATGAATTTGAGATAAGGCATTGTATAGGATGTGGGCGTAAGAGTCGGCGTGTCACCTAAATTTTCTGGCATAACAATAACATTGACTAGAAGGATTTCCGTAGCAAATTTTATCATCATACCTCTAATTTTGTCGGTTTTATAAATTTAAATTTCATTAACAGTAGATAACGTGAAAAGTGGGCGTTATAGTAGGTGTGTCGAAGTTATTTATGCTAATAAATACAACTTATAAATTTCAATAAAGTCCTTTATTATTCGATTTGTAGAGAAATTATAAGAATTTGAGAGCAAACGTTGTATAGGAGGTTGGCGTGTCATATTTATTTTCCGTCAAAAGAAAGCCTTTGACCAAAAAGCAATTCCTGCAAAATTTCAGAATCGTAGATCTAATTTTGCCACTCTTATTACATTTTGATCTCTAACTCCCTTCCTAGTGCATGCATTTAGGCAATTTTTAGGTAGATATATTGTTTTTGCTCAGGTAGTTTATATTTGGAGTTTCATGACTCATACGTAGATGCTGGTGGACACAACTCCATTTTATTCGATGTTGGAAGGACATGGTTCTTTCGACCTACTCTTGCATTACGAGCTATAACTTTCTTCCTTATATTCCGATTTAGCCAATTTTCTATTCCAAACAAACCTTGTGTATAAGACATATTCTGGCAAAATTTGAGCCCACTAGCTTTTTCGATGGGACCTCTATCGTGCTTTTAACAGACGGACAGACGGACGGACATAGCTAGATCGTCATAAAATAAAACCCCGATTAAGAATATATATATACCATTTTTTTGGTTGCGGGTATAAAAACTAAAATACTTAAAAAAAACACTTTACAAAAAAATTTGTTTAGCTCTTTTACTAAAATTTTGCAAAAAATATTTGACCTTGTGTCACAAAAATTGGTCTGGTGATCACGCTCGGATCGTCCCGGGTATACAGTGGGGTATAGGGGTATAGAGGAGAGTTTTATCTACTAAATGATGCTAATTTCTTTTTGTTATCTTATGTTTTCTAGAAGTTATGGTGTATTAAAAAAAGGAATTTAGGAAAATTTAGACCTAAAGATAAAAAAACAATTATTTCTAAGCATTATAAACTATTTATTTTCATGTACTAATGGCTAACAAATTTTAAAATTATACAAAACTTATTTCGTTTGAAAATCTTTTAAAAGTAAAATGTTATAGAACTTTAAAAATCAAAATCTTACTAATAAGTTTCCCGTTTTAGCAAAATGCTGAGCATGTCTATTTTGAATCACCCTGTGGCCCTTAAAATTTAACCACCCTTTACAAAAAAATAGATAAATAAAAAAAATTTTGTTAAAATATGTATTTTAAATATTCAAATACTTATTTTAAATCTACTGATGCACAGTTTTTTTAATATTTTTAAATCTTAAACCTCATAAGACTGTGTGTACAACTATATGTAAAGTTGGGCACAAATCATTACTCTAGTTAATTTTTGTCAACAAACTTCGGTCATTTTCGTTTTCACAAACCCCTATAAAATTCCTTTGTAGTTTGGGCAAAAAAATGTTACTAGAGTCATCTAGTGTTCTACGTGATGTTTAGCAAAGACATCATCCTCAGTGTTTGCAAAATGTAGTGGCGCCTTCAACAGATGTCGCCATCTGCAATGAATAAATGCAAATGAATATGACTAATACATTTTTATAAAAATTAAAAAAAAAAGTGGACGTGGCACATTTATTTTCCGTTATAACGAAGACTTTGACCAAAAATCCATGTTTGCAAAATTTCAGAACCGTACATATAGTTTTGTCAGTTTTATTACGTTTTAAATTTCAAATATACACTGATCGGTATAAATTTTCGTACATTTTGACCTATAACTCCTTTTCTAATGCATAGATTTAAGCAATTTTTGGGGAGAAATATTCTTTTGACTCGAGAAATATATATCCGAAGTTTCATGACTCTACGTTTATCCGTTTGGACACAATTCCATTTTATTCGATGTTAGAAGGACACGGTTTTTTCGACCTACTCTTGCTTTTCGAGCTATAACTCTCTTCCTAATATTCCGATTTAGCCCATTTTCAATACCAAACAAACCTTGTCTATAAGAAAGATTCTGGCAAAATTTGAGCCCCCTAGCTTTTTCGGTGCGACCTCTATCGTGCTTTCAACAGACGGACAGACGGACAGACGGACAGACGGACAGACGGACAGACGGACGGACATAGCTAGATCGTCATCAAATCAAACCCCGATTCAGAATATATATACTTTATGGGGTCTAAAATGGATATTTCGATGTGTTACAAACGGAATGACAAAATGAATATACCCCCACCATTTTTTTGGTGGCGGGTATAAAAACCAGCTGGTCTTGTTCTTTTACTCTCATATCTGGGTTTGTTACGGAACGATTTTAATACAACACCCATGTCTGATACTCGAACAGACGGACATCCGGACAATTATCAATTGGCTTCCTTAGTCATATGCTTTTCGAAGATATTTATCAGGTCGCAAACGATTTTTATCAAAATTTTACATGGACTAACAAACCTATATTTACCTTTACACTTTGTGTGAAGGGTACAACAATTCTTTTTAATTCAATATCACCACCACTAAGAGAAAAAAAGCACTTTGCCCACTTTAGAAATGCCGCTGTCAGATTGTTATTATTTAAATTTAAAATATTCTACTTACAAAACTATAGAAATATTTCAAGTTTTACATTTTTTAGTTTTTAGTGTTTTTGTTTATGTAATCAAAACACCCTCTCACATTGTTAGAATATCAATTTTGATCGGTGGTAGTTTTGCTGGTATTTATTATTTAGAAGTATTGTTGTATGATGATTGGCTTTAGTTGACTACATTTTGTCTATTGTTTTTCTTTTTTGCTATGGTTTTGTTTATCCACATGTTGTATTCGTATTGTGAAGAGCTTTTGATTTAAGTTTGTTTCTATTGTTGAAATAGTTTTTAAGTAAGAGTTTCCCAACCGGACGGTTTACTTGTGAAGCACTTGCCTGGTGTCTTATAGTTTTATTTTCGTAATATAATCATGTGTTAGATCCTAAAGTATATTTTTTTAAAACGTTTTAGACAAACATCAAATATGTTTGTTGATCTTTTCCTAACTTACGGTTGCGTGATAATAGCGACAGACCATAGAAAGTTTCTTGTTAAAATCTTGCTACCAAAATTTTATTAAAATATCTTTTGTGAAATTTATTTGTTATTTTTGCTGGCATAAAACCCTCTAAGATCCCCATAACTTTTAAACAAATAAGCAACAATGTTATTGTTAAACTAACTACTTTGTGTTAGTTGAAGTGCATACAACTATTTATAAAATCAATGCGAGTGTGCGTTTTTTCTCTTTTTATTTTTTTCTATTTAAGTTTTTCCGATCCAACACAATGTAGAACTTATTGTATTGGCTCTGATGCAAATACAAAAAATAAACTTTGTTTTCTACAAATTTTTATTTTTTTTCAAATATATAAAAACAATCGTTGAATTTATTCGTTTCAGATTGTTTCTTTTTAAGAGCAACACAATTGCTTGCACCAAATAACTTTAAAACTAGAAAATCAAATCAAAATTTGCTTTCACTTACTAACAAAATAAAATATTGAATATTTTTAGTACAAAAAACATAATAAAGAATATGCTTGGGTTAAATAAAACTAAAATTATTTGTAATAACTTAAAGAAAAATATGATATTTTTCAGTCATTTTACACATAAATGTTTCTTTTTAAAAATTTCACATTAAGCTGAGTAAATAAAATTTTTATAAATTTTATACAGTTAGAAACTTATTGCTTATTCTTTCCAGAAAGAAAAAGTGTTATGACAACGAACGGATATACAGACAGCCGGACATAATTAAGGCCACGGTACTAGAAAACCAGGTAAACTGTTTCATATAATAAAAACAAAAACATCAGGCGATTCAATTTTGTATAAAACGACAAACTGTCACCACATATACGTATTATTCTTTGACGTATGTCAGGGATGGAAATTTAATTTTGTTTATGTATAAAATTTAAAAAAAAAATATTGTATATAAAGTGCAAAAAAATTCTAATTATAACGTTTATATCAAATATTGAATACTATTAATTAAATTAGGATCAAATTAAATTCCCCATCCCCGTATTATTATTTTTCTTTATGTATTATTTATTTATATTTTTCACATTTGTCAATGCTTTTTTAGAAGTTGTATATAATAATTAATTAAAAAAAAACTTCTTTCTTTCTTGTGCAATATTTTAAGTTACAGTTTTTCACAATTCTTCGACAATGTTTTTATTTAATATTAAATTGAGTGTGTCTAAATTTAAATACAAACTAAACACAAATTTCGCCAACATGTCGCTTACAGTTGATGTTCAGCTATGCTAAGTCTACGTGGTTTCATGTATCACGCTTAATGCCGATCATGAAGTCACAAGAATAATTAACGCAATAATTAACAGAAAAAAAACATTAACACAACAATATAGCAACATTTGTCCGATGATTGTCACTTATCGCTTGATTTATATTTATTTGACGTTTCTGGTTTAAAATATATCCTCAGTTTTTGGTTACAGCACCTGTTTACGAGATTTAGTTTTCACGAAAAATCACTGTGTAAGGTTTAATTTACCTGTAATGAAAATATAATGATTTTTATAATAAAACTTGATATGACATTGTCTCAAAAGAGTTTGTGTTAATGATTTTTATCATTTTTGTTTCATTTTCCGAGATTATAAAAATACCTTTTGAATGTGACAGCATTCGTGAATGAGGCTTACAAAAATTACTCATTAGTCACACACTGTAAATGCACGAAAAGCCTTGGATTCCATAGAAGGTTCGTAAAACACGCGCTAATTTTCTGCGATTTTGAATAAATAAAAAAAGGAATAGTTTAAGGTACGGAATCAGCATGATCTAAGCTGAACTCTTCCAGCACCACGACTACTTTTATTATTGTTTGTCAAACATATGAGCAATTAACCGAAAAAATGAAGCCACTTTGGAATAGCCTTCCATTGGGTCGGCACATAGACATACTTATTTAAAATCTTATAATAACACTTGAACCTCAAGTTGATGTTTTACAGAAGGAGCCTATGCATTTTAAGGTGAAAACCGACAGTAGTTATAGTGGCATTGAATGTGAACTGACAGATCCAAAACTATTTAATAAAAACAAATTAATCGAACTAGTCAGAGATTAAGGATTGTGAAATACAGTTTTGGATTTTGATTTCTAGGATAAAGCAAATAAACTTGAGAAAAAACAAGCGAAAATTTCTTGTTATCGCACAAGAGATAAAAATCTGCTTATATATTATGCAGAAGAAAATTATATCGTATTATGTAAAGATGTTTCTGGTTTAATAACTAAACAATGGAACTTCACAATTTGGTTTAAAATCAGTCGCGTCTATTCAAAAACAAAGGATGCCCCGATAGACTAGTCAGCAGTGTGCTGTTCTGCTAGTTTGGGGGTTGCGGGTTCGATTCCCGCCGGAGACTCTGGACTTGTCTGCTTCTTTTCTATTCTATTCTATTCTTACTTTTCTATTCAGGTATCACAAAGGGATCAATATAATGGACCCAAGTGAGCTGCACAACAGCTGCCTGTTCTACCTAACCTATTCATTAAAACATAGTATAAAATGTGTTCTCTTCCACAAAAAAAAATAATTTTATAAGTTGCCAATTGCATATTCCTTAAAAATACAAGAAGAATATACCACTATTACTCTGGTTTTTAAGAAAATTATATATCGATGCCTTACTTCCTCAACCTCGTAACTTAAAAAATACGGTTTTACTTTTTCATATCAAACGATTGTTTTATGCTTTAACTAAAAAAGATTAGTATATTATTACTACTAACAGACATAAATACAATCAATTTCTTAATAATTACATTTAAACTTTAAACCAAACACCGAAGTATAAAAAGATGAACCGTTTTTTTTCTCTCCTGAAAAATTTTATTTTTTAAGATACGAGCTTGAGAAAGTAAGGCATCGATATGTGGAATACAATTGGCTCATATGTGTTGATTTCAAAATGGTGTTTTCAAAAAACAATGTTGTTAAAAACAATATTCCTGTTTGATTTGCTTGTGGGACAGTATAGCAACAACAACATTGGATTAAAAAAGATTAGCCTTCTCGGAAAATACTAGTTGCAGAACAACTTGACTTGGTATACCCACCTTAGTAATAATTTTTGTCTCTGTTACATATAAAATTATTACTTCTAAAACAATTGGTTTTTTTATCAAAGAAGTTTCCAAAACCAAGCACAGAGAACACAAAGCAGTCAAGGACTACAAATATGATCCTTTATAAATAATAATAGAGAACTCAAATTTTTGGATACTCTGATAGACATTGAATAAATACCTTTGAATGAGTTTCTTTGGCTTGTCAAAATTTTTTGAGAAAATTTATAAATTTCCCAACACGTCGAACGACTGATAGGACACTTTCAAAAGCCTGATAGTAATATGAGCATTAAGCTATTTTCTCGCCGATCTAGAGGACCTTACTGAATAACAGAGCATACGATTCCACAAGAACTCCGTTCTATGGAAGTACGCTTTCAGGGCTACTGGAACGCAGTTAGCTGACTATTATTGAAGCCATCTAAATAGCTCTCTTCCCACAGACTTATCTAGAAAATTGTTTGTCATTATAAGACTAAAATAAAATAGAATTATCTCTAATTAACAGTATTGTTTTATAAAAAAAGGAGTTTATTATTTATAAATTATAGATAGAGTTTCAGCCGCGGAAATAAAATCATTATCAAAAATTGGACTTATATCGTGTAAGACAATTCACTGTGCGAATTATATGTATGTTTTATTGAATCTGAGATACATATTTCTTAGTCTTATGCATTAGATGACAAAATTGAGTTGATAAACAAGGGTCAAAAAATTACTCTACATATTTAACATACAACAATTGTATGTCTATGCAAAGATCTTTATATTTCATATGCATTACACTATTACAAATTTAAAAAAAAAAATTCTTATTTCATACAACTATCAGCTTGGGGTGCGAAACAAATATTTAATCCCCAACTTAAGGTAAAATTTTATTATTCTTTTATATGAAATATTCGTCTTGAAAGATACTAAATCATTTTTATTATTCTACTCTCTAATATAAATACCTGGAGCGAAGAAAACATTTTATAAACTGCTCAAAATTAAAATACATTTCTTATCCACCTTTTTCGTTCCATAATAAAAAAAAAAGTGAAAGAATTATTTCAAATTAAATTTAATAAAGACAGAAGAGCTAAAATCATTCTGTTAAACCACCACAAAAATCTAAATAAATCGAAAAAAAATTAAACACAAAACAAAAGGCAAAAAAGCAAAAAGTATGAGAAAAAATTCGGAATAAAAAAATCAAAATTAATTAGTCAACACTTAAACTTTTCACGCAGTGTGAATTTGTATTTTTCTTAATACTACTTTTAGCTTCACATTAATTCAACTACTTTCCACTACCTTTTTTTTAGAAGAAAGAAACTGAACTGCGTCTGGAACACCAGAAAAATCAAACAAAGAAAGAAAAAAAAACAGAAGCGAAGAAAATAAAAGAATTCCACATGAAGAAAACGAAATGAAAAAGTAGTTGTTAACAACAACAAAAATTAAAAGAAAATAATCATAAAAGTAGTTGAGTATTAAGTGAAAAGAAATTTTTAAAAAATACAATGCGATGAAAAAAGTTTGTATAAAATAATTTTTCTTTCATAAAATCAACTATTAAAAATCATTCTTAACAAAAGAAGTAAAAAATTCAATTAAAACTCGTAGAAAAATGAAAACAACAAATTTTAAACTCATTTTATGTGGTTAATACTTTGAAGGCACTAGAGCGTCAAGTCAAAAACTTTTGCAAATCTCAACAGCATTGAACGTGGTAGTAACATTCAGCATTTAAATATTGAAAGTTTCAAGACGCCAGTAACAACTATAAAATAAAGTTCTGTAAGAAAAAAAAAAATTAAGATTTGGAGAAAATTAAAAATTTTCCTTTTATATAAATAGTAATAAGGGTTGGATAAAAGGGATTTAGTTTAAAATATGGCATCGTATTCACATTCAAAGGGATATTATTTTACTAATAATCTATTTTAAAAAAATGTTTTAGTTAAAAAAAATGTTGCAAAATAAAAATTTCCAATAACTTGTCTTTTTGCAGAAAATTTTTAAAAATGTAATTCCGTGTTATACATCAAACGTTCTAAACACTGCCGATGGAAATTCAATAAAACTTAAATTCTTCAACTATCACTTTTAGAGCCGAGTATCCAATTAAAAGAATATCCAGAATAAGCTGGATCTGCGTTTGGACATTTAAATGCGTATTTAATTACGGAAATTTAAGGGCAAGTAAGCCATGATTTGGATTTTATTTAATTCATAATTTTTTTTTAACTTAGAAACTTCACTTATCTATAGTCCTGGAGAAATTTTCATAAGTCATTCCAGGGCAAAGCTCAGGTTGGCTGCCAATCAAGAACATATTTCAGAGCTTTTGCTTTGCACAATACACAGAACTATAACTGCTTTTGATTTTAACTAGAGTTTGAAAATACACAATAGCAAACGTTTGCTTTTGTTTGTTGCCGACTTAGCAGTGGGTAAAACAAAAATTAAAAAAAACTTTATACGGGTTTGTCATTTAGTTTTGCATTGTTTTTGCACGCAAAACTTTATAATAACAATATTAACGTTCACAGCTAGAAAAAGAAAATAATGAGAAAAAATTACATTATTAAAGTAAATACGTTTTGGAAACGTTTATAGATTGATTTGATAACTATAAGAGAGAATATTTGTTTTGTTTTTGAGTGAAATTGAAGTAACATGTTTCTTGTTTTCAATATTAGGCAAACAGCGCAACTTTTATCTACACACAATCAAAATTAATCACGAACTAAAATACATTCGATATTTTGCTCTGTCCTCAGTGGTACGATTATAGAAGTAAATCGAAGCAAACTAAAGAATAACAAGCCAATTATACTGTTTCTGCTGCTGTCATTGCAAAAGCATTTGTTTTGTTTTTGTACATATTCAAAACGATTTGTTTGTCATAAGAAAACTATAATGAAATCAAAAGAATCTAGTATATTTCTAACCATATACTAGTTACTTTATAAACTTTATAGTTACAGCTATAAACTTTCTGGTATCACCAATTACAAAACATTACAATAACTCTTAAAGATCACACAAAACATAATATTTTAGTTGAAAACCCGTGCAAAAGGTACGCTATTTCTTCTTAATCTTGCATTTTTAAGTTATACAACACCTCAATGAGAAGGCCAAAATCATACAGACATATGGTTGGTTGGTTAACGTCGTAGTTCACTACACGCACACAGTCAAGTATAGTCTGTATAACACCGTTTTGATAGAACCATATCACTCGTCAGTTCTAATGTGTTCCAGAATAAATCCCGTGGCTGTGTGGTATCTCAGTAGATAATTCAGTCTAACTTCAGGTATCGCAGGGAGGCGATCCAGTACATGTTTGCCCAGCCGTCTGTGTCTCTAAGCCGCCAGTGCAGGACATTCGCAGAGAAGGTGGAAAACCTATTCCTCCTTCTCCTTGACTAAGCCTTGACAGTACCTTTCTGCATTGGCCAACTCAATTAGACGTAATAATGTACGACCTAAATGACAAAAGTGCCGCCTGGCTGTCGACAAAAATACCAATATTTCCGTGAATATTCCTGTCATTCAGTACCCTACATGCCTCGCTGATAACGAGTATTTCTGTCTGAGATACGCTGGAAGAGAGCTCAATCTCCGGTTCATCAGAGAAGACACCGGAGACATCCAACACTACATTCCGTCCTAGAACCGTCCATATAGATCCTGGTGTAAAATCTCCTGATAAAGTCACCCCCATGCCACTTACTCCTGGAGGGAATTAAAGACCCTGTATATCCCATCAAAGTCAATGTAGAGCGTAACGTGGCCAGAGGGTTGGTTGAAGCTCAAATACAGCGTGGCCAATATCCTAGTATAGCCATACGTTCTCGATCTCCAACAACATACAGACATATAGTTTCAGCAAGACGATTACTACAGATTAAAGCTAAAAAATATATATTTTATTTGTGAGATTCAACACTATGAGGCTTTATTTATAACTATATTTTTATACCCGCCACAAAAAAAAATGGTAAGGCTATATTCATTTTGTCATTTCGTTTGCAACACATCGCAATATCGAAGTGAGTTATAGGTCGAAATGCAAGAGTACGTAAAAAGCTCATTACCGTAGAGTCATGAAATTTCGAATGTATATTTCCTGAGTAAAAAAAATATTTTTCCTTAAAAATTGACAAAATCTTTGAATTAGGAAAGGAGTTATTAATCAAAATGTACGAAAATTTATACCGCGCAATGTATTTTTCGTTGTATTTAAAATTTCATATAATTTCTCTATGACTAAAGATTATAGAAGAATAAAGGAAATTGAAATATCTGAATTGAATTTATTAGCAGAAATTACTTCGACATGCCTACTACAACGTCCACTTTTCACGTAATCTACTGTTAATAAAATTGAAAAGCTCATAAAGCTTACAAAAGCTATGATGATGAAATTTGCTACAAACATCTTGTCTAGTATATCGAAGTTATACAAAGAAACTGATACATATTTTAGTATAAAGAGATTATTCCATAGCGATTACTGTTAACAGCAAAATATATATAAAAACACATTAAATTGGTGGTGGGTAAAAAAAATTCGGCACATATAATTTTCCTTGATGGTTGTATTCAAAATCCTTTTATATTTGTTTTATGCTTCAGTTTAAGAAATATTTTGAAGTGTATTTTTATTCTGACACAAAACAAGGTTAAAGTTTCGATAACAACAAATTACTTTATCTACTTTTCTTCTATTGTACATCCAATTATATTTATATAAAAGTACCCAAACATTTCGAAATAAATTTATTATATTCCATTTGCCTTTTGCCTCTACCAATTAACTACTAATTGAGTTAAATATTTATAAAACATATTCCATTTTTATACAATTTATACAATTTTGCAACTTTTTATATATTTTTAGTTCATTTTTTCCCTCTACTTCATAGTAATAACATTTATTGCCTTTGTTTGTTTCTATGTTTGACTGTTTGTTTGATAGCATTTGTTTGTAAAGCTCATTTTTTCAAGTTATTTAATAATTAAAGTTTATTTAGTTCTTAAAACTTGATTATATTCTACAAGCAAGCACTATTTATAAAGTAACAACAACAATCTAATTGTGTGTAGAACATTTTCGATTTTAATATTTTATGCATTTATTTTATAAAAAGTTTTTCAATTAAATTTTTATAAATAAATTAAATGTAATAAGAATCTAGCATATATGCACTTTAGTTATTATGACTAAATAAATATTGTAATTTTTATTAGATAAAAAGGTTGTAGGAGAAAGTTCAAAAATTAAAAAGAATTAATTATGTGTTTATAACTACTTTATAAGGATAATGTATACGTATATATCTTACATACATTCGCACATTAAGTACTATAAAAATAGAAGCTGGATAATTTAATGTGTCGAATTATTTTATACCCACCATCTACATACATTGAATACAAGGTTAGAGGTAATTTTTTATAGTGAACTCGCCTTATATAGGAGGTGATCGTAAAAACAAAAGCTAAACATTCACTGAAATATCCAGACCATTGCTCTGGACAATTCTACAGGCCTGTTTTAAAAAACAATACTAAAAAAGTATAAAATATATTGTGTCACGTTGTGCTAGAAAACAATCCCTGGCATGCAGTGCCGGTCAAAATAATAACACCAGCAACACTTATAATCTTATAAGTGGAAAAAACTGATATCAAAGATTTTTTTTAACAAATGTTAAAAACATTTATATATTTTCTGTAACGTTCTGGTGTGGTTAGGTTTTGTAAAATTTCATTACTTTCAATTAGTTATGATGGATAAATTGTCAACATATAAAAATTTGGGCGGTCAATATAATAAATAGCATCACTTAGCATATCTTTAATTTGTTCCTTTAGGTGATGCGAAGAGAAAAAATTAATGAATTATATTACATTTTAAATTTATCTTTGTAACATTTACTCTAGCTTTCGGTTAAAAGATACAGTAATCTCAATTGCAGTTCAGAAAAGTGCTACTTCTTTATTTTAAGCATGTTTCCAAACGATTGGGTTTTAAGCATATGTAATTAGACTACTTGAAAAATTTAGAAACGTTCTATGGATATGTGATTCGAAAATCGTCTTTTCATAACCACCACCAAAGAAATGGTGGGGGTAAATTAATTTTGTCCTTCTGTTTGTAATATATCGAAATATTCATTTTAGACCACATGAAGTATCACTTTGGGACGATCTACCTATGTCCGTCCATCTGTCCGTCCATCTGCTCATCCATCTGTCCGTTCGTTTATATGTGATTCGAAAATCGTCTTTTCATAACCACCACCAAAGAAATGGTGGGGGTATATTAATTGTGTCCTTCTGTTTGTAACGTATCGAAATATTCATTTTAGACTCCATTAAGTATCACTTTAGGACGATCTCGCTATGTCCATCCATCTGTCCATCCATCTGTCCGTCCGTTGAAAGCATGATAGAGCTCGAACCAAAAGTGTTAGGGTACTCAAATAACACCAGAATATTTTCTATTCAAAATATTTGTTTGGTATTAAAAATTGGCTAAATCGGTTTATTAGAAACAGAGTTATAGTTCGTAATGCAAGAGTCGGTAAAAAAACCATATCATTCCAACATCGAATAAAATGCAATTGTGTCAAAACGCATTGATGTAGAGCGATGAAATTTCGAATGTTTATTTTCTGAGTCAAAAAATGTCTGTCACTTTTTCGAAACATTTACAATTAAAATGTAATAAAACTGACAAAATTATATGTATGATTCTGAAATTTTGCAGGAATTGCTTTTTGCAATAACGGAAAATAAACGTCAAACGTTCACTTTAATGCCCTCCTCTCATATAACGCTTTATTTTAAATTCATATTATCTTTATATGAACAAAAATTTTAAAAAATGGATGTAATGGATTATGTGAGTTAAATTCAAACCTCAATTATATAATTTTAAAAGTAGGTGGTGACATGCCTACACAAAACTTCTATTATTTTCTAACTACCAAACTAGTATTATCATTTTAAAGTAGAAATTCTTAATGTTTCATTGCAAGACTAAATTAAAGAAAATAAATTAATAGCAAATCAAAGTTACATCAAGAAAGTAAACATATTTTAGTATATGGAGATTATTCCATAGCAAATACTGTTAATAACAAAATAATAAATTTTGGGCTATAAAAGTACATCAAATTGGTGGTGGATATCAAGTCGATTTCATTCGATGTTTTCTTTCATTTTTACACAAAAGCTAAATAGATATTGACTATTTGCAATTTAATTTAACAAACATAATAAAACTTTGTTTTAAATAGTCAGTAGACTGAACCAAATTATTATTATTATTTAACATGACGTTTCATGAGTCTGGCAACAACAAAAGTATTTTTTAAAAACATTAATATCTAATATTTAAAAGAATGGAAAAATCAAGGACAATATCGCACAAGAATTTATAAAACAAGAAATGACTTTAAAAATTATCAAGTTTTTAACAAGAAAAAAGTACCAAATATTTGAATATAATTTTTTATTTTATTGTTAAACTTAAATGATTTTTTTTAAGGACTTTATTATTTTTTATTTTGGCTCTAGTTCATTTTACTACTAAATTTCTAATTTTTATATGAAAAAATCGAAAAATTAACATATACACATGGCACGGTGTATCGATCATATAGACCGGTCAGTACCAACTTTCCGTTGAATAACTGACTAAACAAAAAACATATATGATTGAGAAATGTTGTGAGTATCACAACCAACAAAAGCTTTCATTAATATCAGACTGATGGTTTAAAGCAACAATAAAAATGTGATAATTAAAAGAATAAAAAAAGGGGAAAATTTGGTTAATTTCGTTCTCACTCAATACAGCAAAAAATATGAATTTGTATGTAAAGTTTAATTTACAGAATCAGTTTTCATACAAACTTGTGAGTTAAATAGATGATATTTACATCCAACACTGAGACATTCTGATCAAAGAGTGCTGATCGTGAAACCGTAGCTGGTTTCAAAAATGCATTCCACTCGGCAGGTGTCGGGACTAAAACTTAATAAAAAAAATTAATTTTAATTTTTACTTATTTAAGAAAATATTTAATTATACTAAGCTTTTCAGTGATTCGAAGCCATTTAAAATAAAAATTACTTTTCCAAACAGGCCTGTATAAAAAGCAAACAAATTTTGATTTATATTTTTTCTAAACTATTAATCAATTTGTACACTAAAAAAACAATTTACATTATTAAAGCAAATATATTTTAATGAATAGAAAAAATTTTAAATTTTTTGAAAATTCTTTAATGTTAAAATCTTTTGTGAATTAAATAAAATTATCTGCACAGAGGCTTCAACAATGTTTTTTACTAAATTGTTTTCGTCTCGTCTAAACAACGAATATTCCATTTATATTTCGATTATATTCGAATTATTTTACAACATAATCTATGTACATCTATTCAAATTTAAGTAAAGGCCAAATTCCTTTCTGCAGCTGTATCAAGGTTAAACAGAATAATATCTTTTATTGGTATCAATTTGCACTTTGTTCGTAAGCTTTTTTTTTGTTTTCTGGTTTTATTCGAAAAGCGAATGAAAATTGTGTTTCACAAAAAGTTTTAGTTTAGGGGTAAAATACACGTTTTAGATGTGTTTTTTTGGTTTTGCAATATTTCAATGTTAAGGAATGCAAAAACAACTATAACAACAACGATAACAATAGTAATGGAATTCTAAATGTATACAGACATACACACACACATACCATATAGACAGAAATATTTTTGGTTTGTTTTGTTGTTTTATTTGAAAATTCCAATCACGTCAGTCGGCGCATATGGTCAGACATTGGTTTAATAAGAGCGAACGAATGTAAAGTTGCTTCTTTTCCGTTTTTATTTATTTTATTTTCCATGCTTCCACGTTGTTCTTTTATATTTTATTTTTAAAGTATGAGTTTTTGTGTGTAAATGCAATTTTTTTAATTTCTCGTTTTTGGTTTCTTCTTTTTTGTTTGCATTTAAATCAACAACAACCTTTTGTAGGTTTTCTCTAACTTTTTTTTTGTATTTTGAAACCAAAAACTCGGTTACCAACCATTTTGTTGCCACAGTCTTTACCACACTTTTTATTTTGTTTTTGCTGTTGGTATTTGTGCTGCTTTTTCGTATTAAACCAAATGAAAGTTTATATACATTTATACGCATTTGTTGCTATTGCCATTTAACAAAAAACTAACAAAAGCTGGTGTAAGGAAAGTTAAAGCAGACAATAAAATCATGCTCCTGGGGTCGGCAGCACAACAATTTTCCTAGTTTTATGCAGACTCACACATGTGTCCATTTCCACTTGAATATAGAGAAACTAATATCGTTTGTTATTAGCAGAAGTACTTTTGTTAATTTAACAGGAAGTACACTAGAAGCACCACAAAATATTGTAGATTCTAAAAAATAACTGCAAACGAAATTATATAAATGGAAGTGCATAATTAAAACAGTTAACTCGAACAAAATGATTTTTTTCAGATTTTTTATAATAAAAATTTTACTGAACTGAAGTATATTCTACCGAAAAATAATTTGAAAAAACTGGGAATTTCGAATTTTAATTTCCATAGAAAAAATGTCTGTAAAAAGTCAGGTTTTTATGGTATTTGGATTTTCAAAAAAAAATTAGTTTTATAGGTATGTTTTAAAATATATTTTGGTTTAAAAAGATTTTTAAATATTTTATAACTCTTTTAAATACGGTTGTAGTGGGTGATTTTTCTTTACGCTTGAGATTTGAAAATTAAAAAAACACACAGACAAAATGCAATGTTGAATAAATGAAAGACAACTAGAAGTAATTAAAACGTAGCGAAATTTTTATTGATGAAAAAAATAAGATGTCATGTTTTACTTTTATAATATGCAATGACCTTATCATTTTGAATGATTACAAAAAGTACATTTTTGCTATATTCGTTTATAAAAATATAAAAAAAATTTAGATATTAATAACAAGTATTTGGAGTAGAAGTTCTTTGTATTTTTGCAATAAAATAATAAAATGTATGTCACGTTAACGTTTTACTTCTCACAATATTTGATACTAGCTAACAACTTGCAAATTTTTATTGTTTTATATGTATGTAATTTTCATTTTACTAAAGTTCGTTTTACTGTTCAATTTGTATGGGAGATATCACGCCCAACTAAAATATAAAACAAAAATATAGTCTACGACCTTTAGGAAGGAACATAGAGCATTGGTCAATAGGATACATATTTTATCTTTATTATATTAGAGTAGATTTCTTTTGTAAACAGAAAAGCGATTCGAGTTCTATTAATATTTTTAAAGAAATATGATTTGTTTTAACAAAACACTACACAACACTACAAAGTTTATATTATCAAAAATAACTTATTTTAACAGTTTGACCATACATTTTTTTACTTAGTCCTAGTAAAATTGTGGCCACATTATAAAAGTATAACAAGTGTTTTCATCAATTGCAGCTATGGACAACATTCAAAAACAAACACAAACAAAACAAAACAAACAAACAAACAAAAACAAACTCTTTACTTTTTTTCCATAAACACACACTACTATTACGAAGGCATTTAAATTCAACTCAATCAAGAATATCACATACAAGGTTAAAATATATCTTTAGAAATTTGTAGTTAATTTTATTTGAAACAAATTTACTTTAACCTTATCAACAACAACTTAATTTCCACAAGTTTTACAAATAAATCAAAAAGTACATAAAATACCGAGCTTCCCAACGAGAGTTGAAGGTGCCATAATATTTACCAAAAAAAAATTATTTCCGAAAATATAACTAAAATTTTAAGTTTAAGGGAATTTATTTTAATTATGGGGAAAAATTTTTAATTTAAATAGAATTTTTGCAAAAATCTATGATACATTTTAAACGACTTTTTTTACGTTAACTTCTTAATTAAATATTGAATTGATTAAAAATAAATAAATCAAAATAATTCTGTCTCAAGCTTGATTTAAGAAATTTTATAATAATTGTGTAAATAATTAACTAAAAAGATCATTGGATAAAATTTTTTATTTTGAACGAAATTTCTAATGAATAAAAAAAATTGTTTAGAATTAAGTGTCTACATAAAACTTGTTGAGAACTACTGTTTGTTGTACCACTTTAACTATCAAACTAAATAAACAACAACAACAACAAAGCAAGTGAATAAACACTTGTTGATTATTAGAAAAATCTACAAAAGAAACGAACGTAACAGTTTGTTTGTTTGTTTCTCTGCATACGTTGCCCACCCTAAACGTTACTTTCCTTTCAGGTAGATGATAATCTTTGAGCAAATAGCACGCAATGTTTGTAGAGGATAATACGCCCATTAGTTAGTCGTTCATTTTCAACAATATAATACATAATACTTAATGGCAACCGCAAGAAAACAGAAATATGTAAAAAAAATTTGTTTCATAATAACAATCAACTGCTGCAAATGTGGTTCATATTTATGCTTTTAATAGATTTAAAAAAAGGAGATTCTTCAAATATTATTTTA
The DNA here is from genome assembly GCA_941918925.1 of Phyto melanocephala. Classification (NCBI taxonomy): domain Eukaryota; kingdom Metazoa; phylum Arthropoda; class Insecta; order Diptera; family Rhinophoridae; genus Phyto; species Phyto melanocephala. The sequence continues at coordinate 108,946,585 of OW799235.1, read as the reverse complement.
GGTAAAAAACAGGTTAAGCAAAAAAATATTTATATACACTGAAAGAAATACAGTGGCTACGATATTGCCACAACAATCAAATACTTAACTGTCTCAAATAGCTTTAACGTATTAATGTCATTGTATATTGGTAGCTCTTTAACTCAGCCAAATTAATGAAACTTGACAGGCATTCAGTTCTTAAAATCGGTACTAAAGTCAACAACAATATCGCAGAAAATAAAACTTTAACTTTTTAACTCTAATGTAAAATAAACTCTACTACTCTATTTACTCTACTCTACTCTAGATTTAAAATTTTGGTATTAAAAATTAAGTTTTTACGTAAAATCTGCTCATATCTGAGCCTAAAACTGTCGCGCAAAATTACCTATGGTCAATAATAAACAACAACCATTTCATCTTAAACTCAGAAAGGGTAAATGAAGATGGCTTGGTTACAGGCTAGGGAAACCAGCAATAATATTAACAGATAAAATTTTCAGTGAAATTTACTGAACACCTGCAAAAACAGTCATCTATCATACACATAGAAGTGTCAAATTCAAATTTAACTTAAGTCTTGTTGAACTAAAGCATAGATTGAAATTAAATAGTTAAGCTCCTATGTTTCCCACAAGAGTTTATGGAATTATATAAAAATATATGCTTTATTTATTTTTTATTGAACGAGAATAAAAAATTCAATTAAATTGCATATATTCAATTGTTTTTGAAGATGATATACCATAAAGGATCCTAATGATCATCCAATCATATGCGACATCTGAGCAGAAAGTTATTCATTGCGGCTTGAATGGTTGATGTCTTTATCGACTTAAGTATTTTTGTAACTATTTTTGTATACCTCCTGCTTGAGATTATCTACAAAAAAGTCTGGTGTAGTCAAAATAAGTTGCGTGGAGTGTCCTAATATATTTTATTTTGTTATTTTGGTTAAAACTCCTGCATAACTGGTCTGGCTATATGCACAGTTGCTCTATGTTGCTAGATCCAAATAAAATTGAAAAGAAAACGTCTTTCAAGCAGGATTAAAACAACAATTTTTTTATTTTCTTTAAATAACGCTCCCTAACATTCCCTGCAACACGATTTTTTTTAAAGAAGTAGAGCCCCACAATGCATTTTGATAAAACTGCCCGCCACACAGTGACCCATTCTGGGTACAGTTCTGTTTAATAAAGTATTTTTGGATTAGATTCACTACATATATGGCAATTTTTGATTGATTACATTGCCGTTTAGATCAAAATTGGCTTTATGTCTGATATACGAGGAATTTATCAAGCTGTTGGCTTTTCCGCCCTTTTCAATCAATTTATTATAAAGCTTGAAGCGAACAGGAATTCCAGAGGAATAAACTATCTGGTAATTTGGAATTTGTATGGAAGCAAGTTTAAGTCAGAATAAGTTATGCGTTTTTATAACTGACTCCTAATTTCTAATTTTTGCGTCAATAAAATTCGAGTCAAAATTCTTGAATTTACCTAAATTAACGAAGCTATAGTCCCAATTGCATGTTGAGCCCGAACGTACGGTAAAATATTTTTGTGATGCTTTTCGATTTGGTAAATATATTTACATCCCTCATAATTGTCAATTTACTTGGGGTTGTGCCGTTAAATTCGCGTTGCCAAGCATAGTACCACGCACTACCTAAACCCTGTTTCCAAGATCACAAACATTTAATTTATATTTTAATTTTGTAAAACATTTTGGTTTTTGGAGCACGATTTGTGAGAAACTATTAAGGTTAGTAAAAATGGGCCGTTACGCGATAGAACAACTTTTTTTCATTATTAAACAATTCTATACTATAATAATATCGGTAACAAATACTGCTTGACCAGCTTAATTTTCCACAAACCACACCAACCACTTGCACATTATGGATTCATCTAATTTTCAGCAAGCACATGCCAGTTCTCAGATCTCTAAAAGCATTAAAGTTTTCGACCATATTTTCTATGAACCTTTCAAACTGCGGCTGCCAACCTTTCATTATTTTCGAAATATTGTTAAGTAACAAAGACACACTTATCTATATGATAGACGCTCCAATTTTATTATTCATAAACTGTCAGCTATATTATTTTTTTGACACCCATTTTATCTATCTTATCTTTTATTAATCTTAAATTTTTACCATTTTATATCTATATTCGATTTTTATCACCTCGATCATATTTTTTCTTTGTGTGTATTTAAAAGCAAAGCAGATTTGTTTTTAAATCTTTTCTCTATTTACATTAAATAGTTTATTTCCATGTTTTTGCCAGCAATATATTTTTCCAATAAATTTATTTTCAATAACGAACCAGATTTTTTTCAATTGACTTCAAAAGCCGTTTTGTATTAAAATCATATGACGACTTTACTTGTGTATATTATTAAATAATTTTATTTTGGCTTTTATTTGGTTGTGATTTTTTTTCATGTTTTATCCGCAAACATTGTCTGGCTGTACATCAGTGGTAAGAGTGACATTGGCAGATAATTAAAATAAAAAAGAAACACCGAAACTGGTTAAAATACAATCAATAAAACCAAAAAAATAATAAAGGAAAATTTAAATGAATGGAAAACAAGTAGAGATTTTCAGCGCCAAACAAATGATTTAATTGTTTTTCGTTAACACATACAAATAGGCAGATGGATAAACTGACAAACCTTTTTCATTTACCTTTTATTAAATTGCTGCTCAATTAAAATTACAATGATTTGTTTTATGATGGACAAACAAAAGCACAATTATTCTAACAAAAGAAATAAATTAATTACGGATGTCGAACGATAGCAATCGTTTTTGTTTGGATATTATATGTTTGGAATTTTGTTGCAGTTTTGGCTTAAACATTTTGCATGTTAAAAAACAATCTCGCAAGTGTGTAAGGTAGGTCTTAAGCTAAAGTCTGTATTAAAAAATTTTCTTATATCATAAAAATGTTTAACAAATTTTATCGTTTTTTTAAATGTTTTTTTCTTTTATAAAATTTTTAATAAATTTGCTGTAATAGAATTTTTTCATATATAAAAAAGTAGTTAAAAACAATTTTGTTTAATAAAATTTTTATTTTTTTTTTTAATTATAAATACCATTATTTCTCAAATATCACCTGATGAAATATAGTCTTCAATTTTTTAATCAGACAAGTACAAATAAAAAACTATACGCATTATACTAAACACACAAACAGAGATGATAGAATGAAGATTTTATCTTATTTTTTAAGATTCTTTAATAAAAGTAAGATTTGAAGATCTTTTTCCCAAAATTAGGATTTTAAAAATGTTATTGCTTAACACATGGCGGACGCACTAATACACACACACGTATGTCAACTTGACGTTACATCAATAAAAGAATAACGCTTTGCAGAGCATTACCACTAGTTAAAGATTATAGTTAAGTAATCATTTAATGTTTTACAAGAAATATCGCCAAATCATATACAAGAAGATATTATTTCTATCAGCTTGAATATGGGTAATTTATAATTGAACAAACATTTACTCAAGTAAAGAATTTTCCAAAAAAAAACTTATTTCTCTCTTACAAAATGAAACACCTCGCATTATGTCCTGAGATATAATTTGTTTGAAGCACATGCGTGAGGCCGGGATTTACCTATAAAGAAAACGCCAAAATGCAACATATTGGTATTAAGCACAAAAAAGATATTAGACAACTATGTCAATGTACGTAAGTTTTTAATTAGAAATTTTAAATTTGAAGAAGATTTTGAAAGTAACAGCAATAGTCTAAAAAAATGTCGTCATTGATAACTTTTTTGTACTTTACGGCGCCTATATTTTGACCCAATATACATAACTACCAAAAAGTTTTTACTAGCAGAACAAATAAAACATTTTCCGAATTTATTTGATGACATTAAAACTTAATTACCACTATAGACTTTATTAAACATTAAATTACTAGAGCAAATAGTGAGTTTTTCCAACATAGTCCAAATCTGCGTTTAATTTAATACGCCTACCTAGTTCATCTGCAAACGTTAAATGTTAACCGTGTCAGTGCTTTATTATAAAATTGGTACTAAAATTTTTAAAAAAAATCTGAAACCTTCAAGTCATTATAATTGAAAAATTATTAACTAATTTCACTTATTTATTGCATGAAATTATTCTCGGCATAATTTTTTTGCCTGATAGTTTAATCACATAAATGTTAAATTTAAATTCACAAATATTGCTAAAAAATGTTTATAAGATTAAGAATAAACATGAATTATTTTTGTATTACACATACCTATTGCAAATTCAAAAAAAATAATATTTTTTTTCTATTTAAACTTTAAATTTGATTAATCGACAAAAATCTCTGGCACCACTGCAAACAAAAAAATTCATTGTACAACATTGCGTATGTGGTATGTGTATGCTCAACTCAATTTAACTCTATATTAATCATACGCACCCATGCAACTTATTTAAAACGTTTTTTTATGTTTTTCAAAAATCACAATTATTTAAATACTTGTAGTTCAGTCGTTGTCTCCTTTCATTGAACAAACACAATTACAAATAAATAACTAACATTATAACCTCTGTAAGTGCAATGTACTAATGCTATCCTTTTAAATTAAATTCATATAAGTTTTTCCTAAAAGTTTTTAAACATTTTTTAATTCACACTCAAAACCTTACGAATAAACTGAAAAATTTTGCTACTAGTATTGTTTGGAAAATTGTAAAATATAAATCAAATACTATAAATAATTCTTTGTTTACAAAAATTGTAATTGAAATAAAAATATTAATTTTTGCTGCACTTTGAAAATCTTTTAATCAAACATGTTTCATTTTTGTCAAACAAATCACATATAGAATTTAATATTTTAATGATTTTGTTCACATGTAAAAGTGAATGTTGATTTTGTAGACAACAAATAACTAAACAAAATAAAAGTATATAATACTAGCATTTCAAATTATAAATTCTATATTTCCATTCTAAAAATACACATATACTTTTTGTATCATATGAGACAGTGACGAATCTTAAACACTATTCATATTCAAATTGGTCTTTAGATGAGGAACGAAAAAAAAACTAAAACGAAAAAGTACTCTGTTACTTTAAAATGTATGGTGATGCACTTTTTATTTCTAAAACTTTTTTTAAAAATACATACTTCTTAGAAAGTTTTCCAAAAAAATTGTTTTAGAACATATTTAAGATATTTTAATGCGGCAAAAGAAGCAACTTGGTTGTTAAAGTAGGCTTAATAAATAACGAAATATATATGAAAGAAAGTTGCAAAAGAATTTTCTTCGTTTTATAAAAAAAAACAAAATGTGTTTACATATTTTTACCTTGATTTGACATCATTTCTCTATGTAGGGTAGTAAAACAATAACATTGTTTTTATACAAAATGAGGTCAATCCTCCAAATTTTCAAGAGCTAAAACCAGAAAAGGTATATTGGGCACTTATAAAAAGAAAATTGAAGAACACAAAAAAAGTGTTTCACAAAAGAAAGGTTAAAAAATATGGTCGAACGGTTCCAAATAAGTGACTAAAGCAACTATCAAATATCTAATAGACGGATTACCAGAAACATCCACGAGTTAATATGTAGTGGTTAGAACTATAAATGTTAAATTTTTTTATGATTTGTAAAATAATATCAAATAAGTACCAAAACAAAACTCTTAGAAAAACCGTTTTAAAATTTTTTTAATTAAGATATTCTCACACTTTAAAAATAATTATGTAAATTTTTAAATAATTTTTTTAATGTCACAATTAAAATTAAAATCTACAACAAAACTATAATTAATATGTTTGATTTAGATTAAAACTACTGCTCGCATAACAAATCTCTATACACACAATCCAGAATATTACGACGACTAATCACCCGCCTTTAAAAGAAAAAACTAAACTTTAAAAAATTATTTTTATACCCGCCACCAAAAAAATGGTGGGGGTATATTCATTTTGTCATTCCGTTTGTAACACATCGAAATATCCATTTTAGACCCCATAAAGTATATATATTCTGAATCAGGGTTTGATTTGATGACGATCTAGCTATGTCCGTCCGTCTGTCCGTCTGTTGAAAGCACGATAGAGGTCGCACCGAAAAAGCTAGGGGGCTCAAATTTTGCCAGAATCTTTCTTATAGACAAGGTTTGTTTGGTATTGAAAATGGGCTAAATCGGAATATTAGGAAGAGAGTTATAGCTCGAAAAGCAAGGGTAGGTCGAAAAAACCGTGTCCTTCGAACATCGAATAAAATGGAATTGTGTCCAAACGCCTTAACGTAGACTCATGAAACTTCGAATATATATTTCCTGGGCAAAGACAATATTTTCCCCCAAAAAATGTTTAAATCTATGCATTAGGAGAGGAGTTATCGATTAAAATGTACGAAAATTTATACCGCACAGTGTATTTTTCGGTATATTTAAAAACAAAAACGTCATAAAAGCAACAAAATTGGATGTACGACTCTGAAATTTTGCACACTTTGCTTTTTGGTAACACGCTTTCTTTTAACGGCAAATCAATGTGCCACGCCCACTTTTACGCCCACCTCCCATATAACGTTTTACTCAAAATTCATATAATTTCTCTATTAATAAAGATTTTGGAATTACAAAGGGCTATTTTGAAACACCTAAGTCGTACTCATTCGCATAAATAACTTTGACACGCCTACTATAACGCCCACTTTTTACGTTATCTACCGTTAATGAAATTTAAAAGCTCATAAAACCGGCAAAATTAGAGGTATGATGATAAAATTTGCTATGTACATCCCCCTAGGCAATGTCATTACTGTGCCAGAAAATTAAGGTGCCACGCCCACTTTTACGCCCACCTCCCATATAACGTTTTACCTAAAATTCATATAATTTCTCTACTAATAATGATTTTGCAATAATAAAGAGCTATATTGAAACACCTAAGTTGAACTCATTCACAAAAATAACTTTGACACGCCTACTATAACGCCCACTTTTCACGTTATCTACCGTTAATAAAATTTAAAAGCTCATAAAACCGCTAAAATTAGAGGTATGATGATAAATTTTGCTACGTCTATCCCCCTAGGCAATTTCATTACTATGCCAAAAAATTAAGGTGCCACGCCCACTTTTACGCCCACCTCCCATATAACGTTTTACCTAAAATTCGTATAATTTCTCTATTAATAAAGATTTTGGAATAATAAAGGACTATATTGAAACACCTAAGTTGCACTCATTAGCAAAAACAACTTTGACACGCCTACTATAACGCCCACTTTCACTTTTGAATTGTGTCCAGACGCATAAACGTAGTCATGAAACTTCGAATATATATTAATCGAGTCAAAAGAATATTTTTCCCTGAAAATCGCTTATATTTATGAATTAGGAAAAGAGTTATAGATAAAAATGTACGAAAATTTAAACCGCACAGTGTATATTTCAAATTTAAAACGTAATAAAACTGACAAAACTATATGTACGATTCTGAAATTTTGCAAACATGGCTTTTTGGTCAAAGTCTTCGTTATAACACTTTTTTCTTTAAATTTTTATAAAGATATATTAGTCATATATATTAGCATTTATTCATCTTACACTGTGCCATTTATTGTACTGTAGCTAAATATAAGATAAAGATGATAAGATAGATGACTCTACTAGCAACTACTAGATGGCATGCTAACAACTTATGCTTATGTTCTCCTGAAGTTATGCTCTATTAAAAATGGAAATTTAGGAAAATTTTGACCTAAGTAAAAAAAAAATTATTTCAACATTATAAACAATTTATTTTCATGTACTAATGGCTAACAAATTTTAAAATTATACAAAACTTATTTCGTTTGAAAATCTTTTAAAAGCAAAATGTTATAGAAGTTTAAAAATCAAAATCTTACTAATAAATTTCCCGTTTTAGAAAAATGCAGAGAATGTATATTTTAAATCACCCTGTGGCCCTTAAAATTTAACCATAAATTCACTTTCTTCCTCTTAAATTCATGTAAATTCTCTATGAATAAATATTTTGGAATACTAAAGGACTATATTGAAATATCTAAGTTATGTTTATTAGCAGAAACTTTATTGACACGCGTATTTTAACGGCCACTTTCATTGAAAGACTAAATTTACGAAAACATTTTACTAGCATACCGAAGTTATAATGGGTGGTTTTATTTTAAGGGACTATGTTGATTTTGAATAAAATTATTATGAAATTATTATCATTTATTTTTATAATGATAATATTTGTATGCTTCAATTATGTATGGAACAAAATATCGGCCAAATGGCCCCCCAACATAGGCGGCACACCACGATCCAATAGTCCATATTTTCAATGACACTGTTGATGCTCGATTGTTGGGCACGATGATGAGTCGAGGTTGCTTGCTCTTTTGCCACGTTATCGTGAAAAACAGCAATGTTTCCCATTCAACGAACTAAGATGGCATTCACAGATGTTTTCAAATTTCATACAGACCTGCTTTGCAGACATTTAAATATTGTTTACAATTCTCACGATTGTGGACGAATTCGAACGATTATGTTGACCAAAAGAATCACGAAGTGCACAAAATGCATTTTGATTTGAACGCCCATTTTTATAAAAATCTTTAATATTTAAAAGCGTTGCTCGATTGCGTATATTTCCACGGTTTAAATTGAGTTAGTCTGAGATTGAGAAATGTCTAATGAAATACAAGAAAAAAGTTGAAGTTTAGATGTGGTTCACCTTAAACATGGGCCCTTAAAATTTAACCACCCTCTACAAAGAAAGTGATACATATTTTATTATAAAGAGATTATTCTATAGCGATTAACAAAATAATAAATATTGTGCTTTAAATGTACACAAAATTGGTGGTGGGTATAAAAGATTCGGCACAGCCGAATATAGTGCTCTTACTTGTTACTATCTAGGAAACAAATAAAAATGATCAAACTAAATACCTAAATGAATTGACCATTAAACACAAATCTCTCACCCGTGAGTTCTTTCACTCCTAATTTGCCACAGTCTTAAAATCCTACGCTTTAAGCAGCTCTTAAACCAACACTAAATAGTACCGAAAATCTAAATATATTTAAAACCTTAAAAGCCACATTTTGTTATTCATTTTTTTGCAAAAAAGTACTTTTTTAAAATGCATAGAAATAACTAACACAACGATAACAACAGTGAAGGATGCAAAAAATCTAGTTAAATCTTAAAAAAAGTAAAATAATTATTTATTTATAAATAAATATGTCTACTTTTTGTAACATTGCACAACATTCAAGAATATATACATCACATACAGATGTATATATGTCTGCATACACATAGATGTTTTACATTTAATCATTTAATGTTCCCCTTTGTACAAATCACTATGTCGTCCTTGAATGTATTCGCATGTGTGCATGAATATGTTGAAACATACATTCCTATTATGTTTATTGTGTTTATGTATTCGTTACAAAATTAAAACAAACAAAAAAACAAAACAAAAACATAAAATATTATAATGGCCCAAATCATTCGTGCCCCAAAAAACAATTACAAAAAGAGAAAATATAAACATATAAATTAATGCATGAGTACTTACATACATATTCTACAAAATTTTATTAAATATTTTTTTAATTAAATATACTCGTTGTATTTAGTACAAACTTAAAAATAAACAGATTTTTTTTTCAAAGAAACTTTCAAGTACTTCTAATTGTCTCAAATTTATAAAAAGTTTTTTTTTCAAATTGTTTAATTGAATTAACAATAAAGCTCTTGATTTTTAATCCATTGCTGCAGGTCGCAGCTGTGATATTGTGAAAATCATAATTAGAAAGTTGCCCAGAATTGCAATAAAATCGAAAACTTTCAACTATAATATTTTTCCATTAAACATCAAATACAAATTAAAGTATTAAAATTTCTTTAGTATTTTTAAGTATTGTTTGGTAAGTACAAAAATTTGTTTGTTACAATAGCACTTTTATGTATGAAATAGTAAAATAAAATTTACTTTGAGCAACATTAATTTCCAGACTTTGTGAATAAATAAACAGTGTATTTATCCCTTTGTCATATTTTATGGGACAGCAATTAGAAGCCAAATTAATTACTTTTATGGCTTCTTTCTATATTGTTAACAATTATTTTTAGCAATTACAAAGAAATAATAAAATAACAATATCTACAGTAATAAGTATTCATTAGGAGCGTGATACAATAACAAAAAAAAAATAATAACAAGAACTGAGCTTTAATCGGTGAAACTTGATAAACAGGGTTGTCAGATTTATTTTGAAATTTTTCCGCCAAATTCAATGTTAAAAATCGCAAATATTTTTGTAAGTATTAAAAACATATTATTTATAAATCCTAAAAGTAAAATTTGATTGAATCGCTTCAATTCACACGATATTGTATATATTATATTTAAAACAAAGTAAAAATGATAAGTGAACACAAAAAATGTACATTGTTTGCCATAAAATGGTTTATATTAGTTTACTTAAATAAACAAAAAAATATTTTTTGTAGTTAGTATTAAACATATGTGGTTTCTGATCTAGTTGAATCATCGGTCCGTTCTTCTTTCGATATGAAGCTGGTAACATCGTTACTGTCATTGAAGAGCGGTTTAGAATGATGATAATCAACTTTTTATGGTCAAAATTTTAAGAAGTTGATCTTGATTACACGCCGCTACGTGCCACACAGTAAATGCAACAATTGAATTATTGCGAGAAAAGTTTGGAGATTCGATTATTTCAAGAAATTGTGATATTCAATGGCCTCCAAGAAGTTGTGATTTAACAACATTAGACTATTTCTTGCGGGGTTATTTGCAGTCATTGGTTTTTCGAAATAAGCCAGACTCTCTTCAAGCTTTACAATGTCAATGTCGTGTGTCAATATTGAACATGCCATTCATGACATACGACCTGATTAAGTGAAATGAATGAAGTTTTATTCCGAACTTAATTGTATCGATTGTACTTCACATTAAATAAAAAACCTTTGAATTTCCTTAAAAATAAGTAAATTTTTTTAAAGAATTTTTATCATAATTTACAAATCATAATAATGCGTCAAGAGTCCTTATTGTCTTCTGTATCAAAGGCGAGTTTAAGTGGAGTTTATTATTGTAAATCCTCTTTAATTTTTAACATGTACATACATATATGTATTCACGTTTACTTAGATGTGATAACTAACGAAATTGTTGCCAGATTATAATCTTTACATAAGAAAATACGAAAAACTAAAGTATTCTTTATACACCATATAAACGAGTCATCAACTTGTTCGCATATTTGTACGTAAATACCTTAAATTTTATACATGAAAATAAGAGAATGAAAAAATGTGAATTTTTTAACAAATCTCAAAACCAATTCATGTCTCATAAAAAATAGCAACAAAAAAATCGCCAACTAATTTTCAATTAGCCAAAAAAAAAATTCAATCGAAAACTAGAATGCCAAGTAAGTTGTAAAATCGCCCCGTTTGGCAAGAAGTCGTTAGATCTGAAAACCCTGTTTGTTGGTACAAAATAAAACATTGTTTGTGCTAAAGTTTTAATGAGATTTTATTCTTAGACAATCAAAGTTTTAACGTACCGATTTGTCTTTGAAGTAAGACTTCTTAATCAACATTAAAAAAAAATTTCGTGGACAGACTTTTGTTTACATCAAACCTTTTTGTAAAAAATTACCTATATTATCGCCAGTATAAGAACCGTTTAGAGTATTTTTAGACAGTTAAACTATTACAAAATTTGATACCCATATATTTTTTTAAAAAGATTTTGATACCGTCGATAAAGTCACATTTTGCATGAAACTTCAACTCGCTTTTTATTTTTTTTTTACTTTTTTTAATCGTTAGCTATTTGTCTATTCAAATAATGCCCTGTCCTTTTTGACCCACTTCTATTCTTGATTTACGAAAATAATAATTTGCCACAACAACTCTACCAGTACAATCTGTCACTGAAAATATTGAAAAACTCATTGAGAACTTCAATAGAATTCGTCACTTGGCAACTGCAAATGGATTTTATTTAAACTCTATCAAATCAAAGTGTATAACAACAAGTAAAAAAACACTCGATGAACAGGAAATTGATAAAAATTGTGATTCTTGCCAAAAACTTTGTTTGATTTTTAATAATAAACATACTTGGGCTCGCCATGTAAACGCACTTGTAGCCCAAATATCAAACTAAGGTATCATTATCTGTGGTTATATTAAAAAACTAAACCTTTGATTAAATAATAACATTAGATGTGTTTGGGGCTTGAGAATGTTTTTAATTTTTCCAGACAACTATATTGTATGTCGTTGGACTCTCTTTTCAAAGACGTGTTCTTTTATTTTTACATAAAATTATTTATTTGCAAACTTCAGGATACATTTTCCACCACTTTTCACTCTCTTTTCAAAGACGTGTTCTTTTATTTTTACATAAAATTATTTATTTGCAAACTTCAGGATACATTTTCCACCTTAGAGACTGTCTTTCCGTTTCACAATTGTATATGCTGCGCATCTTTGAAATTTTCCTCTATAGTTTTAACAACTCAACAAAAGTAAATTCCAATTTCATGAAATAAACACTTTATGTCCTTTTATAAATGCTGTGACCTCTAAATTAAATTTCTAAATACTGCTTTCCTAAACTTTAACTTTAATATTAAATCCTGTTGCGCACGATATGGAAAATAATTTAAAAAGTAAATATGAAGTTAATTATAGCATTCGACAAGCTCAAGTAAAAGTACTGCAAGATGAAAAAAATTCTGGCATTCCCACAATTTTAAGGAACAACAAGATAGAAAAAAGTCTTATTTTAAACTTTGGATGCGCTCTCAATTCTATTTTTTTTTTTTTTTCTTTTTGTTCAATAGGATTCTGTAAGGAATAATGCTCATTTGTTCGAAAAGAAGTAATAATGCTCAAATGTTAAACTTATTTTTCTAATTAAAAAAAAAATTAAAAACATAAAGTCTGTATAAACAATTTAACTTGTTATTACTTGCAAAATTTTTTAATTCAAAATCGTATAAAGAAGATTTTTGTTTACGAATATTTATGAAGGAATTATGAGCGTCAAATTTTTATTTTCTAGGACAATTGTTGGTTCCACCTTCGCGAACAACAGCAAAGGTGGCCCACAAAACTAACTGGGCGAGCAAATGTTCTGAGATTTTCTACAGACCCGGGTTTGGGAAATCTATGCAATTTACGCCATTTTCTCGATTTTGGACACTTTTTGTCGATTATGCAGACCAAAAAAATCACAAAGTGTACGAAATTCAATTTAACTTGAACGACCATTTTTGGCAAAAACTTAAACAGGTTAACGTGATGTTAACGTGTGACGCACTATTAATGACGTGCATTATGGTTGAAAGTTTTTTTATTATCTTAGAAATTTTAAAAATATTGTTAAAGGTCTAAAATTTTAAGAAATATATTTTTGTTTGCACCTTTACCCATTGTGCGCCAATTTCAAAACAAGTACATATTGTAATATAAATAAAAGTTATTACATTATTATTACTTACCTAATTGTTGTAACTGCCAAATAAAGATTTTCTTGGAATTAAATATATTTTTTAATCTACTTCTATATTTTATATAATAAAATATACAGTTTATGTTTAAGAAGCTGACTTTTTTCAAAACTTTTCTCTTTAAAATTATTTTTTGTTTTTTTTATGAGTATGTTTTAAGATTCAATTCAAGTCATTTGAATAAGTACTCCTAAAAAAGAACTGGCCATACTAATGGACAGACAAATAAAACACCGACCAAAAAGTCACACAAAAGTTTAGGCAGACTTTCAAAAACAAAACAAAAATACGGATTTAAGCTTACAAGCTAAAGCAGTTTGAAAACCTTATTTGTAAAATATACGTTGGAGTTTCATAGCGCGGTAAATAAAAAAGTCAAGAAGAAATTTTCTAATTTACACGCATACATTTATTCTCATTACAATATCACGACCTATGTCAAGGTAGACAACAACATGAAGAAAAGAGAAAAACACAAAAAGAAATAAAACTGTATGTAAAAAAATAGAGAAGAAGAAAACGAAAAACTACATACAAGCACTAAAGGAAACAAACACACACGCATTTATAAACATACGAATGAATACAACTTGTTACAGACGTTTTTAAAATTGATGACACAATTTTGTTTTTTATTCGATTCCTTTTATTCCTCTCTGTTTTTATTTTTTAAACCAGACTTCTTTTACCGTTAACACACACATTTATATTTATACACGAATACAAGAAAACTGCGATAAAGCAAACACTAACATCGTTCTGAACTATATTCCTGTTTTTTGTAAGCATTATTATTTCGCAAAAATTTCGTGTTGTTGAACGAAAAATTCAAATGAGCGGATTTTAATAGAACTGCAGTCGTTTATGATAAACTGACAACTAAACTTAGTTTAGAGCACAATAAACTGAACTAAAATCATGTAGTTGCTGTTATTGTTTTACAACACTGCTGATGCTATTGCTACGATAAATAAAAACTACTAATACTACCAGTAGAATATACATACAGCCAACAATGTCTGTGACACAGGGTAATAAGAAGATATTGTGCAAACACACACACACATAAGCAAACCTAGCACAAACAGCAACTGTAAAATTTTAACAAACGGACCAAAAACAAAACCCACACTAACAATTTAAACACTGATGACACCAGAGATGAGAAAAGATAGAAAAGGTACCTTCGCAACTACAACACGATGCAAATAACCAAAAACTTTTTCTCTATAAAGAATTTTCGCATTCTTTCTATAATTAGAAAGTATTTAAAAAAATAAGGAATATGTTATTTTAACAAAATATTTGTGTTAAAAATAATAATTTTATTAAATAGAAGTTGCTTTCATTTAAAGAAAATTTTAATAATTAAATTTAAAACGTATGTTAGTGTCCTAAAAAAAGAAGTATATAAATAGAAAAACTTTTAGAGAAAACTAAACAAAAATATATATAAAGAAAATTAAAAAAGCATTTTATTTATTTTATGTATTTATTTTTATTTATTTAAACAAAAAGTTTATTAAAAATTACACAAATATAAGTCTTCAGTAAAAAATATGGTTCAAAAATTGTCAATAAAGAAAAGTTGTTTTCTATATAAAAATAAAATTTACATGAAAATTAAATAAAAGGGTTTGAAAAATAAAACTTTATGAAACTTTATTAAATGAAATTATTCATTAAATATTTTGTATTAAATTTTAAAATTTAGCATAAAAAAATCTTCAAAGAGTACCTTAATGGGCAAATATCAAGGTCAAAAAATTGTACATTAATAATATTTTTTAGAACTTTTTATTAAAAAGAAAAGCATTTTTCACAAAGAGATACTGTCATTTGTAAACTGCACTATTTTGGTACAAGTTTAACATAAGCACCATAATCTGGTTTATCACTGATGGCAGAAATTGTTGATAGTGATAATGATGATTATTTTTTGCTACAAGTAAAGAACCGGAATATGGTTATAGTTTTACTTCTTGTACTGATTCTTGTTATTTTTTTTTCGTCTTTTTCTTGTTACGAAAATATGCACAACAGCTGCCAGCTAAAAGCAACATTCTAACGAAAAAGCATACAACACGATGCTCTCGAAAAACCATGGTTTAAAAAAACTCTTTATTAAAGAAACCACATTCCTCCAGGAAAATTTAAAGAGCATTAAAAACGAACAGAAAAATAGAAAATTATAGAATAAAACGTCGGAAAATAATTGCAACTGTTTCTTTTTCAATACTCTTAACAAATGTTAAGTGAAAATCAGAGATATGAAACAAAATGAAATTGAATTTTAAATGTATTTATGTAGGAGTAGAAATTTAAACAGTGAGCCTAGATAAAGCAATAACAACAACAAGTTATTCATAGGGTAATGCTGAGTACAAAAAAGGAAAAACAAGAAAAAAAACACCGAAATGAGGACAACGACCAGGCAATAGCAGCAACAATCATAATAATCATCATTAACATAAACATCATAGTCATTATTATTATCGTGCTCTAATCAAATAAACAACATTATTAGCACAGCTTTACACACGAACTCTCTAGCTCTTTTATTTATATGAAAACTCTCTGTGATTCACATGTAACTTAAATATATGTTAAACTCCTACACCAGAATAAAACATCATTATTATTGTTTATTTTATTTATTTATATCCTGTACACTCTTAGTTTCTCATTTTATGGTGTTCTCTCTTGACTTAAATGTTCTCTTTTTTTATATTTTGCTTTTATGGGAAACTTTTCCCTATAAGCATGAATTTCTCTTAAATGTCGATGTATTATTTTTATTATTTGTATTTATTTACCCTTTGACATACATTTTTCGTAAAAATTTAAATGAGGAATTACGAGTAGTCGAAATATTATTTCATTTCATTAGCCATGTCTTCTATGCAAAGTCTTTTAGTTTATAAAGGGTTTTATTTATTATTGCTTAAGTTTGCTTTAAAGTATATGGATTTCTACTGAAATATAAGTTGTTGGTTTCGTGAAAAGGTTAAAGGATTGAGAAAGGTTGTTTTTTAAGTGTGTGTTTTTTTTTTTTTTTTTTTTTTGCTTGTTTGTTGGTTATTGTTTCATTTTGCTTAAACTATAATCAATAAATGTAAGTGTAGAAGAAACTGTTAAAAGATAAACTTTTATTTTCATTTATTAATAACTAGTAAGTAAATGTTAATTATGCCAGTTACAGTGATAGAAATAGCATCACGAATTTCCCAAAACCTAACAAAAACTACAGCCTTTAAATAAAAATGTTAAACCGTGTTATGCAGTACATTTGAGACATTTACAAAAGTGCTTTCGGTCAATTTAATTTTAGGGGTCCAAATCATATTTTGAACAAATGTTTTCCTACATTATTTAACTAAAACTTTTAATTCGTTAATGAATATGGGAAAAAACATATTTGTGGATTTTTGAAAAATAACTTAAGTTGAGATAAGAAAACTATTTTAATCATATAACTAAAATCTTTAAAATGTTAAGCTACACAGATCAGTGTTTTTTTAAGCAAAACACTTTAACAGATATCAAAAGAATGGTTATTGTGCTTTTTCGAAGAGTTTTAATAACAAAACTGTGCCAAAAGACTGCGGTACACTTTATTTGCATTTAAAATTACTATAACCCAGCAAAAAAAAAACAAGTAAGAATGCTTTCTTCTGATAATACCCTTCCCCAACATGCACGTAGGTATAGTGACCACATCGCAGCTTAGCTTATATGTATATAAAGTTTAATGTTATACGTCATTTTACTTTATTATTTTCGATGCCATTTTTGATTTTGAATTTTTACATAATTAATTATATTGTACTATTCGGGCTCTTTCATTTGATACCATACATACTGATGGGGTTAGTAAAAGGCCTTTCTTTTGATACCCACAACATTCCTTTCTCTCTTGTACAGAAGCTGAAAAAATCGATTTGTGTTTGTAAATTTTATGAAAACACCGAAGCATTTGTAGTTTTTTGTATATATCTCAACGAGCTTTAAACCGATATGTCAGTTATTCTCAGTTGTCTTTAGTATGTCCAAAAATTAATTAGGAGCTTTAATGATAAAATATATATTTTTCAAGATAAATTTTGCCTTTAACTTTGTCGGTTAGTTACTAATTTATCCAAAGTTTAAAGAATATTCTTAGAGGAATATCGTTTCTAAAATAGTAGCAAACGTCTCTAAACATTTACCTGTGGCAGAAGAATTTTGATATTCCTGGTGGAAATATGGGACAAAGCAGAGTCAGACGTGTTATTTGCTCATTTCTTAGAAATTCATGGGGCCATCATTTTGGACTTAAATAGAGGTTTATTTCCCGATATTTGTTAACGATTGATATCATACACAGATCAGAATAACATGTGGGGGCTTTTAAAAGTTGATTTCAACTTACACACGGACACATTGACAGATTGGCAAACGGACATGGCCCACTCGACTAAAGTGATATAAGATTTCAGAAAATATACTTTATTGGGTCAGGAATGAATATTGTGGAAATTACAAACTGCACAAACCTAAGCGAAAGGGTATAAACATGAGCAACAAGTGAATTTTGCATCGGTTAAACTAGAGATGAAGTGATTCAATTAACACTTATAATTTTAGCATTAGAATTTCATTAGATACTACGTGTTTACACTGAACTACACTCTATTCGCATAACTGCATAAAACTGATACATATTTTATGAAAAGTAACTGGTTTTTCAAGGGTTAAAGATTTTTGTTTACATGAATTCTTCGAGATATTTTTCATGATCGTGCATTCATGTGAAGCACATTTTTTATGGCAAATAAATTTGCATTTATAATTAATTATTTGTCACTATTAATTTAGAAGTCTTGAAAATGTTAAATACTTTTTAGTACTTCCAACTGTTTTTTTATGGTTCTTCTGAAGTATTTTAAAATTCAAAATGTGCTTTCTAGCCAAATTTCATAGATAAAGATGTTTTTTGTTTGTAATTTTAAAATCTAAATTTTATTGATTTTACTCTTTTTAAAAAACATAAAGTTGTGGAATAAAGAATAACATTTTACATAAACAGATAACAAAGTGTGAACCTGCTTCGAAGCAAATGCCCATTACTTCCCATTTGTTCCATATTTTTTAACTTATTGTTTTATAATTTTATACGATCTTTCTTCTATCTACTCACAAAAGTTCAGATTATCCAGTACCCCAGACAATTAAATATTTAACATTCAACTACTTTTTGTTTTAGCCAATACATATTAAATTTTTCCAATTTAAATTACCTTTAATGCTTTTTTTGACATAATATTCAAAAAAAAAACCTTTTAAACATAACTTAAATGTAAATAAATTTACAATTGAAACTTTTTGTAATAAATTTTTGTAATAGTAAAATCCAAGTTTAAGTACGGATTATTCGAACTAAAGGGTATCTAAGAGAAAATTCACTTTTTCTTTTAAGAAAAATAAAACATATTTTTTCAAAAAAATTATTTTTTTTTTGTTGAATTGTATAGAAGATATATACCATGACTTTTGTGAGAGGCCATTACTCTTTACATGAAATTTTCCTTGAGTTTCTCGCAGGTATGTGGCTGTATCTCATCTACGACTTATTGGATTTGAGCTCAGTATATGAATCCGGTTTATTAGCATAATTCCTAAATTGCACCACACCGCAAAGGAAAAAATGTACGTCGTTAAATTGCCTGACTTTGGTGGCCAGTTGACATCAAAATTTCTTGAGCTAATTTGTTGGGAAAATCATTAATGCAATAAATGGATTGTTTCATGCGCTATGTGGCAGGTGTCATAGTTTTGCTGAAATCATATGTTGTGCAGTTAAGGTCAACAGGACTGCAGGATTCAGTCAGTATAATTTCAAGCTCATTTTCAAAAAAAATAAAATAATAATTGCTCGTTAAATACGCATTTATTTCTCATGGATTGCATGAGGATTTCTTGAGCCTCAAATTAAACATTTTTGTGTATTCAAAAAGCCATTTAGATGAAAGTGTCCATCATTGAACTCTATTTTTATTGCAAGCCGATCTTATAAAAAAATTATTTTACATTTTGGTCTATAAGCGAGTAATTAGAAATTTCTAAAAAAAAATTCTTACTATACAGGAGATTAAATATTTTGTTATTATTTCTCAATTGTAGGAGCAATATTGACTTAAAATGTGTAAATGATTTTACACAAGAAATTTAATAATAAGTGACGGCAGATTTAATTTTTTTTTATTTTTTTATAGTCTTTAAAGATTTGTATTAAAAGAGACAATTTAAGTAAAGTAAGACTACGTTCCATTACGTTAAATATAAGTGACAACTTTTTATTAAAAAAAAAAGTTTTTATGGAATTGTTTTAAATTCACTGGCTTCACTTGAAACGAATTGTACACGTTTAAATATATTTTTATTTAAGTTTTTATGGAATTCATTCAACTGTATGTATGTAAAATGGAGCAATAAACTACAGTATTTCTCACTTTATTGAGTTTTTTTTAAAGATCTACATATGTACTTTAAATGTCGTCCACCTAAATGTGGCATTGGTAATAAAATATTAAACGACAATTTTTATAGACAATTCACCCACAATTTATAAAGGAAATAAAACAGATAAATGTCTATATACATATATAAGCATGTATGTGTGGCTGTAAAAATTTTACTTGCTAGTCTATAACGAAGTCTTTATATCTACACGCGCATACGAGAGTAAGCATCATGTGAATAAACAGCGTTAAAAAATCACTAAATAAAACCAAATGTAAATAAATAAAGAAAAGCAGAATTGAGCAAATTGCAGTCAGTGAGAGTTTTTCTTTAAAAAGGTTTAGTAGAGCAAAAGAAATTATTTAATTTAGGATACAGGATTTTTTTGTTTATCTAATAACTGCTAAATAATATGCAGATGTAAGTTTAATATAAGTTTTTTTTTTACAAAATCAATAATTTTGCTGCTATTTTTCTTCACACATTTAATTATTACTAAGAATAACTACATTTATTTTGAATTATTTTTTTATTTTTTGCAGCGAAAAAAATGGTACGGCACACATGAACTCAGAGTAGTGGCTTTTTTATGGAATGTTTGTTGATGCTACACTACTTTTACCACTAAAGCTATTACAGCAACTGTTGCTGCTGCTGTTACCGCATACAACATTCGTTCATTTACTCAAACAAACAAATAAAATAGTCATTTAAAAATGTAAGCAGTATTGCCGCATCTTCTCGAATAAAAATTTTCCACACCAAAATTTAATTAAAACTGAACATGTGGTTTTATTTTATAAAACCTTTGAATTTAAATTAATTTTTTAAAACATTAACATCGTCAGAATTCAACAAATCAAAAATTATTGAAATTCAAAGTCTTTATTCAATAATAATTTATTCAATAAAAGGTTACAATATTTTTGCATAAAAACATTTTAAAAACTATTTTTAATGGCAACACTGATATACGCAAACATGTAAAGACTAAATACCAACTCACGTACAAATATACAGACAAACAATCAAATTCATATAAATAAAATGTTTCCATGCCAAAGGATAAGCTCTTCTGCATTTTTTTTTTTTTGTCTGCTCCATACACATACATATAAACATATTTTCTTTCGCTCTTTTACATCTTTTGTTCAGTTGGCTGCAGTCAGTATATCAGTCAGTTTATATGCATATGTGTGTGTGTGTATGTTGGCAAAAGAATTGTTAATATGTTTTTGTTGTACTCGTATGAGTATTTATTTTATAGTGCCTTGCAAGCGGTGTGTTTGTTTATTTGTTACCTTTGTTCTTACTGTTGGTGGTACAAAAGCAGTGAGCCTATTTTTGTATGACTTTGTCTACTATGCGATACATTTAATATTCCAAAGGAAAATAAGTAAGAACGTTGTTGTCGATCCATTTCAACCTTTATATACTCTATCTTTTGCAATTCTAAAATTTGTAAACTAAAATCTAAATATATTTTTACGATATATAATTTAATATTTATGAGTGGACTTTATGTGGGAGCTGTGGCCAGTTTTTAACCGATCATTTAAAAAATTTGGAAAGCAATTGTAATAAATTTTCAATTTCCATATTTGTTTTAATTTTTATGATCAGCAGGGTACTTTTTAAGAGCTGGACTAGTGTTTGTCTTTTTGTAAAAACTGAACCATCGCACATAATTTAAAAAAATTTAGAACTTAAAAAATTGTACTGAAAATGTATAACTATTAGCATTTTTCCATCCTTGCATCTAATCTCACTAATGGCAGCTATTTTATCTAGTCAATTTAAAATTTTTTTAGAATAATGGACACGTACTACCAATACCGCAATTTTAGTTTTAAAAGACTGCTTTAATTAAGGGTTTTTGCTCTTATCATAATAATTTATGAGCCATATCTGAGTTTAGAAAATTGATTCTTATTCGTTTTCTTTCATAATATACCATTTCTGTTTCTAAACAGACTAACACACACGTTTTTTATTTATATTTCGTACACAAATCTCATAACAAATAAGAAATAATTTTAGAAAAATTTACGTACACTCCCTTTATAAGCTATAAAAATTAAAGAAAAGTAAAGTAAGTGTAAGTGCTGTTTTGTTTATAGTTTTAAGTTTCCTTATAGTCTTTAGCTTACTGAACCAATTGTATTTATTGCATTGCTTTTAAAACATATCTTTCAAATCGTATTTCTTTTGTTAATATCGGTTAACAAATAAAAAAGAAAACTGTTGTTTCTTAACTTTTACCTTATCTTATTTATATGAAAAGGTACGCTTAGTCCAATATTTTATCAACCACAGTTAAATCTGATTGCAATATTTGGCTTAAAGCTTACAGAAGACATTTACATCATGTAAAGGTAAACTCATGGACTTAGTTATTTGACTATCGCAGTTAATTTGACTTAGAAAGTTACTTAAAGTCAATTGGTATTACTAATAGTAAAAGGAAAATGTAAGCGGTAGGCAACGAATGCCATTTAGCCGTTTAGTTACGTCAAGCGGCGAAAAATTTTCACCTTTTCTTGATTCCGCTAACATAGTCCACCGCTATAAGGCTTAGCGTGGGAACGCAATTTTTTATTTTAAACTATTAGCGCAAACCAACCATCTATGCTGGTGTAGGGTATATATAGAAGAAACATCAACAACAAAGCAACATGTTTGTACTAACGAATTCCCTAGCAGACACAGAAAAAGACATTTAAAGAGCCTCAAGCGCAGTTCATAACTAATCTTTTTCGGGCATAATAAAATTGGTACAATTTCATGTTGCATTTGATAAAATTACAAGTAAAGGAACTGAGTAAAAAAATTTAACTTAAATTCTAATCAGTGTTGGTTAAAAATAAAAATGTTTTATTGAAGTGAAACGAGAAGACTATACCAAATTTATCAAATATTAAAAAAAATAAATAACAAAATTAGTTTATTTTATTTTAAATTTTATGTATTAGAAGATTTTGATTAAAATACATTTATGGAACAATCACTTATTTATTAAAAATTTCAATTTGTATCAAACAAATGTTTGTTATATCCCTTTTTAAATATATTTAAAATATATTCAAAATTTCTCGAAATACAATTTTTTAAATTATCACTACCATTGCACTATGACCGAAAAACCGCTAGTAGCGGCAAAAAATATTTCCCGAGAAAATATTTCCACACATAGTATGCAGTATTTGACTGTCAAAGTATTCTTTTTGAGTTAAAGTGATTGCACCATTCCCCTCTTTTTGAAAAAAAATCAGCCACGCAAAGAAAAAACATTGCAGTTATAATTATAATTAGAGAGGAACATACTATGATTGAATTGTATGATGGTAATGGTTGCAAGTTATCATCACTATGTTTATTTAGAGAATAACTTAGTAATCGTTTCATGACTAAGAACAAATTAAACGGACTATCTTTGCTCTTTTCTAAAGCAAATTATTGTTTTTTTTTTTTGCTATTATGTAGTTATATTAATTCTACTTACCATTATAACCACTATTTTTTTATCAGTTTGTTTTACAAATTATTTTTTATATTTTTTTTTTGACATTAAAATTTCTTCAAAATTTTTTTTATAATTTTTCACTTGTCAAACTTAAATAATATTACGATAGAAAACTAATCATTGTTAAAAAGTCATAGATTGATTTTTTTAAAGCTTTTGAGTTTAATATTATTTTTAAGAAGACATCATATTATTTTTGTCATAAACATAAACCATACATACTTTTTTTAAAGGACAACCATATCAAAGTATTCACCAAAGGTAAGCATCATTAAATTCAAACAAACACATATTTCTTGGCACAAAATATATGAATAAACAATATAAAAAACAACTTTTCCTTGTTTTCTAAAACCAGATGTTGTTATAGTAACTATAATATGACCATCGTGATGATGACGTTAACATGGCATTCCTTTGAGTGGGAATAGTCCAACAACCCAGTCCCCTCAATGTAACTTCTTATGGATCTCCAGTTCGAGTTCCCCAGGTATTCTAAGTTCGGCATAGTATCCACTGTAAAATTCTTGCGCCTAATATGCCTAAACGCAGGACAATGGCAGAGTTAGTGTACCTCGCATGCTCTACATGTTGTCTCCTCAGATAATCTCATGTGAGCTAGATGGGTTCTCAACTCCGTATGACCTGTAATTACACTGGTTAGTTTCCTAAGTCTTAGTCCACTTAGTCTCAGAATCTCCTTTGATTTCCCAAGATTTGGGTCACCCCATAGTGTTTTTGTCACCTTACCGACATCAGTGCTTTGCCATTTTCTGACATGTTCCTTCATCGCCCAACATTTAAGTTAATCCTTAAATCGTTTAAAGGGTTTAGCATTTTCCAAAGTTATAGTACTCAGAAGAGCTCCCATTTTGGATAATTTGTCGTTCTTCTCGTTACCGATCAGCCCGTGAATTGTTAACTAACAACCATTATATGTTTTAACCACAATCATGCAATTCAATCATAGTATGTTTCTCTTCGGTTATGGTTACCACACCCATGTTTTTTCTTTGCGTGTACAGTTAGGGTAAAAAAGTACTTTTTATTTATTCTTTTAGTACCAAATGAGCAACTTTTGAATTTAAAACTATGTTACCTATAAAACATAATTCATATTGAATCCAGGTAAACTGGCAAGGACTAACAGTTTATAAGCCATATGTTTCTTTGCTGTATGGGTGAATTCCTTACTATATCATTGTATATACATATGCACATATTACATGTTTATATAAATGCAATTGTTGGCTCTTATTTTATTGTATTCACTTCCTTTTGCAATTCACTACACGGCGGATAAGATAGATTTATGATTTGTCATTTCATTTACAACTTTATGATATATTTCGTAATGTTGAAAAATTTATGGACTCACATAAGTGGAAATAAGCTGAAGCATATACTTACATATACATAAGTATACGACCATATTGTAGCAGATTTAAATGCTAAGGAGACAAATGTTAATTTAAAAGAAAAAAAAATATTTGTATTAAAGTTACTTTATAACAAAAAAGAGTGTTTGCTAACTAATTTCTTTCTTTAATTAAAAGTACAGTCTGCTTTTAAGTCTGCTCGATTAAGGAAACACACATTAAGTATTTTAGTCTCAAATTTGTACTCAAAAAGGCCACAACAGTATAAATGTCTTAGTGCTTGAGCTATAAATCAATGTAGTCTGAGTGAATGTGACGAAGTATTTCTTTAGGCTCTGAGGTTCCCAAACGAGAGTGTAGTTCTGCATATTTTAAGTTTAAATGATAAAAAAGTGTAAATGTATTTTTGGAAAAAAAGAATTTAATGTGGCCATTTATCTAAATATTATTATTAAAATTCGTGGGAAATTTGTTTCGTAATCTAACAATCCATGTATCACGATAACCTGCAGGAGAGAATATTTCTGCTGTATTGAAATGCGCTACTGAATGGATCAAGTTACCATACGATAATTATTTATTTTGTTGCCCTAAATGGAAGCATTCGACTTGATTGACATGTGGTTTCAACAAGGCAGTCACACGGCACTCGATACCATGAGAGGCGAGTTATTAATCTTACGTTTTGAAGCAGTAATTTGGACGATTTGATACCCCAAGTCAATTTTTTTGTGGGAAAGCATAAAGTTTTTTTTGTATAGGGACAAAGCAGTCACAACTTTACAGCTTTGATTGGTGAGATACCGGCTGAAATGCTTAAAAAAGTATGCTAAAATTTTAGCTTCTAGATAGACTATAAACAATGTAGTCTCAGGCAACACGGCAGGCAATTCACTCTTGAAATATCTTTTTTTTTGTTGTTCAAAACCCAAACGGTTCTTAAATTTTCCACTGTAAAGAAACTGTTCACACACTGAGGTATAAAAGTAGTTAAGCAACCCATTTTTTTGAGAACATACGTTCACAAATCTAAAGAAAAATACTATCAAATCAAGAAAGAAATAATAAACAAGTAAGAGCACTATATTCGGCTGTGCCGAATCTTTTATACCCACCACCAATTTTGTGTACATTTAAAGCACAATATTTATTATTTTGTTAATCGCTATAGAATAATCTCTTTATAATAAAATATGTATCACTTTCTTTGTAGAGGGTGGTTAAATTTTATGGGCACATGTTGAAGGTGAACTACACCTAGTCTTTAAATTTGTTTTCTGCACTTCACTTGACATTTCTCAATCTCAAACTTACTGAATTTGATCCGTGGAAAGATACGCAAATGAGCAACGCTTTCAAGTTATTCTGGTTTTTTATAAAAATGGGCGTTCAAATCAAAATGCATTTTATGCACTTCGTAATTCTTTTGATCAACATAATCATTCGAGTTTGTCCACAATCGGGAGAATTGTAAAAAATATTTAAATTTCTGCAAAACATGTCTATATAAAATGTTAGAAAATCTGTGAATGCCTTCTCAGTTCGTTGAATGGGAACCATTGCTGTTTTTTGCGATAGTGTGGCAAAAGAGCAGTCAACCTCGGCTCATCATCATGCCCAACAATTGAGCATCAACATTGTCATTGAAAATTTTTACCATCAGATAGAGAAGTGGCGCCAAGGATGGGGGGCCATTTGGCCGAAATTTTGTTAAATACATAAGTGAACCGTACAAATATTATCATTACAAAAATAAATAATTTCCTAAATAATTTGCTTTTTATTTAAATTCAACATAGGCCCTTAAAATTGAACGACCCTTTATAACCTCGATATGCTACTAAAATACTTTTGTAAATGTAGACTTTCAATGAAAGTGGGTGTTAAAGTAGGCGTGTCAATAAAGTTTCTACTAATAAATACAACTTAGATATTTCAATATAGTCCTTTATTTTCCCAAAAATTTTGTCAATAGAGAAATTACATGAATTTAAGATAAACCGTTATATGGGAGGTAGGCGTTAAAGTGGGCGTGTCCACTAAACTTTTTGTCACAACAATAACATTGATTAGAAGGATATACGTAGCAAATTTTATCATCATACCTCTAATTTTGGCTGTTTAATGAGCTTTTAAATTTCATTAACGGTAAATAACGTGAAAAGTGGGCGTTATAGTAGGCGTGTCAAAGTTGTTTTTGCGAATGTGTACAACTTAGGTGTTTCAATATAGCCCTTTATTATTCCAAAATCTATATTAATAGAGAAATTATACGAATTTTGGGTAAAACGTTATATGGGAGGTAGGCGTAAAGGTGGGCGTGGCACATTGATTTTCCGTTAAAAAAAGCCACTCACCAAAAAGCAAAGTGTGCAAAATTTCAAAGTCGTACATCCAATTTTGTTGCTTTTATGACGTTTTTGTTTTTAAATATACCGAAAAATACACTGTGCGGTATAAATGTTCGTACATTTTGATCGATAACTCCTCTCCTAATAAATAGATTTAGATAATTTTCAGGAAAAACTATTGTTTTTACTCAGGAAATATATATTTGAAGTTTCATGAGTCTACGTTAATGCGTTTGGACACACTTCCATTCTATTCGATGTTTGAAGGGCACGGTTTTTTCGACCTTCTCTTGCTTTTCGAGCTATAACTCTCTTCCTAATATTTCGATGTATCCCATTTTCAATATCAAACAAACCTTGTCTATAAGAAAGATTCTGGAAGGATTTATGAGCCCCCTAGCTTTTTCGGTGCGACCTCTATCGTGCTTTCAACAGACGGACAGACGGACGGACATAGCTAGATCGTCATCAAATCAAACCCTGATTCAGAATATATATACTTTTTGGGGTCTAAAATGGATATTTCGATGTGTTACAAACGGAATGACAAAATGAATATACCCCCACCATTTTTTTGGTGGCGGGTATAAAAATTCAGGACGCTGTCAAATCAATAACAAAATGCTGTCAAATCGAAAACGAAAATTTAAAAACAAAATAACATAGCTAATAGCGAAAAAACATTTTAATTAATGTTTTAGAATTTGATAAAAATGGGATACATCAAAAATGACGATAAAGAACTTGAAAAATTTACTTAAAATATTAAAGTGAAATGTATGTATGATATTTTTAAAGATAAATGTAAATTACAGCTTCAATATGAATACCTTTAAATCTATATTGTTACCTTCAGGACTTAGCAAAACTAGGAATTGACTTGCTCTTACTAAACAACATACTTTTCCATGACTATCACATATCGTCTGTCTTACTAAGAATTGTTTTAGTAATGACCTGATTTATAATGTCATACTTAAGTACTTATTTTTAGACAATTGCTTAGATACACAAACAATAAAATTTCTTATTACAAAATTTGTTAGAAGTTATTTAAATACATAACTTTTTATAATTCTCATTTAGTTTAGTTTAGAATATAATTAATAACACTGTGCATGAAATTTACACTTTTTTTTTTGTGACAAGCCGGGCACCTAGCGTTTTAACATAATTCGGGTACGCTAAATCCAGTGGTGCCCTCGGTTTTTTAAGATTGGCTCTGGTTTTCGAGATATACCGTTATTTCGAAAATGGAGGAGGTTGCACCACATATGTTCGCGTAACTCAAAAACGCTTTAGCTTATTCCAAAAACTTAAAAAACCGAAATTCCGCAATAAAATTTCCTTTAAGAAAAATAAAACTTCTTTCTAATATCCGTAGTCGTTTTAGAAAAATAATTTTTTTTTGAAAAAAAAATTAATTTTTTTATCAAAATTTCGAAATTTTTGTTCTTTAAAAATTCATAAAAAATTAAAAAATGCAGCTAGGCTTCTAATTTTTTGCAAACATATAAAAAACAAAGCTGCTAACAAAACAAGCCATAAATGATTAAAATCTGTTAGCAACTTTTGATTTTATTCACAAAAGTCGACAAATTTTAATTAATTTAAGAATTTCATAAAACGCAATATTTGTATGGGAGCTCCCCTAAGGGATGGTGATAAAGGGAAAGTATAATTTAAGAAAATGTTAAGAACAAAAAACAATGAAGGTCGGTCATACATTTTATCCCCCTAGGAGTGAATCCTAGGCCTTAGAAACAAATGTTGGATGAATGAAAAATAAAGTTGCGCAGGTGCAAAATATGCTATTTGTGATTAAAGTCTGTCTACAACTTTTGATTTTTTCAGAAAAGATGAAATTTTTGAATTTTTTATATAACCAAACTAAAAATTTTTTGTTGTTAAGTAGTTTTTATTTAGAAATTTATTCTTCTTCCTCCTGCAGATTCCAACAAATATCCCCTAATAGCGAATCAAGTTGTTTGCCGCTATACCAGTGTTTGAGCCTGGCTGTTACTTGGTGAAATCTCTCGCCATGTTCATCAGACTCGGCTGGTAAATGTTCATTAAATTTTTCGGCATTGCAATGCAAAAAATGTATTTTCAATGACATTCTAACGTTTAAGTTTTTAAATGCGGTTAGCATATTTTTGATTAAAATTCGCCAGTTTTCAGACCGATGATTTCCCAATACATTTTCTATTACTGATTTCACACAATTCCAGACCAATAGCTCGATATCATTCAATGCAACCTCAAATTGATGGTCCTTCATAAGACGGCGAATGTCCGGTCCATTAAGAATTCCTGTAAAATAGAAACATTATGAAATGAAATATAAATCTAATTTAATAAAGTAGATTCAAGACTGTCAGAGGCTTTAAAATTCACTAATCACTTTCGCAAGCACTTTCCATATGACAGTGAAGGGGTTGAGGAACTCTTATTTATACTGTAATTGTTTTAATCAAAGTACTAGTCGCATGTTTTGTAAAAAAAAAGCCAGGACGAATAATATTTCTACCGTTTCCAGGTGTAGATTTTATTGCCAATAACTTGAAATCACAGGTAATTTTAAAATACTATGTTTTAATTTTTAATTCCAAGAACCATGCCAAATACCGTTGTACAATGCAAAATGAATGTAATCCTGGAGATTGGCGCTTATTCATTGATTCTTCCAAAAGTAGCTTAAAAGCAGTTTTGCTACATGTCACTAATTTAAAATTTTTTTATACGCGTAGAACCCTAGCCTTAAATTTTGCACCTGCAGCGCCTGAGATACCCCTAAACGGGCCAAATGTATGACCAGCGCAACTTTATTTTTCATTCCCAACATTTGTTTCTAAGGCCTAGGATTCACTCCTAGGGGGATAAAATGTATGACCGACCTTCATTGTTTTTTGTTCTTAACATTTTCTTAAATTATACTTTCCCTTTATCACCATCCCTTAGGGGGGCTCCCATACAAATATTGCGTTTTATGAAATTCTTAAATTAATTAAAATTTGTCGACTTTTGTGAATAAAATCAAAAGTTGCTAACAGATTTTAATCATTTATGGCTTGTTTTGTTAGCAGCTTTGTTTTTTATATGTTTGCAAAAAATTAGAAGCCTAGCTGCATTTTTTAATTTTTTATGAATTTTTAAAGAACAAAAATTTCGAAATTTTGATAAAAAAATTAATTTTTTTTTCAAAAAAAAAATATTTTTCTAAAACCACTACGGATATTAGAAAGAAGTTTTACTTTTCTTAAAGGAAATTTTATTGCGGAATTTTGGTTTTTTAATTTTTTGGAATAAGCTAAAGCGTTTTTGAGTTACGCGAACATATGTGGTGCAACCTCCTCCATTTTCGAAATAACGGTATATCTCGAAAACCAGAGCCAATCTTAAAAAACCGAGGGCACCACTGGATTTAGCGTACCCGAATTATGTTAAAACGCTAGGTGCCCGGCTTGTCTGTTTTTTCAACTAGCACAGTGTAATCTTTTGACAAAGCAGTTCATAAGCAAAGCAGTTAATAAAGCAGCTAATGCACAGCATATTTTTTACATCTGACTTGACAAATTCCACACTGTTAAATACGAACATGTCGTGTGTTACCTTTAAAACATTACTTTTGTAAAAGTATAATTTTGATTTTGATTTTGATTTGATAATCAAATTTTAAAGTCAGATGTAAAAAACATGCCGTGCTTAATTATAATTAAGCAAACTGATGACATAGATTTTCACTGATTTTAAAATTGTAAAACATCGCATCGCAGAATAACCAAACCGAATTTTCGAACGACTTTTGTAAACCCATATTAATAATGGGTTATTTAGGTTATTAAAATCAAGTACGTATTTATTGCTATAAATTTAAGTTCTTATTGAAGTCTATATATAAAAGCGAGAGCTATAAGTACTTATTCGAGTCCCTATTTGTAAGCACCCTCGCTTAATTAAGTACGTAAATAAGTAAGTAAGTTCCTATTTGAAGCGAACGTGTTAAGTACTTGCCTCCAATGATAAAGTTGTTTGGTAAATCAATTAATTAAAATTAAACACTTTATAAAAAAAAAGTTTTGCTATTTTCAAAATTTTATTTATAATAAAAATTTAAACGACATTTTAACAAAACAAAAAAATATATCTAACTTAATTAAGTATAAAAATATGAACATGCAAAGTTTAAAACAAATTCATAAGTAAATAAGTATGAAGTCTGCATTATGTAGTAGGACACTACAATGACATCGCCCTGTTAAATAATGGGCTTAGGCAAATTAGTAGTGAAAAACTGTTTTCTCATTATTCTGTAATGTTTTATTTTGCTGAGGAGCTTATCATTAGCGGAGTTCACTCTTGGTAGCATTTTTGCAACTAGTGCAAACTTATGGCAACGAGCTGATTTTTTTAAGTATTTAAGAAACTACAAATCTTTTTTTAAATTAATAAGTAAAATTCTGTGTTTCAATATTTTCCGAAAAGAAAGTTAATTAATTTTAAAAAAATTACAAAGCCTAAAATAACGGAAAAATATAATATCATAAATTTTTTGGTAAAAATTCCATGAATGAAATTAAATTTGTGGAGAGTAAAAAAGTAAATAAATTCTGTATCTGTTGTGCAAATTTCTGTGACATTGCTTTGCACTGGTTTTTCGCTGTGCACATTTGCTCAAGTGATGAAAATTGCGCTTTAATATAATTTGTTTTTGTAGTCGTGCAAAAGTTAAATTGTTTGCTAGACTTGCACGGTATGCACGACTTGCAAGGGTAGTTTGCATCAAAGAGTGAGTTCCGCTATTGATTAAAAAAGATGACTTCAAAAACCAATATCACACTTAGCACTATTTGCAGAATTCAGAGAAAAATTGTTTATGTAACAAAACAAAAACAAAGGTATTATTTTTTTATTATAAAAATAATTTAATTTTTATTTTAGTTTTTATTTTTTTCTAGTTAAGAACTAATGAAGAAACTCTTTCGGTACCATCATAAGTAGATTGTGGCTAAACGAAAAAAAGATCTTCGGGAAATATGTCTTAAAGAATCTATTAAATATTTGATTTATTATTAAAGCAAACTTCAAATAAAATTTTTAATTTAGAAAATGTTTTTTAATGAAAAACATTTATTTTATTTTTTTCAAAAATACTGATAAAAAAAGAAAATTTTAAAATTTGTGCACAAAATATTTTCAACTTGTCTTGATATTTTTCTATTTATTTAAGCTCTAGATTTAAAAATAAGATACCAAAAATTTTTTAATTTTAGAAAAATTTATAAAGTATTGAAAATTTTTAAAATTTTATTTTTTAAACAAATTTTTTTTAATAAAAAAAAAACCTAGAATTCTATATTCAAAGTTTTGGAAACGGCTGTCTCAGCAGAACGTTAATATTTTTATAGGCAGTTTTTC
Organism: Phyto melanocephala; assembly: GCA_941918925.1. Lineage (NCBI taxonomy): Eukaryota > Metazoa > Arthropoda > Insecta > Diptera > Rhinophoridae > Phyto > Phyto melanocephala. The sequence goes on along the minus strand of OW799235.1, from coordinate 108,913,837 downwards.
TCCGCTACCAAATGTTCAACGCCATCAAAGTGTAGGTAAAATAAGCCAGGTTATAACAAATAAAAGAGAGTGTATGAATGTATACATGTGTGGTTTGCGGTATGTTGAAATAGGAAGTCCTGTTAGGGTTACTTAAATTCTATTTTTCATGGTATTTTTTTTTCTTCTTGTTTACCTTAAGGGTCTCCTTTTGCATTTAGCATTTGTTTGTGAAAATTGGATGTAATTATGTTGGCGTGTTATGTTGAATATGCACACGTGTGCGTTTGCGTGTGTCATGTAAATTGCATAGTATTGTATGCCCAGCCTAAGCATACAAACATATATGTACAATATATGCATACAAACATATATGTTCAATGTACATTGTACATTCATATGTTATTTAAAGTGTGTACGCATATGTATGTATGTCAATGTATTTGTTTTTAAGAAAACATACGTACAAACATACAACTGTTGCTGTTATATGCATGAATATGACGACAATTACAATATGTTGGGGATATTTGTGTTTGTGGTGTGATTGTACAGAAATACCTGCAGCCAGAAAAGTAACAGCAGTTTTTGTTAATCGCTGTACATAATTTTGTATGTACGAATTGATGCATATTTAAGTGTATTTGTATATTTATACTAAATTAAAATCCTTAGGCATTATGTCCCAAACTTCTATTTATCAATATCGAAATAAGCTGCTCATACGTACACAGGTACACTCTCACCCATATACTCATGTATATAAGTTCTGGTAGTCACAGCAACAACAACATAAATATAAACAATATTGCATCAATGATAATTTCCCTATAAGCAACAGCAAAGTCGATTACGAAAATCACTCATTTGAAGTTAGCTTTTATTAAGCTTCTATAAAGCTTTCTTTAAGTAATCCAGAAGTTATCAAAATTTAAATCATGCAAAATTTAAATCATGCAGAATTTTTTTCTTCTTATTTTGCTCTGAGAAACTTTGAACGATATTTTTGCTTGTTTGTTTTTATTAGTTTGCTTTTGGTATATTTTTAAGAAGTCAGTAGAGTTAAGAAATTGAAGTCAGTGAAAAACAAGTAAAAGGGCTATATTCGGCCGTGCCGAATCATATATACCCTTCACAACGTGTAGTCATGCAATAACAATTGTCTGTATCACCATTCATCCCATATGAAATACGTACATACATATAAAAAACATACATATATAAAAACATCCCAATGTAAAATTATAAATTTACGTATGTATGTTAAAAAAAATAACAAAAATATTAAAAAAAAAATTTTTTTAAAAATTTAAAAAAAAATTAAAAAAAAATTTATAAAAAATAATTAAAATATAAATAATAAATAAAAAAAATAAAATAATAAATAATTAAAATATAAAAATAAAACAAACAAAAAAATAAAAAAAAATTAAAAAAAATAATAATAAAAACATAAATAATATATAAAATAAAAAAAAAAAATAAATAAATAAATTTAAAAAAAAAATCGAGGTAGTCGTGGGCTTCTGCTCATATCTCAGTTGTTTATGTACCGATACTACTCCCAAGTATTTCTGATATTTGAATACCTCACCGGGGTCCAAGCGATGCCAGGGGGCCTCAAAAAGTTGATTTCAACGTACACACGGACAGACGGACAGACTGACAGAGCTTAATCGACTCCCCTATTCATAAACTTGCAGAAAATATATACTTTGTGGGGTCGGAAATGAAAATTGTAGAAATTTCACACGGAATGACAAACCTATATATACCCTTTTTCACTGTGTGAAGGCTATAATAAATAACTAAAGATTGATGGATGTTCGAATTATTGTAAAAAGTAAATTATTTATAAAATATATTAATTTCTTATATATTTATAAAATAAAATTGTAAAAAAAAATTTTAAATATCTTTTTTAAATAAAGTCAATTTATAGTTTACTTAAATACAACTAATAGCCTGTTTAACGATTTCAAAAAAAAACCCAAGCGAAACAAAATTAGTCACTCATTTTCAAATAAATTTGGTTTTCATGCGCTTGTTTTTACGTATTTAAATTTTTGTTTCGTAATACTTGTTACGTATAAAAAAAATTCCAAAAATGCCAGAGTCAAAAATGTGAACTTTTCTAGCAATTTTTTATTAAAATGGTACAAATATTACAAAAATTTTTGTACAAAAATAAAACCCTCTCATTTAATGATCAGTTGCATATGAGAAGCGAAAAATACAAAAAAAAACAAAAAACAAAACGAATAAAAATGTTGTAAATTGTCTATGTCTAATTGTGTGTGAGTGTCTGTTTAAAAAGGTTTTGTTTTGTAAATAAAAGACATTTAATATAAAAAAAAATAAAGTTTATAAAAACTATAAAAATGTTTTTTTTTTTAATTGAAAAATATTTACCGAAATACATTTTCGGGCTTAATTTAGATTTTTGCAAAATATTTTGCTAAAAGTCTAAAGAACAGTAGAAACAACACAAACAAAAAATAGTAAAAATAAAGAATGTAAAAAAACAGATATTATTAAAAAATAGTGGCAGAGAGCATTAATATTAATATAAAAATATTAACAAAATTAAATTTTAAATCAAAACGAAATGTTTCAATAACAGTTTTTTGCAAAAATAATAGTTTTATCACTCGAAAGCAAAATACCAAGAGACTGATTTTGATATATGCGTTCGCAATGCCTACCATACGTTTAAACTATATGAATAAAATTTTGTATGAAAACTCTTACGTTTTCATTCGTGTCATCTTTCAAGTTATCGTTCGCATTAAGTGTAGATAGCTAAAACGAAGTCAGATTTCTTTCGCGTAGAATGCGAGCGAGCACATTCATTCAACATCGTTTAACAGGCTATAACTTTAACTATAAATGGGGGGTAACTTTAAACTAACTTTTAAGTAGCTAACTTTAAGTTAGCTTAAAAAATCATCTAGAGTCAGACAATTGACTACTGCGTATGACAGACATCAACCACCGCTATAACCGAAAGTAAAGTAAACTTCGTTGCTTATAGGGTTGGTATAAGCTTTGAAGTGCTTGTATTTGTTAATTAGAGTTTCCCTAATGTTTTTTCAATACTCCATTTTATTTATTAAACACATTTTAAGACTTAAATAAGCTCAATCCAGTGATTGAAAAAATAATAATTATAAGATATTCAAGAAATTTTTTATATATTTGTTTACACTTTTGCTCTCCGAAAATCCTTATTTATTTGTATGTATGTATGTACATATAACTATTTGTAAATTTGTTTAATGAAATTTCTAATACTTCTTATTACACCCACATTTCCCCTCTTATTATAGCAAGCTAGGCGACCATGTGCTTTAAACATTTTCACGATTATCGGTATTTAGCACAATTTTAAGCATCGTCTCTAATTATTTGAATTTCCCTCATTTCTCATATAACATTGAAAAATATTAACAATATTTCTACGAGCAACAGCGCAAGAAGAAGAAGGAAAAGACACAGTATAATGACAACACTGCCAAATGGAATTTGAAAATTGTATCAATAATTGCATGCGAAATTGCTGTTTATTAAGCTCAGTAATTAAAGCAATAATTTTAAAATAAATCAAACAGTTTTGCTCTGTTTTAGTTTTCTGCACTACAGTTTTATGTGTAAAAGTATTTGTGTGTATTTGAATTTATGTGCATTTATCATGAGCTTAAGTCAATTACTGTTTTACTAACTTCGTTTCGTTTTGGTTTTTTTTTCATCACTGTGTGTTTTTTAATGTGGCAAATTACCGTTTATATCCGAACATAGTTTAGTTTTAAGTATTGTTGGTAGGAGAAGCAGTCATTAGAAAAATGATTAAATTATAATGCAAACAATTGTGCTACAAACTAAATCAACAAACATATGAAGGGTGTACTCAAGGTTTTTGCTATATATAGGGTGGACAAAAATCACAACGGGGATAATTTAATTACTTTAAAAATTTAATTTTTTTTACAATAAGTATGGAAAATAATTTCACTCAAATGACCCCTATTTTCAGCTTCGCAATGATCGGCTGTACGAGCCTTTCAAAATTTCTGGCTGTTTTGCTCAAAAGTCTCTAACAATATTGGCCTTAAGCTCAAGGACTGCCTCGATCTTGTTCTTATATACTCACTACCTAAAATAATCACAAAGAAAATTGTCGAATGTTAATGCACTTGGCGTTGATTAATTACCTTTGGCTTTTCCAAACCCCAGAACCCACAGTTTTGCTTATATATTAACAAATCAATTCAAATCCAAATGAGCTTCATCACTCATAGTCAGATTTTTAATTTCTTTTCTGGCAAACTGATGCAATTTAACTGTAAAAATTAGAAGTAGATGATGATCTGCGGGTTTAAGTTTTTGCATCAATTGCTCTTTATATATAAATCTTTTATTTTAATGCGACGTACAAGGCATTCTTAAATGACCAGAATGCCTTCTGGTAGATGTTTTTGGTGTTATTTTACACGTAGCTTTACACGCTCAATATATTTCGCAGTGCAAAATAAACGTGGTCTACCAGATCGAAGCAAATTTTTAACGTTGCCATATTAGTGATGACGATGAGTTAGTAATAAATCATTGAAGGCAAAATTCTGATGTTAAAATGTCAACGCTATGGTCTTAGCGTTAAAAGAATTGATTGCCGATTTTATAAAACTTTATTGTTCTGGTTATTCGCCAAGCAGTATTAGACCGATTATAATCGGTCTAATACTTTTTCTTCAGGTATTATTTAAATGATCTGAAAAAAATAAAACAAAAAAATCATTAAATTTTAAGCCCAAAGTGTCTTTTGGCTCAAAATGCAAGAAAAACTTAATAAATTTTTCTTACATTTGATTATCCCAAAGTTTACTATTTACAACTTTACTTTACCGGATTGCTTTCCTTTACACAAAAAGAAATAACAGTAAAGAATCCAGTAAAATATAGTAAAAACTTTTAGCAAAGAAACGAGTCCTGTATATGTCAAATAAAACTGAATTATTTTAATAAAAATATTACAAGATATTTATAGATAATTCTCCTCTAAAATATACTTCAAGATAGATTAATAAGGTACTCCTATCCAAACAGCTGAAGGTTTTTTTATAAATAGTCCGCCAAATAACTTCTTTTTTTTTGAAAATGCTAAAAAAAAAGTTTAGCTTCGGCTGTGTGGCACGTAGCGCCGTCCTGTTGAAACCAAATGTTGCCAATATCCTCCTCTTCAATTTTTTTGAACAAAAATTCGTTCAACCTTGCCCGATAACGATCGCCATTGACTACGGCCACTCCTTGCTCATTTTCGAAGAAAAATGGTCCAATTATGCCTCTGCACCAAAAAAAAATATATATTTTTTTTGTTATTGTTGTGTTTGTGGTCTTGATCCATATATATAGAAACCTTATGAATATGCATTCATATATTTAATTTTATTTATTCTAATACTCAAATCAAAGAAAATATTATTTTCAAATTCAATCATAATTTTTTAAATCAAAAGCCTTAAATAATTTAAAAAAATGTATGCTGTTTAAAAAAGAAAACCAAATTCTTATTCAACCACAGATTTAAAAAATAATATTCTTTATGCAAAAGTCATTTCCCATGATTCTTTTTGATTAAAAGAACTGAACAAAAAAAGCACAATAAGTGGACCAAAGGCAATAACTACACACATTAATACACCCAAACATAACTGCATACATACGTTTACTCTTATGAATGTGCAACAGCCACTGCCCTCCAGAAAAAAATATACTAAATGAAAAATGCCACAAAACGAAATATTGTCAACGCCTTTAGTTATGATCCAAACTCCAACTATTAGTGAAAATATTTATTTATAAATGCAGGCATACATACTTGTGTATGTAGAGATTTACGAGAATAAATGGGAATTTGTGTACACGACGTGCATGTGCGTGTGTTAATGTTGGCACTAACTGCCAAAACAAGTGCTAATACCACTACAACAAGAACATATCAGTACTTTAATGCAGGTTAATTTTTTTCTCATTCGCGATTTTCAAAATATTTTTTAATAAATTATATCAATTATAATTTAATTTTCTAACAAAACTCAAAATAATATATACAATTTTATTTTATTAATATTTCAATTTCTATCGGCATAATCGGGATTTAACATTTTTGGATGTATTAATGTAGTTGTAGTTTTGGTGTGGAATTTAGTGTGTACATAAAAAAAAATACTAAAAAAGAAGTTCTAGAAATCTATGACTCTGAATAGGTTTTGACAAACAAAAAATATATATTTTTGTGTACGTGGGACAGATAATAAATTTCTGTGTCAGATGGCGCAAAAATCAAAACTGAGATTTACCAGCATTTTCGGTTAAAAGGATAGGTACCGATGTATACTCACTTGAGTTAGACTTATTTTGCACCTTGAGCCTAAGAAATGTACGTGTCCTCCTATCGGACAGAAATGCTTGGTTTGCTGCATGCGTTTGATCATCTGCGGAAGTGTTGGGTATAAGGGAAAAAATTCACATTGAACTTGGTAACTAGTTGGTTATTAAAAAAGTTTTTCAGATAGATTAGAATCAATCTTTTGTATATGAATGTATATTCTAAAGTTCAATAGATGTGCTTTTTCAAATGAGCTGACGTCAATGTGGATTAAAGGACACGGGCGAAGCATACGATGAACTTTTTACCCAAAACATCAAATCAAAATTTGCAGCTTCTATTAAAACTTCTTGCAACAATTGTAACGTATACATAAAATATGACAATACTTATAAAAAAATTTTGGCTCAATGGGCCAATTACCGACAAAGATATGGGCGAAAATATTGTTACAAAAAAAATTTAATTAACTAAATAAGAAAGAGCCTAAACTTTAAATGACAAACAATCCGCTATTGCAAATTCAAATTTTTTATTTAAAATTTAATTTAAAGTAATTAAAGTTTCAAAATATTTCTTAAATATAATTTGTGAAACCTTTTAAATGCTTGCAACGTATGTTCTCCATGGCCTGAATTTTAAAAAAATACTGTCCGATAATTCCATTAGCCATACGAAGCAGTACGTTTTTGCAATTTTAACGAAGAATCAAGAACCTCTTACGGTTTTGTATCAGTTTTATTATTTGTTTTATTGAGTTCAAGATACTACGCAATTGCATCCGCTGCTACAGCCGCAATATAAACGAAGTGCATGAAATATTCGAATTTTTTTTTAATATGGATGAATAATGTGAAAACAACTTTTTACAGTGCGTCTTTCCAGAATAAATTATAAATAAAAGTAAACTAGAAATTAAATGGCTAAATGATACCATTCATGTTTAGTTATTGTGGTAAAAATAAATGTGGGAAAGTTCTCTAATTCAATCACACGCTATTTAATTTTGGAAACTTTTTTGATTTGTTTTTTATGATAAAAAAAACGTTTCACTCTCTGCTAGCAAGACCAAGGTTAACATATTTTAATATTTTTAATGATATTCCGAAAAAATAAATTTAAATGGATTTTCTTTAATTCCTTGGGAAATTCTTATGGCGACAGTTTTATGACATTAACTATCTATATATATAAAAGTGAAATTCTGTCTGTGTGTTTGTTAGCCGATCGGACTCAAACTTTGGCAAGTTGTTATACATAATCCAGAGAGTAAGAAGTGGGCGGGATTATGCCCACAAAAAATAAGTTCTCATTTTTAGCTACTTGCACTTGACCGATTTTTCTGAAACTTTGCACACATATTGAAATCTCATAATTATACAATTTAGTGATTAGAAAGGTAGGCAGTGCCACGCCTAAAAAAAATAAGTTATCATTTTTAGCTACTTGCACTCGATCGATTTTTTTAAACTTTGCACACATATTGACTATCAGTTTCGTGATTAAAAACGTGGGCAGTGCCATGCCCATAAAAAATAAGTTATCATTTTTAGCTACTTGCACTAGATCGATTTTTTTTTAAACTTTGCACACATATTGAGCTGTCATGACTTTAAAATTTCTTGATTAAAAAAGTGGGCATTGTCACGCCCATAAAAAAAAGGTTATAATTTTTAGCTTCTTGCACTTGATATTCAATTAAAATTCAGAATGCATTTTTATTCATTAAGGGGCGTAGCAACGCGCGGCGGGCTTGGCTAATTATAAATAAATGCCATTTTTTATGCATACAAAACGCATATATGAAATCTGCCTAGAATCCATCCAAAGAACCTCTAAGCTAACAATTGCCGATAGGATCATATGCAAAAAAGGCTAAGTATGCCTTACTTTTGCAGAAGTTTCGATAACGAAACAGATTAGCAAACTAGTGAACATTATGGTGTCTTAACAAAAGTAGTCCAGAGATGTCAAATAACACCAACGAGGTGGCCAATTTACAGATAATCTTTAATATAATTCAATTACAAAACATTTGGTTTCACGTATTGCATGGTGTTTTGCGAAATATTTTAAAAAATATTTCTCCATATTCAGGTTTGTTTTGGATGCATTTTATACTAAAGAGTAAATGTGGTACGACTCGACCCATAGTAATGCGTATTACCTGTTCAGATCGACTACTTGTGGAGCATTAACTTTAAAAGGTGCTCTACAAGTTTGGCGAACAGAGTATAGTTATTGTCCTCGTACGAGCAATAAAAACACTTAAGGCCGTATTCATAAAAAATATTTTATTAAGGGCTTATTTGACAGATGTTGTAGAGAAATTTGTCAAATAAGCCTTCAATAAACCTAAAATAATTTTTATGAATACGACCCTTATTATTTTGTATAAAAGTAGATTATTACTAACGTTTTTTTATTTTATCTTAAAATATTTCAATTACAAAATGCAGTCTTTTCTGTTTGCTTCTAGAAAATTCTACTGCAAAAATTATCTTCTTCTTAACGCCACAATTGTTGTCAAATTTTCATACACCGCCAGGCTGCCAGATTCTAACAATTAAAACGTTAGAGTGAACCGCCACAAGAGTAAGAATTTTAGGAAAAAATTTCCTCGATTTGCAAGCTTTATTTTGGATATGAGAAAATTATTTTAAAACAGAATAAAATGATTACAATAAAACTATTTATAAAATATAAAAATGTATTAAATTCTTTTACATTAGAAAAAACGCCCAATATTTTCTAAAGAAGAAGTAGCTACTTTTCTGTTGCCCTACGTAAACATGTTACTCTCAAATGCCCTCTAACTATGATTGTACGAATAAAAATATTTATGGCATTCCCACACCAGCTCATACTCACACGCTTACACAAATGGACTATGTCGTTGGTTTTTTTACATTTATATGTATGTACACATGTAAACATATGTATGTGTTGCCCAAAAAAAAAGTTAAACAGTATAATGTTAAGAAACCAGCATGTAAACAAATACACCCACACAATTTCGTTAAATAAAATATAAAAATTAAAGTCCTTAAGTTTCACAAAGAATAACCTTTACTAAAACACTCTAAATAACTATGGTTTTAATTGACTTCTCTTTATATTTATATTTAATTTATTTATTTTTTTATCATTTAAAAAATCTAAAACACCTCAACCTCATCAACTACTTTCCGTCGATGTAAAAAAAAATTGCTTTTGTAGTTTTTCTTGTTTTGTTGACCCAAATATATTTGTTATTAAAACAAACCGAAAATAAAGGCATACAAACACATACAAAATAAATTGTACGATTGGTGCATTAGTTGTAGTCGTATCTAGCTAGATGTGCATATAAAACAGTATTTTATTGTAAATCTCAAAACATTTGTGTGCATTTATCACTGAATGTAAATCTATTTTGCAATGGTTACTGCACTCCGCCACTTTACATTTACTAACTACTACATATGCATACATTTATACAGATGTTTGAATACGATTTTTATATATTTTTTTTTTTTTTTGTAAGTTCAATGCACGTTTTACACAAATAATAAATAAACATAAATAAAAATGCACTAAAAGTCTAAATGTTTGTATTAAATTTATGCACACACACACATATACAAATTTACAAACACACTCGGTGTTCTGCGTATGTGTAGTTGTATGAACATTAACCATATTTATATGAAAGAGTTTTTGTTAAAGATTAAAATAAATCCTCTTGCTATATAAACTCCATAAAAAGTCTCCATTAAAACTGTGTTTTTTTATCAATTTACTCATACACACACTCACACAAACAAACCGAGCATGGGATTTGATCAAATATTAAAGTTGTAATTTGGAATAGTAGATAGACCTAAGCCACACTCGAATCGTTTTATTTAAAGTTTTAAACAGTTATTTACTTTGATGACGTTTTTTTATACCCGCCACCAAAAAAATGGTGGGGGTATATTCATTTCGTCATTCCGTTTGTAACACATCGAAATATCCATTTTAGACCCCATAAAGTATATATATTCTGAATCGGGGTTTGATTTTATGACGATCTAGCTATGTCCGTCCGTCTGTCCGTCTGTTGAAAACACGATAGAGGTCGCACCGAAAAAGCTAGGGGGCTCAAATTTTGCCAGAATCTTTTTTTAGGCAAGGTTTGTTTGGTATTGAAAATGGGCTAAATCGGAATATTAGGAAGAGAGTTATAGCTTGTAAAGCAAGAGTAGGTCGAAAAAACCGTGTCCTTCGCACATCGAATAAAATTGAATTGTGTCCAGGCGCATAAACGTAGAGTCATAAAACTTTGAATATATATTTATCGAGTCAAAAGAATATTTTTCCCTGAAAATCGCTTAAATCTATGAATTAGGAAAAGAGTAATAGATAAAAATGTACGAAAACTTATACCGCACAGTGTATATTTCAAATTTAAAACGTAATAAAACTGACAAAACTATATGTACGATTCTGAAATTTTGCAAACATGGTTTTTTGGTCAAAGTCTTCGTTATAACGGAAAATAGATGTGCCATGCACACTTTTTTCTTTAAATTTTTATAAAAATATATTAGTCATATATATTAGCATTTATTCATCAATCACTGCGCCATTTATTGTATTGTAGCTAAATATAAGATAAAGATGATAAGATAGATGACTCTACTAGCAACTACTAGATGGCATGCTAACAACCTTTTTCGTTCCACAAGAGATTTTTAATGAGGGTTCGTGGAAACGAAAATGACCGAGGTTGTTGACAAAAAATTAGCTAGAGTAACAATTTGTGCCCAACTCTAAACATACATATTTGTTCCCACAGTTTTATGAGTTTATCGATTTAAAAATATAAAATGTGCATAAGTAGATCTAAAATATGTGTTTGAATATTTAAAATACATTTTTGAGTCAAATTATATTTTTATCTATCTATCTATATATCTATCTATCTATCTATCTATCTATCTATCTATTTATTCTTTTGTAAAGGGTGGTTAAATTTTAAGGGCCACAGAGTGATTCAAAATATACATTCTCAGCATTTTTCTAAAACGGGAAATTTATTAGTAAGATTTTGATTTTTAAACTTCTAGAACATTTTGCTTTTAAAAGATTTTCAAACAAAATAAGTTTTGTATAATTTTAAAATTTGTTAACCATTAGTACAAGAAAATAAATTGTTTATAATGTTTAGAGATAATTTTTTTTTACTTAAGTAAAATTTTTTCTAAATTCGCATTTTTTATAGAGCATAACTTCAGGAGAACATAATATAACAAAAATAAATTAGCACTATTTCGTAGATAAAACTTTCTTCTTAAATTCATGTAAATTCTCTATGAATAAAGATTTTGGAATACTAAAGGACTATATTGAAATATCTAAGTTATGTTTATTAGCAGAAACTTTATTGACACGCGTATTTTAACGGCCACTTTGATTGAAAGACTAAATTTACGAAAACATTTTACTAGCATACCGAAGTTATAATGGGTGGTTTAATTTTAAGGGACTATGTTGATTTTGAATAAAATTATTATGAAATTATTATCATTTATTTTTATAATGATAATATTTGTATGCTTCAATTATGTATGGAACAAAATATCGGCCAAATGGCCCCCCAACATAGGCGGCACACCACGATCCGATAGTCCAAATTTTCAATGACACTGTTGATGCTCGATTGTTGGGCACGAAGATGAGTCAAGGTTGCTTGCTCTTTTGCCACGTTATCGTGAAAAACAGCAATGTTTCCCATTCAACGAACTAAGATGGCATTCACAGATGTTTTCACATTTCATACAGACCTGCTTTGCAGACATTTAAATATTTTTTACAATTCTCACGATTATGGACGAATTCGAACGATTATGTTGACCAAAAGAATCACTAAGTGCACAAAATGCATTTTGATTTGAACGCCCATTTTTATAAAAATCTTTAATATTTAAAAGCGTTGCTCGATTGCGTATCTTTCCACGGTTTAAATTGAGTTAGTCTGAGATTGAGAAATGTCAAATGAAATGCAAGAAAAAAGTTGAAGTTTATGTGTGGTTCACCTTCAACATGGGCCCTTTTAAATTTAACCACCCTCTACAAAGAAAGTGATACATATTTTATTATAAAGAGATTATTCTATAGCGATTAACAAAATAATAAATATTGTGCTTTAAATGTACACAAAATTGGTGGTTGGTATAAAAGATTCGGCACAGCCGAATATAGTGCTCTTACTTGTTTAAGTTTCTATTTGTTTGCTCAAAAAATAAATTCAGTTCTTTTCAACCTTACAAAAGCTTTTCACAAGTTATTTAATTTTCTGTTTTACAGGTAAACACTAGTTTTTCTTTAATCTGTTTAAAGTTTGTTCTGCCAGTATATCAAATGGTTAGAAATTATGAGGGATTATGAGGGACTTGAACCATTTTACTTTTTTATCTTAAGTTCATGGAAGTATAATATTTGTGAAGAAAATTTTTTTTTTTTAAATTTTATCAAATTTATAAACTAGTGTTTGAGAAAACATATAACTTTTATATAAACGATATAAATAAATAATTAAAATAATATAGGATCTCGTTTTTTGCTTAACACTTTTTATCACAGTAATCTATATATATAAAAGTTAAACTCTGTGTGTGTGTGTTAGCTATGGACTACGAAACTGTAACGCCGATCGGACTCAAACTTTAACAAGTTGTTGTACACATTCTAGGGAGTGTTTATGGGTGGTAAAAAGTAGGCGTGGCCACGCCCATAAAAAATTAGTTATCATTTTTAGCTACTTGCACTAGATACATTTTTCTGAAACTTTGAACACATATTGAGCTGTCATGACTTTACAATTTTGTGATTAGAAAAGTGGGCAGTGACGCGCCCATAAAAAAATTATAATTTTCAGCTACTTGAACTTCACCGATTTTTCTGATACTATTCAAACATAATGAGCTATTGTTTCGTGATTAGAAAAGTGGGCATTGCCACGCCCATTAAAAAAGTTATAATTTTTAGCTTTTTTCACTTGATATTTAATTTAAATTCAGAATGCATATTTATTCATTAAGGGGCGTAGCAACGCGCGCCGGGCTTTTCTAGTATTTAAAAAAAACAATCGAGAAGTGTGTGACCAAATTTTGTGGCACACTTTTTGTTCGGTTTAATAAAAATTTACTTGTATTTGACAAGTATTATAATGTTAAGGTCCTACACTATGTGGTATGATGGTTGTGAAAGTTGACTTCATATATGAATGGTTGACCTTATAGCATTATGATTTCTGTGCTAATATTGTTAATGTTGTGTCTATCTCGATATTTATATTAATTCCAACTTTGCGAACAAATCTTTTCAAGTCTTATAATTTTTACTGCATATTAGAAATCTTGTGAGGGAGTAAAAATTATCAACTGCATAATCCAAATTCTCGAGTTAGTTTGAGAGACTCTTCTCTATGAACAGACTTCGCTTATGATGTCATCCACCACAATTATTAATAACTTTTGCTTATACTGCAAGAAAATGTTTAAGGAAGAAAGGATATTGAATTACAGCAGATGTACTGATTCTTAAACTAAATTACAACTAGATGCATTGGCACAAAATGACAACGACATCAGACAAAGAAGAATTTGCAACTTTAATAAGATAATTAATACCACAATAATAATCAAAATCAGACGTAATATAGCTTTTAAAAAAAATTTACTCTATAATACATTGCAGAATTTCGAGCCGTAGTTTTTGGTTGGCCCTAGCAGACACAATTCTCTTTGAGCATTTATTTATTAAATTGGTATGTTTTAATGAATTAAAGACTAAATATTAAAAGATGTTTTTTTCTGAATAGCAGTTCGAAATTTATGACCTCTTTTTCCAAAAAAAAACTGCACATAACAAGAAACTAAATTCATCCATGCTTTTATACGATGATTATAGGAACTAGCCTGAGCGTATTCTTGTGGTTTCCACAAACAAATTTATTTGCAAAGTAAATATATTAGCATATCTAGATTAGAGTAAAATATCGGCATCGTCTTAAATGCCACCTGCATGAGCTATACAAAGTAATATTTTAACATTGTAGGCTTAAAGTGCAACAGCTGCATTGGCTAGAATTTAATGTATAAGAGGGATAACGCTTCAGCACTTCTTATACTTTGTTGTAAAGATTATATTAAATAACATCTTTCAAAAGTTGACATGATCCATTTAACACCAAAATTCCAAACGATTTGTGAATTATTTTTAGTTAACTGACAGTTAAAGTACTTTGTAATACCTTATAAATAGTTTCCAATTAAATTCATAAAAACTAGACCTAAATTTTCTTAAGGATAACGACTACTCTCACCATCTAAACTGTTTAAAAAAATATCAATAGTTTGTTTGTTATGAGATTTGAATTTAAATGACGTAATTATTGAAAGTCATCCTTAATTTCTGTATACTTAACTGCGGCGTCATTTAAATTAAATGTTTATTCCATATATAATATCAAGATACAGCCTTTCCAACAAAGCTTCATGTTTGTAAAACACACCCATTAGTGTTTTATACAAGATTAGTATTTAAAATTTGAATGAGCCAACCACTATTACATAATGATATAATTGAAATGACCTTGTTTATTTAAAACTTAACCACCATAATTACACCCACTACTGAACATTTAAAAAAGTTGTATAAAACAATATTTTTCTAGAAACTTTTGTTTTATAAAACTTTTATAAATTTAAAAATTCACTGTGAATATGACAGTAAGACGCTTTTCTCATCTTCATACTCACTTAGATTATTTACACCTGCAGAAATAATTTTAACGGTAAAAAGAAATTCAGTAAACAATATAGAAACTAATACAAATTATAGTGGCCACTTTATAAAAATAGAAATGTATATAAATATATATCCATGTGTTTGTACATTCATTAATAGACTTCATGCTGATGAAATTCATTTTAATATTAAGAATATGGTTTATTTATGTTGTTCATTAGTTTTTATTTCTTCTTTCTCTCTTACTCTCTCTCTCTCTCTTTATCATTTTAAAGATATATTTGACCGCACAAAAGGCAACAGTCATTGCTTTTCTCATAGTCTTAAGTATGTTGATACCAGTGTTGCCGCCGACCTACTTTTTTTCGCAGTGAAATCGAAAAAAAACGCAGTGAAGCGCAGTGACGAGAAATAAAAAAAATTTCGTTTTCGTTTGGACAAAAAAAGGAATTTTTTTTTTTGACTTTTTTAACACTTTTTTGCCCTTTTTAAGAATTACTTGTTTTTTTAATTTTTTTAGTTAATTTTATTCTGCCCTTGTGTTGTTGCCGGGAGTTTCCTTTTCTTTGCATTTGTCTTCTTGTTGGTTTTCTCTTGGCTGCTATAAATAAATATTATGTAATATTTTCTAGTTATTTTAAACGCCAACTTACCCATTCATTTCGAAACAATATAAAACTTAATTAAATGGACTGAAATAGTTTGTATGTTTTTCTAACGGGATTTGTGACATTTTAATTCAAGACCTAATCAGTCAACTGCAACGTAACGTAACAGCAGAAAATGTTGTCATCTAGCTGCTATATTTTTAACAGGGTGACAATTTTATCTCGTTGTGTTATAGCCTTTACAGACTTACGTGTTAAACACGTTTGAGGTAAATCATGTTAAGGCGTTGTTGATCAAAAAAAGAGGAAAACTACCAAAAACTGAAAAACGCAGTGATATTAAAAAAACGCAGTTACGCAGTGACGACGGGCAAATCGCAGTGAAAAACTGCGATCGCAGTGAAAACGGCAACACTGGTTGATACCTACTGGAAGCGTGCTGTATACCAGCAACAGTAACATTTGCCACAAATACCAGTAAAGTATTTTAAAATCCCGCACGTATTTAATGGAACTTAACTAATTACATATTTTTTAGTTTCCATTTTTCTATTATTTTTTTATTATAATTTCTTTGTCGCTTTTTTTCAATTTTCAAACCATTATTCTGCAGAATTTTCACAAACAAATGCCCTCATAAACACACAGAAACATACACATACACAAATATAAAACTTGTATACAGGCTGAGTATCGTGACAGCAAGTGGAGAAGTAGCAACAATTGTGCTGGATACAGAATTTGGTAAAAGTATTATTAGGGCTCTTAAGTTTCGTAGAATTTATCAAGAAATGTTTGGTAAACTGGGAGAGAAAATAGAAGTTATATTTCTTTTTTTAAATGGTTCTTTAAGCACGACTCAAGTGTATTTATTGTAATAGGATTTATAGTAGTATTGTTTAAGTCGAAATTGCATGATTCTTATTAAAAACAAACTTTGTTATAAAGCAATATATAAAGAGCCAATTTATTAATGTATTAAAAGTATGAAAAAAAAATATTTTTTTTTATTAAAATTAAAAACCAAATTACATAGTTTATATTTACACACAATACTTTCAGTTCTGATCAAAAGAATGCTGTAGATGAAACAGTAGTTGGTTCCGAAAATGCATTCCACTCAGCTAGTATCGGATAACTAGATATTTCGTCATTAAAAAAAATTAAATTTAAATGCTGCCAATTATTTTACCGAACATTTTGTTTCTGTTTTATTTATTCGAATAATAATTTGGATTTGCTTAATTCTTTTAAATAAATCTTTTTTTGTAATTTTATTTTAATATTTTATTGAAGTTTTTAGGATTAATTTCATCTACAGCGTTGAAAGAGAAAAACCTGATCAAATACTTATTAACTATGAATGTTTTTGGACTTAATTTTTTTTTTATTTAAAAATTGATCAGGGGCTCAATTCTTGTACTATGGTACTGTGATATCAAAAGTTTTTGTACAGAAAAAGGTATGGTGGCACCAATTTTTTCTGGGGTGGCAAGGCTTAAAAGTTGTTTTCTTAAAAACTTAAATATTAAATATGATATGACACATAAAAATTTTTGATTTTCAATTTCACACAAAGAGAATTAGGGCCTTAATTCATTGAAATTTTCGACAAATTTGCTGTAAAACTTAACCAAAATTTTGACATTGCCGATGTTCTGAGGGATTAACTTCCTTGGCCAAGTAATAATTTTATGGAAATAATAATAAATATTTTTTTAATGTGCCGTAGTGACGTACAAGCCATTCCTGACTGAGCATAACGCCATCTGGTAGATGTTTCTGGTGTTTCGTTCTTAACACTTTGCTTTCAATATTTGTTGCCAAAAAAAATTAAATTTATTTTAATGACCGATTGTGACTTTTGACCCACTTAGTACGTATTAAAAAATTTTTAAAGAAAATTTAACAAATTAAAAGTTTTTAAAAAAATTAAGTTTATCTTTAACACTCTCTACCGTATTCATAAAAAATATTTAATTCTTACTTTAAATCTTACTATTGAGTTTTTATTTTCTCATACTGAGTATATCGCACATTTAACATAATAACGTCACAACTCAAAATCTTTTAAAATTTACTTTTTTTCCATAAATTGATTCACAATAAAATGTCTAGCTACTCCAGACATTTCATGCTCATCGCTATCTTTTCTAACTGGAAGAAATCGTTATGTCGGTTTTCTGTTAATTGCATTGTTTCTTCACGATCAACAGTTTTTTGCCTCTCCTTAAAATTTTAGACTATAAATCAAAATATCACAACTAAACTTTACGATTTGCAATTGTTCTGAGTGTGACAATCGAAACTGTTTCCTCTGTAGAATTAATGCACTGCGTCATATGTGATAGAAAGACAATACTACTTCTTTGAAGTAATCAATTTTAAAGAGATCTCATTTTTAGCTAATTTATTTTTTTACATAAACAGTTTTTTGTTTTTAATTTTTTTAACCAATATTTGTTAAAAATTAAAAAGTTTGAGACTTTATGTAAATAAATTGTTTTTGCAACGTTGTTCTAAACATTGTCTATCCCTTGCTCACATTCCAGATGTTCAACGAAAATAATGGCAACCCTGACTTTATGATAAACGCACCAAGAACAAGAAAATCTTATTCAAAAATATTCAACAAAAATATTAATAAATAAAACCAATAGCAAATGAAGACAGTACGGAAAAACGAGAAAAAGTAGTAGGTTTAGTTGCCACTTTAGTGAACCACTCTTACAAATGTCCCTACAACAAGTAAGGTTGCTATATTCGCAACTATAAGCATTTAAACATATAAGTTGATAGTGAAACAGATTTACACTTGCTTCCTTAAAGCAGCTAAAACACTCCATGTTTTTACATCTGACCTGACTCATATGTAATTCTATACATGTCTATGAAAATTATTTTTTTACAGTCAAACGCAACTGACATCTTTTCGAGCGGCAGAAATTTCTGCTAATAGGTATTGTCAGATAACTTGTCAGAATACAGCAAACTCTTAAGTGAAATTTTGTCAGCTGACTTGCACATGAGTTTTACAAAAGCAATGCTTTAAAGATAACACACGACATGTTCGTATTTAGCAGTGGAAAACCTTCGCATTACATACATTCGTACATAAGAATAAGCATAACAAATATAAAAACTAAAAGAACCCATGCAGATTAAACATTATATATATACATACATCCACACATATATAAAATACATTCGTTTAGATGAATAAGAAAACAAAATATGCCAACTACTACAACAGCCTACAAATTTTTGACCATCACGTACAATAGCGCCTGCTTTGGTTGTTGTTTCTTATTTAATCGAATTTTTTCGTTGCAATCTGAACAAAAAAATAGGTGCATACGTGGACTTTTCTCATACATCTGCTGCTAATAGGTCGAAATTGCTGATTTTCTATACCTAAATGTTCGAAAGCCGTTTAGATAAAATTATACTACATACGAGTTCGTGCAATTTACCGGAACTTCAAAAAGTTAATTTAACGCTAAAAAATTTTACAAGTTATTTTTTTACAATGTGAACTTACTAAGTATTGTTAATAATATTTTTTTATATAAGTTCAGTCAATCTTTGCCATAAGCTTCTTATGCTCGTACCAATAATAATACGGCTTAAATCATTTGTGTGGGCTATAAAAATCATAAACGTCTAAAAGGATTTTATTCATATTTTGCATGTTTTCCTATCCATTATAGGTTTAGTAATATCATCGGTAGCATTGTCGGCATCGTCATCGTTGAATGCAGCAACAGCTTAATCAACGACTTTTCCAAATGGAATATGCATTTAACTAATAAACTGGTGGATTTTAAAACATCTTTTTTCACTTCCAGCTAAATTTTTATAATTTCTACTTCACTCACTCACATACGTTGTACACTTATTCATAATTGTATGTATGAATAAACGTTTATAAGTATTGGTAGGAACATTATTTTTATTTGCTACGGTCGTAGAGTGTATGAGTTTGTGCGTGTGCTTACATTTTGTATTTTTGGCGTTAAGTGAATAATGATGTTGCGGTCATTGGTATCATCAGCATCATCAGTTTTTTATTTACCCTGTGTAGATAGATGAACACACACACACAAAATATTTTACATGGTAGCCATAGCAAAGCTATAGTAATATGTTCCATTTAATCATTAGCAATTTTAGCCAATATAAGCCACACAAATGTTGCAGGCTTCAAAACCACAATAATAACGAAACAAAAAAAAAGGATTTAAGAAGACAAAAAAAAAGAATATAAAGCAAAACCAATGAAAATAACAAATCCATCAGGAAACATCACTTGTGTGTATTGAAATGTATTCAACTATAAAATAACAGAAATAACTGTTTAACATAAATATTTTGGTTCTTTTTCATATACACACACAGCCGCACAAAAATACTAATACTAAATAGGAAATTGGCCTTTTAATTATTTTTCTTTTTTTATTTATTTTTTTTTTTCAATCATATGGAAATACATATTGTTTCTGGTGGAAATTTTAAATACAAATTCGAAACGTTAGCTTAGAAAGTGATCTAAGCCACGTTTGAGTACTATTTAACTAAATTACTTGTGTAAAAGTCTCCATAAACTATTTTTTCATATAACATTTATATAAAAGAATATTTTTGTTAAGATATTTCTAAAATATTTTTTATAAAAATTTTTATAAAAGAAAAATTTAAAGACTTATATTTATTCATAAAAAATTAAACGTATATGAAGATAGTGTAAGGGAACTCTATAATATTTATTAAGTATTTGTTTTGGGTTAATTTGACTTATGGTATTTTAAATACAAACGTTTCAAAATAATTATTTTTTTCAATTTTAATTTATTTATTACCTAGTCTATGGGCCATAATCAGTTACAAACCTCTTCTATTAAAAAAAACTACTTAGAAAATATTTAATAACAGTTTGTATTCAAAATTAATTGATTTACTTTATGTATTTACTTTATAAGTTCCTGGAATTTTTTTCAATATATGTTTTTAGAAATTTATTAATTATGAATAAATTAGGATATTGTATTTTAAATCATTTAATTTTATTGGTCATTCATGCGTGATTATTAAAATATTGATGATATGGAGCTAAGAAATTATTCATGGTAAATTATTTTAAAAAAAAAGTTTCTAAAGTGAAATATATTTAAGACATTTATATGGAGTGTTTTTTAATGTAAATTAAAAATCTATTAAAAGATTTTTCTCAATGACTGAATTTAAAGACTATATTGCGGCATTAATGTGATTTTTTTCCATTTCGCCATCACTTACAACACAAAATAGGAAAGTCTAACTTAGTACCCTTTTCATTGTACTTTGGGATGTATTTTGGCTGTGTATCGGACAACTGAAGTAACCAGATTAATTTCCTGACATAAATGCTTCATATAAAATTTCTTTGTGGCTAAGAAATTATAGGACTTACTATTTTTCCTATAATAAATTATCATCGCCTTGATAAAAACAACAAGTCTGCTTTTTAAGTTCACTCCTAGGGCAAGAAAAGGTAAATTTGTACCATTCTGATCAAAAGTGTATTGGAAGATATATAAATTAATGGCTCAATCAGCTTA
Source organism: Phyto melanocephala (assembly GCA_941918925.1). Taxonomy (NCBI): domain Eukaryota; kingdom Metazoa; phylum Arthropoda; class Insecta; order Diptera; family Rhinophoridae; genus Phyto; species Phyto melanocephala. The sequence goes on along the minus strand of OW799235.1, from coordinate 108,892,490 downwards.
TAAAGCTTACATTAGTTATTAGCGAAAAAGGGACAACAATTTTCATAATTTTGTGATTCTCTTTAATATACTCGTATAGCACATTACTTCGATGAGCTCAAATTCCTTAAAATATTGAGCTACAGCTACCCTATAACTGCAGTAACTGAGGTTTTTATCCGAGTTTTAAAATTTAGCCTTACCCGATAATTTTGGTATAGAAACCGGTTATTTTACAATAAAAATAAATAATTTGTACATGTTTTCCTTACTTATATTGCAAACGTACCCGTAACTTAGTTATTTTTTTATAATTGCAATGTTCAGCTTAATTTTTTTATACATCTGGCAACCTTAAAACTTTCATGGGGAATGACAAGAGAGAATAGATTAAAGTTCAAAAAACGCAATAAGTGATGTAAATACAAATCCCTTATAACAACATACGTAACTATCAAAAAAAAATTTTAAATAATTAAAAAAAAATATAATAAAATATAAATATCTCTCCGAGACCCTGATCTTAAATTTGAGGAAGCACATAGTCCATTAACATAGTGCAATAAGGGTTACCATTGACGGTAGCTATCAAAAAAATCTAAAAAAATTTTAAATAATTAAAAAAAACTAATTTTGAATATTCAATATATTTATGTGTCCTCTGAAGTTTGAAACTGTTTTGAATATTTTTTAAAAACCAATATTATTATTTAATAATTCTGATTCATATAAAGGTGATTCATTGTGCGGTTTAATGAACAATTTATGAAAATGACTGTTTGAAATTTATACCATGTAAATGATATAATCAGCCATCAATCGTAGCTTAATTATTTCTGAAGTCCTCATACTTCACACAACCCCAGAGAAAATTTTTGATATCGCACTATTTAGGTCGCCAATTTACCGTAAGCAAAACGTGAAATAAAATTCTTATAAAATTAAGTTCTCTACAAGTCCATTGTTTCACTTGCTGTATGCCACTTAGCACTACCTTGTAAAATTCAGATTTCACCGATAGATGGAGAAGCACATAGTCCATTAACATGGTGTAATAAGGGTTACCATTGACGGTAACATTCTGATTTGACTAATTTTTAAGGAAATATCGACCAATGATTCCATCAGCTCATAATCCACACCATACTGTTCTTTTTAGTAGATACAATGGTAGCTCTTGGTACTCTTCGGGTTAGTCAATAGCCTAAATACGGAAATTTTTATTTATTAACGTATGTTTTGAGCCAGAAATGTGCTTTATCGCTAAATAAAATTTTACGATAAAACACAGGAAAATCATTTATCACAAAACGCTGTTTTTTTTATAACACAGCTGAACAATTTAGAGACGCTGTTGTAATATAATAAATTCTAGCAAATGTCCTCGTTGATATAACTAGACCATTCTGGGGATTGCACTGCCTCCTCAGAATTAAAAAAAAAAACAGAAATAAAAAAAACAACAAAAATTTTTAATTTTCGTTTAACAAAAGCTATTCTTACTTGTTAGAGTTTTATTGAAAATCTTGCAAAAGCAAGTATATAACTGAATGTTCCTTTAACCGAATTCGACTGTACTATCTATAACCTTAAGCCCCTCCAATCCAAAAATTATATACACATTCAGCAATTATTTGAAAAATTTTATTTTCAATTGTAAATAAATCACTTATGTTAATAATTTTTATTATCGCATCTGAATTTTAGCATCATTTGCTGATCTTAACAGCATAGAATTATTGTAAATCAAAGACACATGTTCAAAATAAAAAAAAAATTAAAAACTCGCCATAAGTCAAAATTTACAGTCTACTATATATCAAAGTTATAGAGAGGTTCGTTGTCTTCGCATAAATGTTAAGAAAATAACTTTCGCAATTTATAGCAATAATAAATAATAAAAAAACTGAAGCGTAAAATTGTACACGAAACACATATACACATACTTAACATATTTAACACTTATGGTTAACAGACATTTGAAATAAAACAAACATAAAAGGGATTTAACAATTCATGAATTGCCTTTGCTGTCTTACAAAACTTACTTCAAGGTCGATTTTAATATACCCTATACGAAGAATTAAAAACTGTTTTATGATAAAGATTTAAAGCTTAATGAGCCTCCAAATATAATTTTTACGTATTTAGCATTTCTTAATATATAAGTTTAATTTTTATCTTTACGTTAAAATCTATTTAACATTTTTAATTACATTTGATAATTAAAAAAATATTTATATTAAAATAATTTCCTCTTAAAGTGCAGCTTAGTCTCTAACCCATTAACAGTTCCCTATAGACCAAATAAGTGAAGTAAAGTGTGAAAAAATATCATAATTAAGTATTTAAGTGGAAAAACGACTGGCTGCACACGTTAACTTTAGTCACACATACAGATGCCTGACCTTGCCAGCACATTTATACGACTAACTGGGTGTCAATGTCAGTGTTGCCGAAACCAAAAACTCATTACATTTAAAATATAAATTAATGAATGTAATTCAACAAATTTTGGTCAATAAATAAAACTGATTTAATATTTCTTTAAATTATAATTAACTTTGCTTTAATATTCAGCATTAACTCCCTATTCACATAAAATCTTATAATTAACACTTTTTGTAATATTTTTAATATATTCTGAAAACCACAACCAAATTGGGAAAATAAGGTGCAGATTTGAATGAAGCGCCCTAAATTACTTAAGAAACAACATTCAATTGCTTTAAGACAAATAATTCACACAATTAAAAAAAAACAAAACTTTTTCTATTTTGGTTTTTAAATAAATTATAAAAAATAATCTACAAATAAAAAAAAGTTCTCTTGGTTTTTTTTGCTGCAAACTTTTGTATATCTTCAAAACTATTTATAAGATTTCAAGGCAATGTTTAATAATCTTTAAGGCAATTTTATTGCGGATTTTTTGCTCTGCCTAAAAACCGTTTCCAAGTTATACCAATACTGGAGACCCAACCCAGTTTTACAAGGGTGAAATTTACTAACTCCCAAATATCACATTAAATGTAAATGTCACATTAGAAGTTTCAAAATATTTGCAATTATAGTTTCCAAATATTCCCTTAAATATATTTATACCCTTCACCTGTGGTGCCTACAATAATGATTTCCGACCCCATAAAGTACGACTACGGTAGTCGATTGAGCTATGTCCGTTTGTCTGTGCGTTGGTTAAAATCAAATTTTTAATCTGTATATGGTATCAGTCCTTTGCAAATATCTTTGAATAAATCTTTATTGAAATCAGCATGATCGCTTCATAACTTTGCGAGGTATGAGCAAATCAACACAACAAGTTTTTTTCATTTTTTAACACAAAAATCAAATCAACCAATAAAGTCACTAGTTACTATTCTAGATACGACATGCCTCTAAGGATGTTTTTAAATTTTTTTGGATAAGTCGGTAACTAACCCACAAAGTTATAAGCAAAAAAAATTTTAACAATATATGTTTATGTAAATATTTCAAATATATATCAATTTATTAGACCTCCGAAATAATTTTGGACACAATTAAGACACCAGAATATTAGTCATACTGTCGAAGAGTATTGCCAAGAAAAACTGACAAATCGAATGGAAACTAACTGAAATATAAATAAAAAAAAACAAAAGCTATAGTGTTCTTTCTAAAATTTACAAATGAAAATCGATTTTTTTCAGCTTCTGGACAACAGAGAGGAACAATATGGGTATTTAAATTAAAAAGTTGAGCAAAAAAATATAAGAAACTATAAAAATTTAAATCCAATATGGCCGCCACTACCAATTACAATTAATTTATATACAGGTGAAATCTAGTAATGAAAAATGTACCCAATTCAACCCATTCAATATTGGTATCAAACGAAGGGACTTTGTCAGTAGAAAATAATGTAAAAGTTAAATACCAAGATGGCGGCCGAAACTAAATGGCGGATATATGGATCAAATAAAGTAATCACGGCTTTCACTCCATCAACTCCCACAATATGGACATCAAATTTAAGGGCTTGCCAAGTAAAATACAGTGAACTATGAAAAATTTAAAATCCAAGATGGCGCCCTCAAGAAATTTAAGATCGAATTTTTTCAACCCCATCAAAAAGGGTATCAACTTTAAGGGCTTAACTAATAAAATACAACTAACTTTGTAAAAATTCAAAATCAAAAATGGCATTGGATATAATAAAGCAAAATGACGTTTAACATTATATCTGAAATCAAGGCTTATCACTATACCTACATACGTACATAATAAAGTTATGCTCTTAGATAATACATAGAACATTCATTTTCTTTTTACAGGAGATACCATGCCTACTTTTAAAACTTTTGTTATATATAAACCTTATCCTGGTAATTACGAATACAACAAAAATACGATTAGAAAATCTGTCAAGCCGTTCTTAAGTGATGTTTTTATTGATATACGACGTGACTTTTCAAATTTTTTTCATACAAACCTTATCTTGGTAATTGGGAATGTATCAATTGTATCAATGCGGCAATTGTTTTTTATATATGTATGTACTAACTGGCCCGGCAAACGTTGTTTTGCCATAGAAGTTATTGTTAGTGAATACTTTGGTAGTCAAATATAAAATAACTTATTTATTGTAAGTATGTGGGAATGTGGTATGTGTACACGCAAAGAAAAACCATGGTTACGACATGATCACGACGGTCATATTATTTTTTCTAAAACAATATTTGGTTGTCGAAAACAAGTAATAGTTATTTTTGTTTCATTTCATCATATATTTTGTCACGATAATCAAGCATTTGTTTGAATTGTATCATTTAATGATTACTTTTCGTAAAAATTTCAAAATGGTTATCATTTAAAAATAGTATGATGTTTAAAAATTAATTTGACAAAAATAACATTATATTCAAAATCATTTAAAATTAAAAATAATCATTAAATAATAAGTGAGACAACAGTATGGTTACAAAATAATCAAGCTATGATTTTTTTTAATAATAATTTTATTTCAATTGTTCTTCTTCTTGTTGAATAAATTTTTATTATTTTAAAAGTTTGAGATGTCAAAAAAAGGAACAAAAATTTTGAAAAATTAAAAAAAGTTTACAAATAAACGAGAAAATGTAAAAAAAAATATTGGTAAAAAAAATTGCAATTGAATTGGTAAGTACAATCAAAATAGGTATGTTGCAGCAAAAGACAATAATTTGCCGTAAAAAAGCAAAGATTGTCGATTTCAATTGCAGTCATATAAATGATTATTGATTGATGCTTAAATTAAACATAATAATGATAACTGGTAACCATTATTATTTTAAACATAATCATACAATTCAATCATAGTATGTTGCTCTTCGATTATGGTTACCACAACCATATTTTTTCTTTGCGTGTATGTGGTATGTTAATGTTGTTGGTCATTTGCTCTGCGTATGTCAACTACGAATCGGCGCGGTTGTCTTTGTTCTCATCAACTGTGTAGATTTCGTGCAGCTCATGCCTCTTGTGATTATGATTCACGAAATTGCGCCATGTTCACACACACGGTTTCATTATTCTGTAGGATTTGTTTGCGTCTTTGGGCTTTTATATTTCGCATATCTGTTGAACTATCAATTTGACGGCTCAAATCGGAGAGCAAATTTAACCACTTGCTTCTTGCTGTTCACTGTACAAACACACAAACAGATCAAATAAATACTAAATGTCCCTTTATTATTCAACAAATTTTTTTTAAATATACTATATTAATTATATTAAAATAAAGACTCTGTGCATGCAAAGTTTCATGCAGATCGATTATTTTGATGTAGTTAGAAAAGAACATTTGATTTGTATGGGCGTAATACTCTCCCGTTTTATTTTGCTTTAAACCGTCTCAAGGACCCTCAGAGGTCTTTACTAAAGCTTCATAACAATTTGTCATGCGCAGATGAAAAACAAACATTCATTTCTAACATAAATGTATATAATATCACTTAGTGGTATAAAAAATAATCGCGTCTTATTCTCGGAGCTATGAAATATACACACAAAATTTCTTAAGAATCGGTTAAGCCTTTTCGAAGCAGTTTTGCTACCTTCACTATGACACGAGATGTGTTTATGTAAAATATAGATCCTTTTTTCATATTCTATTATAACGCTATATCTGAAAAACTGGATTGAATAAAAAACCCGAGTACAAATTTGAATAACCTTGGACACTTCTATCAGCTACTCCTGTGTAAAACTTTGTGTTCTTTTGATATCAACAATTTTTAGTGTAAAATAATAAACAATTTTTTATAATAATAATTTCTCTATTAAAATATATGGGCAACACTGGTTAACATACTCTGAGTTGCGTGGTTATGTATGTGTCTATACGAATGAATTTTATAAATGCTTGACCAAGAAAATATGGTCAGTGTTATAAACACTTAAAGTATATCTTGCAAAAAATAAAAATTATCACTTTTCAACACATCTATTTTTCTCTCCTTCTGCTGACTTTGTACGAAACAAATAAGTGTTGAAGTGTAAATAAGAGTTTTTCCTTCTCAAAAAATAAATGTCTATTTATATGGGTGTGCAAAAGACTTGCTGTTGGTTGCTTTCCCTAGAAGTATGAGAAAATGATTTATATAAACTTATTTATACAATAAGTTTGAGCAAGTTTTCAAGAAAATAAACCATGGATGAGCACTTTTTTGGTTTTGGTTTTGAAAGCTTAATAAAATATATGTTTGTCTACATACATTCATTCGTATATTTATTAACTATATGGTCATATAATTCATAGACATATTTCATTTACTCAATAAGATTCAAACAGCTCAGAGGACAGGCAGAGTAGTGAAAAAGTTTTATATGTGTATATATTCCGTATTAAAACCATAAAGCTGAATAAACAGAAATAAAATGAACATACATATACATGTATATACAGTTGGTTAAAACACACTTAAAACTTAACCAAGACATCTTGGAAATATAAAAGGAAATAAAATTTTATTTTTAGAGTGTGAAAACTCAATACATTCAAGAGTTAATTAAAAAGATGTTGTCGTTTAAGAAAATAAAAAAGTTTCTCTTTTGACAAATATATTTCTAATCACTTATGCTTAATTAATAACTACTTATGTAAAAATATCTTGTTGTTATTTGATGTATTTTATTTATTACTGTCTAGCTGGTGTCTACTGTGAGGATAAGCATGTGGTATTTAATCAAGGCATATTTATTTATCAGGTAATAACAGTCGGGATAGAGTTTTTTTGTTTATATTTTTTATATATAAAGTTTGATATACGAAAAAATTAGAGAATAAAAGGTACTGTTATACCCTTCATCGCGCTGCAGAGAGATTACCAGCATATAGCTTTGTATTTTTAACAATATTTATTTCTGTCCTCATTAAATATTTATTCTATCCTTTTGTTGGTTGAAATCAACTTTTAAAAACCCCCATATGTTGTGGTTATGTGCATGTGATTATATCTTTTGGAAATATCCGGGAATTCATCACTTTTAAGTCCAGCATAATTGCTTGGTTACTTTCCAAGATATGAGAAAATAATAACGACTGCATCTGTTTTCCCCATACTTATTCATAAAAAGTTTTGAACACCAAGGTTAATTTAAAGAAACTTTTGTAACTATTCGTAAATAGTATATCCTTCTAGGGATTTTCGTAAATATTGTAGACGAATCAGCAAATAACCGACAAAGTTATAGGCAAAAATTATTTTTAAAAATGTATAATTTTTTTCATATATTGAGTTACCAAGGCTCCTAATTAATCTTTTAACAAGCTACAGACACCAGAATATAAGCAGTATCGTCCAAAATTATTGCTGAGAAAAACTGACAGATCAGTTTAAAAGTTACTGAAATATAGGAACAAAAATACAAATGCTATGGTGTTTTTCTTAACAGAAAAAAGCGATATGTGTATGAGAAAAAAAACTTGGCTATCAAAATATTATACACAATAAACAAAATTTTAAATCCATGATGGCCGCCACTACAAAATTTTACACAATTATTTGATATATGGGTCTAATCCAACAATTAAAAATGTACCCACTTCAACCCCCACAATATTGGAATCAGGAAAAGTCTCGACCAGATGAATAAAGTAAACTATGTAAAGGTTTAATTCCATGATGGTGCCCTAAACTAAATGGCGGATATTTTTTTTTACCTGATGAATAACTTTACTCTGGTATTTAATATTTTACTCGGTGAATAGAGTAAGTTTAATTTTCATGAATAAGTAAATTATTTAATAATTCATTCATTGTTCACCTCAAATCTGGTTGCAGGATAATTTAGCTCCATAACCATAATAATTTTTTAATTAAGAAAATCTTTGTGAAATTTAACCTTAGCTCCAATTATCTTAGAAAAAATTTGTTTTCATTACATATTTAGGGTAACATTTCATAAAATCACCCCAACGATTTGGACCATATTTTATTTCAATACTATGACAATTTTTAATTATTTGTCAGTTAAAAACTGATCTAAGATTTTATAATAAAAAATAAACTAAAAATTTGGGTCATTTTTTAGACATTTTTCACTGTGAAAAAATTTCGCATGGTCCCATATTAAGCAACAACTAAATACTTATTAAGTGACATTAAACTTTTCTAGAGGCATTGTTTTTTAGAATGTGGTGTTTTTTTAGAGGTATAGAACTTTTTTTTTAAATAAAACACAGCAAATTCAATGAAAGGACCAAAATGTTGCGTTTATTATCTTAGAAATTTTTTGGCTTTAAATATTTAAAAACAATTTTTAGCATAGTACCTTCGCAAATGTGTCTTATGAACGCCGTCCTGGTGATTCAATTTTGCAACAATTTTTTTAACAAATCCGATTTTACTTCGTCAATAGCAGGTTTAACATATTTTATGTATCGACACTAAAGTTAATCCGAAGGTGCCATGTTGCTCAGTATTGTGTGAACCTTTCTTCTCCAAATGATTTGCAATGACATAAGGAATAAAGAAATCATAAACCACAAAACCAAGTTGGTAAGTTGCTGAGACAGGTGCCGAATCGATCAATTTGAATCCTCTGTCCTGTTGTTGTCTTCAGCAGCAACGAATATTATTATGTGGTCATGAATCGATAATAGCACGAAATTTGGAAATAACTTTTCACGATTTGTAAACATTGCTCTTACGTGAGCCGTTGAATAAAATTTGCCAAGGTAGCAGAAAAAAAGTCTAACACACATAGTTAGTATGACAACAAGTTTTACAGTTATCCTTATCAGAAGTCTGAAAAAAGGTCTGAAAAATACCCCACATTTATAATTATCCATGGTCAAAGTTAACAAGTAAGAGCACTATATTCGGCTGTGCCGAATCTTTTATACCCACCACCAATTTTGTGTACATTTAAAACACAATATTTATTATTTTGTTAATCGCTATAGAATAATCTCTTTATAATAAACTATGTATCACTTTCTTTGTAGAGGGTGGTTAAATTTTAAGGGCCCATGTTGAAGGTGAACTACACCTAGTCTTTAAATTTGTTTTCTGCATTTCACTTGACATTTCTCAATCTCAAACTTACTCAATTTGATCCGTGGAAAAATACGCAAATGAGCAACGCTTTAAAGTTATTCAGGTTTTTTATAAAAATGGGCGTTCAAATGAAAATGCATTTTGTGCACTTCGTAATTCTTTTGGTCAACATAATCGTTCAAATTCGTCCACAATCGGGAGAATTGTAAAAAATATTTAAATTTCTGCAAAACAGGTCTGTATAAAATGCTAGAAAATCTGTGAATGCCTTCTTAGTTCGTTGAATGGGAACCATTGCTGTTTTTTGCGATAGTGTGGCAAAATAGCAGTCAATCTGGACTCATCATCATGCCCAACAATTGAGCATCAACATTGTCAGTGAAAATTTGGACCATCAGATAGAGGAGTGGTGCCAAGGATGGGGAGGGCCACATGGCCGATATTTTGTTAAATACATAATAGAACCATATAAATATTATAATTGCAAAAAGAAATAATAATAATATCCTAAATAATTTGTGTTTTATTTAAATTCAACATCGGTCCTTAAAATTTAACCACCCTTTATAACTTCGATATGCTACTAAAATGCTTTTGTAACTGTAGTCTTTCAATTAAAGTGGGCGTTAAAGTAGGCGTGCCAATAAAGTTTCTGCTAATAAATACAACTTAGATCTTTCAATATAGTCCTTTATTATTCCAAAATCTTTATTAATAGAGAAATTATATGAATTGTAGGTAAAACGTTATATGGGAGGTGGGCGTAAAAGTGGGCGTGGCACCTTAATTTTCTGGCACAGTAATGACATTGCCTAGGGGGATATACGTAGCAAATTTTATCATCATATCTCTAATTTTGGCGGTATTATGAGCTTCTAAATTTCATTAACGGTAGATAACGTGAAAAGTGGGCGTTATAGTAGGCGTGTCAAAGTTATTTTTGCGAATGAGCACAACTTAGGTGTTTCAATATAGCCTTTTATTATTCCAAAATCTTTATTAATAGAGAAATTATGTGAATTTTAGGTAAAACGTTATATGGGAGGTGGGCGTAAAAGTGGGCGTGGCACATTGATTTTCCGTTACAAAAAAGCGTTTAACCAAAAAGCAAAGTGTGCAAAATTTCAGAGTCGTACATCCAATTTTGTTGCTTTTATGACGTTTTTGTTTTTAAATATACCGAAAAATACACTGTGCGGTATAAATTTTCGTACATTTTGATCGATAACTCCTCTCCTAATGCATAGATTTAGACAATTTTCGGGGAAAATTTTTTTTTTACTCAGGAAATATATATTCGAAGTTTCATGAGTCTACGTTAATGCGTTTGGACACAATTCCACTTTATTCGATGTTCGAAGGACACGGTTTTTTCGACCTACTCTTGCTTTTCGAGCTATAACTCTCTTCCTAATATTCCGATTTAGCCCATTTTCAATACCAAACAAACCTTGTCTATAGGAAAGATCCTGGCAAAATTTGAGCCCCCTAGCTTTTTCGGTGCGACCTCTATCGTGCTTTCAACAGACGGACAGACGGACAGACGGACGGACATAGCTAGATCGTCATCAAATCAAACCCTGATTCAGAATATATATACTTTATAGGGTCTAAAATGGATATTTCGATGTGTTACAAACGGAATGACAAAATGAATATACCCCCACCATTTTTTTGGTGGCGGGTATAAAAAGGTGGAAACGGTTTGCTTTTAATTACAAAACTGTAAATAGTTCTGTAATCTATTGTCTCGTTAATAAATTTAAACCTATTTAAAATTTGAAAGTAAATTTATTTGAGATTTTTGATATCAGAAAAAAATTAGTAAATTTTTTCAATAGAAAATTTTCTGTCGAAATCCGAGAATAGAAAAGAAAATAATTAAACATTTTCTATAATTGCAGGTTTAAGAAAAATCTTCTGTAACTAAGTATTTTTTAAATATGCCAGTATTCACACAAAAGTTTTGAAAACTAAAAAGCTTTCAAGAAAAAAACTTTTATTTAACCTCAGTCAAATGGTTTTGACACTTTGCGAACTTGTCAAAAGTATCAACAACATTAACAATTTGGTGTTATTAACTAATAGTAAAATGCCTATAGTTGTCATTTATGTGGTTACTTTTAAATAGTTTAAAGTGAATTTATGATTATTGATTACGTTTAAATAATATCGTTTGTGGCTAATTTGTTTGTGTGTATGTAAATTTAAATATATGTGACTATACTAGTGATGTAGCGAATATAAAAATGTAATGAATGTAAGTATTCGAAAAAGAGAATGAAAATATCGGTACCATTACTCGCGAAAACGAATGCAAATGCGAATATTTAACTAAAAATTGAGCTCAGCATTTATGGCAGAGTTTGATGGAAATTTTAATTGTCGTTGGCATCTATTAGCTCCATTATCTTATAAAGTACAATAAAAAAATTAAAATTTTTAAGTTAATAAAAGGATATATTTTTTTCTTTAATTTTTAGGGTCATATAAAAAGGTATTTAATTTTAATGAAAATAAAACTAGTTTTATCTAACGAAGTTCTGTAATAGTTACACATTTCAAATGATTACAACCACACGATTTTCGATATATAGTAGGCCATATCTTTTTAAATTTGATGATGAAAAGAACCTGTTTAATGTGGATAGAGTATTTTATTAAGATAATAAATATATCAAAGAATATATAAAAAGTAAAAAATATATATATAAAAAGTATCTTAATAAAAATACACTGTTTCGATTAAATATAGAACTAAATATCCGTCAAATGACCCCCACGACTTTGATGACAGGCCATTACTCTTTTCGTGAAGTTTTCCAGAGGTGTGGTGTATCTCACCGATAACGCTTTGGATCTCGGATTTAAGCTCAGTGGTACGATTCACTAACTTTTAATGATTCGACAATAGTTAAGTTTGTCGACATTTATTGATGTTTGCACTAATGACGATTTACTAAATTTTTATAAACTATACTCGTTAAATGTTAGATTAAAGTGACATCACTACTAACTCTAGTCCCATAGCCGAGACTTAAACAAGTATTTTTTTAGTCACGTAAAAAGTTTATTGTCGTTTAGATAACAATAATAAGTAACCTTAGAATATACCAGCAAAAACTAGGTAATGACTTGCTCTTAATAAACAACATACTTTTCAATGTATTACATATCATCTCTCTTACTAAGAAGTGTTTTAGTAATGACTTGATATTTTGCTTACATACACACACAATAAATTTTTTTGTTGCGAAATTTGCTAGAAGACATTCAAATACATACATTTTTAAAGTTCTTATTTAGTTTAACACGCTTAGGGTATAAGTACAAAATATTTTGACAATAGCGGCAAAGCATTTTATTAAAAAAGTGATGACTCATGGATTTTCACTGATTTTTAAATTTCAAATTAACGTATTGCAGAATAATCTAACCGAATTTTTGTCTTTAGAATAACCGAACGACTTCTGCTATTAAAATCAAGTACTTATATCTATATATATAAAAATAAATGTGTGTTTGTATGTTTGTATGTTTATATGTTTGTATGTTTGTATGTTTGTTTGTGCTTTATAGACGGTTAAACTGCTGGACCGATTTCCTTGAAGTTGTCACAGAATCTTTCTGTATGTCTGGAAGGAACTATAGGCTATACCTTGGTTTGAAATTGTAAGTGGGAGGCGTGCCACGCCCTATTAAAGAATAAGTATTAAATATTATATATCACGAAAGTTAATGCATTTAGAGTCTTCAAATTAAATACGGTAAACTTTGACATCCACACAAACATTTGGGTAAAAAAATGGGCGTACTTGCAAAAGTAGGCGTGGCCACATGAATTAAATACTAAAATTCGTATATTTGGAAAACGATATCGATTAGAGTACTAAAATTTTGCAAAAGCAACTTTGATATTCAAATAAACATTTATGGAAAAAATGGGTGCATTAACAATAGTGGTCATGGCACCTGCCATATGAATTTAATACTAAAATTTGGGGTGGCGAAGCACACCGGGTATTAGCTAGTATTGCTATAAAAAAAACTTATTTAAGTCCCTATTTATAAGCGACCGTAATAAGTACTTATATGAGTCCCTATTTGTAAGCGAGCGCGGTAAGTACTTACCTCCAATGACATCGCTGTGTTTAAATAATGGATTTAAATGCCAAATTATAAGTAGTGAAGAACTATTTTTTTGGTACCTTCAACTTATTATTTTGCCGGGATATTAAATTTATAAAAAAAATAGAAGATCATAACTGCCGTATTCATAAAGAATATTTGAGGTTTATTAAATATTTGTACAGAAAATTATTAAATAAGCTTTTAATAAACCTAAAATATTTTTATAAATACAGAAGTTGTGAAATTCTATTTTTTTCTAATACGGCAGTAAGAACACATACAATGTAACATATTTAAGAACTAGTGGCAAAATCAAACGTCAAGAAATGTTTGCAATATAACATATTATGAAGTGGTAGTACAACTAAACGTTGTATTTTGCTCGACCTAGGCGCAAATAAAGAAAATCAAATAATTACTTGCCTATTAAGTTTCGAATACAGCAGAATGTATTGTGTCAATATGCCTTATATTGACTTAAGTCACATCTGCAATAAAGTGCAACGTCTCTATTATATTAAGAACAAAGTTGGTTTTTTTGCTATGTATGAACTTTCTTTAACTTTAATCTGCTGATTGGCCACTATTATTTTAATATTCACTTCTATTTTTACATGATTATTTAACATTTTGTTAAACTTATGCTTGAAAATCAAACCTTGACAAAAATTATTTTGTTTTTAATATGTTATTTTCAACTAACAGAAATTTAAAAAATTTAAAAAAAAAATATATATCAATTAAAAACGTTATTTTAATTAATAAAAAATAAAATTCAAATTGAGAAATAAAACAATTATTCATTTATTTAAAAAATTTTAAGCAATAATTTTTTCTGTTTATTAAAATATCGAATATTTGAAGTAATTGTAAAACGTAGGGGATACATACCCATGCGTTTAAAAACTCATTAAAAGGTTTTTAATTTAAATAATGCTAATCAAGTGATAAAAAACGCTTCTTGTATTTAAAAAATTATACTATTATTACCATTGTAAGAAAAAAAAATTTATAAAAATTTTGTTTATCTAATGTTCATTATAAATTTATTCGTGCGTTTATATTCGACAAAATATTCGCATTAATTTTGCGAATGTGAATATTCGAAACATCACAAGTGTAAACATGTGTTTGTATGTATGTATGTATGTATGTAGTAAGTATTGCTATTTTCATGCGTTAATTAATCAAAATCATCTTAAGTTTCTTATTTAAAGCAAACATTTCAATATGAATTCCATATTTAATTGTGTTAACCACAAAATGAACTTTCAATTTACACTTCTGAAATAGTAAAGCACACAAACTCGCATACATAAAGAAATTCAATTGCGATTTCTTGCCCCTGTAGTTTTAGTTTCTGTCACTAAAATGTGCTGAATACTGTGACTATATTCGTTAATTAAGATCTATTTGCTATTATTTAAATTATTTAAATATGGTTATTTATAAGTCAGTTATTAACATTTTAGTAAAATTTTAAAAGAACATTTGGACCAATTTTAGTTTGTCAGAATTGTTTATGCTTAAGCGCAAAAGTACCTTATTTCTTTGAAATATATGAAAAAATGTTTTCACAACAGACAGTCAGACAAATGAAAGGACGGCTGAGAGCAATTGTATCAGTGCCATGTATAATTTAGGTTTACGATAATCTTGAGGCAGAGGTTTCTTCTTTATATAGCGGTGAATACATAGGTTTTCTAATAATTAGAAATTAAGTCCCAACTAAGTAAAACAAGCATTAGCTGATGTGCGAGTAAACATTAATCATTTGTCATTAACTAAAAAGTTTAAGTTTTGTTTTATTTTTATTTCTTGAGCAAAAAAAGCAAAACCCATCACTCATTCTCTGCGAAGGTTAAAACGCAATAGAAACTCTATTATCTATTATTTTTATAAAATTGCTTTTTAAACTGTTATTTTTAACACTACTGTGTAAAATTTTTGTGTCGAGATTTATTTGTGTAAAATGTATTGGAATCACTAAAAATACCAAATTTATACTTGTGACCATCGGTATACAGATAAAGTAACTTATCGTTCAGTCTTGATACTATTTAATTAAGCAAGCCCATGTATGTATATTATAGTAAAATCTTTACAAAAACCTTTTAAACGCAATGTATAAAATGCTGGGTCGTTTCATATATACATATGTACATATGTGTTTCCTTATTTGCTTGAGTGTTAAAATACAATACAATAACATACAGTGATTTGGTTTTTTCAGCAGACTTAATTTTCAACTGTAGTCATGTTATTGAGATTTTCTCTGTTTTTATTTTTTTTATTATTTTAAAGATTTTTATCACAACGTGGCATCAGATCTATATAAAGGAATTGTTTAATGCAAATTCTATATTAATTAATTTTTAATAGGATTAAAACTTATTCATATACTTACTTAATTATATACTAGAACCGTTTTTACGCAGGTGAAATTTTCTGGTGGTAAGTATAGGCATTAAAAAATATAGTTTCCCATATATCCCCTTAAATAAATTTTCTTGGTATTGTAGATATAACGCAGTACTTTCTTCTTCTTATTTTTTATACCCGCCACCAAAAAAATGGTGGGGGTATATTCATTTTGTCATTCCGTTTGTAACACATCGAAATATCCATTTTAGACCCCATAAAGTATATATATTCTGAATCGGGGTTTGATTTTATGACGATCTAGCTATGTCCGTCCGTCTGTCCGTCTGTTGAAAGCACGATAGAGGTCGCACCGAAAAAGCTAGGGGGCTCAAATTTTGCCAGAATCTTTCCTATAGACAGAGTTTGTTTGGTATTGAAAATGGGCTTAATCGGAATATAAAGAAGAGAGTTATAGCTCGTAAAGCAAGAGTAGGTCGAAAAAACCGTGTCCTTCGCACATCTAATAAAATTGAATTGTGTCCAGACGCATAAACGTCATGAAACTTCGAATATATATTTATCGAGTCAAAAGAATATTTTTCCCTGAAAATCGCTTAAATCTATGAATTAGGAAAAGAGTTACAGATAAAAATGTACGAAAATTTATACCGCACAGTGTATATTTCAAATTTAAAACGTAATAAAACTGACAAAACTGTATGTACGATTCTGAAACTTTGCAAAAATGGCTTTTTGGTCAAAGTCTTAGTTATAACGGAAAATAGATGTGCCACGCACACTTTTTTCTTTGAATTTTTATAAAAATATATTAGTCATATATATTAGCATTTATTCATCTTACACTGCGCCATTTATTGTACTGTAGCTAAATATAAGATAAATATGATAAGATAGATCACTCTACTAGCAACTACTAGATGGCATGCTAACGACTTAGGAAAATTTAGGAATTTAGGAAAATTTTGACCTAAGTAAAAAAAATTTATCTCAACATGTACTAATGGCTAACAAATTTTAAAATTATACAAAACTTATTTCGTTTGAAAATCTTTTAAAAGCAAAATGTTATAGAAGTTAAGAAATCAAAATCTTACTAATAAATTTTCCGTTTTAGAAAAATGCTGAGAATGTATATTTTGAGTAGAGGTTGCTTGCTCTTTTGCCACGTTATCGTGAAAAACAGCAATGTTTCCCATTCAACGAACTAAGATGGCATTCACAGATGTTTTCACATTTCATACAGACCTGCTTTGCAGACATTTAAATATTTTTTACAATTCTCACGATTGTGGACGAATTCGAACGATTATGTTGACCAAATGAATCACGAAGTGCACAAAATGCATTTTGATTTGAACGCCCTTTTTTATAAAAATCTTTAATATTTAAAAGCGTTGCTCGATTGCGTATCTTTCCAGGGTTCAAATCGAGTTAGTCTGAGATTGAGAAATGTCAAATGAAATGCAAGAAAAAAGTTGAAGTTTAGGTGTGGTTCACCTTCAACATGGGCCCTTAAAATTTAACCACCCTCTACAAAGAAAGTGATACATATTTTATTATAAAGAGATTATTCTATAGCGATTACAAAAACCTTAAGATTATTATTTATAAATTTATAAAATTTATAGTTTATAAAAATGTATTAATAACATGAGAGTATATAAACACGAAATGTGATTTGATAGGAAAATAAAGACAAATTTAAAAATGAATACTATGCTTCCCTAATTCTAATTCCATTAAGTTGTAACATAAATGGTAGTTTAAATTTACATATGAGTATACCCATAAAGAGTGCTGATGATAAAATCGTAGCTAGTTTTGAAAGTGCATTTGACTCGTCTTATATTGGAAAGGTTTTTCAATATTCTAAAATGATTAAAATTCAATTAAATAAATGTTTTAAGAAATTTAATAATGGAAAAATGAACTTAATCCAATATAATAATGATTTATAATAAAATTTTATTTATAAATATTTACCCCTTTAAACTAATTTTTTACATTATTTTTTAATAATCGTGTATAATCGTCCATTGATTTAAACTGATTAAAACTATTTTTGATAAACTCTTTTTATGTTAGAAAAAATTCTCTAGTGGCTATATGTTAAGTAAATTACCAATTTAACTATAAGACAAGATTTTAATTATAGTTTTAATTTAAGTTTCCTGAAATCTATTTTATTTTCATCTGACCTATTCTGTTTTAATTAGTTTTTAATTTTTGTACATTTATTTAAACTTAATGAGAAACTTTTGTTATAGTTTCTATTATGAAAACCATAAATTGCCACTAATGAAATGTTAATAATGTTAACACTTGTTTCTCGGTTTTCAATCAACTACACAATATTTAATAGACAATAATCATGTTCAGGTTTTTAATCATCATCATCGTGCTCAACATCAGCTACAATTAAAGTTTAAGTAGCATTCAGTGTCATGCCTAAAACAAATTTGTCGTTGTATTAGTTAGTACTACAATATTTTCAATATATTTGTCTGCCAAAAGCATATTTTACACTTTTATGTGCTCGACATTAGTTTGTATGTAGGTGTGTGTGTGTGTGTGCTTGTTAAATACTTATCTAAGTGAAAACATAAAATGACAGTAATCCCTAATATCTAATAACATATTATAAGCTAAGTCTGTTTTTGTTTTTGAAAATTTTCCAGATTGTCAATTGTTTAAAAAGCAATTTTTTCAAATAACGAGAACTTAGAAAAAAAACTTAATTTCAAAAATTAAGTTAAAATTTCTTTTATATACTTTCTCTGAACAATTGTTCCAACTTTTTCGACTAATGATTTCTATTATCCGAATATAAACTGTATATAGCCAAACGATGTATATGCACCATCCTATAAAATAACGGTCCGACAAATATGTTTGAATTGTCTTACTTAGCTAAAGCTTTATTGAAAATTATGTCACCCTAGGGATTGATGGTATATACATATACCAATGCCAGTGTATATTAATATATAGGTGAAGAATACATACAAACACAAAAAAATGTTGTTCTATTTCGTTGAGTGTTATTTAAGTGTATGGGTGTGTGAACTGAAAATTGTTTGTGCTGCAAGTGTTTTCTTGTTCAATTGATTTTGTTTTCAATTCAACATTTTCTTATTCAGCGTGTGTATGTTGTTAACATATGCATGTATGCAGTGGTAAGTTTGTAGATGTAAACATCTATGGCTTCGTTTGTGTACATTATTTTGGTTAATTATACTGCAGTTTTGTCGACCAAAAGTTGATGGTGAAAATGTGAAAACAGTAAATTTTCCTTTAAATACTTAAGATGCAATTAAATTGAATTGAGAATTAGTTTTTGTCTACCCAAACAACTACCCACACACACATACACACTTAAAGTGGAATACACACACTCCCAAAAGTAGATGTGTATGACCAAATGGAGATAAGAAATTGTCAGGGATGGAAGAAATAAAACAAAGTCACACATATTCTCTAAGCAAAATTTGGTATATTTGAAAAGTTTTGTTTTACCCTTAGATCAAAAATTAATGTGTGTGACATAATCTTTGAAACATATGTCTCATTTATTTTAAAAGTAACTTGCTTAAGTTTTATGAATCTACCTAAAACAGTTTACCAAATATACAGAAACAACTATTTTCTCGGTATATAAGACACAGTTTAAGTAATTTTTGAGATCTTTACTGAGTTAAAAAATTTCTTGGAAGCACACAGTGGGGTCAAAACGCCTTTTTCATGTATCAATTCATACCTCCACAACTAGAGTAGTGAGGCATGCTATATTTTATGTGAGTAGCTCTTAGAAGAAACGGAAACCATACAAACTAATTATATTTTCTTCTATCTGCAGAACTTCAAAAGTGATGTTCATTGTTGTAGGTAGGTAACTTCTAGAGCAAACTGTATATTCTAACGAAATTTTTGAGAAGGGATTGTGGGGACACGGGTCTTCTCACACAAAGTAATTAATATTTTCTTTGTATGTGCAGAGCTACAATAATGAGGCACACTAAATTGTATGTGGATAACTATTAGAAACAAACTTGTTTTTGCAAAACTTAAATATATTGCATTAAAACATATTAAATAATTTAAAAATTGGTTAATGTAAAACTATATATGTGCACACATAAAACAATGACAACAGCAGCACATAGTTAGAGCCAGTTCGCAGGAAAGGACATGTCTCTGCGACACGAATTTATAGGTGAAGGGTGTTCTGGAGAGTACGGGGTAATAATTGTCCGTCGTATTGCGCCAAATTAGTATTTGTATTCTTTAGAAAGATCAACTATTATGTTTTTAAAAATTTGTTTTGTTTTGCTTTTAAAATTAGTTATATTATATTGCAACTGCTTCTTTTGTCAAAATATCAATATGGAAACCCTTTATATGAATGAAGAAAAAAAAAAGCATTAGTCAATTGAACGTCTAAAAGACGTTTTGTTGCTGCAACAAAATACATTAATGTAAACGCAAGCAGATTTAAGAAGGGACAACAAAAGAGAACGCAAATAAAGTACCAACGACATGTCTCTCAATGTAAACGGGCTCTTAGAAGAAGTCTCAAAACACTTTTTGTTGGTAAACTCATATCGTGAGGCTGTTATTAAATTGCAAGAACGATAAAGACAAGATTACGTATTGCGGATGTTTGTTATAATTTAAAAAAAACCAGCGAACTAGTGATTGATACTGCAAGTAAAATTGCTTAATTAAGCTCAATTAATAACAATGCCCACTTAAACTGAAAAAATCATTTTTTTTATGCATTTCCAATATTAACATAAAAAATAAAAATTCTAACTGAGAAAATCATGTTTTTTTTTGCATTTCCAATATTAACATAAAAAATAAAAATTCTAACTGAGAAAATCATGTTTTTTTTGCATTTCCAATATTAACATAAAAAATAAAAATTCTTACAAGTTTTATTACAAATTTAAGTAAAGCAGTTCAATAAATACATGAGGCTGATAATTGCATGGTTACAGAGCCGCTACAAAAGCACCCATACCTATTTGACATTTAGTTTTTGCTTAGCAATGTAAAATTTTAGGCCCTTTAAGAGAGTTTGAGTTTTCACGATACTAGAACCGTTTTTTTTTTTATTATTATCCTTTGTTCCCTCTGCTTAAACGCTTAATATCTCAACATCAGTGGTGGTGCAGGACATAAAACTTACCTTCTTTTTAACTTCAATTCCATTTCAAAATCTCAGTTCTCCATGGTTGGCATAGTCACACACACCTTTATGTCTATAAATACTAAATTAAAATCAACCACACCATCTACTTGTGGATATTTATACACATACAAATGTACGTTCAAAAATACTGATTCTTATAGTCAGTCGTAATGTATGGCAAGTAGTCACGTTTATGTCATTACGATTGTATTTAATTTAATGTTCCTCTGAACGTCTTCAAAAACGAAGTACACATTGTAGACCCTTTTAATACCACATCTATTTTCGGTCATCCATTTTTAACCATTCAATGATTTTGTCATAAAATACACATGACAAACATTAATTATATATTTAATTTTATTTATTGCAGGTGTCCTTATGTGCTTGTTGGAGTGACTTAACATAAATTATTGCAAGAGGTGTTTAATTTTTATTTATTTTTTTTTTAATTTTGCAGATAAGTTTTTTCAATTGTCATTATTGAATTATCTAGAAAATAAAATAAATGAACGAGAGCTTGCAGATACATTTTTAAGGTCACGTACATAAGTATGTATGTATATAACTGTGCGAATAACTTAACATTTTTTTCCTAAAAATTTTACCATTGGTATCTGGAAAAAGGCATAGGCTGGCACTGTTACCTACAATATACTCTTATAAATAGGAAGAGTCACTGAACTTTGTGCAATATCAATTAATTAGAGTAATCCAGAAAAAATAGGCGAGGGCGTATTACCTCCATACAGGCACATGTTGTTCAAATATATATAAGATATTAAAGTTTGCAATAAAGTTTTTCATATTACGAAATTCGTATCATTCACTGTTACAGCATGCGACTAATTGTTGTTGTTATTCATTAAGAACCAGATGTGTTAACGTAATTGAGATGTTTTATTTGCACACACTTTAAAGCCTATAGTACACAAAATGTAAAAAGACAATTGCGCATGTGGGTCTGACGTCACTAAAATGTTCCGCACTTTGGTTAGATTTTTTTAAGTAGTCGTAGTGGATGCATGCGGTAAGATTTTGATATTACACGAAATGTATTTTAGTCCAAAAATGCAAATGAAAGACATATCGCCGAAGCGGATACATTTATGCTTTCTGATGACGTCAAAATTACGTCACAGCCACATGCGTATGTGGCTTTTTACATTTCGTGTACTACAGGCTTAAGTCTTCATATCACTTTGTTTACTTTGTTTACACTCTGAAAAGAGTGTTTTTTAGAGGTATAGAACTTTGAAATGAAATAAAACAAATATGAAATTTTTTAATTGACATGAAGTGTACTTTATTCGAAAGAAAATCTTCTGCCGTTATAATTTAAATATTACTTCTGCCATATGACCACCAGGACTGGTTCGGACGTAGTCGAATCTAGAGCTCCAATTTTTGATGACTTTTTCCAACATTTATAACCGTATATCGCAATAACGCGGCGAATGTTGTCCCCCAAGTGGTCAATCGTTTTGGGCTTATTGGCGTAGACTAGCGAATTTGCATGTGCCCACAGAAAGTAGTCTTGGAAACCAATGTTGCCAACTTGAAATTATATTTATATATATTATACCTATATTTACTTGACTAATAAAAAATTCCAAAAAGTTCATCATCTAATTTATAGTTTATCTAGAACGACGTTATGATTTTAAAACAAACGCGATTGTCAATAAAAAACACAGAATTTTTAAAAGTGTTTTGAACATGCTGAGAAATAAGATGCAAAACAAAATGATTACAGTTTTCTTATTTTTATGTCTACACATCTCTTTTATTTATAATTAAAAAAAAATAGTAATTCAAAGAACAAAAATATTAAATATTAATGAGCTATTTAAATACAAAATATTGTATGATTCGTAGATGATATTACATAATTAACGCACGATTTCAATTTGTCGCCACTTGTGCAGTTAAGTATTGGCAGCCCTAAAGAAAACAATCATACAGCTGACAGTTTAGGGTTAGGAAAAATTGATTATTACACGATTGAGCCATGAAACAGCGAAGAAATTTCGTTAAATGTATTATTGAGCATGAACAAATGGATGCTAATTTTCGAGCAAAATTATCTCAAGCGATTAAGCACATTTTTACTTTAATGTCTTTGTTAATAGCCAAAATTGCCACTTTTGGGATTCTGAGAAAACAAATACATCAACAGCGGTACACTGGTTGGTGTGAATTTTGGTCTGAAGGCATAATTGGGCAGTTTCCAAATTAAAACACTATTCTAAGCATATTTTGTATGAAATTTTCTAACTGCGTCCACCAAGCCTTCATTATTTTTTAAATAGTGTTCAATAATGAAGACACGTTGCTTTTACTAACGTACATTCCAGCAGCTTTTCAAAAACATTTTATGAAACCTAGAATGATAAGAACGTATTACTTTTCATTTATAATTAATAAATATTTAAGTATTATTTTCCTTATATCATTGTTTTTTCCGTTAAAGTCATTCAGTAAATTTTAAAAATAATCTAAGTCAATTCATTCCCCAAAAACAAAATTTCAGTATGAGATACATACAAAATTTCACATTCACAAAAATTGTTCATTAATTGGAATTATTTAAATTCAAAATTTAAATGTTTTTTTTAATTTATTCATATGCGAAACATTAAATTAAATTAAATTGCGATAATATATTTAATATAATTTCTCTTCTCTGTTTACAATTTGAATTTTTTTTTATTCATACAAATACACTTTTGTGAGGAATTCTACATATCAATAGTATAGTAGAAATGCCCTAACTCATAATTCTTTACGAAATTAAGTTTTTAGTTATTCCTATAAAATTCACAAAAAAAACACCTCATCATTGTTATCATCGATATGCAGAGTATAGGCTTCATTTGTCTCTAATTTGTTTGTAATAACTTATTCTGTTAAATATTATATATCTAAAATTTTTTATATTATACTGCATGTATTTATAAATGAGAGAGAAAAAATTATCTACCTGTTTCAGCCAACATTAAAGGTACATTAACTCAACTGTTCAAACCATTGAACCTATTGCAAATTATTATTATTTTTTTTTCTTTTTGTTAATAAATGTTACCAATTTACAGTTTATTCCAATTTTTTCAACGTGTTTAAAAATGGTATTCAATAAATCCCGAGATTTCAACTTGAAATTTTATTGGCCATGGGATTTGCTTAAGCATGAAAGTACCAGTCTTTTTGGTATTTGGATTTTTACTTTTTACTTGGCATCTCTAGTGGCAATACAGATATTAAAGACACAAACCTTAACTACATAACGCCAATTTAGTCGTGCGGCCAGTAGAATAACTACATTATATAGGTGACTTGTTTAATATTTATTTCATAA
The DNA here is from genome assembly GCA_941918925.1 of Phyto melanocephala. Classification (NCBI taxonomy): domain Eukaryota; kingdom Metazoa; phylum Arthropoda; class Insecta; order Diptera; family Rhinophoridae; genus Phyto; species Phyto melanocephala. The sequence goes on along the minus strand of OW799235.1, from coordinate 108,867,922 downwards.
ATAAATTCGGTAGTACTCCGCCAGTATGCATATAAATATATGTATATGTACATATACATATATATACATGTATAATCTTTGTTACTCAATGAAACAATTTTAATAAATATGTAAATATAGGTACACAATTAAATATGATAATTTTTTTTTTAACCAATACGCAATTTTTAATTTTTTAAGAAAATCTTGCATAGTGAACATCATTTTTTAGATTGCACTACTGAATTTCTTTCTTCTCTATAACGCCAGTTAATACTTACAATCTTAAATTTTGTACTCAAATTACAATATAGTTTACATATGTAAATTTTAAAATATCCATTGAAATTCGTAGCAAATATGTATTTATAATACATCCCAGATGGCCTTGTCTTCAAGACATCCTGAAAGTCGCCTACACGACACATTGTAGGTATGAAACTAAAGGCACATTGTTGGCAGTTCATGCAAAATATTACGAATTTTTTCGAACAAAGGCTACGTAAATCGTTCACGACATTATCATTCATCAACAATATTATTTAATGAATTTATTTATTTTTTTATTTTATGACATGTCCATACATGGTACATTTTTAAAAATTTAAATATATGTACATGCCACGTTTTTATTAAAACATTATACATTTGTTTTTTTTTTCAAGAAAAGTAATTTTCATGAAATATGATTTTAGAAATTTTTCGCAAAATTGCTTTGTTGACTGAAGTTTTTAATCGGTGCAATCTTCTGCGTAATTCTGTAGAGAACTGTATGTAGGTTTGTCTCTCTGCTCTAATTGATTCTAAAGTAAGATAAAAATAAAATTATTATTAATAAGTACTAAAGCAATTTTAAGAAAACCCAACGTTATTTGTTGTAAATAGCATTTGAATTTTTTTTTACATTTATATACATCTTTTTCCCTTTAACTCCATTATAATTGTAGCTGATTATTTTCTAAATAAGTATATTCTGTGGATGTTTTTTAGGTCATCAGAAATTATCGCTCATTATACATAATTAAAAAATAATATTAATTATTCATCCGTTAATTCAGCATAGCTTTATACATTTTGAAGCGAGCTTTCTCGCCTATTTACTTCAAAGTTAAAAGTTAACTTAAAACTGAATAATGTGAATCGATTCTTCCAAATTTGTTTTTTTTTATACCCGAAAAGTCCCATTATTTTATTATTTGTATTAACACTTCAAATTAATAAAAACAACGTTGATACTTTAACTGAATCTCGACCAGATGTATGCGATTATCGCTAATGTTATCTTGCTTTAAACACAACAATTTGCATGCAGTTGTTCACAACATTGTCGTAAATAACGCTTGATTTAAATCAAATTAAAGGTATTTTTTGCAACGTAACAAAACAGAACTTTTCTTATTGAACCTTTCGTTATCTGTATTTGATAAAGACGACAAATTATAAATTATCCTGAAAACGTTATTGTTGAAAACGTCATCTATGATAACCTGGTCAACTGGGATATTTTTGTTATTTTATATACATACATATACAGACATATTTTCATAATTAACCACATTTTACTCTATCATCCATTGTTTCAATAAAGCTTTGTACAAAACCATCGCTACCACCACCCACAAAAAAGGACGAACTAATTAGTTTTAGAATTAGAAAGCAATTAATTGCGCGTTCATCAATAAAAAGGCGTATTTACTGAAATATTGAAAGTATATCCTCTATTTATAGAGATGTGGACAAATAATAAAATAACTAATATGTATATGTATGTAGTTTACCAGCGCAACCTCATATTTGAAAAAAGAATATACATACATATATATTTAGATAGATCTATTACCTTTCATATAAGTATGATCAGAAATGCATATTATAGTAAATCATTAGCAAATAAATGTTAACGTTTTTAATGTCTTGATGATAAACAATATTTGATATTGATTTTAGTTCAAAAGAAAAGTTTGCACAACCACATCCTGGAAATTCGTGTTGTATGTTGGCAAATAGGACTAATTGTTCAAAAATTTAGCGGTAAGCCTGCAAATCAACTGTTGAATCGTATCTTAATTCTGAACTTTTATTCCAAATTGTCATACTTGCCGTATACTTTTTAAACATCGTAAATTATTTTGTAAGCTATTTTGTTATTGTCATAATTTTTTTAAATAGTTGAAAGCTTTTACATCAAACAATACGATTCTTTGCAATTATTTTAAAATTGTAAGAAATTATGACAACACGAAATGATAACATTTTTCGTTAATTGACCAATTACATATATTTGTACATAATTCCTTTTTTTTACTTAAAAATAGAGTTATTAATAATTAGTCAATGGGCCAATTCAAAGTGGTTGCATATCAGTCATATTTGTACTATTTTATATTATTTTATGCATGCATAAAATTTTTGTTAGTAGTTTCCATACAAAAAAAATAATATGACTTTACACATTTGTTTCCTATGTATAAGATATTGTTTATGTTATACTTTTAACCATACTGTCTCTCAGAGAGAATTTCTTCGCTTCTCACCTCTCAGAGAGAATATTTTCTATTTTCTTCCTTCCTGTATACATACAATTTTTAACAGCGTCATCTCTTTGTCTTCTTTCTTGTATTAAATACATAATTTGTTAACAAAAGGTGTTCAAAGTCACTAGTCTTATTAATATGAATTATATGACATAGTACAATATAAGAGTCTACTTTGAATTGGCCAAATATGTTTAAAAAAAATATAAAAAATATGTTTTATGACTATTAACTTAACGACATACATATTTTATAAAACAAAAACTTCGGCTTGAAATTTTTTTCGATAAAAAAAAATTAATGTTAATCTTATTATTGTTTCTTCTAGAAAAAATATATGTTTATAAATTATAAAAATAATTTGTTCTGATATTTTGGTTAAGTGTCTATCGCCTTTTCAGTATATACTAGTGATGTAACGAGTGTTCTCATTTGCAAAATTTATACGAAAAATACGTAAAAATTTATAATGTAAATTCTAAGTTAAAAAAAAATTAAATAATTTTTTATTTATTTATATAATTCATTAAAACTTATTTTTTAACAATATTATTAACAAAATTATGAGAATTTACAAACAGTATTGCAACAATATCACAGTTTAGCGGAAAAGTTTTCATAAAATTCTGTTATCAAAAATACAAATTTCTACCTTAATGCGTTTGGACACAATTACATTTTATTCGTTGTTGGATGGACACGGTTTTTTTTACCTAGTCTTGCATTACTCTCTTCCTAATATTCCGACTTAGCCCATTTAACCCAACAAACCTTGTGTATAAGAAATATTCTGGCAAAGTTGTAAAAAATATTTAAATTTCAACAAAACAGGTTTGTGTGAAATGTGAAAACATCTGTAAATGCATCATCTGTTTTTCGCGATATGTGGAAAAAGAGCAGTCAACCTCGACTCATCATCGTACCCAACAATTGAAGATCAACATCGTCATTGGACCATCGGATGGAGGTGTGATGGCGAGATCGCGGCCATACCAATACCAATATTATCATAATAAAAAGAAATGACAATAATTTCTTAAACAATTTGTGTTTTATTTAAAATCAATATCGGCCCTTAAAATTTAACCACCCTTTAGATAAAAAAAATTTAACTATTTCATCCAGTGAAGAGGCAAAACGTGTGTTTAGATTTTTTCGATTTTACTTCATAGTGTATTATAAATTTTTTCTATAAAAATTCAATATCATAGTATGATATCTGTTTAAATATTATAAATATATTACAAGTTATCAAAAAAAAATCCACTTTGTTAAAATTATAATATTGTGGTGCCTGTGCCCCACATAGAATATCACTGGATATCATTAAAGAGTTACGGCGTTTTTATATGATTGTTTTACGCAAAAAAAAAACATGTAAATCAAAATGATAAAGTTGCATACTTGAGTAGAGTTATTTCTCAACGGGCAACTACTCGAGTATATACTAGCAAAATGTAAAAGTAAAAAAAAAACATTTAGAAACAAAAGCAGTCATTCTGCCAGACAAAAACCAGGCAACACCATCATCAGAAGAAGGGTTATCACCACTAACAACAAGGAACAAAAGTACAGGATTTTTATTTTCAAATTTATTAAACAATAGTGTTCTCAAATTACTAACAAAAAAATTAACAAGTACTAAAGCTACAAATAAAATAATAAAGCAAGCTAAACTGGAGCTAAAATGTCATGAAAATAATGGCCACTTTTGTTCGTTTTTTTTTTTTGTTTTCAGTTGATGTATGGGAAATTTACATTTGTATTTTCTTTTTTTATTATTATAGTTTTTAACAAATTGTTGCATATTTTGTGCAAACAGATCTAGTTTTTTGTATTGTTTTCCATGCGGTTTTCCCTACTTTGCGCCCAGCTAAAGTGTTAAAGAGGGTAATTTAGTTAAGGATTTTGTACGTTGCAATGTGACAAGATGGCAAAATAATTAGATATTTAAAATGTTAAATTAATTGTTTTAAATTTAAAATTTTTTTAATAAATAAAAGTTTAAAAGTGATTTTTTTATTATTTTAAAAACTATTTATGTTTTGTAATAATCTTTGATCCAAATATTAAAATGTAAAATTAAAATCAAAATTCAAAAGTTTTATCCAATCGGAAAAACATATGTAGCGCTTTTAAAATTCGTTACAATCGAATCTCATAAATTGTTGCATTATGCATATTTTTTTTAGCTGTCATAAATTGTAAAACTTTGTGACAATTCTTAGCCAAGCAACAATGCCAAGAATGTACATATATATCTGTATTTAAAGTGTATGTTTTTATTCCCTTTCTTTGCAGATATTGTTGCACAAAAGTACTATTTATTTAGTTTTATGAAAAATTGTCTAATCCTCCAAGCATGTCCTTATTTATGTTCATTATTCCTTTTAACAAAAGTGCATATTTCTGTGTGCATAGTTTTGCAATTTTATGAAAATAATTTAATAATAAATGTTTTCGAAATTTTTCTATAATTAAAGAATTTCTTATCATTTATTTTTCTTAATAAAAAATTATAAAAATATCCGGAAACTTAAATTCATCAAAAAAGTTCTAAACAACTAAAATACTGGAAAAATATACTTATCTTCACAGTAATTTTTAAAAAAATTATAATATATAATAAAACTCCAATATTTGTGAAATATGAAATTTAAATACAATTATCGCTTATTTATCTACCCAGCAAAAACTAGGTAATGACTTGCTCTTACTAAACAACATATTTTTTCAATTACTATTACATATCGACAGTCTTACTAAGAAGTATTTTAGTAATGACTTGATTTATGTCATACTTAAGTACCTATTTTCAGACATTTGCTTAGATACACACACATACAATTTTTTATTGCAAAATTTGCTAGAAGCCATTCAAAAACATAACTTCTAGTAATTCTTATTAAGTTTAACGCGCTTAGGATATAAATAATAATGGTTTTGACAAGCGACAAATAATTTCATTGAAAAAGTGATGATTTATATTTAGATTCTCACTGATGTTTAAATTTCAAATTAACGTCTCGTAAAATAATCAAACCGAATTTTTGTCTTTGCAAGTAAGTGCTTATTTATAAGCAACCGTAATAACTACTTATACCAGTTCGTATTTGTAATCGAGCGTGATAAGTACTTATTTAAGTCCCTATTTGAAAGCGATCGCGGTAAGTACTTGCCTCCAATGACATCCCCGTGTTAAAATAATGAGTTTAGATGCCAAATTGTAAGTAGTGATCAACTGTTTTCTAGTACCTTCATCTCATTATTATACCCTTCACACAGTGAAAAAGGGTATAATAGGTTTGTCATTCCGTGTGAAATTTCTACAATTTTCATTTCCGACCCCATAAAGTATATATTTTCTGAAAGCTTATGAATAGGGGAGTCGATTAAGCTCTGTCAGTCTGTCCGTTGTATGTTGAAATCAACTTTTTGAGGCCCCCGACATCACTTGGACCCGGGTGAGGTAATAAAATATCAGAAATATTCGGGAGTAGATCGGTATTGAAAATCAGAAACGTCGGTACATAAACAACTGAGATATGAGCTGAAACCCACGACCACCTCGATTTTTTTTCACAAAAACAACATTACAACAACAACATAAATACATACAAACGTGTATACTGGCTAAAGTAAACGTGGCATCGAATCCCAGCTGAGCCAAAAAATGTTTTTTTTTATTTTTTTTATATTTTTTTTTTATTTTTTTTATACATTTTTTTTATTTAATATATTATTTATATTTTTATTTATTTTTTTTTTTAATTTTTATTTATTTATTTTTTTTTTTTATTTTATATTTATATTTTAATTATTTTTTTTTTAATTTTTTTATATCTTTTTTTTTATTTAATATATTATTTATATTTTTATTATTTTTTTTTTAATTTTTTTTTAATTTTTTTTTTGTTTGTTTTATATTTATTATTTATATTTTAATTATTTTTTTTTTAATTTTTTTTTTCAAATTTTTTAAAATTTTTTTTTAATTTTTTTTTTTTAACATACATACGTACATTTATAATTTTACATTGGTATGTTTATATATATGTATGTTTTTTATATGTATGTACGTATTTCATATGGGATGAATGGTGATATAAGCAATTGTTATTGCATGACTACACGTTGTGAAGGGTATATAAGATTCGGCACGGCCAAATATATCGCACTTTTACTTGTTTTGTAATGTGTTATTTTGCTGGGTATAAGAAACCTTTGGCAACGTTAACCAATAATCTTTGTTTATTTCGGTCAACTTTATCGACAAAGATATCGGGTGAAAAAATATTGGAAGAAAATTTTAACTAAAAGATCAAATTTTCGATTTCCTAAAAAAGTTGTGGCCACAGTTGTACCATATAATTGTCAGTTATGGTAATTACATGATATTACAAACTGAGCGGCATAACCGATTTTTTTTTTGTTTTAATTTTTTTTTTTTTTTTTTGTAATAACATTTATTTATTGACATTAATTAGGTACTTTTCAAACTACACATTTATGTTCGTTTAATGTTGAGTAAAATTGACAAATAGAAATTTGTCAATAACGTAAACACTCATGTATCTACTTTTACCTTCTTACACTATTTACAAAAAAATGCTCATTATTGTATTGCATCATTTCGATGACTAGTAACAATACTACATATGAACATGCTTAATTATCTGTACTTATATGTATTTAAGATAATTATTACATATTTATGTGCATACAAACATATGTATGTTTAAGTGGATAACAAGCCGGTGGTAAAAATAAGGGGTAATTAGAAATTATTAAGGCCTTATTTAGCAGAAACAAAGACTTTGATGCCCTTTTGCATTGGGATATAGAGCAAAGGCTCCTTTTTTATGATTTTTTTTATTAAAAAATGTACAGAAATTTACTATATTTTTTCTTTCTATTTTGAGCACAGTATTATTAAACTAACTCTTTAGAAGCTTAACAGTTTGAAGATTGAACACAACCAAATGAATTCCTGTATAGTTTTCAATGTTTGTTCTTTTAATTTCTTTTATTTTATGGTTCTTTTAATTAACGATTTTAACATTTTATTGTTGCTGAAGGCATTAAGGTAGGGTAGAATGAGAACGAAAATCTAAACGAAGGTGTAAATTAAAATTCCAGAAGGCCCAAAATATAAAACCCTGTTGACTTTTACTGCGCTGTGTTTACTTTTTACAAAATTTGATTCAATATCGGTTAATCACATAAAAAAATCACGTTGTAAATATGTACAACAAAAGTTTATTTTAGTTGCTTTCATAAAGATTACAACAGAGTGTATAACTATAAAAAAACAAAAACAATACAAAATTGTAAACAAAACAGTGGAACGTGTATGTATTGTTTAACTAAAATCTCAAAAAGAAGACAATAAAAATTAGCCTAATGAATCGTTGCGCCGACATTAAATTGCTAAAATTAAGATTTTTTTTAATTTTTATGTTCATGAGAAAGTTTTTTTCTGTAAGTTTTACGCTACATCAGGTTCCGGTTATCAAGCAGAATTTTTTTTCATATATTGTTTATTTATAAAAATATATTTAAATAATATTATTTAATTATATTTGTTTATAAAAAAATGTGTTTTTATTTTTAATAATTTTTTTTTAATTTGTTTTTGAAAATACTTTTACAGATATTTTTTTTTAATTTTTACAACTATTTTTTTTAATCCAAAAAAAATGTTTTTATGCGACAAATTTTTCAAGGTTATCTCCAATAATATGTTTATCTTGACAGTCATTAGCAACCATGAAAATAATGGTACAATTGTACTTTTTGTGTCATATTTATTACCATTTAAAGTTTATATTTCTTTTAGGATATAAACATCAATTTTGTCGACATTATTTTTTATTCCAGTTCTTTTTAAATTTTTTTTTATAGTATTATTGTTACTTTTAAAAAAACTCTTTAACTCTTGTTTTACAATGACAAATTTTCTTAACACAGCTTTAATTTGTTTAGTTTATTTGTTCTTCTTCCTTTTCTCCTAAATAAAATTCAGACTACATCAAGAAAAATTGCTCAATGTAAACCAGAAATAAGTGTAAAAATTCTTTGGCATTTGTTGCAGCCAACTTCACGTTAAGGTTCTTAATAATCATTGGAGTAGCTACAAATTTTTTCTGAATTTGAAAAGCTTAAACATTTTTTTTCTGGTAGAGAAAAACCTAAAACTAAGTTAATTAAAATTTGTTTTTGTTTTCAACGTATTTGTACGAATGAAATTTTGCTTGGGTTTTCTTTCGACATTGTTGAACAGGCAGTAAATGTGTATATTATTTTAAACAATTAATTTTTTTAAATTTGTGGGGTGGAAAAACAGTTCTGGGAGGGAGGTAATGCCGCTCGTGTAAGTAATGTAAAATATGGAGTCGGAATAAGATAAGAATTATTTATAGTTGATTTGTCTAAAATTTTTACCATTTTAGCTCATCCAAAACGGTGAAGCCGTATACCATTACGAGAGGTGTGCGAGGTGTACATACGAGGGTTATGTAAATTATGTACACCTTTTGTTTTTTTAGTCTTTAAGTTTTTATTTTTTCATCAATATTTGAAACAAATTTTAACAGTTTTTATATTATATTTGGAACAGAAGAAAAAAAATTTCTTACCTAACCTGTAGTCATGATATTGTTTAGGCAACGTCTGCCAAATCAGCATTAAGGTATCCAATTAAACAGCTTTAAACAAATTTAGACATATGAAAAAAGTTAGTAACATTTCGATTTACATATTAAACTACAGCAAAATTCTTGATAAATTTCCGATTTATACAAATTTATAGATAAATTTTCACTTTATAGACAACTTTAGATTAACACTTTCATTTAATTATTTAATCATAAAAAAACGTTAAATGTTTTCTATAACTTTTTTATAGAAATCTTACTTTGCTTTAGGGGAATACTAATGTCGGTCAAACCAACTTCTGTTCATTGCTTTAATCGAAAGAAAAACCTGTTGCATCAATTTAAATTTACAGTAAAAAAACAAAGCATTACATTGCAAAGAAAAGGTTCAAGGTTACAGCAGTCGCACTCAAAGTTATTTTTACATTTTTAAAACGCCGAAATGCAATAAAAATGATGTATTTAGTTTTATGTCGGTTATAAAAAATTGCGTATAAATAAAAAAAAAACTTAAATCATAAATAAAAATAAAATCAATTATGCGTGTCATGTTTTCCTAAAAGTGGCTACTAAAAACCACTCCTTTTGACATGATTATAAAAACTGAAATAAACTAATAAAACAAAAAATCTAAACAAAACTACTATGTTTTAATTTATATTTAGTATGTGTATTTGTAATGAATAAATTTGATTTTATTTAACATCTTTACTTCAAAGAAATAAGGCGCTACAAATAATGACCTACATTTTAATTGAAACAAAACATGTGTTTTACTTTGTTGTTGTTTGTATTTGCATATTTTGCAAATAATTTTACACTTTCTTTTCGTGGACAAGGGGTGCTTAAAATGTGTTGTTATATAAAAACATTTGACATAAATTATGTAAATTTAAATCTAACAAAAAAATCCATATCTCACTTCCGTAGTTTTTTTTTAAGAAACTAGTTTACATTTTTATCTACATGATCTTTCAATCGTACTATATTATTTATTACTATTTTTTTGTTACATATTTTTTAAATTATTCAACATACAAATGATCTTATTGGTGTAAACAATATTACACAATATTTATAATTTGATGATATGACAAATGGTTATGTGGGATATTATTCTATTACGATAGCCAAAATAAATCTTGTTTACATAAAATTTCGGTCATATTCTAATTCAGCCACATATATTAAAATATTTAAATAAAATTAAAATTAAATTGAAAAATTTTAGAATCTTTTCGTGCTTCCGTAAAATGCAACTACATATTTACTTATAATACAATATTGATTTTATATATGTATGTATGTATGAATGTATGTATGTATAAAGAGCAAAAATTATCAAATGTACAATCAATAAATAAGAATGTTGCTTATTGTTAAAGTTCATGTTTTTATAAACAATGAAACTATTACATCCCCTTTTAGTGTTTTGCAACGTATATTGAACTAAGGTATCGGTTTATTTACCCTTCACCAAGGATATACATATGTACATATGTATATAGCTTTGTCATCCGTTTATAATTTCTACAATATTCATTTCCGATAACGTTTATAATTTCTTACAATTTATGAATACCGGAGTCGACTAAACAATATTCGTCTGTCCGTGTGTTGGCTAAAATCAATATTTAAAAACCCCCCATGTAGCACAGATCTTTATGTAAAATCCCTCTTTTGTAAATGTCCGGAACGATATGAGAATCAACAGCAAGAGCTTGACTTGCAAAATACAAGACACTTTAAAAAATTAAGTCCATAATGACCGCCACTACGAAATGGTGTACAATAAATTTTTATATGGATCAAATTTAGTAATTTAAAACACAGATCACTATAAAAGATGGCGTCCTAAATAAAATGGCGGATATATGTGTCATATATAGTAATAACGACATTGGCCCGTTTTAACCTCAATAATATTGGTATCAAAAGAAATGGTTTGACCAGTAAAATACAGTAAACTATGAAAAAGTTAAAATCCAAAATGGCGTTCTAAATATGGCGAATAATTTTTTTTAACCCCATAAATATGGTTATTAAATGGAAGGGCTTGACTAGTGGAATATTCTTATCCATGTAAAAGCTCAAAATTTAAAATGGTATCGGCAATAATAAATTTGTGACACTTATTGCTGTTTGCATTAACGGTTATGCGATTCACTAAAAATGTTTTAATAATACTCGACAACTCTTTCAATAAAGTGGGAAAATAAACTCTTCACTTACGTTATTAACATAGGTAGCTGCGCCTTAGCCGAAGCCTAAACAAATGGTTTTGAATTGGCTACTCGTATAATACTCTGTTTACATGGACAGCAAAATTCGAGTTACACTTTCTCATTCAAAGTTCGCGCTCGAGTCATTTATTCATTTTGAATAGTTTGTTCATATGAACTAGCTTCAAAAAAAATATAAGCAAAGAAAAAAAAGGAAAACTTTTAACAAATATTTTTTATATATTATTTTTACGTATATATGTATATTTAAATAAAAATTAAATAAAAAAAAAACAAAAGAAATAGTGAAACATAATTAAAAGTGTAGATAAAATAAAACAAGAACAATTGTCTAAACGCCAATGATCTTAGTCGTGATTCAGAGAGCGAACCTAGTTGTTCATATTACCGTATGACAATGGCAAAAGGTTTAACTTTTGTCGATAAAATAAACAAACTAAAGTTATTGTCGTTTACCACCCCGACCACACGAGCGATTGCATAATAACGGCGTCAAATTGCCAGTGTTCAAACTTATATCTCTAGGTGATGAACTCGTAAATATCTTAAAACATAAAATTGAAAATTTTGCTAAATATTTTTCTGTTATTGAAATTTTTACAAAAAAAATATATTTAAATAAATTTTAACAAAGCCACTAAAGTGATTCTTATGCCCTTAAATATTTAAATATATTTAAAAACTTGATTTTTTTTTTATAAATACAATGCGGCGTTCTCTTAAACATTAGTGCTGTTGTTACATTTTATTACTTTGCAATTGAATTTAACAGCTTTTGTTAAAAGATTATTGCCCTGCAATGTATTATAACACTTATTGCTAAATATGCATGTGTTTTAATACATATTTATGCAGTCCACACGGTAATATCTTGTGATGGAAATATAATTTAACAATTGCTGTGGCAATTATTGCCAAACATATTGCTCGTGTGTTCGAGGGTTTAGATAAGAATAACAGCTGTTGTTGAAATCGAAAAAAATTTTGTTTACCTTTTTCAACAAAATGATTATTGCATTGAAAATGCTTTTTAAATAATCTTTTTTATATCTAAAAGAAGAGCTGTTTAATAAAAAAAAACGATGACTCGCTGAATCAAAATCAGCAACTTTAAATTAGTAGGATTCCGGTAAAAAACTTTAAGCAAATTGTTGCTATTCCATAAATTAAATATTTTATTTAAATAGACATGAATGTGTTATAGACTTTTAACTGAAATTTTTCTATGAATGGAAATTTTATCAAAATTTTTTGTATTTAATTAAGCATTTTTTTATTAAAATTAGCATAATTTTTAGTAATTCAATAAATCAAAAACCTACTGAAACAATTAAAAATAATATGTTCTAGTGTACGTGAGAAATTTGGTGTATTAACTAGCTAATTCTAACTAGCTAACTTCTTTAAATATACATTTGAATTTAGTATTGTTTGTATTTTTTTTTAAATATTGTTGAATATTTTTTCATATATATTCAAAATAAAGCTAATAACTTTATCAAGCAGCAAATGTTTGATCTACATTCATTTATTTCGCATATCCATAATATTCGTATATACTAGAGCTGGCAAAGTATTAAGCAGTTAGGTACCGAGTATCAAGTAATTAGAGTTTTTAAGTACTCTTACTTTAGAGTAATAATTCTATACTTCGAGAGCTGGATTTGTAGTAAAAATCGAAGAAAATTTTGTTTTGTAACGTTTAGGTGTATTACTTGTATGTAAAAATACATAGTAACAGCATCCGTAAAAAAAACGGTTGTCAATAAAATCAAATAAATTGTTAAGGCCTTATTTAGTATTAATTAAATTATTTACAAAATATTAGGGTTATATTTAAAGGTTTATGTATAATAAATATATAAGAGAAAAAATTTAATCTAACCCCTCGACTACTCAAGCAATGTGTTTAGCAATTTTTGCCACATTAATATGTATTAAAACATATATTTAACAATAAATGTTATCTACATTGCAGAGCAATTATCTTTTAACACAAGCTGTCAAATTCAATCGCAAAGAAATAAAATGTAAACAAGTAAGAGCGCTATATTCGGCCGTGCCGTATCTTATATACCCTTCACAACGTGTAGTCATGCAATAACAATTGTTTGTATCACCATTCATCCCATATGAAATACGTACATATATTTAAAAAACATACATATATAAAAACAACCCATTTTAAAATTATAACTTTACTTATGTATGTTAAAAGAAAAAATAAAAAATAAATTAAAAAAAATTTTAAAAAAAATTTTAAAAAATATTAAAAAAAAATAATAAAAATATCAATAATATATTAAATAAAAAATAAAAAAAAATAAAAAAAAAATTAAAAAAACTATAAAAAAAATTTTTTTTTGGCTCAACTGGGATTCGAAGCCACATTTTCTCTAACCAGTATACACGTTTGTATGTATGTATGTTGTTGTTGTAATGTTGTTTTTGTGAAAAAAAATCGAGGTGGTCGTGGGTTTTTGCTCGTATCTCAGTTGTTTATGTACCGATGTTTCTGATTTTCAATACCGATCTGCTCCCGAATATTTCTGATATTTTAGTACCTCACCCGGGTCCAAGCAATGTCGGTATATACATTAGTGTAGCTAAAATAATTTTTTTCGTGAAAAAGGCTTTAACATTTTTTTCTATCAAAACAATTCTCGGGGGGACATTTAATACCCCCAGAATGGTCTAGTTACACCCATGAGTATAGAGTACCTAAATAAAAAATGTTGAGTATTTGGAATTAACTTCTTAAAAGTAGTAGAATACTCCAGCACTAGTATATACACATAATTAATTACGTACTTTGTACGTTTAAGTGTGTAGATATATTTTAAAATAACAATAACTTATGAAGTTTTTACTAAAACAAAAAAAGAAGAATATTGATTGTTCTTATTTTGAAATTTTGGAACAAAAAATTGTTTCTATTAGTTATCTATTGTTTTGCGTTAACTTACAAATTAAAAACATATTCTTGTTTTCTACCTAATACAGTTTAAATTAGGAAATTACGTTATTAATATTTAAAGGTTAGTAATATGCATACATATGAATGTATCTTCAATGTTATGGCGTCATTGAGATTAGAATCTTTCTTGACAGTTTATGTTGTATTTATTTTTATTGATTTTAAAATTAAACAGTTAAAAACTCATAAATTTTGTGCTAGAACTTCCGAGAGAAAAAAGTTTCCGGAATAGGCTGAAATGTATGTATTCTTAAAAACAAGAGTAATTTAAAAACAACGACTCATTAAAATTCTAATATTCAGTATTTAAAATCTACTAACAATGTAAGGTGGAAATGTCAAGAACTTGTTCAATTGCATATCTGCATATTTAAAATTCAGTAGTTATCTAAACAAATACTCGTATACTTTATAATTTAAAAACTCAATAAACATTGAAATACCTTTAATTGTTTTATTTTTTAAACTAATAAATATTTAAAAAACAGTTTACTATAAATATTTAATTTCTATTTCAAATACATTCAAACAAATTCAAACTACTTCTTTAAGAATTATTTATGTTTTAAAAAAACATTTTAGGGCTTGAACTTAAGTAGTACGAACTACTTTTGGATAAGTTTCCACCGCTTAGTATTACTGCTAGTCCAAGGAATAAAGGAATACTGGACCACGTACATAAAGAGGTTTTTTAGATTCAGATACCGATAATGCGCATTAGTTGAATTAATGTGGTCGATAAGCTACATTGCGCACTTAATAAGGGCATAATATTTTTACTAATGGCACATAAGAGAATCCAGGATCTCAAACTTAGGAAATTGAGGAAATAATTTTCTGTGCGAAATAAAAATTTTAAATTATTCATTCCGTTGCTACGGTATCGTTCCGTTGTTGCGGTATACATTTATTTTGTTCCAATCAAAAAATGTTTTTAATTTTAAAAATACTGACATATCTTCCACATATTTTTTTTTAACAACAGCTGATTCATCAATATATAATTATTAATAACATTGATTTTAAATGTACTATGAAGAGAGCTTATAACAAAGGAATAAATAATTGCAAATTCATATCGATCGATATTTATATACGTCACCCACTTTCTTGAGGCCAGTAAAGCAGTCCGATTTCTGCTAAGATAAACTGTAAAGCTTTAAAGAGAGGTAAACGCAGCAGCTGAAAGTAGGATCATACGATTGCCGTAATGCACCAGTTTTCAAAATTTTTTGTATCCCAATCGTGTGATTGCACAATAATGTGCTGTTTATAGAATGCGAACGCTTACTTTAAGTGTACGTTTTGCCTGTAATTTGTTATTGTAACAAAAACAAATTACACGCAAAACGTCCACTCAAAGTAAGCGTTAGCATTCTATAACAGCACATAAATTGGTACATGTGACAATCGCGGATAATATTGTGCTTGTTTTAACCAATCAAATGTAACTCTGAAGGGGCAACCGTGTGACCACTTAAAATACAACAGTACTCACAAGATTTAAAAAAAAATGCAATCAACCAACTGGCTGCGTTAAAATTAAAAAAGCAACTTGTATTAAATAACGTCATAACTCAACATTTTAATTTATCGCTTATCGTAGAAAAAAAGAAAAAATCACATAGTTTTAATTTAAAAAAAAAAATTTGTTACGCTTATCTGCTCCCTGATTGAAAAACAAAATTCCGGCTTAGAATCTAACCGTCACTGATATTATAAATATGCAAAATTCTAACTTTCTTAGAATTCGCGCGGCTTATGATGTTTTGTAAATGTATAAAACTTAAAATTTTATTTTTATAACTTATATTTTACTTTGAATTTAACAAAAAATAAGATATTATTAAGATATGTATGTACAAAACAATACAAGCATGGTTATCTATATATATAAAAGTGAAACTCTGTGTGTGTGTGTGTGTGTGTGTTAGCTATAGACTCTGAAACTGTAAAACCGATCGGGCTCAAACTTTGGTAAGTTGTTGTACACATACCAGGGAGTGTTTATGGGTGAAAAAAAGTGGGCGGAGCCACGCCCATAAAAAAATTAGTTATCAGTTTTAGCTACTTGCACTTGACCGATTTTTCTGAAACTTTGCACACATATCGAGCTGTCATGACTAAATAATTTCGTGATAAGAAAAGTGGGCGGGGCCACGCCCCTAAAAAAGTTTTAATATTGAGGTACTTGCACTAGACCGATTTTTCTGAAACTTTGCACACATATTAAGCTGTCGTGACTTTATAATTTCGTGATTAAAAAAGTGGGCGGGACCACGCCCATAAAAAAAGGTTATAATTTTGAGGTACTTGCACCAGACTGATTTTTCTGAAACTTTGCACACATATCGAGCTGTCATGACTAAATAATTTTGTGATTAGAAAAGTGGGCAGTGCCACGCCCATAAAAAAAAGGTATTATTTTGAGGTACTTGCACTGGACCGATTATTCTGAAACTTTGCACACATATTGAGCTGTTATGACTTTACAATTTCGTGATTAGAAAAGTGGACAGGGCCACGCCCATAAAAACAATTATAATTTTGAGGTACTTGCACTGGTCCGATTTTTCTGAAACTTTGCACACATATTGAGCTGTTATGACTTTACAATTTCGTGATTAGAAAAGTGGGCAATGCCACGCCCATAAAAAAATTATAATTTTTAGGTTTTTGCACTTGATATTCAATTAAAATTCAGAATGCATTTCGATTCATTAAGGGGCGTAGCAACGCGCGCCGGGTTTGGCTAGTAACAAGATATTGATTAAATGAAGATGTACGTTGCTGGTCTGTGGTTTTGTTTATAAAACTATTTAACAAAAAAAGTGCTGTTGGCAATTCATTTGCGCATATCGGTGACATGATTAATAGCAGAAAGACAGACTCAATTGTTAAATCGAACAAGAAAAATATTTGTTATAAAATAAACAATTGAAAGTGGAATAAATGTACATAGTTAAGTGCAATGTAAATAGAATTCAAAATAACTAATATTTTAATTTATCAAAGAGTAAAATGGTTTAAAATCGAATTAAAGAAAATAATTTTAAATTTTGTATACTAGGTCGTGCCGAATTTTATATACCCTTCAACATCATGTAGATATATCAAAATTTTAAAAATAATATTGTAACATTGTCTAAATTTCAGATTAAATATCGACCTTGTGCACGAAATTGTCGGATGTTACGTTTTTTAGAAATATACTTTTTTATGCAAATTGGTTCCACATCCATTAATCCATCTGCTGATAAATTATTAAAACGATAACTGCTTTTGCTATGGAGATAACACTGAGTACATTTTATCGTATATATCAGTGTTTTTAACGTTTTTATTTATGTATTTAAAAGTAATAAAAAAGCTCTCCTGTAAAATTTTGTTTCTGTAACATACGATAATTTCGCTTACAGGAGTCGATATGTTTTATGCTAACCCTAAAATATGGCAGACGCTGAAAGACTATAAAAAATATATTTAAAGATCTTTGGCTAACACTTATTCTCAAACTTTATTTTTTTGAGTTTAAGTGATAGAGATTTAGCTTTATCGAGTTTCAGCATAAGGCTGCTGGACCTTATTTTTTCATAGTGTACCAAATTCTACTAGTTTTCATATCTATATTAAAGGAATTGTTAATTTGTGTGTGGCTTAGTCAAGACTTTTCATTTGATACCAATATTTATGGGGTTAGGGAAAACATTATATCGTTCATATTTTGGACTCTATATTAGATTTTGAATTTTCACTTGGCATTTATTTGATGCAAATAATGATGGAGTTCAAGAGAACAAACTTGTGTATAAACTCATATATCCGCTTCTTTTTTTTTGCTTTAGACGCCATATAGAATTTTAAATGAATACCCACTTATTTGTTGTTTTGTTTCAGACGTCATCCTGGATTCATGATGTTTCGTGTTTTGCTAATCAAGACCTTTCATCTTATATCAATATTGAATCCGTTAGTTGTTTCGAAGTTGGAAAACATAATTTTTGCTTGTAAATTTTAGGAAACCGAAGCTTCTAAAAAAAAATTTTTAACTATAATCTAAAAATTGACTTGAAGCTTTTTATTTTTTCAAAATATTTTGTTTAAAAATATGGGAAAAAATCGAGACAATCGTGATTCTCAGCAGGTTATAAATAAATTTTATTGCTTTTTAAAACCGATTTTCTATCAAATATTTCCGAAAGCTTAAAGCCAGGTTATAGGAATTTTAAAATTTCATTTTAACAAGCAAACAGAAATTTATTTGATTCTCTAAAGGGTCGCAAATGAATTTGCATAAATTAAAAATGGAATGGGAAGGCTATATACCCATTCTACTATAGGTTAAGAGCATAAAAACTATAATCAGGAGTTTCGTGTGATAACGGCGTGTATGACCTGACCGACCACAATGCCAATATCTTTATGAGTAGCAAGATAACTGCCAAGATAATAACTTCCGGTAAAGTCCAATCCAAAACGGTTTTCGAGTGTACAACCCATATAACATGTGATATTTCCAAACACAAACTAATTTCCGAATATGGCATATTTACCATTCGATATTATGGTATCAAAATTCTCCTTTAATAACTCCTTTAATAACTAAATATTTTCAAATTTTATTAACATTTAACCTAGACCAAAAATATTTAATTGTTATACTGATCTAAATGATTATAATGCTACTTCATTGATACCCATTATATGTTTTTTGTTTCTTTCTTTCTTTTCAAATGAACAAACAAACAAATACAAGATTTATATGTTAGTTCATTATTCACCATTTGCAATGTTATTGCATACCATAAATAGTGTATAAGAGCATAAACCAATATAATTTTATTAAGTGTTGTATAAACAGCAGCAAAACTGCATATGATACTTACCTACGCATATAAACTTATACAAATTCAAAATGCGTTTTTGTTTAAAGCGTAAATTAAAATTAATTAATTTGCAGCCCACTACAGGGCTATAAAGTCTGAGATGCAGTCATGTACATTAGACCGGGTCGATCGTCATACATAAAAAAGCTCTGAATCAAAGTCAAAAGCGTTTTAAAAATTGTAAATAATAAAAATAATTAACAATCTAAGGGCCATTTTTACTACTTGCCAATAAAGTTAATGTTGGTAAAGGGTAACTTCAAGCAATAAAATGAATTATAAATATTTTTTGTTATTACAACTTTTATATGTCAACAAATTTAAAACCGATTTGTTAGTTTTTCTCATGAGTAATTTTCACGTCTAAAAAAAAAATAATTGGAAGCTTTGGAAACTTAATATAATGAAAAGATATATATTTGTTTCCTAATATATTTTCTTTATTTTACTTTGACGATTAGAGACCGATTTGCGAAAATTTGTTTACAAATAGTCCTAGATACATATTATGTATAACAGTATTAATAAACGTGCTTATAAATTATCTGAGGATTGGAAAATTTTAACTTTTGTAGCAAAAATAACGAAAAAAACAGCGAAGCAGTAATGAATTGGTTACAACTCAGACAGTTAATTATAATTCCCGAAGCTTGATATTACAAACAGATTACACTGCTCAACAGCAAAATCCTTCATTAAATAAAACTATTTGGACCATATGGATTCTGATACGCTGAACTCAAATCCGTTGTCGGTTTTTTTTCCATCAGATCGGAATTTTTTTTTATGGGCGTGGCAAATTTTTTCCCCTAAATTAGTCAGGTACGGAGACATATTTCATCCTAACTCGAGAACTAGTCATCCGATTTTCAAAAGTAAAACACCACAAGATGTGTAACAAAATTGTATTTATTTTAGTTGAAAAAAAATTTTCCCTATCTCTTATCGTTTTGGAATTATTTAAAACAACAACATTTGGGATCTTCCAAAAGTTGATTTCAACCAATACGCGTTCATACGGACAGACGAGCATGAATCGACCGGCTCAACTATTTTTTGACTCACCCTAATGTACATGATAAAGTATTCTACGCATGGAAGTACATTATTTTGTTTTTATATACAAACATATATGTACATATATATATATACATTTAAAGGGTCCACCATCTAACCTTTTTATTTTTAACTAGTGCTTATTTCGTGAATGGTAATACTTAGCACATGTCTGATTTGACAGATAATTAGTTTTATCTTTTCACTGAACGAATATGGTTGTGTATACGCTTGAACAACGCTGGGAAATATTGCGACATTACTTCGGCCGATTTTGCCCAAAAAAACATATTTTTATATGAAGCTCATTTTGATTTTAGCGGGTATGTAAACAAGCAAAATTGTCGCATTTGGGGCACAGAAAACCCGCACGCATACATTGAAAAGCCGATACACCCAAAACGAGTCACTGTTTGGTGCGGATTTTGGTCTAGAGGCATAATTGGGCCATTTTTCTTCGAAAATGAGCAAGGAGTGGCCGTAGTCAATTGCGATTGTTTTTTGGGCCATGTTGAACGAATTTTTGTTCACAAAAATTTAAGAGGAGGATAATGGCAACATTTGGTTTCAACAGGACGGCGCTACGTGCCACACAGCCGAAGCTACACTTTTTATACCCGCCACCAAAAAAATGGTGGGGGTATATTCATTTTGTCATTCCGTTTGTAACACATCGAAATATCCATTTTAGACCCCATAAAGTATATATATTCTGAATCGGGGTTTGATTTTATGACGATCTAGCTATGTCCGTCCGTCTGTTGAAAGCACGATAGAGGTCGCACCGAAAAAGCTAGGGGGCTCAAATTTTGCCAGAATCTTTCTTATAGACAAGGTTTGTTTGGTATTGAAAATGGGCTAAATCGGAATATTAGGAAGAGAGTTATAGCTCGAAAAGCAAGAGTAGGTCGAAAAAACCGTGTCCTTCGAACATCGAATAAAATAGAATTGTGTCCAAACGCCTTAACGTAGACTCATGAAACTTTGAATATATATTTCCTGAGTAAAAACAATATTTTGCCCCGAAAATTGTGTAATTATTAATTATGCATTAGGAGAGGAGTTATCGATCAAAATGTACTTAAATTTATACCGCACAGTGTATTTTTCGGTATATTTAAAAACAAAAACGTCATAAAAGCAACAAAATTGGATGTACGACTCTGAAATTTTGCACACTTTGCTTTTTGGTGACACGCTTTCTTGTAACGGCAAATCAATGTGTCACGCCCACTTTTACGCCCACCTCCCATATAACGTTTTACCTAAAATTCATATAATTTCTCTATTAATAAAGATTTTGGAGTAATAAAGGACTATATTGAAACACCTAAGTTGTACTCATTAGCAAAAACAACTTTGACACGCCTACTATAACGCCCACTTTTACTTTTGAATTGTGGCCAGACGCATAAACGTAGTCATGAAACTTCGAATATATATTTATCGAGTCAAAAGAATATTTTTCCCTGAAAATCGCTTAAATCTATGAATTAGGAAAAGAGTTATAGATAAAAATGTACGAAAATTTATACCGCACAGTGTATATTTCAAATTTAAAACGTAATAAAACTGACAAAACTATATGTACGATTCTGAAATTTTGCAAACATGGCTTTTTGGTCAAAGTCTTCGTTATAACGGAAAATATTTAGATGTGCCACGCACA
Source organism: Phyto melanocephala (assembly GCA_941918925.1). Classification (NCBI taxonomy): domain Eukaryota; kingdom Metazoa; phylum Arthropoda; class Insecta; order Diptera; family Rhinophoridae; genus Phyto; species Phyto melanocephala. The sequence goes on along the minus strand of OW799235.1, from coordinate 108,845,922 downwards.
CTTTTTTCCTTAAATTTTTTAAAAATATATTAGTCATATATATTAGCATTTATTCATCTTACACTGCGCCATTTATTGTACTGTAGCTAAATATAAGATAAAGATGATAAGATAGATGACTCTACTAGCAACTACTAGATGGCATGCTAACAACTTATGCTTATGTTCTCCTGAAGTTATGCTCTATTAAAAATGGTAATTTAGGAAAATTTTTACCTAAGTAAGAAAAAATATCTCTAAACATTATAGACAATTTATTTTCATGTACTAATGGCTAACAAATTTTAAAATTATACAAAACTTATTTCGTTTGAAAATGTTTTAAAAGCAAAATGTTATAGAAGTTTAAAAATCAAAATCTTACTAATAAGTTTCCCGTTTTAGAAAAATGCAGAAAATGTATATTTTAAATCACCCTGTGGCCCTTAAAATTTAACCTTAAATTCACTTTCTTCCTCTTAAATTCATGTAAATTCTCTATGAATAAAGATTTTGGAATACTAAAGGACTATATTGAAATATCTAAGTTATGTTTATTAGCAGAAACTTTATTGACACGCGTACTTTAACGGCCACTTTCATTGAAAGACTAAATTTACGACAACATTTTACTAGCATACCGAAATTATAATGGGTGGTTTAATTTTAAGGGACTATGTTGATTTTGAATAAAACACCAATTATTTAGGAAATTATTATCATTTCTTTTTATAATGATAGTATTTGTATGCTTCAATTATGTATGGAACAAAATATCGGCCAAATGGAACCACCCCCCCCCCCCCCCCCCCCCCGACCTCTGCGACACACCTCGATCCGATAGTCCAAATTTTCAATGACACTGTTGATGCTCAATATTTGGGCACGATGATGAGTCGAGGTTGCTTCCTCTTTTGCCACGTTATCGTGAAAAACAGCAATGTTTCCCATTCAACGAACGAAGATGGAATTCACAGATATTTTCACATTTCATACAGACCTGCTTTGCAGACATTTAAATATTTTTTACATTTCTCACGATTGTGAACGAATTTGAACGATTATGTTGATTAAAAGAATTACGAAGTGCACAAAATGCATTTTGATTTGAACGCTCATTTATATTAAAAAAACTTTAATATTTAAAAGCGTTGCTCGATTGCGTATCTTTCCACGGATCAAATTGAGTAAGTTTGAGATTGAGAAATGTCAAATGAAATGCAAGAAAAAAGTTGCAGTTTAGGTGTGGTTCACCTTCAACAGGGGCCTTCTACAAAGAAAGTGATATATATTTTATTATAAAGAGATTATTCCATAGCGATTAACAAAATAATAAATATTGTGCTTTAAATGTACACAAAATTGGTGGTGGGTATAAAAGATTCGGCACAGCCGAATATAGTGCTCTTACTTGTTTTTATAGCATTTTAAAAAAAAGTTATTTGGCGGACCCTTTATATATATATATAGATATTTTTATTTTTTTTTTTTTTTTTTTTTTTTTTTTGGTAATTCAGGTTCATATGAAAATTGCAGCTACTAATTTCTGGTTAATATTGTGTTGTTCTCTTTTGTTTTTTAAAGGTTGATCTTTTCCATTAACTTCCATACACTCAATCAAGGCCTAAAGTGCAAAACCAGAATATCAGTAATGCCATTTTCTGTGCAAAAATATAAATAACTGTATAAAAAGTACAATAAAATTTGAAAAAAAAAATTAGAATTTGTTTAACATTGTTTTTATTAATTAAAAAGTTATTTTTAATTTCTTTACAAATATTTAATATTTTCAAAATTTCTATATTCATAATTTAAAATCATTAACAGTTTAAAAAAATTAAAAACATTTAAAAAGTTATAAATTAAAAAAACTAACAAAAACGTAAAATTATCGTTCTTTTTACAACAAACAATTTATTAATCATTTCGATTGTGTCAAAAATTTTTTTTAAATTGAATATTTTTAAAAACTATCTTAAATTTTTTTAATAAAAACAATTTTACTTAATTATTTTAAAATAATTTTTTTAAGTTTAAATATAAATTTGAATCTTGTCTTTGGCAACACTATTGTATGCTCTTCATTAAACAACTACCAGTAGAGTACATATTGATTATAATAACAATAGTGATCACCATCAAGTGACTGATAATTTATACACTACACATTAAATATTTACAATATGGATGGATATCAATTGCCGGCAAAAACGCCAAAAATTAAACAACAGAGATTGTATGGATATTTAAATGGACGGTTGACTGGATACCTTGGCATATTTAAATGCCACAAACAAGATGTTTCATCATTACATTCATTACAAAGTACATACACATATCGCCATTAAATATATGTATGTTTAAAAAATTTACGTCGAAGAAGAAGAGAAAAAACCCTTGTCAGTATAAAAGACATTCGAGTCATGTTTATCCATGCAGTCTGCAAGTATTCTTCAAACTCTTCTTTAACTAAAATGAAATTTTTAACATTGGTTAGTACTTGAACGTTACTGGATATACTTACTCGTATTTAATAACAGCTGATTGAGTTTATTAATAAATTTGTTTAATTTATATACAATTTTTATTTAATATTTTTATAGACCATTTTGGTGTTCCTGTTTTTGGCTACTTTTGTTGCGGCTGTACCTGCTGATGAATCATTACCAGGTGACCTTTACGATAGCCAAGATCAATACAATGCGCAAGATCCGCAATCCTTCTTCAAACTGAAGAAAATCAAAAAACTTCTGTTGGGTTAGAAATTTGAAGTTGTGTTACTATTTTGAAATCCTTTGTATAACACTTTACTAGTCTCTTTTCTGTGTGTGTCCATTATAATAAGAAACAAGAATATGTCATTCATCATATGAATAAACAAGTTTTAAGTACAAAATAAATTTATATTTGGTTTCTTAATTTTAATTTCGATTTTTCAAAATTTTTTAAGTGAGCCGAAAAACAAAAAACAACAAAAAATTAAATTGTTGATTGGTTGTGATATCTTTCATTTTATAACTCGTAGCAAGATCTAGTTTGATGAAAACTAATTAGAATTTTGTTCCTTTTTTTTGGAAAAAAAGAATTTTAGTTAAGTTTTCAAATAATTTAGGTAGTGCATAAGCAACTATGAGTTAAAAGAATAATTAATAAGTACCGATCAGTGAAAAAAGCGCCTTGAAGATTTTGCTTTTATGTTTTAGAAAACTGAAATTTTTTTATCTCGTTTTTAGTTTATAATATTTTTGTTTTATAGTTTAAATTATTATTTTTTTTAATTCAGTATTTTTAAAAAGAAAAAGGAAAAGGTTTGGCTTATGAGGAAGTTTATGGAAATTGTAAATAAAGCTTGAAACATTTTTAAACTTTTTCAAAAATTTCCTTAAAAGGTCTACAGGGCCTTAATTCTCGTTCTGTAAAATTGTAAAATGAAAAAGTTTTTGTATAGCAAAGGGTATGGTGGCACCATATGATATGACACACAAAATATTTTCATTTCATAGTTTCATAGAACGAGAATTGATAATCTGATCAGTGTTACTCAAGAATAACAAAAACAAGATATATAATACATATATACCTGTTTTCATTATTAACTCTTTTCATTATTACAAGTGTGAAATTTTTGAAAACTTAAAAATTAGCACGGTGATATTCTTATATTTCAAACAAAAATCAGATTTAAAAGTTTTTATAAAAATTTACTTAATTATTCGGGATATGCTCCCAACTAATTTTTCAATATTTTATTTGGTTGTTGGGTTTAAGCTTAAACCAAGCAACCAAAAAAAATATTGGAAAATTAGTTTAATAAGGTTAGTTTAATAAGGTTTAAGCCTAAACCAAACAACCAAAAAAAATATTGAAAAATTAGTTGGGAGCATATCCCGAATAATTAAGTAAATTATATAAAAATTAAAAATTTTATTTTTCGGTTGCCATTTATACACATTTAGTGTTAACCAACGGTTAGCCAAATGTGAAATGGATAAAAAAAATAAAATACTTTAATAAGAAAAAAATGTTGGTTGGGTTTTTGAGGAAGTTTTTTATAGTTTTTCGTTTTATTTTTGAATTCTTATTTTGTTAATAAGAATTTAAAAATAAAACTTATAACATTTTAAAACTTTTTCAAGAATTTGGGTAAAAGGTCTACTGATGATCTAATATAAGCACCAGTGAAATGCATATAGACCAGCTTAAACCCAACAACCAAATAAAATGTTTTTATAAAAATTTTTATTTGTAAAAAATTTAGAGAAAAAAATTTTCGAAAAACATTTGAAACATAAACATTATGAGACAGGCGGACGAACATAGCTAGATCGTCATAAAATAAAACCCCGATTCAGAATTTATATACTTAATGGGGTCTAAAATGGATATTTCGATGTGTTACAAATGGAATGACAAAATAAATATACCCCCACCATTTTTTTGGTGGCGGGTATAATAAGACTGCTCTAAGTCTCAATAAACCGGCCAAGCTATCGCAAAAAGTGTTTGCAAAATTTGTTTTTTTGATTATACATATTTTAAAATTATACATAAATTTTAAAGAAAACCCAAATAAACTGATTGAAAAAGGCCATCTATTTTATTTCATTACGACAAACTTGGATTTATGTATATATCACCTGTCAAATTTAAATTTGTTACCCTTCACACAGTGAAAAAGGGTATATATAGGTATATGTTTGTCATTCCGTGTGAGATTTCTACAATTCTCATTTCCGTCCCAATAAAGTATATATTTACTGAAAGCTTATGAATAGGGGAGTCGATTAAGCTCTGTCAGTCTGTCCGTCTTACCACCTGCCCGTGTGTATGTTGAAATCAACTTTTTGAAGAAACCCACGGCCACCTCGTTTTTTTTTTTAACAAAAACATACAACAACATACATACATGCAAAAGTGGTATACTGGTTAGAACCCCAGCTGAGCCCAAAAAAAATTATTTTATTTTTTATTTTATATATTATTTAATTTTTTTTTTTTTTAATTTTTTCTATTTTTTTTTAATATTTTGTTTAATATTTTTTTTTTTCATTTTTTTTTTATTTTATATTTATTATTTATATTTTTTATTAGTTTTTTTTTTAATTTTTGTATATCTTTTTTTATTTTTTTTTTTTTGTTTTATTTTTTTAAACATTTTTTTTTTAAATTTTTTTTTTTTATATATTTATAATTTTACAATGGAATGTTTTTATTTATGTACGTATTTCATATAAGATGAATGGTGATACAAACTTTTGTTATTGCGTGACTACACGTTGTGAAAGGTATATAACATTCAGCATGGCCGAATATAGCACTCTTACTTGTTTTTATTAAAATTATAAGTTTTTTTTATAAAGATCAAATGCTTAATTTATGTATTTATAACAAAATTATCAGAAACATTTGGTTAAATAATATATCTCAAATCTGGGACGAAAATATTAACGAATCTAAACAAAAATTAAGTAAATAATTTTCGCATTAGTATCAAGGTATATTCATAAGGTGTGTATATGCATCGCGGCAACAAAAACAATATGCGTTTTGCAGTTGTGTAGTTTGTCAAACATATTTAATTTTAATAATGTTTTTAAATCACAATTCTTTTTTATTTTTCTTTAACGTTTTAAACCAAATGCAATTTCGAATAATTTATTGTTAACAAACAATAAAAGGAAATTATTAAAAAAAATCAGCAGATTGGATACGAGTACTTTATAAAATCACCTTGATTAAAAATTTTTTTTTTAAAAACTTTTCACAATTTTTATTCTTTATAAAGGAGCTAATACACGGCATGTCTTTTACATCTGATTTGTCAAATTCTCCACTGCTAATACGAACATGTCCTGTGTTACCTTTAAAACATTATTTCTGTAAAAAAAACATGTCTTGAGACATCTGACAAAATTTCAATTAGAGCGCGCTCTATTTTCTTCTGTCAAAACATGTGACATCAGCCGTTGGCAGAAATCTCTGCTGCATATGTATGTATACAATAGCGGCCAACACCACGGTTAGTCCAAGGATAGAAATTCCTCAAATTATTAATGTAGTTTTAAATAAAAAAATTACTTTTAATTCTTAATTCATATTCTGAGTTGAATACTATGTATTGTATAACTAAATACCTTAAAATAAAAAAAAACCTCTCGAGTTATTAGTAAAACAAACATTATAAAAATTCTCAAGTTTCAATGATTCTTATGTGCTCATCTGAAGACAGTTCAGTTAATTTTATAGTTAAACGGAAATGTGTTTCAATAAAACATTCATAAAATGGTTCGAAATTCATCACTTTTATCTTATTAAATAAATATTTTCAAGATCAAGACCACAATTCAAATTAAAATAAAAAAAAAAAAAACTAATTTGTCCGCCATTAAAAACACACCTTGATTATTGATTTAAAAATTATTTGCAACGTTTTTGTATACATTTTTTATTTTTTGCATACACAGAAAAATAAACAAAAAAGCATAAATGTGCTAATCATTGTTACTTAAATAAAAATAAAACTTTATCTCATCATTGCCGTCCTAATAAGTTTTTAACACATTTCAACTATTTATGTACATGAGCAAAAAAAAAAGAGTTAAAATTCATAAGTATAATCAATATTCAAAACAACAAAAATAAAATATGTTTTCGAAAATAGCACATTTTAATAACAAATAAATAAAAAATATTTGTTGGTGTTGGTGTTGGTGTATTTTGAGGATGGATGATATTCTTTAGAATCAACAAAATTAATAAAACAAATAAATTTTTTTAAACGTTCTTTTTATTTTCAAAAATAACTTTCTGCCACAATTGAGTTTTCAAAATACAGTACCGGTAAAATCTTATTGTTGTCGAAAAATTTAAGTAGCTAACAATAGGTGTGTTCGACAAGAAGTTAGAAAATTAAAAGCAAATAAGGGTTAGCCTTCCTAATAAACTAAATTTTTACAAAAGCGCTGAAACAAAACAAAAGAAATACACTCTTTTCTAGCCCAAAATACTCTAGAGAACAAAAAAATTTCCCAAACGTATTGCCAGTCACATTGCTTGAATAAAAATATTAATTTCGTTTGTTTACATGCCACTAAAAAAGAATACGAAAAAAATGTCATAAAAAATTATAAAAAAAATATTTAAAAAACATTTATTAATATTTTTACAATATATCCTAATTCTAATGCATAACTGATGTTGTCGTACTCATTTTGGAACGGAATTCGTTGTTAGTATAATTGTCATTATTTATTTATCTCTATTTTAAGTACATATTTTTTGTTTTTGTTGACCTATTAAGAAAATACAAAAATATTACTTTGATTATATTCTTATAGATAAAAATTGAGGGATATTGCTTATTATTATTACTATTTATTACTAAAGACAAATTTATTTATCAAATAGTCTCGACTCGTCATCTGTATATTTTTATTCTTAAAAAAAAACAAATTTCTCTTTTCTCTCATTATTTCTAACTTCATATACAACAACCACAAGCAAAAACAGTTCTCTCCGAACTGTGGAAACCTGAAGAATAAATATGCATTGATATTGCCGTACGATATATCTTCCAAGAACGATGAAATTAAGATTACGACTTTTTGTCGTGCCAATGATGTCACTCAAGCTGTGTTTTATGGGCTGAAAATTTCAAACTACCAGTTATTTAAATGACAGGGTTGCAAGCTCTCAGATATTACATACAATTTTTGCAAAATATTGTAAATTTTGCATATAAAACAAAATGGTACCCAAATTTTTTTGCATTTTAATTACAATATTAACAGTTCTCACACGATACAAACCAAATACATACCAAGAATGTGTTTTCTTAACCCAGTACAAACATTATTCTGCACACATTATATTTTTTACATATAAAGCATTTTGGTATTTATAAATTTTAAATAAATAAAAAAATAAAATGAATAATTTTGCGTTACAAACATTTAATTTGTCTTACAAATTTCTTTGGTTGTGTTTCAATTAGAAAATTTTTAATTGGCAACCCTTACTGTAGTTTAAATACGTCATCTTACGAAAAATCATGCGCATGGCGTAATATTTATTTCTATAATTTTTGATATCTTCTTTTTGTTTGTAGCGGCTAAGAATGAAACATTTTGGTTTTTGTTTTCAATCTCACCTTCGTAGATTTGTCTCAATGTCAATATTTTTAAAAGGTGTCTTTTCTTCACGTGAATTTTTGGGAGTTATTTAAATAAACTGGGACTAATAATGAGCTCAATATAGTTTTTATTTATTTTTTTGTGTTTACGCAACTTTGACGAACACTACTAATATGTTCATTTTAAATTTTTTTAGCACCTAGTAAAAACCATAAATACACTCAAAAAATTGTATTTAATTTTACTAAATTGCAGATCTGTGGACTTTTGGCAAAACAGCTTATTTCAAATTAATATATGTTTTAGGAGAGCCAAAAAAGCCAACAAAAAAAAATTATTTGAGTTGATTATTTTTTTAATGTGATAGTTTTTATCTTATAATTAGTAGCAAAACGCGGATTAATGTAAATAAATCGAATTTTTGTGGACTGTAAACTTGTGCTTTTTATACCCCTCACACGAGAGTGTAAGAAGGTATATATTATTTTTTTTTCTAGACCCCATTAAGTATATATATTCTTATAGGTAGAAGAATTGATTTAACTAACTCCGTCTGTCCGAAAATATGTTGAAATTCACTTTTTTCACATATAATTCAGACTCTTATGTGGTATCAATTTAGCAGATAAGCTTTAAGACTTTTGCTTTTAAAAATAAGTTATGTGGGCACACTACGAGATGAGATATGAGCGAAAAAACACAATTGCCTCTGATTTTTACCTAAACAAAGTCATATTTTGCAGCTCCTATTGAACTTCTTCAAACGTTTGTTACATTTAAAATATATATTTTTGCAATATATTCCGAAAATCTTAGTTCCATGGATAAATGACCGACAAAAATATCGGTGAACAAAATGGTTTGAAAAAAATGTCATATAAAAGAACAAAAATAAACTAGAATGTGCAAACTCTGTGCAGCGTATACAAGATTTGGCACAGCCAAATTATCTCCACCAAAGATGTTTTGTAAAAAACCCACATAATATACATAATGAATTTTTCATATATGTATACTGATTTAGATTTAAAATAGAACACTTCATTATGAGGGATTGTTCACAACAGTTTATTTTGAAACATTTGAATTTATTATTAAGTTGTAAATAGTTTTATTTGCAAATAAGACCTACATAAAAATATTGTGATAAAAAAACATTTAATCATGAGAAAATATTTGATATTGTAAATATTTATTTTTATTTGAAAACATAAAAATATAAAAATTAAAATAATTAAAATAATAAAAATTTTAACAGAAAAACTGTGTTTAAAGATTTTATATGTATAGATATTTATTTTTTTTTATTGTTATGCACTATACATGTCATATTTTAAATATGAAATAAATAAACAAATAAAAAAATGCTTGTTCATGTAAACCAAAATTTTAAATGACGAGGTTTGTAACATTAAATCTTGTTTGATATCCCTAGCTAGTATTCATCAAAATACCATCTTCCGAAATTATCGTTGCAGTATTGTTGGTTAAAAGTAGTAACGAAGATGAATGACTTTTCTATTTATTGGTGAAATGCAGTACACCGACGTTTTACGGTAGATAGTGCATTTTTTATGACGATCGTTTTATTTGGGTACCCGAAAACAAGTAATTAATAGATACTTTTAAACTAAAGTTATTGTTTATGGTGTATCCACGTTTCAAATATGAATCTTTATTTGTAATAACGAATTTAATTTTAATAGTCATACGTTCTGTTTATAAAAAAAAATTAAATTTTCAAGGAATGCTGTGACTTTCATGGGCAACAGCGTGCGTCCATTTTTATCGATTTTAAGTTATTACAATCGTATTGCTTGAACTTAAACGCTCTTCACACGTTTGTAAAAATATCCAAAATTACAAAGTAATTTTTAGAATACGTTTGCTTGCTGACGAATTATTTCTGTTTTAGATAAATACACCAGCACATGCATAGTTATTTCTGATTACATTGGAAAATTATTTTTCGATAATTTTTCAGTTAACAAAAACATATTATCACTTGTGTACAACTTAGATGGTTGCATTCTCATATTAGTATTTATTAAAAGCCACCATTGTTTTAGCTGCAAAAATTTTTAGTCACCGTAATTTTTGTTGGGTATTTGTGTGAAATTTGTATAAAAAATGTGTAAAACCTATGTTAACATGATTGTTTTAAAAAAATTTATAGCTTGATCTAAAACGGATATTTAACTTATTTTGAAAATTTTAATTTTCAATTTGCCTATAAAAACCATAAAATATATGTAGATACATTTTTAAACAATGAATTTTAATAGAATGTTGATATAAATTCTGTTATTAGATGAACTTCTTGCTAAACATATTTTTTATCTCCACTAATCTTTTCATTTTTTTAACCGTCATTAAAACCGTAATCTACCACATTCAATGGTCTAAGGTTATTCCCTAACTATAAATTTTTGTTTACCTAACCTAAAAAGTTTAATCAGATTTGGCTGAAATGTGTTACACAGATAGTTAACATGACTCCGGCGTCACGTATAGGGATTAAAGTTATTCGGTGAACACCGTGTACATGTATGTTGGTACGTATTAATCTTCGAAACTTATCAACCGATTTCAATGAAAATTTGTAGGTATGTTTTAATGGTTACGTCTTAAAGGACATCCTGTCTAGATCCGATAAGTCAAAATGTTATATATTTTGTATTTTAATTTTGGATTTCTTATTCGATATGTAATTACAACTGTGCACACCTTAATTTATTATTATTATTTCAATAATTTTACTCTTATGTAGTCGAAATAACAAAGGAATTCTTAATGGTTAATTATTTTAGTAATAGTAAACCTTAAGGGCTTAAATAACATAAAATACAAATTTATTGGCATTATTTTATTAAATTCATTTGTTGGTTTTTTTTTTCATAATATAAAATTGTTTACCTTTTTTTGGTAAATTCTTGAAAAAAACCCCAATAATTTAGTACTTAAAATATTTGAAGAGTTTTATTTTAATTTTGTGATTACGTAAAATTAAAATCTTAAAATTTATCTTACATATATCACGTCACATACAAAATTTCATTGAAGATACAAGTACTTTACCATTACCGACATTAATATTAATATTTTTGGGTGTAGTTTCATACAAAAATACTCCAGCTGCGATTAATCATGCCTATTTAGTGGCCAAAATGATAAATCTAATACTCGTACATGATTGTTGACAATTATAGCAGAAATATAAGGTGACATATTATATACGTTTAAATACACAGTAAATATATATACATACATATGTATGTATAAAATAAAATGTTTTTATGCAAAACAATTTTTGAAGTAATACCTCTATTAACTTTTTTTTATAAATAACTAGCCAAACCCGGCGCGCGTTGCTACGCCCCTTAATGACTCAAAATGCATTCTGAATTTTAATTGAATTTTAAATGCAAGTACCTCAAAATTATAATTTTTTTTATGGGCGTGGCCCTGCCCACTTTTCCAATCACGAAATTGTAAAGTCATAAAAGCTCAATATGTGTGCAAAGTTTCAGAAAAATCGGTCCAGTGCAAGTACCTCAATATTAAAACTTTTTTATGGGCGTGGTTCCGCCCACTTTTCTTATCCCGAAATTTTTTAGTCATGACAGCTTAATATGTGTGCAAAGTTTCAGAAAAATCGGTCAAGTGCAAGTAGCTAAAAATGATAACTAATTTCTTATGGGCGTGGCCCCGCCCACTTTTTTCCACCCATAAACACTCCCTGGTATGTATACAATAACTTACCAAAGTTTGAGCCCGATCGGTTTTACAGCTTCGGAGTCTATAGCTAACACACACACACACAGAGTTTCACTTTTATATATAGACTAGCCAAACCCGGCGCGCGTTGCTACGCCCCTTAATGAATCGTAATGCATTCTGAATTTTAATTGAATATCAAGTGAAAAAACCTAAAAATTTTATTTTTTATGGGCGTAGCATTGCCCACTTTCCTAGTCACGAAATTGTAAAGTCATAACAGCTCAATATGTGTGCAAAGTTTCAGAAGAATTGGACCAGTGCAAGTACCTCAAAATTAAAATTGTTTTTATGGGCGTGGCCCTGCCCACTTTTTTATCACGAAATTGTAAAGTCATAACAGCTCAATATGTGTGCAAAGTTTCAGAATAATCGGTCAAGTGCAAGTACTTCAAAATGATACCTTTTTTTTATGGGCGTGGCACTGCCCACTTTTCTAATCACGAAATTATTTAGTCATGACAGCTCAATATGTGTGCAAAGTTTCAGAAAAATCAGTCTGGTGCAAATACCTCAAAATTATAGCCTTTTTTTATGGGCGTGGCCCCGCCCACTTTTTTAGTCTTAAAATTATAAAGTCACGACAGCTTAATATGTGTGCACAGTTTCAGAAAAATCGGGCCAGTGCAAGTGCCTCAAAATTAAAACTTTTTTAGGGGCGTGGCCCCGCCCACTTTTCTTATCACGAAATTATTTAGTCATGACAGCTCGATATGTGTACAAAGTTTCAGAAAAATCGGTCAAGTGCAAGTAGCTAAAACTGATAACTAATTTTTTATGGGCGTGGCCCCGCCCACTTTTTTTCATCCATAAACACTCCCCGGTATGTGTACAACAACTTACCAAAGTTTGAGCCCGATCGGTTTTACAGTTTCAGAGTCTATAGCTAACACACACACACACACACACACACACACACACACACACACACACACAGAGTTTCACTTTTATATATATAGATAGATAGAAGATAGAAGATAGACAACAATTTTTGTTTTGTTTTCCTGATGTTGTACATATGTATGTATGTATGTTGTACATACATATTTAAATAATTTTTTTTAATCTGCCATACAAAAACAAAAGCTTGCATTATTATATTTTGTGTCTTATTTAGTCTATAAAGTAATAAATACATAGGTACATATATATATACATATGTGGGCCTGGCTATGCGTCTCTCTGTCTGCCAATATCATTTTTGGTTTAAGTTTTAAATGCTTGTAAATGTATGCACATTTTTCAATAAATATGTATACAAATGTATGAAGCACTGCTCTATCTACAGATTTTGTCAACACACTATTTAGCTGAAAAAAAACTAAACTTTAATATATGTATGTATGTAATATAAAAAAACATACAAACTAATATATTTACATACTTGAGATTTTTTTAACTTAACGGTATAAATACTCTAACTATCTCAAAATCAATGTCAGTCAAATTTAGACAAACGATCTAAACAGTTCAGTGAGAATTAGTACACCTTAAGCCCAAATCAAAATGAAATTCTTAATTTTGGTACGTAAATATTTTAAAATTTATATAGAAGTTGTTGAAAATAGTGAATTTTTTCAAAAAGGAAGAAAATCCTTTTAAACAATAAATAAAAAATAATAGTGAAGTTTAAGGAAATAATTAAAGAAAAGGTGAAACCTTAATATTTATGAACTTAAAATTTTTGTATACTTACAAATAAATACTTTAAAAGATTAAGAACAAAGTACATACATACATATGTATGTATATGAAAAAAGCCGGCTGTTCTGCGATAAAGTAATTAAATTAGATCAAAAGTAATAATCACTGTGTTTATTTTTTGAATAAATTTTTATCCCTGAAAATATTGCTCAAAAATAATTAAGTTTTAGTGAATTCTTGAACGATTTTCTAAAATATAGACATAAATTTGTCGAACTTTTTCTAATAATTAAAAGCTTTATTTAAAATTGTATATGCTTAGTCGGCGTCCACATTATAGAAGAATATTTGTTTTAAAACTTTGAAAGGGGACGAAGAATGAAAAAGGTTACATTGTTTTATGTACAAGCAATTCTCTTTTGTTCTTCTCATTAGCTAAAAAGTTTGCTATGTAGGTATGTAAAAAAAATTTCGTAAGCCAAGTTTCACTGTGTGAACACGAATGCAATTTCAAAAGAGAATTCGAAAAAGTTTTACAACAAATGTTCGTTAATATGGTCGAGGACTTGCCAGCTAGATGTGAATACACTGCTATCTATGTACTCCCTTAAACATAATTTGTTACTGAATAAGATAAGAAGTGTTCGTTAAAGAGTTCCATACATGTATAAAATTTTTACTAGAACTTTCAACGAGTACCGCGTATATTTTGAATTTTGTTCGAACAGTAAAATAAATTAAAGTTTTATTTTTCTGTTTTTTAATTGTTCATTAAATTATATAAAAAGTTTTTATTGAGAAAAAAATAAAAAATGCTTAGCTTTATCAACACTTTGAATAAAGGCCTTCTGATGATCTGGCATAATCACCAGTGAAATCAATATCTATTAACCTTTAAACCCGTTTTCATACCTAAATCGAGTAAATTAAAAAAGTTCTCACAGTGAATTTATGAAAGTAATATCATTAGACTTTAAAATAATTTATTTTTTTGGCATAAAGTTTGACATTTCAGTCCTTAAAAAGATAGTCAGCAAGATCATTTAAATCTAATATATATCTCTAGTTCCTATTTTTTTATATTCTAGCTTAAGCGATTTGGGTTAGAAGATAATGAAAAATTGGGAGTTTTTTTTTTAAATTTTCTAGTAATAGAAAACATTTCCTATAAATATGTAAATTATTGAAAGTTTATCACAGGAATTAAAGAATTTCTTTTAAAAAATTATAATAATTAAAAAGTAGAGACTTAAACGAATATTTTTTTTCTTTTTATCTGTATCACTTTACAGGCTCTAATTGTTTGCGTAGCTATAATTGCTATTGTCAGTGCTGTTCCTGTCGAGGAAGCCATACCACAAGGTTTTGAAGGTGCTGCCTCCGAGACTGTCAATCCTTCGGATGATCAATCATTTTTATTAAAGTTGAAATTGTTGAAAAAACTCTTGCTACTCGGTTAAACAGAATTTCAACATCTAGTAAAGAAATTACTTAGTCATCCTGTGTACATTATAATACAAAATAAAAATACTTTTAAATATGTTTAATAGTTTTAAGTTAATACAATTTCTGTTGTAACATAATTGCTAGCTAAATAAATTTACCTTTATATATACATACTTAAAATATACATAATTTTTTTTATTAAAAACACTAACCATGACTTAGATTTTAGTTTAAACTAAACAAAATTTTTTAAATATTAGCGCATTAAAAATATCTCCCTTTGATGTGATGTAAAATGGTGAGAAGTAAAAAAGAAATGACATTGAAAACAATTCTTTTCATTAGTTATCAAAAAAAATTTTTTTAATTTAACACAACATACATACATACGTACATATTGATGGCTTAATATAACAATTTTCTCAATTTTATATGTTAATTTAAAGGAGAAAAAATTTAAAAGAATGAAATGACTTCGAGCTTTTTTATGTGGCTAAAAATCCGTTATTTTCAACCATAGCTCACAAGATTTTTTAATTTTATTAATTACTAGCCAATCCCGGCTGGCGGCTAAGAGACACAGATTTCTGGGCGAACATATACTAGATGGCCTCTCTGCGATATCTGAAGTTGGACTGAATTATCTACTGAGATATCTCAGGGCCACGGGGTGGATCTAGTACCCTTACTCTTGGATTTTATTCTGAGATACACTAGAAGCTGACGAGTGATGTGGTCCTGTCAAAACGGAGTCATACAGACTCTACTTGACTGTTGGCGTGCAGCGAACTACCACGATAACCAACCAAGCCAATCCCGGCGCGCGTTGCTACGCCCCTTCATGAATTTTAATCGCATTCTAAATTTTAATCGAATATCAAGTGCAAGGCTAAAAACTATAACTTTTTCTTTATGAGCGTGGCACTGCCCACTTTTCTAATTACGAAACTATATAGTCATGACAGCTCAATAAGTGTGCAAAGTTTCAAAAAAATCGGTCCAGTGTAAGTACCTCAAAATGATACCTTTTTTTATGGGCGTGGCACTGCCCACTTTTCTAAATACGAAACTGTATAGTCATGACAACTCAATATGTGTGCAAAGTTTCAGAAAAATCGGGCCAGTGCAAGTACCTCAAAATGATACCTTTTTTTTAATGGGCGTGGCACTGCCCACTTTTCTAATGACGAAAGTGTAAAGTCATGACAGCTCAGTATGTTTGCAAAGTTTCAGAAAATTCGGTCCAGTGCAAGTAGCTAAAACTGATAACTAATTTTTTATGGGCATGGCTCCGCCCACTTTTCTAAACATAAAATTATATGGTTATGACAGCTTAGTATGAGTGCAAAGTTTCAGAAAAATCGGTCCAGTGCAAGTACCTCAAAATTAAAACTTTTTTAGGGGCGTGGCCCCGCCCGCTTTTCTTATTACAAAATTATTTAGTCATGACAGCTCGATATGTGTGCAAAATTTCAGAAAAATCGGTCAAGTGCAAGTAGCTAAAACTGATAACTAATTTTTATGGGCGTGGCCCCGCCCACTTTTTTCCATCCATAAACACTCCCTGGTATGTGTACAATAACTTGCCAAAGTTTGAGTCCGATCGGTTTTACAGTTTCGGAGTCTATAGCTAACACACACACAGAGTTTCACTTTTATATATATAGATTTGGAAAAATTGTAAAACTAGCAAAACATTTAGCCTTATTCAAGATATATTAAACTGGGTAGCCTCAATTCATCAGCTGATCATTAGCTGCTATTTTTCATGTCACTATTTCATACATTCTCTCTCTTCTCCTGTAATTTGCAATTGACTAACTTTATAAAGGATGGTTAAGTTTTAAGGGCCGATGTTGTTTTTGAATAAAACACAAATTATTTAGGAGTTATCAACGAACTAAGAAGGCATTCACAGATGTTTTCACATTTCATACAGACCTGTTTTGCTGAAATTTAAATATTTTTACAATTCTACCGATTGTTGTCGAATTTGAACGATTATGTTGGCCAAAAAAAGCAAGAAGTGCACAAAATGCATTTTTATTTGAACGCCCATTTTCATAATAAGCCTAAATGACTTTAACTTTCCATGGTTCAAATTGAGCTAGTCTGAAATTGAGAAATAAAATTAACGTTTAGGAGTGGTTCACATTCAACAGCGACCGTTAAAATTTAGCCACACTTAAAAAAAAAAGTTCTATCGAATTGTTATCACCATATATAATTACACTATGGCCTTATTTAAACCAAGTACATATAAAAAAAGTTAATTTCCCAGTTGAACAAAAAAATTAAAAAAAAAAAATACTATGCGTTTAAAAATATAATGTCTGCTAGAATATAAAAATAGCAAATATACTTACATATGACCATGTTCTGACAAAAACATTTTGCGTTACATTGGCAATTGTAGCTTATAATCGCATTACAATGTTCTGTAATTCACTGTTGTGATCTTATACTGAGGTAAATTCTTGTATATAAAGATTGTCACACGCAGAAAGTCGTATTTTTTTACTGAATTGAGTTTTCCAGTGATTCCAATACATTTCAAACAAATGCACCTCGACACAAAAATGTAATGCAATAGTATCAAAAATAACAGTTTTAAAATCAATTTTACAAAAGAAGAATAATCTTTATCATCATGCAGCATTTGTATTTTTGTGCTTATATCTCGGTAATCGATTTCGAAGCAACGGTTTGTGTTTTCGTGTCTTTAGTGTGTTTAAAAACTAATTGGAAGCTTTAATAACTTGACATATTTAAGAAAATATATATTTTTTTAAATTATTTTTCCCTACTACTTTGGCGGTTAGTAATCAATTTTACCCAAAATATTTAACCTAGTACTTAAAATTTCTAATTTTTGTATAAAAATATGGAAAAAAAACTGAGGCAGTCGTTTTTATTTAATCATATCTCAGAAAGTTATGGGGCGATCGTGATGGATTTCAATAGCGATTTATTCCAGGATATTTGTAAAAGATTTATACAGATCTGAGTAACATGTGGGGTCTTTTAAAAGTTAATTTCAACCAACACACGGATAGACGGACAGACGGAATTCATTCAATCGATTCCCATAGTCACAAGCATTCAGAAAATATAAACATTATGAGTCGGAAATCAATATTGCAGAAATCACAAATGGAATGACAAATCCCTTAGGAACAAAAGATGAAGGGTATAACAAGAGTGAATAGTATCACCCCTATGGTATAAGAAATACTTTCATTCTAAAACTAAATTTAAGAAAATAAATTAATAGTAAATAAATCGATGTTATACAAAGAAAGTAATACATATTTTTGTTTAAAGAGATTATTCCACAGAATAATAAATTTTGTACAAAAGTATGCAAAATTCGACACAGCCAATTATAGTGCTCCTACTTGTTAAATCACAAGTTGCAGCGTTGTCACAACCAAAAAAATTTGACAACCAAATTTTCTTAAATATGTAACCAAATGAGAAAAAAACAAGTAAGAGCGCTATATTCGGCCGTGCTGAATCTTATATACCCTTCACAACGTGTAGTCATGCAATTACAATTGTTTGTATCACCATTCATCTCATATCAAATACGTACATATGTATATACTGGTTAGAATAAATGTGGCATCGAATCCCAGCTGAGCCAAAAAAATTTTATTTTATTTAATACTAGCCAAGCCCGGCGCGCGTTGCTAGCCCCTTAATGAATAAAAATGCATTCTGCATTTTAATTGAATATCAAGTGCAATAAGCTAAAAATTAGAACTTTTTCTTAATGGGCTGCCCATTTTTCTAATCACGAGATTGTATAATTTTGAGAGTTCAATATGCCTACAAAGTTTCAGAAAAATCTATCAAGTGCAAGTAGCTTAAAATGATAACTTACTTTTTATAGGCGTAACCCCGCCCACTTTTTGCCACCCAAAAACACTCCCTGGAATGTGTACAACAACTTGCCAAAGTTTGAGTCCGATAGGTTTAAAGTTTCGAAGTCTATAGCTAACGCACCAGAGTTTCACTTTTATATATATAGATATTATTTATATTTTGTTATTATTTTTTTTATATTTTTTTTTAATTTTTTTAAAAAAATATTTTAAAAAAATTTTTAAAAAATTTGTAAAAATTTTTTTTAAATTATTTTAAAATTTTTTTTGTTGTAATTTTTTTTATTGTTTTTTTTTTTATTTTTAATATTTTTTCTTTTTGTAATTTCTTCTTTTTTTGTATGGTTTTTACATATATTTATGTATGTATGTTGTTGTTGTAATTGTGTAAAAAAACGAGGTGGTCGTGGTTTTTTGCTCATATCTCAGAAAGTTATTAGGCGATTGTGCTGAATTTCAATAGTGATTCATTCCTGAATATTTCCAAGAGATTGATACCATACAGAGATCTGAGGAACATATAGTTGCTTCTAAAAGTTGATTTCAACCAACACACGGACAGACGGGCAGACGGGCAGACGGACAGACGGTCAGGGCTTAATGAACTCCTCTATTCATAAGCTTTCAGAAAATATATACTTTATAGGGTCGGAAATGAAAATTGTAGAAATTACAAACGGAATGACAAAGCTATATATACCCTTGTGCACCACAGGTGAAGGGTATAATAACCATAATTAAAAATTATTTTGATTTTTAAATTAGTTTTTTTATTTTATTTTATATTTTAATGCAAAAAACTAAATGGAATTAAATATATATATATAAAGCGTTTTTTTACGAGATCGTTAAATTTAAAATTCATACTAGGTATGTTGAGAAAAACAAAATTTTTAGAATTTTTTAAAACAAAGTTTTGCCAGACCAGACATAATGGGGATCATTTTGATTTTTGCATAATTCTTTTGATTGCATAACATTGTAAATTGTTTGGAACTCAAGCTTATTTCTATATTTGCTTTTTATCAAACTAAGCATTAAAAAAATTCTTTCTGCAGCAGCTAATCTATGTAGCAAAGACATTAAGTTTTGAACAAAATAAATAAGTTCTTCGTAAGACTTTTCGTTTATTGTATTTTTATGTTTGAACACTTTATCCCAAAACTCAACAACACTTATATCACTGTCTAAAATAATATTTGAAAATATTAATAGTTTCATTTCGATAAAATTTTTTCTTCATTACCATCTGATAAATTTGGGAATAATAATAACAAAGGTTCCAAACTTAACTCTGAGCTACTCAAAACTTTATTTGGTGTAATAATCTCAAGATTTTAATAATATTTACTTGAAACATCGAAACGTTTCAGAATTTCCTTTTTATACCCTTCACACAGTGAAAAAGGGTATATATAGGTTTGTCATTCCGTGTGAAATTTCTACAATTTTGATTTCCGACTCAATAATATATTATATTAAGTATATATTTTCTGAAAGCTTATGAATAGGGGAGTCGATTAAGCCCTGTCAGTCTGTCTGTCTGGCCGTCTGTCCGTGTGTATGTTGAAATCAACTTTTTGAAGCCCCCCGACATCGCTTGGACTCGGGTGTGGTATTAAAATATGAGAAATATTCGGGAGTAGATCGCTATTGAAAATCAGAAACATCGGTACATAAACAACTGAGATATGAGCAAAAACCCACGACCACCTCGATTTTTTTTTCACAAAATCAACATTACAACAACAACATACATACATACAAAGTGTATACTGGTTAGAGAAAACGTGGCATCGAATCCCAGCTGAGCCAAAAAAAAATTTTTTTTATATATTAAAAATTTTTTTTTAAATTTTTTTTTTTATTTTTTTTTTATTTAATATATTATTTATATTTTTATTATTTTTATACCCTTCACCTGTGGTGCACCAGGGTATATATAGCTTTGTCATTCCGTTTGTAATTTCTACAATTTTCATTTCCGACCCCATAAAGTATATATTTTCTGAAAGCTTATGAATAGAGGAGTAGATTAAGCCCTGACCGTCTGTCCGTCTGTCCGTCTATCCGTCTGTCCGTCTGCCCGTCTGTCCGTGTGTTGGTTGAAATCAACTTTTAGAAGCAACTATATGTTCCTCAGATCTGTATATGGTATCAATCTCTTGGAAATATCCAGGAATGAATCGCTATTGAAATTCAGCACAATCGCCTCATAACTTTCTGAGATATGAGCAAAAAACCACGACCACCTCGTTTTTTTTCACAATTACAACAACAACATACATACATACATGTAAAAAACATACCAAACAAAAAAAAAAAAAAATATTAAAAATAACAAAAAAATAACAAAAAAACTACAAAAAAAAATTTTAAAAAAATTTTTAAAAATTTTTTAAAAATTTTTCTAAAAAAAATTTTTTAAAAAAATTTAAAAAAAAAAAAATATAAAAAATATATTTAATAAAATAAAATAAAATTTTTTTGGCTCAGCTGGGATTCGATGCCACATTTATTCTAACGTGTACGTATGCACGTATTTTATATGAGATGAATGGTGATACAAACAATTGTTATTGCATGACTACACGTTGTGAAGGGTATATGAGATTCGGCACGGCCGAATATAGCACTGTTACTTGTTTTTTTTTAATTTTTTTTTATTTTTTTTTTGTTTTATATTAATTATATATATTTTAACTATTTTTTTTTTAATTTTTTTTTTAATTTTTTTTTTATTTTTTTTTTTTAATTTTTTTTTTTTAATTTTTGTTTTTATTTGTTTTTTTTAACATACATTCGTAAATTTATAATTTTACAATGGGATGTTTTTTATATATGTATATTTTTTATATGTATGTACGTATTTCATATGAGATGAATGGTGATACAAACTACTGTTATTGCATGACTACACGTTGTGAAGGGTATATAAGATTCGGCACGGCCGAATATAGCTCTCTTACTTGTTAATTGTATGTTTTTGCAAGCTTGATAGGCTACTTTCATGCATACTTGCTACTTCAGTGCAATGTGAAACATACATATTTTAAAGCGCAATTTGAAAATTAGCATAATGTATATACATATTAGCATTTTAGTGAGACGCAACCAAAATCAAAAAAAAGTACACATCTACATATCAGAAAAAACCAATTTTGGTTAAAGGTAACCAAAACGGCAACACTGATACAAGTTCAACAAAAAAAGATAACTTATCAACACTGTTAATAACTAGGAATTGTCACCTTGACAGCAACAAAATAATAAATTTCTCTTTTAGAACGAGATTAAAAGGTCGAAAAAATTATAAAAAACTGTGAATTAATACCAAATTTAGAATAAAAGTAATTAAACATTTAATAATATACTTACATACTATATTTTATAGAATATAAACCAAGATTACAGCAAAGAGTTCAAAGAACAAAGCCAGATAAGTATAGGAAAGAAACTGAGAAAAAGTTAGTGAAGAAAAAATGACTGGAACATTTAGTGTAAAATTAAAATCAAAAAATGGCCAATTCATTGTTAAGGATTTAACAAACGATACCACGGTAGCTGATCTAAAACAACGCGTAGCGAAAGCAACGCAAATCAAAGAAACTCTGTTGCACATATTGATGGGTTTTCCACCCAGACCTCTAGATTTGACTGACAACTGCAACCAGCGTACCCTTGAGGTTTGTGGAATAACTAGCGGTGAAACATTGATTGTTGAGGAAAAAGCGGAATCCGAGGTGGTTGCTGTTAATTCAACCATAGAGGATGATGAAGCTTTGGCCAGACGCTTGCAAGCTGAAGAAGAAGAACAACAGCTAAGAGAAGTTGTAGCTGCTGCCACAGGCAGCAATACTAATACTAATGAAATACCTGATGTAAATTTGCCTGGTTCGAGTGGCATTTTTAATGGTATACTCTTGAAAAAAGTTGTACCTGCTGATAATTCCTGCTTATTTACCAGTGTGCGTTTCGTACTAAATGGCAAAGTGGATAATGAGGGCAGTGAAATGATGCGTCATATAATTGCCCAAGAAGTAGCGGCTAATCCCCAAGAGTACAATGATGCTGTTTTAGGCAAATCAAATGCAGACTACTGTGCTTGGATTCAAAAACCTGACTCATGGGGCGGAGCAATCGAAGTCGCTATACTTTCCAGTTATTATGGTATTGAAATTGATGTTGTTGATATTCAAAATGCCATTATAAATCGCTTTGGCGAAGATAAAAATTATGGTTTAAGGGTATTTCTTTTATTTGATGGTATACACTACGATCCATTGTACATGGAAACTGATAGAGTATGTCTACAAAAAATGCTAAAATAAAAGTCCACGTATTATATATATTTCTCTTTATTTAAGGGCGGTGCACCGGCTACAATATTTCCCGTTGAAGAAATGGGGGTTTATCAGCAGGCCGAACAACTAGCCAAAGAAGCCAAATCATCACGTCAATTTACCAATGTCAATAAATTCTCTTTACGTTGTTTGCAGTGTGACGCTATGCTCGTTGGTCAATTACAGGCCAGTGAACATGCTAAAGCTACAGGTCACGCAAATTTTGGAGAAATTTAATACCTTTTTATATTAGTTTCGCTTTACATGTTTGCCTTTTGCGTATTTATCTATTATTTAATCACACAGTGGGTCTTGCCAGCAAATTCTTTACTCTGAAACATCTCTCTGCAAACTTGCCCAGGAAACAAATGAATAGCGAAACAATAGCAAAACTTATTTATTAAATTTTCATTGCTCTAAATTTAAAATTCTAAAGCTTTCATAACGTTGTAGTAGTTTTAATAGTTTAAAAAGCCAACAATACCATTTAAAACCTCATACGCATAACTTTCAAATTTTGGGTTTTTGCTTCTCATACGTAAAACTTTCAAATTTTAAGTTTTTGCATCACCTGTTAAATTTTTTCTTATTTTTAATGTTATCTTAAAAACAGTGTTTAAAAGTTACAATTAATTTATTGTATTTTCGACTTAGTTTTACAAAATTATTGTTAAAATATTAAAAACATACATATCGATTACGTAATATAAATAAGGCGTATCACTATTATCTGATATTTTACAAGAAAAGTAAAAATCTGAATAAATCTTAAAAGATTGTAATGAGTAACGGAAATCACGATACGCTATTTTTATCTTAAGCCATCGATATTAAAATAACGAACTTCATCTTAATTACTTACAAAATTAATTACATGTAACACTATTTTGAATAATTAAAAAAAATAAAATTATTAATTTAACGCAAAAATAAATATTTCAAAGCTGGGAACAAATAAATTTTTGCATAGATGTATCCAGATGATATATATTTTGATCCTTACTAATTCATACGCCTTAAAATTCCGACTCACGGATTTTTATCCTGCATTCTTGAAATGTATTTAAACCCTCAATTTAAAAAAACTTAATTATAATCGAATGATTTAAAATACCTTATATTAATAATTCCGCGATAGGGTGAAATAGCATACATATATTGAATTTTTGAAAATTCTTTCTTTATAGGGGGGGTAAAATGGGTAACCTTATTTCTGCATAATTAAAAATGATACATATTAACTTTAAAAGGTATTGTAATATACACAAAAAATAAGCTGACAGGTATCTGTCCTTTTTTGAATTTTTAATGGGTAAAAACTAAAATTTTGTACCCTATGTAACTTCCAAGCACATTAAGCTAGAAAAAAAATAAAATTATATTAGTTAATCCGCGAAAAAATATTAGAATTTCGGCACTTTTTTTAAAATTCACATGTATAAGGGGTAAAAATTGTCCCTCTTTAAAAACAATTTTTTTACAGGACATAATTTGATAATATTGCCTAAAATATGGACAATTATTTAAGTGAAATTTTTGAAAACTTTTAGGTGCCAAAAACGTTCCAAATAAGTGAAAATAAAGTAAAATATGCGTAATTCCTATTTACAGGGCTAATTTTCATAAATTTTTAATTGGGATTCACCAGACACAAAAAATTATGTAATTTAGTTTAAGTTAAAAATAGTGACTATTGATAAGAAGTGAGACTGAAAATGTTATGGGCGACAAGCAAGTTACTTTTTTGAATTTATATGGTACCTTTTTGTATTTCCAACGTTTAAGAAGCTAAAATTTTTAAATAAGGTATTATAGATTCCAGATGGACCCGAAAATGTTGTGGGCGACCAATGAGGTATTTTTTTTGCAATTTTATGGTACTTTTTGTATTTTTACGTTTGTAAACATAGATTCTTAAAATTAGTGATTATTGATTCGAGGTCTAACTCTTAAATGTTATAGACGACCAAAAATTACCTTTTCCCAATTTTATTCTTTATATTTTAGAGAAGAACAATATGTTACTTTTATTATATTAAGTCATTTTTGCATATTCTGAATTTATGAATCTTTAATTTTGTAACTCAGTACTATTGATCTTGGTTTTAGATAGAAAATATATTACCGATATGTATATCCTTACTATACTTTTTATTTTTCTAAATATAATGAATTTGAGATACAATTTCTTATATATTTAACCAAAATATATTTAGTAATTAAAAATAGAACTTGAGTATTCAATTAATAACAAGAACTGCGCTATAGAAGTAGCGGGTAATATGCTAGTAAACTATAGATTCTTGAATGATTTCCCATTTATTACTTAGACATAGGTACTAATTTTTATTTGCTAATTACAGTTTATTACATTCAATTTTAAAAATATGTAATAGAATATCGTACATTCTATGAGGTTGTTGCCCACGGAGGAGTCATGGGAGCAGGATTTTGTAAATATGACATGACTACAGCGCTCACACTTAACATAAAAGATGATAGAACCTGTAAAGAGTTAAGAAGTTAATAAAATGCATATACACAACTCAATTACCAACCTGTTTTGCATCATCACTAACACGAGAACTGGCAAAACTAATACAAGAACAGTATAAAGCAAACCAGGCACACCATTTTAGTTTCATCATCAAACCACACATTGAAAAAATCATTCCTAAAAATCAAACCAATGTTAATAATAAAAAAAACTAATTCGTGTATTAATCAATGACTTGCCTAAAATATTCATGTAGTCGGGAGTTAAATCTTCATTGCTAGTACCAGTACCATTTTGTCCTTGATTTTGTGGTGGCTTGTAGCGATTAACTTTTTCTTTGCGTCTGGGATCAACTGAAGAATTCATGTTGTTCTTAGATTTATTTTAAAAGTAAAAATTAAATCGCATAGTAAAATATTGTGATAAATATGTCAAAAAATTTTATTAATGACGTTTGACATTTTTCTTTTCTTTATGTAAAAACGGCCTAGCAAAATGCAACACTTTGTTGTCTGCAATGCAACAGTTTTTCTTTTAAGTGAACTGACGGAAATAATATTTTTATTAGTTTCCTTGAAAAATACTTCATAAAAAAATACTAATTCATCAAGGTAAAATAAAAGAAATCAATTATTTCATTTATTTATGGATTATTAAAACTTAAAAAATTACATTGTCTCATTTCTTATACCTAAGTAAAATATCTATGAGAAAATGTCTCAAAAACAACGTAGGAATAACGGTAAACTACAAAATGTGGCTGACCTCGAAAATGCCGCTTCAAAAATGGAAAATAATCTGAGAAACATGGCAAGTGTTAGAACTTTTATATACAAAGTTAACTATACACACTTTCTTTAAAATTATTTTTGTATTTATTTTTAGAATAAAACTATTATAAAAGAAATTTTTAAAGCTTTAAATTGGATTATGATGGCAGTACACCACAACGAAGCTGGTATTTTTAAAGTTATATTGAAATGGTTTCGTTTGTGTTTGGTAAGTGTAATATAAGAGAAAGGTTTTTACACAGATTTTTATTGAGCACAGCAACAAAAATATACTTTTCTAGAAAATAATTTCGCAATATTTTCAATAATTTTTAAATACTTCAGTTAATAAAATTTATGAAACAGAAATCTTAAAGTTAGTGAAAATTAATGCATTATTTAAAGTATGTTCCATGGCAAGTTTATTACTAACATACCTTGTTATGTTATTAGGTATATGCATGCGTCAAAAATGCAAAAACAACAGTCTTTTTGTTTTCACAAATTTTCCAGTACAATTGTACATATGTATATGGAAATTTTTTTTCTTTCTTTAATTTCAATATTTAAAAAATATTTTCTCTATTTTGTATTTGTTTAAGCGTTAAAACAACTGAAATGCGAATTATTGAAACAAATCTAGTTTGCTAACACACCTCATATGTATTTATACGAAACTTCACAGGGTTATAACTCTAAAACTAAGCGTTTTCGAGAATGTTACCACTTTGTTTTTTTTTTAATTTTCTATCGACTTATGTAAATTTATTTTTTAAATTTTTAGGTGCATTGGTAAACTAGATTTAAACCGAAATATTTATTGTAGACAAACAATAAAAAAAATTATTAAAAAAAAAGAGTTTAAGATATAAAAAATATTTTTGTACACTTTTCCTCTACGAGAAATAATGGAATTTTCGAACTTTTCTTTCAAAACATTCATTGTTTCTCTTAATGAGCTAATTTTATACGACTACCTGATTGATTAATCTGCGTTGGTATTTTTTATTGTAAAATTTCAAACCACTGCCTGCATACCTAACTGATTTTTGATTATTTCTGGATTAATAAAACTATTTCCGTTAAATTACCTATATTAATCTGTATTTTTAGAAAGCCCACCGTTCAATAAGTCCCGATAACCATAAACTATTAAATTATTTTGAAAACTCTGTACCCACAATCATAACATATATGATAGGATGTCTACAGTATAAAGCTAAAGAAGTACAAAATTATCATTTTATTTTATTGGAAATATTAGAAGAACTTTTAGAAAATGTGCAACCAAATGTATTAAAAGGAATTGAAAAATCTGAAATTGGAACCATGTTAGTATATACAAAGAAAATATATTTTCATATTAACTTATTAACTACTTTTATTTTTGTTGAACAAAAGAGGCTGCTTGTGGAATTCAATAGATTTGAGTGGAGACTTCAATACACAACTAAAGGCCTTAAAAATATTATCTGTACTTCTTAAAGAATGTAATGAAATTCGACAAAATAAAGAGCTTAAATGTATTAAGTGGACAAATTTACATTTATTTCAAGATAAATTAAAAACTATTGTTCAAGAAACAAAATTAAATCATGTTCTAGAAAATGTAAGTAAAATGTTAAAGTGTTAATGCAAAAAATATATATATTTTTTTATTTTAATTTTAGACTTCTCGTGAATTATTGAATAACTATAACATGACTTTATCAAAAAATATTATGGTTTATTCTTTTTATTGCAAATCTGTTATTTTAAATAAAAAACATAAATTTTATAAGCCTTTGGTAAGTTAACCAATTCTGTTAATTATTCAAAAATAATATTAATTATAGCCCAAGATATTTTTCTAAATTTTTCAATATTATTTCTATACAAATATTTTAGAATTTTCAAAAGCATTGGATTGATATAAACTACACTCCAAAAACCTTATCCTACAAAGGTCGTTTTAAATTGAACCCTAATTCAAAATATGAAAACATTTATGTTTGTTTAAAGATTCAAAAGATGAAATTGTATGGCAATAGTTAATAAAATTATTACACATTTATTTACATTTTTTTTTTTAGAAATGATAATATGTTGTTGATTTATTTCAAACCCCCTGGCGAATTTTCAAAATATACCGATTATTTATCAAACTTAACAAATAATCAAATACTGTTCACATTAGCAAGAGAGGAGGCGCAACGACTTAATGATAACAGTTATATAATGGAATATTTCAACAGTTTAGAAAACACAAATCATACAAAAGACTTCAATGGTTGCAGGGAAGACGATAATACAATTGATCTATTAAAAAATGGAATGTTAAGTTATTTAAAAAGTAAGCGATAATAATAAATTTAATAATTAATATATTATTATCGACAGCGTAGCCACAATTTTAAAAATAAATATTAACAATATTTAAATGTTTGAAGTAACACAAAGCCTATATGTATATCTAAATGCGAATAAAATTTTCTACTTTATAGGAATATTTGAAACAAATTCAAAATTTTTTTTTTAGCTTTCAATATTTTTACAAGTAAGAAAATTTTGTTCGCAGTTAACAAAATTACATAAAATAACTTAAAATATATACATATATATTTTTTAGATGAGACCAAGGAGTCAAATCATTATGATAAAAGCGATAGTGGTTTAAATAATTCAGCACCAAGACATGATATAAATATTGAAAAAAATACAACTTCATTAAAAAAGCTACAATCTGACGATATAACTGAAATTTTAGTTGAATCTCCCAAAACCTCTAGAAATTTGGATGATAAAATTGACAAGCATCCCATTAGAAAACTGCGTAATAGAAAAAAATTTTTTACTTCATTACTGATAGACGACACAGACGAGGAAATGGCGAATAAAAAAAAGACGCAAAAAAAAAGATCACAAAATAAAAAACCAAGGTAAGTAGGTATTTTATTGACCCTCAAAAGTGTGTATATTCTAAATCCTTATAGATAGAGGAATTGATTTAGTTAAGTCCGTCTGTCCGTGTGTGTGTATGTTTGTTGAAATCAACTTCTTGAAGCCTCTACGCATATTTCAGACTGTTGTATGGTATAATTTCATCAAATATGCTTTCGATAATTTCGCTATTGAAATCAGTTTTGTGGGCATATTATATATGAGATATAAGCGAACTAAAACGATTGCTTCTGTTATGTGCCAAGCAAAGTCAACATTTTTAACTCCTATGGAACTTCTTGAAACATTTGTTACGTTTATGTCTTTTATAAACATTCAGACCCGTTTATGTCACTGTTGTATTTAGGGGCCTCGTTAAAGATATATTCTGTAGATCACGGGTTGGTCTAAACGGATTTGTTTTTACTTTTGTAAAACATAGAATTTCTGTTATATTTTAATCTATAACATTAGTGACAATAAAAAATCATAATATGGAAAATAGAAAACATTTTGCCATTTAAATGCCACATCTCCGGAACCACTAAGCCGATTTCGTGCAAACTTCACACAAACCATCTAGAGACTATCTCCAACATATCCTAAATTTGGTTGAAATCGGTCGACCGATTTCCGCAGTTAGTGGTGACATCAAGGTGTAGACTTCTTTTTATATGCATATATAGATGTGCCTTTGCCAACATTTACATTTTCTAAATCTTGCTTCAATGGGTCAATTACCTTATGACTTTTGTGAGAGGTTTATCTTTTTTGCAAAAAGATTACGTTATAAGAAAAAGAAAAAAAAAATTAAATTATAAGTAAAATTTTCAATGCAAATTCCAAATAATTTGTCATAAATTATGTGCTTCAAAATCCGTTAAAAGGCCAAAGTATTGTTTAAACTTCATGTAAAAAAACATAATTTACTAATGAAACATTTTTTTATCTAATATGATTAATTTCTATGCATAGAGAATAGAGTCCATGTTTTTTTTATTGGCATAAACATACATTTGATCTCCAATGACTAAATCAAATCACTTTATCATCAGTTGAACCTCATTAATAACACTGCTCAGCAGCAAAATCCTCTATTGAATAGAACTATGTGGACTATATGGATTTTGATGCGCTGAACTCAAATCAGTTGTCGGTTTTTTTCCATCAGATTGCGATTTTTTTATGGGCGTGGCAACTTTCCCCCCTAAATTAGTCAGGTACGGAGAAATATTTCATCCTAACTCGAGAACCAGTCATCCGATTTTCAAAAATAGAACACCAGAAGATGTGTAACAAAATTATTATTTTAGTCGAATAAAATTTTTCTCTATCTCTTATCGTTTTAAAATTATTCAGAAATTAATGGAGAAAAAAAATTTTTTTCGTGCAAAATTCTTAAGATTTTTCAATTTAAAAATGGGATTAAAAAAATTTTGTAACAAAACAATGAAAATCGGTTAAAAAATGTTGATTTTATTGTGAATTTCTGGTGTTTTACTTTTGAAAATCGGATGGCTGGTTCTCGAGTTAGAATGAAATATGTTTCCGTACCTGACTTATTTTGGGGAAAAAATTGCCACGCCCATAAAAAAAATCGCGATCTGATGGAAAAAATCCGACAACGAATTTGAGTTCAGCGCATCGAAATGCATATAGTCCACATAATTTTAATTAACGGGAAGACAAATAATGATTTTTTATCGAGCAGTGTAATTAATTTTTAATAATATTTTTGCTTGGTTTATCTATCTATCTATCTATCTATCTATCTATCTATCTATATATATAAAAGTGAAACTCTGTGTGTGTGTGTGTGTGTGTGTGTGTGTGTGTGTGTGTGTGTGTGTGTGTGTGTTAGCTATAGACTCTGAAACTGCAAAACCGATCGGGCTCAAACTTTGGTAAGTTGTTGTACACATACCGGGGAGTGTTTATGGATGAAAAAAAGTGGGCGGGGCCACGCCCATTAAAAATTAGTTATCAGTTTTAGCTACTTGCACTTGACCGATTTTTCTGAAACTTTGCACACATATCGAGCTGTCATGACTTAATAATTTGGTGATAAGAAAAGTGGGCGGGGCCACGCCCCTAAAAAAGTTTTAATTTCGAGGTACTTGCACTGGACCGATTTTTCTGAAACTTTGCACACATATTAAGCTGTCGTGACTTTATAATTTTGTGATTAAAAAAGTGGGCGGGGCCACACCCATAAAAAAAGGGTACAATTTTGAGGTACTTGCACCAGACCGATTTTTCTGAAACTTTGCACACATATTGAGCTGTCATGACTTAATAATTTTGTGATTAGAAAAGTGGGCAGTGCCACGCCTATTAAAAAAAAAGGTGTAATTTTGAGGTACTTGCACTTGACCGATTATTCTGAAACTTTGCACACATATTGAACTGTTATGACTTTACAATTTCGTGATTAGAAAAGTGGGCAGGGCCACGCCCATAAAAAAAAATTTTATTTTGAGGTACTTGCACTGGTCCGATTCTTCTGAAACTTTGCACACATATTGAGCTGCTATGACTTTACAATTTCGTGACTAGAAAAGTGGGCAATGCCACGCCCATAAAAAAAATTATAATTTTTAGGTTTTTGCACTTGATATTCAATTAAAATTCAGAATGCAATTCGATTCAGTAAGGGGCGTAGCAACGCGCGCCGGGTTTGGCTAGTAAGAAATAAAAAACGAAAAATTCTAAAAACTACTGCTTCGCATATTAAAACAAATATATACATTACTATTTAAATTTAAAAAATGTATACATAAAATGCACAGAATCAGTTTTTTAAGATTTACTATAACTTCAAAATTAATCTTTAACCCTAGAATTAATACTTATTTTTATGACTGAAAATTTATACTCTGTTAAGTAGTAAGTTGCGATATATAAAAGGATATCAAAGGTGTCTTTAAAAAAAATAAATTCTTAAAATTTGACTTTTTAAAATATTTATA
Source organism: Phyto melanocephala (assembly GCA_941918925.1). Classification (NCBI taxonomy): domain Eukaryota; kingdom Metazoa; phylum Arthropoda; class Insecta; order Diptera; family Rhinophoridae; genus Phyto; species Phyto melanocephala. Next base: position 108,813,559 of record OW799235.1, on the reverse strand, counting down.
TTGTATGTTCACGAAATAAAACACGTTTATATCTAAGCAACGACTGGCGCTGTAGGAAAAAACGATAGGTCAAGTAATGACATTCGATCGCTATCGAAATTGAACGTTCAAGTTTGCTGTTGGTGTCATATGGATATTCTAATACAAATTTTATACTTTTAATTACGTTCGAATGCTATACTCAGATATAAGAAAAGAGTTGTCCCTACACTTCTTTTGACGTCCAGTTAAGTGATAGACTAGTATGTTATATGGCATTTATATTAAAATTTTGCTACATTCGGTCCATAAATGACAGATTTAGACATTCCACAAAAATTTTTATTATAAAATCTTAATTTTAAAAAAAGTTTTCTTCAGATTAATGATTTTTCGAAAACTACTTGTTTTTAACAAAAAAAATTATTTAAATTTTTCTAAATTGTTTTATGACTAAATATAAATCGAAAAATCCGATTTAATGATATAAAAATCAAACGTATTTTTTTTATTTTCTAATATTGTTTTAATTTACACAGAATAACTAAATCTCGCTGTAAACAAGTCTGTAAAGTAACGCCTACTGTAGATTTGACTAAAGTTGAAAACTTTGAATCTACGAATCGAAATATTGCAAACATAAAACTTGAAGATGAAATTTCAAAGAATAACTTACCACTTATAACAACTCAAGAGTGTGATGAAGTTTTGAAACAAGTTGCCGATATTTACAATGTGTGTGATACTACATATGCAAAACCTTGTCAATCTTATCGTAATTTCAAAATGCAAAAGAATTGTTCGTCTTTGATTGCAATTCCTAACGATGATTCGAAATTGAAGGGCCGCAAGAAGAAAGTTACATCAAATGAGAATGAATCGAGTGCTAAAAAAATTCGAAAAGTAGTAAACTGTTATAGTCAGGAAAATAAAGAAAATGTAAGCATTAAATAAAACATTTTCAATATTTTTGCTAAAAATATATATTTTTTTTAAATTTGTACAGATTCATCCTCAAACTAATTCCATTGATTTAAAGGTTTCCACATTACCAAAGGCCAAGGAGAGTATTTTAGCACCAGTAAGTTTTTTTTTCAAATATTGATTAATTAATAAATTTAAACTAAAAATATTATTACGTCCAATTTCAAGTATTTTTTTAAAAGTCAGCGAACTAACAAAACACCAAACAGAAAAAAATTACAAACATCCGTTGAAAAATTCGATGCCACATCTAATAAAAATTTAGAAATTGACTTAACATTAGATATAGCTGAGAAACAAACTGTAAATGGCGGTAAGCAGTCTCAAGAATTAAATCGAATTAATGTATACAGCAATGAGTATATAGAATTTGAAGAAGTTCGAGGTTCAGACGATAGTAATTTAAATAATATATTACATATAGTAACACCAACTAAATCTGTACTGAACTACAGCAGCGAAGTGGTTACTCCTGAAGCTACTAATTATATGAATATATCAGATTTAAATGATTCAGATATGGAAATAACACAAATTTTTAATAATAACAATTTTCTAATTGAATCGAAAAATGAAAATATTCAAGAAAATACTAAAACACTGCAAACTGATATTTCCAATATGCGAAAAACTAAACACTTTAATGAAACAAAACAACAAATTGAAAATAAAAGCAAACATCCCACAAAATTCCTACCTGAAGAAACAATTGACAACTTAGAAGTATCAAATTGTTTACAAGAAATTTTCAATGATTTTCAGTACAGTTCAGATGAAACTGATTCAAAATGTATAACACCAAAAAAATCTAAGGGTTTTAGTAAAACATTTAAACGACTGTCAACAAATCGTAATTATAAAAGAGATTGTGTAGTTTTTCAAAAACGTATAGATGTTGAAGACTCTGATCTTTCTGATGATGATATCGGTCATGAAGAAAATTCAAAAATACCCCATAATCAGAATTTTATAATTATGCAAAACATGCCTTTATATTTGAGCCATAATTTTTCTAATCAAAATAATGTATGGACTTCTCCAGGTGATTATAATAATGTACCTTTTAAATAAGTTTTAAGGATTGACAATTTTGTTAAAATAAAATAAGCCAATTGAATGACTTAAAATAATATAAAGTCCTTTATAAATATTATGTTTTCAAATATTTCACTGATATGACCGCAGTTTTAATTTATGTTATATTTCTAGCTTTCTTCTAAGAAATAATATTATTGTTTTAACTTGTTTAGATAAAATTGGCATGATTTCAACGAACTTAACTACATCAGCAACCAAGTGCGAATTAACTCCCACGGCTATAATAATGCATCAAATTCAAGTTAGCGAAAAAAAATCCGTTATTCTTAGAAATAAAAACCCCAAAAGAACCCTGAAAGTCAACAAATGTTTAAATAACTATTATGAGAATAAGAATACAGTGCTGCCAAAAACAACTGTGGCAGTACAAACCCATAATTGTAATATTTCAAATGAAGATGATTTCTTACGTCAAAAAAATCCTACTAATAATACAAAGGACATACCTTTGGAATATAATAAAAGGACTTCTCTCAAAACTCAAAGTAAACGCAAAAATAATCTTAGTTATATTTACGAACCAGAAAATATATCGATTGCTTTACATCATCTGCATAATCACAACAATGAAATAAATTTTGAAACTCTTAAATACGCTTTTGACAATTTCAATCCATATGAAACTCCGTCGACTAACCCTCCACACAATGAAGAAAATATAAAACTTTTAAGTTCAAGTGATTCAATCTTGTCTGAAGAGAGTGTAAATAGATTGCTTGGTAGTAGCGATAACACATCGCCAAATTTTCATAATAGATCATTACAAAACTCAGAAAATTTACTAAAAGAAGGTAAGTGTAATAAATTTTATTGTAAAATTAATTTTTTCGAAATTCTAAATATTGCTATTGTTTTCTTAAGTTTAAAATAATTTATCATTAATGATTAAAATGAATGCATGATACTAAGTAACTTTTACAAATCATGTAATTAAACACCTCTAGCACATAAAACACCATTTTCTTCTCATTGTAGTTTATTAAACTATTTTAATAAACATTATTTATAGCGAATAATTCCACTATTTTTTTCATTAAAACAATTATGTGCTAAAACAATTAACAGTGATATATTCGGCCGTGCCGAATCTTATATACCCTACACAACGTGCAGTCATGCAATAACAATGGTTTGTATAACCTTTCATCTCATGTACATAAAATACGTACATACATATGGGCAATTCCACGTCATAGTACGTCATACGTACTCCTATAAAGTGGAATAATTTTTGCAAAAGTAAGAGTAACTGAAACAAAATTAGATCTTTATGTTCCATTCAGAGGGTACTTTATTTAAAAAATAATAATTATATTCGAATAATTGTTGTCTAAAATATCGAGCAAAATTAGAGTATATCGTACGTGATAGAAAACGGAAGTGATTTTGAGGTATATATGGAAATATGAAAAAATCTGCGAATCTTGGGAGGTATTTTTTCTTTTTTAATTTCTTACACTAAACCACAAATTTTTCATTTAAAATCCATCATACTTAATTGAAAACAAACTTTAAATGATTTTATAATTAATATAATTTAATATCGTACGTGACAGATTTTTCTCTTATAATATTCTTAGGTATACTTATATAAATGTTTAGAAAAAAAGTTACATTCTAAATTAGGTGCTTAGTTTGAACTGTCACCTTAGCCTACTTCAAACTAGTTAAATTCTAACTTTTTCCCTTAATGAATATGCAGTTTGAGAGACATTTATAAAGTGCTTGTCATTATATGAAAACGTATGAAGTTTTTTTTATCTTTAGAATGGGCTGGACATTTTATCAAAAGATAATCAGATTAAACTATTATTATTGCTCTTAAAATAGTAAAATTTTAGTGTTTTTTTTATCATTAAACTTTTATTGAGAGCTTTTGTTTTTACAGTCGTGGTTGACATTTTCATGGAATTGCCCATATGTATATAAAAACATCCCATTGTAAAATTATAAATTCTGTTTATGTTTGTATGTATTTTTATATAAAAATATAAAAAATAAAAATATAGAAAAAAAAATTTTTTTTGGCTCAGCTGAGATTCGATGCCATGTTCACTATGACCAGTATACCACGTTTGTATGTATGTATTTTATGTTGTTGTTGTGAAAAAAACGAGGTGGTGGCGTTTTTTCCCTCATATTTATGTACATATTTTTTTGATTTTCAATTCCAATGTGGTCCAGAAGTTTCTGATATTTTAATACTTCACGCGGGTCCAGGCGATGTCGGGGGTCTTCAGAAAGTTTATTTCAACATACACATAGATAGACGGACAGATCGACAATGCTTAATCGATTAACCTATTCATAAGCTTTCAGAAAATATATACTTTATGGGGTGGGTCGGAGATGAAAATTTTAGAAATTTTGCACGGAATGACAAACCTATATATACCCTTTTGTGTGAAGTGTTTACAAACTCATTTTGTAGAAATTTTGCAGAAAGTCATCTTGTATAGAGAAATTTTTTCAATTTTAAAAATTTATACTTTCCTTGTATATTAAAAGTTTCAGATATTGATATAACAATACCCTATATATACAATTCATTAATATCTATTTTCAGATATTTACAAAATACTTAACGATTTTAAAACAAACATTGAAATACAGTTAGATAAATCGCACCATCAGAGTCTAAAATATATGTCAGAACAATATAAACACAAATTTGCAGAAATTACACAAACGGTTTTAAAGAAATACGAAGAGCAAGGTAACGAGCTTAAACGAATTCGTACTAATATAGGTCGCTTGGTAAGAGAACTAGAATGGCAATATGATGATTTTATAAATAAATCAACACAATTTAATATGTAAGTAGAAATTTATATAAATTCCATAATAATAAAGTAAAAACATAATTAACTTTTAACTAGACACAAAGAACTAACAGATACATTATTGGATACTATGATTAACACGGATATTCAAAATTCTGTTAACAAAGATTACGAAGCGCTAATTAAACAATTAAATGTTGAACAAAATGAAGTTGCTAAAAAAGTGTGGCAACGTTATGAGGAAAATCACAAAAAGCATATATATTATTGAAAATAAAATATAAAATGTTTTTTAGAAACAGTTAAAAAGTTATAAATATTTAATTATGTTTAAAAAATAAAAAAAAATAAAATATTTACGTTCTTATTCGTAAAACAGCTTTATCAGAAGTTTATAAATCAAATTTCCATTAAAAATCGTTTTTATTAACCCTTTATACATTTTTATGAATAAGTTAAAAAAATAACCTAAAATATAAAAAAATTTATAACACAGATCTTACATATTCAAGTTAAAATTTGCAAGCTCTTAATCTTTATTGTGTGAGAGGTACAGATAATATGGCGGAGTACAGATAATGTTTCTCTTATTTGTGCATATAGATTCACACAAATACACATGATAATATATGCGCACGAATTAAATTAATTTAGTTAATAAATGTTTGAATTCAACGTAGATAACCAATTATAGATTTCTTTATTTTTTTCAAAAAATTTTGTCCATATAGAAATAAAATGATTTTACGATAAAGCGTCATACCAGAGTCGGGCGTTAAAGTGTTCTTTCATCTTTATTTTGTGCCTTTATGGGCGTTAAAGAAGAAGTGTCAAAGTAATTTCTACTTATGAACTTATCTAGATATTCAATACAGAGTCCTTTGTTCTTCCAAAATCTTTGTCCAATGAGGAATTATATGAATTTATTATAAAGCGTTATATGTCCTTTAAAGTGGGCATATCACCTTCATTTTCTGGAATTATAATTAAATTGACCAGAATGGTATACATATATGTGAAATTTCATTATCATTCATTTTATTTAGTAGCTTTTAAATTGCATTAATAGTATAATTATTTTCTTGTCTTTTAATTTATAGTTTTGTAATTTTGTTTTATCATCGTCTAACCTTTCTCTCTATCTCTTGCAGCTGGCTGTATTTCTTTGCCGCTGTTTTTAGCCATCTACATTTTTGAATTTTTACATTTTACCCTTAAGATGTTGCACACTATAAATTTAAATACGTAAAGAAAGCCAAGCGATGATTATTTTCTAAAATTTTTTTTTTTTTTATTTGGTTCTAATATTTGGTGCTCATTGTACAAGTACCTTCGACTCACCGATAACAAATGTTCCTTTTCAATATCGCATGCAATATCGAAATATAAAAAAATTTATTATTGTGATTTTTCTTACACCAATAAATATTTATTTTTTATGGAATAAATTAATAACTAATTAATACATATGTATATACAAAAATTTCGTCTGAATCAACAATTTGTTCGGAACAAATGGGTGAATCCAGCTTTATATATAAAGTATACATCAAAATACTATAAATTTGACTTAAGTACTAAAAAAGCATTAGACAACTTTGTTAATTCAATGTACGTGTAAGTGTAAATATAAATTTTAAATTTGAAGATTTTTAAAATAAAGGCATTTATTAAAGTAATTATAAAGTTATTTTGAACTGTGTTGTGCTTATGATTTCTTATCTTTACGAGTTTAACATTGTTACCAGGGCTGGGCAAAATACATGCCTTGATGTATTTCAAATACAAAATACAAATATTTTCAAGTTGTGTATTTCAAATACAAAATACAAATACTTTCAAGTTGTGTATTACAAATACAAAATACTTTTAAGCTCTGTATTTCAAATGCAAAATACAGATACAAAATACAAATATTTTTTGAATTTCAATCTCATAAAAATTTACATATGTATATGCATACATACATATGTATCTCTTCTTAGTTCTGTTTAAATATTTTATTTCATCTATATATATAAAAGAGTAACGTGACTGACTGACTGACTGATTCATCATCGCACAGCCCAAACGCAAAGAGCTAGAGACATGAAATTTGGACAATCGGTTCCTCTTTCAACTAAGAAGGGATTTTTGGAAATTCGTACCTTAAGGGGGTAAAAACGGGTAAATCGATAATCTTATATCTGCTAAACTAAAAATGATACAAATTAAATTGAAAAAGTATTGTAATTTGCACAAAAAATAAGCTGACGGGTGTCTGGCCTTTTTTTGAATTTTCAACCCCTAAGGGGAAAAATGGGTAAAAACTATAATTTGGTACTTTTTTGTTACCCTATGTAACTTCCAAACGCTAGGAAAAAAATTAAAACTGTATTAAGTAATCCGCGAAAAAATATTAATACGAATTCGGCACTTTTTTCAAATTCACATGTATGAGGGGTAAAAATGTTCCCTTTTTTGGTACTTTTTTTAAAAGAAACTTTTCTTATATTATTTAATGGGACAAAATTTGACAAATATTATTTCCTAATAGAATATGGACAACTATTAAGGTGAAATTTTTTAGAAACTTTTTTGGGGACAAAAAAAGTACCAAAAAGGGGCAAATTCCGGAAAATGTATGTAATTCCCAATTAGACGGCCAATTTTCACAAACTTTTTAATAGGGAATTTACCAGACAAATAATTTATGTAATTTAGTAAAAATTTAAACACATTCCTAACAGGGTAGAAAAGGCAAAAATCGGGAAGAGTTTGGTACTTTTTGAACATAATTACTTTTATGCAAAAAAGAGTAGATTTACTGACTTTAAATCGTGTCTATTAAAATATTTTGTTACATAGATATTTGAACATTTTAAACTTGGAATTTGGAACTTGGACCAAAAATGTACTTTTTTGCTTTTCTATGGTACTTTTTGTATTTTCTACGTTTATAAAGGTAGAATTGTAAAATAAAGGACTATTGATTCCAGGTAAGACTAAAAATGTTATGGGTGACGTTTGCGAAGTTAGAATTTTGAAATTAATGATACAAGCTGAGACTGAAAATGTTATGGGCGACCAAAAAGGTACTTTTTTTTAATTTTTATGGTACTTTTTGTATTTTATACGTTTATGAAGATAGGATTGTACAATCAAGGACTATTGATTCTAGGTGAGACTTAAAATGTTATGGGCGACCAAAGAGGTACTTTTCTGAATTTTTATGGGACTTTTTGTATTTTCTACGTTTATAAAGCTAAAATTGTGAAATAAAGGATTGTTGATTTAATTTGAGAATTTAAATGATATTGGAGACACAAAAAAAACCTTTTCGCATTTTTATTGTACTCTTTGTATTTTTACGTTTGTAAACATAGAATCTAAAAATTTGTGTTTTTTGATCCGAGGTCTAACTTCTAATATTATGGACGACCAAAATTACTTTTTCTCATTTTTTTTATATTTTGTATACATAGAATACTGAATGGAGGTAATAATAAATCAAGTGGAAGTATTAGTGAAGGAAAAAATGTTACTTTTATTATTTTTAGGGTCATTTTTGGAAATTATGAATCTTATTTTTTGAAACTCAGTAGCATTGATCTTGCTTTTAGTTAGGAAATATATGCCCGATGTATCCTTACACTACTTTTTATTTTTCTAAGTAAATTGAATCAGAGATACAAATTTTCATAAATTTAACTAAAAATATTTAATAATTATAAATAGAACTTGAGTTTTCAATAAATAGTAAGAACTGCGCTATCGAAGTAGCAGGTTAAATGCTAGTTTCATATAAGTTTAATAAAACTAAGTTATAAATATATGAAAGTATTCCGCAATTACTTAGTTGCCCACCCAATATTTAATTTACTTATATAAGTATGTACGTACCAGAACTGTTAAATTTGGATTACGATTAGTAATCAATTAGATTACATTTTAAAAATAATGGTATTGATTACATAATTCCCTTTTGAACAATTCCTGATTATTAATTGATTATGATTACAAATAATCCAAAAGTAATCAAGATTTTTTAGGATTGCGATAAAAAAAATCAAAAATATTTAAAAGTAATCCAAGAAAGAATTGACTACTTTTAGAACATTTTTGATTATAGTTGATTATTTTTTAAAAATTTTGAATTTACAGCATGTTATACATACATATATACATTTTATTTTGAAAAATCACCAAAAAAAAAGGAAAAATACGTGAAAAATAATAATGAGAAACAAATGCATTTAGAATACATTCACTTCCAAAAAAAAAGTTTTATAATTTGCATATACATATTTACAATTGGCCTTAATTACAACTAATTTTTCAAAGGAAAAATCAGACAATGATTGCCGCCTTGGACTGTTGACGATCCCGGCAAAAGAAAACAGTCGTTCAACTGGAATTGAAGACGTTAAGACGTGTTAAAAAAAAATAAATGCAATCCTTAGTAAATCATATTTTTGCCAACAATAATAAAAACAAAAAATGAAAAAAACAACAACTAATTAAATAATGGTAGAATTTCATGTAGAAAAATGTACTTGTTACAGTATTGCCATAATTTCGCCAAATAAAAAAAAAATAGAAAATAATCCTTGAAAGTAGTCGAATTATTTTTGGATTACTTTTGATTATTTTCTCGTAATCCTAAATAATCTTGATTACTTTTGGATATCTGTAATCCTAATCAATTAGTAATCGTGCGAATCTGAAAATAATCGTAATATAATCATTACTTAACAGATATGGTACGTACATATGATACACAGTTTAAACAATAAAATTGTTAAAGTGTTAAATTTTCATTAGTAAAGAGTTCATTTACTTTTTACATTTGAAAGATTTATTTTGTAAATATGCGTTAATTCTCTCGCGTAAGTAAAAAAGTATATTTAGAATTTAATAGTTAGGAAATAAAAAATTTATTCAATAAAACAGGTATTTCCTTTAATAAAAACTAGATTTTGTAAAGAATCATCAGATAACAGCCTCTTGTTGGGTAATGTATAAAACCTGCTAAGGAAAATAATCTTTCTGCAGGCCCTGAGGAACACAAGCTACTGTTAAATTCTCTTAATGCATTTTTAATATTTGGATAGCTTTCCAAAACGGAAATCTCCATGCTCTTATCATTTAGGAAACTGATGAACTCTTATTCGAAATTTGATGTGCGAGGTTGATCAATGTTCTTGTCGGCAAAAACAATAAAATCTTCATCGTTTTTACTGCAACTACTACTACTGCTGCATCCAAGCATTGCTTCACGATTTTTGTTATTTTTTTTCTCAGGTATCTATTGATGTTTTCTAGTTATGTTTTCTGGCTGCCAACGCATTTTAAAACTTGGGTAGAAACATGAAGCCAATATGGCTCTATTTGCTTACTTAACTAAACTTAACATATCTTCTCTCAACGCTCTCCCTTAGTTTTGGTAAAATACAACTGAAATGCCTCAAATTATAACATTGCAGCCGATTTAATCCGGTTTTTACAGACATTAAAGTAGGCAAAACTTTTCCATAATAGCAATTATTTCCCTGTATGTAGTCCAACGCCGTAGCTATTGGTTTCAATATTTCAATGAATTCCTCTAAGTACTCCAGTTCTATAGCATAGAAAGTGTTAGCCTTATCTAGCTTAACAAATAATTCATTTAATTTTGATTTTCTTTTCATTAGCTGTACTATGGAATCGAAAAGTGAGTTCCATCTTGTGGGACATGGATATACTAACTGATGTCCGAGCCAATCTTTTATAACTTCAGCTGATTTGGGTATTCTGGATTAATTCCATAGTAAAGAACATTTAGCAATTACCGAGTAGTGAATCCTATTGGCACGAGAATTTTTTATGAAATTATTCATATCTGTTGTGGATAAAAGACTAATGTGTGGCTGAAACATCTAAGATGCCTCGGCAAATATAACTCTCTAGCTTTTCATTTAAATAGTGTAAATGAATTCGCCTTAGACGAAACAATTCTGCTGAATAGTAGTGTTGTAAAATGTGAAATTTTAATGGTCATAGTTTCTAGCGATTTTCGATTTTGTCTGATACAACTTATTTTCAAATTAATTGTAAAAAATAAATCTATTTTGTATAAATGTATTTTTGAGCCATATGTATTTGAAATACAAAATACTCTTCAGTACTTTCAAACCATGTATTTCAAATACAGATACAAAATACGTATTTGTATCTTGTATTTGTATTTCAAATACAAATATTTCAAATACTGCCCAGGCCTGATTGTTACTAAAAAGCTTCTACCAGCAAGTCTAAAAAAACTTTTTCTGATTTTTATTGATATCAGTGAGGTTAAAAATTAGTAATAAGAACTTAAAGAGCTTCGTCAAATAGACGAGAGAGAACTTACTCCAACAAGTGATTTATCTATGAAAACCTTTTGCATTACTGGTCAAACTCATATATTTTGTGATAGGGTTAGTAAAGTCAACTCACACGTTTAGGTTGTGATGAGTTTCACGAATATCATAACCCTTGACTAATCACTAGCTCCGTTGTAGAGATTTGATACCAAGTTTATGTATGCGTGCGTAAATTAAAAAAAAAACAATTGACAGTGCTATATTCGGCCGTGCCGAATTTGATAATACCCTTCACTATCGTGTACATAGGTATAACCCCACATCGTAGCTTAACCTAGATTTAATGTTATATGCAATTTTTCTTTATTATTTCCCATCCTTGATTTTGAATTTTTACATCGTTAACTGTATTCTACTAGTCAAGCCTCTTCATTTGATACCCGTATTGATGGGGTTAAGAAAAAAATTGTCCACCATTTTGTTTTAGACGCCATCTTGGACCTTAATTCTTTAACAATTGAATGTATTCTATTGGTCAAGCCCTTGTACTTGATACCAATATTGTGGAGGTTGAAGGGGACAAAGCATTTATTAGCATATTTGATATTTCAAACATTTTATTTAGGCCGCCATCTAGGATTTTTACTTTTTCATAGTTTACTGCAGTTTACAGGTCAAGCCCTTTTATTTTATATCAATAATGTTATAATGAGGGGGTTCAAGAAGTTACATTTTAAAGTACCAGATTTGTATGTATATAAATTTATTTTCCGCTATTTTGTAGTGGCGGCCATCATGAATTTAAATTTTTAATAGTGCCTTATATTGCGCTAGTCAAGTCGTTTCAGATGATACTAATATTGACTGTCTGGGTTGTCCAGAAGCTGAAAAAATTGGTTTTCATTTGAATACATTTTGGAATATAATTATTTTTTTAAAAACAAATTTTTTTGCTATAACTTTACCGATTATGGCTGAAAAATTTTAATTTTGGTGGTAAAAATATGGGAAAAACAGACAGAACAACAGAGGCATATTTGTCCATATCTCAGAAAGTTATGAGGCGATTGTGCTGGATTTCAATAGCGATTCATTCCCGGATATTTCCAAAAGTTTAATACAATACACAGGTCTAAGGAACATGTGGTTGCTCCTAAAAGTTGATTTCAACTAGCACACGGTAAGACACTGAGACAGAAATAAAATAATGGGCTGGCACCGCTACCTGTATAAGTGTACTCTGGGCTATACTAAGCAGAACAAATATTACCAACATAAACTTATAATTTAAACAAACAGTTTGCGTGGCCGTTTATAAAACTAAAATTTTAACGTGTCTATTATTTTGTTCTTTTCACTTGTTTTTGGCATTATGAAAGTAAATATTTTTGTTTTTACAATTGTTTTACATCAGCTGATTTAAATTCAAAATAGCACACTTAATTATGAGGTGTTGTTCACAATAGTCTAAATTTTTCATGCTATTTTTATAGGACATATGATTTTATGATACTACTGTGGACCCCCCAATTGTTTATCTAATTTGATTACCATTTTTATTAGATACTAATTTTGAAACTCGGCAACTCAGTTATTGTTTACCAATCATATGGCCAACTTGTGGTTTTCACTAGTTAACAATGCGTATGAGGTAAAAAAATAAAGAATTATTAATTAAAGTTAAAAATATTCGTGTAAATATGTTAACCAGAATAATGAGATATGGAAATTTAAATAAAATATCAAAAAATATTTTAGTGGCGCAACAACTTGCGGCCACAGCAAAATTATCCTTAATTCAAGCACCACGATGTCTACATGTAAAAATCTTCGACAAAGATGCCGGCCTGGAGAGACAAAGAGCTGCAAATAAATTTTTGGAGGCAGACCAACAAAAAATCAAAAGTGTAGGTACTGCGTTGTCCAAAACAAGAAGATGGAATCTTAATGTGGATGATAAACAAATAATATTGAAGGCTTCAAAAGAACAATTGAATAAGGGGGAATTAGATATAACCAAAGATGATCCGGATGTCTTTGGAAATGCCTCAAAAGACCCCTTAAGCGAAGATGAAGGTAAATGGGACATTTTCAAATACATTAATTGACATGTTTCTTGTAAACCAAAATTCTTAATTTTCAGGTGATTTACAAGAAGAGCAATACATCAGTCGACCTACACGACACTCAAAAAAACTGAGAACTAAAGAATATGCCATGATGATTAAAGAACACTTAAAAAGTCATCGCGTTAAGGAGGCATTGGAAGTTTTAGACGTACGTATCCTGAAAGAGGACCGTGCTAAACCAGAAAACTACATATATAATCTACTGATTAGTGGATGTGCTAAGGCTGGTTATACCCGTAAAGCCTTTAATCTCTATACAAAAATGAGACAACGTGGCCTTAAAGTGAAAGAAAGCACTTACACGTCACTATTTAATGCTTGTGCGAATGCGCCAAGTCGTCAAGATGGCCTAACAAGAGCGATACGCTTAAAAGAGTCATTAGTGGAGAGGGGTTATGAGTTTAATGTTAAAAATTATAATGCCATGATTAAAACTTTCGGCCGCTGGGGAGATGTGAAGACTGCCTATATTTTGGCAGATGAAATGAGAGATAAGAAATTGCAAATGAGTAGAGAAACTTATAATTTTCTCCTGCAGGCCTGTGCTAGTGACGAAAAACATGGGTTTAGGTAAATTTATTTAATAAGTAGTAATAAAATCATATGTTAACAAATTTTTAATCGCTTCTAGACATTGCCTTTTAACTTGGCATAAAATGCTACAGAAACAAATCGAACCTGATTATTATACCTTTAATGCTGTCCTAAGATGTGTGCGTGATTGTGGCTTTGGCGATTTAGAAACTATGGAAAAAGCTTTAGAGCAAATTTTAAGTGGGACATCAAATGAAAAAATCGCAACTAAAACGTCAGTGACTAATAAACTCCATAGCGGCATAGATAGTAATTTTACTTCGGCCAATGATAATGACAGCAGTGTTAATTATGTAGCTCCTACTTTTTCTGACAATAATACAGCTTTAAACATTCAAAATGAAGCCACTATGTTGGAACTGCCTAACTTGTTGGCCATCCAACCACACTTGGGTAGTATGGTGTCTTTAAGTGAAGTGCAAAAACCTCACGAACGTTTTCTTTTGCTTGGCGGCCTGCAAGGCTTTTTAGAATTAATGAAGTCAAATAAAGTTACACCAGATATACAAACATTCACCACTATGCTGGAGGTTATTCCACCTACAAACGCAGCTGAGAAACAAATTTTAACATACATACGAAAAATAGGCCTTAAAGCTGACATAGATTTTTTCAATATTCTCATAAAGAAAAGAGCCATGCGTTTCGATTATGAAGGTGGTAAAGAGGTTTTAACTATGATACGTACAGCTGGTTTATATCCTGATATAGTGACTTATGGCGTTCTGGCATTGGGTTGTACAACGGTTGAAAGTTCTAGAGAGTTGTTGGAACAAATGCGGCATAATGGTATACGGTAAGTCAGGATTTTTAACAAAAAACCTCAATTAGAGAATCAAACAAGAGTACGATGATTTCTACTTTTTAAAGAAATTAATTTTCCTAAATATCTCGCCAAAAGAATTTTTTTTTAACAAAATCAAATTTTTTTACAATAATCAAACTTATTTCGTTTCAGCATGAATATTCAAATTTTAGGTGCTATGCTACGTCAAGGTTGTGTTCAGAAATCCTTTTCATATATATGTGAAATCATGCAAATTAGCTTGGATGAAAACATCAAACCCAATGAAATTTTTCTCAGGCATTTACATAACTTTTATATACAATGTGCCCGAGCAATTGATACCAGAGTAAGTGAATTGAACAAAAACTTTAAATAATTTGTGACGTATGTAATTGTATACCTTAAAAATTAGCACCCCACAACTAAAACCAAAAGTTATAAAAAAGAGCATATGAAATTTTGTGATAAATATAGACTTTATCAAGAAGAACATTGTATTGATGGTTTAAAGTTAGAAGATGCTATTAAAAAGATTAAAGAGCGGCCGTATGAGCATTACGAAGAAGACGAAGTAGAAGGCATGGAGCCGCTTAAAAACGAAAAACTAGCAAGAAAAAATAAACTGCGCAAATATATAAAGAAAATTAAATTACAAAGTCTAAAAGGAGATGATGACTTTACACAAAATGACAACAAATTTCTGCAAAAGGACCACAATGTCAAAACCAGATATAAAGAATTGTCAAACCAAACCTTTCAGGACATAAAAGTTGTTGAAAATGAAAATAATCCTTTTAGGAAGGTTTAACGTACAAGTAAGATTTTTTTATTTCTCTGTAAATTTTGTTTATTGTTAAAGTAAAATAAAAACAAACTTAACCAATCATTGTTCTTTTACGCCCTCTTGCTCTAACTTCTTCAAATTTAGCCACTACCGTTTCCTCGTCTTTACCGCACTTTTTGCGATAGGCTTGCAATATATGTTCAAAAAGATAAGGCTGCTCACTATGGGTACTTAATAGCGCACGTTCAAGTACATATAAGTCTACTCCCTTATCCTCGCAGCCTTGATTATAGTGGCTTAAACCAAAATCTATAAATACGACATCAAACTCCGAAAAATCTCCCTCCCGTTTAGGATTTATTAAAATATTTGACGTAGTTAGATCACCATGTATTATGTTATTTGCATGCATTTTTCCAATTATACTGCCTACAGGTTTACATAATGACGTTTTAAGAAGTTCTTCGGCCATGTCCTTATTATTAGAAACTGTTCTCGTTATGTATTCTTTTGCTGTTATGGCCTTATTAAAATATTCCATATATATTTTACGTTCCTGTAAGTCCATGTGCAAAATTTTTGGGGCCTCTATACCAGCAGTAAGACATCGTCCCGCTGCTTTTGTTTCAGCCTTCATACGTTGCCTGGTTATTTGATTATCCAATGCTTGGTGACGATATTTCTTTATAAATCTCTCTTTAATTAGACACTGTTCACCTTTGTATTCTCCCAAATACAAACGACCCTCGGCACCTTGTTTTAAGATTTCCACCGGCATTTGAGTTTTCAATGCTATCATCGAATGTAGTGGTTATAATAGTGCTCAGTTAAGAATCTTAATAAAAACAAAAAGCAAATAATGTGCTATTACAGACTTGCTTTTATAAAAAGTAACCACTAGATCAGGGATGCCACAGTAAAAATAATTTTCTTTACAAAATTACTCAAAAAGAAGTTGTTAATTTAAATAGCAAAACAAATAAGTTCTTAAAAAAGAGAAAAATAGTTAATTGGTTATAAAATTATATACTTTATTTGTTTAAATATGCTTCAATCTAGTTTACCATCTACAAATTATAAAAAGATACATAGGGTGATAGAAAATTTAAAAATTCAATTTATGTTTGTATTAATATTTTATTAAATAGCGCTTTTCAATTACAGCAAAAACCAATTGTTTTCAGTTGTTAGCAACATGTTGTAAATATTTTTGTGTTCGAACGCGAAATACGATTGAAGTTTAAGTTTTCAGAATTTTAAAAAGGTGCCTTACTATGTACATACATATGTATGGAAACAAAAGTAGCAAAGTACGTGTTTTTGTCGAAATGCACTATTATTTTTGCGCACTAAAAGCATATTTAGTTGTATAACTATATCAGACTTAAAATGCACAGTTTGCTAATTTAAGTTAATAAAGAATCTTTTAAGTTTTATTTTTTTTAGTGAATAGTGAAGAAGTAAATTTCACAGCTTACACATTCAAATTATGGTTTGCAGGCGAGAACAGTCTATCATCTTCTCTCACCTATAAACTTAAAAGTTTGTGCCCGTGAGAGCTTTGTTTTGTACTTAAATAGAATATTATGAAAAATTTCCTCTTAATTTTTGACAATCCAAATTTATATATATTAATATTGTGAATTTACGGCTACCGGTTACTTAATTTCAAATATGTAACCATAAATAAATGATGTCACATTTGTCAGCTGTTTGTGTTTTTGTTTTATTTATCACGTTCTTGTAAATAAAATGAAAAAAAAAATTAAAGTGATTCATCTCCTGTAAACAACAAACTTTTATAAAACATTCGAGTTAGTATTGTAAATACACAAAATGTTCAATAATCTTTTCGGAAAAGCACCAACAGTTAAGGAACAACAACGTGAAAATGATAGAAATTTAAGAAAAGCTACAAGAGACATTGAACGTGAACGTAGAAAATTGGAGGATGAGGAAAAAAAAACTACAAATGGAAATTAAAAAGAATGCAGCCCAAGGGAACAATGATGTTTGCCGTATTTTGGCAAAACAACTAGTCGAAATACGCAAACAGAAGGCTCGAACATTTGCTGCTAACAGTAAAATCACTTCAATTGGTTACCAAAACAAAAATATTGGCACAAATATTGCTTTGAGCAATGCCATGAGCACGTCGGCCAAAACTATGGCTGATATGAACAAAATTATGAAACCCGAAGGTATTGCAGCTAATGTTAGAGATTTCCAACAAGCCAATATGAAAATGGAAATGACCGACGAAATGATCAATGATACACTTGATGATATGTTGGCCGATTCTGACGAAGAGGAGGAGACCAATGCTGTTGTCAATAAAGTGCTCGACGAAATTGGCATTGAAATCTCTGGAAAGATGGCGAAAATACCCTCAACTGCCTCAGGAGACTTGGAAGACACGCGTTCGGACAAGGACATAGCGGCTCAATTAGCTAAATTGCGCTCATCATAAAATTGCGAATTTTATGTGGTTATACTTTGTATTTATTTTCCTATCTGGTTTTTATTAATAAATTTATAGCTTTGAACGTTAAGATAGAATTGGATTTTTTACGGCATTAACGAAAGCAAAAAGTTCTGATAATATTTGCATGATTGTACGTGCATACATACTTTCATACATAAAGGGCTGCATGAACATAGAAAAAATGTTTTTGAAGATTCTCATTTTATTTTTGATATTAAACTCTTATGTTATTGCCCACAAGTACCGATGAGAGGACAAGTATGAACACTAAATATGAGTGTGAACGACCAAATGTGTTCAAAAACAGGTATATGTACGACTAAATAGCGTAGTTCGAACATAGTTTGAACATATTAAAACACTTCATATAAAAATAAATTAATACAATACTGGAGCTCAATTCTCGTTCTGTGAAATGGAAACTTTTTGTACAGCAAAAGTTATGGTGGCGCCATATGATATGACACACAAAAACTTTTCAATTCACAGTTTCATAGAACGAGAATTGATACCCAGAAATAAAACAAAAACCATCAGCGTGTGTAAAACGTCACAGAATCTGTAACAGGTTTCACAATTTGTTCTTTTTATAAATCTCTAAAAAATGTTATTACATACCCATACATTTATATTGACTTTTTTATCATCGTTTTATTTCAGGTTCTAAGGCTTTAAATAAATGCATTTTAAAGTAAATAAGAAACCATTTTTGTATATAATTTTTTTTTATAATGTATTTTAAAATTGACACTTAAAGTAATAAGCATAAATTTTGTCTTACAAACGACCAGACATGCCACCCGAGGCTATTATTGTTTCACCGGTAATGTAGCTTGCATCGTTTGATACTAAAAATGATACCACACCAGCCATTTCATCTGGCAAACCTAATCGGCTTAGAGGTATTTTTGCCAAAGCTGCTTCATTTGCTGATTCGTCTTCGTAAAGCTGAGAAATTAATGAATAAATGATTTTTACTGAATTTAAAGAAATACAATTTTAATTCCTTACAGATTTTGAAAAATTTGTTTTTATGATACCAGGTGCCAAACAATTAACACGAATTCCCTCAGTTGCCAAGTCTTTGGCAGCAGCTTTTGTAAGACCAATTAGGGCAGTTTTACTGACAGAATAAGCGCCAAGTAGCTAAAATTATAAAAAGGAATTATTTAAGAAATTAACGACGTTAACGGTGTAAGATGAAATTGTGTGCTAACGAGCCGCTAATTTCAATAGCTAATTGTCGAAAATTTTAAATATAAAAAACAACTTACCCCAAATGCATCATAACCAGCTATAGATGACACAAAAACAATGCTAGAATTCTTTTCTTTACGTAAATATGGCAAAGCTTCCTTGGCGAGCAAAAAGGACGATTTTACATTAACATCAAAAATTTTATCCCAGACCTTTTCGTCACAATCTAAAACACCACCCACAGCAGGATTTGTGGCAGCATTGGAAATTAAAAAGTTAATTTTGCCATACTTGCGTATAGTCTCATCGAAAAGTTGTTTACGATCTTGAGAATCACTAACATGACACTTCAAACCTAAAACACTTAAATTAAGTTTACGCAATTCTTCGACAGCTTTATCCACGTTATTTTGTTTGCGGCTACTAATGACAACATTGGCACCATCTTGAGCCAAACGTTTCGCAATCGAAAAACCAATACTACAAGGGATGACAGACTGCATTTAGGAATAACTAATATGTCATTATCTTCATAACTTACCCATCAGTGGAAGCTGTAATTACAGCAACTTTACCTTGTAGACGTTTCATATTGCTGTCACCCAATATATTTTTGTTGCTGACAGACCTTAGCTGGCAATAATTAAGGCAAACGTATAAATTCTTTGGTGGTAGTGATCGTTTTTGATTAACAGACAGAACTTTGAACCCACGGTATGTGAATGTTATGGATGGTGACGAGGTACTTTTTGTTTGTAACAATTTATTGCCTAGTTGTTTTACAGTGGGCAACATACTATATTTATTGGTATTTAAATGATTTCATAATTGTAATAAAATTTAAAAAATCTTATATACATATCTTTTCAACTAAAGGAGAAACTTTGATTAAAAAAATGTTTTCTTTCTTTTCAATCAGCTGTTTGATGAACTAAATATTTTTGAAATCTATTGCATACTTTATTGAATAGAGGATTTTTATATAAAGTTTTTTTATTTCATATTTTTTTTTCATATGTTATCTATGGGAAATTTAAATTAAATTGCATTAACATGGGTTATTCCTTAGGTAATTTAGGAGGTAAAATTCTACTACTGTCAAATTTTAAAACGCAGTAAAATTGAATTTTCGTTAGTTTTAGTGAAATATTGTAAACATAGTTAAATAAATACTTATAAAAGGTCTGCTTCTTTATTTGCAAAAGAAATAGTTCAACCTATGATCAAATGGTTAAATTTGGGCGAAACATGCATGAGTTTAACATTAACGTGTCATTGGAGAGCATGTGTTTATATAATATAAATATTAATAGATATATTCATTTTCATGTACATATGTATTTTAAACTACATCATTAAAGGCTAACTATTTTGGATTTGGATAAGCATTCTTAATGCCTCCTCTTGCACTTATGAATTAGAAGTGCAAATTTTTTTGTAACAAAAAAAGGTGTACCAGACGTGACGGTATTACTATATTTTCGATGTTTTTTTTTGCAGAACGGCTTATATTTGACGATTTTTTACCTGAAAATAAATATTTTTAAATATAAATAAAATATTTTTTTTTTGTAGGTTTACGTTTGTCATAAAGTTGTTACGAACGTCTTTTATCATTTTAGCAATGCAAATATGGTATCAAGTTTATGTTTAAAATATATCAAAAATTTAGAAAAAATTCTTTAATTTGTTTCTTAACAATGGATTTTATAAGAAATATAATTAATCAAATTATTGTAATTTTTTTAATAATACAATTTCTATGGTTGAGGAAGCAATGCTTTATTTTAATATTTTCAATTCAACAATGTGGCAAGGATAGTTTATTATACGTTAAAAATCGAAAATAAATTTAAAAATGGAAGAAACCAATTATTTACATTTTTCTTCTGATAAATCACTTCTAAATAGATCAAAACTTCGTTGTTCCAAAACAAAAAAATCTTAAAAAAGTATATAAAAAAGGAAGTATAGCAAATGATATTTAAAAAACTATTTTGATATTACTCAAAAGGTAAATAACTAAAAAATATTTTTTTACTAAAAATCTTGCTAATACGGATTTCTTTTTTTATGTACAGTCCACTCGCGCTAACATGAACTATTTAAAACCCACGGAATTCATTTTAGCGAAATTGTTTAGGTTAGCGATTGACGACTTTCATGAAAAAATTTTAAAATTTTTCAATATAACCCTGTGTTTTACACTCTTGAAAATGTAAGTTCTTTTATTACTATTTGTGTTACAAAAATGTAAAACTAAATTATTAATTGAAATTCATTACAAAGGTCATGAGATTTCTTTTTGCAAACTATCTAAAATGCCTGCCTTTTCCAATAACTCTAACCATTTAGATCTTTTTACACTCATGCCAATTGATTCAGCTTTTCTCATAAGAAAAACACTTCAAATTTCGTTGCCATACAAAAAAACTAAACTTTAAAAATATAATATAATATCTTTCAGTATTGTCCACATGCATAAAAAATATATGCAAATTGTTCACGTTATAGAGCTCTTTGAGTTTGATCACGTTACAGAGTAGTCAACGTTAACAAAAGATTGTTCATGTTAGGCGGTGTTCAAGTTATTGCAAGTGCACTGTAATTAGTTTTTGAGAACAGAATATCAGAAAAACTATATTGTCTTTTTAGCCAAATGTAATGCACGCAATGCTTAAGTCGAGGGTACTATGAACGTACCTTCAAACTTTTTGTGTCATTTGACAGACACAAGCACACTTAAATAAAACTTATATAAAATACTTAAATGGAATTTAAATGACCAACACTGTGCATATACTACCATATTCATAAAAAACATTTTAGGTTTATTGAAGACTTATTTGACAAATATTTCTACATCTGTGAAATAAACCTTTAATAAACCTAAAATAAAAATGTAAAAATGCTTTATATATATTTTTTTTAATATATTAAATTATTAAATTTTAATGTGAATTATTTTTATTTTGGCTTAAGTTCATTTATTCTTTTATTTATTATTCTTTTTTTAAAAGAAAAAATAAACTTAAGCCAAAATAAAAATCATTCACATTAAAATTTAATATGAAGAAAAGTTCGAATAAAATATCAATATATAATTGAATTATCAAAAATATCTGTCGCAGGATCGTTCGTAATACAATAACAGTTGAAATATTTTATTTCCACGTCGTGGAGAATTTTTTTATCTTAAAACGATCGCGTGGAAGATAAAAATTAAAATTTATATGAGTGATCCCATAGACAAAAACGAACTTACGAAATATACATACTTACATATCAAAATAAAGATTCACCTTCTTAAGGTATTCAGGTTTTGTGGAGGGTTTCAAAAGCAACGTCTTACCATTTTCTTCAATAAGTAATAAAAATGTTTTTATTTAATTTCTTTTCTTTTTTTTATATTTATTTGAAAAATAATTCTCGGCTGCATAATATAACAAATTGCAAAATAAAAACTAAATATTTTTTAACATAATAACCTAAAATTAAAAAAGAATAATGTATTAACTAAATAAAAATTGTACTAAAATAATAGACACATTGAAATACATAAAAAAAAACAATTTTTGCAACAAAACTAAAAAAAAAAAATTTAAAATGCTGAACTTAAAGAATATAATAATAAAAAAAGAAATATATTTACAATGGCAAACAAATTAAAATAATAAGAAAAAAAAGAGAAACGAATACAAAACGAAATTGGTTAATAAGCTTATTGCTATATTAGTTAGTAAATTTTTTAGTATAAATGTGTGCATGTAGACCATAAGCTGGTTTGAATTTAAGCAAGCAAAAATTGTTCAATGAGAATATTTTCTCAATATGTATTAAAGTTTTTATAAAATTGTAATAAATATGTCTGTATAAAATGTATTATGGTGGTTTGAATATTAAAAAATAATATTTGTTATATGAATTTTATTTTCATACGTTACAAATTGGCATTTTTTTTATTGATAAAAAATTTATTTTATGTATTTTAAGCGTGTTGCATTAAAGCATTTTTTTTAGAAAAATTTAAATTAAGGCCATTACTTTTTCTTACTTATAAAATATGATTGAATTTATTTTTTAAACAACTTATATCAAAAGAATTTGCGTTGTTTTTTATATGTATGTAAAAGATGTGTATAGGTTTTTTAAGGTATATAAAATGTTTAAGCTTGTTTGTTGTGTGCGTATTAATTTTAACATTTTTATTTTTAGTTTTTAAAAAAGACCATTTTCTTTTTTGAGATTAGTTTGCTTCCATAATGGCATTTGTTCGAAGTCGGAGCGTATTATACCCAAAGCATTTTCAAAGTCTTCATTGGTTAGATACAATTCTAAACGAGTTGGATCAACTCCTTCTGGTAATGGTCTTTTTTTAAGCACCTCTAAAGGATATTCCGTTTGTGTCAGTTGTACCAAGACATCAACAATAGGCAATGGTTCATCAGTGCGACCGTCCTGTTGAATAAAAAAATTACCAGAGATAAATATATAAATATACTTACAATATTTATGTGTACATTTTACATTAATATTAAAACTCACTTGCAAATTAATTTCTTTAACATCTTCTCTCACTGACCATTCGGGAAAGAGGGCCCTAAATGCTGTTGACTCTAAGCCAGCCCATACAACATATCCTTTAATGCCATGGAATTGTTTTTCTTCGTTGTCCCCTATGATTAGAAATAAATCGATGTAGAGATTTTATAAATGGTGTGTTTACACAATAAAATTATTGGGCTTTTAAACATATTTTCGTTTTAAATTTAAAATTTTATAAGACTTTCCTTTTTTTTCTATAAAAATATTAAATAGATGCGGTTTGATTTCTGTGTTTGTCCATATCATCATTTTTTACTAATTGATTGTAAGAGAATTTATTTTCTCAAGAACGTTATTCAGCAAAATGGTACCCAAATTATGAGCCGATTGGATAGCAACATAACATTAGTTGGACTGTCAACTGAAACCTTAAACCTTAAACTGAAACCTTAAACCTTACGACTTTCAAAATAATCATTATATTTTTATTCTAAGTCATATGTAGGCCGTGCCTGAAGGAATAGTTCTACTCCATTTTTAAAACAAAAGCATGACAATAATAAGTACAAGTCTCTGAAAAATGTAACGAGGTACAGTTACACAATTAAGCATTGCAAAAAAACAATATCTTGATCGCCCTTAAGCGATAATGACAATAACACTAAAGCTTTTAACCTGACTAGAGCTAAATAACGATTGAATCACTATTTTACACACACAAATTGGTAGGTGTTAGTTGCCATATGTAATACCTTTTTTGGCAACGCAGCAAAGTTTCGGTTGCTATTGATAATCAATCCATTATTTTAATATCATTTTGTATCATATATGATGCAGTTTAAATTTTAACTTTTTTTGTATTTGAACGAATTTTGGAATGTTCTGCAGACACATTAATACATATGTACCAAAAAGTGTCGGATGTCTCATGCTTTTTTTTATTCACAACTTACCGAACTTGGCTTTCCAATAAGAAACAGCTGTTTCTAAAGCAGCTCGTCGCTCTGAAATCCAACGATTTACACCAGCACGATTTTCATTGGTGGGACTGCTGCGTTCTTCAGTGCTAACTAAAATGAATAAGATTTGAAGTAAATACTTTTTAAACTAGAAAAAATAATAACAAAGATTAAAGCTCACTTTTAATGTCTTCTAGAGGCCACCAGCCCATCCAAAGCCACAACATATCACCATCGTCTATCATAAAAATAGTGGGCTGACGAGAATTATACAATTGTGTTTGTGTAAATGGATAAGGTGTTACAAGATCCCGGCACCTTAGAGGTGAATACAATTCGGCAGCCTTAAAAACGCCCTGAGTACTAGAGAAATGAAAAATTCTGGAAGTATAATTGAAATCTTTTGAGTCTTCGCCATAGAGACTGCCATAAAGCTGTCCCGGTTGGGTTAAATCTGTAGCTAAAGCCCGTTTAAAATCACTCGTTTCCTTTTGTTCCTCTACCGATTCAATCGTTACTGATGCTGATGTTTCAAAGAGATCTTTTGGTTTTAAGTCTTTAAGTTTTTCTGCTGCTTTGGCGGCAACATCTTTTGTGTGTTGAGCTGCCTTACAGCCATGCCATAAATAAATTACGCCCTTTTCACCGTGTATCATTAGCATGGAAGCTTTAGAACGCAACTGATTGCCTTGACAGTCTACTTCTTTTAGGAGGGTTTCTTCAGTTAAATTGCCGCATACTTGATATAAACGCCATTGTCGGCGGCGTTTCAGACATTCTTCTTTACGTCCTTTATGCAACAACATCACACCGAAGAGGCGTACGAATACAGTGGTTTCATCTCCTTCAGCCACTCGCATTTGAGCTCCCTTTTCTTTATCCAGTTCTACGGTAAGAAGTGCAGCAGCTCCTTTTTCATTGGCTGAAGCTTTACTGCCTTGCCAAGTAAAATACACACAACGATCTCGACCTACTGTACTTCGGTTGGAAATACGACCACTCAATTCACGCACTGTGACATTGATTTGATAGATCCATTTGAGTATATAACTTTCGGCTGAATAGAAATGACCATAGGAGGCTTCTTCGGCTTTATCAAAATTAAATTCATTAATTTTCCATTTATCACAGGATTTGGAAATTATTTCGAAATGACGCATGCTGTCCGTGTCATAGAAAAAATTGCCACGACCCAAATTCGATTGCTCCAACACTAAATTGGGTTCTTCATAGGGCAAACCTTTAAAGAGAGCACCTCCGTCTAAAGCTTTCACGGCATTTACACTATTTGTCAAATAGTCCTTTTCCAAGTCTTCACGCTCCACCTCTGGCCAATCGGCAAACTTCTCTTTGAATAAAGAAGTCTCCATATTTTGGGTAATCTTACCCAAAATGCACCATTCTTCACGTTTATCACAACGTTTAAGGAATTTGTAACTGTCTCGGCAGCCTACTATGCTAGCGAAATGCATGGGGTTAACATAGCATTTAGAATAGTCCACTTGACCTTCATCATAATGTTCTTGAGCCAACTTAATAGCTGCTCGCTTGTTATTTGAAGGGCCATTTTTGCCATTCCATATGTACATTTCGGAACCGAAATCAAACACTAATACTTTTTTCGTATCCAACATTTCCACCTTTGGTATGCAGCCCCAGTACTTTTCAAATGGCACTAACGAATCATCTTGGAATTCATAGATTTTATTTGTCTCTATAAGACTGGCTTCGAACAAATCATCCTCATCGGCATGACCGCTGTCGGGTATTTCGTATTCCTCAGGCTTACCTAACAATTCCCAAAATATTTTCCAATGTCGTTCGTTCATGAATTTGCCATCGGTCAAAATAACTTCGGAAGTAGCGGTACAACCCAAATCTTTATTTTCTAATATGTAGGCGCAGATTTTTTTGCTGCGCGAGATCTCAATTATATTAGCGTAAGACCCAACATAACGATACAATTTATCGTCATTAATTAAAATGAAACAATCTCCTCGATTTAGTGACAAATACGAGGGCTCTACCAATCTGGTCTGTACATGGGTGCGACCTTTAACATGCAGCAACATTAGTGGCTTAAATGGCAACCACAATTGATTTAATGGTAGCGAAGACGATTTCAAAGCAACCGCCTTAAAATCTTCCACAGAGGCTAAGCCTGCTATGGCCTCAGCAGCTAAATTGGGACGACAACCAACTGAAATAGGGGAAATAAAAGACGTCAAAAAATAAATAAAGCGTATTGAATTAAATAAATTGTTGCTCAGTCTCTATCGCGTCCATAACATTTAGACAAGTATTAAATAAATGGAAAAAAGATAATTTTAAACACACGAAAATCGAGACTAAAATAATTTTAATTTCTTTTTATAAAAATAATTAAAACAAGTAAGAGCGCTATATTCGGCCGTACCGAATCTTATATACCCTTCACAACGTGTAGTCATGCAATAACAGTAGTTTGTATCACCATTTATCCCATATGAAATACGAACATACATATAAAAAACATACATATATAAAAACATCCCATTGTAAAATTATAAATTTACGTTTGTAAGTTAAAAAAAAAAATAAAAAAAAAATTAAAAAAAAAAAATTTAAAAAAAAACAAGTAAGAGCGCTATATTCGGCCGTGCCGAATCTTATATACCCTTCACAACGTGTAGTCATGCAATAACAGTAGTTTGTATCACCATTCATCTCATATGAAATACGTACATACATATAAAAAATATACATATATAAAAAACATCCCATTGTAAAATTATAAATTTACGTATGTATGTTAAAAAAAAAAAAATAAAAAAAAAATTTAAAAAAAAAAATTTTAAAAAAAAATTTAAAAAAAAATTAAAAAAAAAATTAAAAAAAAAAAATTTTAAAAAAGTAATTAAAATATATAAAATTAATATAAAACAAAAAAAAAAATAAAAAAAAAAAATTAAAAAAAAAAATAATAAAAATATAAATAATATATTAAATAAAAAATAAAAAAAAAAATAAAAAAAAAATTAAAAAAAAAATTTTTAAAATATAAAAAAATTTTTTTTTTGGCTCAGCTGGGATTCGATCCCACGTTTACTTTAGCCAATATACAAGTTTGTATGTATGTATGTTGTTGTTGTAATGTTGTTTTTGTGAAAAAAAAATCGAGGTGGTCGTGGGTTTTTGCTCATATCTCAGTTGTTTATGTACCGATGTTTCTGATTTTCAATAGCGATATACTCCCGAATATTTCTGATATTTTAATACCTCACCCGGGTCCGAGTGATGTCGGGGGGCTTCAAAAAGTTGATTTCAACATACACACGGACAGACGGTCAGACGGACAGACTGACAGAGCTTAATCGACTTCCCTATTCATAAGCTTTCAGAAAATATATACTTTATGGGGTCGGAAATGAAAATTGTAGAAATTTCACACGGAATGACAAACCTATATATACCCTTTTCATTGTGTGAAGGGTATAATTAAAAAAAAAAATTAAAAAAAAAAATATAAAAAAAAAAAATTTAAAAAAAATAATTAAAATATATATAATTAATATAAAACAAAAAAAAAATAAAAAAAAAAATTAAAAAAAAAAAATAAAAAAAATATAAATAATATATTAAATAAAAAATAAAAAAAAAATTTAAAAAAAAATTTTTAAAATATAAAAAAAATTTTTAAAATATAAAAAAAATTTTTTTTGGCTCAGCTGGGATTCGATGCCACGTTTTCTCTAACCAGTATACACGTTTGTATGTATGTATGTTGTTGTTGTAATGTTGTTTTTGTGGGAAAAAAATCGAGGTGGTCGTGGGTTTTTGCTCATATCTCAGTTGTTTATGTACCGATGTTTCTGGTTTTCAATAGCGATCTACTCCCGAATATTTCTGATATTTTAATACCTCACCCGGGTCCAAGCGATGTCGGGGGGCTTCAAAAAGTTGATTTCAACATACACACGGACAGACTGACAGAGCTTAATCGACTTCCCTATTCATAAGCTTTCAGAAAATATATACTTTATGGGGTCGGAAATGAAAATTGTAGAAATTTCACACGGAATGACAAACCTATATATACCCTTTTTCACTGTGTGAAGTGTATAAAAATAATGTCGTCACTGAATTTATGTCAAGCAAACGTGACCTCATTTACTAAAGCTTCTTGTTTGATAGCTGAGGTATCGTCATTGTAGACTATATGCGGTAAAGAAATTAGAAAAGAACGAGCGAAAAAATTTAGGTCAAATTTTTTTGAAAAATACATCTGTTGTGTTGTGAATAATAAAACTTATGTACTGGCATACTTTTTACAACTACAGGGTCAAGATTTTTATGTGGCTAATGGATGAGATAACGTTGAAGAACAATGCCGGACAAAAAAAACAAGTTTTATTCTCCAAGAAGTTTCTTGTGTGGCAAGACGTTTGCAGTTGTGGCAAAGGATGCAAATCATTTGTGATATCAGGCACGATAATATACTCCGAAATATAAATATAACGGAGAGTCTACAAAATCGACTTTTATAATTCTTTCATATTTCTAGCCTGATTTGGCATTATGTTACTATGGAAAAATGGCTCTTGAGTGGTATTCAAAAAATAATGTCGATTTTGTATCACGAGAGGCAAATCTACCCAACTGTCCACAATTTTGGGCTGTAGAAAGGTAATGGGCTCTTGAAAAAAAAAAAAAAAGAATTAAAAAATCAAAGGAAATGTATTCCAGAAAATGTTCGATTTTAAGCGTAAGTAGACCACCTCCTCCAAAAAGGTAACGTAAGCAAATATAAATTCTTTAATGGCAGGATTTTCGGAAAAAGTGGATAAATTTATAAATACCGAGTAATATGCTAATATTTGAATGTTAAATGAATTTGTACAATTCGTTTTTTCGAGAATTTTTATATTGACCGGTTAAAGCTTTATTTAACTTAATACGAGTATAAGTTTTTTTCTGATTCTCTCTTGACATTTCTATTTTACTTACATGATTCCGCTTTCATTCTACGCATTTCCCTTTCAGCTATGCCCGATTTAACTTCTGTATATTCGGATGTAATATCAGTGCGTGAAGCTAAATTTCTTAAAGGATTGCGAGCAGCTCGGCGCCCTTTTGGTAATTGAATGGAGCGTTTTATAGCCAATCTGAAAGAAACATATTGCCAAAATGTATACATTTTCTCGAATCAAATTTCTTACCTTTCCGTCGGCTTAATCTTATCAAAATCAGCAATATCAATGCCTTCCTCATCCGGTGTTGATTTATTCTGAGTTTTCTTTGATACAAAGAATTTCTCGAATGTCTCTTCATCATCGAATTTAGGTATGATAACACGAGCACCACGAACACCCTGACCATAGCTGGGACTAGTTGAAGCATTTGACGTTTGATTGTTAATATTGCGTTTATCTTTTTGATTCTTCTCGTTATCACTGTTCGAATTACTTGCAGCTGAATTCGATTCAGAGGCAGTATTGGAATTTTCATTATTCACACTTAAACTACGTTGTACAAAGAGAGCACCATTGCTAGCTTTTTGACCAGCATTGCCATTTGTGCCGGAAGTAACCATCATCGACGCACTTTTGGCCAAGCCCAGTTGCGGTTGATTGGCGCTGCGTATGATTTGTAGGGGACATTTTTTGGCTGCAGCATTGGCGGATCTTTCAAACTGCAATTCCACCGGGGATTGAGCCTTCTTTTGAAGTCGACCAGCGACTGTGAATTTAGCAGCATCTGATTGTTCTATGAAGAAGTCAGTTAATAGAAAGTGTGTTTTGCATGTAAATGTATAAAAAGGTATGTGGTCTACCTACCTACACGATTTTTCCAACTTTCTGAAGATGATTTTAATTTACCCAAACGATCGGAGACTTTACCGCCTTCCAAAGAAGTTGGTATTAAGGGAGATGGTGACAAGGGTTTATCCGAGAGATTATGTGATAAAGAAAGAGATTCCTAAAATAAAATAAAAAAAATATTAATTGCAAGTGTTTTTTTTAATAGTTTAATTTTGAAATTTTTAGATTAAAAAAAATTCTTTATTTAAATATTTCGGAAAGGATTTTTCTATAATGTTTTCTCAAATATGCTGCCGTATTTATAAAAAATATTTTAGATTTGTTAAAGGGTTATTTGATAGATGTTGTACAGAAATTTGTCAAATAATACGACAAATGATGTTTAGCAAATCAAAATGTAGAAGAAAATAAAAAATGAAATTTCGAAAAGAATCAGCTGAAATTCAATTGAACCATTACATCCGATTGTTAACTTTTTCAGTAATGTTCAGTAACTGAGTAATTTAAAAAAAAATAATCCACAAAAAACATGTAGAGCAAAAAGTACGCACAAGGCGAATTCATACAGGTGAAATTATCAGCCCAGCTGATGGGGAGACTTGATGTCAAAGTTGACTGAATTTTCCTTATTAATGCAGGGAAGTGAAATGTGATTTTAAATTCTGTATTAAAAAATTTACTTACGTGTACTTTTTTGATAATAAATGTGCTAAATTTATGTATATTTGTTGCTTTTGCGTCATTAATAATGTGTTTGAAACAATTATATCCTTTTTTTTTATCAAATTTTATTATATTTAATATGTAAAAACAACTTTTCCATCCCTGATATACGAATTGGCCTTGACATAAAACATCTCATGAAAAGTTGCTTTGTTGTATCAACTCGCCGTTGCATATATGTACCTTATGGATATGCCTTGCTTGAATGCTTGCGATTACTAAATGTACTTCTGTTTGTACTCGATTTTATACTTTTTTATAATATAAAATTTTTTATAAAATGATTATTACAAATTTATATTTTTATACCCTTCACACAGTGAAAAAGGGTATATATAGGTTTGTCATTCCGTGTGAAATTTCTACAATTTTCATTTCCGACCCCATAAAGTATATATTTTCTGAAAGCTTATGAATAGGGGAGTCGATTAAGCTCTGTCAGTCTGTCCGTCTGACCGTCTGCCCGTGTGTATGTTGAAATCAACTTTTTGAAGCCCCCCGATATCGTATGGACCCGCGTGAGGTATTAAAATATCAGAAATATTCGGGAGTAGAACGGTATTGAAAATCAGAAACATCGGTACATAAGCAACTGAGATATGAGCAAAAACCCACGACCACCTCGATTTTTTTTCACAAAAACAACATTACAACAACAACATACATACATACAAACGTGTATACTGGTTAGAGAAAACGTGGCATCGAATCCCAGCTGAGCCAAAAAAAATTTTTTTTTAATTTTTTTAAAATTTTTTTTTTAATTTTTTTTTTATTTTTTTTTTATTTTTTATTTAATATATTATTTATATTTTTATTATTATTTTTTTTTTAATTTTTTTTATTTTTGTTTTATATATATTATATATATAATAATTTTTTTTTATTTTTTTTTTAAATTTTTTTTTTTAAATTTTTTTTTTATTTTTTTTTATTTTTTTAACATACATACGTGAATTTATAATTTTACAATGGGATGTTTTTATATATGTATGTTTTTATATGTATGTACGTATTTCATATGGGATGAATGGTGTCACAAACTACTGTTATTGCATGACTACACGTAGTGAAGGGTATATAAGATTCGGCACGGCCGAATATAGCGCTCTTACTTGTTTTTTGTTCGTTTGGATAAGGTATAAACCAATTTTTTTATCATGGATTGTTCACAGTAAACTTTACAAGTAATATTAATTATTTGGTTGTTCGTTTTAAGCTGGTTTATAATGCTTATACCAGGTCATAAGTAAACCCAAGGTGGATTGAAAAAATTACCGTATAAATCAGCTGATTAATTTTTTTATATTATTAAGTTTTATAATTGTCAAATGAATTCGCCTTTGTTTATGTTTTTATATATTTTTTTTAGGTTTGAAAATAAAAAAAAATAAGTTTTTTTTCTTTTAATAATGTTTACTGATTTCGTATTTTACAGACTAAAATAAATATATTTATCTTGAAACAAGAATTTGAAATCATCAATCATTGCAAAACCTCAAACGGTGGTTTTTACAATCCAATTGTGATGAACATTCGAATTTATCCGTAACGTTAATTCAGTTGGTCAAAATACATTCTTCAAAATTCAAAATTCCTTCTAAATTGGGTTCCAAGGTAATAAAAATGTTCATAAATCAACTCGGAACTATTGATTTCGATCGAGCTGAGTCCATGACAAGTATACAGAACTTAATGTAAGTAGTTAAATTTAATTCATTTGCAACTTGTAGCTGGTCGATTATTTCTGTTAAGGTTGAAAAGTAAGGATTTTAAATGGCATTTGCGATTTGTGAAATTTTAAAATATCTAAGCTTTTGTGAACAATAAACAATCAAAAGCAAACTCAAAAACCCAATCAAAAATTTTAATTTTTATTTATTTTACTAGCTGCGCCCACAAAGTCACGGTAGCCTATGTGTTAATGTAGGTTCTTATCTATCTGTGTGCCAAATCTCATTTGGTTCCGTTCATCCGTTTTTGCGTAATTGAGCAACAAAAATCCAAACATTTATACATTTAAACATACACAGATTTACATTATGATATTAGTTGGATTTTTCCAATCCCTCTTAATATTTCGCTAGCCATTCGTTACCACTAAATGTTTATAAGGTCAACCGAAAAATAAAAACTTCTTTTATAAATATTTACATGCAGGTCTGTGCAACAAGGCTTCTAAAACCACCACTCATACTTAAGCTTACAAATGATAAATAAACAAATTTATGGGGTTTAAAATTAATATTGTAGTAATTCCTAACGGAATGACAAGGCATCACAGGCGATTTTAATTTCATGATTAAGAAACTTAAACATTTCCATATCTCGACTTAAAGATATTTTGTATAAGTTGCACAGATATAAAAGCAAAACAAAACCTCGACTGTCTCTATTTCTTACAAGAATTTTCTCTGTAACTGATTTAGACCTTTTATTTAAACCTTCAAACAAGTGTACGATTATAATCGCTTATCTACACATTGGTAAAAGTATGTACATATGTATATAACATAGTGCTTTTACTTGTATTTAAATTTGTTTATAAAAATTGCGTCTTTATAATACAACAAAATGAAAACAAAAGAAATTGAAATTTGAAAAAAAAAAAAAATAGCAATTAAAACCTGTGTGGGATTAGAGTTAACTTTTTTTGCAAACATTTAGCAAATGACCTAAATTCTATCAAGTTTTGACAAAAAATCATGTAGATGTACCAATTTAATTAAGTATTAACAAAACTAAAAAAAATAATAATAATTATAATAACAATTTTCTACTTAAACATTTTAGCATTCAAATGGCAATCAGTCCTTTTAAGGCTTTAAAATTTAAATATTTTTTTTTTCGCATAAGATACATACAATCTGTGGAGTTTTCACAAAATAACTTATTTCGAATTTGAAAATTGTTCAAGAGAGCAAAAAAATAAAACAACAAATCAAAAAATTTAAATTAAAGTTGTTTTTTTCCTGTGATATTTCTTATTCTATAAGTTGTAGCCAGGCGGTGATAAGTGTAACTAATTAAAATTACGTTCACTTTGAATCTTTGATAAAAATTAAATTTTCAAGCACTAGAAAAAGAGTTAAAAATATAATAAATATAATTGATTATGATATTTCATAAAATACTCTTTATAAAAAGAAGCAGTTTATTGCAAACAAAGCGCCCTGAAGGTTTTAATTTTGTGATTGAGAAAGCTGGATATATTCTTATCTCGACTTACGTTGTTTTGTCATAAGTCTTCAAATAACAGAGAACGGAATATTCATAGATTTTCTTGAATAACTTATGAAATTTTTTGTTCATATTCAAATAATTTAACATTAATCAAGTAAAAACAAGTAAGAGTACTATATTCGTCCGTGCAGAATCTAAAAATACCCTTCACCATTATGTATATAGGTATAGTAACCACGTTTTTGCTTAGCTTCTAGTTCAGATTTCGCTTAAGTATTTCCGACGCCATCTTTGATTTTAAATTTTTACAAAGTTATTGCTGTATTCTAATAGTTTAGCCCGTTCATTTGATACCAATATTTGAATGGGTTGAAGGGGACAAAACCGTTATTACTATTTTTGACTCATATATCTTCTATTCAATCTAGGACATCTTAGATTTTTACTTTTTCATAGTTAACTACATTTTACTGGTCAAGCCCTTAAATTTGATACCAATATTAGAGTGGATCAAGGGACCAGATATGACTAATATATTAATTTATTCATTGCACTAGTCAAGTCCTTTTGTTTAATACTTACTCTTAAACTGAGTAATTTCATATGTATAATAGTTAATTCCTTAAAACTCGAAGGGGGCATTTCACCTCCAAAATGGCCTTGACAATGTTAGTGTTTCCAAAAATTATTTAGGAGTTACAAAAATGTAATACATATATTTAAAAAAATATGTATTTATAAATAATTTTCGCTTTCGACTCTGCCGATTTGCGACCGATTTGTTCAAAATTTTTCACGAGATGCATATTTGTGATTATTTTTAAATAATCACGAACGTGTCTATTCTAGGGCTTGAATTTTTATGCTAAAAACCGAGGATAGTTTGATACCACACACGGGTCTAGACGATGTCGGAGGCTTCCAAAAACTGATTTCAACATACCTACGATCAGGCCGACATTGCTCAATCGATTACCCTGTTTATTAGCTTTTAAAAAATATATACTTTATGGGGTCAGCAATTAAAATTGCAAAAATTTCATACGGAATTACAAACTTATATCTGTGGCTTGGAGCTAAAAGGGCCAACGTCAAAATATTTACTTTTGAGAAAATTGGAATTGAACTTTAACTTTAATAGTGCTTTCATAGTGACATTGGCCAGCATTTTATTTATGAAGTTGTTCTGGGTAAGGTATGACTTTAGCTGTTTTACCATAATGAAATAGAGCAAGAACACAAATCTAATGCAATAATTAACTCAAAAGAGCAAAAAAGTGACATTGACCCTTTTAGCTCCAAGCCACAGATATATACTTTTACACTCTCTGTAAAGGGTATAAAAAATAAGCTGTAGAACAGCACATTTAAACCATCTCTGGTTGTCTGAAAGACATTTCAACAAATTTATTTTGTTCTGAATGTATGCTGAAAATTTATATAAAAGAAAATATTTTTATTATGTTGTTTTTGTGTTTTCCTTCCTCATTTTTCCTATCTCCTTCTTTTTCGACACTTTTCTAGTATTGTTTATTGGTTTTTTTTTTATTTTTTTAACCACAACTTAAACAAGCAACTGAGTTAGGTAGCGTAAAAAATATAAAAAAAGAAACTGGATTTAATTAAACAGCCAATACGTGTATATTGTAAACAACTTGATTATTAAAAAACTCATAAATTTTAATAAATATTTTTGTTCACTTAAAGAAAGACATTCTCTGTTACATATAAATATGCATGTTGTCTAAAAATTATTAATTTATTTTTTATAGATCAAGTTTTTACATATTGCGAAATCATCTCGTTTTTTTAAGAATTAAAATCCTTATTTAGTTAGAAACTTAATATGGAAATTTTTTTATGACTTTGCCATAAAGTATGTAAGTGCAGGGGTAATAATGACAAAATGTTTTATTGTTGTTATATGTTATATTTTTAGTGCAACTGAAAAAAAATATTTAAAAATATTAATAAACAATTTTATATGCATAGATTTTTGTTTTGAAAAAAAAAAATTGAAGGTAATTTTATGAATAAGATAAAAAATATATATGTAAATATAAATAAAATTTCCAAATCAATCAAAATTTAATTTTATTATCAAAATGGTGTCTAATAGCAATACTGTTATTGCTATAATTAAAAGTATTGCAAACAATAAATATTGTTATCATTATGAAAGCTTAAATATCACAGTAGTGTTTTTTTCAGAGGTAACGAAAATCACTGGCATAAATGACTAATAACTGCTTGACCTTGACCACTAAACTATTTCATAAATTTTAGTTTACAATGTGATGACCCATTCAAATACATACACACGTGTATGTGGTATCAAATGATAGCAACAATCCATAGAAAAATAAACAAAACAATACTATCCAGTATAAGTAATATCCAGTAACAAGATATTACAATACATTTTCATTTATATAATGGCACTAAGTAATAATAGCTTTTGTTGGAAATCCTCTTTTTGAGAAAGAAAAATAATAATTTTTGTTTAACTTGATTTTTTTCTTTCAAAAATTTAATGTTATGTTTTTAAGTACTTTTCAAAAGATATAATTTTATAACAAATCAACCAAGGGGCTTACTTTACCTCCTCCGAAAATTGTGATTTTTCGTATAAATATAGTATTGTCATTGTGTATTTAACACATCAAAACATTTATTTTGTACTCCACAGCCCTCTGGATTACAAGATTTGGTAAGGGAAAAAAGAGGGTTAACATTATATTTGGTTACTTTTTTTGTACCCTATGTTACTGCAACTAACACATAAGAAAAGAAATTTTAATTACATGAATTATTCCGCAAAAAAACATTAGGGATTAAGGTCCTTTTTATACCCTTCACACAGTGAAAAAGGGTATATATAGGTTTGTCATTCCGTGTAAAATTTCTACAATTTTCATTTCCGACCCCATAAAGTATATATTTTCTGAAAGCTTATGAATAGGGGAGTCGATTAAGCCCTGTCAGTCTGTCCGTGTGTATGTTGAAATCAACTTTTTGAAGCCCCCCGACATAGGTTGGACCCGGGTAAGGTATTGAAATATCAGAAATATTCGGGAGTAGATCGGTATTGAAAATCAGAAACATCGGTACATAAACAACTGAGATATGAGCAAAAACCCACGACCACCTCGATTTTTTTCACAAAAACAACATTACAACAACATAAAAAATGAGATCAGTGAAACCTTAACACACATTTTTAATTCCACCTTTCTTCATGCACAAAAAATATAACTGTTTATGATCAAGTTTGCATTTAAAAACTTGTCAAATTATGTGTACAAAATAATAGCATAATCGGATTATTAGTTTGTTTGAAAATGGATTCCGAAGAAAATGTGCGTGAAAAATTAATAACAATTTTTTTAGAAAATCCCAGTCGTACTTACAAATCTATTGCAAATGAGATAAAGGTGTCACAACAAACAGTTTCGCGTGTGATAAAAGTGTATAACGAACGTCGTAGTATTAAAAGGAAAGCTGGAAGTGGAGCTAAAAAAGGTATAACTGACCCACAGTTAGCTTCAAAGATTGTTAGTCTTCTAAACCAAAATCCCAACCTCTCAAACCGTAAAGCCGCCTTAAAAGCAAACTGTTCCGATTTTTTTGTAAGGAAGGTTAAAAGATATGAAGGCCTTAAGTCCTACAAGGTTCAGAAAGTGCCAGACAGAAATTCGAAGAAAAACTTGGATGCAAAAAGTCGTGCCAAAGAACTGCTTAGAAATTTTATCAACAAATATGAGTGTTGTATTATGGATGATGAGACTTACGTTCTTGCCGACTTTTCTCAGCTCCCAGGGCGAAGTTATTATGTGGCCGATGGTAGAGGTAATGTCGATGACCAATTTAAGTTCCAAAAAAAGACAAAGTTTCCAAAGAAGTACTTAGTTTGGCAAGCTATATGCACGTGCGGAGAAAGAAGCAGTAAATTTATTACTACTGGGACTGTCAACACTGATATTTCATCAAGGAGTGCTTGCAGAAGAGGTTGCTTCCATTTATACGAAAACAAAATAAGTCAACATATTTTTGGCCCGACCTAGCGTCGTGTCATTATAGTAAATCTGCAGCAGAATGGTATGAAACAAATAATATAGTGGTAGTGCCAAAAGAAGCAAATCCACCTAATTGTCCAGAACTAAGGCCCATCAAACGTTACTGCGCTTTAGTCAAAAGAGTGCTGAAGGATACAAAACAAGTTGCTAATACTACTAAAATTTTTTCCCAGAAATGGTCTTATTCCAGCAATAAAGTTACTAAGGATACCATCAAAACCCTCATGGTCTCAATTCCGGAAAAGGTGAAACAGTTCATCAAAAAAAGCTGAATTTTTACAAAAAGCATTAATATTTTAATTTACTGTTATTTTATTGTTAAACCACGCTATTTTCATTAAAATGGATTAATTCGTTTCAAAGTTATTGCGTTTTATTCGTGTTAGGGTTTTA
Source organism: Phyto melanocephala (assembly GCA_941918925.1). Lineage (NCBI taxonomy): Eukaryota > Metazoa > Arthropoda > Insecta > Diptera > Rhinophoridae > Phyto > Phyto melanocephala. Next base: position 108,774,736 of record OW799235.1, on the reverse strand, counting down.
TCGATCTCATTCTTTAAATACATACAAACGTGTATACTGGCTAGAGTAAACGTGGCATCGAATCCCAGCTGAGCCAAAAAAAATTTTTTTTTAATTTTTTGAAAAAATTTTTTTTAATTTTTTTTTTTATTTTTTTTTTATTTTTTATTTAATATATTATTTTTATTTTTATTATTATTTTTTTTTTTTAATTTTTTTTTTTATTTTTTTTGTTTTATATATAATAATTATAATTATATATAATAATTTTTTTTTTAAATTTTTTTTAAAATTTTTTTTTTTTAATTTTTTTTTAAATTTTTTTTTTGTTTTTTTTTACATACATACGTGAATTTATAATTTTACAATGGGATGTTTTTATATATGTATGTATGTACGTATTTCATATGGGATGAATGGTGACACAAACTACTGTTATTTCATGACTACACGTTGTGAAGGGTATATAAGATTCGGCACGGCCGAATATAGCGCTCTTACTTGTTTTAATTCGCATGTATAAGGAGTAAAAATTCGACCTCTTTTTGGTACTCTTATTTTTTTAATTTTCTTATATTATACAATAGGACATGGATTGATTAATAATATCACTTAATTAAGTGATATTTTAAGATAAAATTTCTGGAAACTTTTAGGACTTAGGAGACCAAAAAGGTATTGAAAAGTGCGAATAAAATTTGTAATAGGGATTTCAATACATACATTCATAACCGGTTAGGAAGACGAAAATTCGAAAAAGAGTACATTTATTTACTTCAAATCATGTCTATTAAAATATTTTATTGTCACATAAATATTTAAGCATTTTGGTACGAATTTTAATTGATATGGGAAAACCCAAAAAGTTTTTTTCCTTTTTATAGTACTTTTGGTATTTTCTTGATTATGAATATAGCATTTTAAAATTAGGGATTTTTCATCCCAGTTGAGGTTGGAAATGATAAGGTACTTTTTTCTATTTTGAATTTTCAATATTTATGAAGCTAGAATTTTGAAATTAATGACTATTGATTCATATTGAAACTAAATTTGCTATGGACGACCAAAAATATATTTTATCGAATTTTTGTCATATTTTTTTGTATTTTCTACGTTTATGAAATAAGTTTTTTGAAATAAGTGTCTACTGATCCAAAGTGTGACTAAAAATGTTTGATTGACCAAAAAGGTACTTGCATTTTTATACCCTTCACACAGTGAAAAAGGTTTGTCATTCCGTGTAAAATTTCTACAATTTTCATTTCCGACCCCATAAAGTATATATTTTCTGAAAGCTTATGAATAGGGGAGTCGATTAAGCTCTGTCAGTCTGTCCGTGTGTATGTTGAAATCAACTTTTTGAAGCCCCCCGACATCGCTTGGACCCGGGTGAGGTATATAAATATTAGAAATATTCGGGAGTAGATCGGTATTGAAAATTAGAAAAATCGGTACATAAACAGCTGAGATATGAGCAAAAACTCACGACCACCTCGATTTTTTTCACAAAAACAACATTACAACAACAACATACGTACATACAAACGTGTATACTGGTTAGAGAAAACGTGGCATCGAATCCCAGCTGAGCCAAAAAAAATTTTTTTAAATTTATTTTTTATTTTTTATTTAATATATTATTTATTTTTATTTTAAAATTTTTTTTTTATTATTTTTTTGTTTGTTTTATATTTATTATATTTATTATATATATTTTAATTATTTTTTTTTAAATTTTTTTTTTAATTTTTTTTTTTTTAATTTTTTTAATGAAAAATTATTTACTAACTAAAAAAAGAAGTCAGAATTTAATTAAAAGAACAGAACGAACGAAGGCTTTCGAAGTAGCGGATATTAGCTAGTTTAAGATATTTTGTTAAATTTTTTTAAAGATTCAATAAAATGATTTTTTATTAAATTTTTTTCTTATTTAAACATATTATTTATAAAAATATTCTGTTTATAGATTTTTTTGCTAAACTTAAAAGTAATAAGTTCCCCTAAGTTGTCGATAACACAAAAAATTATCGAGCCTTAACTAAATGGTATTTTATTAATAAACAATTAAATCTAAGAAACAGACTAAACATTAAGAGGAACTGACTCATTCAAATATAGGGAATTTTTAAGAAAAATAAAAATTTTATGTTATTTTGCTTAAGCCGTTGTTAATAATTATGGTTTAATTTTTTTTTTATAAATTACCAAAGTTCATTTGCGTCATCATCTTAAACTAAGATCACTGTTGGTAAATATATTTATTTATTAATTATAATGGGGTTGAAATAATCGAATATAGTTATGTGAATACTAGTAATTTAATTAAAATTATTTATTATTTTGTATTTTAAAATACCTCTTTGGCTTCGTTTTTCATTTTTTGCGTATTTCCATTTTTAATTTCATTATCCATTAGTTACTTCAATATAATACAATGTAAATGCTGTTTATTTGGCACTCCCGTAAATTAATTTATTTGTTTAAATGTACATGAAACAAATTACTAAAAATGTAGTTAGCAATTTGTTCTTTTCTAAATAACTAGAAATTGTTTTTAGTTAAAGTATACTCAGTTTTTTTAAATAATTTTTTTTATCAGCTATAACTCTTTTTCTTTATTCCCCGTTTGCTCTCAAACAATTTTAAAACACTAAACAATTTAAAAAAACCGACATACTACTTATGACAGCAACCAAACAATTAAGGCACCTTTCAATTTGTTTTAGATTTTTTTATTTGCTAAACTTGATTAAAGCCTCATTTAACCATATTTACGTAAGAGAATTTATTTTTGTTAGCATGTACTATTTAATTAAATTAAGAGAATTTCATTCCAATTTATTTTTGTTTTTTTCTTTATTTATCGAAACATTTAGTTGACACTTTGATAAGATAAGAATGTGGAGTTATGCTTTCAATCTACCTAAGTGCTCGTACTATTTGTTTATATTCGTACACATACATACATATACATACATGTATGTATATCAACAGTATTTGTGTAAGTTCAGGTCTTCGATTAGATTTAAAAATTTTTTTTTTTTAATTTATACTAGTATCTTTTCTTTACTTTGTAACTGTTTATCTGTTTTAAAAATATACAAGAAGTACACTGCCGCTCACCTGAATACGTATATTTTTTCATTTTTATTTAAATTTTTCTTAATACTTACTATATCATAAAATCCATGTCACGCACTGTTACAGAGTGCGAATAATTGCAACTAATTTTGTTAAAAAAATATTTTTTGTTAAAGCAGATTTGCCGCTATTATTTTTAATTTTATGCTCTTTCAAAAATTTATAAAGCACTTATTAATAGGTTTTCTAATTTCGTTAGTATAAATCAAAATGTATCGTACGCACATGTTACAAAATTTACCTTTTGAACATTTTATGTCAGTTTCTATCAAAAATATCTGCGAATTTACTTCAGATAAAAATTCATATTTTTAACAGCTAGAAGAAGCAATCTTAGATTATACGAAAAGTTATATTATCTAAAAAAAAATATATATATTCATCTTTTACTAATTTTTAACATCGTCACGCACATGTGTGACGGATGACTTTTCTGTGGAATTCGTGATATACAACAATTTATTTAAATTAAAATTGTAAGATTTTTTGTATGCAAATAGTTTTAAATATACAACAAGCCGGTGCAATAAATGATTTTTGTAATTTTTTTCGTTTTATGTAAAAATTTAGTAAAAACACATTTAATTATACCCTTAAACTTTGATGCCAAGGTCATTGAACTCTTCAGTCATAAGAAATTGTATTATTGTATTCCAAATATGAACTTTCAATACAAATAAAAAAAAACAAAAAAAAAAGCTTTCAGAAAATACATACATACTTGGGGTGGGAAATGAATATTGTAGAAATTGTTTTTAAATAGCTTTTTTACATTTCTCTACTGCCTTTCGACCCGTGGATTCCGTGGATATTTCAACAATACAAAGCCTCAATCCATATAACAAGGGTTATAAAATAATAAATTTGAAGTTTAACAGTTATATTTTGGGGTGACCCTTGTATTATCCTGATCTAAGTGTCATTGAAAAAATGTGGCAACATTTTTAAATCAAAGCCTTAATTAAAGGATTAAAAAACTTCCTCCCCCGGGGGGCACGTATCTTTGACAATTCGTACGCATTGGTGGATTGTAAATACGGGGTAGAGAGGTAAGGCCAAAACATCTGACTTTTTTGGAGCCATAATTTGGGGGAATGAAATCTCTGGTCACAGTGAAATTCGAGGCTGACCAGAGATCTATCTGGTATAACAGGAATCAGTAAGTCCCAGAACATTTTTTGATCTGATTATTGTTAAGGTCGTGGTGGCTGTGGTTGCTCCCAAGCGGGAATACAGATTCGGAAGTGGTTAATGGCTGATGTTTGACTTTGGTCAGACTTCGGACAACCAATGAAGTTTCTCGGTGATGTTGCCATCTCAACAGAAATTATGAGGGTTTAATGGCTTATGCTCGCAGTGGGTGGCGACACTGTCGACTTCGGGCAAGCATATATGTCTCGGGATGCTGTTGCCTTTCAACTAATTCTGTCGCTTGTCAATTTATACCATGTAGCGAACAAACCCTGTTAACAGGATAGATAGATAGCTCGAGCTCTTGAGCAAGGTGCATCTACATGAACCAAGAATTAATGTAGCTAAAATTGCTACTTGTAACACGAATGAGTTGCACAGCATGGTCGCAGGGAATTCGGTTGGAAGTCACGGACCCAACCCATTGGTAAGGCTACCATCAGAATATGGCAATCGGTTCCGGTGCTGACGTTAATTAAACATCACATATGACTTCCTCTCAAATAGGATTTTTAAAGCTACACTAAATAAACACTGAGCATTACGTTTGTAATAAAAAAGATGTCTTTTAAAACAAATCAAAATTCATAAAACTAATTTCCACCAGTTGTTTTTAGCAGTAATTATGTTGAACTTATTCAATAGAGCCTAAAAAATGTTTTTCAAAACATAGTATTTTAGAAAAAATTTATTAAAAATCATAAGTTTATTATTGCTGTAATATTTGTCTCTTTAATAGTGCAATATTATTGTAATGTTTTAATATTTTTAAAAGTAATATAACTAATTACTTTATTGTTTTCCGAAACAATGTAACCTAAATGTAAAGATAATTGTGAACCTATTCAAGTGAGCGGCAGTATATAAGTGTATGAAGTCGTTAAAGTTAACTTTTAAGGGAGTGTTTAATTTTAGAAATTGTATTTGATACCTACAACAAGTAGTTGAAATTTTAAAATTTTCCATATTCGCTGTAAACATAACAATTAATATTTTACTTGCAATTAAATAGGTAAACAAGGTGGGTCCTATTTCCTAAAAAAGTCAACTAACAAAAAAAATAAAAGAAACAAACAATAATTTTGAATAAAGAAAGTTTAAGTAACGAGTTTGGTAATTGATAATAATGATCTTTCAAATGTGTTAATGTAAAATATCCTTGATTTTTTTAGTTCAACAAAAAAATACAAATGTTTAAAATTACTGCATTGTGAGATCAGATTGCTAAATTTTTTAAAAACTTAAAAACGGTAATGACAAGTTATACCTTAACAAGTAAGAGTGATATATTCGGCCGTGCCGAATCTTATATACCCTTCACAACGTGTAGTCATGCAATAACAATTGTTTGCATCACCATTTATCTCATATGAAATACGTGCATACATACATATATAAAAAACATCCCATTGAGGAATTATAAATTGAGTTTACGTATGTATGTTTTCAATAAAAGAAATTAAAAAAAAAAATTTTTAAAAAATTAAAAAAATTTTTTAAAAAATTAAAAAAAAAATAATAAAAATATAAATATATAAAATAAAATTTTTTTTTGGCTCAGCTGGGATTCGATGCCACGTTTACTCTAACTAGTATATATGTATGTTGTTGTTGTAATTGTAAAAAATAACGAGGTGGTCGTGGTTTTTTGCTCATATCTCTGAAAGTTGAGGGGCGATTGTGCTGAATTTCAATAGCGATTCATTCCCGGATATTTCCAAAAGATTAATACCATACACAGATCTGAGGAACATAAAGTTGCTTCTAAAAATTGATTTCAAATAACACACGGGCAGACGGTTAGGGCTTAATCGACTCCTCTATTCATAAAGCTTTTAGAAAATATATACTTTATGGGGTCGGAAATGAAAATTGTAGAAATTGCAAACGGAATGACAAAGCTATATATATCCTTGTGAATCACAGGTGAAGGGTATAAAAAAACAAGTGACAGTGCTATATTCGGCCGTGCCGAATCTTATATACCCTTCACAACGTGTAGTCATGCAATTACAATTGTTTGTATCACCATTCATCTCATATAAAATACGTACATATGTATATACTGGTTAGAATAAATGTGGCATCGAATCCCAGCTGAGCCAAAAAAAATTTATTTTATTTATTTAATATATTATTTATATATAATAAATGAATATTTTCGATCTTTTTAATTTATATAAGCAGTTGTTTCTTGTATTGAGCTTGAGATCACTTTCTTTTATAAAAAATAGTTATAATTTTATTTTCCGATATTTCGCTACCACATTGGGTAGCTTCTTCAGGGAAAATTTTTAAAATTTTTTAACAATTAACAATTGTAAAAACTTTCCCTGAAGAAGCTACCCAATGTGGTAGCGAAATATCGGAAAATAAAATTATAACTATTTTTTATAAAAGAAAGTGATCTCAAGCTCAATACAAGAAACAACTGCTTATATATATTATTTATATTTAAAATTTTTTTTTTATTTTTTTTTTATTTTTAATATATTTGTTTTTGTAATTTTTTTTTTTGGTATGTTTTTTACATGTATTTATGTATGTATGTTGTTGTTGTAATTGTGTAAAAAAACGAGGTGGTCGTGGGTTTTTGCTCATATCTCAGAAAGTTATGGGGAGATTGTGCTGAATTATAATAGCGATTCATTCCTGGATATTTCCAAGAGATTGATACCATATACATATCTGAGGAACATATAGTTGCTTCTAAAAGTTGATTTCAACCAACACACGGACAGACGGGCAGACGATCAGGGCTTAATCGACTCCTCTTCATAAGCTTTCAGAAAATAAGTACTTTATAGGGTCGGAAATGAAAATTGTAGAAATTACAAACGGATTGACAAAGCTATATATACCCTTGTGCACCACAGGTGAAGGGTATAAAAAAATAAAACAGATACATTTTATATTTTCACACTAAATTTAAAAAACTTTAAACCTACCACTCCTCTAAGCGCTTGATATGTTTAATGTTTAATATTTTTTTCTTTACGTGGGTGTTTTTTTAAATAGTATTTTTTTAAAGCAGTTGATTTGAGCCTAGTTAGGTTTGATAATTCATAGTTAAAATGAAACGAAAGTAACGTTTGCAAATTGTTTGAATTTATTTCGAAAACAGTGTGTGATTTAGTTCGGCAAGGTTACCGTGCCCTATAATCGTAACATTAATTCAATTCTCAACCCTAGTTGTAACATACTATTGGTACTATTTGCCTGTTGGTAATTTCCATTGACAAGTTTGGTATAACAATACAATTTCATTTCATATATATAAAAGTGAAACTCTGTGCGTGTGTGTGTTAGCTATAGACTCCGAAACTGTAAAACCGATCAGACTCAAACTTTGGCAAATTGTTGTACACATTCCAGGGAGTGTTTATGGGTGGCAAAAAGTGGGCGGAGCCACGCCCATAAAAAATTAGTTATCATTTTTAGCTACTTGCACTTGACCGATTTTTCTGAAACTTTGCACACATATTGAGCTGTTATGACTATATAGTTTCGTGATTAGAAAAGTGGGCGGGGCCACGCCCATAAAAAAGTTATAATTTTGAGGTACTTGCACTGGACCGATTTTTCTAAAACTTTGCACACATATTGAGCTGTCATGACTATATAATTTCGTGATTAGAAAAGTGGGCGGGGCCACGCCCATAAAAAGTTATAATTTTGAGGTACCTGCACTGGACCGATTTTTTTGAAACTTTGCACACACATTTTGAGCTCTCATGGTTATACAATTTCGTGATTAGAAAAGTGGGCAGTTCCATAAGAAATAAGTTATCATTTTCAGCTATTTGCACTAGATCAATTTTTCTGAAACTTTGCACACACATTTTGAGTTGTCATGACTATACCGTTTCGTGATTAGAAAAGTGAGTAGTGTCACGCCCATAAAAAAAATTTTAAATTTTTAGCTTTTTGCACTTGAAATTCCATTTAAATTCAGAATGCATTTTTATTCATTAAGGGGCGTAGCAACGGGCGCCGGGCTTTTCTAGTTTCATATATTTTTAAAGTGATGTATTAGATTCATATAAGGATGGAAAATGAAATTTTTTGGCAGAATCAAAAATAATTTTAGTAGTATTTTTTTGCTTTTTAATTAATAAATATATAATATATATATCTTTACAAAATTTTTTTTACTAAAAATTGTTTAAAAATATTTTTTGTAGCTCTACAGAAGTAAGATTTGATCAACTTTACACTTCCTGATTTTTATTTACCTGTCGTTTAACAATACTGATACAGTAAACACAGAAATTGTGTTTACAAGTACATAAACTAAAACTGTATTTCAATAGACTATACAGAATACAATACAAGATTGTAAATTGAACAATTATATTTAGTGGTTAGTTAAAGTTTTGTGATAAGAGGGATGCCAATAAAAAATTGCATTATTTTAAGTGGGGAGAATTTACTAGAAATTTTTCGTCAATAAAATAATTACTGTACTGCATACGTTGTGTACTTTAAAAATGAGCCGAAGAGAACATTACTGAAAACGGTGAGATATACAGAGCTATTATTTCCATTTATTTAGGTCCTAAATTGAATTGGTGTTTTTTTATCTAACAATATGTTCTCCCAACAGAAAGACGTCATGTTCCCAACAACGCATCAACCAATCGTCTTACTAAAGTAACGTGCCAACGTGATTTTCTTGAAATGGTCATGCCAATTGGTTACTAAGATCGTGCGATTGTCGAATCATGTTTAAGGAATAGACCTTAAAATTTTTTTGTAGTTCTCAGTTTAAAATATGAGAATTTTGAGTTATGACAATAATGAACAAATAAGCAATATATGTGTATCTTTTAAATATAAGTATGTATGAACTTATATACATATGTATGCATGTTATATACCCTTTCTTTAAAACTTAAACATAAATCAAATTGTAGCTCTTCTTTTTCGTTAACATCATCCACAAGTGTAATTCAATTTTAATTAGGATGTTGAAATTTTTCGTTGCTGTTTTTAGCACATTGACCCAATTTAGAGTACCAGGGCATAGCCACTTTATGTGTTAAAAAACTGTTATTAAATGCGGCTTCGTTGTATTTATTAACAGCAGTTAAAAACATAATAAAACAGATCCCTATAGGTATTTACCCAAACAAAGCAAAACTTTCTCTTAACCGGCAACTCTGTCACACAATTTTAGCATTAAAATTCTCTTATAAGTAAAAACAAAATGAGAATGTGAAAATGATAAAAGTCATCAATACAAAACAATTTTATACAGAAGTCACAAAAACACACACAAAATATATTCCAATGACTCATAAAAAATTCCCTGATAAAAATATACAACAACGGAAAAAATGTGCGAAACCTTTACAACAAAAAATATTTTATTATTGAAAAAAAAAAATTTAAGTGTTTATCAATGACAAAGATAAAATATTTGTTGTTGTATTTTGCCTTCATTTATTAAAAAAATGTAAACAAATGAATCAAAACAATCTATTTGTCAAACAGACATCTATAAAAAGTATTAAAAATAAATTTGTTTTATTTGTATCAATTAATTGTTGTATGAGAATACTCTTGTGTATTAGTGTCTTTATCAAATGTATTAGAATTTTTGGTCAATTGATGGTTAAATTCTCTGTTGTTACTTATGGTATAATTTTAATATCTTAGTTTTTGCTAATATGAACATTTCTAAAACAAACGTTTTTATTTGCAAGTATGTATGTATGTGCGTTTCCAAAAATGGCTAAATTAAAACCCATATTATTTAAAATTTTTATATTTTTCACGTCAAAATGATGACACCTTTATTTGTTGTAGTTCAACAAAACTTTTTCTGAAACGTAATTTTATAAAATAAATATTTCAGTGATTTACAAAATAAAATGTTATATAAAATTAATATTACAAAGTTTATATAAACCAAAATTAAATGTAATTTATTGGTAATCGCTTCACTTAGACGTCTGCGTCGATTTCGTTACTTTTTTAATGTTCGTCATACCCAACTTAGGGTTTTACGGAAACACATTGACGACACCCACAGGAGCGAATTTTTAGTTTTTTAATATTCGTAATTCGAATTGGGTATTATAAAAACTCCTTGCAAAGTGACGCTAAAAATAAACTGGAAAAGAATACTGGGCGTGGCACATTCTATATAAATAAAATACATTTTTTGAATAATCTAGAAAACGTTTACATCTACAATCTTTAAACTTTATGTGCTTTACTTCTATCTTATTTGTCCTATTACAGACAAAAATTGACACGATCGGAGAAGGGGAAGTGGTAAATAAACCCCTTACGAAAAAAACCTAATTTTTAGAACTCGGATCGGAGATGAATAAGTTATACCCCCATACGTAAAATCTATCCACTAATGAATGCAAAAAATTTGCTGGGGTCAGCAAAGCGGTCCGCGTTCTGCTAGTTTACAAATAAAAAATTTATTAAAAACATCACACCCAAAAATAATTTTTAAATTATCAAGAACAGCTCGGCATTTCACTAATTAAAGGCAAACGACCATGCACTTCGTTACAACTTTCAATTTGGGCCTTAGAGACACTTCCTCATGTCAATGCCGAGAAGCCAACGCATTCACAGGGAATGACAAATTGTTAAGTTACCTCATTGGTACATTTGTTTTTCACAAACACTGCTGAAACCTGATTTAAGTTAACGTCTCTAGCACACTAAGTTTGTTAATCATACTATGCTGAGTGGTCTCTCCGATGTCAATTTGGAGCTGCGATTTGATCCCTTTAGACATTTTTTGTGGGATGCCGTTTAGAACCGATGCTATTTGAATAATCCAGAAACAATCCACACCTTTAAAACTACGTAATATCGTCCGAGTCATTCGTAAGATAGAACCACGTTAACGAGCCCTGCAAAATTATTATATAAATAAGATGCTGCAAAGCCAGCCGCAGCAGCCATATAATTATAATTATATGGTAACATTTCATAAAGTTTTAATACAGTCATTCAGTTTAGTTCATATACATATTGATATTTGATATTTATCACGATTATAATATTTTTGAAGATTTATGACCGTTACTATATTTCGGATATTGGGGTTATATGCTGGCTCTAGTTCGCCCGATTTTTACAAATTTTTCTTTATTTATATAAAAATTACTTGTAATAAATTTTTTCTTGAAGCGACTTCTGTTGAACTTTTTTTAAAGCATAATATTTTCTAAGTTTGTTTTTGTTGTGAATCTTAAAATTAAATTTAGGGAGAAAATTTCTATATGACTAGCTGATATCATTGAAAATTTATAACTTTAGTCAAAAGGATTTGTCCAGTAGTACTAACTTTACGTCTAGCCATCGATTTGTTCAGACTAGAACAAAACGTCGGCAGAGCAATTTTCAGAAAATTATTCATGTTCTTTGATATGAAGAAAACGTATAAAATGTATTTTGTTGATATTTTTATGTGTCATCTCTTTTTTTCATATTCAAAATGCCTTTTAATATCAAACATCGTTGTTCGAACAAAAGTTCTGACAACTGTGTTTGAACTAGAAAAAAACATCGAATACAGCGGTCCACACCAGGCAAATTCACGTGCGCACAAAAAATTCCTCGTTGTTCGAACAAATTGATGGCTGATGTGGACCGTACGTAAATTTCATTTAAAGATTTAAAAATATTCAATATAACCAAAACTGATTCTAAATCGATTCACTGGTATACATCAAGATGATTTTGGGATAAACAATTTTTTTTATTGACTATGTAATAACAGAAACGCATAATACCCTTTTCACATATCGTGGTTTAGGCATTGGGGTAACTAGAGTATTCGAAAAAAATTTTAAAAATTTAACTATTTAAATTTAATATAAATATAAAATTAATATAAACAAAAAAATTGTATGTATGTTATCGAGTTAAGGGTGTAAAAGGACATTATCCACTATATCATATTACTTGAATATAAAATTTATTAAATATTTTATAGAAAATTAAAAAAAAATAATAAAACCATCTTAAAGAATGGCAGAAACTTTTCTAAAGTATAAAATTTATTTGATATTTTTTAATAAAGAATATTTAAAAATTTTCTATAAATAGTGTAATTCTGAAAATTTGTCTCTATTTTCCGTATTGTGTTTTATTATTGATGCACTAACAAAATACATAAATAATTTCTACTAAACACACTGGCTCCTATCTCGTAAACTAAACAATAAAAACATTACGATATTTTTCTATAGTTCACCGCTAATAAAGTCCTTTTTTAATCAAAATTTATTTATTAATACAATTAACTACTATACACAAGACGATAATAAAGTAATAGTTAATAAAAAAAAAAAATTACAACAATAACAATCAACATAAATTAAGCCCACAAGCTGGCATTTTATTATTGAGTACTTGGAGAATCGTAAAAAAGAAGGGTCACCAGCCAGTTGAGTTTATCTTTCCTAAAAGTATAAGTATGCAAGACATGTTGTTGTTGGTCATCTATGTGCGCATAGTGTTATTTAAACTTATACAATTTGTATGAATTACACTTTACTGCATATTGCGGGCTGTTGTTGTTGCAGCAACTAGTTTATAAAGTCAAAGTTCAATGACATTACAAAGTTTAAATAAAGATGGTTAAAATAATAATTATATTCATCATTATGATGATTAAGACGATGATGATGACTCTGTGGGTTAACAATTTACGAAATCGTTAAATGAAATAATTAAAAAAATAAAATGTTACAAAATATACGTATTAAGTAAAATAAATAAAAACCACTTAACAAAACAGTATGACATTGTTGAGTTTAAAAAACAACTCCTCTGGAATTATAAAACACTAAAAAATGCAGGCAACAAATTCCTCCAAATTTTTTTCTTTTTAGGTTTAATTGAAAAATAAAAATCATTAAGTTTTAACCATATCCAAATGTTCAACAGTTCAACACACCTCTGAATGTGTTAAGCCATAACTCAAATGCGAAAAACAAATGATTTTTCAATTAGAAATATTTACCACTATCAAATTATAAAGAAAAACCTTTAGTGCGGTTTTTATTTGAATATAATAATAAATTTATTTTTATTCGCCTTTTTCAGTGATCATTTATGTTGTTAGTGTTAAACATAATAGACATTTTAAAAGTAGTTTCATTCTCTCTTTTTATACCCTTCTTCACACAGTGAAAAAAGGTATATATAGGTTTGTCATTCCGTGTGAAATTCTAAAATTTTCCGAAAATTAAAAGCTTATGAATAGAGGAGTCGATTAAGCTCTGTCAGTCTGTCCGTGTGTATGTTGAAATCAACTTTTTGAAGCTCCCGCATTACCTGGACCCGCGTGAGATATTAAAATATCAGAAATATTCGGGAGTAGATCGGTATTGAATCAGAAACATCGGTACTTAAACAACTGAGATATGAGCAAAAAATCAACATACAACACATACATACAAAAGTGGTATACTGGTTAGAGTGAACGTGGCATCGAATCCCAGCAGAACCAAACAAATTTTTTTTTTATATTTTATTATTGATATTTTTATTGTTTCTTTTATTTTTTTTAAAAATGTTTTGGATGTTTTATATATGTGAATTTTTTTTATATGTGTGTACGTATTTCATATGAGACAAATGGTAATAATACAAACAATGGTTATGGCATGACTACACGTTGTGAAGTGTATATTAGATTCGGCACGGCCGAATATAGCACTCTTACTTGTTGTTCTTGACGTTAACCATTGGATTGCAATATTTTCTATAAAATCTTGCTTCCATAATATATCCTCTATTTTTATTTATTTTTTTTAAATTTGTCTTTTATTAATAAAAATATATATTCTACAATATATTGCAAGAAAATAATTTTTTAAAAAACAGAAGTGGCAAACAGCAAGTGGATCGGAATCAAAGATGATGAGGTTTTAGTGGCAAATTTTTGTGAATATATTTAGGTAGGAAACACACATTAGCATCAGGAGTAATTAAATGATTTTTATTATTTTTAGATGGAGTTCTAATATCTTAATAACTCAAATATATTTCGTACATTCTGTTCTGTCGTACTCATAAATAATATTTTAGGTTTATTAAAGTCTTAATTGATAAATTTCTGCCAAATAAGCCTTTAATAAAATATTTTTTATTAGTACAGCAGGATGTCTTTACCTCCTGCATTATAAATGTCTGCGTCCTGGTTAGATTGAACCTAAAAAAGTATGCATATTGTATTAAGCGATAGTAGTTATCATTTTATGTCCAATTGTGTAATCTATATATATAAAAGTGAAACTCTGTGTGTGTGTGTGTGTGTTAGCTATAGACTCTGAAACTGTAAAACCGATCGGGCTCAAACTTTGGTAAGTTGTTGTACACATACCAGGGAGTGTTTATGGGTGAAAAAAAGTGGGCGGGGCCACGCCCATAAAAAATTAGTTATCAGTTTTAGCTACTTGCACTTGACCGATTTTTCTGAAACTTTGCACACATATCGAGCTGTCATGACTTAATAATTTCGTGATAAGAAAAGTGGGCGGGGCCACGCCCCTAAAAAAGTTTTAATTTTGAGGTACTTGCACTGGACCGATTTTTCTGAAACTTTGCACACATATTAAGCTGTCGTGACTTTATAATTTCGTGATTAAAAAAGTGGGCGGGGCCACGCCCCTAAAAAAGTTTTAATTTTGAGGTACTTGCATTGGACCGAATTTTCTGAAACTTTGCAAACATACTGAGCTATCATGACTTTACACTTTCGTCATTAGAAAAGTGGGCAATGCCACGCCCATTAAAAAAGGTATCATTTTGAGGTACTTGCACTGGACCGATTTTTCTGAAACTTTGCACACATATTGAGTTGTCATGACTATACAGTTTCGTATTTAGAAAAGTGGGCAGTGCCACGCCCATAAAAAAGGTATTATTTTGAGTTACTTGCACTGGACTGATTTTTCTGACACTTTGCACACATATTGAGCTGTCATGACTATATAATTTCGTGATTAGAAAAGTGGGCAGGGCTTGGCCCATTAAAAAAGTTTTAATTTTAAGGTACTTTGACTGGACCGACTTTTCTGAAACTTTGCACACTTATTGAGCTGTCATGACTATACAGTTTCGTAATTAGAAAAGTGGGCAGTGCCACGCTCATAAAAAAAAATTATAATTTTTAAGTTTTTGTACTTGATATTCAATTAAAATTCAGAATGCATTTCGATTCATTAAGGGGCGTAGCAACGCGCGCCGGGATTGGCTAGTAATAAAATAATAATTAAATTTATATTCTTTTTAGTAAGCCGATATAAGGTTACTAATTCTTGGAGTACACATCAATGGAGGAACCTACTGTCCAAATTTTATATCTCTAGTTTTTTGCGATTGGGCTGTGCAATGATGAATCAGTCAGTCAGTCACGTTACTTATTTATAAATATATACTATAAACTAGTTCTGCGGTTTATACCATTTACAAAAGAGCACTCTTTGCATAACAATTTTTAACAACAATGTTGATTTAATATGTTTTTCTATTTGTTGTTTTGCGCATGTATTAGCAGCAACTTAAATGCGTATAACTTCTAAAATACTGAACCAATTTTAATAAGATTAGGATTGTGTAGAAAAAATTTTTTTTTAAATGATATACAGTGAACTCGCGATAATGTGAACTAATAAAAACCCAGGTAGTTCATATGTTTAAATTTGTTTATATTTTTGATTGTTGAAATTTGTAGTACCATTTCTTGAGTGTTTTTTTGTGCTACGAACTAATTAGTTGTCACATCCTTTAGTTTCTTAAGTTGCAAAATATCCGATTTCTCTTTTGTTTTTTGTTGTATGTAAATAAAATGTTTTCTATGCGTGATGGAAAACTACTGAATACTGACCCTCGTCAACAAAACTCAAAGGTTTTTGTTTTCATTTTTATTAATTAAGTAATCCCAAAAGTTTAATATGAAGCGAAAATTGCCAAAAAAAAAAATTTGTTTACTATTTAGAGCCCTCAAATTTGTTCACTACATAGAGAGTTCATGTAAAAAATAAGTTTTCATACACTTAGATAATTCACTATATTGGAAGTTCACATTACCGCGAGTTGACTGTATTTTTATACCCTTCACACAGTGAAAAAGGGTATATATAGGTTTGTCATTCCGTGTGAAATTTCTACAATTTTCATTTCCGACCCCATAAAGTATATATTTTCTGTAAGCTTATGAATAAGGGAGCTATTAAACTCTGTCCGTCTGTCCGTGTGTATGTTGAAATCAATTTTTTGAAGATCCACCGACATCGCTTGGACCCGGGTGAGGCATTAGAATATCAGAAATATTCGGGAGTAGATCGGTATTGAAAATTATAAACAACTGAGATATGGGCAAAAACCCACGGCCAACTCGTTTTTTTTAAACACAAAAACAATATACAACAACAACATACATACATACAAACGTGTATACTGGTTAGAGAAAACGTGGCATCGAATCCCAGCTGAGCCAAAAAAAATTTTTTTATATATTTTTTTTAATATTTAAAAATATTATTTATATTTTTATTATAATTTTTTTTTAATTTTTTTTTTAAATTATTTTTTTTTTAAATTTTTTTTTTATATTTTTTTTTTTAAATTTTTTTTTTATTTATTTTATTAAAACGTACATACGTAAATTTTTAATTTTACAATGGGATGTTTTTATATATGTATGTTTTTTATATCTGTATGTACGTATTTCATATGAGATGAATGGTGATACAAACTACTGTTATTGCATGACTACACGTTGTGAAGAGTATATAAGATTCGGCACGGCCGAATATAGCACTCTACTTGTTTTAATTTCTTTTTTATTTTTTTTTTATTTTTTTTTTTACTTTCTATTTTATATTTATTATTTTTATTATTTTTTTTAATTTTTTCATAACTTTTTTTATATTTTAAAATTTTTTTTTTATTTTTTTTTTAATTTTTTTTTATTTTCTTTAAAATTTTTTTATATTTTTTTTAGAACACATACGTAAATTTATAATTTTACAATGGGATGTTTATATATATGTATGTTTTTTATCTGTATGTACGTATTTCATATGAGATGAATGGTGATACAAACAATTGTTATTGCATGACTACACGTTGTTAAGGGTATATAAGATTCGGCATGGCCGAATATAGCACTCTTACTTGTTCATAATTAAATTGTGTGATGTGAGCGTAAACTGCGATTTGCCTATTAATATAAAATATAGATTTAAGACAAGGTTTTGATAACTGGGAGTTAATTCTTATTCTGTGAAACTATAAAATGAAAAGTTTTTATACAGTAAAATATGTGGTGGAACCATATTATATGATACGCAAAAACTTCTCATTTCATAGTTCCAAAGAACGAAAATTGACTGGTATAGAAATAAATTAATTTTGAAATTCTTATTTCAAACATAATAAATATATATGTATGTACGTTTATTATAATATTTTTATTCTGGCTCAAGTTCATTTCTTCTGTTATTTAAATTCCTAAAACATTATTAATATTAAATTAAATTGTAATCGTTTTAAGAATATTTTAAAAATTACTCCGATGATTTCCTACCACCAAATATAGTCAAGACGTATAACAATGGATTAATATTAGAATTTGTTTAAATTAAGACAATTTTTGATTAAATAAACATTAATTTCTTAGGACGGAAATTATTAAAATTTAGCTGCGATGCCTATTTCATCAAATATTTGCCTAATGAGACTATACCTTAAGAGTACAGTAAAAAGGCATGATAATCGGAGTGAGGAAAATACACAAGATATTTTTTAACCAGCAAAAAATCACCGTTAGCTAATGAAAACATTGTCCTTACGCTTTTAAAATAAGTTCGGCGAAAGGAAATAGTATATTATAAAAACGCTTTTCTTGAAAATAGTAAAATTATTCGTTTGTTTATATGAACGAAGCAGTCATTTTTAAAAACCTAAAAACCAACTTTGTGCGAAGTATTGCGGAGATACAGCCAAAATGCTTAGTAAATACGTGTCTATAACTATATGTGTTAGTAAAAATGTAGTATTGTCTCCATTTTCTTATTCGCAATATGTAAAATGTAAAAAATCTTTTCTTAGATTTTAACCTATAAATGGCGACGATATTAACGTTTTAGATAATACGTTTAATTTATATGACAGATTTTGTCATATAAACTCGATATAAATCGATTAACAATACCATTAGCCGGAAACAGGAACATTAAACTCCGGTAAACCCCAAGTACTGACATCGGCGAATAGAGATAATCGCAAAATTGTTTGTTAAAAGTTTAAAATTTTTTGTTTGCAAGCAAACTATTTACCTTCAAATATTTCAGAGCATCGGCGTAAGTCAAATTGACACAAAGCCTTTAACAACTAAGATATTAATTTTATTGTACCATTAATGTATGGTACAATGCAGAGTCAATTTAAGTGGTTATAAATTATAGAAAAAGTCAATATCACGAGTTTATAAATGACGATGTAAATTTGCATCTTTTCATCATATATGCATATGTATGTACAATATATCTTAATTTTGTTGCCTACTGTGATGAATTTATTGTTTATTCTTCTATTTGTTAGCAAATGAACAAATGAACTTAATTAAATTGTAAATAAATTTATCAAAATCAAAACAAGAGAAAAAAATATTTATTCAAAATTGTTTTTATAAATTGATTGCGTTTATATTGTTAAGATTTATATGTATCAAGTGAAGCATTGATTGTAATGCGTCGTACGGATGCAATTTCAGGAATGTCGAAAAAAATAAGAACAAAAAATTGTCGTTTTCAAATGGGTCAAAAATTATTTGTTAAAAAATTATTTTAATTGATTGAGTCAAAAAGATCGTGATATAAATAGACGTAAAAGAGAAATTTTTTATTGAATAATTTTATATATAAATGTTCAATAATAACAAATAATGATGGCAGAATTTCTTATAAAAATGTTATTTATGTTTTAATTTTTCATAACAGAGGCGCATAAAATAAGACTTTTAATGTTGGCTTTGTCTGTTACTTATTCGTAAGTTTCACGATATTGGTGGTCAATTCACACCATCATGTGTCCAATCATGTCATGTAAAATTCAGCACTAGCGCCGTCCTGTCTAAACCATATGTATTTAGTGTTCATATTATTCAATTAAGTCTTAAAGAAGTAAGTGATCATTGACCTATAGCTCTCGCCATTACTGGTAATGACATGGACAAAGTCGTTCTCAAAGAAATATGGATCGATAACACCGCTAGTCCAAATTTCACAACAAATAGTATCTTTTTTTGGGATGAATATGAAGGTTTTGGGTCTCATGAGAATTAGTATTGTCCATAATTCAATAGTTTTATTTATTCCAGAAATGGGTATCTTCGTCGAAGATGATTTTTTATATGAAAAAAACAACCATTTTAATAAAGCTGCAATTCAACTAAATAAATGACAGTCAATTCCACAGATGCAGCTTGTTAAAATATTTGTATTTAAAGTTAGGCAATATTACGTCGCAAAAAAATATTATATTCACTTTTATTAAGCTGAAATATGTTTACCTTCGTATATTTTTCTGACGGTTCAAACTAAAAGTATTATATTTATTTAGAACCGATTTACTCATATAAACTAGGATCATAAAAAAAATTATACTTTTTATACCCTTCACACAGTGAAAAAGGGTATATATAGGTTTGTCATTCCGTGTGAAATTTCTACAATTTTCATTTCCGACCCCATAAAGTATATATTTTCTGAAAGCTTATGAATAGGGGAGTCGATTAAGCCCTGTCAGTCTGTCCGTCTGACCGTCTGTCCGTGTGTATGTTGAAATCAACTTTTTGAAGCCCCCCGACATAGGTTGGACCCGGGTAAGGTATTAAAATATCAGAAATATTCGGGAGTAGATCGGTATTGAAAATCAGAAACATCGGTACATAAACAACTGAGATATGAGCAAAAACCCACGACCACCTCGATTTTTTTTTCACAAAAACAACATTACAACAACAACATACATACATACAAACGTGTATACTGGTTAGAGAAAACGTGGCATCGAATCCCAGCTGAGCCAAAAAAATTTTTTTTTAAATTTTTTTAAAATTTTTTTTTTTTTTTTTGTTTTTTTAAAATACATACGTGAATTTTTAATTTTACAATGGGACGTTTTTATATATGTATGTTTTTATATGTATGTACGTATTTCATATGGGATGAATGGTGACACAAACCACTGTTATTGCATGACTACACGTTGTGAAGGGTATATAAGATTCGGCACGGCCGAATATAGCGCTCTTACTTGTTCCATTATCACTTTCTAACGTTTTAGATTCTATAGGTTAGATTTTTAAATAGGGAAGCTTTTTACATATAATTTATAATTTTATTATTAAAAAAAATTTAAACAAATATCATTATAAAACATTGTTCATATAAAATCCGGATAATATTTACATTGTCGTTATAACTAACAACAATATAATGGAAATCCCGAATATTTTAATTCCACTCGGAACACAGAACTGTTACGGTTGTAATTTTTGTTTAATATAAAAAATCTTTAGTCAATTGAAAAATATTTCTACGAGTGTGTAAAGAGTACTAAAAACTCAAGAAAAAAAACAAGTAACAATGCTATATTCGGCCTTGCCGAATCTTATATACCCTTCACAACGTGTAGTCATGCAATAACAATTGTTTGTATCACCATTCATCTCATATAAAATACGTAAATACATGTAAAAAACATTAATATAAAAACATCCCATTGTGAAATTATAAATTGAGTTTACGTATGTACATGTTTCTAAAAAAAAATTACAAAAAAAATATATTAAAAACAAAAAGAAATAATAAAAAAAACTTTAAAAAAAAATTAAAAAAATTTTTTTTTAAAAAAAATTAACAAAAATATATATAAAAAAAATAATAAAAATATATAAAATAAAAATAAAATTTTTTTGGCTCAGCTGGGATTCGATGCCACGTTTACTCTAACCTGTATATACTATGTATGTTGTTGTTGTAATTGTGAAAAAAACGAGGTGGTCGTGGTTTTGTGCTCATATCTCAAAAAGTTACCGGGCGATTGTGCTGAATTTCAATAGCGATTCATTCCTGGATATTTTCAAAAGATTTATACCATACACAGATCTGAGGAACATATAGTTGCTTCTAAAAGTTGATTTCAACCAACACACGGACAGACGGTCAGGGCTTAATCGACTCCTCTATTCATAAGCTTTCAGAAAATATATACTTTATGGGGTCGGAAATGAAAATTGTAGAAATTACAAACGGAATGACAAAGCTATATATGTATACCCTTGTGCACCACAGGTGAAGGGTATAAAAAATAAAATGTGTACAAACTCTTGAAAACTCGTTGTTTCCGTCTTCGACCAAGTTAAAAAATATTATGGCCAAATAAAAATTATATACTATTTTTCTAAAAAAATTCCTAAATTCGGGCTTTCAAGGTCATATGTTTCATTATTTTAAAATAAAAATAAAAGATTATTTATTTTATTTTATTATCCGACGTTTCGTTGGTATTTTCCAACTTTTTCAGGTATTCATTTATTAAAATCAATAATCTTTAAAATTTAACATTCTTTAAAATATCACAGATGAGTATAAAGTGGACAATACACAAAACTTAAACTGAATAAATTAAAAAAATGTTAAAGTATAATAGAAATATCACAGCCAATTAGTCAAACAATCGTCGTCATTAAACTAAAACTAAAAAATTTACAAAATTATGTTATTAATTTGGAGTATGTATGTAGCGAAGATTTTGCAAATTTTTGTTAAATTTTTCTAATGCAACAATAAATTAGTATCAAAATGATTTTTTCTCTAAATTAATATTTTAACTTCAGTAAAACGGATTTTGCTTGAACAATATTAAAAAAAAGTAAATTTATAAGCACCTATAAAATTCTTTTTGTGTTTGTTTTACCTTGAAGTAATAAAATTAAGGAATTTTATTAGTTTTTTTTTAAGAGCACAAAATATTTTATGATAATAGAAAAACTTTAACAAAAGTGGCAAGCGTTCATTGTATGTGTTTTATTCCACTAAGCGCTAATGTTAAAGCGACAAAACTCAACAAGACCGTGAACGTTTATGTTATGCACGCCACCCTGTGCCGCCCTGTTTTTTCAATTTCTTTCATACAATTTGTATGCGGACGACAATTTTTGACAGGTAAAAAACGCTTGCCGCTATTGTTTGTGTTTGACTGTATAAGAAATAACTAAAATTATAGGAACTAGTTTAGACTTAATGTTTATACAGAAAACAATGAATATATCGAAAAATTTAGGCGGCGAGAAAAATTATCTTTAAATAGTAAGTTGATTGAAAATTTTTCAAAGTTTATTGAAACTTTTTAAAAGAATTTATTACAGTTTTTAAAATATATGCTTTTTTTATGCTTCGATCTTGATTAATCTATATATATAAAAGGTGTCCAAATTTGAAGTATTAATGGTCAATGGATTGCTACAGGAAGATGATCCGAAAATTTTTGATTTAGACGTAGAGAATATGTGATTTCATTGATGGTGCCCCTTCTAACACATCAAGAAAAACAATGGATCTTTTAAAAGAAATTTTCAAAAATCGTATTACTTGTCGTAGTGAAAAGTAAATTGGCCACCAAGATCGTGGGATTTGACACCTTTAGACTTTTGTGGGGTTTACATCAATATTCTGACAACAGCTTAGAAGCAACATTATTGAGCAGATATCAACCATTGACAACAGCTCTTTGAAAAACGTGATTGAGAATTTTGACCGACATAATTTTTCATTTTTAACTGCAACCTATTTGTAAAAATAAAATAAAAATATTATTATAATTTTAAAAAAAATAATTTTTTTAAAAACAATTTATATCTCAAATTTGAACACCCTTTATAAAACACAATTGCCGCATGTATGCAGGAGTATAACTTGAACACGGCAAAACCGATTCCGTTAATTAATTTTCTGTTATATTCGAAATTACTAAGACAAGGTCTGCAAAAGAAACAGATAAAAAAAAAACAATAAGAACATAGGGCGTGGCATCCCCAATACAAAAAAAATATATTTTAAAGGAATATTTAGCAACTATAGTTGCAAATATTTTTAATTTCATTTAAGAGGATATTTAGGAAACTATATTTACAAGTGTCTCTATTTACCATTAGTAAATTTTAGCCGTGTGAAGTCGGGTTGGGTCTCTAGTATGACATAAAACGTGTTCCATTTGTATAGGAGGTACCCTTCGTGGGCATGTTATCTTGGCCGAGTGTTCATGACGTAATGTTGTTGCTATTCAGGGTATTAAAGTGCTACCAACATCTATGAACATAAAGAGGTTAATGAGACTCAGATGCCGATGAATTGATCTATGCACAATGAGAAGAATCCTGGACCTCGTATTTAAATAGGTTAAGGAGACTTAAATCGCAATAGAGTAAGGATCATAAGTAGGCAAGTGTGTACGCTATGGAGGACCTCAGTTCAACAAAGATGCTAGCGATTACGAAGGACTGTGCGATTAGAATTGTCAGCAATGTGAAATCGTTTTCTATTCCCGCGTCTGTAATAGCGCAGGAATTATTGAAGGAAGCGATGCTGATTGGTAGCCTTGAAATCACTGTGAAGCGAAAGTATCGAAAAGGCACCCGAAATAAAAGTGATCGTCTTCAATATTTTCTTATTACATATACATATATGAAAGGTACTCCGCCCACCTTAAATATATATAACCCATGTATATTCAGGATGTACATTTATGCCATTGTTAAAAAAGTTAAAGTTAACGGATGAATAGTTTCCGAAATAAATCAAGACGTACAAACAAGCATTTCGTTATTATATTGGCCTAGTAAATATATGATGTAATATCATCCGGCATAAGTTTTTGCATTAGTAGTCAAAATTGGGTCCTGTAGACATTAAGTTCCGACATAGTCAGACATGTCGTTCATGTTTTGCCTCATACATAGCTGCTTTCCTTATAAGGCTGACATGTGGTAAAAAGAATGTAACCTTGCGGTGACTTGATCGTGAACTCATTCGATTAAAATTCATTTATAACAACTCTTACATATTAGCTTTGTTATTCCAATAAAAAAGTAATAAATTTTTTTTTTTAATTTTTTTTAATTCAGTCCTAAAACTAATTTATCTTAATTTTAATTTCATATTTTTTTATATTTACAATGCTGTATCCATTTTAGTTAATAATTTAAATTTATTGCTAAAACATATTAATAATACTCGTATATCATAAAATATGTGTGGGTTTCTGGTCTTCTTCCCGCAAAATTTCCTTAAAAACTCATCACACTGGCCAACTTAATTAATTATTAATCTATACATTTTAAAAACAACTGACATATATTTCTAAAAACACATTTAGAAAAAAATTACTCGCATATAATAAACATTTCTAAAACACCAAATCATCAAACATAAAATAAGTTTTAAATTTTTAATAAAAATAAATCCTATTTTATAGAGATTTAAGGTTTAAATTATACTTCATAACTAATAAAAACAAAGATTTTAAACTACTTAAATTTGTTTTAAAAAATTGTGTTAAACAAAATAATTAAAATCGTATTAAAACAATAAAAACTTTATTTGTAAAGCTTGGTTGGCATTTATAATTTATTCACTACAGACAAAACAAGTGTTTTGATAAATAATAAAAATGTAAATAAAACTGGGTGACTCATTAAACTGCCGGTTGTTTTTTTTTTAACTTATCTTTAAATGATTAACACTATATACTTTTGTTGTTTTATTGTATTTTTCTTAAAGACATGGCACTTTGAAACATTTACGTATGTTTTTACAACAGAAATATGTATGTTACAGGATTTTTTTTTATTATTTCATTTTCTTTTTGTAGCTAAAAGTGATAAGGAACGTTTTCACAGTGTTTGTTTAAGTACAAAGCATAACATATTAAGTTATTTTCTATCTTAATGATTTTAAGTCATTAAATGAGTTTAAATAAAACTAATGACACTTTTTTGCATATGTCTTGAGTTTTTCAAAGATAAAGATTCATTCCAAGAAAAGTTGCTTAAACGAATTTGTTTAAATGTCAAGTTGATAAAATCAAAGACAGTGTAAACTTGAAACTTAAATATACTGAGTTGGACTCTATAATTCTTTAAAATAATTTGAAGGCTAAATCATTACAAATACCTTTTTAATTTATAATAAAAATTACTGCATTTTCAACACCAAAATTTTTGCTAAACTTCAGCTCATCTGGAACAAAAACTCCTTATTGAATTAAATTAGTATACATTATCTTAACTAACAACTTCTAACTTAGAATAATTTAGGATAAATTTTTTTAATATTTAAGCAATCACTAATAATAAACTTGATGTGAATAATGATATAAAAATTCAAAATGTTAAAACGAACTGATATAATAGCTAATAATTAGTAAAAATAAAATAAAAAAATCCTTATTAATTCTATTTATCACTTTTACTGTTATTTAATTCAAAAATCTATATTATTACTTTTAACTGTAGAACAGTTATATCTAAAATAAAACTTAATTTGAAAATAATAAAAAAGGAACAGGCTCTTTAGCATATTTTAATAAACTTCTAATTGAAATTCTAAATTGAAACATTTAAATAATTGAAAACTCTTATAAAAAAAACGTCTTTTATTTCCCTCTACTAATTTAACTTTAAACGCACACTGTGAAATCGTTCCTTATACTTAATGGTAATTAAAGCATTTTAGGTTTTATTTAAAACTTTTAAGAAATTCTCCACATATGCTTCATCCGTGCCTTTGTTGTGCTCATCATTTAAAAGATCACTTATAGAATAAGCTGACAAAGGTCGTGATAAGCGGCGTTGCGATAAAATATCATCGATAGAGGTAACAGGTGAGTGGGAAGTGCAACTAGGATACAAGAAACCATCAGAATTTTCGGCACTCTTGGCAATGGCTACAAAGAGATCTTCTAGACTAGTGTTCATATTAAGTACAGGAGCATTTCGTAGCAAAGGCGATGCAAGGGATGCCGGTGAATTGCACGAACGTGGTGAGGACAATGGTGATGAGTGAGCTGGTGAAACCGTTGAGGGTGTGGCAGAGTTACCATTTAGTATTAAACTATTGGGTACTTGTCGGTTACGTCTTTGTATGGGTATAGGTTCACTGCGCCAACCTATATTATGCAGCTCGTTGTGATCTTCACCAGTCATTTGGTTTAAGATATTTTGAGAGTTTTCATTATTCTCTTCTAATTCCTGTGCTAGCTTCGAAAGTCTTCGCAATGACAAGTTATCCTTTTTGATAGGACTTGCATGGGGTTGAGTGTTGTGTTCTTGATTTTTGTGAAAACTGTCTTCGTCATCAAAGTCCCTGGAACAACGACGAAAATCTGAAGGTAATACTGTGGGAGTTACACGATTAATTTTCTTTTGTACTCCACCACTTTCAAACATTTTAGCGATTTTACAAACATTTGTATTTGTGTGTACTTGTCTTTTGTAAATATTGTTCGGTTCATCAGGAGTTATGGCTGATGTATGTGTGGCTTTAGCCGCCTGTTTTTTGGGATATACACGAGTTACTGCTTTTCGTGGTTTTTGTTTGGGTAGGGGGGAATCTCTTGATTCTGTCAAAACATGACAACATATATCGGGCGCATAACAGCGATGCCACTTATTGCGATTCGATTCATAGTCGGCTTTGGCGAATTGATTGATTTTACTTAAAGATTTCGGTATAAGTGTTAGGAATACAAAGGTGTATATTATATATGGTAAATAATACCAGACTGTTTCCAAATATTCCACATACTCCATTATTTTGTTATTATTTTTTTTATCGGTATGTTTAAAATTAATTTTTTGTTACTTTGTTTTTAAGTATTAGAAATTAGTAAGTCTTTTGAAAATGTTCACTTTTTAGCATTTGTTTTTGATATAGTTTTTCGCTTTTGTTCGTTTTAAAGATTTTTTATAATGTTTTTTCTTACAGTATTCATATATTTTATTTTATTTTTCTACAAAGGTATTTTTTGATATCACATTTATTAATTTGGTAGTTGTGTTGCAAAGTATTGTTGCTAATTAAAAGTTCAACAATATTATAATTTATTAATAAAAAAAGCCCCCAAAATTTGGAAAATTCGTTTGTTAAAAGTTGCTTCACTACGCGTTTTGAAATAATATTCTATTAACAATTATTTTATATTTTTAGTTCGGCTTTTCAAACAAATACAAGGGAAAATTTTTAAAATGTTTAATCTGAAGTCTTTGAAGACAAATTTTAATAACTTACTAAACCTAACTTCATTCTGTTACTATATTGCATAGCAAGCTCTCAGACACACAACTTTAGTTTGACTTATTTCTTAAGTTCTCTTTTAAATTTTTTTTGTGCTTAGACACAGAAATTTTTATTTGACAAATTTTAACTTGTGAGCCTATGTTATCATGTGTGTTTGTGTTAATAAAAATGTACGAATAAGTACAATCTAGGGTGATTGAACGGTTAGTATTCGAATGGTTTTTAACCGGTTTTTTCGAAGCCGAATATTTTAAAATGCGCATTTTTCAAATATCGAATAAACCGGTTATTTTGATACAAACCGGTTATTGTTATAAGCTGAACAGTACTATTAAATATATGCACACACCAAAATGCCCTACAAAAGTCAATCACAAAGAACACATTTTGGAGAATTTGTGTTAAGTGATCTGAAAGGCTAAAATGATTACTTGGTGCTTTATATTCTAAAGGTCCAACATGTACGCTAAAGTGAAAGGTCATTTTCAATGTTAAGTTTTATAAAAACAAAAGAAAAAAATAGATAAACATACTTCAAAACATTTATTTATTATTTTAATTGAATAATGTGGTCTCACATATAAACCGGTTAATCGGTTATTTTATAAATGCTTAACAGAAAACTGGTTTTTTAAACAGCAACTATTCGGAATATCTGAAAATCGGTTTTTAAAAAACAAGTAAATAATCGATCTCGCTAATACTATCTGAAGTTTGCAAACTTTAATCTGCCTGTATGAAAGCTGTCATACATCGAAATGCAAACATTCTTTGTGGAGCAAAAAATGTTTGCATTGTTTGCTCAACAAAGATTATCTTTTGTACTATTAGTATTTCAGTAGTAAAAATCGGTAAAAATTTTATACAATAGTAACTTTATTTCTTCCTTAACTACTGCTACCTTTTTAGCAGTACGCAAGTGAAAGGCATGTTAAAGCTGTTGCTGGTAAAAATGGCTTATTAATGGCAAAATAGAGACCTACGAAGTAAATTTTAGCAGATGTTATTTAGGTTTATAAAATATTATTACATTTAACGTTTTATTTAAAAATTTAGAGGTCGTAGGCTGACATTGTTTTCATGTGAGAACGATGGTGAGATTCATTAGCAAAAAAAGTTTTAAGAGTTCTTAGTTGTTTTAAGGTCAGTTGAGTTTGGCAATTATTTATGAATGTGCTTATGATCAATATACAGTTCTGCATGAATTTTAGATTTTCAAAAGGAGTATGTGTGAAAAATCAACCTAATATTGAATATTGTTTCAATTTATTTTGAAAATCGTGTTTCAATTCATGGACGCTACCATGTGCGATATTTGCAATGTTATATCTGGGCTTTGACAATTTTTTGTTCAAAAGAGATTTGCCATCCACAACATATTGTTGCAAGTACTTCGCAAACAAAAATGATTTAGTCTTAGATCATGTCATTTAAGGCCTCTGTATTCTTTTTTTAGGATTATGTTAACCAACCAGCAGCTTTGAACCAATTAAAGCAAAATTATGCATGGCGAAATATAGCCCAAAATTATAAAAAAAAAAATCAAGAAATCGACTTCCAGAATGCACTGTTGCCGGGACAGGCTCAGCGCTCAGATGCCTGAAATCATCTTCAAACATTATTGCCATAAAATTATCTGTTAAATAAAGTCAGTATCTTGTAAACATTATTCTGTTGTATTTTAATTTTTATGAACTTTTTCAATTTGTATTATATTTTAAATTTTTGGCTATAAGTTCAATGTGATAACGACAAGAATATTAAGGAAAAATGAGTCATCCGATACTAGCTGAGTGGAATGCATTTTCGAAACCAGCTACGGTTTCATCATCAGCACTCTTTTGATCAGAACTACAGGTGTTGTGTGTAAATATCAACTATTTAACTCTTCTGTTTTATTTAGAAGTTCAACGTTAATATAAGAACAGTGTGTTTACAGACACCAGTCCAAATACTTTTCTTTCCATAGTGGTGTAGAAGGGCTTAAGAAGTTGAAATTACCAGATTTTGAACTTAAAATCCGGTTATAAATTGAAAATTCGAAATCTTATAACACGCAAATAAATTCGCAAGCCATATTTAAAATTTCGCGCGGACGAAATGATAACCATCCATATAAAGCGCAGTCTAAAATTAATATTTTCTAGAGCAGGCGTGAACAAGACATATTGAACATTTATATTTTCCATTTTAAACTTTAAAAGAAAAATATTGAAAAAAGCACACAATTTGAATGACAAAAAATTAAAATTTATTCTCACTGCACTACAATCATTTGATCAGTTGTGAGTAAGTGCAAAAAAGATATAATTTTTGTTTGACATTTAAGTTAAGTAAAACACGTTTATTCACACATTAATAAATAAGAAGACAAATTTTTCTGGTTTAAAGCCGGTAAGAATAAGTTGTTATCAATTTAAACAATTAATTAACTAATATATATTTAAACGCCAAATAGAAACTTGCATCTGTTAATGAATCATCATTAATACAGAAGGAATAAAAACTTATGCAATTTTGTTTTCTTTTAATTAATTTTATTGCATATTTGTAGATATGTATGTATGCGTTTTTTAACTGTTATAATAAAACTGGACAAAGAATTTAAAGTGAATAAAAAAAAACTGTTTTATTTAAAAACAAAACACTTGTTTATACATAAAAAATTCACGACAAAGGTTTTTTTGTACATATAAAAAAATACAATAAATAATAAAATTTGTTTTTTTTTTAAAAGCTTTTTTTATTGTGCGAAAATATTGTTGAACTTTTTTTTTTATTAAAAAAAAATATTTTGAGGTAAAAATAGTTTCCGTTAATATTTGCCTCTTTTGTATTATCTACTATACTTTTTTATAAAAAATAAATTTCTGTTCATGAGATCACTTTTTATATAATAAAAATGTGGAATATTATATAGTTTTGCATGTTCATATTTTTCTGCAGATTTAAAAACATATATTTTTTTTAAATAACTAAGCAGATATAAGAAAATTCACGTTTATTTTTATTTTGCTTTTTTCTTTCTTTAAACGCTTTTTTTCTACCGCAGCGTAAAACGGTCGTTGCTTTTAAATCGAATGTACAGCGTTGACTAAAATTTATTTTAAAATGTTAAACCAAAATATTAACATTAAAAGCAATAGATAGGAAGATTGTCTTTTTGATGGGGGGGGCGAAATTTTACTGTAACAGTACGAGAGTTCAGTCATTGATTAACAGAGACGATCCCCCTTTTAAAATGAAAGAGAGATTAATTATTTGTATTTAACATTTTTCTCTCGGCGTTTTTTTATATTTCAGTTATTTTGTATCAGTGATGGTATATGAAAATTTCAGTCTTGTGCCAAAATTTTAGCTAAAAAGTGCCAAAACATTTTAAAAAGTGCCATATCAAACATATACACATATCCATGGTGTAATTACATAAGGTGATAGCGTAAAGGAGAGTGATTTTCGGCTCTCTTTTTTTATGTATGAAGTTTGACAATATCCGGAGTTGAAATCATTTTGTTAATATGTAGTTTGACGTACTCCAGAACACAAACAAATTGTCAGCTGGACTGGCAACGCCACTTTGTATAAGTGTACCCTGCACATATCTACTTATTTAAAAAAAATAAATTCATTTATTCAGTTTCATTATTATATACAAAAAAATTTCCAAACTTTAATAGTTTAAAAATTTATACAGATAAATTATATTAAATTTGGTTGAACTTCTTTAAGCAGAGTCTGCACACAATTATTCTTTTCCATCATAACCGAACAGTTATCCGATTAAATTGTTTATAGGAATTTCATTATCATGTAAAATGTTCATAATAGCATTACATATCGATTGAGCGGAACCATCAGGTATTGATCAGGTACTTGAAATAAAGTCAAAAATCGATTAACACACTTTCCAACATATAAACGTACTAAAATAACCAAATTTTTTGAAGCTGTGCAGTTCGTAGTTTTGCATTTTAGTACTTACAACAGGAAGAAAAGGCATTTATTTCTTTTTAATAAGAAATATATATCTTAAAAAGTAAGTAAAATTATATTTTTTTTATTGTTTGAAAAAGTGCCAAAATTTTATTGAGCGTGCCATCGTGCCATTAAACAAATAATAGTGCCAAAAATGGCACGATTGTGCCACTTTTGCCAACAGTGTTTTGTATGTTTTGGGGACTGTTTGTGTATCTGATTGTAACAGTTATAAGCAGTGTTGCCGGAATCACGATTCTGTTTTACACAACAACAACAAAAATTTAATTATTATAAAAAAAAAATAATCTATGTAATGCTAAGTCATATTATTTGATTCTGTTATTTTAGATATCATTATGAATCACTTTCCATTTTAGTTTTTATATTATCCTTAGTGAATATCGATGGTCACAAGTAGAAAAGCCCTAACTCGTATTTTCTACGAAATTTAGTTTTCCAATTATTCCAATACATTTCACACAAATACACAAAAATTCAATGCAATAGTATCAAAAATAAAAATTTTACAAAAGAAGCTACATTATGATAATAAGGTTTTTATTGCGTTTTTAGCTTCTTCTGTAAAGTTACAATTATTTGAGTTAGGGCCTTTCTACTTGTGACCAACGATATGTAGGTATCTTATAAATATACAAAAAGGCAAGTCTATTTTTTGTTACGTAGTTTAAGCTCACATTACACCGATTTAAATAAAAAACATTACAAAAGGTAATTTTTCTTTAGATATAATCTAAATCAAATTGGTTCGTATAGTGAAATTACGGTCAAATATTCATGCATTGATGTTTTATTTTCTTAGAAAAAAATGCTACTAGAAATGGTATAATCTATTTAAAAGTTGCCCTAAATCGTCACAAAATTCTCAATTTTGTACAATCGCTCAGAACAACTGCAATAATGAATATTAAGCGTTTTAAAAATTAAAATAAATTATTTGCTTTTTAACACAAATTTGTGCTTGTAACAACAAATGTTAACAAATTGATATTATATTATTTTATTAAAAAAATAATAATAAATAAACAACAACTGCTTTTGAGATTAACCATTAACCCGGGCAAAAGGGGCAATATTTTTGCCGTTAGTGAGGTCAAATTATTAGAACAAAATAGGCCGCACTCTAAAGAGCAAACGTTTTTTAAGTACTTCTTGCATGCGGGGCAAAAACGTTGTATTTTTCGAGATAAAAAATCACTATTAGATAAATTTGATGAGTCCTAATTTGTATATTGACAACAATTGATTCTACAAAAAAACGTTAAAAATATCAAATAAAAAAAAAAAAAAAAAAAATTAAATTAAATTTTTAATTTGTTCCAATTTCGGTTAGTTATACAACAATTGGCAACACTGACTGTAAGTAAAATAACTGGTTCATATTTGTTATTTTACTTAGTAGTTATTGTTTTTGTTTTTATTTTTATTAAAACATGTGTTCCGTAATGCACTTAAATGCAATGGGCAATTGTAAAAGTCAAGATTTTGAAGTTGTCATTAAGCTGGTTCTGCAACAAATTTCTCTTAAATATTTCAAGCCAAAGAGAGTGATAATGTTTATATTAATCACTTTTAAAAATATGCCAGTAGAAAATTTCTAAAATCTAGTTGGCTCTAAATAGAACGTAATTTAATATTAAATTGTATGTATAGGCGAATTCATACAGTTGAAATTATCGGCCCAGCTGATGGGGAAGCATAATGTCAAAATTTGTTAGATTCGCCTTGATTTCATTTATTAATACAGGAAAGAAATATGAAATTTTAATTTCGGTATTTTGTCTTTTTTAAATTTTAACTTTTAAATGCTGGTACATTAAAATTAAATTCGCCTTGCATATATTTAAATATATGTATGTATATGTAGATATATACATATTTTACAAACCGAAAACATATAAATATTGAAATATATATATTTAATTGTTTGATCAAGGCGTCGTATTACCATTTTGACTTAGTTTTCTAAAATTGTTATGCTATTATTATTCGAACATTTTATTAAATTATCGTAAATTATTAATTTCGGTCTCAGTTCATTCAACTTTCTAAGACATTTTAAAATTAAGAATACTTAAATATATTCCGCTATTAGCAGAGTGGAATAATACCTTTTCAAACTAGCTAACGATTTCATCATCAGCACTTTTGGTGCGTATAATTATATTACATTTAAAACTACTGTTTATGTAATAATTGAATTGAATTGAATGATATTAGAAAATGGGAGGCATAGCATTTCTTTTTTAAATTTTAATTCAAAAATGTTTTAGAAACTATTACTAATAAATTAATTTTCTAAATTTAAAATGGTTTAAAACTGTTACAATGAAAGATACATCATTTTTATTTTCTTATTTTTAAAAATATATAAAATAATTGTTTAAAATTTTAATGGAATTTGAAAATGTTTCAAAAATTCTTTAAGAAATTTCATAACAAAAATTATTTTTCAAAACATTTCTATATTGAAAGAATTTTCTTAACATTTTCTATAACTAGAGAAATTTTTAGACTTTTTAGTATAGGAAGAGATTTTGTAAAAGAAATCTAGCGCAGAATTTTTAGAACATTTTCCAATACATATGGAGAACTATAAGTGAATTTTGTACAAGCAAATCTATAAGAATTTTTTAAAATAGAAAAGTAGTTTTGTAAGTATTAAATTTAAAGAATTTTTTTTTTTATAAATTAAACTTAAAAAATGTTTTGAGAACTTAAAAAAAGTAAAAAATAGTATTTTAAAAAAAGCTTTTTTAAATAGTTTCTATAAATAAATTATCTCTAACCCCTTTCTATTAATTTATAATATTTAATTAAAAAAATTTCGAGATAATTTTAAATAGAGAAATTTGATTTACTCATAATTTATTTTCATAAATTTCTGTTATCCAAAAATTGCATTGTTTAAATGTGTGTGTCTTTAATGAGACCAAATACCGGTCTAAATATTGTTTTCTCGAAGGTCACCCACCCAGTCGTACATACATACACACATAAGTAGATGCATTATTTTTTTGCGGAAAAAATACACATCAAAAACAAAAGTCTTCTTTAAACAATTGAGAAGGTGAACAACGAAAGTATCAGATTTATTTTACAACAAATGTTTCACTCTTTATGTTGTTGTTTTTGATTCTTCTGCTGCAATAAATTACGTTTTTACACAAAGTGTTGATTTTCATACAAACAACATCGAGTAAATGATTTTTTGTTTTTCGTGTGTAAATTTTAATTATTTTTATTATATGTGTGTCATCTTTCTTAAATTGCATTTAATAAAGATAATTTTATTAAAATATAACAACAAAAATAAACACAACTAGACAATTTAAATGGTTAAAAAAAATAATACGAAAAACAAAAATTAATATATGTATGTATAGTGTTCTACATTTAAATATTTTGTATGCAATAAAGTATATCTATTTAATGCATTTGTTAAAGCAATTAATCGTTAAGATTTTGATTTAAACTATGAATAATTCTATTAAAGAAAATGTTTTGTTGCACGAATTTCGCTTTGCTTACATGAAAGACCTTGAAAAAGTTGTCTTCTTCAATTTTATCTAATGCAGTTTAATAAAATTTATACTTAATCTATATTTGGTAAATTCAGAAGGTATTCTAAGTGTCATATCTGTAAGTCATAGTTATTTAAAAATTTAAACAGGATTAAAATGTTAACAATAAATACAAAAAAAAAAAATTAGATAATTATGACAATACGACATGATAGTACTTCTTGTGAATACAACAATTTTTAAATTGTTTATAAGAATTTATAAGCTGTCTTTGTTTTTAATATTATTTAGTTTAATTATTATGTACATAATTATGTTTTTATTGCAGGTTTATTTGTACACAAAAAAAAGATAATTTCTTTTAATATTTTGTACCTTTTTTTGTGCATAACAATTTAAACCATCGAAAATATATGAGTATTACATGGGCGCTAAAGTAAGCAATGATTATTTTGATTTATACATATAATTTTTTTTAAATTAAAAATTTATTCATAAAAAAACTTTGCCCATATAGAAAATAGTTAAATTTAAACACAAACCTTTTATGGAAGGTGGGAAATCTCACATTAATTTTCTGGTATTGAATCTGATGTATTAAAAATTTCCGTAGGTTTTTTAGTTCGAACACAATTCTGATTTCATACGGGCAGATGGATTGCGATTGTGGGGTTTTTGCCAATGATTTTCTTGTAATGGGTATAAAAATTCACACCCAGCAAACAATAGAGAATTATTTGAAATCAAAATTTTCCTTAAATGGTAAACGTTATTGTATGTTAAATACATTTAAACATTTTACAAATTGTTGACCAATTTCGACCACTAAAGGTCCACTAGTTTATAAAAAAAAATACTGTAAATTCTACTTGTAGACAAAATTTCAATAATTTGTCTGTTAATAAAAAAAATTTTTTTTTAAATTTTATGTATTTATGAATATTTATCGAGAACATTTATTTTTAATTTTTTTTTTGTTTTGTTTATTAAAATGTCTAGCAAAAACTTCACAATTGTAAGAAATTCGTAAATATATGTAAATAATTGTTTACAAATTCGCTATTTGAAAAAAAGTTGTAATAAAATATTTTTTTTTTTTAATTTTAAATGCATGTATTAATTTATAGAATACAGTGCACTCGCGGTAACGTGAACTAAGTAATTAAAACCTAAGAAGTACATGCTAGCGAAATTCTTAGCGATTGACGAATTTCATGAACAGATCCTAAAATTTTTCAATATAAACCTGTCTTTTACACTCTTGAATATGAAGTTCTTTTATTAATATTTTTATTACTTAAATATAAATATTATTAATTGAAATTCATTACAAAGGTCATGAGATTTCTTTTTGCAAACTATCTAAAGTGCCTGCCTTTTCCATTACTCCAAACATTTAGATCTTTTTACACTCATGCCGATTGATTCAGCTCTTCAGTGTTGTCTAAATGCTTAACAAAACATATGCAAATTGTTCACGTTATAGAGCTTTTGCAGTTTGTTCACGTTACAGAGTAGTCAACGTTAACAAAGATTGTTCATGTTAAGCTGTGTTCACGTTAGACGGTGTTTTCGTTATTGCAAGTGCACTGTTTATTCAAATAGACCTGAATATTAAGCACTTTAAATAAAACATTAGCAAATAAAAAAATTGTCATATATCGCGTGTTCCAAAACTAATGCAAAATTTAAGGTTGTCGCAATTTCTGAAGTAAAGAGTTGACAACCCTAAAAACTGTGTTTTTGTTTCTATTAAATTCAAATCTTGTTTTAATTATGGGACACCCATTATTTTAATCAATTAAAAAACACAAATACTAAATTTTTTATTTGAAAAAAAATTTTTTTTTAAAGTTTTTTATTAAAGCAAATTATTTTGTATTATTTAAAACCTGTTTTTTTTTGCAGATTACCGTTAAAATTGCTCTCTGACATTTGTTAAAACACGAAAACTTAAAAATTATGCATTTTATTACCGTCAAAACGCAACTACAATGAGTCAGTCATTGGAAGAATGTTGTAAGTTATAAACAAAAGTCTACGAACGGAATTGTCGAAATTGATTGATAATGTAACAGAGGTACAAAAGGAAAAGTATTTAAAGAGAAGAGATAATCAAACCTTTTAAAT
The DNA here is from genome assembly GCA_941918925.1 of Phyto melanocephala. NCBI lineage: Eukaryota > Metazoa > Arthropoda > Insecta > Diptera > Rhinophoridae > Phyto > Phyto melanocephala. The sequence goes on along the minus strand of OW799235.1, from coordinate 108,737,421 downwards.
ACGTTTTTTTGCTCTCCTGAAAAATTATTATTTTGTCATTTGCAACGTTATTCGTGGCGATCCTTTTATTATAGTTCTATCGATAAGTTTTTTAATTTACATTTTTTTAAATAGGCTGCTTCATAAATTCTATAATAACTGGAGATGGACTTATCCAACTTGGTTATAAAGAATGTTAGAATACATATTAAGATTTAATTTATTTCGGAAATATTTAATAAGGAAATATGATGAAAAAATGTACTACGAAGATAGTGGTTATAAGAATTTTTTTTCAACTAACAATTTTTGTTCATGCAACTCTAAGAGTAAAAAAAATAAAACTCAGAAAATGTAATTTAAAACTCTTATCGATACTGATTAATTTTTATTATAATTTTCCACACATTTTGACCTATTTTTTCTAATTTATTTATTTAGATTCAAACACATGCCTTTATAAACAGATTTGTTTTCAACATCTATACGAAATTTAATGCATTATCTCATAATCTGCAATCAATTAATTTAATGGCACCATTAAAAGTCATTTTTCGTTGCAACATTAACGAATTTTTTTCTAAATCACATAAGATTTCATAACATCTATGTATGTATGTATGTATGTATGTACATATGTACATAAATATGTGTGCACACACTCAAATTTGCAATTTTTTAATAGTATTTTTTTTTGCATTTATTATTTTATCAATTTATCATTATAGTTTGTGTACCAGTCTATAATGAATTTGAATTATTGACAAGAATAATGACCGAAAAGCCAATGGACAGGTGGGGATATTTTTAAAAACAGATTTGTATCTGGCCGAAATTCACTCTACACAGTCGTATGAGGAAATTATTTTTTTTTCTTTATTATTTCATTACCAGAATTAAGTTTGTTTATAAAAAAAATTTAAAATTAAAAAAATGAACTCAATTCTGAACAATTTTTAATTGATAGTTTAAAACAAAATGTTCGACAATAAAAATTTAATTATAAAATATTTTTTCCAAAAATGAATATTATAATAATTAATAAGTTTTATAATTATGAGTTAATTTAACCAACCAATTAAAAATTTCCCAAATTATTTCAATAGAACAATAGTAAAGGGTCCGCCAAATAACTTTTTTTTTTTTTTAAATGCTATAAAAAAAGTGTAGCTTCGGCTGTGTGGCACGTAGCGCCATCCTGATGAAAACAAATGTGGCCAATATCCTCCTCTTCAATTTTTGTGAACAAAAATTCGTTTGACATGTCCTGATAATGATCGCCATTGACTACGGCCACTCCTTGCTCATTTTCGAAGAAAAATGGCCCAATTATGCCTTTGAACCAAAATCCTCACCAAACAGTGACTCGTTTTGGGTGTATCGGCTTTTCAATGTATGCGTTCGGGGGTTTTCTGTGCCCCAAATGCCACAGTTTTGCTTGTTTACATACCCGCCAAGATCAAAATGAGCTTCATCTGAAAAGATGATTTTTTGGGAAAATCGGCCAAAGTAATGTCGCAATATTTCCCAGCGTTGTTCAAGCGTATACACAACCATATTCGTTCAGCGGAAGGATAAAACTAATTATCTGTCAAATCAGACAAGAGCTAAGTGTTACCATTCACGAAATAAGCACTAGTTGAAAAAAAAAAACGTTAGATGGCGGAATCTTTATAAACATTTTTTATATTATAAAGGGTGTTCAAATTTAAAGTACCAATGAGCAATGAAAATCGCTACACGAATATGATCCAAAGCTTTTGTGGTAGAACATTTATGATTTAGACATCACACATTAAGAGAAACAATGAATCTTTTGAAGGAAAAGTTCAAAAATCGCATCATAGAGTTTAAGTGAATTGGCCACCAAGATCGTGAGAATATACAACTTTAAGTATTTTTGTTTTGTTTTTCGAAATCGAAAGTGTACAGCAATAATCCCACAACATTTAAAGAGCTTTAAAACAACATTATTGAGCAGATATCAACCATTGCCAGTTTATGGAAAAACTTGATTGAGAATTTTGGTAAAGGATTTGGAACCCGACGAGCTGAGGTTAGTGACTTGGACCGACATAATTTTTATTTTTTAACCGGAACCTCTTTGTAATAAACTGAAATAAAAATACTTTGAATATTTGGAAAAAAAACTCTTAAATTAATATTATACCTCAAATTTGGACACCCTTTAGTTACAAATAAATATTCAACCAGAAAAATTACATTATTTATCATTGTGTTAAATTCCAGCTCAAGTTAGCACTAAATTTTACATCGATAAATCTACACAAAGCATAGAACTAAAACATTAATGTTTAAAAATATATTCCAATAAAATAAAGTATATATTTTTTAAGTTCAATGACTTGCATTGCCATGTTTTATGGTTAGAAACCTAAAATGGTCAGATGCTTGATGTCAATATCATTACCAAATATGTTTATGTTTATAGCCGACTTGCAGACATTTAATGTCCACCAGAAGAAGTTGTATAGTTTAATATTACGAAATTGTATAAGAAAAGCTGTTTTAAAACCAATCAAGTAAAAACAAGTAAGAGCGCTATATTCGGCCGTGCCGAACCTTATATACCCTTCACAAAGTGTAGTCATGCAATAACAGTGGTTTGTGTCACCATTCATCCCATATGAAATACGTACATACATATAAAAACATACATATATAAAAACGTCCCATTGTAAAATTATAAATTCACGTATGTATGTTAAAAAAACAAAAAAAAAAAAAAATTTAAAAAAATTTAAAAAAAAATTTAAAAAAAATTAAAAAAAAAAATTATTATGTATATAATATATATAAAACAAAAAAAAAATAAATAAAAAAAAATTAAAAAAAAAAATTAAAAATATAAATAATATATTAAATAAAAAATAAAAAAATTAAAAAACTATTAAAAAAAAAATTTAAAAAAAATAAAAAAAAAAAATTTTTGGCTCAGCTGGGATTTGATGCCACGTTTTCTCTAACCAGTATACACGTTTGTATGTACATATGTATGTTGTTGTTGTAATGTTGTTTTTGTGAAAAAAAAAAATCGAGGTGGTCGTGGATTTTTGCTCATATTTCAGTTGTTTATGTACCGATGTTTCTGATTTTCAATACCGATCTACTCCCGAATATTTCTGATATTTTTATACCTTGCCCGGGTCCAACCTATGTCGGGGGGCTTCAAAAAGTTGATTTCAACATACAGACGGACAGACTGACAGAGCTTAATCGACTCCCCTATTCATAAGCTTTCAGAAAATATATACTTTATGGGGTCGGAAATGAAAATTGTAGAAATTTCACACGGAATGGCAAACCTATATATACCCTTTTTCACTGTGTGAAGGGTATAATTATGGTGTGATAATAAAAATTAGTTTTTTTTTTAAGAAAATATGGGTATGAGTATTTTTTTAAAGGTATTCACGTCAGTATTTTATGTCTTGGAAAAAATACGTTAAATGATTCTTGTTGACGCGAGCAATATGTTTGAAAAAAAAATTCTATAAATAGTTGCTGTGTTTAGAAATTCTAAGTGCTGTATTGTCATAATTTTTATAAATTTTTAAATGAATGAAAAGTATTGTAGTTTAATGTAGACTTTTTAAAATTTTGAAAAAATTTTACATTACGACAATACTTAGGATACCTCGGGAATTCACTAATTGTATTGTTTATCACCGTTTTTTGTTTTATTTTCTAAAATTTTTTCTTTTTATTTCAAAAAGCGCTGCAACTTTTTTTGTTGTTGTCAAAAAAATTGGGTTTTAAAATAAATATACAGATATTTGAAACTTTTTTTAATATAAAAATATAATTTGTTAGAAGATTCACAGCATAATTTGACAAAATTATTGTGCAAAGTTTTGCACAGAATGTACACAATTTATTAGACGCAGTGCAAACAAAGTGCAAAAGTAAGAGCAAAATTATTTTGTATATAGCTGCACTTTTGCAATGCCATAATTGATGACGTGAATACCTTTATTGTGCTTTAAAATCTTCCGCATAGTTATCATATCATACATTAGTATAAAAGGCATCAACTTTTTTAATGGAAAAATACTTTTTTATAGATAAAAACAGGGTGTTTCGAAAAAGGAGGATTTACGATTTGAATTTTATGGTTCCCCAGATTTTGTCATACTCATAATGAAAGAAATTTTTAACAAAAATTTTGTAAGGAAAATAAATTCATTTATAACTAAAGAATTTCTTGAACAATTCAATTAAACAAATCTAAAATAGGGAATTAGGCACAAGTTTTCCGCAAAATACTCAATTGTAAAACATTTTAAATACAATTTTTTAAAATATAATCAAATATAAACTTTATAACTATATTTTCAACACACTCTATTGCATAATAATTATAAAAAAAATCGAACAAACAACAAACTTTGCAACACAACACATAAAAAAATGTTGCCACTTCAAAGAAATTAACGAAAAAAAAATTGTGATATTGAAGTCACTTTAGTTGAGTGACTTCCTGACTTAGTTTAATATTATTTTTGTTTTAATTAATTTTCTTTTAATTTATTGTATACAAAATTTTTGTTTATTTTTTTTTTAATATTTCTGTTGCATTACTAATTATTTTTAAAGTACATATTATCGCTATAACTTTGATACGAGTCTTGCACTTAATGCGCCGGCGCATTTGCGTTTTAATTACTTGAATGTTCACGTCATACTAAAAAACCACAATTAAGTTAATTTTAAATGACAAACAAACAACAACTTAATTTGTATGTGCAAAAACTCGGATACGATATGCTTATTAAAAAACGCAACAGCGAAAAAAAATAAAAGAAAGTATGCAAAAGAGAAAAATTTATGTACAACAAATAATAAGACAAAATACTTAAACAAAACCAAAATATTTATGGGCGATTTTATTATGTTATAATTTAATGGCAGAGAGTCTCAACAAGTGTGTATTTATAGGAGATCAGTAAAAAATATATTTCTGTATATTTTTTATTTATAAAAGGCAGGACCAATTATAGATCAATATTCACAAAATCTAGTAAAGAATTTTTGTTTGCATAATATGTTTTATATATTTATTATTTATTTTGACTCTAAAACTATTGACAATTTTATAAGCGATAAGGTGGTTTTCGAGAAAAGGTACGTTCAATTATAGACCGATCCTTGCAGAACTAGGTAGTGAAATTTGTATTGCTGTTAAAATTATTGCAGAAATTTTTTATTGTTATGGTTTCATAATCATTTGATAGTATGCCTTAGAAGGAAACTGGACCAATTACGGACCGATTACTCTAAATAAATTTGTAAAATTATGAACCAATCACATTAATATTAAATATACTTGGACGACCTATACTTTGATTACTCAATTTCCATGGACACGCAGACTGACGAACATGCGGATATCGCTTATTCAACTTGTGTTTTTAAGTAATTTTAAACTGTTCGATGCACTTAACGGTTACCACGGAAACACAAAAGAGTTTTACCACAGGGCTGATACTATAATGGCAACACTGCATATTAAGGGGGGTCGGCCTCAATACAAAAAAAAAATTGTGCCAGTCAACCCCCTAGTATCAAAGATATGTCAATGAAGTTTCTAAAACAGAAAAAAAAATTTTTGGCCCCCCTTATATGATATGATGAGATCGGACTTTAAAAGGCGGCGCTATATATAAAAAACAAAAAGTGCTGTATTTGGGGCGTGGCAAAACAATTTGTTTCCTGTTTCAGAAACTTCTTTGACATATCTTTCATTCTAGGGGGTGCCTGATACAACTTTTTTTTCGACCCGCCTTATTGCATATTATTGTTTGACATTACTGATGTCATTTTATTCAGTAATTCTAGAGATTCAGCATTGTAAAGTTAAACTAATTTTTTGAATAAAATCCACTAAATAAAAAAACAAAAAATGAGATCAAAACGCTAGATTGAGATGAAAATAGCTAAAATAGCATTACTTTAAAAAAAAATACAAAAAAATATCAGTTGCTTTGCAGCCGTGTTGTTTTGACTTACAAATTCTATAGTTAAGACTGTCTTAAAAAAAAGTGATGGAAAATTTAGAAAACCGTATGCACAGATAAGTCGTGGTGCTTACATAAATGATAATATTTTTCATACTTAATAGCATAATATAACCTTTTAAATAAAAAATATTTTGTATTTTATTGCAGATTTTATGCGTTCCTTTAATTATTAAATTGTATCACTCTTCATGGAAAACCCGATACTACTTGCAAACAACTTTATAAACGCTTAATACCACGTATTGGATGTTGTGCAACCTAAACAAAAATTTTTTTTATTCAACTCTCAAGCTGAGTGTTATTGATAATACTCAAAGCATCAACAATTAAGAACTTCTGTTTTCTATGTAAATGCATTACTTATTATCATTGTATTTCTTTATTCTAAAGAAACCTACTGTTTGCACTTTTGTTATTCCCATACTTAAGTTCTAAAAGATAAAAAGAAAAAACTCCCGCATATTCTAGACATCATTTAACTAGAAAAAAATAATAGACTTCTAAAGATTCTTAAAAACGTTTCTATGAATTTGTTTTAATGTTAAACTAAAAAGACGAACTACTAAATGTATAAGAAAAAAAAGGAACAAAGAAATAATTTGAATGAATTTTCAACAGAAATATCTATTGCATTTTTTACGACTGCAACTACTGGCGATGTATCTTTTTTTTTCTTATAACTAAAAACAAAGACAAATCCTTAAGAAGTTCAAACTCAGAGAAAACAAGCAAGAACGATATATTCGGCTGTGCCGAATCTTATGTATCATACACACAGTTTGCACAACAACTGACAATAATATGGTTCAACTATGATCAAAACTTATTAAGGAAATTGATAATTTAAATTTTTGTTGATATTCAAAAATTTGTTAACTGGTGTTTTTGTCGGATTTTCTGTAAATGTTGCCAAAGGCACATAATTCATTGTATATACACGTAACAAACGTTGCAAGAACTTTAATACAGGTTGAAAAATCTGACTTCTGTTCTTTCGCTCATATCTCAGCTCGTAACTGACTTTCAATAGCAAAATTCTTGAAAGCATATCCGATAAATTGATACCATGTAAGAGTCTAAATTATACGTGGGGGATTGAAAAAGTTGATTTCAACATTCACACGGATAGACGCACTTAGCTAAATCAATTCCTCTATCCAAGGGGATTCAGAATATATTTGTTTATTAGAACATAAATTAATACTGTTAAAATTACAAACGAAACGACAAACTTAAATATCCCTTTTTACATTCTCATGTGAAGGGTATAAAAATAGAAGAACAATAAGCACAATCATTGTTTGATGGCTAAGCTTATCATCATAGAAAGACGCACAACGGCGACTTAGACTTGTATCGTGTATACTGCATTCTACTAAGATGTATGTATGTGAAGTAGAAGTTTAAGAACTAATGATAGTGATGATGATGGTGAATCATGGATGCTGAGTAAGTGAGTGGCCTTTAAAAGACAAACAGGAAAAAAGTAAAGTAAACAAATTTATTTAAATTTTTCCTCATCTAATGCTGTATTTAGGGAATAAATTAAGTTTCTTGTCTATTTCTAATTTTAGAAATTTAATTCTTTTTTTATATCCTCAGCAGTCTACAAAAGAATTATATGTAAATCAAAATACACTATTAAGAAAATTATTGTATAAAAGATACAAATTTAAATACAAATCTGTGACGGTAATTTACAGTAACATTTACTTTACTATCACATACACACATACTAATTTTACCATTGTTTCTTTTGTAAGTAGTTTCTGTGCTTATGTTGTATGCCACAAATGGGGTGATGGCCAATAACATACAAAATATTGTATGTTTTATCACACCTTGTTGTGTGTAACAGACAGACATGAAGACATTCATTGTACGATTGAGCCAGATATAAAAGCGACATTTATTCACGCATTTCTTGTTTGTGTCATTCGAAGTGGCAATGAATCATTTTTTTTTCTTAATTTAGAATAAAATAAATTTTCCTAGAAGTTAATATAATGAGATATTTATTGCAAACGGATTATAAGGAAATAAAATTTCTAAGGAATAAAATATGTGAAACTAATGAAGTTTTAGAAGTTGTTATAGAATCACATTTTTATCACTTTAAAAGTATTATAAATTACAATTTTAATATTCTTACTGACTTATTCATAAAACTTATTAAAGGTTTACAAAGAGTTTAGAATACTGGGGTCAAATTACGACATTCGGTCACGATCGAAATTTTACTCCAACGATCGAGTTCTCTGTACTTTAAGCATAAAGATTCTAAGAATTTTCAGATTTCGATCCGGTTCGAATACCCTAATTGGCACCCTGATTTTGTATGAAAATTAGATTTATAAACCTCTTATAAAGTTGTTATAATTTTTATGAATTAGACCATTAGAGATCAACCTGGAATGATCATTTTCCCAAATAAAACTTTAAGCTTCAAATAGTAAAACATAGATGGCCTAAATTTTTGACACTAGTCTTGAAAAAGCAATTACCCCATATCGTGAATTACCCCATGTAAAAAGGGAAACCAATATATAATTTTTTTCTAATCAGCAACATTTTTTATACATGGACACAGCACTATTTAACATTTCTCAAAAATCTGCCTTTACAAAAAAATTAGTCATGAAAAAAGTCGTTCAAGAAAAGCAATTTCTTTTTTAAGTGAAAATAATTTACGATTGAAGAAATAAAAAACACATTTCGGGTTGATTTATTTACTTAAAAAATCCAAAATATTATTATTTTATTACCTTGTTTTAGATTCAAGGAATAGGAACAAAATAAAATCTTTCCTTCAACACTACTTTATGTTTTCTTTGTTATTATTCAAATAATATTGTATCGGTTGGCTTGAGTTATAAATTATTTATTTTTTGTGATATTTTGGAAAAGCGACTACTTAAAAATAAAAAATTAACTTGTCACAATAATTATCTCCTAACAATAACCCCCCTTTAATTTGTTTATACAAACCTTATCTTGTAATTAACTTGGTAACTACAAAGACACAAAAATAAAAATCAGCGGTGGAATCGTTCTCACGTGGTGCTCTAATATAAGCGGAATTCACTCTTGGTAGCATTTTTGCAATTAGTGCATATATGCACTAATTTTTTGCTACCTAGCGTGAGTGCATTTTTCATGTGTGTTGCAAACTTATGGCAACGAGCTGATTTTTTAGGTATTTAAGAAACAACAAATCTTTTTTAATTAATAAGTAAGATTCTGTGTTTTAATATTTTCCGAAAAGAAAATTAATTAATTTTAAATAAATTACAATGCCTTAATCAACGGAAAAATATAATATTTATCAAAATTTTTTGGTAAAAAATGCCATGCCATCCTGAGAGTAAAAAAATTGTGTATGACATTACTTTGCACTGATTTTTAGTTGTGCATATTTGCTCAAGTGATGCAAATTGCAATTTAATAGATTTTGTTTATGTAGTCGTGCACAAGTTAAATTGTTTGCTAGACTTGCACGGTCTGCATGACTTGCAAGGGTAGTTTGCATCAAAGAGTGAGTTCCGCTAAACATAAAGACTATTCCCCCCTTTTTTTTACAAACCTTGGCTTAGTAATTACGAATACAGCAAGAAAAATCATCGAAATTGGTCGAGGCGTTCTTAAGCGCTTATGTATATACAAACGGCCATGCCCACTCAGCGAAATTTGTTAAGAAAATTGTAAATTGACCAAATAAATATTTTCAAATTTAAATAACAAAAAAACAAAAAAAAACAAGAATCAAATTTAAAGTGTCAATTTTCGTTCAAAGTCTAAAGCGAGCACACCAACTTGCACTTGATACTACATATACAAGGTGAACCAAACAGTCACAGTGTTTATTATTATACTTTTTTTTTTAATTTTATTCCTCGAAACGTGTTGCACAATTATGAAAAACTTAACCACTGAGCAACGCACCAAAGGGCTAGAATTTTATTTTTCCAATGGGCTTTCAATTTCACTGCTTCAACGAGCATATCGAAATTATTTCAACACTAGAGATGCACCTAGTTGTGTGCAGAAAATAAGGAGTTTCTTAACATTTTTGTAATGAGTGATGAAGCCTATTTTCATCTTAATGGTTTTGTAAATAAACAAAATATACGATTTGAGAGTACTGCATCCATCTCCGATTCCACTCGCTCAAGTGTAGAGTACGCTGTGGAATGACATCAGAAAGAGCTATAAGGTCGTACTTCTTCGAGAATAAAGTTACTTATGCAGTGACGGTGAATGGGAACAAGTATCGTACTCCCTTTGGCAGCCAACAAGTGGTACCAGAAGAATGGAGAGTAACAGCACACACGGCTCGCATCACAATTACTCTTTAAAAAAAATTTTTAAGTACCAAATAATCCCCAGAAATTCAGAATTCAATTGGCCAGCACGTTCACTAGATTTAACTGTCCCTAATTATTTAAAAAAACGAATGTATTTTAACAAGCCTCAAACTATAAAGCGTCTAGAGAACAACATTGAAGCTGTACTCAGGACAATAAAGCCTGAAACAAAACATCGATGCCTAATTGTGCATCGATGAAAATGATGGTCATCTTTCTGATATTATTTTTCATAATTAAAATTTATTTCATACATTGCTTAAAAAATTAATAATAATAAACAAAAAAGATATTAAATTTTTACACGCAGACATTTGGTGCACCCTGTATAAGTAGATAACTTGTATAATTTTGTATTCTTTTAAAATATGTAGCAAACTTTTACTTCTTTAAAAATAGCTTTCAATCATTTCGAATATGTTTTTTGTTCGTTTTGATTCTTGTTCTTCAGATTGTATATCAAATTTACACAATAATTTGCAACAATGTCTTAGGAAGTCAATTCATTTAATATACTTAACTAAAGAATAAGCAACATAGAATAAGCGTACTTGCTATTAGGGATATTCACGGTTTAGGCTAAGCATTAAGTGACTGATTTAAGTTTGAAAAATATTTGAATAATAGTTCAACAACTAAATCATAGATTTATAAAAAAAAAACGTTCGAATAAAGGTTTTTCATCATAATTATCAAAAACCAAGTTTTATAGAATAACAACGAAATACAATAAAACTACACTTAATTTTTTAATTTTAGTACTTCTCAAATATTCATCTCATATGAAATACCATTCATCTCATATGAAATACGTAAATACATACAAATATAAAAAAAATACATATATAAAAACATCCCATTGTACAATTATAAATTTACGTACGTATGTTAAAAAAAAAAAATTAAAAAAAAAATATTAAAAAAAAATAAATAAAATATAAATAATAAATATAAAACAAAAAAAAAACAAAAAAAAAATTAAAAAAAATAATAAAAATATAAATAATATATAAAATAACAAATAAAAAAAAATTAATTTTTTTGGCTCAGCTGGGATTTGATGCCACGTTTACTCTAACCAGTATACACGTTTGTATGTACATATATGTTGTTGTTGTTATGTTGTTTTTGTGAAGAAAAATCCGCTGTTTCTGATTTTCAATACCGATCTACTCCCGAATATTTCTGATATTTTATTACCTCACTCGGATCCAAGCGATGTCGGGGGGCTTCAAAAAGTTGATTTCAACATACACACAGACAGACGGTCAGACAGACAAAGCTTAATCGACTCCTTTATTCATAAGCTTTCAGAAAATATATACTTTATGGGGTCGAAAATGAAAATTGTAGAAATTTCACACGGAATGACAAACCTATATATACCCTTTTTCACTGTGTGAAGGGTATAATAAAGAGCCAGAGTTATCTAATGTTTATCATTTTATTGAGTAATAACATTTCTATTGTTTGCTATTGTTTTACGTACAATAGTTAGACAATGTGCTTTGCACTGTGAATATCCTTAATATGTTTTAAATTATTGTAAAGATGCTGTTTAAGTTAAAAATTGCTTTGAATTCCTCTTTATTTCTTACTTGTGGCAATAAGATCTTTTTTGTATGTGATAAACAACTACCACTACTTCTACTCCACTCACTTAGAGTTAGTTAGAAATGCATGATCTTTTGTTCGTAGAAAATATAATAAATAGTAAAAATTCTACGATAAGCATCAACGAATTCGAAATTCCTTTCATCAATACATAAGCTATTTATCGTAAATTTTTATAAATTGGAAATAAATTAATTACTTTTAGGAATAAGAAATAAACTATTAACAAAATATTTTAGCTAAACTATTTATAACAAAGAAAAGCGCTATATTTGGCTGTGCCGAATCTTATATGCCCCTTTGGACTATCATTATCATTATTTAAGAAATCATTTATTTGAACATTTTAATTGATTTTTTTCCAAAAATTTTTATCACCAATATCATTGAATCAAGATTTGCTGTAAATGCTGTTAAAGGTACATATTTTATACATAAAAAACAAACGTTTCAAGAAGTTCCAAAAGCTGAAAAATCTGATTTTGTTGGGTAAAATACAAAGCCAATCTTGTTCTTTCGTTCGTGTGAGTGGTATAAAAAGTTAGATTACAACAAATTAAAAGGCGTGTCTGCTTTACGATATTTGTTTTCTATTTTAAAATGAGTTGGAATATTTATTTAAAAAATAAGGCCACCAGATATATTTGTTGGCTCTTGCTAAGCGCAAGTTAAGTGTTGGCATTAATGGCTTAATAATAAAGGAAAAAAACATAACACCCCAACTGTCGAGGGCTACGGCTAATATTTTGCTATTGGCAAAGGTAAGTTAAAGAAATTAGTACTTTAGTAAAAAAAATGTTATTGGTTTGGAACTGGTATGTGTCATTACATAGTGGGTTAAAAAGTCTCAATACTACAGTTACATAGGCAAGATAAGTTACAATAGGCAATAAGTTTTTTTAGTGGCTCGTTTAAAATGAAAAAATAAACTTTGGTTTAACATTAATCAATCGACATTTTTTTAAATTAATTTTAAAGAATATTATAACTTTTATGCGACCGTATTTATGTGAATAATGTCAATGATACCTAAAAGTTATGAAACTGTAACAAACGAAATGATAAACGAAATATAGATATTTTAGCATGTGTAACAAAATGTTGTAAATGTTAATGATGTTGACGATCATTGAGTTGACGTTGCAGTTGCAGCAGCTTCTGCAGTATAGTACTCCTTACAAGTATAAACACTCTTGAAAGAAGGGTTTTAATATGAATTACATTAAAAAGTTAATTTTTTATTTTCCAAAATAGCTTTTTTAAATTGTGTTCGATGCCAGTTAAAGCTAAAAATCGTCCTCATCGTCTGCTTCATTTTGTAGCTGACGTTCTTGATTATGTTGACGATGAGGAGGAGAATGACGATGGTTACTGAAACGTGATGCTGGTTTAACAAGTTTCCTTGTTATAAGGTTATAAATTATTCGTTGGCAAAAGTTCACTGTAAACATTTATATCATACTTATGTAGAGAGAAAGGACAGGCAGACGAAAAAAAGACTTGAATTTAGTTTGACTTGACTTGATGTTACATACGAGTTCATTCGGTGAACGGCATCAGGCCTGACTAAGCAGCCGTTGGTATGTAAGAAACTAGGCAGTATGATCAACATCTAGAAGGTTTATTTTAGTCTTGCTGTTAGTACCAGCACTAGTTCCTCTTATATTTCTTCTCCTTTCACACTCTCTCTCATTCTTGGTCTATTTTAAACTATCATTACAACCTACATTTTTATTAACAATCATTTGTTATTATTTTAATCATATTTTATTTCTTTTTTAAACTTTTTTTCGCTTAATTCTAGGAAATCCAGGTTTTTAGTTGTAAAAAAAAAAATATTAATAATGATCACATGTGTTTTGCTAGACAAACATCTAAAAAAGTTAACATTTTTTAAAAAGAAAAACACAAATATCGAATTTTAAATTCTGGGGGCTGATTCTCGCATTCGTATACGAGCGAAATTATATTCGAACGTGCGAGTTTTCTTACTTTTGGGATTCTCTCATACGATATCGAGTATCGACTATCGAAATTTCTAATGATGGCATTCGATAACGAGCTACATTTCTTATGCAACCTTGCGAGTATAAACTCGTTAGCAAAAAAGCAATCGAGTTTACGTTTTAAAGTATAAAAGTGAACAGAAAAGAAAATGTAAGTTAAAAATTTATGAAATTTTTTTAAGTAAATTGTAATATTTCTAGTCAAAGTTAACAAAAATAAATTATTCTCAAAAAGAGATCTTTAGGGATTTTTTGGCAAAGAACACAGATTTGGCAAAATGCCTTTTTCCGAACAGTTCGCAAGGGAAAGCGAGGGCTAACCAACTTTTGGAGCAACTAGCCGCGAAACTTAATGCTTCTGGTCCACCAATAAAAGATGTGAAAATGTGGCGGAAAAAATTGTTTTACTTTTAGTAATGATTTTTTTGTTTATTTATACGCTGATCAAAAACAACATGTACAAAAGAAGTTTTCTTTTAATAAATCTTCACTCAAGTAGAGGAACAAATCTTAGCTGCTGCTGGCATATAAGTCGCTGTTTAGGGTCTGAAGACTGTGCAAAGCTTTGGATCAGTTTTAAAAACACAAGCAGAGCCAAAGTCAAACCTAAAACCTTTGGGTGATTAATTAAGTGTAATAGCACCTGAAGATCACAATAACGACTTGCCATGCACTTCTTCGTCATTAGTCTCGGACAGTAACCACTCCTCATGTATAGAAGATGATGATTTAGAGAATCAGTGACAGAAAAAAGAATAATATACGGAGACATAAAAAATAGAGTAAAGAAAAGGGAAACAAAAACTACTTTGCTAAAAAAAAATATGATGACTACAGAAAACTACCAGAAGGAGATGCTAAAAAGATTAAATTCCCTTATAGAAATAAAAAAACAAGACCTTGAATTAAAACAAAGGAATGTCGAACTGAATATTCAGTTAATTGAAATGAAAAAGAAAAGCCTAAAAATTAAGGAAAAGGAGCAATACTTAGACAAACAAATTAAAGAAATAGAGTTGCAAATACGAAGAAAGGAGTTAGAAACACTTAATATGGATATCGAAATGAAATAAAAATAGCAATAAATCCCTATGTACATAAAATTTTTATACGCTTTAATTTTTTTTAGTTTCAAAAAATATGAAAAAAATAAATTCTTTACAACACTGAACTAAAAACTCGATTCGTTTCGTGTCGAGTAACATCATTAGAAAATTGTACGCTATCGAAATTAATTTCGATACGAGTTGTATTTCGATCACGAATGCGAGAATTTGCCCCCTGATTTATGATGTTCAGTAAATCTAAAATTTATAGCTAAAAAATATAAGAAGTAGTAAAGATACTGTTGCTAATGAAACAATTACTATAAATAAGAATATTAAAGAGTGAGTCAGAAAAAACGTATACATACACACTATTCTAGCCAAAATTTATCCTTGGAGGAATAAATTATTATTTTTTAATCACGTTAGCTTTTAAAAATAAATCAGATATTATCTTTTCTAAATCAATTATTTTCAACTGTTATTTAGATCGAAATGGACAGCGAAAAAAGTACGCGAAAAGATAAATTAAACTTTTTAAAAAAATCGAATACAAACTAAAAATCTAAAGGTTCATCGTCACACTGTTTCAAAAGCCATTAAACAGTATAAGGAAGACTTAAACATTTAAAAAAAAAATAGGAAGTTAAAAAAGGTCTAACAAATATTGGTGAAGCGAAAGAAGTCGAACAACTCCTTCGAAGAGCAACGAACATTTCTATTAGAAAAGCAGCTTGTAAAGTTAAATGCTCCGATTCTTTTGTGCGCAGAGCCAAAGCTAATGCTCAGTTACAGTCGTATAAAGTTCTGAAAGTTTCAGATCGCAATGCGGTAAAGAAATAAGAAGCAAAAGAATAATCAAAAAAGTTTAAGTCAAATTTAGTATAGCTGTTGTGTTGTGGATGATGAAACTTATGTACTGGCAGACCTTTTACAACTCCTCGATGAGGATTTTTATGTGTCTAATGGACGAGGTAATATTCAAGAACAATACCAGACAAAAACAGTCAAACAGTACTCTCCAAGAAGCAAGTCATTTACAGTTGAGCCAAAAGAAGTCAATCATTTGTGATATCAGACACTATAAATACCGGAATATATGTTATGTAGAGTCTACAAAAGCGACTTTTACCATTTTTAAAAAAACAGTTCAGAGTGTCTTCATATTTTTGGACCAATTTATCATCATGCCGCTATGAAAAAAAAAATTCTTGAGTAGTTTTCAAACTATAATGTTAGTTTGAAATTCAAGTCCACACACTGCCCTAAACTTGGGTTTGGCGGAAAGGGTTTGACTCATGTTAAACAGAATTAAAGAACACAAGAAAGGTATTCCAAGACATGTCCGACTTTAAACGTAAGTGGAGCACCTCTTCCAAAAAGGTAACGGAATGCAACAATAAAATCTTAAATGGACAGATTTCCTTCCTAAAAAAGTGAATAAATTTATATATACCGAGTTATATTATTTAATCGCCTGTGTTTTGCATTCCGCGTGAAATTAAATCACTCGGAATTGCCATGACATTATTGTTATAAACAATAACACTAAAATGGCAATTCCGAGTGATTTAATTTCACGGGCGATTATTTATTAAATATTTAAATATATAATAAACATTTAAGTAAATAATTATTAATATTTAATAAATTATATATAATAGTTTTTTAAGCTTAAGGTCTTTTCAATAATAAAAAATCTTTTTGTTTTATTTTATATTATTTGATCAATATTTCGCTACCTCCTTGTGTAGCATCATCAGGATACGAGTTTTAATAAAAAACTTCATTGTATGCATACATAAAAATCTCTGCTATTCGTGTTCAGTTTTGTTTGGAGATTATTATAGGCTCCCCTAGTTATTATATTGGGACCAGCAATAAGATCTTTGTTTAGCTGATATTTTTATTGTGAAAAAAATAAAATGTTATATTGGAATAATTTTCCAGTATTCCTAAATACTTGCAATTAAATTTAAATGTTTAAGGAAGTATAATAGTTTAGGAAAATGAACTTGAGCCAGAATAAATTATTTACAATAAAATTTATATAAAAAGTTTGAATAAATATAGATTAAAAAAAATTTCAATTTCTTTACAAATTTTGGAATTACGTTTGGAATCATGTATTAGCAAAAGTCTTTATAACATACTTGCAAGACAACATCGAGATTTCAAAATTTGCATCATTAATTTTTTTTTGAGAGTAGATTTTATACAGGGAATTGATTGATATACATATTAATTTTTAAAACAATTATGTCTGAACTAATTAATCATTTAAAAGCTTAAAAAACGTTTCTAGAAGACCTCAAAGTGTCACACTTCTTTAAAAACATAAAAAAATGAACTAAAACCAATAAATAAAAAATATGTTTCCAGTCGATTGAGTGCCCATTCTTTAATCACAGTTTAGCATAAATAAAAAAAAAATTAAATGGTAACTATTTCTTCACCGTTTAGCAATTAGATAATTGTTGGCTAAATGTTAAAAGCTCTTGCATACCATTTTTACTTGACAGAGGCACCTATACTAACAACAGAACAATTGAAGCAAGTTTGGAAGGGAGAAATGGACATGACTTTAAGAACATGACAGAAAGTGATTATAATTTGTAAAAAACAGAAAATAATAATAAAACCAAGGCATATTAATTCATCAGGTAATTGCAGTTCGGAGAGAATTTTTTTGTTTACATTTTTTAAAAATGAATTTTGACATTTGAAATAAATGAGAGAGGAGAAAAAATTGTTTTTTATCTATAGACTTTGACAGCTGAAATTTAAAATAAGTGAAGAAAAAAATAATCAGCTGACGAAACAAGACTACCTGATGAATAAATGTGCCTTGAATAAAATCTTAAGTACAATATAATTATGAAAAATTACTATTGGCTAACGATAAAAAATAGTATTAAAGGTATTCATGTAAGGCGAATGGTGTTGACAAAAAAAGAAATAGACAAAATTTAATATATCTATCCAAGTGCAAGATAGTTTTAAATGATTACAACATCTTCTGTCATTAAACGTTAATAAAACATTTTGATTTACACTGAACTTGCAGTGATGAATAAAATATTAAAGGCGAACAGTTTTGTATTACAAAAAGATGGAAGATTATCACATTTAACTATTTTTAATCCAAAGAAAGATAATAAATTAAAAATTGGAATAATAACAAGCAAGAGCAATATATTCGGCTGTGCCGAATCTTTTATACCCACCACCAATTTTCCATACTGTTATAGCTAGGGGTTTTTTTTTTGCCCGCAATTTTTTGTTTCCCGGGAATGTGAGATTTATTTCCCTGTTTCCTGGGATACCGCAGCAAAACAAATAAAAAGTAAATATGTTTTAAATTAATAAAAAACTTTTTATTTAAAAGCATAAAATAGTTTATAATGTAAAAGAAATACTTCAAAACTATAAAAATTAATAAAGAAACTTTAAATTAAAATATAAATTGAGTAAAAATATTTTTTATTGAAAAAAATATTATTCTCTAGATATGAGATCAAATATGAGCACAAAAAACAAAAATACAGGTACTTCAGCTATGAGATCAAAAATAAAATCATTAGAATTCAATTTCAAAAACATGTAAATACAATGTATAATTAAAAAATATAACCTAAAAATTTTTAACGACGAAAAAAATCTTTTAATATGCTCAAAACGTTTACTGACTGATCAGAAAGTCTATTTATTTATGATTTAATTAACAAATTGCCCTGTTACAGAAAACACTCGTTCACTTTATATCGATGTTGGACGAATAGTTAAAAGTGCATTTAGCAAATAAACAATAGTTGGGGTTTTTTGAACACTTCCCTCAAAAAATTTTAACACTTTCTTGATAGAAATTTTGAAGTATTGGTAACGTGGTCTGAGTTTTTTTTAATT
Source organism: Phyto melanocephala (assembly GCA_941918925.1). Taxonomy (NCBI): domain Eukaryota; kingdom Metazoa; phylum Arthropoda; class Insecta; order Diptera; family Rhinophoridae; genus Phyto; species Phyto melanocephala. The sequence goes on along the minus strand of OW799235.1, from coordinate 108,718,465 downwards.
TTTTAACACATTACCTCAAAAAGTATATCAAATTATTTGTAAAAATATTTTTAAATGTAAAGTTAAAAAAAAAACCTTGAAGAAAAAATTTTTATGAAAAAGAAATATTACAATATAAACATCTGCTTTTTTCATTTCCCGAAATCCTGAAAAATAATCCAGGGAAATCGGGAAGATTAAAGAACTCAAATTCCCGGGAGTTCCCGTCTAGGTTTCAATCCTGTTTTCAACAGACGGACAGACGGATAAACATAGCTAGATCCTCATGAAATCATGCCCCGATGCAGAATATATATACTTTAAGGGGTCTAAAATGGATATTTCGATGTGTTACAAACAGAATGACAAAATGAATATACCCCCACCATTTTTTTTGTTGGTGACGGGTATAAAAGAGATTGGATAAATTATTTTATGCTGGAAAATTGTCGTATATTAAATACGAATACTTGTAAAAACCAAGATGATTTAGCTGACGATGGAATGCATAAATATGTAAGCAAATTATTCTATACAAGTAGAAACTATTTAGAAATTTATTTTGTATAAAGTTCTTAAGAGAGAATAATTTTCAACAATTTATTATAAATTTACATAAGAGAAATTAAAACAAGTAAGAGCGCTATATTCGGCCGTGCCGAATCTTATATACCCTTCACAACGTGAATTCATGCAATAACAGTGGTTTGTGTCACCATTCATCCCATATGAAATACGTACATACATATAAAAACATACATATATAAAAACGTCCCATTGTAAAATTATAAATTCACGTATGAATGTTAAAAAAAACAAAAAAAAAAAAAATTTAAAAAAAAAATTTAAAAAAAAAAAAAATTTAAAAAAAAAAAATTTTTAAAAAAAAAATTTTTTTAAAAAATTATTATGTATATAATATATACACAACAAAAAAAAAATTAAAAAAAAAAAAGTAAAAAAAAAATAATAATAAAAATATAAATAATATATTAAATAAAAAAAAAAAATAAAAAAAAAATAAAAAAAAAAATTTAAAAAAAAATTAAAAAAAAAATTTTTTTGGCTCAGCTGGGATTCGATGCCACGTTTTCTCTAACCAGTATACACGTTTGTATGTATGTATGTTGTTGTTGTAATGTTGCTTTTGTGAAAAAAAAATCGAGGTGGTCGTGGGTTTTTGCTCATATCTCAGTTGTTTATGTACCGATGTTTCTGATTTTCAATAGCGATCTACTCCCGAATATTTCTGATATTTTAATACCTCACCCGAGTCCAAGCGATGTCGGGGGGCTTCAAAAAGTTGATTTCAACATACACACGGACAGACGGTCAGACGGACAGACGGACAGACTGACAGCGCTTAATCGACTCCCCTATTCATAAGCTTTCAGAAAATATATACTTTATGGGGTCGGAAATCAAAATTGTAGAAATTTCACACGGAATGACAAACCTATATATACCCTTTTTCACTGTGTGAAGGGTATAAAAAATCCACAATTACATATGAAATCATATCGCCATGGAAAAGAAAGATGAAAAAAACTCAATTGCTCAACTAGAAAAATCTTTTTTTTGGAATTAAAATGCTAAAGCGAGAACTGCAGTAATACTCTCTCTTATATTACAAATCACATAAGCGTTTACTTGCCTAAGAGTTTTCACTCTCGAAGCCTACTACGACTACCACTGAAATATATAATAGCCGACATTTGGCATCTTATAAAATTATTTTGTCACCAAATATTATGGACAAAACCAAATGGATGAAACAAATTTTTAAAGTTATAATATCAATAAAATCTCCGATAATTATAATTTATTTATTATAAAAAAATGTATTTTCCGGTTGGTCTTATAAACATCAAATATTAAGAAAAAGTAAAATTTTTTGGCCTATTGATTTTTTTAATTCTGTTTTTTTTTTCATAAAATAAAACTTATAACATTTCAAATTTTTTCCGAAATTTTTGTAAATATTATATGGCATATACACAAGTAAAATTGATATAAACTTGAACCCAATAAACAAATAAATATTACTTCCATTATTTAGTTTCGTTTAACTAAATTTTCAGCAGTATTAAAATATTTAACACTACACTGAATTTAGTTTATCTGTCTGTATGTCGTCGTGAATGGATGTCTTTTAAAGCATCTGTTAGCCAATTATAAGCGTATTAAGTAGAGTGTGGCTTACAAAACAAAAACGATCACAAAACAGTAAAACATAATATTAAAACAGCAAGAAGTTAAGAAACTCAATGTCATTTTATTTGCACAAATTATTTAAAGTTTAAGATAGTGTAGAGTTGAAACTTGAAAACCTAATTTATAACCACTAAAGACACAAAAATTTAAGATTTTAAAGAAAGTTAAAAGAAGTCATATGTTTTTTAACTATATTGTACAGTACTTGTGTTTGCAACCAATAATATATTCTACCAAATAATTGCTATTCCAAGCACACAGTGTGCAAGTAATAATTTATGGTCTTAAAATAAATTTAAAAAAAAATTTAGATTACTATTAGTACACTATAAATTAGGCATAATGAGTGTTTGTGCAGTTTATATGAATTTATGAATAATAAGCTAAAAGTGAAAACTGTTTAAAGAAATTATAAGAAAAACAAGTAAGAGTGCTATATTCGGCCATGCCGAATCTTATATACCCTTCACAACGTGTAGTCATGCAATAACAGTTGCTTGTATCACCATTCATCCCATATGAAATACGTACACGTATGTATGTTAAAAAAACGAAAAAAAAAATTTAAAAAAAAATTTAAAAAAAAAAATTAAAAAAAAATTATTATATATAATATACATATATAAAACAAAAAAAAAAATAAAAAAAAATTAAAAAAAAAAATATAAGAATAAAAATATAAATAATATATTAAATAAAAAATAAAAAAAAATAAAAAAAATAAAAAAAAAAATTAAAAAAAATTTTTTAAAAAAATTAAAAAAAATTTTTTTTTGGCTCAGTTGGGATTCGATGCCACGTTTTCTCTAACCAGTATGCACGTTTGTATGTATGTATGTTGTTGTTGTAATGTTGTTTTTGTGAAAAAAAATCGAGGTGGTCGTGGGTTTTTGCTCATATCTCAGTTGTTTATGTACCGATGTTTCTGATTTTCAATAGCGATCTACTCCCGAATATTTCTGATATTTTAATACCTTACCCGGGTCCAACCTATGTCGGGGGGCTTCAAAAAGTTGATTTCAACATACACACGGACAGACGGTCAGACGGACAGACTGACAGGGCTTAATCGACTCCCCTATTCATAAGCTTTCGGAAAATATATACTTTATGGGGTCGGAAATCAAAATTGTAGAAATTTCACACGGAATGACAAACCTATATATACCCTTTTTATACCCTTCACCTGTGGTGCACAAGGGTATATATAGCTTTGTCATTCCGTTTGTAATTTCTACAATTTTAATTTCCGACCCCATAAAGTATATATTTTCTGAAAGCTTATGAATAGAGGAGTCGATTAAGCCCTGACCGTCTGTCCGTCTGTCCGTCTGCCCGTCTGTCCGTGTGTTGGTTGAAATCAACTTTTAGAAGCAACTATATGTTTCTCAGATCTGTATATGGTATCAATCTCTTGGAAATATCCAGGAATGAATCGCTATTGAAATTCAGCACAATCGCCCCATAACTTTCTGAGATATGAGCAAAAAACCACGACCACCTCGTTTTTTTTCACAATTACAACAACAACATACATACATACATACATGTAAAAAACATACCAAACAAAAAAAATTAAAAAAAAAAAATATTAAAAATAAGAAAAAAATAATAAAAAAAAACTACAAAAAAAAATTTTAAAAAAATTTAAAAAAAAAATTTAAAAAAATTTTTTAAAAATTTTTCTAAAAAAATTTTTTTTAAAAATGTAAAAAAAAATATAAAAAAAAATAATAAAATATAAATAATATATTAAATAAAATAAAATAAAATTTTTTTGGCTCAGCTGGGATTCGATGCCACATTTATTCTAACGTGTACGTATGCACGTATTTTATATGGGATGAATGGTGATACAAACAATTGTTATTGCATGACTACACGTTGTGAAGGGTATATAAGATTCGGCACGGCCGAATATAGCACTGTTACTTGTTCACTGTGTGAAGGGTATAATAAAAAGTGAACTACCATTAATAATACAAGTTAAATACAAATTTGTAGAAGCAAAATAAAATTCACTTTGATGGCAAACCATAACAATATTTTTTATCAAATGCCTAAAAGTATGCTTTAACATTTTCAAAGTTTCAACAGAAAATGTTTTAAATAACACATTAACGTTTTAGAAAATATCTTGTGTATACGAACAGGCAACCAGTTTTACTAACAATTTTTGTCAACAAAAACAACAAAGTTACCAAGTCGATAGAAAACAAATGTACAATAATATTTTCTATGGAAGTGGCACTTTGAAAATCTGTATAGAAATTTTTAATGAAATGTAATCTTTCACATAATAGACAAAGTTTAATAACATAAGATCGAAAAAAATAAAAGTTTAATAAAAATCATAAAGAAAATTAAAATTATGAGCATACAGTGCTGGACAGATATATTCGTTCCTCAACGGGCTTATTTTTAAATAAGCGTGTGGTTCCACTTAATGTAATAATTGTAAAGATAATATATGTTGCAAATTCCAATGCTTTTTTTATAAAATAATATATGATTTATACTTTTAAAATATGTTTTTATTCCCGCCACCAAAAAGATGGTGGGGATATATTGATTTTGTCATTCCGTTTGTTACACATCGAAATATCCATTTTAGACCCCATAAGGTGTATATTTCTGATTCCTGATTTCATTTTATGACGATCTAGCTATGTCCATCCGTCTGTCCGTCTGTTGAACGCACGATTGAGGTCGGACGGAAAAGGCTAGGGGACTCAAATTTTGCTAGAAAAACAAAACATTCGAAAATTTATACCGCGCAGTGTCTTTTTCGGTATATTCAAAATTTAAAATCTAATATATCCGACAAAATTAGATGTATGATTTGATTAGATGATATTTGTAAGCATTGCTTTTTGATCATAGGCTTTGTACTAACGGAAAATAAATGTGACACGCCCACATCCCATACAACGCTTTATCTTAAATTCATATAATTTCTCTATGAATAAAGATTTTGGAAAGAGAAATGACTGTATTGAAATATCTAAGTTGTATTTATTAGCAGTTACTTTATTAGACTAAATTTACGAAAACATTTTACTAGCATATAGAAGTTATACAAAGAAAATGATACATATTTTAGTGTAAAGAGATTATTCCACAGCGATTACTGTTAATAACAAAAAAATAAATTCTGTGCTATAAAAGTACATCAAATTGGTGGTGGGTATAGTGATCTTACTTGTTGTTTGTAATATGGTTTACATTTCAGTGTGACAAAAATTAAATAAAAGGAAAAACTAATTGTTACCTAATACTTGGTTTACAAACCTTTTTTCTTGATATCGTCTTTAAATGGTTAACGTTTGTTATGTTCCCTCTTTTCACCAATATTAAATTTACTTTCATTTGACCATATAACAGCGTCCCAAAAATCTGTTTCTTTGGAAAAATATTCTTTTGGGAAAATTAACTTATTTTTCTTTGTTTACTTTGATATACATATATACTCGGGCGCTACAACTAGCATCATAGAGCGTTTGCGAAAAGTCTTCGGGTGAATTTGTTTACCAATTAACTCCTTCAATTCCACGGCAGTTTTTGAAGACGATATTATTTAGTAATTGAAAATTTCGGCCTTTTGGCCATCTTCGATATTTCTTTAGCAGTTTTATTTTGTTTTCGAACATTTAAAATAATTTTTTCCCTTCCACAGTAGCTTCTTTACCTTTTCATTCCATTTTGATATTATAGTATCATATATATTTTACAATAATGGCTTTTTTTTTCTTAAAACAGACATAAAATGGTGAACTTTAAAAATTTTTTTATTTCAACATGCCAAAATTTTGTCACTGCCACGTATTTTTTTAAATACTGTAGTCGCTCGGTTATAAGTATAAACTAATTCAAACAGAGCCTGTTTACTAAATGGAGAACTTCATATAATCGAGAGAATATAAAATAAGTACATAATTTAAGTGATTCTTATTACTTAAATTTCTTTCAATTGTTCGCTATAATTTTTTGCTTTAATTAATTCACTTGTAATGGGTAAATTGTTAAAGCTTCGCTTTCACCAGAGACATTTCTCCTTTCTCAATGTTTTCCTTTTAATTTTGCCATTTTGCAATCACTTTCGAAATTGCCTTTTTTTCTTAATAGCACAAATTGTTGACTTGGCCACTTCATATCTATGTCCAAGAGAAGTAACGCTTGCGCCTTTGTCCAAGATTGCCAAATACGTCACTTTTTTCAGATAACGTTAACATCTTGCGCTTCATCTTCGATGCACTATAAACAAACACTATGATCTCAAAAGACAATCACTCAAAGCATTAAAATTATCAACGGTTGCAGGCTCTTCACTTATTTTGAGAAAAAACATATTTCTAATAAGACAAACCGTTAAAAAAGATGAACGGTTGAAAGCTGTTCACATATTATAGATAGGCTGTGTTCACTCTTTAGAACCTCTTGTGTTTAAATTTTGTTGTTCACTATTGTGGAAGTTTCATAACTGGATATTCGTATAACGGAGAGGCTACTGTAAATGCAAATACTTAACATAGATACAAATACTCTTGTCCAAACAAAAATTAAAGTGTTTATTAAAAAATTTTATTTAAAATATTTACGACGTACCAAAGTTAATTCTTTTTTTTTTTTGTGATTAAGTTTCATAAACTAAGGTTTTAAATAGGAAACAAACTATATATTAAATAAACAAACAAAAAAGAGGAATATAAATTTTTTACAAAGATTTGATATTCACAACAAAAACAAAAGATTCAACTGCGTACATATTGTTCACAGCAAATTTTCTAACATGTATTCTGTGAGATTCAAGTTTTCTGTTGGCAGCTAGAATAGTTCTTAGAGTCAATTAGGAGCTTTAAATATTGCTTTATAATTTCTTTTACAACGTGATTGCCAATAGGGCAGCATAATATTTCACTAACCGAGTAACCCGTTCTGTATGTAGTTAATTAGATTTCTTTGCATACATTAACTTTTGTTAAGGAAATCTTGTGTGTTTTATATGTTTAAAGAGAAAATTATTAGTAACAATAAAAACGTATAAATCTATGTATGCATTTGTGTATCTGACTCAAATTACGACACGCGTGAGGAAAACCTACAATTTTCACACTTTTGCACAATCATAATAAAAATAAAAAATTAGTTTAATATTTACACCGTAAGAAAGAAAAAACATGTTATATAACTTCCAGAGAAAGAGGCTTAAAGTAAAAATAAAAAACAATAAGTCTGGAGGAAGAGAGTAAAATTATGAAAATGGTTATAATTATAGGTGTAAATAATCATGAAACACCGCTTAATGAAAACCGCATTCAACGCAAAGTGTGTGCCACAAACGTTACCAAACCAAAAACACCACTGACAACAATAAAAAAAATATTTTGTTGAAATATTAAACTACAATAGCAAGTGCGTAATTAAATGTAACCGGAGATAATTAAGGAAAACGAAAGTAGTTAAAACAATGACAACAATGTGTAAACCCTATTTATATAAATTTCTACATACATACATACATATGGGGAATTCCATGTCATCGTACGTGACATTTGTACTCCTATAAAGTGGAATGATTTTTGCAAAAGTGAGAGTAACTGAAACAAAATTAGTCTTTATGTTCCATTCAAAGGGTACTTTATTTAAAAAAGAAAAATAATTATATTTGAATAATTGTTGTCTTAAATATCGAACAAAATAAGAGTATATCGTACGTGACGTAAAACAGAAGTGATTTTGATGAATATATGGAAATATGAAAAAATCTGAGGCATTTTTTCTTTTTTTAATTTCTTACACTAAACCACATATTTTTCATTTAATTGAAAACAATCTTTTAATGATTTTATAATAAATATAATTTAATATCGTACGTGACATATCGTACGTGACAGATTATTCTCTTATAATATTCTTAGGTATATATGTAAAGAAAAAAGTTAAATTCTAAATTAGGTGCTAAGTTTTAACAGTCACCTTAGCCTACTACAAACTAGTTAAATTCTAGCTTTTTCCCATAATGAATATGCAGTTTGAGAGACATTTATAAAGTGCTTCTCATAATATGAAAACGTATGAAGTTTTTTTATCTTTGGAATGGGCTGGACTTTTACCAAAAGATAATCAGATTAAAAACTTATTATGCTCTTAAAATAATTTAATAAGCTCTAAACACCTGCGCATAGTAAAATTTGAGTGTTTTTTTTTATCATTAAACCTTTATTGAGAGCTTTTGTTTTTACAGTCGTGGTTGACATATTCATGGAATTGCCCATATGTATGTATGTAAAAAAATTTTTTTTTTCATATATTCAATTGTAAGTATTTAATTGTGTTTTTGTACTTACATTAACAAAGTTTTCACGTTTAACATCATCGATATCGTCACGTTTTGAAATGCGCCGTTTCCAATCATCTTCACCGCTTTTTTGCAATGCTGCCAAACGATCAGCTATAGAACCAGTTTTTGAAATAGAACGTTGATCGGGGCCCATGACCTAGAGAAAAATAAATTAATTAACGTAAATTGCTTTGAAGTAAAGTAAAATAGTAATTAACTTACTTGCGTTTGACTGCGTCTTACGCCACCTTGTAAAAATGCTGGCAAAGCTGTAGGTTGTCTTCCTACTTCTTCTTCTTCTTCCTCTACTTCTTGCTTATTGTCTTCTTCAAATACTTGTTGCTGTTGTTTCGTTTCTTGTTGTGCAGTTGTGGAGTCTAATTCTTTTATATCGTCTTTTTTATCCAATGTCGTACCTACATGACGCAGTTTTATACAACCACCGGTTAATGGCGGTAATTGTGGTCCAATGCCAATAGCTACACCACCAGGTGGAGGAGGCACAACAATAGATGAATGACTTTTACTTTTGGCTATAAGATTGCTGCAAAATAAGTAAGAATAAGCAAAATGGATGATTAGTAAACAGTTAAAACGGTATTAGTATTAAAGTAATATTCGTGGGAAAAATGATTTTAACTTAAAAATGATTTATTATAATGTGTGTATGTATTGCGTTTGCACGTAAATACGTATCCAGAATGTACATGTGTATGTTTTATGTAATGTTTTAGTTTTAGAACTAAGCTTTTTGGTAAAATCATAACATAAAAACAAATCTTCCAATAAATTGTATTTTTATATTATTTTAGCTATAGTGAAGTTCTGATAAAAAAATTTTCTTTAAAGTTTTGCGATAAATTAATTAAATACTTATTAAAATTAATTTCTTTAATTAATTATTTACATAAAATGTTCGTTAAATTTCTCTTTTTACATCAGACTTTTTTAATTATACAACTTTTTTTAGAGAATATAAAATATATTGGCTTCTATCCGTTAAAAAGGGGGAAAAAGATTGATAAGATTTATTTTTATTTTGGCAAATTCTTTTATTTTATTTATGTAAACTTTTATTTTACGGTTTATGTTACGAACCGTTTTAGCCAAGCGAGGTTTTCGGCTAGCCTGTTAGGGCGATAGCTCAGGTAGGTCGCAACCCTCTCACTAATACTGTATCCGCTCATAAATCTAAATAGAAAACATAGAAATCACTACAGCAAATACTACGATAAACTCCACCACACGAAGATTTCATGATAGATGTTGACTCTTGATATTGCTTACCCAACCATGTCCTGGCAGCATTCGCTATAAAATGGATTGTAAAAGACACATGTTCCGATTATATATGAAATAAAATATCCGTCAAATGGACCCCATGGCTGATGACAGACTATTACACTTCTCATGAAATTTTCCTTTATTACAGCAAATCCATGACGCTGCTATATTCCTTTGGCTTTTTTCCCTTAACCAATTGAACCTTGTACGCGTGCAAATGCAGAACTTTTACCAAAGAATTTTTTCGTAAAGCATCTGGAAATGTATAATTCTTGAATGGATGTTACTAGATTCTTGGCCACACTTCTCCTATATTTTCTAGTGACCAACAAGGTCGAGAATGAACAATCGTCTTTGGATCTATCAGCGTAAATAAGATCTCAATTTTTTTAAATAATCGCTTCACTATAGATTTATTTGGCGCATAATTGCGACCGAAAACTTTAATTATTTGGCTGACTACTTTGACAAAAAGGTTTAAATTGTTTGCAATGTGTCTTTACAATAATAAAACGTTGTTCGTTGGAAAACTATTCTACATAATAAAAACTATGTCTATGCCCAAGGCATATTTATTCATCAGGTAATTGCAGTTCGGAGAGAATTTTGTTGTTTATATTTTTTATATATGAAGTTCGACATTTGAAATAAATTAGAAAAGAGAGAAAATTGTTTTTTATTTATGCATTTTGACAGCTGAAATTAAAAATAAGTGTTGAAAAAAATAATCAGCTGACGAATCAAGAGCACCTGATGAATAAATATGCCTTGGTCTATGCCTAAGGGTCTGGTTTATTATGCTGCTGATGTTTGTATAACATTACCAACTAACAAAGATGAGATCGCCATTAAGTGCATTCAATTGCATTTCATTTATTAATTTTTCCATTAATTTTTTTTAAACATTTTAAAACAAAATCGTGACCAGACATTTCACAATTTAGTGAGATTTTTTTTTGATTATTCGTTAACTTAGTTTTTTTTTTTAATTTTAACGATATATACACAATTTCTTTTCCTTTGTTACGTGGCTATACATTCAATAACTTAAATAATATTTGAGTGATGAATCCAAGCTCACCAAGACCATGAGCTTAACCCTAAAGTACGAACGTTTTGTCGATTCGTCGAGCATATCTTTCTTATTACTATTATTCTTCCTAATGCTTGCGTCGATCACGCTTACATTTTGTATATAGTTAGTAACTGAGTTGCTTTTGCTATGAGCAGTTTTAATATATAGGGATTAAAAAGGATAAATTAAAAAAAAAATATTTTAATTTATAAAAAAAAGTTCAAGAAAAAGTCTTCGAATTGACGATCGTTATTTGCAACGGCTGTAAAATATGGTTAGTGTTCTAGGGTTAAGAACATAGTCCGTTAACATGGTGCAATAACAGTTACCATTGACGGTAACATTCTGATTTGCCACAATTTTTAAAGAAATGTGGAAACATGATTCCACCACACCATACTGTTATTTTTAATGAACACAACCTCTTGGTATTCTTATTACTTATCAACCCAAATAAGGCAATTTTTGTTTATTAATTTATTCATTAAATTTCACGATAAAACACCTAAAAAACATTTCTCATGGAACGCTGTTTTTCATAATACAGCTGAACAATTTGGAGACGCTGTTGTGGTTTCAGTGTTTCATTAAGGACTTGCAAACGAAACTGAACTAAAAATCACAAAATATAAGTCATGCGGATCTGTCAAAAAAGCCTATTTAAAATAAATATAAACTGCACTCCATTCTAATAAATGAATAGTACTTGAGCATATTGGATTAAAGAAAAATAATTACTGTATTCACAAATAATATTACTGTGTATGATATGTTTATTGTGTTGTCATAACTATTCAGATACCTGCGACGATCGGCTAAGCGTTTGCTAAAATGAGATGTCTGTAATATTTGTAAGCCGCCGCCTCTGATATCAGTTAAAAAATGTGTTATTAAAAATTTAGCTTTAGATTGAAATATAATATATCACACTTAGTTATGAAGGGTCGTTCACAACAGCCATATGTTGTATGTTTTTATTTTAGAACATTTGAATTAAATTAAACTTTGTGAATACTGTAAATGTTTACTGAGTTAATGATGTTTGTTTCATGATGTGTTAAACATATTTAGCATTAATTTGCATATATTTTAAAGCAGAACGTTAATGACAAACTTTTTACTTTTAAGGAGGCATCTAAAGTACATTGCATTGCTATTGAAATAATATGTTGTTAACTTTAAAACTACTGCAAAATTCTTTTGCTGGGAAATTGTTATATTATTTTTTAGAACTACGTTTAATAAATTTTTTGTATTATTTGGTTCTTTCTCAAAAGCACAATAAAATTATTCGGAAAAGAAATTAAATACACGATTTGGCCATTAATTAGTATCTGCCTAATAGTAATGCTATGGTATGCTAGAAAACAAATAAAACTTAAGACAAGTTTACGAATATATTAGTAATATATTATCATATATACTACTACCTGATTTAAGTTGTATCACAAGATTTACAAACTAAATGTATAATACGCAAAAAAAAACAGAAATGATGAGTGAGTAATTCATGTTCATAATGTTTTTTATGAGACACATATCGTTACCTCAAAATACAAATGTTGTGAGTTAAATTTTTCGATTTTTAAATTATTACATATTCATAATATACATAAGTAATTCGTAATTTTTTAGCATTATTGATTAAGTATCTTTATAATTGTATGGTGCAATTTACCTTTAAATCAAAATTAGAAATTCTTTAAATTTAGTTGGAAAATTATTGCATAAAATTTCATAATTGATTTATTTTTAATTTCCAATTACATTTTTAACTAATTATTTAAACTAATTATACCCTTCACCTGTGGTGCACAAGGGTATATATAGCTTTGTCATTTCGTTTGTAATTTCTACAATTTTTATTTCCGACCCCATAAAGTATATATTTTCTGAAAGCTTATGAATAGAGGAGTTGATTAAGCCCTGACCTGACCTAACCCTGAAATCAACTTTTAGAAGCCAAACAAAAATCTACAACAAAATATATAAAAAACAAAAAAAGGTCAACAATACTTATTCAACATTTATAGAAAATTTAATTAATCGTTTTAATTCATATTTTTCGTAATACTTTTCACTTAAAACAATTAATTTTGATTTAATTATAAGTATCATTTTAACGATTGGGGCAAAATCAAATAAAACTTTAACTTTAACTTTTAATGTTATTGAAATTCATATTTATTTTTTTTCTGTGTTAGAGTAGAAGTTTGTTAGTCTGGGTTCGATTTCGGCTCTGATCTGCTACACTACAACGAACAAATCGTTCTTGTTACTCTGCTCGGTTAATTAAATTAGAATAAAATCTGTAATTGTATTGTAATAAAATTTAAAAAATAAATAATTTCTGAAATGTTTATAACACTAGAGATATGAATTCTAAGCTATTGTAGTTTTTTGTCCCGATTTACAAATTTAAACTAAAAAAAAATGCATCTAGATGTTCATTCGTATGTTATTCAGATCTGTAATGGTTTAGAAATAATTTAATTTTTTTTTAATTTTAAAACAAATTGTAATAATTACTTGTATAAATTTGTGAATTTTTCCTCAATTTAAACTCTCTTCATTTGATTAAAAAGAGGAATTCAAAATTTGTATCACTTTATATTATTAATTAATTCTTGGGTACTGTATAATTAATAAATATATTAAGAATGTTTTAAAATACGTTTAAGAATTTCCGTTTAACAAACAAACATCAACGACTTTTCAATCAAATATATATATTTTAGTGAAATTATATTTGTATTTTTGAAACTTATTTTACTCTTAAAGCACCATCACAACCGCTCTTAATGAAAATCGCTGTTAAACTAAAAATTTTGTAACAAAAAATTCACCTTAAACTAATTATTCCTGATGTATGGTATTTTTGTCGTAATAAAAAAAGGACACACACGATAAAGTAGAAAACTTAGTAAAAGAAAAAAATAATACAAATAACCTGTAAACTGTAAATAATATAATTTTATAGCGAGAATTTTTGTTAAGCCGATGCAGCAACCCACCTTTAATAATAATAAAAACAAAAAAAACAACAGTCATAAACACCTTAGATAAGATTTTCTACCTTAATATGTTTGTGTGTATATATATGCATATATGCATGCGTGTTGAGACAATGCCCTACAAACAATTTCTATGTAAAAACAGACTTAGAAGTAAAGAAATGAGGTACGATTTATTTTTTTATTCAAAGAGTGTCCCCGATCGGCGAAAAAAAAACGTTCCACATCATGTAGTGAAAATAATTATAGGTAATTTTTTGTTGAAATTTTTAATAATCCAAAGCTAACGTTTTGTAAACAGTAAACGTGTTGTAATGTTAGTATTTTATTATAGTGTCTCAGTAAATAATAACTGACTATTTTGAAAGTTTAACTTACAATAAAATTTAACAAAAGGTGGATCGGATTTCGAAATGGATGTAATTTGTTTTTACAAAATTTAGCACTGCTACAAGTAGAGTCAAGGTAGTAACTTTAAAGTTACAATTGCTTGCAGGGTATTTACAAATAAATACATTTCCATGTGCAGAAAGTCCTGCTAGGACGTTGTTTACATATTTATAACACATGTTTAAATTGTTTTTAAATACTTTTGGAATATAAAGGCTAATAAAAGACTTGCTAATATTTTTACAAAAAATTTCTCACTACCAAAAATAAGCACCAATAACAAAAACTCTACATTAATATTAATGTATGTGTGTAGTTATTTTCAGAGGCAATGTTTTGATGATGATTAAGAACAACATAGTAATAGTTTTTGTTGGTTTGGTAAATTATCACCTACACTTTTGTTTAATAATAATATAACCATTGAACACCAAATTAATTTTTTTTATTTGTAGATAACATTTTCGTGAAAAATATTGTATTTAAGGATCAAATAAGAGATAATTTACAATTAGTTACAGTCGATTACTTATTTCTTTTCGTATCGGATGTTTTTGTTTTTTAGACCAGGAAAATATTGATGTCTGTGGCAAATGATAGCAGTTCTGTTGTAAACGGTAACAGCCTGTTGTGTTTGTAAATTAATCATGTTTAAAAACACACATGGGACAGTTTGCTGTACAGTGGCAATTTTTCTATTAAAAAAAACTCCTCTTAGCCTTTCTTTAAGCCTCTGTTTTATATTTTTTTAGTTATTTCAAAATGTCTCCTAAAAAATATATAAATTAAGTTTTTCATATTTATGTATGCAAAAAATCGCTGCAAACATAAAGGTTCTATGGTAAAAACGCAGCAACAGTGTTTGATTTAATTAAGTCTTTTTATTTTGCTTCTAAACTACATTTATAAACATTTAAAAGTAGTTAGAGCATAATTTTTTTGTAAACACAAACAGCTATTGGGCCTGTTCGTAAATGCATCACTGCACTGTATATTATGTGCATTACATTCAAAAATGCAAAGAATGGCAGTACTGCAATTTTCAACTGTTCAAAAATGCAACAGTACCGCATATTAAACGCAAATAAACAAAAAAATTCTAATCATAAACCAATGGCTGATGCAACGAATGAGTAAGTATAAAGGATGTGATTATTTATTAGATTATTTTACTTTTTAAATATTTTTAGACTCGAAGGTAAAATATTTGTCTAATGTTGTATCATCAAATTCACAAATTAAATTTATAATTATTTTTTCCATTGTTGCGCAGTATTCGCTCGTTCGTAAATGCAAACAATAAAATAAGCAAAAAGAAGCATCAGCAACATATGATTTGCAGTGGCAGCGCAAAGTAATCATTTTGTGCAGCGCAGTGATGCATTTACGAACAGGCCCAATAGCTGTTTGTGTTTACCGTGTATCTATTATTTGAATTTACCGGATTTTGGTTGTAAGTTGACATTTAAAATAAGTTGAAAGCAACAGAATATTTTGCAAATTTCGGACTAATAATCCAAAATTTCAACAATGTCATTATACTAAAATTTACAACAAAGCTATACATGCGAAATTTCATCATCTAATAGATCAAATTCTGTCGCTTTCATGAGCTATTGAATTTCATTGACAGTAGAATATGTGAGAAGTGGGCGTTAAAATAGGCGTGTCAAATGCTAATGAACTTAACTTAGATATTTCAATATAGATTTGCTTTATGTTTCCAAAATATTTATCTATAGAAAAACTATACGAATTTAGGATACAGCGTTATATGGGAAGTGGACGATATAGTGGGCATGTCACCTTCATTTTCTAGCATTAGAAAACATTAACCGGAAGTCTATATATGCGAAATTTCATCATCATACAACTAATTCAGTCGCTTTTTAAATTTCATTAATAGTAATTTATGTGATAAGTGGGCGTTAAAGCAGGCGTGTTTAAATATTTTCTGCTAATAAATTCAACTTAGATATTTCAATTTAAAGGCCTATATTCTTCCAAAATCTTTTTTCATAAAGAAATTATATGAATTTAAGAAAAAGCGTTATACCTGACGTCAGCGTAAAAGTAGAGCTATCACCTTAACTTTTCGTTATTACAAATCCGTTGTTCTAAAAGCATTTTTTTTTTCAAAATCTTAGAATCGTACGTATTATTTTTAATAGACCAAAAAAGTCACTGTGCGGTAAACACTTTCATACATTCTGATCTGTAACTCTTTTCGTAATGTAGGAATTTAATCAATTTTATTTTTTTATTCAAGAACCATATTTTCAAGCTTTTATTATTCTGTTCTTTTGCGGCTGGACGCAATCGCATTATATTCGATGTAATAAAAACATATTTTATGATATACTCTTGCATTACCTATAACAATCTTCCTTATAGACCGATTTAGCCCATTTTCTACACCAAAAAATTCAAGCAAAATTTGATGCCCTTACTTTTTCTGTTCAAGCTCTAACGCGCCTTCAACAGACGAACAAAAGGACGGACAAATCTAAATCGTCAGATAATATATACCTTAGGGGTCTATAATGAATATGTCGATGTGCTTAAAAGGGTATGACAAAATTAAATTACCCCCACAACATTTTTTGGTGCTTTTGGCCGATTTTTTACTGTGCAAAGACAAGCATAACTAGTTGGCTATTTAATAAAGTCTTTTTAAAAAAATTTTAATTCAATTCTTAATTTATGGAAATTTGAAAAAAAGCTTTATTCAAAAATATTTCTCAAAAATTTTAACAAGTAACAGTGCTATATTCGGCCGTACCGAATCTTATATACCCTTCACAACGTGTAGTCATGCAATAACAATTGTTTGTATCACCATTCATCCCATATAAAATACGTGCATACGTACACGTTAGAATAAATGTGGCATCGAATCCCAGCTGAGCCAAAAAAATTTTATTTTGTTTTATTTAATATATTATTTATATTTTATTATTTTTTTTTATATTTTATGTAAATTTTTTTTATATATTTTTTAAATTTTTTTAAAAAATTTTTTTAGAAAAATTTTTAAAAAATTTTTTTAAATTTTTTTTTAAATTTTTTTAAAATTTTTTTTTTAGTTTTTTTTATTATTTTTTTCTTATTTTTAATATTTTTTTTTTTGTAATTTTTTTTGTTTGGTATGTTTTTTACATGTATGTATGTATGTATGTATGTTGTTGTTGTAATTGTGAAAAGAAACGAGGTGGTGGTGGTTTTTTGCTCATATCTCAAAAAGTTATGGGGCGATTGTGCTGAATTTCAATAGCGATTCATTCCTGGATATTTCCAAGAGATTGATACCATATACAGATCTGAGGAACATATAGTTGCTTCTAAAAGTTGATTTCAACCAACACACGGACAGACGGGCAGACGGATAGACGGACAGACGGACAGACGGTCAGGGCTTAATCGACTCCTCTATTCATAAGCTTTCAGAAAATATATACTTTATGGGGTCGGAAATGAAAATTGTAGAAATTACAAACGGAATGACAAAGCTATATATACCCTTGTGCACCACAGGTGAAGGGTATAAAAATGTTAACGCAAAAGTTTTATAAACTATAAATAAATCTTAAATTGCAGAAAAAGTTTCGTTAATTTTTTTATAATTTATATTAATCAACATATAAAATACTATTGATAAATATACGCGAGTGTGAGTATATATTTTCTGAAAGCTTATGAATAGAGGAGTCGATTAAGCCCTGACCGTCTGTCAATCTGTCCGTCTGTCCGTGTGTTGGTTGAAATCAACTTTTAAAAGCAACTATATGTTCCTCAGATCTGTATATGGTATCAATCCCTTGGAAATATCCAGGAATGAATCGCTATTGAAATTCAGCACAATCGCCCCATATCTTTCTGAGATATGAGCAAAAAACCACGACCACCTCGTTTTTTTTCACAATTACAACAACAACCTACATACATGCTGGTTAAAGTAAACGTGGCATCGAATTCCAGCTGAGCCAAGCAAATTTTATTTTATTTTATTTAATATTTTATTTATATTTTATTATTTTTCTTTTTAAATTTTAAAAAAAAAAAAATTAAAAAAATTTTTTTTTAATTTTTTTATTATTTTTTTTTTATTTTTAATATATATATTTTTTTTTTTGTTATGTTTTTTACATGTATGTACGTATTTTATATGAGATGAATGGTGATACAAACAATTGTTATTGCATGACTACACGTTGTGAAGGGTATATAAGATTCGGCACGGCCGAATATAGCACTGTTTTTGACATACATATTTTGTTTAAAAACTAGTCGGTTAAAAATTTAAATAAGAAAAAAAAATTAAACAAGCAGTTGGTAATTTTAGATTTTATAATTTTGAAAGCAAAAAAAAAATAACTCTTTTTCTTTAAATAACTACCTCACATACATGTAATTCATTTTAATCATTTTATATGTTTTTCACAAATAAACACTTAAAAATATAATTGCTAGCTATTGCTACATTATTAGTTGCAGCTTAAAAAAAAATATTTCATTTTTCAGACGAGTTTTACAGCGTCGTTAGTTCGAAGCTAATCAATTTGAAATTTTCTTCGGTAACAAATGCATTTTTTCCAAGTTGTGTGTCGAGATGTATGGGTGGTTTTTTCTGACAACTTGAGACTATAATACATACAAGATATATAAAGTAGATAATGTTGTTGTTGTTGCAGCTGCTGCTGTTGATTTAGTTTGCATTGCTGGTATTAACACATAATTTATTTAAAGGCAACTTGTAAATGGTCTTAAAGAAGAAATAGAAAACTTTAACGATTAAATTAAAACATACTGAGTTGCAAACGTGTTTATGTGTTTGTCTACTAATAAATAAATAAATAATTGCGGTGATTTTTTAATTAAAAATTGAAAGTCAACAAGTTGGTTTTTCTTTTCTAAATGTATTTTTTGTACTTGGCATACGAAATCAAATGTGGACATAATCGGCTAAATCAATTAAATCTGCATCCGCTGACAAAGTGATGATTGTTAAGGGGATGCCAGAAATTTTAATGCATTAAAAACGAATTATGAATGTCTGAAAGTGTAAGCTGGCAATCGTATAAAAAAATTTAAAACATTTAAAAATAATGTCCCGTTGAGTGATAGAAATCCCA
Source organism: Phyto melanocephala (assembly GCA_941918925.1). Lineage (NCBI taxonomy): Eukaryota > Metazoa > Arthropoda > Insecta > Diptera > Rhinophoridae > Phyto > Phyto melanocephala. The sequence continues at coordinate 108,699,037 of OW799235.1, read as the reverse complement.
AGTAAATTTAATAAATAAAATTAAAATAAAGTCATAAATTAAATAGGTATTTGGAAGTACAAAGTGATAATAATTGTTGCCATAAAAAGGGTTTGCATGTTCTTCTGGTTTTTTATGCCCACTCACAAAATCGGAAGTATAACCTTTAAAGTAATGAATTAACTATTCTTTTATTGTTTTTGATTTAAAATATTATCAACATAATAATATACAAAAACATGAGAAATTAGTTACTATTGTTTTGAATGCTTTTCTAAATTTTCTATCTAATGAAATTTGGTTAATTTTAACTGTTCTTTTTACCACTACGTAATTCAAATAAAATATTTTTAATAATAAATTTCAACTCGTAACAATATTCAAAAATAGTTTAAAAAAATTTTAAAACATTTTAAGTCGTTTATGTTATAATTCATGTTTTAGTTGGACACGGGGTATTTAAAGTATCTATGGTAAGTATACATAAAGTATATACAATCGTTTTCGTTTTTTCTATGTTCAACTAAATTGAAAAACGTTTCTTTTTGGTTCGATTAACGTTTAGTTTTTCATTAATTTTTATTATTGCAATTTTTTCTCACACTTTTAACTATTTAACTTATTAAAAACTATTCGAAATGACCGAAACCAGTTTTTAAAGAAACCAATTTTCGAATAATATCACAACGGGACCCTCGGAGGACCCAAGTGAGCTATGCATTCGGGCAGCTGCCGGATCTAACCTAATTTTCGAATAAAACAAAACGTTTTTTTAATGCTGTTTTTTTTAATGCTCTAGTTGGGAATTAATTCAAAATTTAGTTTTCGGAAGTTTTTAAAAATAGCATTGAAGAAACAACTAAATCCAAATAAAGAACCATGTTAAAAGGAATTTAAATTACATTATTTTAGAAGTGCTTAATTTATTAGCTTTATCCAAACTCCCAAACTTTTATATTTAAAGAAATTATCTGTTTGTCATATATATATAGGGCTATCATTGAATCTTATTTTTGTTGGAATTGGACTAGAAAATGATACAGAAATTTAAAATTAGTTCAGTGCCTTGAATTCTAATATTTCAGATATATGTTCGCAGGCGCGAATTTAGCCTATGCATTTAGAAGGAGGAAGTTTTTATTAGATATATATAAATTGTTCGTTTTATGGCTGTCAATACTATTACTTGCTTTGAGAAGGAAATATCCGTTTATCCTTCCCCTGGATCGGCGCTTGATGTGTGAATCAAAACCAGTATTCAAAAGAAAATACAAAAAAGAAAATAAATATATTTGATTTTGTGACGACAAATTATTCTTTTTATTTGACAAAAGTTATGTTCCACTTCACCCATAATAGCCTTTTTTAATTATGAACTATAGAATGTCTAATCACTGATAAAGTCGGCAGTGAAATGAAGAAGACAGAAACTAAAGGGTCCGCCAAATAACTTTTTTTTTTTGAAAATGCTATAAAAAAGTGTAGCTTCGGCTGTGTGGCACGTAGCGCCGTCCTGTTGAAACCAAATGTTGCCACTATCTTCCTCTTTAATTTTTGTGAACAAAAATTTTTTCAACATGGCCCGATAACGATTGCCATTGACTACGGCCACTCCTTGCTTATTTTCGAAGAAAAATGGCCCAATTATGCCTCTGGACCGAAATCCGCACCAAACGGCTTTCGGGTATCGGCTTTTCAATGTATGCGTGCAGGCTTTCTGTGCCCCAAATGTGTCAATTTTGCTTGTTTACATACCCGCCAAGATCAAAATAAGCTTCATCTGAAAAGATAATTTTTTTGGCAAAATTGGCCAAAGTAATGTCGCAATATTTCCCAGCGTTGTTCAAGCGTATACACAACCATATTCGTTCAGCGGAAGGATAAAACTAATTATCTGTCAAATCAGACATGAGCTAAGTGTTACCTACCATTTACGAAATAAGCACTAGTTGAAAAAAAAACGTTAGATGGCGGACCCTTTATGTAAAGTAATAAACTTGAGAGCGAGAAAGTTACATTAGAGCATTTGTTCGATAGCCAGCATATAAATATTATAGTAGAGCAAGTATAAGTGTAACCCCACCTCAAGTTAAACCCGGTTTTAACATTAACAGCTGATTTTGCGTTCAAACCACGAGTTTAATTAAACCAGTTTTTAACCTACAGTTTGTTTAAGAAATTTATTGAAAATAAAATAAATTTCGAGTAGAAATAAGTGTATTTCTCACAGAACTTTCTATGTATTTTTGTTATACTTAATATCAATTTGTCAGACTGTATATCAGCTGTTTTTAATTGTATAGAAAACGCAGGCATATTTATTCATAAGCAGGGCAAACTTATACAGGTAGCGGTGCCAGCCCAGCTGATTATTTTTTTGTGTCCAAATATTTGTCAAAATTCATATATATAAAAGACATTTCAAATATTCTTTCTCAGCGCTATCATTTTATGTGACTACACCATGTTCATACATTAATCGCAGTTCAGAGAGAATGTTTTTGTTCACATTTTTGTTTCAAATTTGGCATTTGAAATAAATGAGAGAAGAGCGGGAATGGTTTTTTATCTATGGACTTTGACTACTGCAGTTTAAAATAAGTGATAAAAAAAATAATCACCTAAAGAATCAAGACATCAGGTAGTTTTGATTTCTTTGCCTTGATTAAAATCTAAGAAATTTTTAGAGTGCGTTCCAAAATTATTATTTTATTTTTTGTAAATGAGTATTTTTAAATTATGTAGATATTTTGTTGTTGTTGTTGTTATTGTTGCTACTGCATCCATTGTTTTTATACCCTTCACACAGTGAAAAAGGGTATATATAGGTTTGTCATTCCGTGTGAAATTTCTACAATTTTCATTTCCGACCCCATAAAGTATATATTTTCTGAAAGCTTATGAATAGAGGAGTCGATTAAGCCCTGACCGTCTGTCCGTCTGTCCGTCTGACCGTCTGTCCGTGTGTATGTTGAAATCAACTTTTTGAAGCCCCCCGACATAGGTTGGACCCGGGTAAGGTATTAAAATATCAGAAATATTCGGGAGTAGATCGGTATTGAAAATCAGAAACATCGGTACATAAACAACTGAGATATGAGCAAAAACCCACGACCACCTCGATTTTCTTTTCATAAAAACAACATTACAACAACAACATACATACATACAAACGTGTATACTGGTTAGAGAAAACGTGGCATCGAATCCCAGCTGAGGCAAAAAAATTTTTTTTTAAATTTTTTTAAAATTTTTTTTTTTAATTTTTTTTTTATTTTTTTTTTATTTTTTATTTAATATATTATATATATTTTTATTATTATTTTTTTTTATTTTTTTTTTTTAATTTTTTTTTTTTTTTTTTTTTGTTTTATATATATTATATATGTATATAATAATTTTTTTTTTTTTAATTTTTTTTTTTAAATTTTTTTTTTTTTAATTTTTTTTTTATTTTTTATTTTTTTTTTGTTTTTTTTTTAACATACATACGTGAATTTACTGTTATTGCATGACTACACGTTGTGAAGGGTATATAAGATTCGGCACGGCCGAATATAGCGCTTTTACTTGTTTAAATTTAAATTATTTCACTTGCTAAACTATTTTTTTATTAAACGCCATTTAACATGTTTTTAATCTTTTTAACTTGGAAGCACTGAATAATGTTTGCCGAAAACAAGGTTGCATTTTATAAAATCTACTTAAAACCACACTAAAAAAAGTTTTAAGATAGTTTTAATGAAATTATTATTATTTCGTATGGTAAAACCAGGTTTTCACGATTAGTTTAATGTTAAAACCAATTTTTGGTATTAAAACTTTAATGTGAAAACACTTTTAAGTAATTTGTCTGCGCAGAGCTATATGTATTCGCAAATGGTAAACCTGTATAATTATAAGCAAATAAATGTGCCTGAAATTCAGAACTCCAAACTGACCTTTTATTAAAAATTCATTGAGGAAATTCACCTGTACCACTGAAAGCACAACTATTGCATAATAAATATCAAGACATTTTAAAGTCTTGATTAACAAGCGTGTTTAAAGTTTTGTCGCCTACACTTAACTTGCAGTTATAATAAACTAGCCAAACTCGGCGCGCGTTGCTACGCCCCTTAATAAATCGAAATGCATTCTGAATTTTAATTGAATATCAAGTGCTAAAACCTAATATTATAATTTTTTTTATGGGCGTGGCATTGCCCACTTTTCTAATCACGAAATTGTAAAGTCATAACAGCTCAATATGTGTGCAAAGTTTCAGAATAATCGGTCCAGTGCAAGTACCTCAAAATAATACCTAATTTTTATGGGCGTGGCCCTGCCCACTTTTCTAATCATGAAATTGTAAAGTCATAACAGCTCAATATGTGTGCAAAGTTTCAGAATAATCGGTCCAGTGCAAGTACCTCAAAAAAATACCTATTTTTTATGGGCGTGGCACTGCCCACTTTTCTAATCACAAAATTATTTAGTCATGGCAGCTCGATATGTGTGCAAAGTTTCAAAAAAATCGGTCTGGTGCAAGTACCTCATAATTATAACCTTTTTTTATGGGCGTGGCCCTGCCCACTTTTATAATCACAAAATTATATGGTTATGACAGCTTAGTATGTGTGCAAAGTTTCAGAAAAATCGGTCCAGTGCAAGTACCTCAAAATTAAAACTTTTTTAGGGGCGTGGCCCCGCCCACTTTTCTTATCTCGAAATTATTTAGTCATGACAGCTAGATATGTGTGCAAAGTTTCAGAAAAATCGGTCAAGTGCAAGTAGCTAAAACTGATAACTAATTTTTTATGGGCGTGGCTCCGCCCACTTTTTTCACCCATAAACACTCCCTGGTATGTGTACAACAACTTACCAAAGTTTGAGCCCGATCGGTTTTACAGTTTCGGAGTCTATAGCTAACACACACACACACACACACACACACAGAGTTTCACTTTTATATATATAGATTGCTAAGAATAAAATACATACATAGAAAAAAACTTAAACCAATTAATATAAGCCGTTAAGAGGTTTAGTAACTAACAACAAAACTTAAATACCTTACATGGTTAAAAAAGGAGAAAAATTTGTGAGGTAAAGTTTATGATGGAAAGTAAGTTACAAAAAACGATAAAAGACCAAGAATTTATTCTAAAGGAAAAAAAACTATGTACGTCAAACTCTATGTATTTTTAAACCCTCCAAAGTCAAATAAAAATTATTGGCTAAACTTTTCGTACTTGGTTCGTTAAGTTGTCTCTATTTAATTTAAATCATGACCTTTTGTGCCAGACTTTTCAAAGATTTATTTATTATAAAATAAAAAATAAATAAAATAATGACAAATCTAAGCAAAAATTTAAAACACTTTCTTAAAACATGTACGGCACAACTATGCAAAATAATTTAGAAAAAAATATATGAAGCAAAAAGTAAATAAATAATAAAAAAATCTACATAAATAAATTACATTGAACTAGTGAAAACTAGAAAACTAAACCACCACCGCAAACGTTGCCATTGTAATAATCGCCAACAGCACACTGCAAATTTTCCATACGAATCAACAACAACTGTAATAGAAACAACAGCAACAAAAAAACACACCAAATGTATATGAATTAGAGTGTCACACTACTAACACTGTGACAAACAAACATGCATTCATATGTAAATGACTGTCACAGCGACTGCGTGACACGGTTACACAAAATTCAATGCATTGAATACTGTAGACGCCACAATAACAACAATATACCAATATTTTTACACGTACAACTAAACCAACAACTTTATGTTGTAGTTATCGTCATTCATTGCCTTTGTTGCAGTTGCTCAAATAGAGTCAATTGTATGTGGATGTGTGTGTGGTCAGACACTGGGGACAGACGCACTTTAAACATTTTCTATAAACTGCGCAGTGCTGTACTGTTAGAATATTGAAATTGAAAATTTAGGTCAAACTTTAAAAATACGAAGAAAAAACTTTGTTTTGTTTTATAATTTTTATTTTTACAAGTGTTAAGAATCAATTACTTATAATATGACAGGCTGGCTGTTAACATATTAGTACAAGTATTAAATGGATATCGAAAAAAAAAACGTAATTCGATTAAAAAAATATCTTTGCAAAATTATTTTCATTTTAGTCTTTAGTTTCAAATAAATTAATTGAGTAATCTTGTGGTTGCGTTTTAATTTTTTTTTCTTTTTGCCATAATTACGTGAAAAATAAATTAATGGTTGAGTGAGTGATGTTATACTATGTTCACACAGGCGCCTTAATTGTCAATTTATAATATTATCGCAATTAAAGGCCTTATTGAGCACAATTTACCATACTAAAAATTATTTTTAAATTGAGCAATATATACTTAATTGTTTCACTTATTGTCTAAAACTCGAAATACAACTCTTGAGAAGTATATTCAGTGAGAGGAAAATTCTATAGGTGGCATTTCTAATGTCAAACAAATAAATATACAAAAAATAAAAATTAAGAAAATGAAAAATTTTTGAAGAAAATTTAAAAAAAATGTTTAAATAAATTCAAATACATACATATAAGTATATATATGTATAAATATAATTGTAAATATGTTTTATCAACAGGAAAAACACTGAAAAGAAGGCATTATTTGATTTGGTATAAATACATCGTATTTTACAGCTATCAAATGCTAATGGAGTAAGATAAATTGAGTATGTCTGAACACTTATTTTAATTGCTCAATCACACTAAATTGAAACAATTAAAAATATCTGTCTGAACAGGGTATTATGCTGTAACGTAAAGTGTGTTCACAAGTGCATTGAAATGCAGTTTCGAAAAAAAACTTGGATTTTTTGTTGATAAAAATTAGTTATAATGTCACAAAACCAGCTGAATCCTAATCGCATTGTTGGTCTCAGTATAGGTCCAAAATTTAAGGTTTTCCTTTTTGATACCAAAGTTACCTAAGTTGTGAACATAAATAAATTCGTTTTGGTTTCAAAGTTGATTCATAACTCGACTATAATGTCCAAAAAAAATCGCTTCATTTACTGCACTTAATTTCCACTACCACTAAATTCGATTCATCTAGTGCACTCAATTTCCACTACCACTAAATATTAGGAGCGATAATGCACTAGTTTTTCAATTACCACTACAAGTAGTTAAAAAGGAAATCCAATGCAATAAACCCAACTCCGGTAATGATCGTAACCGAGAATTATATGGTGCAACTGTGATAAAAACTTATTTAGGAAATAAACTTTTTTCCCAAAAAATATGGTTCGTCGATAATTGACCCAGGTTTTCTGTAAATGTTGCTAAAGGTATACACTTCATATATACGTAACTAACGTTGCAAGAAGCAATATCAAAATTCTCAAAATCATATCTGATACGTATACGTCTGATAGAGTCTGACGTATACGTAGGGTGTTCAAAAAGTTGATTTCAAAGTATAAACGGAAAGATGGACTTAATGGCTTGCTCTTACTAAACAACATATTTTTCAACGACTATTACATATCGTCTGTCTTACTAAAGAGTATTTTAGTAATGACTCCAGACATTTGCTTAGATACACAAACATTACAATTTCTTGTTGCGAAATTTGCTCGAAGCCCTTTAAATGCATAACTTTTTATAATTCTCATTTAGTTTAACATGCTTAGGGTATAAGTAATAATTATTTTGACAATAGCGGCAAAGCATTTCATTAACAAAGTGATGACTAATAGATTTTCACTGATTTTTAGATTTCAAATTAATGTATCGCAGAATAATCTAACCGAGATTAGATGTTTGAAAAAAAAACACTGCAATGAATATTTTAACGCAACTATCAAGTTAATATTTTATTTATATGTAATCACTGTATATTTTCCCTCAGCATGAAAATAAAGTCTGTTTTCATTATCACAATAACACTAGTTTACAGCCAAAAAATACCAAGAACGCCACATGCCTAGATAAGTTAATTGGGACCTCCTGAACACGAAAAACGTTGTAATTTTTTTTTCTAAGTACCGTTTTTTAGATAACGGTACTTTTGTGTTTTTCGGTGTATGGTCCCACTCAAACCCTTGTGGAGCCCAACCGAATGCCTTTTCCGTCGATATGCTGAAAATTTCTATCTGATAAGAAATGGCTGAGTTATGGCACCTCAAAGTTAAAAATTTGCCTATTTTTTACGTTTTTTTCAAAATTTTTCATTTTTACTTCGTTTTTTTTCTACGTTATAGTAAAGATCTGGATTCTTTTTTTACCAAATAGCTTATTTAATTACAAACATTTTAAGCGTAATTTAAAAAAAATCGGATGAAAAATAAAGTTTTTATTAAGGATTGTGTGGAACGACAATATTTTCATCTTCATTGCTTCATTTGCCTATTTTTTACGTTTTTTTCAAAATTTTTCATTTTTACTTCGTTTTTTTTCTACGTTATAGTAAAGATGTGGAATGTTTTATTTTTTTACCAAATAGCTTATTTAATTACCAACATTTTAAGCGTAATTTAAAAAAATCGGATGAAAAATAAAGTTTTTATTAAGGATTTCATTGCTCACACACTATATTCGGCGTCCATCAGTTTTGGAATTTTAATTTAATTTTTTTAATTTACGCCGAATATAGTGTGTGAGCAATGAAGATGAAAATATTGTCGTTCCACAAAATCCTTAATACTTTTCGGTTGGGCTCCACAAGGGATTGAGTGGGACCATACACCGAAAAACACAAAAGTACCGTTATCTAAAAAACGGTACTTAGAAAAAAAATTACAGCGTTCTTCGTGTTCAGGAGGTCATAATTAACTTATCTAGGCATGTGGCGTTCTTGGTATTTTTCCAAATTAAAAATTTGTAAAGCAGTGTAATAGACATTCTGTCAGCCAAGTGGTAGAAAAGATTCGCCAAATGCTTTGCTAATTAACTAATAAACTACACAAACATGAAAAACTTTTATTTTTTTTTTTCAATTTAATTTTTTTAATCTGTTCTATTGTTTTTTTTTTGACAAAATTGAGCTTAAAAGGCATAGAATATGCAATTAAGCTTAAGCTTTTATTGCCTCATACTATAATTGGTTGGTTGTTTGATTTGCAAAATACTTGCCGGTTGTGGTTATTAGGTCAAAGTTTATTTGGCGAATTGTAGATGACTGTGTTAAGAGATGGCACTCCCAAAAAGAATACAATATCACACTGACATTTAGTAAAAATATATGTACACAAAATATCGTGATTTTTGCTTAAATTTTTTTTTTATAGTTTATTTTTAGTATATGTCTTCAATACATGAAAGCAACGTATTGAATTTATTCGGCTGTGCCGAACGCTATATACCGTTTGCCAATTATAGAGCACACATTTAAGGATTTTTTTAAAAGTTATCTGGGGACTAAATGAAATGTTGTATGTTAAAAATTAAGGTGAAAATGAGGAGGCAGCTTTAGTCTATGTTTATATCTCAGCTAATTTTTGGACATTTTTGCTGAATAAAACATTTTTAAACTAAATTTAATAAATATATATTTATTTGATACTAATTATTTAGTTTTTTTACCTTTTTTCCACAATGTATTAATATACATTTTTGTAAAATTCTATGCCTTGTTAATAATAAAAAAGTTTTGTCTCGCAATTGCTGAGCTTGGTATACCAGCAAAGATAGTCCAACAGGAGCGAACCTCTCCGATCGGAGAGAGGCCTTATGCAAAGCGATTCGTAATCGTGCAACTTCCTCAACTGGCTAATGGAGAAGATTTTGGAAGAAACCGACATTGTTAACAACAAAAGTCTCATACTGCTTGCATATGCTGAGAATATAAGAATAAAAGAATAAAAGACTCAGCTTAGAAATTATGCATATAACTCTTGCTATGTATGCTACTTTCGCTTGAAATATGTGTCGAATAGGGCCATAAGGGCTTTTTATGCCTGTAGAAGACTGTTTGGAAGGACATGAGGCTGCCACCATTGCATTTGTCTGTTATGGATAAAACAAGTGCTCTAAGAATTCACGAAGTTAGTATCATGAAATGTGGAGATCTTGTTGGCCGTATGAAGATTATGAAAAATCTGAATCATTAATTCATAGTAAAAATCAGGGATACTGTCCCACGAACTCGAAGTTTTTACCAGACAAAATCAAAATCTTTAACCCGACTTTTTGGGCCTAAGAGTAATGGAGAACCGAGGAAGGTGCTCAGTTCTGTTACACCGATGGTTCTAAGCAATAAAATGGCAATACTGATGCAGATGTTTTTGGGCCAAGTAATCAAAGGGCCCTGCTCTTTGCCCTTTAATAAGGAAAGTGAGAAAAGCCAACAATTATATCCCCTCAGACAGCCAAGCGGCTTTAAAAGCCTTATGACGTTAACTCAGCTTTGGTGCTGGAATATATTGACGTTCTTAACCGCCTTGGCATTCATATCTCTGTAACACTGCTTCGGATTCCGGGTCATGAGGTCCATATTGGTAATGAACTTGCCGACCGTCTTGTAAACTGTGGGGTGACCCGTCTAATGACTGGCCCGGAGCCTCCATGTTATATTAAAGGCGAACTATCCACCCTCCTTGACGCTGAGTTTGCTATTCTTACTGACGAATAGCTCAGTATCAAGGTCAGGTTAAGAAAGACGTGCCGATTTTGCAATATAGACATGAGCATGTCCTCTGCGGTTGTCCGACACTTTGCACAAGGAAATTATGATTTCTACAGTGTAGTGGTATTACGCCAATATGTATTTTGAATTCTTAACCTCGTAGGGAAATAGGCTTCATTAAAAACCTTGACCTAAAGGCAAGTTTGTGGCTTACCCTCTCTTTTTTATGGTGCTGAAACATGGACAATAAAAAGGCCAGACGAGCCATAGTTGGCAGAGTTTGAGAAAAAAGTTCTTCATAAGATCTATGGCCCTAAACGCGTTGATGGTGGACTGCGAATTAGAACGAACCCAGAGTTGTATGAGCTTGATGCCGACGTAGTCAAGCGCTTCAAGATACAATGAGTACGATAACTCGAACACTTTTGGCGAACATAAGTGCACACAAGAACGAATCAGCCTGTGGGCAACGGAAAAGGATGTCCAAATCTCCCTTGAACACTTAGTGTATCCAATTTGCGCCAATATGCAAAAGACAGAAATAATTGGCAATCTATTTTGCTTCAGACTAAATTTGTATCCGTTTATACATGCATATGTAACAAATCTGTAAGTTATAAGTGAATCAATAAGGAACCAAATACGTAGTTTTTTACATTTTGTCTATACATTACGAGACATATGGAATCGTTTATGCCAAATTACAAATGGAGTGACAAACTGTTGTTATTGACATTCGTGGTGAAGGGCATGTATACAGTTGTACGTATTGTTGGTTTTTAATTAAAGGCCCAAAAATAAATATGGGTGGGTTTCAATTTATTTTGAACTTTGCCGGTTTTATTATATTTATTATTTGTCGTTTCATTAAACATTTATTGCTGTTGCAATTTTAAAAGAAACTAAATTTTAAAGGATTTTCATTTAATGACCTCAATGTATTCGATAACGTAATTTCTTCAAGTAATTATTGAAAGGTGAGTCTAAGGGTAGGCTAAGTTATAAATAGATTTTGGTTTTATGTTTGCTATTAACAAAACAAACCTTGCAGATATTTTGTTTTATACACTGTCCTAATTTTTAAAAGATTTCGTTTTAATTTTAGTGGGTGAACCAATTATCCAACTGAAGGAAACAATTATAAAAGCTCACAAATTAAAAGCAACTATAATGGTAGAAATAGTAGATTTAATCATTGGTGTTAGTTAGTAAAAACGTAGTATTGTCTGTTTTTTCTTTTGACAAAATGTCAAAGTTTTACGTTCTTAACATAATAATATATTTTCCACAGAAATGTATGATACATTTTATATAAATAGTAACACATTTAATTTATGTGGAATATTTTTTCGCCTGAGACAGAAAGATATAAATCTGCTTACTCTACCAGTATGAGGTTATCTTTAAAAGGTACAATGCATGAACATATAAAAGGCCTTTTAAACAATATATAATAATATACAATGTTTTGCATAGTTCATTTGTCTATTTAAAGCTAAAACTTAAAATAATACCATTAACAGCGTTTTCGAATATCTAGTAGGTTTTTCTAATTTGTAAGCAAATAACATTATTGTATTTATAATATTCTATTATTTTCTATACAATATTGTTTCTTCCATAAGCGGGTTCCTTTACGATCCCCTTCGTTCCTTAGTGATTACAAGAATACCGAAGAGTTATCACTGGCCTTCCGTGCCATGTGTCGTGTTTGTTCTAGACTAAAAATTGTATACTGTTGATTATCCACAATTCTCATCACAACGTCCTTCGCAATTGCCTGCATCTGCCTCAGACTAATTTCGCCCATAGCAATCACATATAATGTGTGCTTGCCGGTGGCATTAAGTCTGCTGCCGTCATTGCCGGACACTCGCATACCACATGTGCTGTCGTCTCAGCAGTCCCAAGGCACATTTTGCTAATATCATCCTCCACAATCTTAATCTTGTATAGGTGACTCTTGAAGTGCCCTGTGACCAGAACAGTTATCCCAGCCCAGAGCCCGCTGCTTACTTAATATGAACAAGAATTTTTTATACTACATTTACATCTGAGTCAAATCTCGTAAGTAGCAGATTTTGAGGAAATCTAGTTACTTTTTACTAGATTTCCTATAAAAAAAGAAATCTACTTCGCTACTAGATTTTGGCAGAATCTACTTAAAACCTAGTACTACTTCGTGATGCAACTGTGGTTTTTATTGCAATGTAATAAAAAATACTACGCTTCATAAAGAAAACTTCAATCATAATTTATAAGGTGGTTGCAATTGCACAAGTACTTTATTGTTTACAGTTTTTTTATATGGAGTTTGAATTTTGGAGAAATAGAGCAAAGAGAGCCTCTCAGACCACCTTGTAAATAAATATACTGTTTTGAAAAAGAAATCTTGCAAAAAGTAAAAAAAAACAGTGGCATAAACGGTATAGATTTTAATAACGATTTTAAATCAAATCTACTAGATCAGGTGTAAATGTAGTATTAACAAAAACTTTTATTTGAGCTAGTGCTACGAAAAAAACTTTTTAAAAGCAACGATAAGTCTGCGTTACTGCAGAGCTGAGAAGATGTGTAATAGTTTCGGAGAATTTTTGGACTACCGGCACACTGTTTCTGAAAATTCCTTTGGATGGGCTCTAAAGTTATAAAATCTTTATTTTGCATTGATATTACAGTAAATTTTTTGCTTGAATTTGCCACAAGCTTCTTCCAATCTTCAGATACATAAATTTCATCGATTTTTTTTTTTTGTAACTTATATAATCAATATTAATAAAATTTCTATAATATAGTAGTGAAATGTAAAGTGTTTTCGTGATAAGTGCTACAACAAGTCAATAGATTTGAGCTCAAAACTTTAATGAATTACATCCACTCAGTCCATGTAAAAGAGATATTAATAATACAAGGGGTTTAAGAGCTCATATACTCTTTGTGCTTGAAGCGAAACAAAAAATGCACTTGGCCCCATTGTGCTCTAAGCCCGTCAGTTGATATACTGACATTTGTTTGACATTTTGTTCTATTTATCGTGCATGAAGTCAAAAATCTATATATATAAAAATCAATGTGTGTTTGTATGTTTGTTTGTGCTTTATAGACGGTAAAACGGCTGGACCGATTTCCTTGAAATTTTCACAGAATCTTTCTGTATGTCTGAAAGGAACTATAGGCTATACTTTGGTTTGAAATTGTAAGTGGGCGGGGTGCCACGCCCTATTAAAGAATAAGTATTAAATATTATATATCACGAAAGTTAATGCAGCTAGAGTCTTCAAATTAAGTACGGTAAACTTTGACATCCACACAAACATTTGGGTAAAAAATGGGCGTACTTGCAATAGTAGGCGTGGCCACACGAATTAAATACTGAAATTCGTGTATTTGGAAAACGATATCGATTAGAGAAGTAAAATTTTGCAAGATCAACTTTGACATCCAAATGAACATTTATGGAAAAAATGGGTGCATTAACAATAGTGAGCGTGGCACTAACAATAGTGGGCGCGGCACCTGCCATATGAATTAAATACTAAAATTTGGGGTGGCGAAGCATACCGGGTATTAGCTAGTAATAAATAAATAAAAAGGACATAGTAAAAATGGTCAAACATTTATTTGTGGACAACTTGCGCAAAAATTCCGGGAGTAATTTTGTTTAAGAAAAAATTTCAATAAAAATTACCACCTTTTTTACTAACTATATTAACATACTAAAAGCAGTCATTTTTAATTCACGCCATTTGATGTCATTTTTCTCGTAAGATTGTGCAAAAAAAAATATCTCAAGTCATTCTAATCAACAAACATAAAAACTGAGAAAAAAAATGGCACAATTATTAAAAAATTTAAGATTTTTGACTTTTAATTTAATAAAAATAAATATCCATATAAAAACATAATAATCGATATAAGACCCCTAAGTCTATACATTTTTTTTTATTAATATCATCTAAACACAACATCTTTTAAATTGCAAATTATGATGCTATAATTTAAGCATTTACTTCATCAGGGTGTCAATTATCGCTCTGTGAAATTTTGAAATCAAAAGTTGTTGCATATCTATTTTTTATTTTTTTAGTGAGTCTTTACAAAAAAAACCTTTAAATATATTTTTTATACTTTCAACTTAATATCACTGCAAAATGAGTAAAATTTTTTATGTGTTAAAAAAAGTACACTTACGAAAATTGTTCCTCAATATAAAAAAAAATAAATTTTTAAATTTAGTATTTGGTGCCACCAAAGAGAAAGAAATTCACTAAAAATTAAAACAAAAACGCTCTGAGTACCACCAACTCAAGAATTTTCCGAGACAAGAATTTTAAAAGCACTAAAAACAAAGCTCAAGCACCGAGTTGTGAGCGTTTTTTTATCGTAACTAAATATCTCTTAAATACATAAACCACTGACTTAATCACTACAGATAAACACACTTTTGCTTGCTTAATTAAATTTATAATTGTCGAATGTGTTCTTGACGAATGTAAATGTATCATTGGTAACATGGTTAATATTGTAGTAAAACCTAAAACATAATTAACACTAATATGTTATTTATCAATCTTTTTCTCGATCACAAAGACAACTTCTTCTGGTATAATTGAGAAACTTAAACCTTTTTTTAAAATATGTGTGCATGTAACTATGAATTGTTACTAATATAAATCAAATAAGCCTAAAGGTTATTTGAAGAAGCTAAATAAACGAAATACTAGACACTAGTAGCTACATAGAAAAAAACATACCATATACATACCTACTCTACTCATATCGATCACAATTACTGTCAATTTCTTGTCAAATTGTGGTTGTTTGTATTAAATTGTACGAACATAGATATTGTTTCTGAAGTTACCACATTCAGATAACATTGAATATACTCAAGGTACATATTAAAGGTTGGCACAGTACATTTATAAATACACTTAAAGATAAAACAGTTAGTTCAGGTCGTGTGCTTTTTAATTTTCACCACAGATGAACGAGTACGCACAACTCTAAAGGCCTAACTATATTATGCTTTTGCTGGCTTAAGCAAATGTGCGGATACACAAAATTAAATGTATGCAACTATATTGTACTTAAGAAACTTTTCGTCAAGTTTCGTCAAGTGTCATTTGCTTAAGCAAACTGCGAATCTGATCGTACTTTGCTTACGAAAATAGATTTTCATTTGATATGTACACACTGTTGCATTATTTAGCACTTTTTTTATTAATGTTGTCATTTGTTTTTTTAAATTAGTGAAAAAATGTATAAATTTAATAGTTTATAGTAAAATATTTTTACATTTTACACATTAAATAATAATTTTGTGACAATATCAATATATTTAGGATATACAGAAATAAAACAGCTTTTGCAAAAGTACAAATATTTGCAACTAATCATAGTAAGTATTTAAGTTTAAAAAGTACAATATATCCACCGACAAGTCTTCAAAAATTTGCTTAAGCATTTGACAGACTTTTCGTTGGTTTTTGACATTAGCTTAAGCCAGCAAAAGCATAATATAGTTAGGCCTTAACACGTAAAAGCAAAATAGACCAATTTTAAGGTTTGAAATTAAAAGTTTAATTTTGTAAAAATATTCCTTCACTTTTTGACTTTTATTCTTCCTCACTTGCAAAAATTCAAAACAAAAATAATACATTCATCCACATTTTAACTAAGATTTTAAAAATTTGTTGTATTGCTTGTGCAATTACACGGGAATATATCAGACAATATTTTTAACATAATGCAAACAACAAACTAACAATCGGTTAGGAAGTCAAGCTATTGATCAACATTAAGTTATTAGTTGTTTTAACTTTAGTTTTTTCACGTATTGTAGAGTTTGATAATTAAGTATACATATTCCTACTGCAGAGTTAATTAAGTATATTGTTACTGCAGAATTGAATCATGTGCTTTGTTAAGGTGTTTGCGCATTGCTTTAGTATATACTGTATGAAGAAAAATGCTACTAAACAAAACATGTTTACAGTAGTTTCCGCTTAAGTTCATTCCGTTTTAATTAGCAATAAATGCTACAGTAGGAGAACAGTGTCGGTTGTGATAATCGAAATTGTTGCTAACCGTAATGTAATTTTGTGATTGTAGTTTTAAAATCCTTTTCAGAATTTCACTGTATATTTAGCGCAATATAATACGAATCTTAGAAAAAAACTCAATTCCAAGAACATAATTATTTAGTTGGCAATAAGCTTTTTCTATTGCCACAACTTAATTGTTGTCAGTGTGCACACCTAGAAAAGTACATCGCCAATTGAGTGGTTCATTTCCTGCAATCAAACTTTTCATTTGTGATTCTAAACTTTCTATTGCAAGAACCATAATTTTTTAGTGCTGATTACATATTTATATTCCGCAACGAAATTCTGTAGATATAACCGTAAAATTTTTCTATCACAACTAAACTATGCGATTGGCAACAATTGCGGTACTCACAACCGATACTGTTTTCTCTGTATGGTAGTACTTTGGGATTAGAGACAAAAATAATCATTACAAATGCCCTTATTGCTTTTAAAAACATCTTTATGATGATCAATACATTTTGCATACGTGTGAACAAAATTTCGAAGCACTTTTTTCATTCCAAATGAATTTACTACAAAACATGCATTTTGAACATATTTTTAATGACTTTTGAAGGAGTTTACTCATCTTGGAAGATCCATACAGTTAACTGCTGTTAACTTTTCGTCTCATATGCGTAGATCTACGATTCCTCATTTGTCACGATGACACATAAAGGTTTAGCTGAATCGCGATAACATTTCTTGAGCATTTCTTGTGACCAATTTACATGATCCTTTTTTTTAATGTTTGTGGGATTCATGTTACTTTAAGCAACACAAATAGCGTACGTACGTCAAAAACTTTTAAGAGTATATTGTCTAAAATGTTTTTTTTAGTTGGCTGATGTCAGCACTGGTGTTGAGAAGATTGCCAATTATAAAGGGTCCGCCATCTAACGTTTTTTTGTTAACCTAGTGCTTATTTCGTGAATGGTAACACTTAGCTCATGTCTGATTTGACAGATAATTAGTTTTATCCTTCCGCTGAACGAATATGGTTGTGAATACGCTTGAACAACGCTGGGAAATATTGCGATATTACTTTGGCCGATTTTGCCAAAAAATCATCTTTTCAGATGAAGCTCATTTTGATCTCGGCGGGTATGTAAACAAGCTAAATTGTCGCATTTGGGAAAACCCGCACGCATACATTGAAAAGCCAATACACCCAAAACGAGTCACTGTTTGGTGCGGATTTTGGTCCAGAGGCATAATTGGGCCATTTTTCTTCGAAAATGTGCAAAGAGTGGCCGTAGTCAATGGCGATCGTTATCGGGCCATGTTAAACGAATTTTTGTTCACAAAAATTGAAGAAGAGGATATTGGCAACATTTGGTTTCAACAGGACGGCGCTACGTGCCACACAGCCGAATCTACACTTTTTTTATAGCACTTAAAAAAAAAAAAGTGATTGGGCGGACCCTTTATGTTTAAACTAAAAAATATTTTTTTTAAACAACTTTCCATATTTTCAATATATTTATACTTTTCTCTAAATAGGAAACAATAAATGTTTTGCAAATTATAAAGTGGAATGGTAATGGAAATTTTTTATTAATTAAAAAATATCAAAAAATATGAAAAAAACTAAACAATAAAACGAGAGTATCAACGTTACTGTGTCGATTTAATTATGGGCCTCCTTTTTTTGCAGATGCATTTCTGTTTTACCATTAAATAATCATAATTAGTTCTTAATTTAAATGTGCTAAGAACTATGCATTTTATGAAGTACATTTCAGCAGGTACTACTGTATAAAATAACAATCAAGTTAATGTGGTAACATGTATGTATGTGTTCTTTTTATTAACATTATTCTCCTTTCAGTAGATACAATATAAATGTTAGCGTCAAATGTTAATGATGATTTGTTAAATTTCATTGATTTGTTGATTAGTTTGTGCTACTGTTTGTTAAAAATGTAAAAAATTAAAAATGAGAATATTGTATGTATTAAATGATAATTGCATACAATATTTATTTAATACTACATACAAATATTGTATTTAATTCTCGCCATGACGAACAATTATTTGAAAATATAAAATGTAATTTGTTGTAAACTTTTTTGCTGCATGACGTTTGCTGTTTTCATAATTTGCAATTAACCATGACCTAAACATGATAGTCATTACTTTAAGTGCCTTGATCATGATGACGGCGTTGATGGTGGTTAAAGCTGCATTGAAATTTAAGCATTTGTAGTTTAGTAGAGTTTTAAATAAATTATAAAAACGTGTTGAAACTGTTATTCAATTAAAAATATATACTAAAATAAATAAATAAAGAATGCTCTTTCCCCAAACCAATAACACTAACGATTATTAATTGCAGTTTAAAAAGCCTTTGACTTAAAATGCCAATAATGCGAAAAGAAGTACAAGTACTTTTAGAAGTAAGATAATATGTTTAGTTGTTTAAAACAAACTAAAAAAGAAAATAGTGGATGTTCCAAAAATTTGTAACATTTCAACTTATATAATTTTCGGTAGAGCAGAATAGTATTTTCCCACATAAATTAAGAACTACTAAGTAACAACTTTTTAAACAATGTACACTTAATACGGTCCCCAGCTAAACATTTTTACTTTCATGTTAGAATGTCAATCTCTATGTATATTTTTTTATGAAGTTTGACATTTTCACGAAAAAGCGAATGCATTAAAATTCGCTACTGCATCCCTGTAGATAAAACTGTACTACGATGTAGATTGTAGCAGAAATACACTAGTTACAACCTGATCCTATGCAATGCAGGCATGGATCATATCACTTCCAAACAAGAGTTTGTAGTTAAACGACAAGTGTTCGTGTTTTAACGATTACATATAGTGTTGTCAGGAGGTGTATAATGATCGTGTAGGTGCTTCATCGAGTAGTGGCAAAGAGTAGTTTTGAGACTACTCCTATTGGTTATATGGTCCAGCCATAGGTCATCATAATGTTAAATCGTCTAGTTCATTAGGGAGTATACTTAACATGCGTCTACGAACTAGTTTCGTTACCTGCAGGGATGTACTTTAAAACAGTCAAGGAAAGTTTATTGCCGACTAATGTTTGCTCTTAGTCGCTAAGTGGGTTGAATTAGATCGCTTATACAATTTTTTATTTAAAAGTCAAATAAAGTATGTCCAGAATCGATTAAATCATTAAATGAGAATTACGTAATTATATATATATATTTTATTAAGCGCTGATATATTATTCTTTTTGAATTATGTTATTTTAAAATAATAGTTTTAATTGATGATTTTTATGGTCATACTTTATTATCAGTTTAAGTTGTTAAAATTTTGCAAAAGGGAAAAAGAATATTCCTTTGTTTCAATACCATTTTTTTTTTTTTTTTGTAATTAATTTAGCTAAGTACCTATGTAACAAAATTATAAAGAAGATTATCATATTATTCCGATATACTTCGTGTCGAAAAGTTACCAGTCTACGCCATCAAGTTACAATCGACTGATGTTCTAAAAATCAACATACCACATGCTACAACGATTGACTAATTACACAGGTCTACAAAATTAAAAAAAAATGTTGGTGCCTTGAGTTTTGCAGCTGATTTTATTTGTACTTTTAACGCTGATTTCAAAACTGAAAACCATTTTTCCCTTACAGCTCTAGTTATCGAGTTACAAAAATATAATTATTGGCCGCTGATATTTGTCCCAAAAAATAAAACGCATTTGTATATATGAAAATGCACACAATTATAGCGTCGGGCGAAGTTCGCCATACGCGATAATTTTTGCAATAGATTATGTATATTTCTAAAGTCAGGGAGAAATGTGTTCAAGTGTTAAAGTTAATAATGTTACTTTTTTACTTTAATAATTGTTTTATTAAAATTATATAAATTTTTCTTAGTTGTGTTTTTGCTACATTTTTTTTATTATGGTCACACTCTTAGCTGTTATACGAAAACAAAATTTTAAATTATGTTTAATGGACGTGCTCACTACCTTCTTTGCAAACGTTTGCGTATAAACAAAAATTTTTTTTGTTTAATAGAAATAATATTTCTGTGGCAAAAAAAAGGAATAACTACCTTAGTCGACATAAGCTAAAATTGAGATAATCACACAATCCCGGATTATAAAACTACCATCAGGTAAGTTTTAAACTATTTTGAACAGCTTTATAAAAGGTTTTAGCATAAAAGCTTAGTGCCTTTTTAACCAATAACTTAATTTGGAATAATCGTTTATTTTAACTTATAATTTAACTAAATAGACGAAAACCAATATGCTCTTTAATTTTTACAGCGCTGATTTTATATAACACTCTTTATTCTAAAGGGAATCAATTTATTGAAAATAACTAAAAAATTTAAAAGTGCTGTCCTGAAAACTATAAAAACAGACATAAGCAGTTTTTACTTAAAGTTTTTATTAATTTAAGAAATCTAACTTTTTACAGGAAAAAAATGTTTCCTTAAGGGAATTAAGATAAAACATAACAGGTTAAAAAAAATTTTCAAAAAAAAAAAAAACAGATAAAATGCAAACAATATAAAAATATTTAGCATCATCTCTACATTTTCTTTGTGGCAAAATGCCTCCCTCCATTTCAACTTTATACGGAATTAGTACTCTTCCAGTGCATAAAGAAAGAGTGTAATAAACTTTTCTTTGTTAAGCGGCCATAGCAAAAGTAACGATGTTTATCGACAGCATAACATATATTTTTTATTAATATTTAAAACTTCTGTTTTCAGCGGTACTATTCAACTGTTTATTATTTTTTTTAACAATTATTTTTTGTTGAAGTAAAAGTGTTTCCTACCGAAGTGATCACCCCTTGACTGATAAAATACAATTGTTTTTAACATTTTTAAATTCAATTGTAAATTTAAGCTACAAATAAGTTTTTATTATTTTTTTTTAATACTAAACAATGGTTGCATAATAAACATTTTGTTGCAAGTTAGTGTTAAAAATTACAACAAAAAAGCTTTGTTTCAAGCTCCAACGATTTTACACTTGTTTATACATATATAGATAGTGATGTTTTTCACAAGTTGTAAACTTTTGTTTTTTTTTTAATTAATGGCCTTAATTCATAAAAAGAAAATTAAATTATTCAACAATGTTAGTTTTAAAAAAAAATATATTACACATGTCAACCGAATACGATTTAATTATTTGGCATGAGGAACCATTATGCAAACTATTAAAACAATAATTTAAAAAAAAATCTATGGCCCATAATCATAGACATAAATAAAGTATACTTTAAGTTTTTCAAGTTGACTTTTTTTAGAATTAACAATTTTGCCTACCATAAACGATTAAAAGCATACTTTAAACCTAAAAGCATACTCTAAAGTTAAAACCAGCAAAAGTTGTTTTTAACTTACTTAATACCGACAACAGTTCTTTATCGAAAATTAAATAATAATTTAATCATTTGGTAGAAGAAGAAATTTTTTCTTTTTGGTGTCATTAATAGAATTTAAAGGAAAAGTGAAATTTTATTTTCCTGGACTGCATCAAGAAAAAGTCTGTGCAAAAAGTTAAAATGTTAAATTTACAACGTTTGGACAGAGACTTTGCAATTATTGATGACTTGAGTGAAGCGCTCCATGCAAAAAAACCTAAAAAATATAAAAGGAGATTTAATCTTTTTGATCTTGATGATGATGAGTTTTATTCGCGTTACCGGTTTGACAAAATAACAACCTATTTTTTAATAGACTTGTTAAATATTTCGGAACCAAAAACCAACCGAGGGCTACCCATTCCACAAAGCCTACAAGTTCTAACAACTTTGCGGTTTTTAGGAAGGAATGCCCATCAAAGTGACATCGGTAAGTAATTCCAGAATGCAGTTTAGTAACATTTCAAAATTATTTTTTTTCAGCTGATCTTCATGGAATGTCTCAACCCACTGTCGGGCGAATAATAAAAAAAATATGTAAAAAAATTGCTTTATTACTTCTACAGTTTATAATATTTTCCAGCAACATTGAGCTTGGAAAAGTAAAAAACAAGTTTTACCAGTTGGCTCGATTTCCAACAGTAATTGGAGCCATTGACTGTACGCATGTGCGTATAAAATGTCCCGCAAAAAATGTCGGTCGGGAAATGGCTGGGTATTACCTCAACCGGAAAGGTTTTTTTCTGCTTTAGACCAGTTAGCCTCTCTTTCCCTGAATTTTTTTAGATCCTATAAATAGTTACAAATAAAATTTACAATTAAACAGCCAAATATATAATATTAATTTTACCTTTTCCATTTTATCGACTCAAATATCTTATTAAGTTTTTCCGCTTTTATTTATTTATTTATTTTTTTTTTTGATTGACAATGTCAGCTGTTTAGCGTTGCCACTTGCTTATTTCTTGTTATATTTTGTATGAAAAATTTTCTACATTTGAGGTGGCACCCGGTTAAAGTCGGTTCAATCTAAAACTTACTTTAATTTTAACTATGACTGCAAATTAATTAAAAGCATGTTTTAATTTTAAAGTTGTTTTTAAAAAGAACCGACTTTAGTGTTTGACTATGATTATGGGCCTATATATTTATCTGATATATGTATGTACATATGATATATAAATAAAATATTATTACTTATTAAGAAATTAAAATATTGCTTATACAACAACTAGAGAAATTTTATAAATTATAAATAAATCAAAAATAAATTTCAAAAATAAAAATCACCAAAATTTTAAATGAAAAAGGCCAAAAAAAAAAAAAATGGACTCAAAATTTTCTCTTGTTGCCTTCCAAGTAAAAATTTGGGACCATTTTTCATTTTCACATTTGTCCATTTTTTATTGAGACAATTTTTTTAGAAAGCCAGTCTACACCATGCGAAACTTTTTATAAAAATTAAATGAAATAAATGAAAAATTGTTTAAATATTATTTAAAATCAGACACATTTTTATATAAACAAACAATTTAAACAAAAACTTAATCAAAAATTTTATATAAATAACATTCATAACATTCTTGTTCTAAATCGAAAATTTATTAAAAAATTCTACCAATAGAGAATTTATAAAATTTGTTCATTAAATAATAAATGAAAATGTTCTACAAATGGATAAATTAATGAAAATAAATAGTTCATAAAATATTTGTTGTTGAAAGGAAGCAAATAAAAATGTTAAATTTTTTTAAAATAAAAATGTGCTCTAGAGATTTTTTTTTATAATTAAAAATGTTCAGTAGAGAATTTTTTTTTTTTAATAAAAGGTGTTATATATTTATATTTTATTTGAACTTTTCTATATATTAAATTTTTAATCATTTATATTTTGGCTTAAGTTCATTTATTCTTTTATTTAATTTATAATTCAATAATAATTAGGAATATTCTTTCTAAAATTTTGCTGATGATGAAATCGTAGCTGATTTCGAAAATGCATTCCACTCGGCTAATATCGGAAATAATTTTAGAAAGAATATTCCTAAAAATGGTTGCAATTTAATTTAATTTGAATTATAAAATTAAATAAAAGAATAAATGAACTTAAGCCAAAATAAATAGATTCACATTAAGAATTTAATAAAAGGTGTTCAAACAATTTTCGAACAATTGTAGGGAATTTTATACAAAATGAAAATTTATGAAAAATTTTATAAAAATTTAGCTGTAAATAATTTTTTTATCAAATTTAGCAAAGCTTTTACATAAATTAAAACTTTATATTTAAGTTTTAGTGCAAATTAAAAACTATTTGCAATCAGACATTTCAAAAAATTTATTATTATTAATTCAAATGTTATTACAATTTAAAATTATAATAAATCTTAAAGACTAAAGCACTAGCAACGTAGGCTATCGGCTTATTCTAAAAATTTAATTCTATAAAAAAAACTAAAGAAAACATTTTAAGCTTTAAATAAAGTTTTTTGAAATTTTTTTTTTAAATTTAAAAATGTTTTTCAAATCAAAAAATTGATGACAATTTTTTATAAAAAATTTTCTATAAATTTAAAATTTTATCGAAATGTTTCTAATACTATGTTCACACAGGCGCCTTAATTGTCAATTTATAATATTATCGCAATTAAAGGCCTTATTGAGCTCAATTTACCATACTAAAAATTTCTTTTAAATTGAGCAATATATACTTAATTGTTTCACTTATTGTCTAAAACTCGATATACAACTCTTGAGAAGTATGTTCAGTGAGAAGAAAATTCTATAGGTGGCATTTCTAATGTCAAACAAATAAATATACAAAAAATAAAAATTAAGAAAATGAAAAATTTTTGAAGAAAATTTTAAAAAAATGTTTGAATAAATTCAAATACATACATATAAGTATATATGTATATGTATAATTATAATTGTAAATATGTTTTATCAACAGGAAAAACACTGAAAAGAAGGCATTATTTGATTTGGTATAAATACATCGTATTTTACAGCTATCAAATGGAGTAAGATAAATTGAGTATGTCTGAACACTTATTTTAATTGCTCAATCAACACTAAATTGAAACAATTAAAAATATCTGTCTGAAATTTTTAAAGAATTAAAAGTTTGTCGAAAATATATCATAAATTGAAAACATTTGAAAAATGTTTTTAATTTTATTAAAAGATTATTAAAATTTTCTACAAATAGTATATTTATATGTACATATCGTTAGTCACAGGTAAAAAGGCCCTAACACAAATAATTTTTACTTTACAGGAAAAGGCAAAAACGTAATAGAAACTGCATTATCATAATGTAATCACTTTTGTAAAATTGCTTACAAAACTGTTATTTGTGATACTTTTATATAATATTTTTGTGTCGAGGTGTATTTGTGTGAAATGTATTGGAATCACTGAAAAACTCAATTTCATACAAAACACGAGTTAGGGCCTTTCTACCTGTGACCATCGATATATTTCACTGAAATTTATCTATGAACAGGGAATATGTTTATATTATGAAAGTATTTATTGATAATACATATAACAAAAATGTTCAAAAAAATATTCAGTTTGAATTATACGCTTTAAAACAAAAACAGTTTTAATATACTTTTCCAGTACTATAAATGAAAGACGTTTTTATGTACTACCCTGTAGTTTTCCAATCAAAAACACGTTCCACATATCATAAATGAGTGCAACAGACTTTTCACAGCAGTTTTCTCTTCTACGAAAGCCGGCAAAAATCAACAAAACAGATAAGAAAACAACCCTTAAAAGATTTGAGTATTGACCTCAAACCATATGACTTAATAAACGTGTACTACCGGTCTACGATGTATTAAGAAGCCGGCTACAAACAATAAACACAAGAAAACATGTGTTGCCTCGTACTCTTGTATCAATAAAAAGGATTGCAAGCAAACTTTGCCCTTATACTTCAGCATGTGTTTGGGGTTTCACTTCTATATAGGGAAGCAAGATAAAGGATAATCAGAAAAAAAGGAAAACAAAATAATCGATGCATTATAAACAAGACTGAATACAACAAAACAAATAACACTCGTTGTTGGAAACAAATGGGGTAAAGTTAATAAAACAAAGTTTAATTCTGTGTATTGAGCACTGGCTTTTAAGGGTAGATTTATTTTCTTTCATAAAGTACCTCGTGTAAAATGCA
Source organism: Phyto melanocephala (assembly GCA_941918925.1). Taxonomy (NCBI): domain Eukaryota; kingdom Metazoa; phylum Arthropoda; class Insecta; order Diptera; family Rhinophoridae; genus Phyto; species Phyto melanocephala. Next base: position 108,672,799 of record OW799235.1, on the reverse strand, counting down.
GTTTAATGTGTAGTATTTTGTTATTGTTTGGGTGGAGAATGCAGTAAAGATTGGGGAGGGGTGTATGGGTGTATGTATGCTTCTGTCATTCTTTGTTCATTAGCATTGTTCCATGTCTTTGACATTAAAATTAATAATAAAAGAACTTAAATTTTTAAAATTCTATTCGCTTTCCAAGTATAATATTAAAAGAGGCGTAATACCTTAATACTTACATACATTAGACCGCAGCACCTTATAGGCAAACAAGTGCACCGTATACTTTCGAATATAACGGATTTTCTTGACTTAAGACATTCTTGCCTAACATCAAATGGATGGCATATTCTGTTATATAACCTGTTGGCTTACACTCTTGTTTCTCTGATAAAAATTGAAATGGCAAGATCGTGTAATTAACAGCATTCGATTTTTCAATTTTTTGTTATAGTTTTGGCATTAAAGTCAGATCTTTAGCTTGTTTTTGTCTCGAAAGGACCATTTTTACATGATTCATCTGTGCTATCAAGAACATATACAGCTTTATCATTCCGTTTGTAATTTCTGCAATATTTATTTTCGACCCCGTGACTAGGGAAGACGATAGATTAATGTCCGTATGTCCTTGTATTCTTGAAATTAACTTTTAGAAGCTCCCAAATGTTTGGAAATATCCGGGGATAAATCGCTATTGAATTCAAACACAATCGACCAAACACTTTCGCAAATAAACAAGACTGTTTTTATTCCGATATTTAAGATTTTTTAGCCCTAGAATAATTTTTATTCACTATTTTTAGGCTACTATCTGTTAGATATGATATGACTTAAGGGCTATTAGTATAAAATTTTGGGCAAATAAATCAATAATCGGCAAAGTTATAGGTAAAAATAATTTAAAAAAAATATATTTTTAAATATATCAAGTACCTAAAGCTCCTAAACAGTTTTGAGATATGCTAAGGACTCCAAAATACAGAAAAAAATAACAAGTCGGTTAGAAGCTAACTGAGATATAAACACAAAAATACAAGTACTTTTGTATGCTTCCTAAAATTTACAACCGAAAAATAATTTTTTTCAGGTTGTGGTCGACAGAAAAAATGTTAAATCCATGATGATCGCTAATATCCATGCAATAAATTTATATTGGGTCAAGTATAACAATTAAAATCTTACATACTTCAACCCTCACAATATTGGTATCAAGGAATACAGTAAATTAATAGAATACAGTAAACTATGAAAAAATTTAAATAAAAGATGGCGTCTAAAATAAAACAGCGTATATGTGGGTCAAATATAGTAATTACGGCTTTGCCACCTTCAACCCCACAATATTGATATCAAATGAAAGGGATTGATCAGTAGAATACAGTAACATATCATTCTTACTTGTTTTTTATGACTTCCCTTAGTCTGTAGGATTTTTTATGATTCATTCATTTTCTGATAAGCCACTCATCATAATTAAATAGAATTTATATAACGAAACTGGTTTAAAGTCGGTCTTGTATATGATAACCCTGTAAGGGTTAATTTTGAATGTTCATTAGTCTTTTAGAATATGATGCTTTCAGTTTCTTTTTTTAATTGGGGTAGTATTGTCAAGAATCTTTGACAGTTTTCTGTGCAATAAAAAAATATATTATGTAAATATCTTTGATCTATATTCTACAAATTCTCAATAATTTTGATATTTAATTTAAGGACATTATAAATAGCTTATTTGCTATTAATCTGTAATTAAAGAATTTATACAGAATTTCTTTTATAACTTATGTTTCTATACGAAATTTATAATTATAATTTATAATGGTTTAAAAAAAAATGTATTCTAAACAGATTTCAACATTCTATAAAATATAATATAAGGAAAAATATTTTTTTTTTTAAATTTTAATAAATTTTCTTTTCTATTTCACAGGTTTCGGCAACTAAAGCGGTCCCCTTTTTAGACAACATTAATTTTAATGTGTGAAATTATTTTTTATTGATTGAAAATAGAAAATGTGCGAATTCGCACGATGCGAATCAAATGGACGACTATTGCTGCTAGGACAATTTGGAAAGTAAAAATAGATACCAATATAATACGCTTAAGAAATCCATTGTAAGGTTAAAGGTCAAAGTACTCCAATAACATATTCGAAATATGGTCGTTAAAATTTGTAACACTTTAATCGCCTAACCCTCTACTTATTGGCATATATGGAAGATTTAAAGATACCTGTGACACTTTATTTATGTTAAGTATAATTTTTAGTAAAAATATTTAAGAAGCGTATTCTTTGTTATAAATGCCTTAACGACATTATTATATGATGGTTCTGCAAAAAATAACAAACAAATAAAAATATATGAAAAGTCATTGGATTTTTGCTATTGTTTGGTAACATGTTGTACATTGACATTACCAACGTATGAGCTAACCAGCCAGACAGCCAAGCAGCCAACTTAATCAAAGCAAAATAGTGGTAATTACAGTACATTCAACTATATATTCCACACAAACTAACAATTGTCTGGCTCACTTACCAACTCACCGACTCACTTATATATACCACTGTCATTATCATGTTATGATGGGACAGTTTTCTGTTTTTAATTTTTGTTGTTGCCGTTTTCTGTCTGTTTTTTTTTTACAAAGAAACATAAAAATTACCCCATAAGAACAGAACAAACAGAGAAAAAACTGCTGTTATTGTTTTTTACAAAGAAAATATAACAAACAGTCATCATTTTATATTTGTTTCTCAAGATTTTTTAAAATTATAGAAATATTTTTAACTGCCCTATTCATAAAAATTATTAAAAGTTTAAAACCTGTTTACAAAGCTGTTTTAATTTTTATGAATTAGGCCGTATATATTTTTTAAATGAATCATTTAAATTATACAATTTAACACAATGCACTAAACGACAGCAACAAAAAATAATCATTTTGAAAATGGTTAAGAAAATAAACAACATTTAAGACAACAGTTGCGAACCAACATTAAAAACCGTTAAAATTTGTGACGTTTATTTATTTTTGTAGCAATATAAATTTTTAAGTGTTTCAAGCAAAACAATTGAGAAGGAAATGCTAACAACGAGTTGAACTTGAAATCAATATTATTTTTTTAATAAGTCAACAATTAATATGTACAAGTATAAATAAGTAAACCAGCTGAAATACTAAAAAATTAAATGTCAAGCCAAAATTTTTGAACAATACTTTGTAGAGTAGTTTGACGTTGTTATTCTAAAATTTTTGCTGATGTGTATTTAACAAAATTATATATCAAAAATATTTTTTTCTATTTTTCATAAGCCACAAACAACAATTTTTTGTTTAAAAAATAACAGATGTGACAATAACAAATTATATAAAATTCTTTAGAATTTGGACATAACAACTTGTTCCGAATTTTTAAATATTTCAGGAGAGCAAAAAACAACAAATTAAAAAAAAGTCCCTTGATTTTTTTATTGAAGAATAGTTTTTAATATTTTTTTAATTCCTAGCAGTATGCAGATAAGTGTAATCGAATCAGATCTTTGTGGTCTGAGGAATTAAAAAATAGTTTAATTTTCAAATTCCTCCAAAAAAAAAATTAATTAATTTCTTCTTTTATTTCATAATATCTTATAAAGCATTATATAAAGAAAGATGTTGATTAGTGTAAACAAAATTGTTATTATTGTTTTAATAGGAAACTAGAGAATTTTGTTATCTAGACTTTTGAATTATATTGTTTTTGTTTTTTTTTTCCCCAAAAGTTTTGACCTTCGATTCCCACAAGCATAATAAATTTACATAAAAAATTGTCTGTAAAATTAAATGTTTAAAATTTTTTTTTGCAAAAAAATATACACACTTATTTTCTAAATATACGAAAATAGTTTATAATTATCTTTAAATACGAATTTTATCTACAAAATTTATTTAAACATTTTTTAAATATTATTTATTAAAACAAACTATATTCGCCTATAACGAATCTTAAATACACTCCGTTAATATTTACCAAAATTCAAAATATATCTTTTAGAAATGAAATAAAGCTATGGAAAGTCATATATTAGGCCGACTTCCTAAACGCAAGTTGCAATTCATAATTTAAAAAAATGCGTAGGCAATGCTAAACATGTCTTAAGTGCAACCTTGCGTTGCAGAGATTTTTTTTGAATTTTATCGGCATTTAGGAACGCCCATGGATCCACTCTCTGCAATATAAAGTGTTTAATTATTTAAATTATTAGTCTGTGATTTAAATAAACTCTATCAATTATAAATAATTTATTAAAAATAAACAAAGAAAATACTAACTCAGCCATTGCAGCTCAAATGTTTGCATACAAAATAAAAATGATGCGCGATTTTGACAGCTGATACTTAGTAAAATGAGTTGCCAAACGATTAGGAACATTGGACATTGCTAGAAAGTTTACATATGCGTTTACGAAGTGTATGCATTGTAAATATGCATTGCAACTTGCGTTTAGGAAGTTGGCCTTATTCACAAAATTTTATTGGTAGGAAACTTAATAAATTATAAAAACATTCAAAAAATATTCATAAAAACTGTCTGTAATTAAAAAAATTATAAGTTTTTTTTAATTAATACAGAATTTATTAAAAAATTAACCGAAAATACCTTACATTAATAAAAACAAGTAAAAGTACTTTTTATATGAAAGTAGGCGTATCAATATAGTTTCTGTTAATAAATACAACTTAGATATTTTAATAAAGTCCTTTATTTTTCCTCAACTTTGTCCATAGAGAAATTATATTAATTAATGATAAAGCGTTATATGGGAGATAGGTGTTAAAAAGGGCGTGTCATCTTCGTTTTCTGGCATAACAATGACATTGACTAGGAAGCTATATGCACGAAATTTCATCATCATACCACTAATTTGATCGATTTTATGTGCTTTTAAATTTCATTAACAGGAGATCACGTGAAAAGTGGGCGATAAAGTAGGTGTGTCGAAATAGTTTTTGCCAATAAGCTTAACTCAGATATTTCAATATAGAGTCCTTTATTCTTTCAAAATCTTTATTCATAGAGAAATTATATGAATTTGAGAAAAAGCGTTATATGGGAGGTGGGCGTAGAAGTGAGCGTGTCACAAAGCCTTTGACCAAAAAGCAATGCTTGCAAAATTTCAGAATCATACATCTAATTTTGCAAGTTTTATTACACTTAAAAATTTTGAATATACCGAAAAACACGCTGTGCGGTATAAATTTTCGTTCATTTTGATATATTACTCCTAGATTTGAATAGTTTTCGGAAAAATAATATTTTTTGTTTAGGAAATATACATTCAAAATTCCATGGCTTTACGTTAACGCGTTTGGACACATTCATTTTATTCGAAGGACATAATTTTTTTTACCAACTCTTGCATTACGAGCTATAACTCACTTCCTAATATTCCGATTTAGCCCATTACCAAATGAACCTTGTGTATAAGAAATATTCTGAGAAAGAAGAATTATTTGAGCTCCCTAGCTTTTTCGGTTTGACCATTATCGTGCCTTCAACAGATGGAGGGATATAGCTAGAACGTCATAAAATGAAACCAGCACTCAGAAAATGTATACTTTATGGGGTCTAAAATGAATATTTGGATGTGTCACAAACGGAATGAAAAAATTAATATGCCCCACCATTTTTTTTATTGGCGGCGAGTATAAAAATTATGGAGTCAATGTAACTTGATAATTTTTACTAGTTTGTACCAGATTTTTCTTTAGAATTTCAGTACTAGCACAAACAATTATCGATAAATTATACTATCTTACGATCACGTGCAAAACAAATTTTTATTAAAAAATGCAAATTACGTGCCTAGCTATTGCGAAATAAATACAATAAAAAATATAAAAAAAAATGTTTTTAACCCCATAAAGTTAAAAAAAATTTAAAAGCCCATCATGAATGGTTATACGAAGATGGGAAACCGTTAGTCATTCCTTTAAATATAAAATTAAAAAGTCCACAAAATTCCTAACTACACAAATACATTAAAAGATTATTCATAACAATGCTGACACAGTTTTCTGTTGCATGTATCGGATATGAAGATACGATAAGGAACACAAATATAAAATCCAACGCAGTTTATCATAAATATAACACAGCATTAATAAGAAGTGCTTTTCTAAATAAATGTTAAAAATAATTTTTGTTTTATGGTTAATAATCTACAATATATTTAATTAAATTTAATAAATAAAAAAAAAATTCTGTTTACACCGCCATTGCTAAAAGTCTGTCATTTGATGGAAGCATAAGAAGTGCGATTTTGCTAAAAAAATTTATCTGCATTAAATTCGTCACTACAGATAAATAGGATTTTTAGTGTAGTTAACGAACTCTATTTGCACTATAAAATGTATTTAAGCTATTAGTGTCATAAAGTTAAAAATAATATATATACTTATTCATCTGAGCAGATACAAACTATCCGAAATGTTATTTTTCTTTTTTTAGTGGAATATATTTTTCTGAACAGATATGGGTAATTCCCTAGTTGTAATAAAATTACAGGCTCCTTAATTAATTGTTTTGTTTACTTTTACTGTTCTAACCACTATTTATAAACTCGGGGACCATTTTTGGTAGCCCTTCCATTAGAGATTTGAAAGTTGTTTCAGTCACTTTTTTAGAACACTTTGACCATTTTTTCTTAAAATCTTCCATATTTTGGGTCACCTTTTTTGTTCGTTTTAATTCACATTTCACAAGAGCCCAATATGTCTCTGCTGGTCTTTGGAGAATTAGCCTCTCTTGGTACAAAAAATAGATTAATGTTTTGGTACCACTCCAAAACTTTCTCACCATAGTGTCATAATGCTAAATTGGTCCAAAAATATATAGACACATTGTGATCCCTTATGAAAGGAAGAAGCCTTTTTTGAAAACTTATTTTGATGTATATTAAAGTTTCTATAGAGCACACTGTAACAAATGACTTCGTTTGCCGAAACTGCATAAAGCTTGTCATTTCAAAAACTTTTTAGTAAATTTTGTCTGCCTTTCAGACCTAAACTTATCTTTCAACATTTGCTCGATCAGTAGCAACAACAGTCTTTTATTGAAGGAAACACAATGGACCACATTGGTCTCCGAGTGTGGGTTTTTGAGCTGTCTTTTGCTTCCCAATAGCAACATATAAATTTTAATCCGAAAGCTGCGAGAAATCTGTCAGTATATACGTTTTGTCGTCCTTTAAATAACAGGAGTATTTTTGGATAAATTTGATTTTAATTTTCGTGTCCTATTATTATGCCGTATTCATAAAAATACTTTAGGTTTATTGAAGGCTTGTCCGACAAATTAGTATGGTTGTCATTTAAAATGTTAACTAACAAGATAACTGAATCAAAAACAGCAAAATACTGCTTCCGAAAAAAGTTAAGAAGTAAAACGTGTGAAGATTTTTTTGATCTCACTTCTTACATTCATCATGGGGTCTTATTTTTTCCAACAGAGAAATGATTACGAATTTTTATTACTGGTTTGTATAGATCGCTGGAAAAATTCGTTTTGAGGTTGCTTTAAGTATATATTTATGCGGATGGCACAATTGCCCATTTGACTGCTACCAATCTTTTTTTTTATTATTTGACATGGGGTTTTATCCATAAAACATAGGATCTGAAAGGTCTTTAAAAAGTTCGCTCGAACGTCTGACTAGTAGGCGAAGACTACTTGATAGATATCAATAAAAAAATAATAAATAATCATCATTAAAAAAAACAATTAATCAATGGCGTTGAAATAAAGTAAAACAACCTGTAGAACTTTTTTGAAACTTGCATCCAAAAGAGGTACAAACCCAATTTGCCCTTCAAATAATGCACCTTCAAAGAGAACACAAATATTAGCAACAGTAACCAGTAAGATAATTTTCATCGTTCTGATAACAATATAAATTTTAAAATATCCCATTAAGAAGCCTTCTAAACATATGTCTTTACTAATATGTATTTTTACCAAAGATAAGAAATACATATAATAAGAAACAACGATATGATTTAAAAGATTAAGTACATTAAAACCGTCTTTCTGCTGTCAGTAAAGCAAATGAAAATAAACTATAAGAATTATAAAAATTTTGCAAAGATGAAACAGTCTTTAACGGTCTTTACAAACGAACGCAATTCGAATGCACAAAAAGTGAAATAACGATTTCTGTTGCAAGTGAAACAGAAGAAAGTAGTGTTAAATATGAATATTTTTGTGATTAATTTGATGTTGGCTTCTGTTCTAATACTACATGTATATAGCATAAATTCTCAAAACTTGGCCAATCTATTATTTAGATCTCGTTTGGCTTCACAAGATCCAGCCAGGTCTATGGGTTGTTTTTCTGATTATGTTATAAGGTCAAATGAAGTTAGTGAATCGTATGGCCAACATTATAATAACTGTTCAAAAATTGCTAGGTCTAGTCGTCATGCCATTGACGATGAAATGATTAATCAACGAATTGCTATTAGCGAAAGCACTCAGGCTTTATGCAAAAGTTTATCCATATGTAACAATCTGAACTCGACACTGGAAATTTTTCATTGTCATGAAAGAATTGTGAGTATGGGAAGATGTAACAGTGTAACACAGTTTTAAATTTACACTATTTTAATTAAACGTATTAAATAGAAATGTATATCTACAAAAACCTTTTAATTAAAAACTTTAAGAATAAATGTGTATTAAAATCACTTAAATTTATAATCTCGGTTATCACGAATTTCACAATGTCAAAATTTTCGAATAAAATTTTTTGTCATCACGAATTTAAATTTCGTATTTTAAATTCCATTTAAACGAAATGACAAAACTTTATAGTTTTTTTTTTCAATTGTCAAAATATTTCACATGTCAGCTTTTCAAATTAGTGTGGATTTTATTAAAGCATGCAAAGTCAATAGGAATTTTTTCGGAACTTTAAGATTCTGAAATTTTCACTAGGCTTTAATTTATGATACCAATTGTTAATAAGTTCGGAAATTTCCATGTGGAATTTTATTCATGATAAGCGTGAATATTTTTTTTTTCAATTTTTTGCAACAAGTACTCTAAATACAACTACTAGTTTTTAAATTTTTTATCAAGCATATCAATAAGTAATTAAAAAGTCTTCATCAGTAGTGTAATTAAATGGAGGTTACGTGATCAATTTCCGCCACAGACTTTGATCTGTTATACTTTAACGGAATGAAAACCCTTATACTGCTTAATTAATCTAGTCAAAATATATTCTGAAATACTAAAAAAACAAATAAATATCTTTAAATTTTGTTTCATAAATTTTGACTACCCACTATTATTTTATTTCAGGGTGCCAATAATACCAAAGCCGCTTACGGTATTTCCGGCAATGCTTCTGAATATGCTAATATCATGCAAGAGAGAAATCGCATTATTGATTTGCGTCATGAACAATGCTATAAGAATGCCGAACGTAGGTATGTCGAAGGCACTGCTGCCAAATATCGTAATTTACAATATTGTTTAGATGGAAAAGTCAAACCTTCGCCGTCCACTACAACTACAACCACTACGACTACCCCAGAACCAACCACTACGACTACCCCACAACCAACCACCACTACAACGACATCTGCACCTAATATTCCAAATACAACCACTTCGAAAGAGTCAGAAATTGTGAAGCCTACAAGCGTAACCGGCACTGAATAGTTTAGTAAAACTTTCAAAACTATTTAAGTAGTTGGCTTGAATTGCACTTCAGCTGAATTTTTAATATGCATATTTAAACTTACCGAAATAAAATATTTACTTAATTGAAAAAGCATACCTGCAACGAAAAAAAGAAAAATTATAAAATTATTAAACAGTTTGTTAGAAAAGTTAAACTTTGCAATGTAAATAATTCTTTACTCACAAAACAAAGCGTTTAATAAATATAAATTTAACCTTAAGGTTAATTCACTCATTAGTTAGCAAAATTTTAGTCCGGACCAAATTTTTTTTATATCTAGTTAGACGTCCCACTTTTTAAGAGAGAAATGAATTTGTCCGGATACAGTTGAACTGAGCTGCCGTATGATGTAATATTTGCACAATAAAATTATATGATTTAAACGACTTATTTACAAATATATTTCATATGATAGCCTTGATTTTCAGAACAATTAGTCCAAAATTATTTAATCGCGATGCTGAAAGCTCTCAGTAAATAGATTTTCTCAGGGAAAAAATTTTATTTAAAAGAAATAGTTGAATTCATGTTAAATGTCCGTTAACGGACATCCAATATTGTTTTAAATAACTTTTTTACTAAATAAATTTTTTCTGTTATAAGATAATATCCAACAAGTGGATGCTGCCAAATTTGAAAAACATTTTTGCCCTTTTTATCGCATTTTCTATGACTTTCCGCAAGATTTCCGATTACAATTGTTTGCATTCCTATAGAATATTCTCCTTAGGGACTGCGATTGACTGTCTTTGGTTCGATTTCTAGTCGCACCTTGTTAAAAAGACTGTGATGGTAAAATTTAGCTGACCATGCCAAATCGTCACAACGGGAGATCACGTGACCAGAAACTATTTTCCTCACAATATCCATTGTGACTTTTACTGTGCTGTTGTACCGCCTTGTTAAAACCAACACATGTTCATAAAGCCCCGCTCTTTAATTCAGACAGTAAAAAATCATTTGTCACTTTCTTTCCGCGATCGCTGGTAACAGTAAGCGGTTTATCGTTCCAAGCACTCCTCCCGTGTGGCCGCCGCACCACATTGTGACTTAAAGTGGTTGCAACGGCTTTTCGTCCATCACACGTAGATTTTCACTGCCTCAGAAACGAAGATTTTGTTTTTAGACGTAACCACTTAAATGAAAATGCTTCTCCTCGCTCATAACAATTTTCAACTCAATTATTCCATGCTCTTGCGAAGTATAGCGTTCCATTTCTGGTTCGTTTTTTTGTCAAATAGTGTTTGATGTACATTTCCCGATCAATTTTTGTTATAAATTAAATTTTGTTTTACTTACAGTACTATTCTCGACCATGTGCAAAGTCATTTTTCTTTATAGTAAACACATTTGTGACAATGTATTAATCACACCCGCAAAAGCAGACGACAATAAAATTAATTTTTTTTTATTTGTTTCAAAAAACGAATAGTCTTGCCAAATAATAAAATAAAGTACGAGTAAGACTTGTTTATAACGAGAAAAGAATGAAAATTTGTACAATGAATTTTGTAGGTTTAACTACACAGCTCACAATTGTTCCTAAATTATCAACAATCTTTATTATGCAGTTGAAATCCATTAGGAATATATTTATTTAAAAAACTCCAAATAAAAATAAGTAAAAAAATATTATAAGAAGTGATCCCACTTAAGATTAAGAACGGTATTAAAATTCATTGAAGCATCTTTTCATGCAACATCAACAACAATGAGATCAAAGAAGGGAACATAAAGTTCATTACTTGCCTTTATGATAACAGAAGCATAAATGTGTATTAAATCGATTCTTTCCATTTATGGTATGAAAAATTGAAATTACTTGGCTACAATACTTTGCTTCCAATAAAACTATGTATATACGAATGCTGAGTTTTTTTTTAATTTTTAATAATAATATAAAAATCATTAGATAACAGTACAAGGCACACTATGGCCGCATTAAAGTTTAATAATAAACAAAAATGTTTACTTGCGATGTTACAAAATATACAAAACAAGCCTTGAAAGTTTATCTTAAATGGATTTTACATTTATGGAAATGAAAAGCCGATCAAATCATTTATCAATAACGACGACAATTCACGATTAAGCAGCACACATTCAAATTATGATATTTATTTTAATGAGTGCTCGTTAATGCGAACGTTGCGCCTATTGCACGACAGTAATGGTAGCGCTCCAAAGTTATTTTATTTTTACATTTGGTGAACAAACACGCGTACTCCTAATATCTACACTAAAAGTAAAAGTGCGTACATTTACTTACAGTGCAACAGAACTCGCATTTTTACAGACATCATCTTGATAAAATTTCCATCTCGACTTATGTTTACACACGTATATGATGTAACTGATTCAGAATCGAACGGTTCAAAATTATAGAAACCCAAGATTTTTAGCTAAGTGGACTTTTAAGCGTGGCAACGAAACACTATTTGCAGTTAATCAGACAAAATGAACCAACTTAAAACAGATGTTATAAAAAAAACAATAGTGCCAAATATGGCGTTTTCCGCCTCTAAAACCGCGAAGCAACAGAAACCAATCTCGATAATACAACTAAAATAACTAGTGTTACATGTAGAGTTGGGTCAATCATTTAGACAGTTCTCAACTCAATCACACCACAGGAAACAACTTTATCTACATTAATTGTTGATTCATGTAGATGCACTTTGCTCAAGAACTCAGTCTATCTATCACTTTATTAGTGTTTTTTTGCTACAAGGTATAAACTGATCAGCATTAGAATCAGATATGCGGTCTAAAAGAAGCTGAACATTTCACCACGTAACTTTACAGAAAGAAAAAAAATTCTAAAGCCAAGAATCAAATTCTTAAGTAAAACCGAAATCGTGCTTAAGAATTTAAATATGATTTATTTCTGGTTTTCTTAAAACAAGTACAAAACTGACTTGTTTTACGGAATCAAGTACAGAACTTTTAAAGTTATAATTAACTTCTTAAATTTAGTATTACTTCTCTCTAATTAAAACAAAATATTATATTTTTCAGACATTTGCTTAGATAAAAATACTCTATAAAATTTCAAGTATATTTTTATAATTCTCATTTAGTTTATCATACTTTAGGTATAAGTAATACGAAAATACAGCTTTAGGAGTTTCGATTTAACTTTCATGCTTTGTCTTTTATTTTTCTTTTTTAGTTTTAATTAATCTTATCGCTGAATAAATGCCAAAGCGTAAGTAATGAAGATAGTATACTATGCAACAATCAAACCAAGTTACGAATTCTTGAATCAAACGTATTTTTTGATTAATAAAATCTTGTCTATACTTGAGTGAATCTTGTTGTAAGCTTACGTCAAGTACGGTTTCGGGCTAAACACACGCTAATAATTCTTTAAATCAAACTTTCTTCGGCTTAACTAGTCCTACAATTAAGGAATTAAGTCAAGCATTTTGTACTTGGTTTAAAAAAATCCGAACTTACCGTACTTATGACACCGCTACGGCTTAATTTAAGTACGGATTACTTGATATGTTTTTTGAGTGTACTTCTGTCGAAAGCCAACAGCACCCCGAGATATATATGATTACTCAAAGTCTACAGTGTCGCTACCACACTGCGAGTTTAGGCCACTAAACCATCCTTTTCTATTTTTTTGGTGAAATGGCATCAACACCCAGAATATTCCGTGGTGTCCAAAGTCTTTCCGAGTCAAGCATCAGACATTCCGAATCTGTTTTTCTGCTTAGAAGCAACCACAGCCACCACATGCTCTCCTCACCAATAATCAGACTAGAACAAGTTCTAGGAATTTACTTATTCCCGTAGTACCAGATAGCTCTCTTGTCAGCCTCGAATTCTCACCCTGGCCAGAGTTCTTATTCTACCAAATTATGACTTTAAAACACCAGAGGTGTTCCCCTTTCTTACTTAAGTTCATTTTTGCAACAACAATTCAATTTAGATTATAAAGTAATAAGTCAAGCACAAGTCAAGTTACATGAACGTGATAAAAAACAAAATAAAAAATACCAAACACAAAACATTCTAAAAAAACTCCAAATTATGAAATGCTCGCTCATTCACTTGTATTTGTCTGTCTTTTGTGCAACAAATTTTAATTTGTTTCGTAAACTTATTTCCAAATTTTTGTCTCAAAAAAGGTTTTTTATGAATATTTATCTTTATTTTTATTCAGTAACATTAACTTATATAAATAACGTTTTTAGATTATTAAAATAAATATTAATATATAAATCAATTTATATTTCAATTTCTATCAATTCAAAAATTTCAGAATGATCAGCTCAGACAGCACTAGGAAGTTTCAATTGATCAGCTGTTCCTATCAAATACCAAAATTTCGTTTCTCTTCAAAATGCAGTCAACCACCTTATATAAAGGGTCAGCCATCTAGCGTTTTTTTAACTAGTGCTTATTTTGTGAATGGTAACACTTAGCTCATGTCTGATTTGACAGATAATTAGTTTTATCCTTCCGCTGAACGAATATGGTTGTGTATACGCTTGAACAACGCTGGTAAATATTGCGACATTATTTTGGCCGATTTTGCAAAAAAAAAACTGTATAGCACGAAATTTACTTGCCAATTAATATACAATATAAGATTTAAGGCCAACGTATTATTAGCCTTGTAAATAAATATTATATATGTGCGTATCTATTAATAAAGATAGAAGCGCTTTTTATAAATTTTTGATTCTAGGAAAAAAAAATAAAAATAAGTTCTTTCTTCTTCATTAAAAAATTATTCAACATACATATTTTCTTATACAGAAAACTTTCAATAAAATACCTCTTAAAAAACTTTATTTATAAAAATAATTTAATTCTTTAGAAAACATTTCAATAAGATTTCAGTTTAAAAATATTAAAAAAATAATATTTAAAGCAATTTATATTTCTATAAATTCATTTAATTTTAAAAATTAATATCAATATAATTAATAATCAAAAAATTGCGTGTAAAAATTTATTTCCTTCTTTATATGTGTTTAGTTTTTATTACCATATATGTTTTCTGAAATCTATTAGTAAGTAAAAAAAACCCTGACAATAAACTTGCCTCACCATATATGCCACAAATATTACATATAAAACGTTTTACGAACAATCTACCCGTTTATATTATATGACAGCATTAACAATTTTCCAAATAGCTTGAAAGTGTTGGCAGTCTATAACTAACTAAACATAGAATGACTATAAAAGGCCTGGATAAATAAACTTTAAGCGCGGCTTTACTTACAAAAAGCATAAAAGAGTAAATAAGAGGTATAAAAAAATCTATCAAAAAAGGTGATGATGATAATATGTTGGGGAAATAAAACACTTGTTTTAACAACTACATGCCGCAGCAGCAAATCGAAGTGGATTTCAATTTCTACTCGTATATTTATAAGCTAAACTTGAGTTTTGTTCGTTTTCCATTAAAAGAAACACAGGTGTTACCAATAATTATTGTATTTAATACTTTGAGCTTCTTTGTATTATATTTTAAACTTCAGCTTTTGGTAGCAATTGTGTCTTTAACAATTGTGTTTCCATTTTGTACGTGTCTTTTAGATTTCTCCCCTTAGCTGCACAGCTGCTGTATGTAATAGTATTTAGTTTTAAAAATAAAACTCATTTATTGTACGCAATTTATAAAAAAAAAAACATAAAACCTAATCACCAAATAGGTAATTGGTTTATTTTTTTATATTATAACAAAAATAACTTAAAGTGCATGGTTTTCAGTATTACTACGAATTTACAAATCGTACTCATTTATATTCTAGTCACATAAGACACGGCTAAGAAAAAAATTTTGGTCAATATATTTTCCATATCAGGAAAATTTTTACCTTTCCCTTATTTACAGAAAGTGTGTAATAATTTATACAAGGCGTATTTATTCAGGTAGTTTCAGACCGCAGAGAATTTTTTGAAATGAGTAAGATAAGTGAAAGAATTTCTTTTTATTTTTGGGATTTGACAGCTAAATTTAAAAATAAAAAAATAAAAAAATTTAGTAAGCTGATCAATCAAGACTACTTATTTCCTTACAAGTTACAATAATATTACAAATTATATTCTAACTTATAACGATGAGAGAAACAAAAAGGACTATTTTTCTTAATTCGGTTAACCCCCTTACTAGAAATCTATTATGTAAGCGACCGGTTAATTCCTTATTTATAGATTAATATACCCTAGCTGCACTCGGGCCACTTTGATGGTCCATTAAAAGTTTGATGTCATTTCCAAAACTCGCTGAACCACCAAAAATATTCTTCAATTAAGTAAATCCAATAAACTGTGAACACAAAAATTTACAATAAAAAACCAATTAAACAACAAAGCGTCTTTAAAACGGGAGTTGTAAGCATGGATTTCAGACATGGCGATTTCTAGCCAAATGTAGCGATTTTAAGGCGATTGAAATTTGAGTTTAGCAGCATTGTGATTTTTTAACAAAATGGTTTAATTAAAATTTTTTTTTTCTCCTGAATGAAATCAATACATTATTAATGAATCAATACAAAAGTCCTGCTACCATTTTGATTGCGCATCATCTTGGTTATGTAACGTTTAGCTTATGTTCGCTTTATTTATTTATTTAAATTTTGGCAACCAAGCCTCTAGGCCATAATCGGCCAAATTTTATTAACTATGGATAAATTACGCCACAAGAACGAGCAGAAATAGTGACAATATTTATTGCATATAACCGTTCTATTATTGCCACTCTGCGGAAGATTTTTCGTCTAAATTGATAATGAGCGATGAAGCCCATTTCTTTCTCAGTGGCCACGTCAATAAACAGAACAGTCGGTTTTGGGGACCACAGAATCCTTAATTAATTCATGAGATATCCATCTAAAAACAACTGTATGTGTGGAATTCATGCTGGAAGCATCATTGGTCCCAATTTTTCTGAAAATTACATAAGCGTTGAAGTCTGTTACTGCTAAACGGTACCAAGACATAATTCCAAATTTTCTTGTGCCTAAAATGAAAGTGCAAGGACTACAGGAAATGTGGTTTTAGCAAGATGGGGCTAGAAAACACAGAGCTTGTTCAACAATTCAATATTTGAATGACGTTTTTCCACAAAGACTAATTTCGTGAAATGGCGATTTAGCATGGCCAGCTAGATCTCCGGATTTAACAGCACCAGACAACATCTTAAAAACCATATTCGTCACGAAATTTAAGAAATTTAGCCTGAGATGTTGCAGGATGTCATAAAAAATGCCTTAAAAAGATCTCAAAGTTGGATACTGAATCGCAGTCACCATTTAGCGGTTATCATCTTCCGATCATTAAGAAAAAAAATATAAAGATCAAATAAACTTTTTATGAAAATCAAACTTATTTCTGTTTTCATGGGAAACCGCGTATCTTCATTTTTTTAATTTTGAGTTAATAATGACATATTGCTTGGTTTTAAACGCCCTTTACTTGGTTTTAAAAATTTCTGAAATAAGATAGACCCATTCCGATTTTTTTAACGGCATAACAACGTAACTTCTATACATATTCGAAAAGCGTTTAGAACTAACGCAGTATGTAAACTGCGTAACAAAAAATCAATTTGTCTGTTACTATTTATATAAGATATAAAAAAAATATTTAATAAATTCTTTAGTACATGAAAAATTATATTTTAAGTAAAAAATGTTCGGGAATTTTTATTTATAAAAACAAAAATCTTCAATAATAACACTGCTCTGCAGCAAAATCCTCCATTTAATAAAATTATGTGGACTATATGGATTTTGACGCGCTGAACTCAAATCCGTTGTCGGTTTTTTTCCATCAGATCGGAATTTTTTTTATGGGCGTGGCAAACTTTTCCCCCTAAATTAGTCAGGTACGGACACATATTTAATCTTAACTGGAGAACCAGTCATCCGATTTTCAAAAATAAAACACCAAAAAATGTGTAACAAAATTGTTTTTATTTCAATGGAATACAATTTTTCTCTTTCTCTTATCGTTTTGGAGTTATATAAAAATTAATGGAGAAAAAAATTTTTTTCGTGCAAAATTCGTAATATTTTTCAATTTAAAAATAGAATTAAAAACAATATAAAGCAAATATTCAACATTTTAAACTTTTTTCTGAGAGCTACTTATCTTGGAAATAAAAAAAGCCATAAACTATAAAAATCGGTTAAGAAATGTGGATTTTATTGTCAATTTACCGTAGGTACCCAATATTGTAATGCAACCAGCCTTACTTAAGATATATGTAACATTTCGTTATGTGAGCAGGTAATGGAACTAAAGTACAACGGTATTTTACATAGTTCTTGGAATTAATATTTATAACAGTATTTTTTAATTACCTGTGATTTCAAATTAAGAACATTAGGGTAGATTTTGGTATTTATTGTATATATAGAAACTAATGGGCAATAAGTGAGTCACTTTTAATTTGAATATCGTGCGGTTAAAATCGGCAACAGTCAGTAGATCTTATAGTGTACTTTGTTATTGTTTAAAGAAATAAAGCAATTAAAGAATCCACAAATGCTTTCATATTAAAAAATGTCAAGGATTTGTAACAAATCTTCAAATTTATTTTGTTACGTATGTGGCTATCTAACTTTAAGTTCTCAACGGGAGACAATATCTTCCAAGCATAAAGATGCTTATCGCCGTTATTTTGGGTTTCCTATCGATGATAGAGATAAAAATTGGCTGCCGAAAATGTGTTGCAGTAGCTGTGGTAAGTCCAAGAGGTTGGTTAAAAGGAAGTCATAAGTCTTTATGAAGCCAGCGATTTGGAGTAAACCACAAAATCATCAAAATGATTGCTACTTTTGCCATACTAAAACACGTGGGTTTACGAAAAAAACAAAAAATAAAGTTACATATCCAAATACTTTATGCGTCAAACGACCAGTTTTCCAGTTTACAAGTAAATTTTTACCTCCATTGCCTCCTACAGACGATGAAGAAGATGGGCTTTCTGCAGCAACTGAATCCACTTACGCCAGCATGGGTGTTTCTTCGCATTCATTTGGAAGTCCAACGAGTACACCTTATTTTCCGAATTAAACTGATATGAATAAATTAGTTTGTAAATCAAGGCTTTAAAAAAACCAAGTCTGAGCTTCTTGCATCCCAATGAAAAGAATGGAGTTTGGAATTTTGGCTTCATATTTTTTTTAATTTCATTTTTAAATTAAAAAATATTACGAATTTTGCACGAAAAATTTTTTTTTTCAGCATTGATTTCTAAAAAACTCCAAAACGATAAGAGATAGAGAAAAATGTTATTCCACTAGAATAAATACAATTTTGTTACACATTTTTTGGTGTTTTATTTTTGAAAATCGGAGTTATGAGGAAATAAGTCTCCGTGCCTGACTAATTTAGGGGGAAAAATTTGCCACGCCCATAAAAAAAACAACGGATTTGAGTTCAGCGCGTCAAAATCCATATAGTCCACATAGTTTTATTAAATGGGAAGACAAAAAATTATTTTTTGCAGAGCAGTGTAATATAGGCATTATTCACAACAAAAAACTGTGTACTAACCAACGAATAAAAAAGTAAGTAGATAGTTAACTATCACTCATTTTTTTGTTATGAATAATGCTGAATTATTATTTTTCATATTAATTATTTGTATATAGTTCTATAACGTTATATTTAGTATGGCTTATAGAAAATCTAAATGTTTTAAAAAACTGAACGCCTGGTGGGCACAATTTGTAAAACTTTACATTTACTGCAGGCAAGATATTATGATTTTTTTTAAGCAAAACAAGTGCTTTTAAAATTGCAAAACTACATTATATTTCCAAATATATATGTATACTTACGCAGTTTTCAATCATTAAAACATCAGAGCGAAAAAAATCTGCGCAAAGCATAAGGAAAAAAATCATGATCATATATTGAACATCAAAGTTTAAACGAAATTTAACATGAGAATATAAAAGGTCTAACAATCACATATATTTTGTTTAGATTTTTTAAACGAGCTCATTTAATTACTGAATTGTTAAATTTAATTTATAAACAAAATATACAAAAATCAAAAATTTTACAGTTACATAACCATCACACTACCTTTTAATTAAATCAAATTGCAACCTGCTTACAAAATTATTTTTCTATACTGCCGATAATTACATTAAGTGAAAGTTTATTAACTCTCCATTAACTACCAGTTAATTAAATCAAAAATTGTTATGTGTTATTTTATTTTGTTCGTTTTTCCAACTTTAAATTACATCACATGAAGGAAAAGTGTGTTCGTAACACTTATAAAAAAAAAAAGAGTTGAAAGAAAAAAAGATACGAACTTGAACTGGTTGCCTATAAAATTTAAAATTAAATAAAACTGCACTCACATAAAAAAAAAAAAACAAAAATTAATTAAATATTTTCCATGCAAGAGTTATATGGAATCAATGGAAAACTAGTTGTTGTTTGCCAACGGCAGCCAAATAAAAAAATATAGGAAAATGTGTTAATATAACGTGAGATATTTGAGCAACAAGCCGTTTTATTGAACAGCCAAATTTACTCTGATATCATTGAATTTAAGTGTGGTCGAAAGAAAACCATAAACAACTACAAGAAGTGAAAAATTAACAACAACAAATTTATGCCCACTGCATATGAAAACATAAATAGTTTATGGTGTATAAAGTCCAAATAATACAACAGACACATAAATTGCATGGATTCATTAACTTAAGTTAACGTGTAAGGATGTGGTAGTAACATATTGACATGATTATTGAAAACAAAAACCAAAAATAATAATAAACTGGTCAGAAATTCAAAATTATACAACTAAATGGGTAAAAGAAAGATTTGGAGGAAATAAACCAATAGAAGTGGTAAAGGTAAATTTAGTGTTGTGCACTTTATTTTAAACAAGAACTGTAATAAGTTTAAGTAAAGTTTACAAACTAGTACAGTCCTGTAAAAGAATCAATTTAAAATTCTAGTTTACAAAGGGTGATTAAATTTTAAGGGCCGATGTTGATTTTGAATAAAACATAAATTATTTAGGAAAATATTGTCATTTCTTTTTATTATGATAATATTGGTATGGTTCAATTATGTATAAAACAAAATATCGGCCAAATGGCTGCCGCAACCTCGGCGGCACACCTCCATCCGATGGTCCAAATTTTTGAGGCATAATTGAGGTTCTATGCCGTTAATGTGTCGAATTATCTTATCCATTAGCTCTTGAATTGTTGCTGGCTTATCGACGTACACCTTTTCTTTCAAATAAGCCATTGTTTCGTTAGCTGTGTGGCAAGTGGAACCGTCCTGTTGAAACCCCATATCGTCTACATCCATATCTTCCAATTCGGGCCATAAAAAATTCGTTATCATCCCACGATAGCGAACACCTGATCGGCCTCATTTTGGAAAAAATACGGCCCTATGATGCCGACAGCCCATAAACCGCACCAAACTGTCACTTTTTGGGTGCATTCGTTTTTTGACAATCACTCTTGGATTATCATTCGCCCAAATGCGGCAATTCATTTTGATTTGAACGCCCATTTTCATAAGCCTGAATAACTTTAACGCGTTGCTCGATTGTGTATCTTTCCATTGTTCAAATTGAGTTAGTCTGAAATTGAGAAATGTCAAATGAAATGCAGAAAAAAAACTTAACGTTTAAGTGTGGTTCACATTCAACATCGGCCCTTAAAATTAAACCACCCTTTTTATAATTAAGGGTATCGAAATTTTAGGTGTCATTTAAAAAAAAAAAGTTTTTTTGATATATTAATAATGTTTATATTTCAATTTATTACAAATAGGTTCCGATTAAAAATGAAAAATTATGTCGGCCAAGGGACTCCCCCCTACTTGCTCGGCAGGCTCTCAATCTTTTGTGAAAATTTTATAATCACGATTTTCAATAAACTGTTGTCCATGGTTGATATCTGCTTGATGAGACTGTTTGCAAGCTTTCGATTTTCAACAACCGCACAAAAAATAGTTCAGAGGTGTCAAATTGCACGATCTTGGTTTCCAATTCACTTGTCCTCTACGAGAAAAAATGGTATTTTCAAACGTTTTCTTTCGAAAGATCTATTATTTCTCTTGATGTGTGACAAGTGGCACCATCCTGTATAAAAAACATATTCTCTACATCTCATACATAAATTTTCCGACTTTGGATTATCTTCCTGTAGCAATGTAGCAATGACCATTGACACTTTAATTTGGACACCCTTATATTACATTAATGTTGTAGTAAATAAATACGTTTTAAAATTGTTGCACAATATTGAGCTGAAAGCCTAAGATACTATTGCTGATTTACCTTAATTTATCTTATTATTGGAACTATAAGCAAAAAACATAAATTTTTTACACAACTTTATAAAAAAAGGGGTTAATTTCCTACATAGATGTACCATTCCGCACAACAATACAAATTGCCCAACTTATCTTGGATAGGAAAATATGGTTAAAAAAACTTGTTTGGTTTATTGAGTTGACAAGCTTTTAAAGCTGCGCGCAAGTGCAAGTGCCTTTTGGCTGCCTTTGTAACACACATAATTAAAAAGGAAAATTTTACTAGCGAGTTTTATTTTTATACTTTTTGCTTTCGTTAGCTTTAGTGGTGATGGTGGTGGCTTTTTTTTTGTCTGTTGCAAGTTGTTATGTTAACTGGTTTTAACCAATTTGACTAAGTGTTTGTTGGTATGAGCAGTTTTAACCATTTATGGATGTATTCAGGTCAGATGCGTTTCTTTTAAAGAAATTTTTACATATTCCTATATTTTGTTTTCTTTTTATTTCTTCTTTAAACCGGCGACAATACTTGCAACATAATATTGTTTTCCTCTTTTTTTTTTGCGAAAGGCTTAAGAGCAGATTTCATTGTTGCTTACGCGTGTATTTATGCTAGATGCATGATATTATTATGTGTGGTCAGAGCGACAAGTTAATGTTGTATTCATTGCCATTTATTCACATTACGATCTTAGCATGCAACATCGTTAACTTGCACAAATGTTAGAGACTATTGCTGACCAAATGACTGGCTGGTGATGATGATGCTGGCTTTTTAGCGATCATGTATTGACCATTTGATTTTTCTTAATGACCAGTTAAATGTCCAACGATGATGATGGTGATGTTGCTGTTTTTGCCAATAACGCCTCTATAGCTTTAACCGACCGATTATTTCGAAGTTGATGTTGCCGATGATCGTTATAATGATGATAAAGCGTTCGAAATTGCAACTTGACACTTTCAAGAGTTTTTATTTCTTTCCACATTAATGTCTTTTATTTCATACAAACTGTCTTGACTCTACAAACATGTCTCTTGTTGTAACTTGTTCATATGCTAATTATGCAAAAGACATTAATAATCGATTTACAAGTTTATATTGATGTTTAGATTAAATATTTAACTTGATTTTGATGTAGATAATTAACTTGTCATTTGACAATGATTTGTTGTTGGTTGTTTTTTGTTTTTTTGTTTGTTTGTTGCTCCAAGGAAAACTAGAAATTAGTGCACTAACTGGAAGAACATTTAACAAACTGGTAAATAAATGTAACATAAGTCTGGGAAAATATTAAGATGAATTTATATAGGGTATATTATAAGAGTCATTTCAATGCATACTAGGATCCTCTACGAGTGCTATTCTAGGTAATTACCCACACTTTGATGTATAGCAAACGTAGGATAGGAAATTATATTATTTTATAGCATGCTTAGAACATGTAAATGTTAAATAAGCTTTAATAATTCTACATAGATTTTACACTTTTAAACTTCAAACATCTACGGCCAATGTCATATATTATGACAGTTTAATAGCTGAAAGATGGCAAGTAAAACAAAAAAAACATTGCCTTCCGCATGAAACAGTTAGAAAACGTTAAAAGAGCTAACATAAATGTAGAGTTATGACTACATGTAAATAAATAATAATCTTTGTTACCGCCCCTAAAAAGAATTAAACAGTTAAACCAGTTATCGAAAATAGCAGGAAATCTTGTTTAATAGAAGCGAGGTGCAAGTTAAGCGGTTACTTTAATAAAGTACTTTTTCTTCATCATACTTTTATCTTTATCTGCTTGCCTTTACTTAGGTTTAATGACCAATTTACTTATGAATTTCTTTCATATGTAATAAATAAAGATTTTCTACGCAATTAAATATTAAGTAAATGTCTAGACACTTTTAACTTTGAGTATTTATATAAAAAAAGTTCTTTTTTCTTTTAACAAATAAGAAGACAGAGACATTTGTTTACTTCATATGTAAAGCACATCTCAATATTAAACCACTTATACACAGCCATAGTTGCCAGATTATAAGGTTTACTGTTACTTAGGTAAAATTCTCAAAAGGCGTTTTTAACTTGGTGTTTATGACATTCTGTATTTGTCAACGTATTATAGATAAACTTAAGTTCTGAGTTTATTCAAAAATTTAACTTCTTAAATAAGTTAAACTAATATGTATTTAAATATTATTATTGTACTATGTTAAATTACTTGTATTTTTTTTTTAAATCGTTAGAAAGAGAGTGTTTACATAAAGGGACACGAGTTTGAAGGTGAGGGGTGCTGCGTTGAGTACGGGGTAGCAATTGTCGCACGTTTTGTGAATTTGAGGGGACAAATTTGACATTTCTCTTTTACATCTTTCGTTCTCTTGTAGTCTTGTCATGTTATTTATGACCGGTGTTGCCAGACTGATATTTTATGAAATTTGCCACAAAAAAAAGATGAAATATCCAATGAAAGCTTATTCATTAGAAATAAAAATAAGCCGCGTAACTCTTGCCCTAACCTCCATGGTTTTACCCACTCCTTTCGTCTTATTTTATTTGGTAAACTATTTGCATTTTTATAGCATTCTAGCAAATTAAAAACTATTTCTATATTTTCAGCATCATCTAGATCTAACGCTTCAACAGCCAGTTCAGTTAGGTCAACAATTTTGTTAGAAATACTTTATAGTTTCAATATAAATTCTTATTCATAGTAGGTAGTTATTTTTTATATGTTCAATATTTTTTCTATATTTGTCAGCTTGTGTAAAATTATCAAGACGAAAAGATATCAATATTTATAATAAATCAAATAATATCTCTATGTTTATTTTCAAATTTCTACAATAATTTCTTCTTTAGAAAGATCAGCGATTATGTTTCCTGAAATTTATTTAATTTTGCTTTTTTAAATACTTGTATTGCCAATGCTACTGTTGACAAATCATAAATTGTATATGTATGGCAGCCCTTTTTACGAATGCAGGGTTAAAAAGAATTAGTTAATTTTACGTCAAAAAGTCCCTTTGTTCCTGCAACAAAATCCCTTCATGTAAACGCAAGAAGATTTTAGAAGGGACACCAAAAGAAAATACATGCCAACGCAAGCAGAGTCGCAGGGACATGTCCCTTTATGTAAACTAGCTCATACATTATTTTTTTTCATAGTCATCTGGCAATGCTGTGCTTAAATTTTATTATCTTATGATTTTTAGTATTCAAACTATTTATAATATTGTATGTAAGTATTTCATATAAAAGAATACTTTTACTTTTTCTCTCCGCTTTTCGCTTTTCTTCGTTGTTGTAGTTGAAAGATCATGTTTTAGTAGAAAATAATCAAAAGATCAATAAAGAGCACAAATGCTTTAATACTAGGGCGGGGAGAGTGTACAAAACTTGTAACAACAAGTATTTATCTGTAGGCTTTAATATATAAAATGTATGTTTTAATTTTCTTGTTTTCGTTTAAATATTTTGATTTGTTTTTTTTTTTTTTTTTTTTTGTATGTTTATTTAGTTTTTTATTGTTTATTTAAGAACAAAACAATAACGTTAAACAAAAGCAATAGTAATAAATAAAAACAATACAGTGAGAGCCAAAATAAACTCAAAATTAAAATTAATATATGATTGGCACTGCGTAAAATTGCCTCAAAGTCAAAAAACGATTTTGTACTTATTTTTTGGTTTGAAATTTGTCACAGTCCATACAGCCCCTGTCCCCGGCCGAAGACTATAGCAAAAGCGGTTCAAATCCATAAACATTTAAATTTGCTGCGCTACACTACTTTTTAAGATAAGTCTTGACAACTGTCAATAAATCTACTATCTGATTAAAATAACTGGATAATAAACTAATAACTTATCACGGCTAAATATGAGATTTTCTATTATTTTTATTTAAATTATAATTTATTTTTGGAGTAAAATTTTCACAACGAAAAATCTCCCTAATAAATTGGGCAATATTTCACAATATTAGCAACATTTTTCATTATTTTTGGGGTAATATTAATTTTAAAAATTGGGATTACATTTCATAATGATTAATAACATTAAAATTGGGATTATTTATTGTTTTTCTTTTTTTTATATGGGGCCATATTACACAGCGTCTCTTTGTATATGAAACTTTCTGTAAACAAACGTAAATATTTAAATACTTTTATAAAAAAGATAATCATTTAATTTTTTAATAAAAAAAAATTATCAAAAGCCTCTTTTAAATAAAATTTTAATCATTATGATTAACTAGTAAAAGTATTTATAGATTATAATTAATCACAGTTGTTCTTTTTGCTGTAAAATGTACAACCACAAATTGCATTCATACTAACTTAAGAGCTGCAAAAGCATAAAAGAAAAAGGTTTACAACAAATTTCATTATATTTAAAAAAGTGAGTAGTACTCTCTCATTATAAAAAAATATATGTGTGTGAAGATAAATTTGAAATTTGAAACCCTAGACACAAACCTAATAAGTTAACAGAGCTATGTTAACTACTTAACAGAACTAATGTTATTACTCTAAATTTAGTTGTTTTTTATAATTAAAGATATTTTTATATAGGAAGATTAAAAAAAAAAAAAAAAAAAAACTGAATTTATAGAACACACCTCTGAAGCAAGCAATTATTAAAAGTATTTAATATAACATTTTTTAGGTGAAAATAATAACACCTTTATAAAGAGTGATTTTTGAATAAAATATTTATGTTTTTTCGAATATAAAAAGTTGGCACACAATACCACTATGTGGAAAGTATAGCCAGAGGCCATTACTACCACACTATGGAAGTGGAATTCCTAAATTGATTTTGTGAAGTTTTTAAAAAATTATTGAAAATTGATATTTTTTCATATGAAATTTCTGTGAGGGATTTTGGTCATTGTGGGCAAATATGGAGACGGCACGCAATACCACTATATGGAAGGTATAGCCAAAGGCCATTGCTACCACATTATGGAAGTGGAATTCCTAAATTGATTTTGTGAAGTTTTTAAAAAATTATTGAAAATTGATATTTTTTCATATGAAATTTCTGTGAGGGATTTTGGTCATTGTGGGCAAATATGGAGACGGCACGCAATACCACTATATGGAAAGTATAGCCAAAGGCCATTACTACCACACTATGGAAGTGGAATTCCTAAATTGATTTTGTGAAGTTTTTAAAAAATTATTGAAAATTGATATTTTTTCATATGAAATTTCTGTGAGGGATTTTGGTCATTGTGGGCAAATATGGAGACGGCACGCAATACCACTATATGGAAAGCATAGCCAAGGGCCATTACTACCACACTATGGATGTGGAATTCCTGAATTGATTTTGCGAAGTTTTTAAAAAATTATTGAAAATTGATATTTTTTCATATGAAATTTCTGTGAGGGATTTTGGTCATTGTGGGCAAATATGGAGACGGCACGCAATACCACTATATGGAAAGTATAGCCAAAGGCCATTGCTACCACATTATGGAATTGGAATTCCTGAATTGATTTTGTGAAATTTTTAAAAAATTATTGAAAATTGATATTTTTTCATATGAAATTTCTGTGAGGGATTTTGGTCATTGTGGGCAAATATGGAGACGGCACGCAATACCACTATATGGAAGGTATAGCCAAAGGCCATTGCTACCACATTATGGAAGTGGAATTCCTAAATTGATTTTGTGAAGTTTTTAAAAAATTATTGAAAATTGATATTTTTTCATATGAAATTTCTGTGAGGGATTTTGGTCATTGTGGGCAAATATGGAGACGGCACGCAATACCACTATATGGAAAGTATAGCCAAAGGCCATTGCTACCACATTATGGAAGTGGAATTCCTGAATTGATTTTGTGAAGTTTTTACAAAATGTTTGAAAATTGATATTTTTTTATATGAAATTTCTGTGAGGGATTTTGGTCATTGTGGGCAAATATGGAGACGGCACGCAACACCACTATATGGAAAGTATAGCCAGAGGCCATTGCTACCACATTATGGAAGTGGAATTCCTGAATTGATTTTGTGAAGTTTTTAAAAAATTATTGAAAATTGATATTTTTTCATATGAAATTTCTGTGAGGGATTTTGGTCATTGTGGGCAAACATGGAGACGGCACGCAATACCACTATATGGAAAGCATAGCCAGGGGCCATTGCTACCACACTATGGAAGTGGAATTCCTGAATTGATTTTGTGAAGTTTTTAAAAAATTATTGAAAATTTGATTTCTCAAATGAAATTTCTGTGAGGGATTTTGGTCATTGTGGGCAAACATGGAGACGGCACGCAACACCACTATATGGAAAGTATAGCCAGAGGCCATTGCTACCACATTATGGAAGTGGAATTCCTGAATTGATTTTGTGAAGTTTTTAAAAAATTATTGAAAATTGATATTTTTTTATATGAAATTTCTGTGAGGGATTTTGGTCATTGTGGGCAAATATGGAGACGGCACGCAATACCACTATATGGAAAGCATAGCCAAGGGCCATTACTACCACACTATGGATGTGGAATTCCTGAATTGATTTTGTGAAGTTTTTAAAAAATTATTGAAAATTGATATTTTTTCATATGAAATTTCTGTGAGGGATTTTGGTCATTGTGGGCAAATATGGAGACGGCACGCAATATACTTTCCATATGGTGGTATTGCGTGCCGTCTCCATATTTGCCCACAATGACCAAAATCCCTCACAGAAATTTCATATGAAAAAATATCAATTTTCAATAATTTTTTAAAAACTTCACAAAATCAATTCAGGAATTACACTTCCATAATGTGGTAGCAATGGCCTCTGGCTATACTTTCCACATAGTGGTATTGTGTGCCAACTTTTTATATTCGAAAAAACATAAATATTTTATTCAAAAATCACTCTTTATAAAGGTGTTATTATTTTCACCTAAAAAATGTTATATTAAATATTTTTAATAATTGCTTGCTTCAGAGGTGTGTTCTATAAATTCAGTTTTTTTTTTTTTTTTTTTTTTTAATATTCCTATATAAAAATATCTTTAATTATAAAAAACAACTAAATTTAGAGTAATAACATTAGTTCTGTTAAGTAGTTAACATAGCTCTGTTAACTTATTAGGTTTGTGTCTAGGGTTTCAAATTTCAAATTTATCTTCACACACATAAAAAATATGTATTTGGCTTTACGATAAAAATATTGAAAAATGTAAGAAAACCTTAATAGAACACAAAAAAAAACAAATTTTTGTAGTTAACATTTTTGTATTTATTTTAAACGTTTTAAAATAAAAAATAATACAATGATTAAAGTAAAAACTAACTTTATTTTTTTAAAAAGTTGAGAAGTAACCAAATATAATAAAAAATGGTCACCTTGTACCAACTTGTTCGTCGTTCGCCGGCGTAAGAAATAGAAATAAATCTATTGCAAGAGTCTGTCGCGTATAGCGAATTTCTACTGACGCCACAGTTGTATACATTCTCATATACACAAATGTGTTTTATTTTTGATGACGAATATTCGCGACGAAAAATTCGTCGTTCGTCCCAATTGTGCTCCTAGAATCATATAGAACATTAGAACATAAAAATATTTTTTAATGCTTTCATAGAAAATCTTGCATTGAGACTTCAACTTTTAATGTTTTGTAATGAGATGATTTCATAGAAACCAATTAAGTTTTGGCTTCTTATGGCTATAGCACCTCTAATTTAAGCTTAACACTGTGGTGATTTACCGTTTCTTTATTTCATTGTCGCTTTTATATATTCTACTATAACTCAAAAATTAACAAAGCTGTAGAGGAAGTATTTTTGTTTTTTGTTGGTTTTGTTTTGATATTTATGTTTGCACTGAAATATAGTGATTGGAAATAGTATGAAATAGAACACAAAACTTTTAGAACATTTAACGCAGCTCTTTAACACTAACTTTGTTTATCTCACTTTTGTCCACAATTGTTAAGCTTTGCATTTGCTGTATCGTTTGTTTTAGCTACCAGATTTCAAAGCCGCAATGTTTACATTTTATTTGGACTTCTAATGTACATATGTACATACTTATGTATATGTACATTTCATTAATATCAGTATTTGTTTAAACACACGATTAATTAGTACTTTAAAGAATTTGTTATCTGTATTGTCTTTGTTTTAAGGCTTTCTAAAAGCACTATGTTTAAAATCTAGTAAAGTATTTTATTTGTGCTTAAATTTGTTTTTATAGTCTCCACGATAAGGGGAAAGGGTGCATGTAAGTTTGTCATTCTGTTTGTAATTTCCATAATATTGATTTGTGATCTCCTTAAGTTTTTGATAAGGGTAACGATTTAGAGATGACCGTCTGCCAACTTTCCGCAGGCGGTATTTTTCTAACATGTGTGTGTAAGATAACTATAAAATATTTACTAACACTTATGTAAAGGGTATATCAAATGCGGCACAGCGGAATATAGCACTCTAGTTTCTTTATTATTATTTTATTTAACGCGCCCATTATTTAAAAGGTATAAAATTTTTTTATTTTTTAGGCCTCCAAAGTTTGAATGTCAGCTTGAATAAAAGGGTTTACAATTTAATTACATATGACGTCATAGTTTTAAGATTTAAAGACATTTAAATGAATGTTAATGGAAGTTTTTTTTTTAATATTTTATTATCTGAAGTAAGTTTTTAGAAATTAAAATAATGATTAATTAAAGTGGTGCCGCTTGTGGGATAGAATGGTGTGACTAATTTTGTATGCGGTCTATAACGTAACATACATATATAACGTAAAATATTTTTAAGTTAAAAAATATAAACAAATCCGGATTATACTGTTAATAGGGCATAAAAGAAAGGAAAAAATAAAGTTTTTACATTTCAATTTTTTCTTGATGAAAAAAAGGTTTAATACAAAAATACATAATTGTGTTGCAATAAACCGTTAACGTTTAAAGAGGAATTGAATTAAATTTCTGTTGTTTAATATTTTTTTTTAACTGAAATTTTGTTATTTAAACAAAGTACATAGGATAGTGTAGAATATCATTAGGAAATATTTTGTTCGATACTTTAAGAGTTCTCTTCTCCTCAGTGCACTGGCGGATATATTCTTATTGACAACGATATTTGATTTTAGAACATGACTGCTTGGAAAGAAATCCATATCTTTTAAATCACATGATCTGCTTAACATCATCATTATCTTGAAATTGCATATCGTTCATAACAATACTATTTAATTTAGGCAGATAGGACTATGCACAAGTACATTTATTTATTTGCCTTTACTAATAGGCGAAAAATCGACCAGCAATTAACAAGTGCTAACTTCATTCCTATCAGGAACAGCTTAATCATGTCCTTACGCATTGGCGAAAAAGATAGCAGCAAGTAAGAATACCCCGTTTCGATGTACAATAAAATCCCGTTCAAATTATTCATTATGTTTCATATGCCTTGTTATATACTGTTTATGAATCAGAACCTATCTTATTTAATTTGTTGTTGTATGGTATTGTTATTTGCTGTGCAAAGTCAAAAGCACACCACCTGATATTACTATTAAATGTTTTGAAAGTACATTTTCTGTCTTTAAGCCTTAGTTATAGAATCAATAGTCTTGAAAGTTCTCTAACACTATAAAAGCTCGTTATTTTACAGCCTGTGGTATTAAAAAATTATTAATTTGTTGATTCTTTTTATAAATTTTTAAATTAATCTTTATACAGGTAAAAAAAATTAAATCAATATTTTAAGCATATTTATCTAAATTTGCAATACATTTTTCATATTTATTAACCCTATTAACCCCTTACATTTTTAATATTGCTAAAATTTTAATAGGATTTTTTGATGTATTAAAATCTATAAATATAAAAAATTGTTGCAAGTGCGTTGTGACTTTATAACTCAAGAACGTGCTCACTTAAACGAACCAAATGTTTAGGCTTTGTTTGGACTATTTAGTAGTTGGTTTATGTGAAGTTTGCACAAAATCCGTCGAGTGCTTTACAGGTAAAAAAGGGTAAAATCGGTAGCACAGTATCTCCGGGCTTAAAAAAGATATCACAAAAATTCAGAAAGGACCAACGAGCCTGTTAAAAATAATTGGATAGGTGTCTGGTACTTTTCGCAAATTTTGAGTTTTAAAGGGAAAAAACGGGTAAAAACTGAATTTTGGTACTTTTTTGAACAGCATTTATGTTTGAGAGGGATAGCAATAAGAAAAAGGTAAAAACGTAGTTTTACTCTATAATGAGTTTTTGTACTAGTTCGAAATTTTGAAATTTAGGGGGGAAAGGGCTAAAAACGGGTAAAAACGATAATATTGTATCTTCGGACCTAATGCATGTAGCACAAAAATTCAAAAAGATCCTAGAATGCTAATGGCACTTTTTTGAAATTTGGTGTTCCAAGGTTATAAAATGGGTAAAAAATAATTTTGGTACTTTTTTTCAATTTCAATTATCTGTAAAAAGGATGAGCGGAACAAAAATATTTAAACGACATTTTTCTTCCCCTAAAATGCTCTTAAATACAGGTTAGAGTTCTTTGTTTCATATGTTGTTTTGGGCGGTGTAAAGGGATAAAAGCGGGTAAAAAAGGGTAAAATCAGCAACTCAGTATCCCCGGACTAAAAAAAGATATTACAAAAATTCAAAAAACGGGGGAAAAAAAAATTTTGATATGTTTTTTAATTTTAATTATCTATAAAAAGGATGAGCTGATGAAAAATATTTAAACAGCGTTTTTCCTCCCCTAAAATAGTCTCAAATGTAATTTGAATTTTGTCTTTGTTTAATTTGGTGTTTTTGAGGGGGGGTGAAAAACAAAAAATAATGTTTATCCAAATGTTTAAGATTAAGTTTAAAAATAGCTAGCAATTAATAAAATATATTTTTTTGAATAAATGAATTGGATATTGAATTGAATGAATTTGAGTTTGATGTTTATTTTTTTATTATTTTACTTGATACGTAGCGAAGCCCTACCGGGCGGCTAGTGTTTTTATATAAAACTAGATTAAATGTTATGCTAGATAAGAAGGTTCTTGAATCCAGGTATTAAAGAAAACTAAAACTTTATTATAAACATAATATTTATTCTATATAAAAATAAAACTTTAAATACTAATATCCCTAATTAAAACTTCAAGCATTCACATTAAACTATCAAATACAATCTTCATACTTTAAAGGAAATATAAAACCGATTGGGATGGAAATTTTTCTAAGCAATATACCCTTAAGCATCAAAGAATGTAAATTAAAGCTTGTTAGGCAGCTGAATCTTTTGCTTCGGCCTCTGGTCCAAGTAAAGACAACAATGTTGCATCTTTGTTTGCTTTTTTACAATAAACACTACAACGGCATGAATAACGAACAGAGAAAAACACAATACCAACATGGAAAACTATTCATAATATATCATTACATATCTTTAAATAGAAATGAATCCAGCAATTGCAACAACAACTACACAATAAAACTCCTCTCCTTGTATGGTGTAGCCGCACAGACTCACTTTATATTCAAACAAACATGCATTCATCCGCATTACGTTCAATTGCGGTTAATGTACTTTAGTTTAAAGACGAGTACGGGATTCGTTAGAGGGCACTGCAGGGTGATCTGTGTGGAGTAGTATTGTAAATGGTGCTACATACTATAATATTAGTTATACTTGCGATTTGTCTATTAATAGGCAGCTGGATTTCTGCTGCCCATTTTGTATTTGCTGACTTTTTATTTTATACTTTTGTATAGGAAATAACAAAACAAAACAAAAATAATAATGAAATCTGTGGGCAGTATATATGCATGAGTTGCTAATACTAATAACAAAGAGTTAAAATTTTACACCAAAGGAATATAACCAGAGAAACTAATACTTAAATGAAAACGAAATCACGTTTATTTACAAAAAAAAAGATCTAAAATATTGATTGTATTTACAAAAAGATACATTCATTGTACTTTAAATGGACATTTAGGCATGTCACTTTCTTTAAACCTAAATTTACTTTATCCGTTTTATATAGCAGGCGCTGATCCAGCTTACGCGTTTTCGAGTTAATTAAATTGTTTGCTTAATAGCTGCCAAGCTATTACTTATCAAAGGCAAACGCGTTTTATCTGCTAATAGAAAAATTACACTTAAAATTGAAGTCATCTATGAACTGGTCTTATTTGAGCCATTATTTTCTTGTTTTGTAACTCTTAATAAAAAATTTTAACAAATGTTAACAAAAACAAGTAAGAGCGCTATATTCGGCCGTGCCGCATCTTATATACCCTTCGCAACGTGTAGTCATGCAATAACAGTAGTTTGTATCACCATTCATCCCATATGAAATACGTACATACATATAAAAAACATCCCATTGTAAAATTATAAATTAACGTATGTATGTTAAAAAAAAAAATAAAAAAAAATTAAGAAAAAAAAAATTAAAAAAAAAATTTTAAAGAAATAATTAAAATATATATAATAAATATAAAACAAAAAGAAAATAAAAAAAAAAATTAAAAAAAAAATAATAAAAATATAAATAATATATTAAAAAAAAAATAAAAAAAAAATTAAAAAAAAAAAATTTTAAAAAAATTTTTAAAAAATAAAAAAAAAAATTTTTTTGGCTCTGCTGGGATTCGATGCCACGTTTTCTTTAACCAGTATACACGTTTGTATGTATGTATGTTGTTGTTGTAATGTTGTTCTTGTGGTCGTGGGTTTTTGCTCATATCTCAGTTGTTTATGTACCGATGTTTCTGATTTTCAATAGCGATCTACTCCCGAATATTTCTGATATTTTAATACCTCACCCGGGTCCAACCTATGTCGGGGGGCTTCAAAAAGTTGATTTCAACATACACACGGACAGACTGACAGAGCTTAATCGACTTCCCTATTCATAAGCTTTCAGAAAATATATACTTTATGGGGTCGGAAATGAAAATTGTAGAAATTTCACACGGAATGACAAACCTATATATACCCTTTTTCACTATAAAGACGTCAACTTTATTGAACGATATTGTCAGATAACACAACAAACAAATGACGTAAAGATGTGTGCAGTTATGCGCCAGACAACTTTTATATAATATGAATACAATATGAATACCTATTGCATTTTGTTTTTAGTACAGGAATTTTAAAGGTACGCAGTGTGTAAAGGTCACCAAATTGCAGACATATTGTCTCTTATTACCCCATGTTGGATATATTAATTATTTTAGTCAAAAAGTACCGGTATAGGAATGACATTTTTAGAAAAAACAAGAGCGCTATATTCGGCCGTGCCGAATCTTATATACCCTTCACAACGTGTAGTCATACAATAACAGTGGTTTGTGTCACCATTCATCCCATATGAAATACGTACATACATATAAAAACATACATATATAAAAACGTCCCATTGTAAAATTATAAATTCACGTACGTATGTTAAAAAAACAAAAAAAAAAAATTAAAAAAATTAAAAAAAAAAAATTTTTAAAAAATAAAAAAAAAGTTATTATGCATATAATAATAAAAAAAAAAAAAAAATTAAAAAAAAAAATTTTAAAAAAAATAATAAAAATATAAGTAATATATTAAATAAAAAATAAAAAAAAAAAAATAAAAAAAAAATTAAAAAAAAAATTTTTAAAAAATTAAAAAAAAAATTTTTTGCCTCAGCTGGGATTCGATTCCACGTTTTCTCTAACCAGTATACACGTTTGTATGTATGTATGTTGTTGTTGTAATGTTGTTTTTGTGAAAAAAAATCGAGGTGGTCGTGGGTTTTTGCTCATATCTCAGTTGTTTATGTACCGATGTTTCTGATTTTCAATACCGATCTACTCCCGAATATTTCTGATATTTTAATACCTTATGTCGGGGGGCTTCAAAAAGTTGATTTCAACATACACACGGACAGACGGTCAGACGGACAGACTGACAGAGCTTAATCGACTCCCCTATTCATAAGCTTTCAGAAAATATATAATTTATGGGGTCGGAAATGAAAATTGTAGAAATTTCACACGGAATGACAAACCTATATATACCCTTTTTCACTGTGTGAAGGGTATAAAAATACACGCCAAGTTGATCGAGTATTTAAATATAATTAAGAACTAGACTTAGGAGGTTATTTGTGAATGTTTAATCTTATTCTTCTTTCATTATACATATTTGCAAAAGATCGAATAAACATGTTGAAGCAATACTTAGTGGTAAGTATCACAGTAGAATTAGTCTTTACTTTCTGTTTCGTGATGAATCAACTGACTTGCTTTTTGTCACCTTGGGGTTTAAAAATTTAACAAAACTTTCGTTTATATAATTTACTTTTTCAGATTATATAAATAACACCTGGGGCCGAATTACGGCATTCGATATCGATCGAAATTTTACTCGATCGATCGAGTTCGCTGTACTTTAGGTATAGAGATTCTTATAAGAATTTTCAAATTTCGATCACGTTCGAATGCCGTAATAAATAAAGGAGAGATTAGCCACTGAACCAAGCACCAGAAAAATATAATTTTATTATCTAAATCAGCGATAAATTATTTTACGCAAACAACATATTGTCGACATTTTACCCGGCTAGTGTCGGTAAAACATATTTTTCCAGATTATTCTTTCATTATCATATTATTAACAAAATTCTTTGTAAAAATAAGAATGTTTAAAAATCGAACTTAAGCCTGTTTAAAAATTTGAATATTAGTTTAATATTAAAAGTTCGACAATAAATAAAAATTAAAAATAAATACATATGTATATAAAATTGACTTTTAATTATCTTTATTTTGCTGCATGACAAACTATGACAACCCTACAAAAGAGTATGTTTGTACATGAACCTAACATCGCATGCTATTTATTACATTGATTTTCGATTTCTTTACAACAAAAACAAACATAACAAATCGAAGATGCTTATCTTCATTATTCAGGAAAATTTTAAAAATTTACTAAATAAAAATTTTATTTAAATAAATAAAGTTTTCGTGTTCTAGTATTTCTTTAAATTTGGTTAAATATCAAAGATAACAACAGCAACAAAAACAGAAATATTTACAAACTAAAGTTCAACGGCCATGATATTCTTTCTCTAGAGATTACACGGCTGCTTGTTAATGGTTGGTTGTAGGTAAGTTAATGAATTGTCATGTTCTTGTCAGTTAACAAGTTAAAATGTTGAAAGTAACAAGTTGCAAGTAAGTAGTAACAAGTAAATAACTCATTACACTGATGTTGGTGAAGAGGCATCAAGACAAAGAACTTTATTCATTCTTTTGTTTAAACATCCATTCATAAACCATGGCGTTATAATTAGTTTTGTTTTTTTAATTTATCTTTAACAAATATATATTTTGTACAGGATAATGCAAACTTAAGCAGGATTTCTAGTTGTAGGCAGAAAAAAAGGGGCGTATAACAAATAAATATTTACCCACCGAAAAACTTTTCGTGTTTTGTAAGCAGTGCAGATTTCATTCCCTTACCGTATTGCATCCATGAAATGCTTATATTGTTTGCATACGAAAGCACAACAGTACGTATTCTGTGCTGCTTATTATTTCAGCAGTAGAAAAAGGGAGACTAATTTATTTCTATAAAATTTTTTTCTTTATACTTCTCCCTAAAATTAGCGCTTATTAATTTCAAAAAAGAGACCTACAAAGTAGGATATTGCATATAAAAATCATGACTTCTAGAAACCCTCTAGGAAGCAGGTGAGAGCAATTAGTAAGCGGTTTAAGAAGCGCTATTTTGTAAAAAAGTTTTTTGTTCGATAAAATTATTATATCATAATCTTTAAGTCATTACGTTTAAATTAAAAATTATTTTGTGTTGCTGTGCAGAACTTAATGTTAATTATTAAAGAAAGCTAATACATGTTGCTTCACTACATGTTGGTTCTCCTGTCCTGGATCCCCGCTTCGTAGAGCTAATATTTATAGATCAGAATTTGAAGTAAACTACTAGTATTAAACATTTTAATTATGTGTAATTTAATGTTTTTTTTAATTTTTCTTAATTTTACAGCATCATAAAGTATTTATAGAAACATTACTTTTAATCTTTATATAATTTTCTTTGTCTTTTGTCTTTTATAAAGAAAAAACTTTTCTAACACTCTCCACGTATATTGCATTTTATAAACTACCAACTTTGCAAGTGCTTGGGGTGGCATCTTCATTGTAATTTTTTTAACATTTCCGTGGTGTGTTGACAATTTAGAAAAAAAAAAAAAAACAATAACAAAAGTTTGAGTTTCTATGGTATCTTTTCATGTCTGTAAATCATTTAAATAGTTTTATTTTCATCACAATGACGCATATTGTTGGGTGTATTTTATAATGTATGGAACATTATATTTGACTCGTGTATTTGTCTGATGTCTACGTCATATAAAATATGAAATGTATTAATAGTTAAATGGTTGAAGAAAAAGGATACGCAAAAACAAATCATTTAATTAAAACTGATTATACTCGTAAAGAGAAAAATCAAAAATATATTTTTAGAGAAAAAAAAACGTAATTTTATGTATAGGAAATCAATATATTTAGTAAGTTAAAATGTTAAAACTATGTTATGTGACTGGCTATAAAGGTTTTGCTTTACATTATTATTTACTACGCTTTAAAAACAAAGAAGGTAAATAAATAATTTCTTTAAATTAGAAAACTTGAGCTAAAATTAAACTACTGACACAAATATTGACAATTCGTTCCAAGGTTAGGTCATTAAATAATCCTTGTTAGATAAGGTACACAATTTTTGTGATAAATTTTTTCCTGTCTTCGAATAACTTGTGGCTTGTTACTAAATAGGCCTAGGCCATTACTGACACCTTGGTCCATATAATCTATGGAAGAAAAAAAGTTTCTCAAGTTTAGTCTTTAACTCCTGCTGGAGTTTGAGAGTTTCATTATCATATGACAGACACAAAATGGAATTATCGGTATATAGATTTGTCTTGAGTACAATCGAGAAGTAAATGAACTTTGATCTTATGCTCAAGGCGGTTTAACATAATTATCTCACTCATGCACTATTTACAGCAAAATGAAGCAAGAGGGAAGAAAATAAAGAGGTTGATATTACCTCACATTATTACGGCAGATATGACATATATTATATTTCGTGAAGGCTATAAAGTAAGTTGTAATATCTAGACAGTGTATTCGATTCTCTATGATCATTTATAGTTTACATACATCGATTTTTGGCGGAACGAAAAATTTGACAATAAAAAAGTGTCATTTTACAGAATGTAATTTTTAATACAAAAATCCCTGTAAAAAGTTTTTAAACCAAGAATAGGATTAGATTTGTAGATTTGAAAATTATTTTCTATAATCTAGCAAAATATAACCAAGAGTTAATGTTCGTAATAAAATTACAAGACAAACAACCATTAGCTTTTACATTACATACGTACAATTTGTGATTTTCTTGCAAAGGAAACACAATCTCTTTTGATATACTTATGATCTAAAGGGTCCGCCATCTAACGTTTTTTTTTTTTCAAGTAGTGCTTTCGTAAATGGTAACACTTAGCTTATGTCTGATTTGACAGATAATTAGTTTTATCCTTCCTGAACGAATATGGTTATGTATACGCTTGAACAACGCCGGGAAATATTGCGTCATTACTTTGGCCGTTTTTGCCAAAAAAATCATCTTTTCAGATGAAGCCCATTTTGATCTTGGCGGGTATGTAAACAAGCAAAATTGTCGCATTTGGGGCACAGAAAACCCGCACGCATACATTGAGAAGCCGATACACCCAAAACGAGTCACTATTTGGTGCGGATTTTGGTCCAGAGGCATAATTGGGCCATTTTTCTTCGAAAATGAGCAAGGAGTGGCCGTAGTCAATGGCGATCGTTATTGGGCCATGTTGAACGAATTTTTGTTCACAAAAATTGAAGAGGAGGATATTGGCAACATTTTGTGTCAACAGGACGGCGCTGAAGCTAAATTTTTTTTATAGCATTTTCAAAAAAAAAAGTTATTTGGCGGACCCTTTATTATAGAATACGATTTTATTAAGGTGGCTGTTACGTCTGGCACTAACTTATCCTGGCTGTACAATTTTACAAGTTTTTAAGGACTACTATAGTTCGCATAACATCGGTCTCTTACGTCTTAGTCCAGGAGACAAACTGGCATCGCCAAGACGGTTAACAAAATGATTAACGAACTAAGTGTGCAAAAGATCATTTGTATTTTGAGCTGTGTATTATGGCGACTTAACATATTAAAACCAATGATGATGCAAGTTCTATTTCAGCCCAGAAGAGGTCCGTAATTTCGCTTATGACTGAAATGGCTTTTCAGTAGCGTTTTGAAAACAAAAAAACCGCACTGCACTGTGTTGATTCCATTTGGTCAAAACTTCTATAGACTAAACGACAATTTGGGCAACAGAACACTAACTTTGGAAATAAGTTTACATTATTTCGCACAGAAGAAATCTGTCATATTATTTAAAAATATGCTTGCAATTGGGCCACCTTTTATTTGATGTATTAAATATAGGTTTGATCATATACTTAAAATTAATAGAAATTAAAACCTGTCTCAAACGTAAAAAGATAACTAAAGAAAAATGTTTTCTCAATACAAGGAAAAAAATACTTTTTCCCAGAGATGTTAAAATTTCTTAATAAAAACAGATTCTACAATAAGATATTCTTCACTAATTATTTTATTTTTTTTACATCAAAATTCAAGTTCAAGTGTTAGTAAAATGTGATACAATTCTGGCACGCCTTTTTTAACACAACTTAAGAATTTTTGAATGATTATTAACTATAAAACCGTTGAAATGTGTTTTATTGGACATTAAGATGTTAATCAATACCACAATTGATTTAAAGTACAATGACCTACACGTTCATCACTCAATTACTTAAAGTGACCCCATGATAAGGTTGACTGGCTGTCATGCATTTCAAAAAGAATACTTTAAACAATTATCATTTATTTAAGGTTATTTTAGTAAATACTTAAATGATGGATAGCATCGAATCTCAACATAAATATAAACGAACGAACACCCGCGTTTTAAAATTTATAAAGTGAATAAAACGCACTTCAGCTTGACATAACTTTTCACAAGTATGTATGTTATAATATTCATTTTTAATGGAATGCATTTTCAACGGGGACTTAAAGCGTTGCTATTAACAATTACATGGTGACTGGTATTTGTGAACTTCGAAAGCAACAAAAACTGTCGAAAAAAAAACGTGCGTGAGGATTTTTTAATACGTGGTTACATATTTTAACTTTGAACGATTTTCTGAGGTTCGTTCTTTTTTTCTTTCATAATTCTTTAGTTATTATACTCTCTTCGAAAATACGTTCAAATGAATTATGAGTTGTAAACATGCAGTGCAACCATGTAACAGCTATTTGATGATGATAATGTTGACGACGATGTTTATTATTGTTGTTGGAGATACAAAGGGGTTCTCAGTATGCTCTCAGTATTAAATCACAGTAATGGATTTAAGTGCATTTCCGTATTAAAGTCATGTATGTTATACAGTACAAATTACTTCATATTTTTCTAAACAAATTAGTAGAGATATTAAAGCGTTTCTTTTTTTTGTTATGACTTAATAAAACAAATTAGAAAAAGTCACGATTGTGACTTTATTTTTTCTGGGATTTATTATTTTTACTGATAAAATACAGTTCAAATATAAAATTAAAATGCAATTAGATATAACAAACATTAAAATCAGTCTAAAGAAATGTATATTATTTAACGATGATAGAAGAATAATATATTTTATGCAAAGCGTTTGATTAAAAATAGAATTTTAATTAGACACATTAACTTTATATGATATAATAAAGAGATGTTATCATTGTGTTAACACTGTACATCAGAGTAGGAACTAAAGTTTATAATTTGTTATTCAAAATTTTTTTCATTATTTTTTTTTATTTTTTATATACTAACTTTTAGACATATGTATGTATGTTTATAATCTATGATTTTATTAATAATAAATTTATAAGCCAACATTCAAAATGCATTAATATCGTATAAATAATAATAAATTAACATTTTTAAAACACTTTTGTTTTTGTTTGTATCATTTCTTCCCTCTTTTTTACTTTTATCATAGACCGCTCAAATTGCCAAAAATATCTTTTGTAATAAATAAACCCCCATATCCATAATCATCATAAATCATATATTTTTATGAAAAAAATTATAAAAGAATTTTTTTATGAAAGTTTTGTTTTATAACTTGATGATACATTTATAAAATTATTGACGAACTTATGAATAATTTAATGTTCAATTGTTTATTTATTTTAAAACCACTATGTTATGTACATAGCGATGGTCACAAGTAGAATGGCCCTAACTCGTATTTTTTACGAAATTGAGTTTTAAGTGAATTCAAATACATTTCATACAATAGTATAAAAAAAAACTGTTCTACAAGCAATTTAACACAAGAAATTACATTATGATAATACAGTTTCTATTACGTTTTTGCCTTCTTCTGTAAAATTACACTTATTTGAGTTAGGGCCTTTCTACCTGTAACCAACGATATATAGATATGTTCATACACACATATGTTCATTCATACATATGTTTATATATACATAAAGACATACTATCTTATTCATAAAAGTTATTAAAGGTTTATAAATGGTTTATTAAAATGATTTTCTATGGAAATTTGACTTAAAAACCTCTTATAAAGCTCTTTTAATTTTTATGAATTAGACCGTAAGAATTTGGCATAAATTAAAATCAAAATTAAAAAAAGAAATTTTTTTAATTTTGCAAATTTATTTAATTTTGTTATCAGCAGTTTTTCACCTGTGGTGCCAAGGGTATATATGTATAACTTTTTCATTTCGTTTGTAATTTTTACAATATTAATTTCCGACCCCAAAAAGTAGCAATAAGCAGTGTCCATCTGTCCGTGTGTTAATTGATAAGCCTCCACATGTTTCTCTGTATTTGCTATAAATTTTTTGCAAATATCCGAGAATGAATCGCTATTGAAATCCAGTGCAAACGGTCCATAAATTTCTGAGATATGAGCAAAAAACCACGACTGAATCTCTTTTCTCCAATATTTTTACCATAAAAGTTAATATTTTTCAGCCCTAGGATAATTTTTAGGCATGTTGGCTACTATTTGTAGATATGATGCCTCTAAGGCTATTCGTAAAAACTTTTGGACAAATCGAGTAAAAAACATGCCGTGTATTAGCTCCTTAAGAAAGTTTTACATATCGGTTTCAAATTAACGGATTTATAAGCACCAAAATACAACTGCATTAGTGTTTCATCTAATATTTTCAAACCAAAACTGATTGTTTTCAGCATCTGAACAAAGACGGGAGACATGGGTATTAAAAGAGAGGGCTTGTCTAGCAAAATATAATACACTTTAAAAACAAATTTAAATCTATGATGGCCGCTTCTACAAAATGGCGTCCAAAAAAAGTATATATGGGTCAAATGTAGTAATTAAAAATGTATCCACTTTCAAACCCCAAAATATTGCTATCAAATGAAAGGGCTTGACCAGTAGAATATAGTAAACTTTATTTGAATCCAAAATGGCGCCCTAAACAAAATGGCGAATAATTTTTTTCTTAATTCTATCAATATGGGTATCAAACAAAAAGGCATGACAAGTTGAATACGGCTAACTTTGTAAAAATTAAAAATAAAGTGCAAATAATAATAAAGCAAAATGAAATTTAGGCTAAGCAACGATGTGGCCACTATACGTATGTATGTACATGATGTTGAAGGGTATTATCAGATTTGACACATATAGCGTTCTTACTTGTTTTTCTTAATAGTGGCAATCATTTAATGGGGAACAATTTATGTTTTTAAACAAATTATATAAATCTTTTGATATGTGGGTAAGATTCTACTGAAATTGCTAAAAAAAAACTTTTTATTTTTTAAACAAATCAAAACTATTTTACAAAATTAATACAATTTTATGCATAAATATGTATTTACGTACGTATATGGACTTGTATTAAAGAATAAACCAACCTACTGATTAATAAATGTTGTACTGACTTTAAGTCCGCCCACTTTTCTAATCACAAAACTGTATAGTCATGACAGCTCAATATATGTGCAAAGTTTCAGAAAAATGGGTGAAGTTCAAGTAG
This sequence comes from Phyto melanocephala, assembly GCA_941918925.1. Lineage (NCBI taxonomy): Eukaryota > Metazoa > Arthropoda > Insecta > Diptera > Rhinophoridae > Phyto > Phyto melanocephala. The sequence continues at coordinate 108,628,633 of OW799235.1, read as the reverse complement.
CTGAAAATGATAATTTTTTTTAGGCGTGACACTGCCCACATTTCTAATCAAGAATTTGTTAAGTCATGACAACTCAATATGTGTGCAAAGTTTCAGAAAAATCGGACAAGTGCAAGTAGCTAAAACTGATAACTAATTTTTTATGTGCGTGGCCCCGCCCACATTTTGCCCATAAACCCATAAACACTCCCTGGAATGTGTACAACAACTTGCCAAAGTTTGAGTCCGATCGGTTTTACAGTTTCGGAGTCTATAGCTAACACACACACACATACACACACAGACAGAGTTTTACTTTTATATATATATGTAGATAGATAGATAAATAGATAAATAGATAAATATTATAACAAAATATTCCACTGTTCTGTATTTCGCACATTTGAATTAAGCTCGGAACACAGCATTCGATGATGATCGAAATTTTAATCGAGTGATTGGGTTCGCTGTGCTTTTGTTATATATGTATATTCTTATACGAATTTAAAATTGTTGATTATTTTATATATTAATAGGCAAGTCGATTTCTCGTAATACAGTTTACGCTCACGTTTAACAACCGATTTAAAAAAAAATCCATTTGAAAGGAATTTTATTATAGATTTGTACCTTATTAAATATTAAAATCGGTATAGTATTTTAGGAGTTATAAACGTGCAATGCAACCTTATGTGTATATGCAAAAAAATAAATAAATAAAATAATGCTGTGTTAATACAAATTCTTTTGCAAGAAAAATGTTTTATGTTTATGGTAAAAAACAAAACAGAGAGAGAGAGAGAGTAACAATCTAACCTTTTTAATTTAAAAATTTAAGATTGTTTTTCATTATCTAACGATATTTAGATGTAACATAAAACATTTTGGGGATCAGCAAAGCCGTCCGGTTTCAACTAGTATTTATTATCTAATAACTTTTAGTTGGGTTTTTCAACATTTAATTACCTTAAATAGTTATATTTGTTTAATGTTTTTTTAAAAAACTATGATTTGGCAACACCGCTTTATTTATTCAATCTGTAAACAGAAACACAATCATTCTCTTTTGGATTTTTTTTTTTCAATTTCAAAACGGAAAAACTGCGAACAGTATAGTCGTGCAATATTTATCCTCACCTTGTGGGTTTTTTGGATCTATTTATATGTGCATACATATTACAATATTTATATCAAAAATTCAAACAGATTTTTTGAAATTATGTATTTTATTATATTTAATTAGGTGATAGATGTGCAAACTACAGAGTAAGTGTTATGTTGTTTCTTCGTTTTTACATAACATTTACATTACCTGAAATGAAAGTTAATTTTATCGTAACAATAATATTTTGACTCACTAACCAAGGAATTCTTATTAAAACTCTTATAATTTTTAATAAATAAATGGCACATAAAAGTATGTATATAAATTTGCATTTCATATTGTTATGAATATGTATGAAAAAAGTGAGTCAGATTATACCTGTTTTAAGTTATATAAAACTTAAATCGTTTAATATAAAAATTTTCAAAACAAACGTAAATTTATTCAAATATTGTACAAATTTATTAAACATTAAAGTATTGACACATTACTTAGTACATATTTAGAAATGTATTAAATCTTTTAGCAAATCTTCCAATTAAATATTTTATGGTTGCTTCCGTTATCTTTTAGGACATGCGGTATATTTATACAGTAAATGATTTACAAAATATCACAGAATTTTTGTCTGTCTGTCTTCTTAAACTCGATTCGCTCAAAAACTAGTAAATGGATTAAAAAAATTTTACTAAGAACTTACAGAAAGATGTTGGAAAGATATCAGAGTTCATCTTAAAATGAGTACAATACAAATTGTTGGGACTAGTTTGAAATGAGATGTTTTGTCAAAAATTCGCAGATGTTTTTTTCTAATCGATTTAATTATTTTATCTTATTATTAAATATGGCTGACTTAATTTCAAGACTTCTTAGAAATATTTGCAGTTCATCATAAAAATATTCAAATAAAAATATTAAAAAAGGAAATTTTAAGAATGATAAGAATAATATATAAAAAAGAGCTGTAAACTCTGACTGTGAAGAAATATATAGAGTAAGAAAGTGTTCTTTGTTTGTTTTGTTAATAAATATTTCTTTGTATAAAAATTATAAGATAAATGCCGTCGAAATAAATATTACAGCCACATTTCCAACTGCAATGCAATAAATATTGATTGAGCAAAAATATTGTAAATTAATAAACAAAATCAAAATATAAAGTGTAAAATATCTGTCAACTGAAAACCTTAATATACCTTAATCTACTACACCATTTTTAAAGTAAAATAAAAACAAAATTTCGAATGCTACAAAGATCGTTAAAAATTTTGATTTTTTTATATTCAAAAATCATGATACCAAATATATTATAATTAACCTGTATTTGCAATAAAGGTACACATATGGCACTTAAAATAGGTACTTTTTACAAATGAAAAATTTTGTATACCCTTAACAAAGAGTGTAATGGTATGTATATGTATATCGGCTTGTGTCTTGTGCGCTTGTGCCATCTGTGTGAAAATTCCATAATATTCATTTCTGACCCCATAAATTATATATTTTCTGAAAGCTTATTAAGAGTCGTCCGTGTGTAGTTTGAAATCAGTTTTTTAGGCCCCCCGAAATCGCCATGACTCGTGAGTGGTATCAAAATATCAGAAATATTTTAGAAAAGATCGGTATTGAAAGCACAATCTCCTCATAACTTTTTGAGATATGAGCAATTAGACACGACTGCCTCTGATTTTCCCTTACTTTTGCAATAAAATTAAAAAATTGTCAGTCTTAGGATAACGTACATATGGACACTAGGGTGATCGATTATTCGACATATTTAAGAAACCGGTTTTCAAATAGTTTGAAATTCAGAATTAAAGAAAAAACCGGTTGCTTTTTTGAAAATTTAGAAAAAACCGGTTAACCGGTCGAATACATAAAATATAATTCTTTCTTATACCCGTGACAGAGATTCATATATAGGTATAAACTAGTTTGTTTTATGGTTTAATTGCATTTTAAGTTGACACAAATTCAATGGCATTATTATAAGATGCCGTTATTAAAAATAAAAAAAAAACTTTGTTACAAGGAAGTTGTAATAATGAAAAATATTAAAAAGTCACTTCACTGCTCACTGAGTTGTAATAATGACCTTTTGTGTACCAAACTATTTATTATACAAAACATATGTTATCGAAGATATTAGTAAAGCTATGGGTAGTCTTTAGTACAAGTCGCTAGATTTCGTAGAAGCAAAATATTATGAAATTCGAAAATGAGATCAAAAAGTATTGCAAAGTACAATAAGTACTGAACAGCTGATTATTACAGCAAATTATAAGCGCAACAACGTATAAAATACCTGATCTCCATTTAAATCAAATAATATTTAAGCCTAATTATGTTTCTTATTTTACATTTGTTTTTGAAACAACAAATAAATTCCTTACAATATAATGGAAGAGTATTTAGTAAATTTTTTGATTTTTGAAAATTTTTTGAGTTATAAATATATTATGGTACGTTTGGTTACAAAGATAAATGAACATACAACTAAAAATGAAAAAAAACCGGCCTCTGTGAGTAAAAAAACCAGTGTATTCGACATTCGAAAAATTAACATTTGGAAAAAACCGCCAGCTGAAACAGTAATAAACCGAGTTTTCCACCGGTTTTAAAACCGAGTCCTAATAGACACGCTTGTGACTATTTATAAAAATATCGTGCTTCTAGATGTATTGCTGAACAATTTTGGACAAATCGGTTACTAATCGGCAAAGTTATAGGCAAAAATTCTAAAAGGCGTTAACATAAAATATGAAATCTAGGCTTAAATACGATCAATCAATAATAAAGATTTGCAATCTTTACATAGTTTTTAATTGACAACAATATTTTATATTAACATAAGAAAATCCGTTATAATATTTTTTTTGTTAGTGTGTAGAAAAAAATTATTGGCCAACAAAATAGGCAATTAGTCAATAATTTCGCATTTTCTAAAAGTTATGGTCGAACTAATTATTTTAAGGTTATATTTATAGCAAAATCAATTCGACTCGTAATGCCCTTAAGTCTCGAAATTTAATAAAAATACCTAGTGCTGTAAAAAACCAGTCTAACCACATAGCAATGCTTGCGAAATGAGACCCCTTAAGTCCTCTTAAGCGATTTCAGCTGAAATAAAGAATTGTATTTCTTAAAGAACTTTACGGCGTCGTGTATATGATGTTAATCTTCGAAATAATGTTATTGTTAAAAAAGTTAATTTACAGATAAGTTAAGATTAAGTCATAAGAAATAGTGCAGCCAAAAAAAAAAACTAGAAAATGGCGAAATATTGATTCGAGCAATAAAAGTTTACCAGTAATAAGTTTTCGTAAACATAAAAATTAAAAATAATTTCATTTTTATAATTATAAAATGGTTACTATTTTAATAGCCATATGTGTACACACATACATACATACATATATTTGTATGTAGTAAGAACTATTTTAAAATTAAAAGTAATTGCGAAAATTTTATATATGTTTATAATAATAAAAATATTTGTCGTTATTTAAACTTAATTGAATTTGTATATCATCTGGGACAAATTACGGTATTCTACTGCCAGTGAAATTATAATTTTTTTTTAGATTCTTCGAACTAAAATAAAGAAAATTTACGCGTTTAAGAAAAATTTCGAGAATTATCAAATGTTGTAATTAAAGCACAGATAATTATTATTATTATTACTAAACTCTAAAATAGTTCCTACTTTATATACCTACCTATTGCATTATTTTTTAAGGTGAAAAGCACTGTAAAAAGGAAACATTACTAAAATCTATGTCCCTGATATAGAATCTTTTCGATTGTTAATTTATAGGAAAAATTTAATAAATTCTTTATTTCTAATCAATTGTTTCAAGTCTTCAACAATAGAAAATGTTTATAAAAAAGGAACATTTTAACAATACGTAAGGTGCCTACATTTTAGCACCATTCTTGATTTTTTTTATTTGTAAAGAAAAAATAACAATAAAGTAATTTAAGGCAAGCAAAACAACAAAATAAATATGTAGGTAGGTACAAACCTTGTTTTGTAGAGTAGTTTGTTTTAGTCAAAAACAAAATAAAATCCGTTAAAATTTTAAATTGCCATGATGCCAAAACGGAATTCAGCAAAATTATGTTTGTTTTTTTAGAACAATTTTCTGCAGTTTTAAAAGAATTTTTATAATTATTAAACTTGTAATATAATTGTATATAATTGCACTTTATTCACCATTGAAAGTGATAATTTTTTATTAAATGTAATGAATCAAACTTTTTTTTATTATGTAGGTATTTATTTACACAATACCAATGTAATAGGTATGAATAATATATTGCCTTTTTTAAATTTTTGTAACAAACACATCCATACAATCCATCTTCTCTATAAAACCGTCTCACTAACTCGTCATTAAAAAGCAACAACAAATAGTGTATTTGTAAGGCAAACAATTTAGCAGACAGCCGAACCGACAGACATTGAGTTTTTTTTTTGCCTGGTCAATCTTTGAATGTGTGTATGTAAACAAATCAAAAAAAACACTGTTGCTTGTTGTATTGTCTTCTTTGTTTTTAATTTCCCTTTTTTCGTAAGAAAAGGAAAGAAAACCAAAATATTCTTATTTGAATTTTGTTTTTAGATTTGCAGATGTTTGGGTACAAAAAATGTATGCACTTTTTACTTATTTTTTTTTTCTTAAATCATGCAAAATGAAGTACGTACGTATTTAGTAGCTACCGCAAGAATATATCTACTAGAATTTATATTTGTATCAATTTTAATAATTGACAACTGTGTTTTAACATTTTTCACTTAAAAATTAATTATTTACTTAAAAACATAAACAATTTCCAGTTGTTTTATTTAGTTATTTGTTAGTTAATTTTTGGAAGACCTCACACAAACGGAGAACGTTTTAAAAATCACGACCTCACTAAAACAACTCTAAATTTTAACTAAACAGTCGCGTTTTTGTTTACTACGCGCATTTTAGTGCAACAAATAACGACGTAAAAGAAAATAAAAATGAGAAGAACAAAATAAAAAAGCAAACACAAATAATAAAGTTGCCAGATTTATTGCATGGAATTTTTTTTTGCAAGAAGTTTTGTAAAACACAATCTCGAATTTACTTATTAAACTTAAGGTTGAAAATATTTTTGAAACCCATTTACTAATAAGGCCTTTTTATAGAAGCGCTTCCAATAATTTCGTAAATCAAAATAAATACATTCTTTTGAATAAAACATGTGGATTCTATTTTATAATAGTATTAGCAATGAAAATGTTAGGTTTAAAATTTGTTTTAAAATATGCTTTAAACCTACCTTCAAAAACGTTTAAGTCATTATTAAAATAAATAATTTAAACTAGTCTAATTAAAAAAAATATATATGCTGTACAATAAATTTGCGTATGTGTAGAAAAACCCTCCAAATCTAGTAATTAAAAACATTAACTTTGTTCAACCCCCTTAACATTAATATTAAATGAATGGGCTTGACCAGTAGAATACAATTAACTTTAAAAAAGCTTGGAATCCAAGATGGATTTCGATGCAAAATAGGGAATAATTTTTCTTCTAACCCCTTTATTGAGGGAATCAAATGAAATAGTTGAAAAATATAATACAGTTAAAATTGTAAAAATTCAATATCATAAATGGCTTTGGAAATAATAAATAAAAATTATGTGTTATTAAATAAAATGTATTATCTTTGAAATCTAGGAAACACTACACTACCATGAGTTCAGTACACCTACGTACAGATAATGAAGGATAGTATGAGATTCGGCACAATCAAATATAACACTCTTATTTGATTTAAATATTCATAGCAAACTTAATAAACATTTAATTTTATAAAAATAGAAAATAATTTTAGAAACATATATTAACATTACAATAACCTAGTTTTTATACTTCTGAATAACCTTTTTATATACATTCTTACCTCTTTGTTGCTGAAAAGTAGAAAATTCGTTCCACAAGTGACGAAAAATACTGACTAATAAACACTAACAAATTACACAAATTAGTATACTACTACGTTTAATTTTATAATATAAAATATGCTCAGTTATTTAAACAAGCGCAGATCCAAAAGGGCGGAAAATGGGATATTTTTTTACCGCAGGCACACGATTTCAGATTATTATGGCTAATTTGCCATTTGAATCATTAAAATGTTACCATTGTTTCCATCTTTTTTAAATAAATTTAGTTTTTCATAACAATTAAAGTAAAAATATATAATAATCACTTAGCTGTATTGAACAAAATCTTATGTAAAGGTCGAATCCTATATATATATATTTTTGAGAGTCGAACAATATTATAATACTACATTTTCACCTAAGCGAAATTTAGTAGATTTGATTTAAAATCTTTATTAAAATCTAAACCGTTTATACCACTATTTTTTAACATTTTGCAAGATTTCGTTTTCAAAACAATATATCTGTTTGCAAGGTGGTCTGAAAGGCTCTCTATGCTCTACTTCTCCGAAATTCAAACTCCATATACAAAAATGTAAACAATAAAGTACTTGTGCAATTGCAATCACCTTATATATTATGATAGAATTTTTCTGTGTGCAGCGTAGTATATTTTATTACAATTTAATAAGAACCACAGTTGTAAGATTCTGCCAAAATCCAGTGGCAAAGTAGATTTCGTTTTGTATGGGAAATCTAGTAGAAGTGAACAAGATTTCGCTCAAATCCGTTTTTTTATTACAATTTAAAAAGTCACAGTTGTGACACGAGGTAACACTAGATTTTATAAAGATTCTGTCAAAATCTATTGGCAAAGTAGATTTAGTTTTGTATGGGAAATTTAGTAGAAGTGAACAAGATTTCGCTCAAAATCCGTTAAGTACTAGATTTTGTGTAGGTGTAAATGTAGTATAAGTTCTTCCTCTTCAGGTAATTGTAAGACAACATGGTAAGTTTTAAATTTAGCGAAAGCTTAACATCTCAGTTAGGGATGTTTATTAATTCTTATTTATTAAAACATATATATTGTATAATTTTTTTTTATTATTATTTATCCCAATATATTCCTAATAAATAAAATTACCATATTTAGCACTTTAAAAGAACAGGATTATCTTAGGTTGTAAATATTTTTATCACGAAAACGTTTTTTATATGTTTCTTGAGTGTTAATTTTTTTTAAGAATGTATTTTACAAAAATGTTATACGAGAGTTATTTATCTTATTTATATTACACATTTTCGGACGTTAAGAATTTAATAAATTTAACGAATGCATATACCTATCAAGATATATAAGAATATTTCCAACATCACAGTTTTATACAATATGCGTTAATAATTGTAGAAACAATGCGAATGCTAAAAAATAGAGTATACACAGTATTCACTGAATTTAAAATATATATTCCATTTAACATATAAGAAATACTCTGTGAAAATTTTGAACCGCAATTTTATGCTCTTTTATATTTATTTACACATATTTAAATTATTTACCATCTGGCAACTTTAAATAAAATCCACTTTAACTGGAAGTGGAATATATTACACAAAACAAAATGCTTGGGAATTTTAAATAACTACGAAAACTATAGTCTACTTTAAGGTGTACCCTGTTTGTATTTTAAAAAATGAAGGGTTATACAAATAATACAAAGATACTGTTGGACCTGAAAATTGTAAGATTGTACCGTTTCAATTCAAAGTATCAAATAATTAAACATTACTAATTGTACCAAAATTTTGTATATTAATATTTCGCACCAAATACTAAAAATAATTAAATTTAAAAATACTTATATTAATTATATATTAATGACAATTATATACTGTTACACACACACAACTACTACCCTACATAAATACGTAAAAATGTTTGACATATTCAGTTACTTTAGAGTTTATTAACTGCCTGTTCAACGATGTCGAAAGAAAACCCGAGCGAAATTTCATTCGCACAAATACGTTGAAAACAAAAACAAATTTTTAGTTTTTGTTGTTGTTTTCAATATATTTGTACGAATGAAATTTGGTTGTGTTTTCTTTCGACATCGTTGAACAGGCAGTTAATTAAAAATATCTGGTGCATAATCGTTCTTCCTCCTCATTCGCATTCTTCGTTCGAAATACAAAAACTATTTCACGATGTGAATAAATTTTTTTATCTTAAAACGAACGGGTGAAAAATCAAATATTATAATTTTTAATTATTATTTCAATTTACATCGCTAGTTGTATTGTACTGTTGGTACTATTTTTGTATGTGTCACCTGTATTGTATAAAATTTCATTTTATGTTTTTATACTCTTCACCTGTGGTGCACATGGGTATATATAGCTTTGTTATTCCGTTTGTAATATCTACAATTTTCATTTCCGACCCCATAATGTATATATTTTCTGAGAGCTTATGAATAGAGGAGTCGATTAAGCCCTGACCGTCTGTCCGTGTGTTGATTGAAATCAACTTTTAGAAGCAACTGTATGTTCCTCAGATCTCTAAATGGTATCAATCTCTTGGAAATATCCAGGAATGAATCGCTATTGAAATTCAGCACAATGGCACCATAACTTTCTGAGATATGAGCAAAAAACCACGACCACCTCGTTTTTTTTTTCACAATTACAACAACAACCTATATACATACTGGTTAAAGTAAACGTGGCATCGAATTCCAGCTGAGCCAAAAAAATTTTATTTTATTTAATATATTATTTATATTTTATTATTTTTTTTTATTTTTTTTAATTTATTTAAAAAATTTTTTTTTAGTATTTTTTTAAATTTTTTTTTTTAAATTTTTTTTTGGAATTTTTTTTATTATTTTTTTTTATTTTTAATATATTTTTTTTGGTATGTTTTTTATATGTACATACGAGTTGAATGGTGATACAAACAATTGTTATTGCATGACTACACGTTGTGAAGGGTATATAAGATTCGGCACGGCCGAATATAGAACTGTTACTTGTTATTAAAGTGTTGCTTTGATTCATACAGGGATGGAAATTAAAATTTTTGGAAGTTTAAAAAAATTATTTTTGTAGTTTTTTATTTTTTTTGCGTCCGAAATAATAAATATATAATATAGTTATTTTTAACTTAAATGTTTTGTTATTATTTTTTTAACATTCCTATACTTTTTTACTAAAAATTGTTCAAAAAATATTTTTTGTAAGAAGTGAGCTTAGATAAACTTTTCCATTCCTAATTTTTTTTTAACCAAAACTGTATTTCAATAGACGATACAGAATGCACAATTATTAAAAAAAAATTTAATGAAAATTAATGAAAAGAAAAATAGTTTGTCGAAATGAAAATTAACTTTAAAACTAAAAAAAAATAATAATTTGAAAAGTTATTCTGATTTATTACAAAGTATTTTAAAATTTTGAAAAATTATTTTTCGTCCTTGACAATTACTTTTCCAAATTACAGATTGGATATAAATAGTAGACAGACAGGCAGGCAGGAAGTAGGTTGATGGTGGGTATGTGTGTATCACGTTAAAAGAAATTAGACAAAACTAAAACAACAGTCACTTGATTTTTATAATTTAATGTTAGTATCAAAAAACAAGTTATAGTATAAACATTGATTACACACAAATAAGTAAAACGCATTAAAGTCTTTTGTTTTAATTTTAGCTTTTTTATTAATGTTTATTAAAAATCAAAACTAAAGTTCAATTAAAACAGAAAAGTATGGAAAAAATTTACATAAAATTTTCAATTAAAAAATACATTTAATTAATTATAAAAATATTTTTTTTTTAGTATTTAATTAGTCGTTTAATAAGATAATAGGTATGTGCTTATTTTTATATAAATTTTTACAGACCAGAACATAAGTAAAAGCTTAAATGTAAAACTATATTTATTAGATGATATTTGATAATGTTTTGTTTAAAAAGAAAAAAATTCTTTTATTTATAATGATGTCTTTGCTGTGAATGCTGCAATAGTTGTTGCTGTTGTATTTGCTGTTGCACATAATAAGGATTTTGTTTATAAGGCCAAAACTGTTGTGCAGTTGTAGGAGGAGGATGATTTTTCGGTTTTGCATAAATAAAGCTGCATACATAAGTACATTAATTTATTTTTGGTATTGGATTTTTTTTTGTTTAACATTTTCGAAAAATAAAATTTGGAATAGTTTTATTTATTGGCTTATGAGTTTTCATTAAAAAAAATAAATTTTAAAAATGTATGTGTGTTCCTATTTCTGTTTTGTTTATTTTGAGTTTTGTGCAAAATAACAATACATTTAGATTTTGATGTGTACATACATATCTTGTTGGCTTTTAACATTTAGAGTGCTTGATTTTTTGTTTCATTATTTTTTTTTTTGTTAAATAATATTTATAATTATAAGTCTGTGTATAATTTCGTTAAAACTATGTTTGTGCAATTATTCACAATGTATTATTTTTTTTTATTTGTTAATAACTACAAAATGATTAGAATTATTTAGGTGTATATCAAGACCAGTCTTAGGAAAATCTTTTTTTTTTCATTTTAATTATGTTTTATTAGTTTCTTTTACATAACATTTTTAAGAATTGTTAATTAATTAGTTTTAATATTGTATGTTTAATAAATATAACTATAAACTTGTTTTAAGGGTACTCAGCCGAATTGGTAAAAAAAACTTATTTGAATGGCAATTCTGGTTAGATCAAATACCTATAAATAATTACAATTCTGGGGCCGAATTACAACATTCGAACGTGATCGAAATTCGAAAATTCTAATTAGAATCTCTATACCTAGAGCACAGCGAACTCGATCGTTCTAGTAAAATTTCGATTTATAACGAATGCCTAATTCGGCCCTGATAAAAAATTTAGGTCCTACACAATTATGATATTGAAATTGATTAAATGACAATTAGATTAAAAAGTTTTCTTAGCTTTCTGTTATTTGGATAATAAACAGGGCTCAAACTACGGCATTCGATCACCATCGAAATTTTACTCGAACGATCGAGTTTGCTGTGCTTAAGGTATAGAGATTCTTATAAGAATTTTGAAAATTTCGATCACGATCACGAGTGCCGTAATTTGCCCCCAGATAATTTCTGATAAACACTACCATAATGTAAACGTATAAAGAAGGGACCCTTGGAAAATTTGTACGTGTTCTAAAATATATTGCGCCGCTCCGATTGACATACACTGCGACATGTCACAAATATAAGGTTTGTTGATTGAATAACGTTTTTAATGGTTGATGTAAATACAATATGGGAATATTGTAAATCAATATGACAACTTTTTTTATTTTATTTACTTTTATTTCTTCCCAAATTACAAAAATTTTTCTAATCTCTAAATTAACTGTATATATGTATGGTATTTAAAGTCGTTACAAGACCACATTAACTATAAAGATAAACCAAAAATTGGGAAGGAATGAAGGTTTCAAATCGAATAAAAAAAAAAAAAAAACTTTTATAGAGGCAAAAGCAGAATTGAAGTTTTACAGAGAAATCAGATAGAAATTCAAAGCTAACATAACAATAGAAAATAAAAACTACGTAAGAAGCATTTTAAAATAGTTTCCTAGGAAAACATCTTACAAAAAAAAACATAGTTACCTCGCCTCTGTATAAATATGGAGAACATATTTTGATATGCTAAACGGTATGCAGTTGTGGCATACAAAACAGCGGTTTGTATAAAGGTTTTGGGTAACAATGTAATTCATTTAGCTGCCGCGGCTGGCCTCACACAAGCCGCACCAAATAGTCACTCGTAATAGGTGCATTGGCGTTTAGGTTTTCTGAGCCATAAATACGACAATTTTGCTTATTAACGTACCCACCAAATAAAAATGAGCTTTATTCGACAATTCCAATTGCAATTTCCGACCAATTGTCTTTGTTTTGGAAAAAATTTCCAATAAATCGCAGCGTAGCTCAACCGTAAATTGATTCATTTCGTTCAGTGGAGATAATATACTGAATTTCGTGACAGAATAGAATGACACAAGTATTGCCAGCTTCAAAATTACCGCTGTTTCAAATTTTAACCGATATATGGCCCAACGTATATTTATTCCTGCTACTCCTATATGGAGTATTGGGCCGTTTTTAACAGGATGCTTCTCGAACTTTAAATTGTTTCTGAATCATATGAAGTTTGATAATTGGAAACTATGTTTTGCAAACGCAAAATGTAAGAAAATGCTTTGACGGTGTAGATTTTATTTATTTAAAGTTTGGTAACCTAGCCTCTGGGCCATAATTGGCTACAAAATACTACTAATTCAAATGTACCCAGCAAAAAAAATTGAAAGTAGTGTAAAGCGAATTACATTTCTTAACTGAATGAAATGAAAATGAATGCAACATCATGCAAAATATCTTAAAGAATTCATATAAACAAACAATTTTAACACATGAAATATCCGATACTTGTCACCAAATATGCATGAGTTCCATGCACTTATTAGAATAGAGTGCAGTTCATTAAAATATTCATGTAAACACATGATCTCCAATGACACGCTAATGTTAAAATCATTAGTATTTTCACCTAAATTTAATCACTTCGTCACCAGTTGAACCCCTGCAAAATCACTTTTTTGTCATAGAATTTTTTGCTGGGTAATTGATTGCGACCCGGTGTAAATGTTCTATTACGATTATTTTGTATTTTTTTTATGTATCATCAAAAAACCTTGCATGTCTTAAGGCGTCACATTATTTTTTTAACACCATGGTGTAATTACATAAGGTGATTGCACTTCGGAGAGAATTATTTGAAAACAGTTTCTTTACATAGGGTTGCCATTTCTATTAAAAAAAAAGAGGACGCCAGCATAAAAAATGTAGGACATTTGCCCAAAAAAAGAGGACACATTTAAAAAAAATTAAATTTGATAAAATTTACGACCGATTTAAAATACAAAAACAAAATTTGTTTTTACGAAAAAACTTAGTTTACAAAAATACAAACTGAACAAATCATTCTGATTTAATGGTTGAAAATAAAAACAAAAAAACAAAAAAAAAACAACAAAATTTCATTGCATTCATTATCGGGAATGTACACTTTTAAAGATTTTACATATATTTTTCAACACTTTCAATTTGAGCCAATGTATTACCATCGCATCTCTTCAAATATTTGTAAAACTCTAGGCAATCCATATCAAAATTATATACACTTACTATATTTTTTGTTCAAGACTTTCTTCTATATCTGGAAAACAAACTTTATGAAAAACACACAGCTGACAAGCAGACGCCTTTGCCGAACTTTTTTAAAATAAAAGACAAGTTAAAATAGGCCGCTTCGATAAATAGCGACAATTAAGGATAATAAAACTAATTTTGTACAAAGAGAAGTTTTAAAATTTTCCTTTTTCAAAACTAATTGTACGAGCACCTAAATCTTTTTTTTATACATTTTGTGACCTGTGATTTAAAGTTTAAATGTAAGAAAAAACTTCAGGGAAGGTGTAAAAAGCCGGACAACTCCGGACATTTGCTAAAAAAGAAGTAGGACTGCACCGGATGCCTTAAAAAAGAGGACGGTGTCCGGGGAAAAGAGGACGGATGGCAACCCTATCTTTACATGAAGTTTGACAGTTGGAAATTATAAGAGAAAATAGAAAATATATACAATTTTGATTTTTGGGAAGATAATAAGTGTACCCTGACCTAAATGTTATAGAGCTTATAATTACACTATGCAACAAGCAATTTTTTTTTCGACTAGTTCCAGAATAACTCCAAAACCTATAACTTAATCAGAAAATGATGTTTCACGGACTTAAAGCTGGCGTAGTTTAAAATTTTTTGACGGATTGCATACGTCGTTCCAAAGTTACGAAAAACATCTAAAATTTTACAAAACAAAATTTAGAAATAAAAACTTTACCATAGAATGTAAAATAATGATGATTTTTGCAGTAAGGTGACTATAGTGGATCAAAAAAATATATAGTGGTTATTTAGGAAAAAAGAAATTCCCATTTGTTACAGTGTTACTGGATGCCTTTAACAGTGTACAATTTTAGCGATATTTTCTGTAAGTAATGCAATCTTATTGTCTACACCGATACCACTAAATTTCAAAAGTGGTTTAAATTTTCGATCCACTTTTACTAAAGAAACAACACGTAGATTTATTTCGACTTCTGAATAGAATTTGTCTCTATGACATGACTAGTGAAGTTTTATCAAAATCAAACTGTCTATAGAATTTTAATAATTTGTTAACTTTAATTCTCCAATAAAATCTTCAATAACATTATGTTTACACTCGTGTCTACCCTTAAGATTCTAGTTTTGGTTTGTTTATCATTATTTCAAGTGTTTAATCGTGTGTGTTACCAACTTTTTTTATGACATTTACTTAATTTTATTGTATTGTATTGTATGTATATCTATTAGTAAAAATACAAAAAGGGAAGCTTAAATTTACGTTTTGATTAAGAACATTATTTGTTAGTACAACTAGCTATTATATGAACATACATACATACATATGTACATACAAATCACACATTCAATTAGCTTGTTAATTAAAATAAAACCAAAGAATTATTAGAAAATTAAAAACAACATACATTAATATCAAAATACATTTATTCATTTATTTTTCTCAATTGTTTTATGTTATAGCTAAGTAATGGATTTATTTGTTTTTATAACACACCTTGTGTTTGAAACACTTACCCTTCATTAAATTTACGCCGACGTGCTACAGCACTATTTTTAATAATCTCCGATATTTCACGACCACCCGAACTTTCACCTTCCGAGGCTGAAGCAATATCGGGTTCATTTTTCAATGGATCCCTTAACTGTGCTGTTGGTTTACTTAAGTTCGAAAGATTGCGCACTAAGCTAACAGCATCATCATGTTGAGCTGTTACAGACGATGTTGAAGTGGTGGCCTTAGTGGCATTGGCGGTTGTAGCTGATTTACTAAGATTTGAAACGGTAGCGTGCTTGGAACTTTTTAGACGATTTTTTAATTCATTACTCAAATCCGTGGGCATAAAGCCAACACAACCCGATTTAGATTTTAAAATACCGCGTGGCGAATCGTTTGGATTAAGAGTTTGCTTGGTAGATGATGACGCTGTTAGAGGAATAGAAAAGGAAACAATGTTTAATAATAGTTTATTTTTATTTGAAATTTTATTAGTGGTTTTTATTGCAAAATGCCTACCTTTTGTTTGTGTTTAGTTTAAACGTCCTCATGCTCAACTTTAGTATGCATTAAAAAGAAAATTATAGTTTTTGTTCAGTTTAGTAGATTAGTTTGATGTGAAATAATTTTTTATTTAGTTCAGATTATGTTTCTATAAATTGTACATGCAAATTTATTTACGTGCTTAAAGAAAATAAAAATAAGAAAATAATATTAAAAACAATTGAAATAAACATATAATGAAATAAATAAAAAGCAATTTTTGCTTCGAAATGGGCATACTTGTTTAAACAAAAATTAAAAAAAAAAAAAAAACAAGTAAAAGTGTTATATTTCGCCGTGCCGAATCTTATATACCCTTCACAACGTGTAGTCATGCAATAACAATTGTTTGTACCACCATTCATCTCATATGAAATACGTACATATGTACATGTAAAAAACAACTCAATTATAAATTGAGTTTACGTATGTTTCAAAAAAAAAAAAATAAATAAAAAAAATAAAAAAAAATTTATAAAAAAATAAAAAATAAAATAAATTAAAAAAAAAATTTAAAAAATATTTAAAATTTTTTTTTTTTTTTTAAATTAAAAAAAAAATATAAATAATATATAAAATAAAAATTTTGTTTTGGCTCAGCTGGGATTCGATGCCACGTTTACTCTAACCAGTATATATGTATGTTGTTGTTGTAATTGTGAAAAAAAAACGAGGTGGTCGTGGTTTTTTGCTCATATCTCAGAAAGTTATAAATTGAGTTTACGTATGTTTCAAAAAAAAAAAAATAAATAAAAAAAATAAAAAAAAATTTATAAAAAAAAATAAAAAATAAAATAAATAAAAAAAAAAATTTAAAAAAAAATTTTTAAAAAAAAATTTAAAAAATATTTAAAATTTTTTTTTTTTTTTTAAATTAAAAAAAAAATATAAATAATATATAAAATAAAAATTTTGTTTTGACTCAGCTGGGATTCGATGCCACGTTTACTCTAACCAGTATATATGTATGTTGTTGTTGTAATTGTGAAAAAAAAAACGAGGTGGTCGTGGTTTTTTGCTCATATCTCAGAAAGTTATGGGGCGATTGTGCTGAATTTCAATAGCGATTCATTCCCGGATATTTCCAAGAGATTGATACCATACACAGATCTAAGGAACATATGGTTGCTTCTAAAAGTTGATGTCAACCAACACACGGACAGACGGTCAGGGCTTAATCGACTCCTCTATTCATAAGCTTTCAGAAAATATATACTTTATGGGGAAAATGCAGAATGAAAATTGCAGAAATTTCACACGGAATGACAAACCTATATATACCCTTGTGCACCACAGGCGAAGGGTATAAAAAATCGGTAGAAACAACACAAGTAACAATGTTATTTTCGGCCGTGCCGAATCTGATAATACATCATGTACGTAGGTATAGTAACCACATTTTTGAGCTTATATCTCAGCTAGTTTTAAGACGATTTTTCAGTTTTAGCAGTAATTTTCGAGACAACGGCTTGTATCTCTAACATGTCAACAAATTAATTAGAAGTTTTAATAACTTGACATATTTATAAAATATATAAATTTTTCTAAATTATTTTTGCCTATAACTTTGTCGGTTAGTAATTGATTTTTATGGCAAAAATATAGAAAAAACAGAGGCAGTTGTGCTCTTTTGCTGATATATCAGAAAGTTATGGGTCGATCGTACTGGACTTCAATAGCGATTAATTTTCAGATGTTTGTAAAAGATTGATGCCACATATAGATCTGAGTAACATGTAGGAAGTTTCTAAAAGTTGATTTCAACCAACACACGGATAGACGGCCTTATGACGCACGATCAATGCCTAAATCGACTCCTCTTGTCACAAGATTTCAGAAAATATATGCTTAATAGGGTCGGAAATGAATATTGTAGCAATTACAAATGGAATGAAAAAGCTATATATCGTTAGTCATAGGTAGAAAGGTCCTAACTCAAATAATTGTAATTTTACAGGAGAAGGCAAAAACGCAACAGAAACTGTATGATCTTGAATAAAATTGCTTGTAAAACTGTTCTCTTTTTTACTATTGCAATAAATTTTTGTGTCGAGGTGAATTTGTGTGAAATGTATTGAAATCACTAAAATCTTAATTTCGTAAAAGGTACGAGTTAAGAGGGTCTTTATACTTGTGACCATCGATATGTATGCCCTTGGGCACCAAAGGTGAAAAATATAAAAAACAAAAACTGAAAAGACAAACAATTTTTTGAAATACTTTCCTTTCCTTTTTTCGATATACAAGAACAAAAATTCTTTATCTTCACTTATCATTAGTAGAGTTCACATAACCGGTTTCCAAATACATAATTCAAAAAAAATTTTTTTTTTTTTATTTTTTCCGTTTTTTTAATTTGTTTGTTTTTGAATTATTCGAGAACCCGATTATTATGTACCGAATTATTCGACACTATCGACTAGTTTGATTCGTTTTAATAAATATGTCCTTGTCCCTATGAACAACTTTTGTATTAAATTTTTTTAACTACATTTAATCTCAAACGCACACAACTTTTTCTTCACAGTGTGTATTTTGTTTTTAAGTGTTTGTTTCGCATATACACTGCAGCTAAATTTTTAAATAGTTGCGTTTTGGGAAAGTCATAACACTAGTTGTATCGAGACTGTAGAAAAAATTATAGATTCGTACTTTTCAAAATATAATAAGAAAGATACTGAAATATGGAAGACTTTACTTTCTAAGTCGTCGTTCGTTAATTATTGTGTTCCATGTGACATTAAAAATCTATACATATAGAACACAATAATTTACGAACGACGAAGTGCTACTTTTTCTAAATTACATGTCATTTTCTCTTCTTGAGAATAAAAACTATTTTGTACCTGAAACTCAATTTGTATTTTTTCAATTTTAATTTGTATTTCTTAATTTCAATTCATATTTTCTCAATATTAATTTGTATTTTTTAATTTCAATGTATTTTTTCTCAATATTAATTTGTATTTCCCAATTTCAACTTGTATTTTCTCAATATTAAATTGTTTTTTTTTCTTAATTTCCACTTGCAAAGCTGTAGTCTGAAGTTAAAAAAGTATAAGTACATTTCTAAGCACATACTAGTAATATTGCTTCAGTTTACTGTTAATGTACAAAAAATGTTATTTTATTAATTGATGTCAATTTTATACACTAAAATTTTAATGAAAAAAAAAATAAACTTCTTTAACTTTTAAATTAGAAAAACTATAATATAAAAACCTATTCAGTGTTGCCGTTTTCACTGCGATCGCAGTTTTTCACTGCGATTTGCACGTCGTCTCTGCGTAACTGCGTTTTTTTAAATATCACTGCGTTTTTCAGTTTTTGGTAGTTTTTCTCTTTTTTTGATCAACAACGCCTTAACATGGTTTACCTCAAACGTGTTTAACACGTAAGTCTGTAAAGATTATAACACAACGAGATAAAATTGTCACCCTGTTAAAAATATAGCAGCTAGATGGCAACATTTTCTGCTGTTACGTTACGTTGCAGTTGACTGATTGGGTCTTGAATTAAAATGTCAAAAATCCCGTTAGAAAAACAAAAAAACTATTTTGTGAAAAAATGGCCGACTTCCTAAACGCAAGTTGCAATGCATATTTACAATGCATACACTTCGTAAACGCATATGTAAACTTTCTAGCAATGTCCAATGTTCCTAATCGTTTGGCAACTCATTTTACTAAGTATCAGCTGTCAAAATCGCGCATCATTTTTATTTTGTATGCAAACATTTCAGCTGCAATGGATGAGTTAGTATTTTCTTTGTTTATTTTTAATAAATTATTTATAATTGATAGAGTTTATTTAAATCACAGACTAATAATTTAAATAATTAAACACTTTATATTGCAGAGACAAAAAGTGGATCCATGAGCGTTCCTAAATGCCGATAAAATGCAAAAAAAAATCTCTGCAACGCAAGGTTGCACTTAAGACATGTTTAGCATTGCATACGCATTTTTTTAAATTATGAATTGCAACTTGCGTTAAGGAAGTCGGCCAATATTTGCTTTTTAGTCCATTTAATTAATTTTTATATTGTACTGCACTGTTGTTGACAATCAAAAATAATAATTTTTTTCTATTTCAGTTGAGTAGTTGAGATAAAATGAACTAAAAAATTAAAAAACAAGTAATTCTTAAAAAAAGAGCAAAAAAGTGTTAAAAAAGTGAAAAAAATACCCTTTTTTTTTGTCCAAACGAAAACGAAATTTTTTTATTTCTCGTCACTGCGCTTCACTGCGTTTTTTTGTCGATTTCCCTGCGAAAAAAAGTTGGTCGGCGGCAACACTGAACCTGTTTTACGTGTAAGAGAACCGACAATTTTAAAAAATTTTTCTTCCTCGGATTTTAAGGTATTTACATTTTAAACTAGTCTTCATATATATTTTTTTTTAATTTACATGAAATTAGAAGTAAAAATTCTTGACTAAAAATAAAATTCACGGTACTGTAGGAACCACTTTAAATAAAACAATATATAATTTTTAAGTCTTTAAATATTTTTCGTCAAATGTTTATTTTTATGTAAATATAAGTATATATTTATGTATGTTTGTAATGTATAATCTATAAAGTATAACACAAAAACTTATTTTTTTCCAATAAACTTAAAAATTTTTATTTCGTAAAATTAAGGAATAAAAGTTAAGCACGTAGGCAACATTTAAATACACAATAACTATTTTGTTGGTGTTTTTTTTCAATTTTTTATAATAAGTAATAAATTAAAGATTAAATATAACTATTTTTTTTTGTAAATAAACAAGAGAGCTTTATTTGTAGTTAAATGATTAATATATTAATAATTACAAAAAATGTACATTTTATAAGAAAAAAAAAAAAAAAAATAAAAATGAAAAACAAATAAATTAAGCAAAAAAAAACAATAAAAAAATTCAATATTTTTTAAAAACAGAAGTGGAAGTTTTATTATTATTTATAAGATATTTAAAATGTTTAGGGATTTGTTGTTTCCTTTTAAGGTCAATTAAAAATCGTTTAATTTTATTATCGTTTTGTGTCTTTTTTCGTTTATTAAAATATATGTTTTTTTTTATTTTCGAAGTTTCTGTTCAGCATTGTTTTAGATTCTTAAAAGTATTAAAAAATTTTAATATTTTTGATTTGGTAACACAAAGGTTTTTTTAAATGATATGGTAAAATAATTCTAAGCACTTTGTATTTTCGAATTTCAGTTTCACATGGTTTTGGCATATTTTTTTCTTTATATTTTGTTTCAGCTAAAATAAAAACATTTTATAAATTTATTTATTATTTTATTATTGTTAGGTAAGAGCGTTAAATTTTTCAGGGAATTTGTATTCTCTCCTAGTGGCATTAAAAAATGTCTTCTATTAAAGAACTATAAACTCTATTAAACAATCGTTTTAATTTCTTGCTTTGACATAAATTGCTTTAAGAGTTGTGTTTTTTTTTATTAATTTTGAGCAGCACTTGAATTATTGATAACAACGTACATATTTTAATTTAATTAATAAAATAAAAAAATTCTTGTCATTGGCTTTTCAATCAACCATTCTTAAATAAGTAGTAGCGACAACATGAAAGCATTTTTTGTTAAATGTCCTAACCATAATAAATTATTTTTGAAAATCTTTTTTTTGTTGACACAAGTAGGTACTGTTTTTAACAAAGTACAATACAAATGTTTATTGGCATGATATATTGAGGATGTAACTATTATCAACTAAAATAATTAGAATTAGAAACTATTTACAAAAATATATCTTAGCCGAGAATAATACAATGAAAGTTAGTACCATTTAAAATTAACTGCTTAAGAAATCTTTATGAAAAGACTTTATAAAAATATTTTTTACATTGAAACATGTTAAGGGGTCAGTGATGCTTAAAAAAAAAAGAAGTGAAAATATTTTAAATATTTTAGAAAAATAAATTAAATTTATATTTTGTAAATCACTTCCCCTCACTTCAAGAGATTTTTTTAAGAAATAAACTTTGTTCTAAAAAAATTTTATGAAAAGATATTGAAACTTAATTACTAATAAAAAATATTTAAAAAATACAATTTAAAAATTAAAATTTAAAAAAAAAAATATTTCAGTAAAATCGCAAAAATTAAATATTTAAAAAAGATTATTAAAACTTGATCAAAAAAATTAATAAATATAAGCAGACTTACTTCCGCTTAAGCTAGTAATAAGTTTTGTGCTGAACTTTAATAAACATAATAAACATTTGTAGGTATAACTTAAGAACCATTAGGCTCAGACAAACTGCTGTATTCATAAAAAAATATTTTAGGTTTATTAAAAGCTTCTTTGACAGATGTTGCATAGAAATTTGTCAAATAAGCATTCAATAAACCTAAAATATTTTTTGTGAATACGCAGAAAGGCTTTGAAAACAGAACTTTAAAATTATTTTTAAAGCTTTTAATTATAAATTTAAAAGAGACCTTTTACATATTTTACATTTAAAGTTGTTAAAAAAATTTTATTATTTTATTAATTTTTAATATAGCGCTTTTAAACTAAATTCTTCTCTTAATTAAAAGAAAAGCTTTAGATAAATTTTTGAAAGAAAGAAAAATTGAACAAAATCTCAAAAGAGATATACCCTTAAATTTAAGATGAAAAAAACCTTTAAAAAAACCAGTGGAATAACAAACGAGGTTAGTCGATTCTTTAAAACTCGGACTTTGGAATTTTGAAAGTTGTTGGTAGGGCCTGCAGTCAAATAAATTCTGCTGGTTCAGCTGACAACAAATAACAATGTTTTTTTTTTGCAATGCGAGCTTTGAACGCTTTGGGAAATAACTCTAAATTTAGGGAACCAGAAGTATTGTTAGACAAATGACTACATCGGCAAAGAAAATTGCGACTCCAACGTAGAAAATGTAGCAAAACATTTACGAAAATTTACAAATTTGGCTGGATTTTGTGCCGAAAACTTATTAGTTCCGTACTTTATAGAAAACGAAGTTAGTACGGCCAACACAGTCAACGGTTAGCTCTTCACATTTGTCAATGATTGCTTTTGCACTCGTAAAAAACATGTTTAACACAGCAAATACCACAATGAACGTTCTTCACTTTCACATTACATTCAGTTTTGGGCACCGAAACCACTCGGAATCCTTTGAACACTACAACAACATAGATGTTTTCCATGAACAATTTGAGACTATGATTTCTATTTTGGTACGTGACGAGAAAAATGGCCAAAAATACTGTGTGTGTGATCTATTTGCCCTAGATTTATGATTGTGAGTTTTTCGAAAATCACAGCTTATGTCCTCAGAATTAACAGGGCATCGCTTAAATTCACTCGCATCTTCATGAAAGAATTATAGAAAACTGTAGCCATAGCACTTTGCAAAGTCATGGCAATAATTTCCTTAAAAGTAGCCAACAACAGTTTTTTTTAACGATAACGTCCAAGATTTTACAGAAAAATTTCAATATTGGAAGTCAGATTTGTTATTTTAAACTTCCGTAAAACAAAGTGCAGCTTAACCTAGAGTTAGGCTAGATTTTGCATTAGTTTATACATTTTAAATTTCAAGTTTAATACGAACAAGTTTATGTTTCTTTCTTAAATTAAGTTTCAAAGCATTCTAATAGATCTCCAAAGCATCTACAATTTTGTTTCTGGCAAAGAAGTTTAAAAGTTAAACATTTAAAAAAAAGGAGAAAAAAATAAAAAGGGTTCCGAAACAAAGACATCGAAAAATGTCGCTACTTTTCTTATTATTTCTACATTAAACCTGTTTTTGTTTTCTTGATAAAAATAACCCTGTTGTTTGTAAAGAAATTTTATAAAATATATTTTTGAAATAAGGCAAGAAATCAATCACTACCCTGAATTTATTTTGCAAGAAAAACATTTAGAAAAATACACAAAATTCTTGAAAAAAAAAACTAAAAAAAAAAACTAAAAGACATTCGTGTTTAAAAGAAAGAAAAATATTTTCGACTGTAATATACATTTCTACATTTAAGAAGAGACCAAGGCATATCCATATGGATATGCCTTGGAAGAGACATTAAACAAAAAATTAACAAAACCTAAACTTACAAATTAAAAAATGCTGAAATAAAAATTACAATATATCACTTAGTATTCTCTGCTGGGAAATCATCGTAATCAAACTACACTTGAAAAGATTTGTTCAAATTCTGTTGCGGAATTCTTCAAGATGGATTCGTTGTGCAGTAGATTGTCGAATTCTTTAGAGGCCAACTTTAATTCTTTATCGGTAATAAGAATATCATCGAATTTTTTCAATTCATTTATCACAGAAGCCATACGCTTAATGCCTCTGCCTGAAGAATGCCACAGACGTACATTACGATTGATGGCTATTGCTTGGGGTGGTTCTGATGTTCTCTCCGTTGGCTGGCCAAAGTTATTTCGTAATGTGGGCGATAATAGTGGTGGGGGTTGTTTGGGCAATAATGGCGGTTGATTATTTTTGTTTGTTTGTTTAGCAGACGTTGCCACACCAAAATATTTTGCATATTTTTCATCTACTTGTGGTGAAGAGTAAGGTCCGTTTAGTGTAGCTGATCTGGGTGTTAGATGTCGCATTATGCCACTGCCACTACCAGTACCATTCAACGACTGTGATGTATTTGCTTTGCGGGTAAATTTTCGCCGTATTTCCACCACCGGCGTAGTTTGTTCTTTGCGGGAAGTATCCACATTTTCTTTACCTGAATCTGTGCTAAAATCTTCATTGTGCTGGTGATAACCATTCGTTTGCAATGGTGTATTTTGAATCTTTCGCTGGCTCAGGTTGCTGCCAAGGCAAACGCTGTTGTTCGCAAACACTTCCATGGAATGGTGACCTGCGCTATTTTCTAATGACGTCAAGGCCGTCAAGGAGTTGGGAGTTTTATTGTTGTAATCAAATTTCGTACATTTTGCATTGACATGCATTTGCTTTTGCTGCTTTTGCATGCAATTCTCTATGAAGGGGGATTTGATTTTGCCAATCTTTTTTGGTGGGCCTGAGTTTTCTTTTTCACCATTGCTGTCTGGCGCCGAACTGTCGAAAGACTCTTTGGAATTGTTATTATTACGATCGTTGTTGAGGAACGTTGAGGGCAACATAAGTCTTCCAATAGTTCTCAGTTTAATGCGTTTCATTGTGGGCGTTAAAGTTGAAGTGGGCGTTGTGTTTGTGGTTTCAGTTTCAGCCACTTGAGCAGGTACCGGTGGCGTCTGTTTGACGCCCTGTAAAAATGGTGAAGTCTTTACTATATCCGACTTGATAGAAAAACGAGAATCGGTTAGATCATAAGCAGACTCTGAAGCATTCTCATTTGCCACCGTTGAGGCAGTGCTATTTTTTCTAAGCATTGCCGGGGAGTCGGTAAAAATTGGCAGTGAACATTCCATGGGGGTTGGCGTAATGCTGGCACTGCTTTGACTTGTACTACTGCGCGGTGTTGTAGCCATATAGTAGTGGTAGGAATTAACGCTTGAACTGCGCTCTATAGAGTTAAATAGTGGGCTACGGTTAAAAGAACAGGAGTTGCGTTTACTAGCTTCACTTAAGCTGCTGAAAAAACGTAAACGTTCCGATAATGGCAATGATGAGGGTTCTAAAAGAGAAATGGATAAGAGAGAAAATTTAAATATACAATAGCCTTTTAACACGTGTTTTCACTAAATTCCTTAGCACAGACTTACGTGTTTTCATTTTAGTAATTCACTCGTTTATTTTCTTGAAATTCTTGTTGTTTGCTTGCGAAAATTTTCCTTAACTTTCTGTTTACTATTTAATAATTAATCTTGCTTGCTTGACGTCAGAACTACAAATAATCTTAAAATTTAGTTTTCTTTATAGCATTAGATGCACTTGCCATTTAATAATGTTAAATGGATTCCGTTTTTATCGTTGCACAAGGAAGTAAAAACAATGTTCTTGGTATGACTTGCCGTTTTTTTTTCAATGATTTTTTTAATTGTTTCGCGTTTAATTGTGGTGATAATTTTTAAACATTTTTTTCACAAATAATATATGTATGTCCATACATACATATGTACGTATGTACATCTATTCATATGTACATAAATAATAAAAATCTGTTTTGTAGGCGGTTTTTGTATGTGTCGCTTGATAAAATTTTATTTTGAATTTGGTTTGTTTAATACAGTTACACTAAAAATATTATCTTAAATAATCTCTCTTATTTGGAAAATTTTAGATTTCCGAATCTTTGACACATTCCATAAGGCGTGTCCAAAAATTAACTATAGTTTTGAAAATGTTGACAACCCTAATAAAGAGTTTGACGACATATCTTAAGAGTTAGCAAAACAAAAAATTTCTTGTTCATTGTCAAACAAAATTTTAAAATTGATGAAGGTTTGACGGTCATAGTTTGGAAATTTCATGAAAAAATAAATTGATTTAATCAAGGTCTGCGAAAAAGTTGTCAAAGGAAAAACCCATGCAGACTGGATAAATTCTTTATGCTTAAAGTTCTCACCATCAACACAAAAATCTTTTAAAATCTGTGCTCTCATGCTTGCAAATTTTAACTGATACATGAAGCGAATGAAACCCGATGACCATACACAGCCAAGTTACTTTATTGAATGGGTTATTGAACATGTGATGCAGAGTTTTTGAGTTAAGCCATTCTGTTTTTATCTTAAAGGCTTTGTTTATCGTCAAATTTACCAATAACATGTCTGCCTAAGGCATCATAGCCCCACTCTTCTTTAAAAATGAGACTAGACAGCAAGTAAGAAACTGGGCAAGTTAGTGATGTGAAGAATCAAACTCCTGCACGTCGGTGTTAAGAAAGGTCCACGTTTGTACACAGTTTATCGACCTTTGGAATTAGGCATTCCACAAAAAACATTACATGGTATTAAGGCCTTTAAAGTTTAATTAACCTAAGCCTACCGACCATCAACTATGGCATATCTTTGATTGGGCCTTAATAATATATCAAACTGATCCAAAATTACATCGAAAAATCATGTTGAGTTATAATGCCTATATATTAAACCGAAAATTATTGTGAAAATTTCTCTGTTTGATTATAAGATCTTATTTTAACGAAAATAAGACTGTATCAACTGGTACGGTGAGTGTATTGCGCTATCGAACAATTAATTAATATTTATTTGTGTGGCCGGAACTGGAAGATATTGATATAGACGGCATTTATCTTCAACAAGATAGCGCTATGTCCAATACAAGTAATAATATCATCGCTTTTTGGCTTAAACAAATTTCTGACCATGTGACTTTACAATTGATCACCAAGATCTTATGATAATACACCTATTGAATTTTTTCTTTGAATGTACCTGAGCCAATGGCTTATAACTGATTCAAGACTTTAAGGTGGAATTTATAAAGTTATCGAGGACTTTCATCCGCAAATGTGCAAATTGCTAATGGAAAATTTCATGGCGGCCATTTGGTAGATTCTTCGGTATTAATGATAAAAAAAAACGCCGGTAGCCCTAGCATAGTGTTCACGTCTTGATGTTAGAGGTATTACCAACACCACTGGCTGGGGCATAGAACAATCCTGCACCTCGTACATAAAGAGGTTAGGGAGACTCTGATGTCAATGAAGCGCATGATTTGAGTGTAAGTGGTCGAGTTTCTGCATCGCACGCTCATAGTCATGTGCATAGATAGTGACATCAGTATCTTTACTGATTAGGCATATAATAATCATGGACCTTGCAATTAAAGAGATTAGGAAGACTCAGATCGCGGTAGGTTAAGGATCAAAGGGAAGGCAAACATTAAGCGTAAATGCGAAGATGCTGGCGGTTGCGAAGGGCTGTGCGATTATGATTATCGCTACACTAGAAAACACTTATAGTAGCGCGGGAGTTAGTGAAGAAAGAATGCCGATTGATAGACATGAGACAGAGAGCGAAGAGGGTCGCAAAGAGACCCGAAACAGTAGTGGTCTGCCTCGATATTTCCCCAACATATATACACCCTAATCTAAACAATTAGATAAAAATACAGTGACTTCGTTTAAAACTACTTGTTTTTTACATATAAATATGAAATCTATTTTTGGAAGACTCGGTATTTATGCAGAATCCCTATTACGAGTCATTTAGTTTTCGCTGGCTATCAAAGATCGAATTTTAGACTTTTTCTCACTTAAATCGTTAATTGTTATTCACAGCTGATAAAGTCATACTATTGAAAATAATTCCCAATAGCATTTGTAATATCAAATGAAAATTTTTTAGATTAACACTTTCGAACTCAGTCGAAGAGCGAGCATCTATATATACAAAACACAATTACTGCATGCATGCAAGAGCATAACTTGAACTCGGCTTAACCGACTTCACCGACTCTTTTAATGTTGTATTCGTAACTACTAAGACAAGGTTTGTACGGGGAAAAAGTAGTAAAGTGGGCGTGGCAGCATATCTGTAAAATCAACACTTTAGAATAACTCAACGGATTTTGCTGTTATTTTTTTGTTATATGTATGTATTCGTAATAACCAGGACAACGTTTATAAAGGAGAAAACTTCAAAGTAGGCGTGGTGTCTCCAATTCAAAGATAATGAATTTGCTCTACAAACTCCGCGTGTATGTAAGAGCATAACTAGAAAACAGCTCGATCGATTTTCCTATTTTTTCTATTTTTTGAATTTGTACAATAATTACCGGGGCAAGATTTGTATGAAAAATAAAATTAAAAAGTGGGCGTAGTATTTCGTATACAAAGAAAGTATTTTTTATATATGATTGTTGAATATATGAAAGCGGATGAGTTGAGAACCAACGATTTCGCTGATTTTTTGTGTGTTGCATTACCAGGACAAGGTTTCATTTCAATAAATGAGAAAATAGGGCGTGGTATCCCAAATACAAAGAAAAAATATTTTAAGTGATATTTGGAAACTATAGTTACAAACGTTTTTAAATTTCTATTTTATATAAAATTTACATTTAAAGGCATATTTTAGAAAACTTCATAAAGTTATAAATGTATTTATCCAGCATTTTGACATTTTACCCGTGTGAAACCGGGTCGGATTTCTAGTTGCTTATAATGAGCATCTTATTTTTCTACTTTTCTCAGTTTTAAAAATAATGAGATTATGGATATATTTCTTTTAAGGAAAGCTATGCAAATAATGTTGAAAAGAATTTTCCACAAAAAAAAAACATGCAAAAATTTATAAAAAAAAAATGTTTATAAACAATAGTTTGTGTGTAAATATGATTTCCTTATTTATGTAATAATTTCGAGAAATTTCAAATACACTAATCACCATCATCCATTTCCATACATTTATGGAAAATGTTTTAAACTATTTGTCTTAATCGGGCAAGCAAAAACAAAAAAAAAATGCATTAAAGGAAAACAACAGAAAGCGCATGCGCAACATAAATGTATTTTTTCTAGTATCAAATAATATAAACCAAAATGCATTCCAAGAGTTAATTATGAAATAAACCACATTAACAAATAAGTATAACGAAATTGAAATGAAAAAAAATAAAATAAAATAAATGTTTATTACACGTAATAATTTAAAAAATACAATTTCCATACGTAATGTTTATGCGCACGTATTTGTTGGATTCATTTATATAATTTAGAAATTAATGCTTTTAATTCAAATTGTAGGCCAATAAAAAAAAAAATAGTTTGTAGTAAAACATTATTATTTTTCTCTTGCAATATCATTTAAAATCATGTATGTTATTCATTCTCTTTTATTTATTTCTTTCTTTTTTGATATTAGTATTATTTTGATATGTATTGTTATTAAAAAAAAAATTATTTAGTATTAACGAAAATAATATAAGAAATTTGCAAAACAAACAAACAACAACGACAAGAACAAAAACTGCATTCAATGAGTAAAAACTTAAAATAAAAACACATTGCGTCCATTAGAAATAAAAAAATAATTAGAAATTATTAAATTATTTTTAATATTATATATTTCAATTAATCAAGATTTTAGTAAAAAAAAACACAAAACTTAATAAAATATTACTTAAAAAAAACTTACCGATTTCATCATCTGAATTAAGAGGCGGATTGTTGGGAGTTTTAGGTTCATCCGTACAACCTGCCAAAGAAGTTGTTAAACGATGCGGTACTAGAAAATTTAAAAACAGGATTAAAATGTATATACGAATGCTATAGTAAAATTAAACAATTAATAAACAAGTAAAAAAAGTTAGGGTCGGTTAAGTCCAAACATATTTTAAGACAACACATAATATATTCATACATATTTATATAAAATTATTAGGCTTCCGAAATGAGACAGATTATTTTAAGAATATCTTTTAAACTAAGTTTTAACGAACAGCCTATTTAACAACTACTGGTTTGATAAACTCGAAGTAGCAACATTGGTAAAAAATGAGTGAGATAAAAAATGTCTCAGTAGGAATGCACCTTTTCATTTTAAAAAAGAAAATAGTTGTCAGGGTATATTCATAAGGTATTCGTATCCAATCAGCTGACTGTTTTTTTATATACATTTTATAAGCCTTACTAAGGCATATTCATACAGGTATATGCAACGGCGAGTTGATACATCAAAGCACCTTTTTAGGGGATTTTTTTTGTCAAAGGCCAATTCGTATAACAGAGATGGAACAGTTGTTTTTATATGTTTAATTCAATAAAATTTTTTTAAAATATGATATGTGTTTGTGAATATAAATGGTGCAAGAGCAACAAATATACATAAAGTTGGTAAATGTATCATCAAAAAGGCACAATTAAGTTAAATGTTTAATTCGAAATCCAAATTCTAATTTTCCATTCCTGCATTAATAAATGGAATCAAGGAGAATTCAACAAATTTAGACATTGTGTTTCCCCGTCATCATGTGCTGATAATTTCACTTGTAAAAGTCTTGCCTGCATTTGTCAAACTTAATTTTTTTAATTTTACTACACAATAAATAATTCGCAATTTCAGTTGGTTTAAAGCGTTTTAAAAAATACAAAACCATTAATAAAAAATTGTCGTTTTAAAGTTTTTTTAAAAATTATTCAAAATAAAGAAGAAAATAAAAAAGTTGTGTGACATATGCCAGCATATATACAAAAACAAAATACATGTGTTTTTTATTGTTGAGTTTGTTGCCTTGATAGTTGTGATTTCTTATTAGATTGTAAGAAAAAAATGTTTTCAATAAGTGTGGAATAAAATATCCGTCAAATGGCCACCACAGCTTTGATAACAAGCCATTAGTGTTTACATGATATTTTCCATAACTTCTTTACAGTGATTTGGCATTAGATCTCGGATTTGAAAGAGTTTCTGGTTTATTCGCATAAGTCCGAGATTTCACAAAACCCCAAGGGAAAAAATCGTACGACTTTGAATTGCATATCTTGGTGCCCAATTGACATTATTATTTCTTGAGCTAATTTGTTCTGAAAATCGTTGTTCCAATTAATGCTAGGCGCACAATTGGGACAAACGACGAATTTTTCGTCGCGAATATTCGTCATCAAAAATAAAACACATTTGCATATATGAGAAAGCATACAATTGTGGCGTCAGTCGAAATTCGCTATACGTGGCTATACCTACCTAATGTATGTAAATACCGAAGATATGACGAATCATTTTTTTAAATAGTTCTGCTCGAATTATCAAATTATTTCCTTTGAAAAGGTTTAATGATATTTTGCGAGTTTTAATATTCTGATATTATTGTGGTATATTAGGGTGGTGGAAACTGAGATCTGGTTGGTAGATACTAGAACAGGCTACTTGAGGTCAATGACTATTGAATCAAAACATATCCCCGAGAAAAAAACATCGATAAACGCTCTTTCAGATCCGATAGTAAATACCCCTACCCCTACATTTGGCAAAAAAATACTTCCTTTCGAAATTGCCTTGCAACAATGCTTTAAATACGGTGATGAACGGCGAACCTTTTTTTATTGTAAGGCGATACGGTCTAATGTACATGCAATCCATTTTTCTAAAAAAAAGTACTAACAAATAAATTTTTTTATATTTTTATTTAAAATCCATATTTGTAATATAATAATACAATTTCGATTTGAGGTCTTAGCGCCACTAGGACATTACAGAGACAAAACTAGTGCATATTAATCTATCCGGTAATCGTTGTTTGGAAAGTATTTTTTGTTTGTGTTTTCAGAAATGAAGTTTGACATTGGAATAAATGAGAAATGACAGACATTTTTTTTTATATGGACTTTGACAGTTGAAGTTCAAAAAAGGTGAAGAAAAAATATTCAGCTGACATGTCAAGACTACCTGATAATTAAAGAAGTTTTTTAAAATCAAACGAAACGTTGAGAAGATAGCATTGTGTTTACAATTTTGATTACACGATAAGCAATAGCCTTCGAAAAGCTGAACGCAAACCCTCATAAAAAGTAAACAAAAGAAAAATTTCCTGTACACCCTGCATTTTGTATTGATTTGAATTTTACGTTTTAAAAATTAATAAAAAAATATCAAAGTTAAATTATCAAACAAAAAGTATAGAAAAAAGCCAAAACAAACATTTTAGATTAGATTACAAAATTGAGAAAAAAGGTATCAAGAAATCATATGATTGTTATGATCGATTAAAAATATTATTTTGAGGTAATAAACATGTCCATGTGTTATATGTGTGTGTTATAAATTAATAAATATTTTACATTGCCATATAAGTATGTACATAATAAAAAAATATATATATATTCGAACGTAATTAACAAAAGGCCAGTAATGAAAACTATTGTTCGTTGTTGTGTAAAGAAATTGAGTTTCTGGCATGAAAAGGATTCGTAATACCGAGACTTGCAGATTAGCATTCTACTGACTACAATTTAAAAAAGTAGTTTATAAAAAAATTCTAAGAATTGTAATTGTTAATCAACCAAAATTGTAAATTTTTATACCAACTAGTTGGTATTTGTATAAATACTTTATGATATTTGCTACAAAACATTGCAATTAAACTAAATTTCAAGATACATAAATAGATTTAAAGGTAGATACTAAAATGTTGCATAAATTTTTCAAGTACAGTATAATTTAGAGTTTATAAAGTATTTAGTTCTGTGGCATTAACGAAAAACCGCTGATGTCTGTTTTTACAGTTTTTCAGGAAAGCACTTTTAAATTTTAGAGCTGATATTTATAATTGATTTCCTTGAAGACAAAGACTATTATACGAATTCCACGCTGTATTAAACAAGGAGCATATCGGTTTTTGTAGTTAAATAAAAAATTGAAATAAGTTGTTACTTCAAATGATTTTGTTTGTTGAAAAAATAAAGACAATAAGTTTTTTCGCATAACTCCGTACAAAGTTGTCCAAAATAGTTGAAAATTTGCCTGACGATAGTTTTAAATTGCGACCTTGCAAAGGTGATATTATTTAAATTTAAGCTTATGTCAACTTAAGCAGTTTTTTCTCTTTCCACAGAATTTTTAGTCACAATTGTAACTCATAATGATGAACAAGCTCGTCAACATGACAATTTTATAAAATCCACTGCTTATAAATATTTTTAACTACGTTTTGTATCTTTTAATAAATGACAATTATTAATATTTTTTTTAAACAACACCAACATAATAAAATTATGTTAAAAATACACAATTTATGCTTCGTTGAATTTGCTGTAAGAATTATTTTTATCTTAACGCCTATTTGTGCATCATGGTTCTTATCATTATCGGTCACGGACAACTAATTATTTATGTAATTGCAGAAATTGCAGACTCAAAAAAATTATTTGCTTAGGTTAAAGACAGAGGCAGTCGTAGTATATTTTATCCCAGTTGTTTATGGGTAGAATTTACTGAGATCTTACAGACCAATTTTTACGAATATATGTACCTAACAGACCTGGGGGGTCTCAATTACATTTTGTATTTAATTACACCTATAATTACACAATTACATGTAATTGTAATTGAATTTTTTCAATTACAATTACACGTAATTGTAATTGAAAAAGAAGTAAAAATCAATTACAATTACATGTAATTGTAATTGAAGTTTTCTTAAATTACAATTACATGTAATTGTAATTGAAAAAATTCCAATTACAATTACATGTAATTGTAATTAGAAAAAAATCCAATTACAATTACATTCAATTGGAAAAAAAAATTTTTCATTAAGTAATATAAAAAAAACAAGTAATCATTACTTTTTTAAGTATTTATTGTCAAAAAAGTATTTAATTACAAAAATTATCAATTACATATTATATAAGACAGTCTTTACCATTTAATAATTTTCAGTTTAAAAATGTTACGAACACGTCCGAATTGAAATTTCAATAATGATCGAAATGAAATCGATCGTTTTTCATCACATACCTGATTGAAAAATAATTAAGACAAGGAACCAATTTAAAAAAATTTATTATTTGCTTTAAATAACACAATTTTTTTTCATATAATTTAGAAAACCGTTTTAAGAATTTTAAGTTTTATTTTATGGTTTTAAAAATGTAATTCAATTTTGTTCAATTACAAGTAATTATTTGTTGATAATTTACAATTACTTGTAATTAGTAATTGAACATTTTCAATTACAATTACATGTAATGTGTATTTGATTTTTTTCAATTAACAATAACAAGTAATTGTAATTGACATTTTTCAATTACAATTACATTTTATTGTAATTGAGTTAAGTCCTTACTTTCAATTACAATTACTTTAATTGTATTTTAGACTACCTCAATTACAAATTACATGTAATTGTAATTGAAATGTAATTGAGATCCCCCAGGCCTGGTACCTAATATATTGGCACTATTATATGATTCGATTTCAATATTGCACACAGACAAACGGACATAGCTAAATCGTCTCCCTCAACAATAAGGATTGAGAATATACCCTGCAAGTCACCAGTTTTGTCGACTATTTAAATGTAAACAAAACGTCTACACTTTTTACGCTTTCTTATAATAAACAGAAAAGATGAAACAATTTTTTTGGTAAAATTATTTTAGATGACAAACTGTTATTTATTTTACATTTTAAAAATAAGAGTTTAATTTAATGAATTAAAAAGTACCAAAAGTGAAGATTATAATTACTTAATGAACTGGCGAATATCTGGTTCAAATGTCACCATATTGTCCTATAAGAATTACTTAGTCAGTAATTCTACATCACTAGTGGATTTTCAATGACAAGCATATGTATAATGTCTATTGCAAATAAGGTCACATTTAATAAACTTCTGTTTGTTGTAACTTGTTTGGCCTGCAAAAGAGTGGCACCTTTTTCAAAGTCATTTATCTTGTGCGCAACACGATTACAAGTTGTTCTTATAGTTCTTAAAGCTAAGCCAAGAATTCTCTCAACATCACCAAGTTTTTCTTCAACTTTAAGACGTTTTAAGATGTCTAACTTTTGTTTCAAGGAAATTTGTTTTCGCTTTTCACTCATTCGTAAGCTTTATAAAGCAGAAATTTTACTTCACCACTTAAGCACACAAATGGAAACTGACTTCTTTTAACTAAATACAAATTTAAAACATTCATGTAAATCGCCTTTTAAAAAATGTTTACAAGATACGATATCAAAAAAGTAAGAGTGCTATATTCGGACGTGTAGAATCTTATATACCCTTTACAACGTGTAGTCATGAAATAACAGTAGTTTGTATCACCATTCATCCCATATGAAATACGTACATACATATATAAAAACATCCCATTGTAAAATTATAAATTTACGTACATATGTTAAAAAAAAAATAAAAAAAAATTTTTTTAAAAATAAAAAAAAAATTTTAAAAAATAAAAAATTAAAAAAAAATAATAATAAAAATAATATATAAAATAAAAAATTTGAAAAAAAAATGTTAAAAAAATAAAAAAAAAAAAATTTTTTTTTTCGCTCAGCTGGGATTCGATGCCACGTTTATCATCTAACCAGTATACACGTTTGTATGTATGTATGTATGTACATATCTTGTGGTGGTCGTGGTTTTTTGCTCATATCTCAGTTGATTCTGATTTTCAATACCGATCTACTCCCGAATATTTCTGGTATTTTAATACCTCACCCGGGTCCAGGCGATATCGAGGGGCTTCAAAAAGTTGATTTCAACATAAACACGGACAGACGAACATACTGACAGAGCTTAATCGACTCCTCTATTCATAAGCTTTCAGAAAATATGGGGTCGGAAATGAAAATTGTAGAAATTTCACACGGAATGACAAACCTATACTATATACCCTTTTTCACTGTGTGAAGGGTATAAAAATAAAATGGCAATTTCCTCCGAACGGCGCTAAACGAAACACCACCGACGTAATTCAAAGCTACAACGTATTTTATTTGCGACGCAATTAAAATAAACGCAAATTGTAGTGTAGTTTGTTATTATTTTTTTTAGAAATAAAACTTTTTCTGATTAAATTTTTATTCGTTAATTTTTTGTTAATTAGAGAGTTTTTTACTTAGGATTTTTAAACCATATAAACCATATAAACTTGTAGTAAATTATAAACAAAATGAAAAACTTATATTTTATATATGTGTATCTATATGTACCCCCGTTACAAATTGTCAGGCGTCTTAAAAATAAAAATAAATATTTTTCATTACAAATGTCACTTACCTTTTTTCGGTGACGTGCGTTCCTCACGATTTAAGGCTGTGCTATTATTCGTCTTCACTTGCATTTGCTGAAACATATTTGCCCTGGCTTTCACACTATTCGTGCGCACCACACCCGCCGACGTTGCCAAAGAATCGGAAGAGTCCTTGTTTAAAGGGGTTTTTGGCTCTTGATTTTCAGACATATCAAAATCCTGTTCGAGACTAGACATTTCAAATATGCGTTCACTGTTACTATTATTACAAGACAAGCCCGAGTCGACCGCAAACGAAAGCGTTAAATTAGCGGTATCTTGCGAACAGAGCAGACTAGTACGTGCTGGCGATTTGCGCGGCAAAGGAACTGGTACACCCGCCTTAAACGAGGACGAAGACTGAGGTGGTGAATTAATGAAACTTGAGAGCGGTTGGGTAAATGAACGCGTCAAAGTAAATGCTGACGGCGGTGCGTTGGGTGATTGATTACCGTGTGAGGATAAGTGAGCAAAACCAAGACCTTCTAATGATTGAGCCGGTTTAAAAGCTGAAGAACCACTTGGTAAAGAGTCATTTGTCGAAGACACGTTATTTTTAAAGCTACAAAAAATAGTAATTTGTATTTTTTTTTAATTTTATTAAATTTTTTTAATGAGTTTTATGAGTTTTTAAACTGTTCTTTTTTTGTTATATTTCTTATGTTTTTTTTAAATTACTCTTAATTATGTTTTTATTTTATTTTTACGTTGTACTCAAACATTTTTTGTTTATTTTATATCGTACATTGACACATTTTCAACTCTCTGGAAAATTTCTACACTCTTCTCGAGATTTTTGCATAATTTTTTTAAATCTTATTTCGCTACAATTTTTTTACGCTGTTTATAAATATACATATATAAATGTACATACACAAATATTTTTTTTTTTATAAATTTGGCTTTTTAAAGGTGAAAGATATTTTTAGATTTGATTTTATTTTGTAAAAAAAGCTTTAAAAGGCCATTAGAAAATTTTTTATTTTTGTAAAATTTCTATTAACTTATTTTAGTAAACTAAATGGGTCACCGCGTCGTTAAAAAACTTTATTAATAAATCAAAAAAAAGATTTAAAATAAATATCGCAATTTTATAAAAACCGCACTTGTTTAGATCGTTTTTAGGTTGGCTCGTGCTATAAGATACTAAAAAAATGAAGAAATTAATAATATTGCATTTGTATTTATATAGAACATTTTATATGTAATTTTATCAACATTTTTCTTTAGACGAATATATATTTACGTATGTATTTGTGATAAAAAATTCGTCAAAAAAGCACTCATAAATATTTCACTAAGGAATTAAAAAAAATCATTTTTATTAAACTATAATTTTATATACATTTTTTAATTTATCAACTTAACGATATTTATTCCCGTCACTTCGAATAAAAATGACGCGATTCAAATCAAACGTACACAATACGAAACAAAAAAAAAAGCGTGAAAATTCAAATGAGGACCGTTACCAACTAAAAATGCAAAAATTGTATTTATGCTAACCAACTCACTAAACGGAAAAAATGTACAAACCTATGGTGGATATTTCGAAACTGTTTTCATTCAAAAAATAAAAACACACTCTCACAAAGAGATCAGTGATGTAGTGAGCAGTAAATTATATAGGGGGGAAAAAAGCTGCGCGCGTTTTTTTATTATCGCAATTTTATTTTCAACTCTTCGTAGTGTAAAATGCTCTCTAATTAACACAGTTTTAATTTCTTTTTGGGAATAAAAAATTATTTTCAATCTTCACACATGCACGTGTACATACGTTTATACAAAAATAAATGATCGTTTTATTTCTGTTTTTTTCTTTATTTCCTTTTTGCTTTTGTTTTTTTGATAACTCTGTTTTGACCAAATTTTATCTAGAGTATTTTTAAACGGCAATTTCTTGTGTATTTGTGTAAAAGTGTTGGTAGGAAAATTTGAAAAAAAAACGTTTTTAACACATGAAACTAATGGGATACGGAACAAAAGTAAAATATATGAAATTGGGCAGGGACAGAAATAAAGTAAAATTTTAGGGAAAGTAAAGAGTTTAAGCAACCGAGTTCATAGCGTTTTCTAGAGTATGACCAAAATAAGTTTATACTAGAAACACAACTGCGACGAACGACGAGTTTTTGGCCGAGAGTATTTGCCCTAAAAAATAAGACATATGTATATCGTTGCGTTTTTTTTTTAAAACCTAAGCGCCATTTTTTGGAATTGAATTTTTTGGTTTTTATGGTAGAAAATTACATTTTAAACTTGATTGCAATTTTTATATCGACAACTTTTAATAATAATAATTAAAGCAGTTTAAATTTAAAAATTTTTAATTTTTTGTTTGATTTTTGAGATAAAAAATGTGAATAGTTTCAGCATTCTTGGTTCAGCGTCAGTCCGTCAAAATCAGTTCTTTCGGTAAATTTTTGTTTGCCTACAGTCTTACAATAAATAGCAATGGCTGTGGTGGCCAAAAAATAAAATTTTTTGGGTAGGTTATACACAAATGGAATGCGATTCGGTCCAATCGCTGATTAAAAAAAATAGTATAATAAAGAACTTTTTGTTGCAACAGGATTTTTGACAAAATTGTAAATACTAGGGTTCATCCGTCCCCTTACAAGATTCACTATATAGAACACAATTTTTTGAAAGAGTTAAAAAAATTTAAATTTAATTTTACGATTCCATAAGACCTTAAATAAAACAAGTAAGAGCGTTATATTCGGCCGTGCCGAATCTTATATACCCTTCACAACGTGTAGTCATGCAATAACAGTAGTTTTTATCACCATTCATCCCATATGAAATACGTACATACATATAAAAAACATACATATATAAAAACATCCCATTGTAAAATTATAAATTTACGTATGTATGTTAAAAAAAAATTGAAAAAAAAAATTAAAAAAACAATTAAAAAAAAAAATTTTTTAAAAAATAATAAAAATATATATCTATATATATAAAAGTGAAACTCTGTGTGTGTGTGTGTGTTAGCTATAGACTCCGAAACTGTAAAACCGATCGGGCTGAAACTTTGGTAAGTTGTTGTACACATACCAGGGAGTGTTTATGGGTGAAAAAAAGTGGGCGGGGCCACGCCCATAAAAAATTAGTTATCATTTTTAGATACTTGCACTTGACCGATTTTTCTGAAACTCTGCACACATATCGAGCTGTCATGACTAAATAATTTTGTGATAAGAAAAGTGGGCGGGGCCACGCCCCTAAAAAGTTTTAATTTTGAGGTACTTGCACTGGACCGATTTTTCTGAAACTTTTCACACATATTGAGCTGTCATGGCTTTATATTTCTGTGATTGAAAAAGTGGGCGGGGCCGCGCCAATAAAAAATTAGTTATCAGTTTTAGCTACTTGCACTGGACCGAATTTTCTGAAACTTTGCAAACATACTGAGCTATCATGACTTTACACTTTCGTCATTAGAAAAGTGGGCAGTGCCACGCCCATTAAAAAAAAGGTATCATTTTGAGGTACTTGCACTGGACCGATTTTTCTGAAACTTTGCACACATATTGAGTTGTCATGACTATACAGTTTCGTATTTAGAAAAGTGGGCAGTGCCACGCCCATAAAAAAAGGTATCATTTTGAGGTACTTACACTGGACCGATTTTTCTGAAACTTTGCACACTTATTGAGCTGTCATGACTATACAGTTTCGTAATTAGAAAAGTGGGCAGTGCCACGCTTATATAGAAAAAGTTAAAGTTTTTAGCCTTGCACTTGATATTCGATTAAAATTTAGAATGCGATTAAAATTCATGAAGGGGCGTAGCAACGCGCGCCGGGATTGGCTAGTTATAAATATAAAACAAAACAAAAAAATAAAAAAAAAATTTAAAAAAAAAATTAAAAAAATAAATAATATATTAAATAAAAAATAAAAAAAATTTAAAAAAATATATAAAAAAAGAAATAATTTTTTTTCTCAGCTGGGATTTGATGCCACGTTTTCGCTAACCAGTATACACGTTTGTATGTATGCATGTTGTTGTTGTAATGTTGTTTTTGTGAAAAAAAATCGAGGTGGTCGTGGGTTTTTGCTCATATCATAGTTGTTTATGTACCGATGTTTCTGATTTTCAATAGCGATCTACTCCCGAATATTTCTTATATTTTAATACCTCACCCGGGTACAAGCGATGTCGTTGATTTCAACATACATACGGACAGACGGACAGATTGACAGAGCTTAATCGACTCCCCTATTCATAACCTTTCAGAAAATATATACTTTATGGGGTCGGAAATGAAAATTGTAGAAATTTCACACGGAATGACAAACCTATATATACCCTTTTTCACTGTGTGAAGGGTATAAAAAGGTCATCCGCAAGTGATTGATACATAGTGTTTTAAATGAAATGTTCTATAAATTAAATTTTGAAAATAAGTTTGTTTTGTCGTCTTATGAAAAAAACCTCCAACAACATTAAAAAAAGCTGAGATGCATAACTCGTTCGTTACACATTAACCAAATTTTGGAAAGGAGCAAACAACTTCTTGCAGCTAATTAAATTAACCAAATTAGTTGAATAATTTTAATTTTTAAATTGTCTGTCATTCTTGATTTTAATTTCAACAATTGAAAAATCTAAACAAACAAACAAATAAATATAAAAAATAAAATTATAAAAAATTAAAAATATAAAAAAATATTATTGGCTCAGCTGGGTTTCGATGCCACGTTCACTCTGACCAGTATACCACATTTGTATGTATGTATATATGTGTTGTATGTTGTTGTTGTCAAAAAAAAAAACGAGGTGGTCGTGGTTTTCTCCTCATATCTCAGTTGTTTATGAACCGATATTTCTGATTTTCAATACCGATCTGCACCCAAATATTTTTAATATTCTAATACCTCACGCGGGTCTAGGCGCTGTCGGGGGGCTTCAAAAAGTTGATCAACATATACTTTATGGGGTCGGAAAAGAAAATTGTAGAAATTTCACACGGAATGACAAACCTTCACCGGAAAATAGAAAATCACATTCATTGCCAATCGAATGGTTCAGTTTCTGCAATCGAACTTTTTATTTGTGATTATAAAATTTCTATTGCAAGAATCAAAATTTATTAGTGCTGACTACATATTTATATTCCGAAATGAAATACTGTTTTCTCTGTGTATATACCCTTTTTCACTTTTGTGTGAAGGGTATCAAAATAAGTACTATCACCGTTTTTTTTTTTTCAAGAAGGACATTTCTTACAATCTATGACTTCTATGAAGTGAGCTGCACAACAGCTGC
The DNA here is from genome assembly GCA_941918925.1 of Phyto melanocephala. Taxonomy (NCBI): domain Eukaryota; kingdom Metazoa; phylum Arthropoda; class Insecta; order Diptera; family Rhinophoridae; genus Phyto; species Phyto melanocephala. Next base: position 108,586,437 of record OW799235.1, on the reverse strand, counting down.
CTGCTCTACCTAACCTAACCTATGACTCCTATGACAGATTGTGAATTGAGCAAGTGTATCAATATTTGGATCGAACTAGTTTTTTTAAAATTTTTTTAACGAACAAGTTTCGCAACTCAGCTACTCAATTGTTTTATTTTTATAGCATTGAAAAAAAAATATATAAAATAGTTAACAATACAAATTATTTTTAGTTGTGTTTTTGTAAATGTTTTTTTTTTTAATATTGCCACTCTATTAGCTGTTAAGCGAAAGCAAAATTTTAATGTGATTTTCTGTTTTCTGGGTGTGGATACCGTAGTTTTGTTGTGGTGACCATATAGGATTTAACATTTTTTTTCCTGGTGTATTGTGTTCTTCTAATCAAACCATTTTATTTGATATTTACCCATATTGAAGGGATTAAAAAAATTTTATCCGTAATTTTACTTTAATCGACTACTAACAAGAAATGAACTGATAAGTTACACTTGTCACGATTCTGAGAATTGTATGTAGTATGAAACTTAAAGTTTCGGTTTCGGATTTTTGTGCTAAAATTTTAAAGATTTTTTGTTTATGTTTTTAAACATTTAATATATTTTCAGGTCATATAATTTAAGGACCGAGTTCATAGAAATATTTTAGGTTTATTAAAGGCTTATTTGACAGATGTTGTAGAGAAATTTGTCAAATAAGCCTTCAATAAAACTGAAATATTTTTTATGAATACGACCCTAAATATTTTAATCAATTTCTTATTAAACTATTTTCCTCGCAGTTTTTATCACTTTTAAACGAAAAACACCGACAATTAACATGATAATTTTATTACCGTTTTATAAAATAAGCTGAATACATTTAGCAGTTTAAATATTTCTATAGTATTTTATTGATTCCTTGAACGCTTTTTCTTCTTCCTCTTTCAGGTAATCATTTAAGCGCGACCTCCCACAACAAACTGTATACAACAACTAAACTGTATGTTGTGAAAATTACAAAAAACCAATCTATATAATGACTTTGAATTGAATATGTTAGCATTTTGTATTAAACTCATGAAAATACAGATAAAACAAAAACAGCAAAAATCACCCAAATACCCCAAATATTTCCACAAACAAGAACATAGATAACTGCAAAGAACTGGTAAAACAATACAAGGTAATTTTGTCTTTTTGTTGCCGTATTTTTATTTGTTTTTTTTTTAAACAAGTGCAATACTGTTTAGGCATTATTGAACTAGTGAGAGATACAAAAAGAAGACAGAATTGCAAATATTTTTAAGAACATTTTCAATACGTTCACTTATTTATAAAAAGAGGGTTTCAACGAGAGGTGTTTTTTATGTGAAGGTAAATTTTATAAATAAGGTATTTAAGTGTTCGAAATTTTTAAGCTTAGCACTACATAATATTCATTTGGAATCGCTGACAATAAATTTTTGTTGCTTTTATGACGTTTTTGTTTTTAAATATACCGAAAAATACACTGTGCGGTAAAAATTTTCGTACATTTTGATCGATAACTCGTTTTCTAATGCATAGATTTAGATAACTTTCGGGGGAAAATATTGTTTTTACTCAGGAAATATATATTCGAAGTTTTATGAGTCTACGTTAATGCGTTTGGACACAATTCCATTTTATTAGATGTTCGGAGGACACGGTTTTTTCGACCTACTCTTGCTTTTCGAGCTATAACTCTCTTCCTAATATTCCGATATAGCCCATTTTCAATACCAAACAAACCTTGTCTATTAAAAGGATTCTGGCAAAATTTGAGCCCCCTAGCTTTTTCGGTGCGACCTCTATCGTGCTTTCAACAGACGGACAGACGGACGGACATAGCTAGATCGTCATAAAATCAAACCCCGATTCAGAATATATATACTTTATGGGGTCTAAAATGGATATTTCGATGTGTTACAAACGGAATGACAAAATGAATATACCCCCTCCATTTTTTTGGTGGCGGGTATAAAAATTGTGATTTGAAATAAAGGCTAGAATTTTCTGAGTGTGACCTATTGTCTATCAAAAAGAATCGACATTCTTTTTATATCGATCAAACCCTTAAAGTTCGCATAAACATCTACTTGAATACACGTAAAGAAAGGCTTTTTCCAGATTTCAGTGAGGATTTGATTTAATTTTAGAAATTTCCCCGAAAAAAACCAGTTATATTTTTTAATGCATTTTAAGTTGAAACGTACATGTTTTTATTATCAGCCATCTTTTATTCAACAATCGTTTTAATTTACTTTTTTATTTTAATCTGTATAAGAACGACATAATTTTTTAACATTTCTAAGTAAACCACTCACTCAGTTTGTAAACAGCAAAATTTATTTATGTAAAAAAAAACTAAAAAAACTTTTCTATCCCCTTCATACAAAACACTGCATTAATTTCTTTTGAACTAATATTTTGCCTTGAGCGTTTAGGGCCATAATGTTTACTAAACCTTCTTAATGTTAAATTGTCATAAAGAGCAACAAAATATAAATTTAAAAACTATTGTAGTTATAAATACTTATTGTGGCAAAATAAGAAGGAAAAAAACAAACACACTCATATTGAAATATATAAACTATAAAAACAAACTATTATTTGTTTATAATAAACTCATACGACTCATAATTATACGTACATATGTACATATATATTTTTTCTTAACAAAACAAATACATAATTTTCAACTTAAAAACCTATAAACCGCCACATCAAAGGGGAGTTACTACTTGTGAAATGTGTGCAATAAACCTCGAGTACAAATGTTTTCTATTTTTGTTTTTATTTTCAAATCTAAACAAATGTGTTGTGTTCCAGTTAGTGAATTTAAACAATTCATATTTTTATTATTAATGTACGTTTGTATGTGTGTGTTTTTCTTTTTTCTATTTTTACTATTTTATATTAAATCATAAATATTAGTATGTATGTATGAATACCAATATGTATTTTAAATGACTATAATATTGTTTTTGAATAAATATTTTTTAACATTTTATATAAAAGTTTTGCAAAGTTTTCAATTCATACAAGTTAACTTTAAATTTAAAAATTTCTTTTGTTTCATTTCCGTTTTGTGGGACAGGTATGCTAATTTTGATCCTAATTTGAATGCATTGTTAATGTTCACGGAATTAGGGTTCATTATATTTTTTTCTATAATTTAAATTAACATATATATAATGTGAAGAAGTAAAACAAAAAATTATTGCAAAATGGTTTTATGTCAAGCCGAAATATATCAATCAATTATATGGAACAATCAAGATCTGTTAAAACAAGTAAGAGCATTATATTTGTCTGTGCCGAATATTTTATACCCACCACCAATTTGATATAATTTTATAGAACTCAATTTATTATTTTGTTATTAACAGTAATCGCTATGCAATAATCTCTTTATACTAAAATATGTATCACTTTATTTGTTTAACTTCGATATGCTAGTAAAAAGTTTTCGTAAATTTAGTGTTTCAATGAAAGTGGACGTTAAAGTAGACGTGTCAATAAAGTTTCTGATAATAAATACAACTTAGATATTTTAATAGTCTTTTATTCTTCCAAAATCTTTATTCATAGAGAAATTATATGAATTTAAGATAAACCGTAATATGGGAGGTGGGCGTAAAAGTGGGCGTGTCACCTTATTTTTCTGGCATAACAATGACATTGAGTAGAAAGCTGTATGTACGATATAATTTTACCATCATACATCTAATTTTGTCAGTTATATTACGTTTTAAATTTTGAATATACCGAAAAATACACTGCGCGGTATAAATTTTCGTACGTTTTGATCTATAACTCCTTTCTTAATTCATAGATTTAGGCAATTTTCGGGGAAAAAAAAAAAATTCCATTTTATTCGATGTTGGAAGGACACGTTTTTTTCCCTACTCTTCCATTACGAGCTATAACTCTCTTCTTAATATTCATACTTAGCCCATTTTCAATACCAAACAAACCTTGTATATTAGAAATATTCTGGCCTTCTAGCTTTTTTGGTCTGACCTCTATCGTGCTTTCAGCAGACGGACGGACGGATCGTCATAAAATGAAAACCGATTCAGAATATTTATACTTTCTAAGGTCTTAAATGGATATTTCGATGTGTTACAAACGGAATGACAAAATTAATATACCCACACCATTTTTTTTTGGTGGCGGGTATAAAAATAATTTCTCTCAAAACACTAAAAATATTTATCAATCACCTCATTCATATAAGAAAGGGCACTTTGAAAGTTCATTGTAAACTATTTCGCAGAAATATACAATAGATCATGTGTCATACAATAGAAAAATAATAATTAAATACTATAATAAAATTAATTATTTTAGGAAACATTTACTTTTAAGAAACATTTACTTTTAAACTATAATTTTAAATCGTTTTTAGAAAAAATTTTTTGTTTGGTGTATAAACCGTCTGTAATTTAGAGAGCCAACATTCTTCCAGTCTGTTTAAATTTAGCATTTATTATTTGAGATTGAAAATGAAAATCAGCATGTAAGAAAGTTATAGTCAGTCAAGCACGATCATATTTTACCCTACACTACAGTTTAAAAATTATATTAAAAGTTTAAGTTAAATTGTTTATTTTTAATGCGACATTAGTAAGCTAATAATACTTATTTTACTTTATTCTTAGTTTTTGTTTAATACTTAATAAAATATGAATTCTTCTAAACTATTACCTAAAGAGCAAATAATTACTGGAAACAGTTGTGCTAGTCTTTAAATTTTGATACCAAATAAAAGAGAGCAAATGTTTAGTAAAACCCAATCAAAAATAAAAATTTAAATTTTTTAACTTAAGATCTTTTTGCATAACGTCAAAAAATTGTATTTCTATTTAAATATTTTTCAAGAATTTGTGAGCTTTATACAATACGATTTTCGAGAGTAGGACTTGAATACAATCAAGGCAAGACTACCTGATGTACACAGGTAGTCTCGATTCAACAGCTGATTATTTTTTTTTCACTTATTTTGAATTTCAGCTGTCAAAGTTCATAGATAAAAATATTTTCTCTCTTCTCTCATTTATTTCAAATGTCAAACTTTATATATAAAAAATATAAATAAAAAAATTTTCCAAACTGCGATTACCTGATGAATAAATATGCCTTGCATACATATGAAGAAACTAATAACGATTCAGATATCGGTAAGATATTTTTTAGTGTATAAATTGTATAAAAATTCGATATTCACAATAGATTGTGTATCTTTTGAACCGGGGTTTTTGTCTTTTTTAACTTATAAATATGTCATTTATTCTTACTTGAGGCCATAACTGACTATCAGCAGCCTTATTCTGTAACTCACTAAAGCTCGCCGTTTACTTGGAGACTCAGTCTACAGAAATCTCTAAATATTTTTTTTTTTAGGATTTTAGCGAGTTACAGAATAAGTCTGCAAATTTAGTCGTTCGATATGTCTAAAATTGTATGTGTGTTCATAAAGTTTAATATGTGTCACAGAATTTTTGTCAAGTGTGTCCGATATAATAATTGGAAATTTTCATAAAATCCAGTCATACTTTTTGTCCTATACCTATTAGATTTTTATTTGACATAATCGCACGTATTTGTAGGATAATCATTAATATACTGGTAATACAACTGGCAAAATTAGATGTGTGATTCTGAAATTTTGCCAGCATTGCTTTTTGGTCAAAGGCTTTGTACTAATGGAAAATCAATGTGATACACCTACTTTTACGCCCACATCCTATGTAACGCTTTATCTCAAATTCACATAATTTCTCTATGAATAAAGATTTTGGGAGAATAAAGGACTTTATTTTGAAATATATGAGTTAAATTATAGATCACAAACCATTAGTAACGCACGACAATTCAGAAAATTTATTTTTGGTCATTTCTCACGTTAAAATACATACATATATAAATTTTGCTTGTATATTGTTTTAACTTATTTTATTATTGTTTTGTCTTATTTTATTTTATCTTATTTTATTAAATTTTATTAACACTTTGTTATTAAATTTGGTTAGTTTCTATATTTTGCTTTTCTTAATTTTTTATTTAATATTACTTACAATTTATGTTAAAAATTACACCTATTTTGTCATTATTTGCATATGCTCAGTTCCATACTGCAATATAAGACTTAAAGTCTTGTGTATGGGACATCGAAAAGAAATAAAAATAAATAAATTAATTAATTAGCAGAAACTACTTCGACACGCCTACTATAACGCCCACTTTTCACATAATCTACTGTTAATAAAATTTCGTACATAAAGATTTCTAGTCAATGTCATTGTTATGCCAGAAAATAAAGGTGACACGCCCACTTAAACGTCTACTTTCCATATAACGCTTTATCTTAAATTCATATAATTTCTCTATGGACAAAGTTGTGGAAGAATAAAAGACTATATTAAAATATCTAAGTTGTATTTATTAGCAGAAACTATATTGACACGCCTACTTTAACGCCCACTTTCAATGAAAACCTAAATTTACAAAAATGTTTCACTAGCACATCTAGTTATACAAAGAAAGTGTTAAATATTTTAGTATAAATTGATTATTTTACAGTGATTTCAGTTTTTTTTTGCAAAATAATACATTTTATTGTATAAATTTTTATATTTAGTTTAAAAAAGGAAACAAAAGTATCTATCTATACAATAGCGGCAATACTGCCCACTTTTTTTACCACATTGTTTTATTTTACGGAAAGTGAATAAGTGAGCAATAGTTCATACGACTTGGTTAGCTAGCAGTGGTTTATAAATAATTTGGCACATCCTACATTTATTATTTATGAATTTTAAAATATTTTCTCGAAATTTCATACCTCTTGCTTTGTTTGAGCTATTGCGTTTTCAATAAACGAACGGATATCGTCCTAAAATAATACCAGGAGTTGGTAAATACAGAGTTTATGAGGAATATTTGGATATGCTACATACGGAGTGACAAAACGAATAACCCACCACACTATTTTTTGAAAAGTTTTATGTCTTTTAAAGATTTTAAAAATAGATAAACTTTCGTAGGTTTTACTAAAAATGCAATTTACATTAAGGGACATATTTCAATATAAAAAAAAAACAATAACTTCGAAAGCAGTGTTTCCAAACTTTTTGAGAAGAGTTTAGTTTAAAATTTGTTGTAAAATGTAGTTTAAGCTCGAATAAATTACATAATTATAGAAACAAGGTACTCTCCTTGTCATCAAATTTTTATAGAAATTAAAATCAAATGTCGTTCGTTGGTTATCATATTACTTAGGAATGGCTGCACCGATTTCTATTATTTTTTAAATATTTGTCGTAACTCAATTCTGGTTTTTAAGGAAATAAATAATGACTACGCCCACATTTTTAATTTATCTAAAATCGAAGAACGGTTTGATCGATTTCCCAAATCTTTTTTAATATTCGTAATTCGTGTTCGGCATTATAATAATACCTTGCATAGTTAAGCTAAAAAGGACCTGAAAAATAATACTGTGCATGGCACCTAAGGAGAATACTATTAGTTTAAACTAAGCACGAGGTACTTTTGATAACAATTTTCTACTTAGAACTGAAAATGGTACTGATCGGAGAAGGCAGAGTTAAATCTTCATAAATAAAATCTATCTCCCAATGAATGCAATGCAAAAACTTTCTTGGGGTCTGCAAAGCGGTCCGGGTTATACTAGTGAGGTAAAAAAACAAGTTCTGTGCAACTCTTAAGCCCAAAATTATTTTTTTTTACGGCACATCATCTTTTTTTAATTATTTTGCAGTTACAGAATTTTAAATATAGTTTGAAATCCTACAATATAAAAAAGTGTCGGAACCGCTGCACTGAGGCATTAAACTTTTGTTAAACTTAATTGGAGACAAACATAAAACGGAAAAACTTTCACGGTACATAATTAATATATAAAAATGCATCAATATATTTTCTTCATTTTCATTATTACACTGTTTAGTTTTAAATTCCAATTTGTTGTTAGCATTAGAATATCACAGCAACATTTTTTAACATGCTGCAACTCTCACACGCATTATAGGCCTAGCCATATACATATTTACTAGGGTGATCGACTCGGTTTTACGACCGGTGGAAATCCCGGTTTTTTCCTCTTTCAGCTGGCGGTTTTTTTTTCTAAATTTTGATTTTTCAAATGTCGAATAAACCGGTTTTTTTATTCCAAAATGCCGGTTTTTTATTTTTTTAAGTTTATTAAGTACGCGAAAAGTTTCCAAAAATCAGAAAATTAAAACAATTAAATATTCTTCCATATTATAAGAAATTTATTTGCTGTTTAAAAAACAAATGTAAAATAAGACAAATAATTGAGCTTAAATATTATTTTTTTAAAGGATATAAAACTAACGTTAAAAGTTAAAGGTAATTGAAGCATAAACTTATCTTATCGATCACTTTAAGGTAAAAAGTATAGTTACAATAAAGAAAAACCAATAATCTCTCCTTCCAGATCCTAATTTTAGTTAATGGCATTGAGTGTCTGTCAACTTAAATTTCAATTAAACTATCGAACAAACTAGTTTATGCGTATATTTGTATGTCTGTAAGGGGTATAAGAAAGAATTTTTAAAATGAAATTTCAAGGATATTCTCCCTACCTTTAAAATGTATTTTAAATTAGAGAAATCATTTCAAGCAAAATACGTTAGTGCATATTAGTTTAAAAGATCTATTTAACATTTAAAAGATGTACAGAAGGAGATACAAACATTTATAACAGCCTTATAAAAAGTCTAATTTCTTTATGTATTAATTTATTGTATTTATTTATTTTACTTGTAAATTCAAATCATGTCAGCCAAACGTATATAAACTGTAAAAATTTTATATTTTGATATAATTTTTATTATAATATTTTTTACAATATTTTTTAATATTTTCTTTAAATATTATATTTTATATATTCGAACCGGTTAACCGGTTTTTTTCTCAATTTTCAAAATAACAACCGGTTTTTTTAAATTCTAAATTTCAAACTATTTGAAAACCGGTTTCTTAAAAAAGTCGAATAATCGATCACCCTAATATTTACTAACATATGTATGTGCACACAAACATTATGGTTGCTTTAGTTTAGTCTGTTTTATTTTGGAACGTGAACGATGATGACTATTTATAAATACTGCATCTAAATAAATATTTGTTTCATCAAATTGAAATAGTTTTGTAGACTAAAAATGCATTTTAGAGATTCTTTTTCATCAGATTTTTTTTTATTATTATTTTTTAATTTTGTTAGTTTTTTGGCGCACAACATAATATAACGATTTGTGGAAGAAAAGTAAAGACGGACGGTTAGACGTGAAATAAATTTTCTTGGCTTATAGCCAATAAATGTGAAAAAAGTACTTTGTTTGAGATTTTTATGGATAATTTTTGTGTGTGTGTTTACTTTTTCCTTTAAGATATTTATAATGTCAATGTATTCTTACAGATAATTCATATAAAATAATTTTTTGATACAAGTATATTCAACTAAACATCTGTTAGATTTATTTAAAATTTTTGAATTTTTTTAAACTAATTGATATTGCAAATGCAAGAAATTTTTTTTTAATGTTAAGAATATTTATCGAATATTTTATACAAAATGCGAATTTAAAAATTTAATTAATATTTTTATGAAAATAATAATTATCATTAAAAATAAAATGATAAAATATATGTACAACTTTGAAGTTTAAAAAATTTGTGGTATTCGCTACAAAGAAGAAATTTAACGATAACTTTCTCTTAAGAAGAATTATTATTAATTTTGAATAATTAATCCCCATAATCATTATGTATTTTCAGGTTTATCAAAGATTTATTAAGCAAAACTTTCATACACATTTCGTTAGATAAGCCTTTAACCAATTTAATAATAATTTTAATATAATAATATTATTTAAAAAGTTGTAAAAAAAATATATATTATAAATACTGGTTTATTGAGAAAACTTATTGCGGAATCAAAAAAATTTTTTTCAGATACAGTATTTATCCCAAAATTTCTTTATATATAGAGAAATAAAAATTGATTATTAGAGAACTTTTTTAATATTGTATCAAATATTTTCTAAAAATAAAAAAATATTTAATTCGTTTTTACAGTTTTTCATTTTAAGAGTTAAGTTTTTTGATTTTTTTGCATGAGCCAACGTTAAAAAGTCCCTAGAACTACAAATGTTTAAAAATAGCGTATATACTACTTACAAGTTCTTCTCATCATTGGTCACCGGTTGAGTTTTAAATCTATCCTTGTAGATATCACGTTTTATGACACTGGGTTTAAAAATTTTAACACCGCCCACAGCTGTATCACATAAACTATTTGAATCATTTTGCAGTGGCAATTCCCACGATGTACTCACAGATGATGTGGGCGCAGGCGTCACACTTTCAGCAGGTGATGATCGTAGACCACTTTGGTTGGCAAGGAACTTTTCAACAGATTTTATACGTTCAGCTACTGAGATATTACAGCCTGCTGTAGAATTGGTCAAGGACGAAATTAATTCACTGGGCAGGGCTTGTGAGGTAGCAATCGCATTGAGAGCAGCAGCTAAATCAATCACAGGTGCTTGATCATGACGTTCCAGAGAACGTGTACGTCTTTTTAGTAGGAGGGGTGATAATATTTCCCGTTTTTCACCCAGTTGACTGGAATTAATAGGCTCTCCCAACGAACGACGTTTGGAGGGAGAATCAAATTTGAGTATTGGCTTAACCTGCAGTTCCTGTTGAGTTTCGCTGTCGGAGTAAGGCCCGAATTCAAATTCTTCCCTACTCGATTTACGTGAAGTCTTTAGAATTGGTTTTATTTCATATTCGTCCGAATCACCGGAGGATTTCTTTTTGAGTATAGGTTTAGGTGGTTTCACCAGTTCATCACCCGTGTAAGAGTCCAACTTAAGTATAGGCTTAATGTCATACTCTTCATTGCTAGGTGTATAGTTGTCATCATTTAGAAATTTGTCTACAGTTTCAACAGCAGCTGATAGTTCGGCTGCTGCTAAAATCACAGCTTGAGAGATCGATACATGTTTAGGAGCATGGTCTCCTCCATCCGAGGGCGTTGATGTAGAGTCTTTTTTCTTGAGTATACTTTGAGGTTGTAGAGGTTCTCGGGAGGCAGAAGGACAACCATCACTCTTGGAGCTGTCATAGCTGCTTTGCTTTAGAATGCCATGATGCCCGGTTCCTTGAGAGGAGGATGAGGACGAACTGCCATTAGCTACTTCTTCGAGTGAATTACGACGAGCTGATTTGATCAAAATGCTGCGTTCATCTGGAGAGTGAGAGCGTGAATAGTAACGAGATTCATCTAAAGATGAACGTTTTTTGAGTATACCAGCTCGTTTTTGTTTCGAGGGAGTATCCATGACACTGGATGAAAAGGTGACGGGTGAGGCATTACTAGAGGGCGAGCTTGACTCTCCCGTCGACAAATGATCTTTTTTCTTGAGAATCGAAACGATATGATTGGGAGTGGCTGATACATGTGCCAGTAAATTGGGTGGACATTCAGTGCTTTTGCGTCTTAAAATTGGCGATAGTTTGGCTATTTCAAAGGCTAGTGTTTCTCTTTCTATACTCTTTGATTTAAGCATACGCATAGAACGCAAACTGACATCCTTTAAATGTTCCGTTTCAACATTGGAAATTTCAATATGTTCCATAGGATCGGGATCATAGTATATGCGTTCTTCCTGCACGAATGTTGCATGTTTAACTGGAGATGGTCTGCGTTGTTCTTCGCCACTACTGCAGGGCAAACTAAGAGCTTCTACTTTCTTAACGCTTTCTCTCTCTTGGCTGGCTCTTAAACGATTTATGGACTGAGTAAATTCGTTTATGGCATTTCCCGAATTAACTGAACTATCACTAACATTCTCAACTATTTTCATTATTTCTTCCAAACCGGTGCGGGTGCTTTCATTGACTTTGCGATTTACCTCTAACGAACGTTCCTTACGCGACTCCCCTATGCCCATAGTATCATTACGTTTACTTATTCTAATTGGTATATTACAGGATTTGGGGAACGGACTGTCTTTTGACATCTTAGGGCTGGCTGTCCGCGTTCTACGACGATCAGGAGTAGTTGCTAAATCTAAACCTCTTCTAGCCATTTCCATGTGATATGATAAATCATTGCGTATTTCTGGTTTAGTCGGCGATGAAGTACGAGTCTTATGGGGTGATATCAAGGCTTTTAAAGAACCGTCATCATTGGGCACCAAAGGACGTGACATACCCATTTCACGGCGACGTCTTCTACGCATGGCTGAGTCATCTGAAATATAAAAAAATTGAAATTAATAAATTTTATTACTAAATTCATTTTCAAATAGAAAGATAATTATTAAAAAACGAAACTCATAACATACGTGCATTAAAAGTATCTTTAAAACCACATTGAAAACAAACATATTTTACACAAATCCTTTTGGTTAGTATTACAAATTGATGATCTATTGTATTTTGCAATGTAAATGATTGTAAATGTAAATGTTTAAGTTTAGATTTAATATTAATTTCCTGAATTTTTACAAATGCCATTGACTTTCTAGTTAGAGTGGATAAAAGTCAGAGTTAATGGGAAACAGCAGTGGAGATATGGTTGAAGGTATTATGTTAATAACATATTATGATACTACAGAGCGTTCTGGCAACTACTCGGAACTTATATCTAAATTATTTTTAAATACTTTTATCTAAAACACAAAAATACTTAGCTTTGATTAAAATTTTCTTTACAAACATTAGTGAAAGAAAATCCGTTTAGAAATAATTAAAAAAATTTTTTTTTGTAAAATTTATGATATGTTTACGTGAGAAATCCTGTAGCACGATTCACGATTCATATAAAATACATAAGCAAACAAGGCATTTCAAATTTTCAATTTCTATAATTTTAGTATGCGATCACTATACAATATGAGTTCAGCTTTGTAAAGACAGAAATTAAAATTGAACTAAAATTAAAGCTGGGATTTCTGATCAAAAGAGGCATTGAACCAATTGCAAATGGTCGAGACAAAAATAAAAATTATTGTTGGAAATAATACTTCCCAGATCGCAGCTAAAACGCCAAACTAACTTTATTAGATGTAAAAAAGACGAAATATAATTTTGATAATTTTTTTAAAAACTTGAATGTAAAGACTTTATATTTTCGTTTCGGAAGTTTTTAAAATGTTTTAAAGCAACTGAAACTGCAAATTTTTTATCGTAGACATAAAATAAAAAAATAATAATTTTGAGGGATGCAGACGTTAGTAAAAAAAACTTGGTACTACTTGTGAATGATTAAAAACAATCAGCTGATTAGATACTATTACCTAACTAATATATGTAGCTTGTTTAAGGTCAGAAAAATTAAAATAATTATGGAGGTTTTTCTCTTTTGTTTATCAATCGATTTTAACAAAAATATACTATTTAAAATATTTTTTCTTAACAAAAAGAAAAGGTATTGCTTTTTTATAAAAAGCTGAAAAAAAAATAATAATAATTAAAATAAGTTGCGTTTCTTACATTGCTAATAAAGTGAGAATAAGAAAGATAAAAAAAATTTGCTTGATGCTAATTAAATGACATATTATGTTTTAATATATAAAAGGGTCCGCCAAATAAATTAATTTTTTTGAAAATGCTATAAAAAAATTGAGCTTCGGCTGTGTGGCACGTAGCGCCGTCCTGTTGAAATCAAATGTTGCCAATATCCTCCTCTTCAATTTTTGTGAACAAAAATTCGTTCAACATGGCCCGATAACGACCGCCATTGACTACGGCCACTCCTTGCTCATTTTTGAAGAAAAATGGCCCAATTATGACTCTGGACCAAAATCCGCACCAAACAGTGACTCGTTTTGGGTGTATCGGCTTTTCAATGTATGCGTGCGGGTTTTCTGTGCCCCAAATGCGACAATTTTGCTTGTTTACATACCCGCCAAGATCGAAATGAGCTTCATCTGAAAAGATGATTTTTTTGGCAAAATCGGCCAAAGTAATGTCGCAATATTTCCCAGCGTTGTTTAAGCGTATACACAACCATATTCGTTCAGCGGAAGGATAAAACTAATTATCTGTCAAATCAGACATGAGCTAAGTGTTACCATTCCTGAAATAAGCACTAGTTGAAAAAAAAACGTTAAATGGCGGACCCTTTACAAAAAAGAGAGTAATTTTTTTTTGTAATGATATAAAAAATTGTCTCCACTTTCAAAATTGATATTGTCGGCTTCTCTGTGAAATGAAATACAAGGCGAATTTGATTTGATTTGAACCTGATTTAATAAAAAATAGTTGATTTTAAATTTTCCAGAACATTTGGTTTATTATTTTGGAATATGTGTTAATATTTTACATTACAGATGTAATAATGAAGTGTCTAATGGAATAAATATTAAATATTTTCTATGTATGTATTCTACTTGTGAAGTAAATAAATATCATTAATTTCACTTGAGGTATCGATTTTATACTCCATACAATAGTTCATATGCAAAAAAAAGATTATCTATCCTTGTTATCACAGCTGATTTTATGTTATTTTTTTCGACTTTGACTTATTGGCAAACCTTCTGTAAACAGTATTACTTAAAAACAAAATATACTCTATGTAAATTGACACGAATCAGTGTAAAATTTTGGCATAGATGAATTTAATATAAACAAGTAACAGTGCTATATTCGGCCGTGCCGAATCTTATATACCCTTCACAACGTGTAGTCATGCAATAACAACTGTTTGTATCACCATTCATCCCATATAAAATACGTGCATACGTACACGTTAGAATAAATGTGGCATCGAATCCCAGCTGAGCCAAAAAAATTTTATTTTATTTTATTTAATATATTATTTATATTTTATTATTTTTTTTTATATTTTTTTTAAATTTTTTTAAAAAATTTTTTTAGAAAAATTTTTAAAAAATTTTTTTAAATTTATTTTTAAATTTTTTAAAATTTTTTTTTTTGTAGTTTTTTTTATTATTTTTTTCTTATTTTTAATATTTTTTTTTTTGTAATTTTTTTATACCCTTCACACAGTGAAAAAGGGTATATATAGGTTTGTCATTCCGTGTGAAATTTCTACAATTTTCATTTCCGACCCCATAAAGTATATATTTTCTGAAAGCTTATGAATAGAGGAGTCGATTAAGCCCTGACCGTCTGTCCGTCTGACCGTCTGTCCGTGTGTATGTTGAAATCAACTTTTTGAAGCCCCCCGACATAGGTTGGACCCGGGTAAGGTATTAAAATATCAGAAATATTCGGGAGTAGATCGGTATTGAAAATCAGAAACATCGGTACATAAACAACTGAGATATGAGCAAAAACCCACGACCACCTCGATTTTCTTTTCATAAAAACAACATTACAACAACAACATACATACATACAAACGTGTATACTGGTTAGAGAAAACGTGGCATCGAATCCCAGCTGAGGCAAAAAAATTTTTTTTTAAATTTTTTTTAAATTTTTTTTTTTAATTTTTTTTTTATTTTTTATTTAATATATTATATATATTTTTATTATTATTTTTTTTTATTTTTTTTTTTTAAATTTTTTTTTATTTTTTTTTGGTTTTATATATATTATATATGTATATAATAATTTTTTTTTTTTTAATTTTTTTTTTAAATTTTTTTTTTTAAATTTTTTTTTTATTTTTTATTTTTTTTTTGTTTTTTTTAACATACATACGTGAATTTACTGTTATTGCATGACTACACGTTGTGAAGGGTATATAAGATTCGGCACGGCCGAATATAGCGCTTTTACTTGTTTTGTTTGGTATGTTTTTTACATGTATCTATGTATGTATGTTGTTGTTGTAATTGTGAAAAAAAACGAGGTGGTCGTGGTTTTTTGCTCATATCTCAGAAAGTTATGGGGCGATTGTGCTGAATTTCAATAGCGATTCATTCCTGGATATTTCCAAGAGATTGATACCATATACAGATCTGAGGAACATATAGTTGCTTCTAAAAGTTGATTTCAACCAACACACGGACAGACGGACAGACGGTCAGGGCTTAATCGACTCCTCTATTCATAAGCTTTCAGAAAATATATACTTTATGGGGTCGGAAATGAAAATTGTAGAAATTACAAACGGAATGACAAAGCTATATATACCCTTGTGCACCACAGGTGAAGGGTATAAAAATGCAGATGGAAACAATTTTGTATTAAAGCATAGAATTGAAAATTCATAAACTGTTACTACTAACCCTGATAAAAAGAAGAATGATTTAAAATCAAATTCATAACTTAACACATAGATTTCTTAACAAACTAATTTTTTTTGTAAGCAGTCACTATGACTATGGACAAAACAACTAATTCAGATTTTTTAAATATTTTAGGAGTTTAAAAAAATTAAAAACTTGTGTAAGTAAATCCGAATTTTGTGGAAAATGGGCTTTTGACAACAAATCTGATTTCGTCTTAAAATTTATTAGGAAGGCATACGCAGGTGACCATATCTTTGAGACATCTTTAGCGATGTTGTACAAGACAATATTTAGTTGTGGGAGACATATGTATTGATGCCAGCTTAAGTAAATCGTCGACGACATTTTTAAACAATTGGCCAAGAAATTTCACAAGACTATATGAGTGAGTTGTGGATTATCTTGTCGTCGACGACTATATGAACAAATTTTCGCTGACGATAATTTTTTATTTGCACATATATTTTTGCGCTTTATACATATATTCATATTTATAATAATATATTTAATAGTATATAACTACTTAATTTATTCCGATCTTCAAACTGTTCTAGTCTGTTGTCGTAAGTTAACTTCACAATAATGCGTATTTTTTTCACATCATTTGGAATTTGATACAAGAATAATCGCAGGATAATATGAAACATAATGGTGATAAAATAAAAGATAATGCCAAACAAAATAAAAGGGGTTGCTGTTCGATCAAACACGTTGTGGTAACATTCCGTTAAATACTGCCCGAACAGAAAATTAAACAAATGATTATAAATATTGATTGTAAAATAAAAACAATCATCTGTTCTTATTCTTATTGCTATCTAACTGGTGGCTAGAGCAGAAAGATTGACATATAAAAAAAATTTAATTTCCTTAATTACTGTGCTAAGTAAGACGCCGACTAGTACAAGCAAAGCGTCTTAGAGATTTTAATTTTATGATTAAGAAATTTGAACATTTTTTCACCAACAATATTGTTTAAACTTTAAAACTTTATTAATCAGTTCGAATTTCGACTATTATGTATAAAACAAAAAGATAAATTTACTGCATGTTTTTTGATTCTCTATTTTAGTACGTAGCTTTAGTGCATTTTGAGACTTAAATTTTCCTGGATTTCTGAAAAAGAATGTCAGACAAAAAAGGTAAATAAGCTCTAAGCACAACTGACTGTAAAAGGGTTATTATAAAATCTGAGTACTTGAATTGCAAAGCATTTATAATTTTATTATATTTGTGGCAAAAAGGAATAACTGCTTAAGTCGATATATGTAAGTTAAAAATGAGAGGGTAACACAATTTCGGTCCCGAAATTTTTAACTACCCTAAGGCAAGTTTTCTTTTAATTATACAGCGCACTTTATATAATAAAAAGTGATTTTCTGAAAAACTATCAAACTAGACATAAGCAGTTTTTCCTTATTTCCACAGATATAAGGAGTATAAACAATTTGCTAAATTCGTCTTTTAATTCTAAAGTGACATCAAAAAATGTTACCACTGCAGTTAAAAGATTTTTCTTAAATCGTACATTCTTAATCTGCTGTCTTATTTTTAAATTTTCCTTTTATAAATTCAAATGTGCGTTCTTAAAAATTTTAATATTTTTTTTATTAAATACTTATGTATTCATATATGTAGTTACTGCCCTATTTATAAAAATCTTTTTCTGCAACATCTGTCAAATAATCCTTAAGTAAACCTAAAATATTTTTTTATGCATACGGCAGTAAGTATTTCAAGCACAAGTTCTTTAACATTAGGCAAAAAGGTACTAAGTCAAACAAAGTATTTTGAGTTTTAAATTTTTTCTCTTTCGGTTGGTAACAATAACTTAAGTATAGCACAACTGCATTCAATCATAATAATTAGTTATTAGCTCTCTGGTTAATAAGTGAGAAAAATACTTAAGTTGTTTGGAATAAAACAAAAGCTTCAGTTTTTGACTTAAGACCTTTTTCTCTTATAGTTATAAGAGATTCTTTATTATCTAAAACTATTGTAAGAGCGCTATATTCGGCCGTGCCGAATCTTATATACCCTTCACAACGTGTAGTCATGCAATAACAGTAGTTTGTATCACCATTCATCCCATATGAAATACGTGCATACATATAAACAACATACATATATAAAAACATCCCATTGTAAAAGTATAAATTTACGTTTGTATGTTAAAAAAAAAAAATTTTAAAAAAAATGTAAAAAAAAAAATATTAAAAAAAAAATTTTTTTAAAAATAATTAAAATATATATAAAGCAAAAAAAAAAATTAAAAAAAAATTAAAAAAAAAATAAAAAAAAATAATAAAAATTTAAATAATATATTAAATAAAAAATAAAATAAAAAAAATAAAAAAAAAAATAAATTTTTTTTGGCTCAGCTGGGATTCGATGCCACGTTTTCTCTAACCAGTATACACGTTTGTATGAATGCATGTTGTTGTTGTAATGTTGCTTGTGTGAAAAAAAAATTGAGATGGTCGTGGGTTTTTGCTCATATCTCAGTTGTTTATGTACCGATGTTTCTGATTTTCAGTACTCCCGAATATTTCTGATATTTTAATACCTCACCCGGGTCCAAGCGATGTCGGGGGGCTTCAAAAAGTTGATTTCAACATACACACGGACAGACGGTCAGACGGACAGACTGACAGAGCTTAATCGACTCCCCTATTCATAAGCTTTCAGAAAATATATACTTTATGGGGTCGGAAATGAAAATTGTAGAAATTTTACACGGAATGACAAACCTATATATACCCTTTTTCACTGTGTGAAGGGTATAAAAAGATACTATTATTTTTATATTGTAATTTTAAACTAAATACCATTAAACTCACCACCATCTGGTGTTGCCTCCTCATTCAACGCACGATTCAAATTCGATTTACGTTTCGCAGACTTATCACGCTCCTCGTGATGGCAGGGTGATATGTTTGACTATATTAAAACAAATTACAATAAATACAATTTTCATATAAATCCATAATAAACTTTCAACTTACAGTTCTACTTTTATGCACTGAACTTAGTTCCAAAAGCTTATTATTTTGACCGCCATTACTTAACGATAATCTTGATTTATCCGAATCGGTATACATGGTGGAACAACGTGGTCTTGTGACCAAGCCATCCTCATCGTTATCCAATGAATTTAAGGGCAAATCATGAATTTCTAAGAAGTCAGCATCGATATCATCATCGTTACCGATACATTGGACTGGCTTTTGTCCAATACATGATTTTGTTTTCATCTTAGGCGAAGCGGTAATTTTAACTGTACACTCGGTGCTATTCGTTTGTGATTTATGTTTAGGAGATTTGGGTAAATTGGCCGTCGATCGTATGCCATTCGAACGAGAGGCAGTACATTGAGTTTCACTAAGATTCTGTTTCATTGAAACCGAAACCGAGGGTATCAGTTTCTTACTAACACGATGTGTTGGGGAACTATTCGCAGATGACATTTTGTATGGCTCTGCTTCTGAGCCACCAGTTTGTTTTTGATTATCCGAACTAAAAGTGTTAGAGGGTGAAGCACGTCTGTTGTATAGGGAGTGATGTTGTGGTTTAGGTGATGTTGGGGAGGTAAAACGTTGTCGATTCTGTTGTTTTTCTTCGTCCTTTTTCTTGTCTGCAGGAAGAGTTAAAATTGCGGAAAAGAAACAAATGAAAGGAAATAAATTATACAGGACACAGGTTAGATTTTTAAAGGTTAAAGTAGACATTTGCTTAATACAGACATTTAGTAGAGTTTATGTAGTAAAATAAAGTTATGCGAAAAGTAAGTAAGAGTGAAAGAGGAAAGGATAGCAGAAACAAATTTAAAACGCAACCTAATTAAATAGGTTATAAAAAAATTAGTAAAGGTATTGCTTCATATTAATTGTGTATGAACATAATTGTATAATATTAAAGATACCGAAATTGATTGTTATCCTTTTTGTATTAAACCATTCACACAACTTATTAAAAATATTAGAAAAACATTATTTCCATTTAGTAGATGAAATTCACATAAAGATAAAATATGGTTATAAATCCCTATCTCAATTTCAATATTAATTTAAAGCTAATTTAAAATTTTATAAAACAATTTTTACCATCTAAAAAAATGGTATAAATAATATCTTAAACTTAAGAAAAAAATATATTTTTGGAATGAGGCAGCATTTTAAAGCCGAAATTTTTAACCACCCCCAAATAACACATAGATTAAATAATATCTTAAAGGTTCAAGGTGTCTTAGAAACAAACAAAAAATCATTTTGAATTAAAAAAATCATTTTAAATTTTTTTTATCACAATAATTTTTAGAACTTTTTAAATTATGTAAATTAAGAAGAACTTGTTTTTAAAAATCTGACTCACAATCTTAACCTTTTTATTTTTTACTTTAAATTTAACTGAGAGATTCATTTGGGATCATGCATGTTCGTGAATAAAAAATCTAATAACTAACAATTTTTAGCGCTTGCATAAGTAAAAAAAAATTTAGAACTTATGCATATGAAGTATTAAAAAAATTTTTTTTAATATTTAAAATAATTTAATAAAAATATCACAATTTAAAAGTCGCGACATTTTTTAGTGGTCGAGAAGGGCAGTGATGAAAGATTAGTAGAAAAAACATCATGTTTTCTGTTTTGAAGATTTTTTTCGTATTTCTCTTTACACTCATTTGCGTTACATTATTACGTTTTTTTCTTTTTTGAAATGACAAGTGCTTTAAAAAAATATATTTTTTTTATTTTTTATTAAATATATTATTTATATTTTTATTATTTTTTTTTAATTTTTTTTTTATTTTTTTTTGTTTTATATTTATTATATATATTTTAATTATTTTTTTTTAAATTTTTTTATATGTATGATTTTTTTTTTCTCCAAGCTTGAGATCAACTTTTTTGGGTTTTTTATAAAAAATTATTTATTATTAACCAATATTTCGCTACCAAACAATGGGTAGCTTTTTCAGGGTAATATGTATACATATCAATAAAAAAGATCAAGAAATTTAGACGATATATTTAAATTTTTTTTTTAAATTTTTTTTAAATTTCTTTTAAAATTTTTTTTTTATTTTTTTTAACATACAAACGTAAATTTA